>JAESUZ010002841.1:0-1234638 GCA_017311185.1 Proteles cristata cristata
GAGAGAGAGAGACAGCGTGAGCAGGGAGGTCAGAGAGAGAGGGAGTCACAGACTGAAACAGGCTCCAGGCTCTGAGCTGGCAGTCAGCACAGAGCCTAATGCAGGGCTCGAACCCATGAACCGTGAGATCATGACCTAAGCGAAAGTCGGACACTTAACCGACTAAGCCACCCAGGCGCCCCATGGAAAATTTAAAAGGAACAAACTTCAGCTCAAGTTTGATTAATTTCATATAGATGATGGAAAATTGAGTTAGTATGCTGAAGTTAAAAATTATTGTTTCTGGAAAATTATGACATATTTTTTTTAAAAACTCAGTTTTCCTTTAATAAAATTTTGATAATGAAAATCCATTGCCAGATTACTAAGATACAACTTATTTCTAAACAAGATACAACTAATTATATGGGTTTAAGTTGTTTTGTTAGGATACTATTTTAACAGGACTTAATTCATAAACTATTTTCCTTTAAGCATATGCAAGCATAGATGTGACATAAATAAAAATATGCCATTTAAACACTGGAGATGCAAACTATTAGGCACCATTTTGTTGTTGATGAAGATGTTTTGCTGTTTTAACATAAACTGCTGTTCTCAGAATGTGGTCTTTTGAGAACATTGGCATGGGGTCATCTGGAAACTTGTTAGAAAAGCAAAATCTTTGACTCCATCCCAGACCTACTAAATCAGTAACTCTGGGGGTGAAGTCAAGCAATAGGTGTTTTAATGAGTCCACTAAGTGATTATGATGCATGCTAAAGACAGAATAACTAATCAGATGTTCTCAACTGTGGTGAAATATAGAATTATCAGAAGAGTTAAGACAAATAGATTCATAACCTCCTATCAATCAACATGAATTATCTGATGAGAAGACCAGTTTGTTAAAGCACCCCAATTTTAATGTGTAGTTAGGGCTGAGAACCATTTCTCACCTAATATCCAAGAGATCTTATTTCATTTGTTTTTTAGTTTTGTGGAACTGAAGGCATGCCTGTCTTTCATTGACATTGCAGAAGTATTGCCTGATCAACAAAATTTATTATCTAATGAAAGTCTTTCCCTTTCTTGCCAGTCCTGTTTTCCCTGATGGGAAACATACCTTTGCCCTAATTTTTATATCATAATGGGTATGCTACTTTAAATCCACTACTACCCATATACAGATAACATCTTATTAGTAATTCTTAACAAATATAAAAGTGACCTGAAAGATTACTTGCTTTCCTAGTCTACCTATCTTATCACATAATATTGATTTCCTATAAATATCTAGGTGGAGTTAATCACAGTGGAGATACATTGTAATTACAATGAATTTGCTGCTCATTTAAGAATTTAGCTTGTTCCTATTATTCTACTATGCTATGGAATTAATTTTTACCTCCAGAAATAAAACTAATAATTTATAATGAGAATATAGAAATGTAAAACTGACATAGAAATACAAGAAAGTAATAATACTTTAGTTTTGTATCTTAATTCTGTCTAATCTATGTAACTAACTATCTAACAAACTGTCAGTCACATTAGGGATTTGATAGACATTTGAAAAGTTTGAGTATTCAGGGGCGCCTGCGTGGCTCAGTCGGTTAAGCCTCCAACTTCCACTCAGGACATGATATCACAGTTTGTGGGTTCCAACCCCACATCGGGATCTGTGCTTACAGTCAGCTCAGAGCCTGGAGCCTGTTTCCGATTCTGTGTCTCCCTCTCTCTCTGACCGTCCCCTGCTCACGCTGTCTCTCTCTCTCCTCTCTCAGAAATAAATAAAACACTAAATTTTTTTTTAAAGGTTGAGTATTCAAACATTTTAGGTAGCAGGTTTCTTTCAGTAATTTTGTCATTCATTACTCTAAATTCAGTATTTCTAAAATAGTTGTATTATCTAAAATTAAGAGATTCATTCGTATTCTACAAAATTATGAATAAAATGGTTTCCATGGGAAGTAGATAATATTCAAATAATTTTATTTTTACAATATCTAACCCTGAGTTAATAGTTGATGACATTGTAATCGTTACATTTTTCTAAAGCAAAAATAGCAGATGATTTTTTTTTAATTTGCACAAAATAAGCTTATGCTTGATAGGAATAATTGATTATTGTACAAAATGTCTTCAATATGTGTGCAAATTTAAGAATCTACTTTGTTTCTTTCTCCTTTCTTTCCTATATCAATATAACACTAATTGTTGATATTTTTTATGAAATATCTCTCAGATATCTTATTGTAAGCCTCATAGCGTTATACCCACAATTTAACTCAGTGCTAATACTTTTTCTTGCCTCCAGTTTCCTTAATTACTCCCAAATGAAGATGCAGAATCATTTTCAAGAAGTAGTAATTCTTCTCATCATGAAACAAACTGAATAAAAGATCATCTATGCCAAACTAATATCATCAGGTTTACATGCATGTTTCTTCAATGCCCAGTATCGGTTCATTTCTCACTAACTCACTTCATATTTTTTAACATTCCTTCTCTCCTAAACTGTATGTCACAACTTACCTTGATTAATATTATGACCTATCCTCAGAGATCTGGATTGACTAAAAACCCTATGAAAAACTTGTATTTATCTATTAGCCTGAAATCATAAATCATGTAGCCGCTGAAGGTCATTTTTATTTTCTTTTTAAGAATTTCAAAATGAAAAAAAAAAGAATTTCAAATAATACATTTTTCTCTTTTCAAATATGTGGGTTAGAATATATAGTTTTTGCAAACACACACATTGTTTAGTTCAGGATGATACATTTAATAAAATAGACATTAATTTGGGGAAGACCTAAAATGTTCTAAGAACAAGAATAAGGACATAAAGAAGTCATGAAAAAATGTCTATAAGCACACAAAGCTGAATATATGTACTACACTTTTGCTAGAGCATCTATATATCACACTAGATAGAATATGTTTCTTTTTAATAATTGTTTTTGAGGAAATATATTTGGAGTATTATCTAGAGAATGTGTGTGTATAGATAGGTTGGCATGCATTTTATGGAAGACAATAATTGCTAAACATTCAAGGATCAAACGCTTTTAAAAACAGCTTATCTGCCAGAAATTGGTTTTGCCTCTACTAAATTACAATTTACTCACTCTGCCTATTGATAACATTTGTGTAACGTTGTATTTCAGTTATTTAGGAAAACTTCAAAAATCATTTAAGTTCATTTATTATTTATTTTGAGAGAGACAAAGAGCAAACGGGAGGAGCAGAGAGAGAGAGGGAGAGAGAGAATACTGATCAGGCTCTGTGCTGTCACCATGGAGCAGGACATGTGGCTCAATCTCACCAACTATTGAGATCATGACCTGAGTTGAAGTCAAGAGTCTGACACTTAACTGACTAAGCCACCCAGACACCCCCCAAAATTATTTTTGAGTGATAATTTATTAAATAAAATTTCCATGTACATAAAACAAAGGGTCTATAATTATGGTGTAGCAGTTATGATATAATTATATGGAGTACACAAAGACTACTTTTGTCTTTATGAAAATCTACTTATGCTTCCTTTATAAAGAATGCTTCATTGTTTTTCATTTACTATTTATTTAAACATTCTTTGAGAGTATGTTTGATGGAATATTTAATAATATATATTTACATTCTCTTTAAAAATCTTTTTAATGTTATAATTATTTTTTTGTTTGATACTTATTTATCAATACAAGCTTTTTATTTTTTATTTTTTTCTGTCCATCTTTCTATATTTTCTTTTTTTTTTTTTTTACAAATAGTTTATTGTCAGATTAGTTTCCACATAACACCCAGTGCTTATCCCCACAAGTGACCTCCTCCATGCCCATCCCTCCTCCCCCACACATCCATCAGTCCCCAGTTTTTGTCAGCATTCAAGAGTATCTCATGGTTTGCCTCTCTCCCTTTCCCCCACAATTTCCCCCCTTCTTCTCCCCCTTGTTCCTCAGTTAAGTTCCTCCTAATCCTCCTATACATGCAAACATATGATATTTGTCCTTCTCTGCCTGACTTATTTCGCTAAGCATAACACCCTCAAGGTCCATCCATGTTGCTACACATGGCCAGATTTCATTGTTTCTCATTGCCATGTAGTATTCCATGGTAGAGATAAACCGCATCTTCTTGATCCATTCGTCCATTGATGGACACTTAGGCTCTTTCCATGTTTTAGCTATTGTGGGGAGTGCTGCTATGAACATTGGGGTACATGTGCTCCTATGCATCAGCATTTCTGTATCCCTTGGGTAAATTCCTAGCAGTGCTATTGCTGGGTCATAGAGGAGTTCTATTGTTAGTTTCCTGAGGAACCTTCACACTGTTTTCCAGAGGGGCTGTACCAGTTTACATTCCCAACAACAGTGTAGGAGGGTGCCCGTTTCTCCAATCCTTGCCAGCATCTAGAGTTCTCTGATTTGCTCATTTTAGCCACTCTTGCTGGCGTGAGGTGGTATCTCACTGTGGTTTTGATTTGTATTTCCCTGATGAGGAGGGATGCTGAGCATCGTTTCAGGTGTGTCTGTTGGCCATCTGGATATCCTCTTTGGAGAAGTGTCTGTTCATATCTTCTGTCCATTTCTTCACTGGGTTGTTTGGTTTTTGGGTGTGGAGTTTGGTGAGTTCCTTATAGATTCTGGATATTAACCCTTTATTTGATATGTCATTTGCAACTATCTTTTCCCATTCTGTTGGTTGTCTATTAGTTTTCTGGATTGTTTCCTTGGCTGTGCAGAAGCTTTTAATCCTGATGAGGTCCCAACAGTTTATTTTTGCTCTTAATTCCCTTGCTTTTGGGGATGTGTCAAGTAAGAAGTTGCTGTGGTGAAGGACAAGGAGGTTGTTTCCTGCTTTCTCCTCTAGGGTGTTGATAGTTTCCTGTCCCATGAACAGATTCTTTATCCATTTTGAGTTTATTTTTGTGTATGGTGTGAGAAAGGAAACTGATCCCATTCACAATTGCACAAAAAAACCCATAAAATACCTAGGAATAAACCTAACCTAGGATACAAGAGATCCGTATGATGAAAATTATAGAAAACTTATGAAGGGAATTGAAGAAGACAAAAGAAATGGAAAAACATTCCATGCTCATGGATAGGAAGAATAAATATAGTTAAGATGTCATTACTACCCAAAGCTATCTACACATTCAATGCAATTCCAATCAAAATTGCACCAGCATACTTCTCAAAATTAGAACAAACTATCCTAAAATATGTATGGAACCACAAAAGACCCCGAATAGCCAAAATAATACTGAAAAATAAAACCAAAACGGGAGGGATCACCATCCCAGACTTTAGCCTCTACTACAAAGCTTTCATTATCAAGACAGTATGGTATTGACACAAAACAGACACATAGACCAATGAAACAGAATTGAGAACTCAGAAGTGGACTCAAAAGTATACAGCCAACTAATCTTTGACAAAGCAGGAAAGAATATCCAATGGAAAAAAGATAGCCTTTTTAACAGATGGTGTTGGGAGAACTGGACAGCAACATGCAGAAGAATGTTTTAATTATTTCTGAGAGAGAAAGAGAGACAGAGACAGAGAGAGAGAGAGACATGAGCATGGGAGGGTCAGAGAGAGAGGGAGACACAGAATCAGAAACAGGCTCCAGGCTCTGAGCTAGCTGTCGGCAAAGCCCCACACGGGGCTTGAACCCATGAACTGCGAGATCACGACCTTAGCCGAAGTTGGAAGCTTAACCAACTGAGCCACCTAGGCGCCCCTATATACTTACATTCTTATAAAGGCATATCTTTATATATGCATATATAAACATACACATATGCACATTTATGCAATATATACAACATTGGTACATTTGTGTAATATATATAGAATATACACATATAAGTGTGTATATATTTAATGTATAAATTTCTTATTACTTTATTTGTAAGAGACACTCTTAGATTTTTTTATATATCAATGTTTTCTTATTTTGAAAACCCATGTCTGTGAAACAGACTCTACATGTCTGTGAAACACTCCAACACAGCATATAAATAATAGAAGAGATGGAAAAGATTCACTTCCCTTGTCTATGAATGAAGCCTGGTACTCCTGGGTTTCCTGAAGCTGTGGAAATTCCAGGAAAAAGTCAAAGGCATGTGACTCCTTTCTAAGACACCGTGAGCTACAAGTGGAGTCCACTAGACATGTTACTGTTAGAGCTGGAAAATTATCATCTTTGGAGAGATTAATTGAAGAATATTAAATATTGACTCATACCTACAGGAAAAGCTAAGAAAAAAAATTTAAAGGGTTGATTCATAAATGACTGTACACAAAAGGAGAGTGAAACAACTTTGTTGTTAACAGCAACAAAAGTGTTAGCATGATAGTTCTTACAGACCATACAGCAACATGATCATATCACCATAAACTGAAACATCACGAAATTGGGCTACCTACTCAGCCTGTTATGGAATAAAGCTTTTACTAAAGAAAAAAAAAACTAAACACGAAAAATGTCCTTATCCAAGATGTATAAGTGATGTGAAATATTTGCCAACAACATTAAAGGTCATTGAAAAATCATGAACATGAAATGGTCAATTTAATGCAAATATTCGTCCTCTTAAACTCACATTTTGAAAAATACTTATCTTGCTCACAAAATAGATGCTTTTCCAGGTGTCTGAGATACAAGTGCATGGAGTGTTTATAGGGTTGTGTCAGGATGTGTGATAAGTAGATAAAGCTCCTTCTCCATTCTAAACTGTGCAGTGTGGAGAATTACAGACCAAAGACTTAATTGAATAACGCCATGAAAAAACTTATAGATGACATTACAAAGATGACAATGACAAGTGTTGTCACCAAATTCAGAATAAATTTCAGTAGGAAAGTTGAAACAAAGAAGTCCATCTAATGCTTTAAGAGAGTGATTATAGGGGCGCCTGGGTGGCTCAGTTGGTTAAGCGTCCAACTTGGCTCAGGTCATGATCTCACGGTTCATGGTTTCAAGCCCCACGTCAGGCTCTGTGTTGACAGCTAGCTCAGAGCCTGAAGCTTGTCTTCAGATTCTGTATCGCCCTCTCTCTCTCTGACCCTCCCCATCTCTCTCTCTCTCTCTCTCTCTCTCTCTCTCTCAAAGACACATTAAAAAAATTATTTAAAGAGTTAGGAGGCAAGATGGCGGAGAAGTAAGGAGCTCCGTACTTGCACTCGCGCCCATACATCACACAGAAAAGATCTGAAGCCATTGGAAACCATACAAAACCTGAGAGACTGGGAGAAAAAAGGACGCAGAATCCACTGAGAAAGCCTTCTAACGTGAGTGCGAACCGGGGAAGGTAAAATCAGCCCGGGATCGGAGCCTCCAGGGTGGGAGGCGATCCCCCTCTACCCTCTACGGGGAGTGAGAGGGGAAAAGGAGAGAGTCCGAGACAGAAAAATCTCCGCTCGGTGCATAGAAAGACCGTACTTGCCAAATATCTGCACACCAGGTCCCCTCGCGACAACTGGTCCTGGGGGAGGCTGAGCACACAAACTGCTTCTTTGTGCCGCTCCTGGAGGTGGGGTTTTAAAGCGGAGCTGGTGCGCCTGCCGCCATTGTAGCTCCAGGGCGGCTGGGATCCCTGAAAGAGACGCGTAGACACCGGGCATCCACGCTCCTGGCTGGCTGGAACTCGAGAGGGAAGGCAAAAAGCTAAAAACTGGAAATTTGCCTGTGAGTTCGTGTTTCGGGTGACGAGCCATAGAGAGACCCGGTTTTCCTCACTCCAGCGGGCTCAGGCTGCGCGGACGCGGCAGGCAAGCCCCCGCGCATGCGCACCAGGGCCGACCAGAGAAGAAAGCAGCGATCCTGACTCCGCCCCCAGAGCTCAGCAGGGAGCCTGGAATAGCCCGAGGGGGTTGTCTGGGAAGCTGTGTCTAAGGCAACTTCAACGGGGCGCGGGCTGGGATTTGGAGATTGGAACTGGCCTGGGTTGAAGAGTGCAACCAACTTCGGCTGCGTCCCCGGAACGGGGAGTTGACACGCCAAAAAAAAAAAAAAACCGAGCTGCAGCGCGGGGTTCAAGAAGGGACTGGAGCACCGTCACTCTCCTCCCCACAATCGCCAAGGCAGAACCCCCGCCTGAGGCATCGGATCACGCCACGCCCATCCCTGCCTGAGAGGTGCCCTCCTCCCCCCTTTTTTTTTTCTTTTTTCCTTTTTTTTTCTTCTTTCTTTTTTTTCCCCTTTCTTTTCTCTTTTTTTTTCTTCTTTTTTCTCTTTTCTCGCTTTTTTCCCCAAAACACTGACCTGATTAACTCTGGTCGCCAGCTTGCTTAAACAATCACAAGTCCATTCTGTAAATGTAAATTCTACACCTTCCGACTTTTTCAGCTATTTCTCTCAGGAGTAATTAGACTATATAGTTTCTCTGGATAATTCCAGCATCCTTCTCTCACCTATCAAACCACATTCTACCCTTTACCTCTTTGAAAAAAGTTTCTTATCCCTTCTGCCTGTTCATTCTATTTCCAAATCTGCCTTGTCTCACCCTGCCTTCTCTCTTTTTCTCTATGCTCTTCAACCAGCACTGCATACACATGGCTATTTAACTGTAGCTGGGAAATGCAGGTATATGCTTTAAACCGTTCTTTGTCCATCGGTTTTCTTCTTTTTTCCTTTTCTTTTCCCCTTTTTGACCCTTTTATGTATTTTATGCTCCCTATTCGCCCTCCCTCCTCCGTCTTTTCTCTTAACTTTTTCGTTTTCCCTCTCACTTTGCATGTTAGTTGAACCAGCCTGTGCGTTTGTGTGCTCCTGCTCCCTGTGTGTTTGTCTGTCTGTTTTCTTTTCCAGGGCTACCTCAAGAAACAAGCTAGAGTACACAAGGTGAAGAGTCCCAAATATCACTACGAATAGGAAAATAAAATAACTAAGGTCCCAACAAGAGTGACCGAGGGATACCATTCAAAAAACAATCTCTGAAAGGATAGGCCCTGGAAAGCCAAAGAGTTTCTTGGATATAGCAGTGCTCATAGAAACAGAGAGCATAACAGGTCTTTAAAACCAACAAGAGCTGGAAAGCTAACTAAAATGACGAAACGAAAGAGCTCTCCTCCAAAGAAACTCCAAGAAGAAATGACAGCTAATGAACTGCTCAAAACAGATATCAGCAGCATAAGTGAACAAGATTTTACAATAATAATGGTGAAATTAATAGCAGGGCTTGAAAAAAACATAGGGGACATCAAAGAAACTATGGCTACAGACAGAATGGAAAATAAAAATAGGCATGAAAAATTAAAAAATGTGATAAATGAGATACATAATAAATTAGAGGCCTCCAAATCACGGATGGAAGAGGCAGAAAGGAGAATAAGTGATTTAGAAGACACCATTATAGAAAAACAAGAAGCTGACAAAAGAGACAAACTGATCCAGGAACAGGAAAGAAGAATTCCAGAGAGCTCAGCGACACAGTCAAACACTTAACAATATCCATATCAAAGGAATCCCAGAAGAGGAAGAGAGAGGGAAAGGTGCTGAAGGAGTCCTGGAACAAATTATAGCAGAGAACTTCCCGACCTGGGGAAGGAAGTCAATGTGGAAATACAAGAGGCTCAGAGGACTCCTCTCAGACGTAACTTGAATCGATCTTCTGCACGACATATCATGGTAAAAATGGCAAAATACAAGGACAAAGAGAGAATTTTGAAAGCAGCTAGGGAGAAAAGGGCCCTCACATACAAAAGGAAACCCATCAGAGTGGTGACAGACCTATCTACTGAAACTAGGCAGGCCAGAAAGGAATGGCAGGAGATCTTCAATGTGATGAACAGTAAAAATATACAGCCAAGAATCCTCTATCCAGCAAGCCTGTCATTCAAAATAGAAGGAGAGATAAAAACCTTTCCAAACAAACAGAAATTGAAAGAATTTGTCACCACGAAGTCAGCCCTACAAGAAATCCTGAGGGGGATGCTCTGAAGGAAAGGTTGCAAGGAACAAAGATTCCAGAGACACCACCACAAACATGAACCCTACAAAAGATACAAAGACTCTAAACCCACATATTTAAATAATAACACTGAATGTAGATGGGCTGAATGCTCCAATCAAAAGACATAGGGTAGCAGAATGGATTGAAAAGCAAAATCCATCTATATGCTGTCTACAAGAAACTCATTTTAGACGGGAAGATACCTTTAGATTAAAAGTAAGGGGATGGAGAAATATATATCATGCTACAGGAAATCAAAAGAAAGCCGGAGTAGCGATACTTATATCAGACAAACTGGACTTTAAAATAAAGACAATCACAAGAGATGAAGAAGGGCACTCCATAATAATTACAGGGTCCATCCATCAGGAAGAACTAACAATCATAAATGTCTACGCACCGAATATGGGAGCACCTAAATATCTAAAATAATTAATCACAAACAGAAACAAGCTTATAGATAAGAATGTGCTAATAGCAGGGGACTTTAATACTCCGCTTACAGCAATGGATAGGTCAACCAGACAGAATATCACTAAAGAAATAATGGACTTGAAAGACACACTGGACCAGATGGACCTGACGGATATATTTAGAACTTTACATCCTGAGGCCAGAGAATTTACTTTCTTCTCAAGTGCGCATGGCACATTCTCCAAGATAGATCACATACTGGGACATAAAGCAGCCCTCAATAAATATAAAAGAATAGAGATCATACCATGCACACTGTCGGATCACAATGCTTTGAAACTTGAAATCAATTACAGGAAGAAGTCTGGAAAACTTCCAAAACATGGAGGTTAAAGAACACCCTTCTAAAGAATGAATGGGCCAATCAGGCAATTAGAGATGAAATTAAAAAATATATGCAAACAAATGAAAATGAAAAACACAACAATTCAAAATCTATGGGATGCGGCAAAGGCAGTCCTAAGAGGAAAGTACATTGCTCTCCAGGCCTATTTCAAGAGATTAGAAAAAGTGCAAGTCCAAATCTAACAGCTCACCTAAAGAAACTAGAGGCAGAGCAACAAGAACGCCCTAAACCCAGTAGAAGAAGAGAAATAGTCAAAATTAGAGCAGAAATAAACAACATCGAGACCAAAGAAACAATTGAACAGATCAATGAAACCAAGAGTTGGTTTTTTGAAAAAGTAAACAAAATTGACAAACTTCTAGCCAGACTTATCCAAAAGAAAAGAGAGAGCACCAAATAGACAAAATTATGAATGAAAATGGACTTATTACAACCAACCCCTCAGAAATACAAGCAATTATCAGGGAATACTATGAAAAATTATATGCCAATAAATTGGACAACTTAGAAGAAATGGACAAATTCCTAAACACACACTCACTACCAAAATTCACACGGGAAGAAATAGAAAACCTGAACAGACCCATAACGAGTGAAGAAATTGAATCAGTGATCAAAAATCTCCCAACAAATAAGAGCCCTGGACCTGATGGCTTCCCTGGGGAATTCTACCAGACATTTAAAACAGAATTAATCCCAATTCTTCTCAAGTTATTCCAAAAAATAGAAAGCGAAGGAAAACTCCCGGACTCATTTTATGAAGCCAGCATCACACTGATTCCCAAGCCAGACAGAGATCCAGCAAAAAAGAGAACTACAGGCCAATATCCTTGATGAATACGGATGCAAAAATTCTCAACAAGATCCTTGCAAATCGAATCCAGCAGCATATAAAAAGAATCATCCACCAAGATCAAGTGGGATTCATTCCTGGGTTACAGGGCTGGTTCAACATTCGCAAATCAATCAATGTGATACATCATATCAATAAAAGAAAAGATAAAAACCATATGATCCTGTCAATAGATGCAGAAAAAGCATTTGACAAAATACAGCATCCCTTCTTAATAAAGACTCTCGAGAAAGTTGGGATAGAAGGAACCTACTTAAACATCATCAAAGCCATCTATGAGAAGCCTTCAGCTAACATCATCCTCAACGGGGAAAAACTCAGAGCTTTCCCCCTGAGATCAGGAACACGACAGGGATGCCCACTCTCACCACTGCTGTTTAACATAGTGCTGGAAGTCCTAGCATCAGCCATCAGACACCAAAAGGAAATCAAAGGCATCAGAATTGGCAAAGAGGAAGTCAAACTTTCACTCTTCGCAGATGACATGATACTCTATATCGAAAAACCGACAGACTCCACCAGAAGCCTACTAGAACTGATCCAAGAATTCAGCCAAGTTGCAGGGTACAAAATCAACGTACAGAAATCGGTTGCATTTTTATACACCAACAATGAAGCAACAGAAAGAGAAATCAAGAAACTGATCCCATTCACAATTGCACAAAAAACCATAAAATACCTCGGAATAAACCTAACCAAGGATACAAGAGATCTGTATGATGAAAACTATAGAAAACTTATGAAGGAAATTGAAGAAGACACAAAGAAGTGGAAAAACATTCCATGCTCATGGATAGGAAGAATAAATATAGTTAAGATGTCATTACTACCTAAAGCACTCTACACATTCAATGCAATTCCAATCAAAATTGCACCAGCATACTTCTCAAAACTAGAACAAACTATCCAAAAATTTGTATGGAACCACAAAAGACCCCGAATAGCCAAAGTAATCCTGAAAAATAAAACCAAAACGGGAGGGATCACCATCCCAGACTTTAGCCTCTACTACAAAGCTGTCATCATCAAGACAGTATGGTATTGGCACAAAAACAGACACATAGACCAATGGAACAGAATTGAGAACTCAGAAGTGGACCCAAAAGTATACAGCCAACTAATCTTTGACAAAGCAGGAAAGAATATCCGATGGAAAATAGACAGCCTTTTTAACAGATGGTGTTGGGAGAACTGGACAGCAACATGCAGAAGAATGAAACTAGATCATTTTCTCACACCATGCACAAAAATAAACTCAAAATGGATAAAGGACCTGAACGTGAGACAGGAAACTATCAACACCCTAGAGGAGAAAGCAGGAAACAACCTCCTTGACCTCCACCGCAGCAACTTCTTACTTGACACATCCCCAAAAGCAAGGGAATCAAGAGCCAAAATAAACTGTTGGGACCTCTCAAGATTAAAAGCTTCTGCACAGCCAAGGAAACAACCCAGAAAATTAATAGGCAACCAACGGAATGGGAAAAGATAGTTGCAAATGACATATCAGATAAAGGGTTGATATCCAGAATCTACAAGGAACTCACCAAAGTACATGCCCGAAAAACAAACAACCCAGTGAAGAAAATGGGCAGAAGAGATGAACAGACACTTCTCCAAAGAGGACATCCAGATGGCCAACAGACACATGAAACGATGCTCAGCATCGCTCCTCATCAGGGAAATACAAATCAAAACCACACTGAGATACCACCTCACACCAGTCAGAGTGGCTAAAAATGAGCCAATCAGAGAACTCTAGATCCTGGCGAGGATGTGGAGAAACGGGCACCCTCCTACACTGTTGGTGGGAATGTAAACTGGTACAGCCCCTCTGGAAAACAGTGTGGAGGTTCCTAAGGAAGCTAACAATAGAACTCCCCTATGACCCAGCAATAGCACTGCTAGGAATTTACCCAAGGGATACAGAAATGCTGATGCATAGGAGCACATGTACCCCAATGTTCATAGCAGCACTCTCCACAATAGCTAAAACATGGAAAGAGCCTAAGTGTCCATCAACAGATGAATGGATCAAGAAGATATGGTTTATCTATACCATGGAATACTACATGGCAATGAGAAACAATGAAATCTGGCCATGTGTAGCAACATGGATGGACCTTGAGGGTGTTATGCTGAGCGAAATAAGTTAGGCAGAGAAAGACAAATATCATATGTGTGCACGTATAGGAGGATTAGGAGGAGCTTAACAGAGGACCAAGGGGGAGAAGAAGGGCAGAAATGGTGGGGGAAAGGGGGAGAGGCAAACCATGAGAGACTCTTGAATGCTGACAAAAACTGAGGACTGGTGGATGTGGGGGGGAGGAGGGGTGGGCATGGAGGAGGGCACTGGTGGGGATGAGCACTGGGTGTTATGTGGAAACTAATTTGACAATAAACTATTTGTAAAAAAACAAAACAAAAAAAAAACACTGATATAAAAAAAAAAAAGTTTGAAGTAATGTAAATGGCTCCAATTTGGGCAATTATTAAATTGCTTACATATATAATGGAATATTATTAGGTCATTGAAAACATGTTTTCAGGTATGTGGGTGGCTCAGTCAGTTAAGCGTCCAACTCTTGATACTGACTCAGGTCATGATCTTGCAGTCGTGAGATCAAGCCCCACATTGGGCTCTGTGCTGAGTGTGGATCCTGCTTGGGATTTTCTCTCACCTTCTCCCTCTGCCCCTCCCCTGTGTGTGTGTGTGTGTGTATGTCTGTACACTCTCTCTAAATAAATAAATAAATAAACCTTGAAAATATTTTCAAAGGGTGGTGACATAGGAAAATGTTCATAACTAAAAAAAAAAAAAAAGACAAATATGTATAATCGATGATCTCTATTTTGTGAAAATTTTCCATCTGTTTTTCAACGCCTGTCTGTCTGTCCTTCCTTCCCTGTCTCTGTCTCTGTCTCTCTTTAAAATATATGCCAAGGGGACCTTGGTGGCTCAGTCAGTTGAGCATCCAGCTCTTGATTTCAGCTCAGGTCATGATTTCATGGTTCATGTGATTGAGCCCCATCTTGGGCTCTATGCTGAGAGCACCAGAGACTGCTTGGGATTCTCTCTCCCTCTCCCTCTGCCCTTCTCCTGCTTGTGCATGCTCTCTCTCTCTCAAAATAAATAAACATTTTTAAAAAACAAAATATATACCACAACATTAAGAATGGATGGAAGGAATGGAAAATAAATTTAATTTTTTATAGTTTGTTCTTATATATCTTTAACATACTATTGAGATGGCTTCTCTGTATGCTTGATTGAATTGAAAGAGTGTTCACCCTTCTAAAATATAACAGGCTAAGTGTGAGAGTGGAACCACCCTGATATTTATTCAGTATTAGCTGATAAACACACATCTCTTTTTGGGCATTCAGATTTGTCAAATCAACCTTTGTCCCTCATTACCTATTTTGAGTGTGCATGCCTGTGTGTGTGTGTGTGTGTGTGTGTGTGTATTTATATTTTAAACCCTGCATCCATCTCTCCAATAACCACTGCAACAGCCATGATGATCGGGTCTACAGGAACAGATTGACCTGCCTCAGACGTTGCCAGCTAAGTAAAGAGAAAGAAGAATGAGAGAAAAGCAATACAGGAGCACCCACACTGAGTGAAAGCTCTGAGTGGTTTGGACTGTATAAATGAATGAAGCTCGGGGAGGGTGCTGGGCAAATAGAGGGCCCCAGAAAACCTCTTCTGATTAGTGTTGATTTTGACCAGAGATTCTCTTTGCGATCTCCTCCTCTCTAAAACAGATGTTAGGACTTCCCTTGCAGGGATGTTGTAGAATTAAATGAGAGTGACTTAAGCAGACTACCTAGATATAGTACATAATAAATGAGTGCTGCTCTCATTACTTACATCAAATCCTCATGCAGAGAATTCAAGGTGTGTCTGCTGATTGAGACAGTTTAGACCTTTTAGCTAATACATTATGAATGATGAGGTGAAGTCACAGTGTTGATTTCCCAAACAAGATATATCGATCCTCCCTTGTAACAACATCCTTTTTTGCAATAACTTTGTTTTTTATGCCACATTATTGACACACAGATTTTGTGAGATGAATATTGATGCTGCGGATCCTCTCCATTCTTTAAAGCATAACTGACCATTTTATTTTAATCTGATGCTTTCAAGATGTCAGTTAAGTGTTGGAAAGGTGCTAGCATTTTTATTTGGAGACTGGGAAAATTAACCTGTTCTGAGCAATTTGCTTGAGGTTTATGGAGAAGTATGTGTTTGAAAGTGCAAGTTCTATTCCACTCTTTGCATGTAGAAGAAAATGTCGGCTCCTGAGATGGAATTGGCAAAAGACTTGGGCTGGTTCTGGGCCATAGAGGAGGAGATGCTTCTTTGGCCAAGAGAAGCCATTATTAAGGAGCAAATGTGGTTTGAATTTTGATAGAGACTCAAAGAAGCAGGCAGAACTTGAGGGACAGGGCAAAGATTGATTACAGAGATATCTATAGAATACCTTCATCCTAACAGAAGCATAGGCAAGAGTTAGGAGTGAAGAATACGCATCTCTACTCTGAGCTGGCAGGGATGACTAAAAGGAGGCAGGCATGGGGAAAAGGCACATACCTTGGAACTCTGTCGAGTGTCCAGTGATGGCACAGCCTCTGTTGATGGTGTAGAGACCACACGTCTACAGACCCTCTTATATGATCCTTTTGGACAATGTCCTTTGCACAGCTTTCTCTAAGGAAAAGAACCCAGTAGGCAAAGTGTGCCCTTAGTAGCCTGAGCCTTCTTGTCTGTGCCTTTTTGCCCCTACTCTGAGATGTTTCTATCTTGCCTTCTTTCAGGATCACACTACCAATGCCACCCATGTAAAACTTGGACTCAGAGAAGAGCTAGTCCTGTCCACCCAGATATCCATTTTTATCTCCTTCCTGGTAGGGATTTCAAAGCTTTCACCACCCAGTTAGACAGATCAGTAAATAATTTGGGAAAACAGCAGTTCAACACCTGGTAGGATGTTATTTAAAGCTCAGTCCCAGATTTAAAGGTTTTTATAAAAATGCGTCATCTCCAAAGTATGTCTGTCCTCATCCTGTTGGTGGTCAGTAGGAGTCTGGCTCCCTCCCAGCTGAAGACACCAAACGTCCCATAAAGGAGGAGCTCATGCCACCATCACTCAGCCCTCCCCTCAGCCTGAAATATTGTAGCACCACTTTGGTAAACTCAGCCAGTGGAGGGAGTTGTGTCAGAGAAGAGTGGAAAGAGAGGTCCAGAACCATGTATTTTACCTTGGCTGTAGAGCAAAATATCTGGGGAAGAGTAAAAATATATAGTTTCCTGACTCTGCTTCAGAACTACTAAATCACAGTCTTTTGTGGTTGGTCCCTAGCACCTTCATTTGTAAAAAGATCACTGGGTAATTTAATGCACATTTCAGTTTTTGAAACTCCATCTGGGGCAAAAGGCCTTGAGTAGACATTGTAGCGATTAGAAAAGCACCAGCTTTTGGACTCTAATTCAATCTAAGCCATGCTATTTTCAGAGTTTGAGAGGTGTGGTAAGGCTACCTGATGTGTGATACCAGTACAAAGTGGTGTTGAGCATCTCACCATGTCTTATCTGAAGGTCCCGCTTCTTCCAGGGGCATAAACAAGGGAGGAAAACCACAGATACTGAATTTATATTTGATTCCAAATCTGTAATGTGATTGCATAAAAACAAAAACCAAACCAAACCAAACCAAACCAAACAAAACAACACTGCTAGAAATAGCAGAAAAAAAATCAAACAAAACAAAAGCACCTAAATATCCTTTAATGGGGAGGGATTGATTAAGTTGTGATATCTCTATACAATAGAAAGAATGTTAAGTGATCCTGAGTAAATGCATTTATAAATCTAAAAGGATGACTTAATATACTTCAGATGGAAAAATAAACATCACACATAGCGTGACCATCATCTGCTCAAAACAACATATACATGCATGCATGCATACATACATATATGCAGACTGCAACCAACTCTTAACAAAATATTACAAAATGTTTACCATGGTCATTTCTGAGTAAGGACACTCTGGGTGACTTTTGTTCATTCCTTTCCAAGTCTGACGCTTGTAAGGAACATACACTATTTGTGGACTTGAAAACAGTGAAAAAGTACCACAGTGACACAATGAGCTCCCGCTCTCGGTGTCTCTCACCTCAACTACCATGGTACCTTCTCACATCTCTCCCCCTGTGAATTCATAAGCTTTCAATATGACATGAATAGCTTAAAATGCAGATCAAGTGACATCCATCCTCTCCGATTTCAGCAACTTCTCATCATTAGCTACCAAATGAGGTCCAGCTCATGGCATTTGGGTTTGCTCCTGATCTTCCTTCAAGGCTGTTTCTCTCTGGAACTGCTGGATCCCTCCTGCCACGCCTCAGAGCTCTAATCCCATCAGAGGCCTCCTAGCACTAGCAGCACACAAATATTTTCAATGCCGGCTGGCTTTCCTACTTTTTTTTTTCTTTTTACCTTTCCAATTATACTCATTCTTCACTAGCTGCTCAGAAATTGCCACCTACATCAGGCCTCCCACTGACAAACTTAGACTTAATGGCCCCTTTCACCACACCTAAACTGAACGTTGCTTGAACCTCCATGTGCCACCTATTTTTATTCTTTCTTGTTTATCGTTTACAGCTTTACTTCCACTGGGGGATAAAGGCTCCCGGAGCAAAGTAAGCTTCCTGTTCACCTTTGGATCTTTCATTGTCCCTAGCTCAATGTACTGCAGATTACACTTACCCAATAAAAACACATTAAATAAAGCCTGAAATGTCAATAACTCAAATGGCAATATCCTTCTCAAAGTCTATAAGTTTGGAGAAATTGAATCCCCCCTATGTTTCTGGTAGTAATGTAAAATTGTTCATCCTCTCTGGAAAATAGCTGGGCAGTTTCCTATAAACCTGAACATGCAACTACCATATGATCTAGCATTTGCAGTCCTGGGCATTTA
Organism: Proteles cristata cristata; assembly: GCA_017311185.1. Classification (NCBI taxonomy): domain Eukaryota; kingdom Metazoa; phylum Chordata; class Mammalia; order Carnivora; family Hyaenidae; genus Proteles; species Proteles cristata. Next base: position 18,618 of record JAESUZ010002841.1, read on the forward strand.
ATCCCAAGAAATGGAAACTTAAATTCACACCAAAACCTTGTCTAGTAGTACCCCTTCTTCCACAAGGGTTATTTATGCTCCAAGACCCTCGGTGGATGCCTGAAACCAAGGATAATATCAAAAACTATATGTAGGATGCTTTTCCTATACTACTTACCTATGATAAAGTTTAATCTATAAATTAGGTACAGTTAGATTAACAATAACAATAAAAGTAAAATAGAATAATTATAAGAGCATGCTACGACAAAAGTTACACGAATGTGGTTTCTCAAAATATCTTATTGCGCTGTACTCACCCTTCTTCTTGTGATGGTTGGAGATGATTAAATGCCTACATGGTGGGATGAAATGAGGTGAAGGACACAGACACTAAGATGAGCGCTAGGCTACCATTGACCTTATGGCTGTAATTTAGAAGGAGGATCATCTGCTTCCAGACTGTGCTTGACCTTAGGTGACTGAAACCAGGAAAAGCAAATCCACGCATAAGGGGAGACTGCTGTGTTAACTAAATTTTCTAGTTTCTGTATCTAATGTTCCAACATTTGGAGCTTTACTGCCTGGGGAAGGACTGCCCCTCCCATGGTTGAGTAGGTTTGTAGATTCCTAGAGGTAGCAGAGCACTTTCTCAGAAGCCTCCCTTTTATGTGCAAACAAACATATCCAAAGCCCAGATCTCCCACAGGCCTTAAGTGCTGCTCTTGACACTTCTGACACATCACCCCCTGTGGGGCCAGCCAGCAAGCCGCCTCTGCACCCTGGAGCCCACTGAAAGTATTCAAATGAGCCAATTCTAACCTGGGTCACCCCTTAAATTACCTTGCTCATTTCTTCCCATGAAAACTATGATAAAGCCCTTTCTGTGGTTTCCCAGCTCTTTCTCTCTGCCTGCTACTGACCTTAGTGTTCTCTCGTGTGAACCCACAGGCCTGGCGTGCTCCTCTCCTCGTGGGAGCTATGAGTAACAAGAAGTCTTTTCAATGGCATCATCTGTTGGTCTCATCATACCTGAATAAAACAAAACCCCAGTATGTTTTAATGCAAATCTGTACATGAATGTTCTTAGCAGCTTTGTTCATAATAATCCCAACTAGAAATAACCCAGATATCCTTCAGAGAATAAATGGTTACATGAACTGTACTATATCCATACCATGAAATATTTCTCAGAATAAAAAGGAATGAACTATCAATACATACAACTTGGATGGATTTCCAGAGATTTTTATGCTCAGTGAAAAAAAGCCAATCCCCAAAGCTACATACTTTATAGTTTCATTCTTAAAGTGACAAAATTATAAAAAGGACATATTAGTGTGGTTCCCAGGGATCAGGGCATGGAAGTGGGGCAGAAGAGAGCTGGGTATGGACAGAAAAGGTAACATGAAAGGTCCCTGTGTGGATGATATGTTGTGTATCTTGACTGTGGCAGTATCAAGATCCTAGTGGTGATACTGTACTGTATCTTTGAGAACTGTTACCACTGAGGAAAACTGAGCAAAGGGTACACAATTATATATGAATCTATAATTATGTCAAAATTTAAAAAGTAATTAATATAAAATTATAGTATTGCACTTAGAAGCTAAAAGATGTGTTCAAAGCTGGCAATAAATAGCCCATAGAATCTTTTAGTAAACTAGGTCATCTACCCAAAGTCACTCATTATCAAATAAATTCTGTTCCTTGCTATAACACACATTTCTAGACCAAATGATAACTATGCACTTAAAACATACACACATACACACACTATAAAATACTGCTTATAGTCATAGGTCTTCATAGGATGGGGAGAAGATATATTATGGAAATTACTCACAAATCATGTCACAACATCTGCTGTTGAAGAAAACTTAAGAAGAACAGTAGTTTATAGAAGTGACTAATAGTATCAAAGTGATTATTTAGTCTACATTTTCTTTAAAAGGAATCATTGATGATGAGATTAACATATTCAACCAAAGATTTTAATTAGAAAGAGATATAATCATCATAACTATATAATCAAGAGGCCAAGTAAGTCCAAGATACATAGGGAGTGACAAGTAATGATCAAAAGCAAAATTATCTACAAGGATACTGTGCTTATAATGTTCAGCATTCCATCAAAGTCATGTTCGAAGCAAAATGTATGCATGTGAATATCAATCAAATCAAATTTAAATAAATACCAGAGGATTAAAATATGGAAAAGGGACAGGAGACAGTTGCAGGAAGTGGAGATAAGGCCACCAAACAATCTGTAAAACAGGCGCCTGAAGCAGGTGGAAGGCAAGAAGAATGGGATTCTGACAAAGACGGCTTTCTGAAATACGAAGGATGAAAGCCATGAGGGTCTATTCATGGCACATGAGAAAAGCCCATGGAAATTGGCCAAAGACACTAAACACAACCTACACTCTGGTGGGCAGTGAATGGCCCTCCACTTTATTGCCTGTGAATGACACAGAAATGGGGAAGCGGGTACAGAAGCAGTACCAGGAAGTAAGTTGAGTGACAGCTCTCCTAGACATTGTCACCCCTCCTCTGGCACATTTCTCTGTTAATCTGATACTTATGTCTGAGGCACACCATAGGAAGAAGATTCTACCCCTTTCCAATAGCAGCTAGAGACATCTGCCTACACTGAGCATGAAAAGAGAGGAATTTGTGACCATCTGAGGCAGACAGCAGCTGAACTGTAAAAAAAAAAAAAATCAGTGACTTCCCCTGGGTGACAAGAGAGCTGGGGGGTGTAATGCTGATTAAGGGAGAATATCTTAAGGCTTAAGGCTCTATTCCTTCCTACAGTCTATTATGAGAACCTTAGATTCATTTAAAATAAAAGTGAAAACCTTCAAGAGTTATTCTGCAATGGATGGTGGCTACAATATGGGAGGTTTGGCCCTCATGGAGACATTTCCTCAAGAAAGTCAAATTTCCAGGGTCTATTCATCTGGGAGGACTCGTGTAACAACACACCACAAACTAGGCGGCTTAAAGAACAGAAATGTATTCTTTCATGGCTGTGGAGGCTAGAAGAAGTCCAATATCAAGGTATTGGCAGTGCTCTTTCTCTGGGGGCTATTGGACAAGAATCTATTCCAGGCTTTTCTCCTTGACTTGTAGATGACTGTATTTTCCCTGTGTCTCTTCTTATCATTTTTCCTGTATGTGTGCCTCTGTGTTCAAATTTCCCCTTTTTTGAGGACACCAGTTATATTGATTTAAAGCCTATCCATATAACCTTACTTGAATTTGATTACCCCTGTAACAACACTATGTACAAATAAGGTCATATTCTGAGGTATTAGGGGTTAGGACTTCAATATATGAATGGTGGGGAGGGGGGGCACAGCATAACATATGGGAAAACATACAGCAGGCCCTGAAAATTACTTAATCATTTTCTGTCCTACACTGGATTTACAGTGTTAAGATGACCTATTAGATAATAAGAGAATAACCCAGAGATTAGGGAAGAGAGAGACTCAAACTATTCTATTGCAGACAGGCAACCAAGTTATAGTCCTACGAGACCCTTGGAAGTAAAAAAAAAAAACAAAAAACAAAAAAACACCCAGATTCAAATGGGTGTTGCACAGTCCTAATGATCCCTTTCAGCAAAAGTCCTCAAGACTGACGATTTTACCTGTTGGATTCATAGGCAAAGGGAGGCAGCCGCTATCTGGGGCTTCCTCTGCAGCAACCCCCTTAATATGGCCACCAGTTACTCCTTTTGAAAAGCAGCTATTAACTTGTTTCTGTGTTTTTCTGGACACCTGATATCTGAACATCTGACAAATGAAGGTTTATGATTCCCACCTGAAATTCACATTTTGTGGTGGGTGAACTCAGGCTCAGTAACAAACTAGAAGAGCCCATAAAGCTTTCTGGCCAAATGGAAATGACACCTGTGGCACCTTGGCTTTACATGGAAAAGTGGCAGCCATCTCCGGGGAAATAATTTATTTTTCCTAAAAACGTGGGCCTGGCTCACTGTAGTTCAGCTAAGCTAATACACCATGGTACTACTGGCCTACTCTGACTATTCAAGGTCAGCATCAGCTATGCAGAAGGAAACTGGAAGTGGTCTTGCCATTCAGTGGGAAGATCACAAGGCCATTTTCAGATCTCTAGACACTATTTTCCTTGATGCACCTTGTTATATTTTTAGTGACTCTTGTTTCCCTGTGTCTTGATACCCCTCTCCAGGACTGAGAACTGTGGAGACAAATCATGGCTGCTAGTCAAAATGTGAAGGTCCCTCAGGTAGGTGACCCCTGTAAAAGCCTGCTCTCTGATGAGATTTCCTAGGATCAAGCTGCTGGCCAGGTGGCCTATACCATCCTGATCACTACAATCTAACCATCAACACACTGGGCATGAACAAACCAAAGGTCTCTACATCTCTAATGCAGAAGCCATCACTTCATTCCTGCTGTGGGACTCTTTCCAAAACTGACCTGCTTGTCTTGGGTTGAGAGACGTGACATTACGAGGGATAGTATCCCAGTCTGCTTTTGGTGGATTGACTGCATAAAACTTTTAAATCTTTTTCAAGGCTATCCAGGGTGCCTCACTGCTGTTGACACTCTTTCTCAGTCTATGGCTTGCCTTTCACACTTGAATAGCATATTTTGATGAGTAGAAGTGTTTACATTTGATGAAGTCCAGGTTATTAATGTTTCACAGTTAGAACTTTTTGTATGTTGTTTATTCAACAGCATTTAACCACAAAAACATCAATTTTGCATGGTTCAACCTAATTAGTATGGCTTAACTATATAAATATGTCTCATATATTAATTCATTTAATTTTCACAATAAACCATTGGAAAGAAATCCCCATTTTATAGATGATGAAACTGAGGAAAGAGACTAAATAACCTCATATAGTTAATGACAGAGTGAGATTCAAACACCAGTGATTTGGCTCTCAAGTCTGTACACAGTCACAATCCTGTCACACGTCCCATCTGATGCTGAATTATCAATTTATATGTCTCTCTCTCTAGTCTATGGACTCCCTAATGGGAAAACTGCTTGCTTGTCTTCATAGCCCTTGCACCCAGCACGGTACCTTGCATATATTCAATGTTAATAAATACTTGAGGGACAAATAAATAAACAAATGCAGACCTCTCCACCAACGCCACCATCAGGGACTGCTCATTTGATATTTCAGGGTCAATGATCATGTTCTTTCAGACTTGATGCATTTGCACAGTGTACCTGCTGCTCTTTAAACATACATCAGGTTTTCTGGAACTGTTCTCTTTCAGATCCTCCCTCTTTAATTAAAGCATTGAATATCATAATACAGATATTCATGAGTAATATGGTCATTGCAAGTGGGGGTCTCTGACTTATATGGTTGAAGAAAATCCTATTGCAGAAGATGCTAAGTGTTAAAGAACATACCTAAAGGGCCAAAAAATGGTGCTTATAAAACATTACAAAAATTAGATATGATTCTCCCAGTTCTGCTAGAGAACCATTTCTACCCTATCAAAAAAAATTGCCTATCTACTATTATATCTACATGTATATTATATCTATATAATATGTTATGCATATAAGTAGATATAATGCAAACCATCCACAAAGAAATTATTTTGTGGGATACTTGAAATATTATTGTTATTATTATTATTAACAAATTCATCAGATGGATTTGGAAGAATCTCACCATCTCTCTTTATAATTCAATACCATTATTTTAAAAAATTGGCCTTATTCACTCTTGGTATTGCTACATGCTACACTAACACACTCATTTAAGTGAGAAAATTTATGTGAGGTTCCCTAGGCAGTTCAGTGACAATGAAGATGAATCATGTTATAATTTTTTGTAATTAGCATTCATAAAAACAGGAACATCCTTTATGTAGAGTCAACTTTAAAACTCCTCAGATTTAAAGCCTCTAAATAAATCTTTTCCAATTTGTGCCTTATAGTTGAATGCCTATTGTGATTTACCAATTCTAACTCCTGTCAGCCTTGGTACAAAGGATATTTTGCAGAAATGTTAGTTTTGTTATATAAGCTAAATATCACTGTAAGTGGGGTTTGCTGGAGTTAGGTCAGATTGTTTTTGTAATAATATAATTTCATTTGTTCTTAGTAGTGCTTGTCAAGGTATTTTACAACTATTTGATCTGATATAAAATAAAGCCCTTATCCTAATCTATATTTGGCTTTGAGAGAACAATTTCTTCACCACGTAGGTAGCATGCAGGTGAATATATATTTCTTATAAATAAGTAACTAGAAGAACACCTAGGAAATGTTTTACAAAACTAACTGATTCTTTTTCATAATATTTGGGACTTTTAAATAAAAGGTACCTTGAAAATTCCAGATGTTGCTATTATTATTATATTCATTTAAATTACCAGTAGTCATATATCATATTAATTGCTTTTAATGAGGATAATAAATAAGTACAATAAAAATTAATTGCCCTTCAAAGAATGAGTTGCATTTTGTAGTATTTCTGGATAGGTATGGTTGGAAACACAACTACTTTCTCCAAAAATGCAGTACAAAACATATTTTTGAACAGCACATCAAAATCTCCTGTAAACCAAATACTGTATCTAGACAATGCTCTGTCAGGCATATTTTGGGGTGAAATCTTGTGGATGTTTCTGCTAAAAGATAAACACACAAATACTGTGTTATACTATACTTCACCCAAAAGTTAAAGTGATAATGAAAATAATCAGAAACATAAGCTACAGAGACATGTATGTAATTCCAGGATTTCTATATTAAAGAATCAGTGAGACCCTCCAGATAAAGTCCTAACTACCCACGTAATTTTAAATACACATTTTGGACAGGGTACAAAATCAACGTACAGAAATCGGTTGCATTTTTATACACCAACAATAAAGCAACAGAAAGAGAAATCAAGAAACTGATCCCATTCACAATTGCACACACACACACAAAAAAACATAAAATACCTCGGAATAAACCTAACCAAGGATACAAGAGATCTGTATGAGGAAAACTATAGAAAACTTATGAAGGAAATTGAAGAAGACACAAAGAAATGGAAAAACATTCCATGCTCATGGATAGGAAGAATAAATATAGTTAAGATGTCATTACTACCCAAAGGACTCTACACATTCAATGCAATTCCAATCAAAATTGCACCAGCATACTTCTCAAAACTAGAACAAACTATCCAAAAATTTTTATGGAACCACAAAAGACCCCGAATAGCCAAAGTAATCCTGAAAAATAAAACCAAAACGGGAGGGATCACCATCCCAGACTTTAGCCTCTAATACAAAGCTGTCATCATCAAGACAGTATGGTATTGGCACAAAAACAGGCACATAGACCAATGGAACAGAATTGAGAACTCAGAAGTGGACCCAAAAGTATACAGCCAACTGATCTTGACAAAGCAGGAAAGAATATCCGATGGAAAATAGACAGCCTTTTTAACAGATGGTTTTGGGAGAACTGGACAGCAACATGCAGAAGAATGAAACTAGATCATTTTCTCACACCATGCATAAAAATAAACTCAAAATGGATAAAGGACCTGAACGTGAGACAGGAAACTATCAACACCCTAGAGGAGAAAGCAGGAAACAACCTCCTTGACCTCCACCGCAGCAACTTCTTACTTGACACATCCCCAAAAGCAAGGGAATCAAGAGCAAAAATAAACTGTTGGGACCTCATCAAGATTAAAAGCTTCTGCACAGCCAAGGAAACAACCCAGAAAATTAATAGGCAACCAACGAATGGGAAAAGATAGTTGCAAATGACATATCAGATAAAGGGTTGATATCCAGAATCTACAAGGAACTCACCAAACTACACGCCCGAAAAACAAACAACCCAGTGAAGAAATGGGCAGAAGATATGAACAGACACTTCTCCAAAGAGGACATCCAGATGGCCAACAGACACATGAAACGATGCTCAGCATCGCTCCTCATCAGGGAAATACAAATCAAAACCACACTGAGATACCACCTCACGCCAGTCAGAGTGGCTAAAATGAGCCAATCAGAGAACTCTAGATGCTGGCGAGGATGTGGAGAAACGGGCACCCTCCTACCCTGTTGGTGGGAATGTAAACTGGTACAGCCCCTCTGGAAAACAGTGTGGAGGTTCCTAAGGAAACTAACAATTGAACTCCCCTATGACCCAGCAATAGCACTGCTAGGAATTTACCCAAGGGATACAGAAATGCTGATGCATAGGAGCACATGTACCCCAATGTTCATAGCAGCACTCTCCACAATAGCTAAAACATGGAAAGAGCCTAAGTGTCCATCAACAGATGAATGGATCAAGAAGATGTGGTTTATCTATACCATGGAATACTACATGGCAATGAGAAACAATGAAATCTGGCCATGTGTCGCAACATGGATGGACCTTGAGGGTGTTATGCTGAGCGAAATAAGTCAGGCAGAGAAGGACAAATATCATATGTTGCACGTATAGGAGGATTAGGAGGAACTTGACAGAGGACCAAGGGGGAGAAGAAGGGGGAAATGGTGGGGGAAAGGGGGAGAGGCAAACCATGAGAGACTCTTGAATGCTGACAAAAACTGAGGACTGATGGATGTGGGGGGGAGGAGGGATGGGCATGGAGGAGGACACTTGTGGGGATGAGCACTGGGTGTTATGTGGAAACTAATTTGACAATAAACTATTTGTAAAAAAAAAAACAAACAAACAAACAAACAAAAAAAAGATTAAGGATATTTACCAAAGAATAAAGATAAGGCAAGTGGAAACCCTGAAAAATAAATAAATAAATAAATAAATACACATTTTGGACTCCAGCCCTATAAATTCCGATATAATGGCTCCTACACTATATTTTTTGTTTCTTTGTTTCAAGTTTTATTTAAACTCTAGTTAGTTAACATATAGTATAGAATAATATTAGTTTAAGGAGTAGAATTTAGTGATTTATCACTTCCATAAAACACCAGTGCTTATCACAAGTACCCTCCTTAATACCCATCACCCATTTGGCCTACCCCTCTGTATTTTTGGGAGGCACCTCACATGATCCCAGCGAAGGATTTCACACCCCACTCTATGAAAAACATGACCTGGAAAGACTGAAGTATCAGGCAGGTTGCCAAGATAGAGACTATAACACGTAGAAGGAGGCTGAAACCTGGTTATCAGAGTCAGATCACAACATCAGGGTTAGGCTGGAAGAGATGTCCTCAAGGTTGGGTTAAAGCTCCATTTCTGTTGATGTCCAAGATCAGATTGGTCTTAATGAGTAGGGTAGGGCTGAAGCTATAGACAGTAATGCAAGTCGTCCTGGTTGAAGACAGGAAAAAGTCCAAGCAAAAGACAAGCAGTTTCTTCCACATGGTACTTCTCTCACTTCCATCTCCTGGATACTTTGCACCCAAGTGGAATATGGCTCTTCCCTCTCAAATGACCCCAGACTTTGGGTGTGAAAAAGAGCCATTTTTAATCCCATCTTCTTAAATCTGATGGGATAGGATCTGACACAGGAAGATTTTATGAAAAGATGCCAAGTGGAAACAAGGAATGCAGAAGGTAGAACTACCTGGGGCTGGGATTATGGGGACACAGCAGGTAACTCTCTGGACTTACCAGTAAAGTTGACTTCTACTCTGCCAATGTCACATCTGTGAGTAATACGACTTCCGGGAATTCACTTAAAGGAAGAAGTACGGCTGCGATAGAAGTCAGTGATTTCCAGTTTTGCTGACCATCAAGACCCAAGAAGCATTAAAATTCCTCCCCCAAAGATTCTCATTTCAGTATATCTTGAGTAGAGTTTAAAAATCTGTGTTTTTAAATAGTGTCCCAGGTAGTTCTTATATGCAGCTAGAGATGGTAACCACTATACCAAAACACATCAGAAAGTTAACATATGCCTGAATTCTGTCTTTGTTTGATGAAGAAGTTATAGCTTGCAGATTCTAATAATTAATTCTATGCTTATTAATTACTGCAGCCAAGTGTGCAATTTTCCATGGTGTTAGAAATGTTAGTGTTTTCATAACTTCAGGCCTAATTCAAGTTGAATTATTTTAACTAGAGTCCATCACCAATCATTATTTAGCATTTTGTGAGTGTGTTGCTATTTCTGTCTCACCCAATGATCTGAGAAGACAACTACAGCAGGACTAAAATTTTAGCATCAGTAAGAGTTTCCAGAAAGGGAACGAACAAGGTCTACAGAAGAACTCAAGATCAAAGGAAAGAACTCCTGGTGGCCCCAAGGCCCAGTAAAAGTGTAATCTTTAGCAAAATGCCAAATTGTAAAGCATAGACATCATATAATGTGTTCCCTTTGGGAATATGAAGCCTTCCTTAGAAGGGGGAAATCAGCATAGAGTGACATAGAGTGAGAAGATAGTGGCAAGGTTGACAGCAGTAATGACCACTAGCTTTCTTTAGAATTTTTCCTCAATTAAGAGGAGATGGTAAGGCAGAGGGAGAGGGAGACAGTCAGGAAACCGATTTCGGTATTTATGTCTCAAAGAAATAAATGCTAGCCAAGGAAGCTATGTTCTTGAGCTAATTATAAGGGCTGAAGACACAATAAATAATATTTCATTTTCAAAAGGTAAGACATAAAAACTCACTGAGCAGAGATCTAAAGCAAAGGAGCATCAAATCACTTGATTTTTGGTTACTTTTGGCATAAGCTGTAAAGTCCTATGATTCTTGGAAAAATGATGTAGCACTTGAGAGAAAAGGGTTATAGAAGACTACTGTATTGAGAACAGAATTTCCTCTAAAATTTTCTTTTTTGCTTTCTGGCACCTGATAATTACTTCCTTCCCTCAAACTGATAAACCTATCTATATCCACATGGTTATTACAGGCTTTCCCTAATGGTATAACATTATCCTGCCCGCTAGTTAGCTTTGATTGGCCCTGGGGTGGGCATCTGAGCTGGGCTGAGTAAATCATTCTTCTCTGAGTATTTGGAATGTGGCTTTGGGATTCTTGCTCATTTTAGCCACTTGCTTGAAAAGAAATGATGAATTCCTGAGAAGTGAATACATAAACTACTTCTTGTCACAATGACTAGAAAACAGAGAAATGAAGCTTGCAGTATGAGAGAAGGAAGATGTGGGTATGAAAAGAGAAGCAAAGACAAGCAAAAAAATGTCAGTGGCAATATACATCCCTATACTACGTATTCTTCAGGTTTGGACATGCTGTTCTACTTCATGCTAGTCTCTATCAGGCTTTCATTATTGCGAGCAAAAGATCTCTGAACAAAGTCAAGGAAAAATGCCATAGGATTGGTCAAAGAGACCAAAGTCAAATGTCCAGGAAAGAGTTGGGACTCTGAAATTACCAGAGAAATGCACTCCTAAACAAGGTGGGCTGAGTAGGGCTGACATCAAATGACAAGTAAAATTGTTACTAGAAAGTAAAGAAGAATAATCAGGGTGAAGCCACTTATGGGGAATCAACACTAAGAAGTTTTGTTACCAGTGGATTGGCCAGACTCTAAAGGCTTCGCATAGATATGGTTGATTGAGGTAGGCAAGGTTCAGTATCCACATCTGAAAACCAACATACAACTTCTGACTGGAGCAGAGGAAAATGTGCCATGTTCACTTTTTAGAAGCTCTCGATACCAGTAAAGCAGAAAGAAGAATTCCCATATAGGATTTATATACTAATCTTTGCTATGGCTGATATCTTTTGATTTATGTACATCTTTTTTATGTACATAAAAATATATTTGGTTGCATCATACATATTAATCTTTTAATGATCTTCATTTGTTAAGATTGAGTTGAGTCTATTTTTGAACATGGTAAGATTTAGTTAGAAGGATAATGAAAGCATAGGAGTCATTAAGAGCCTTCTACGGATGGACCTTAAAAATTCAAGGCCGTCAATGACAACACTTGTCTCTGATGGTATATGTCACAGATGGTCCGATTTAATTCTTGTCATGTAAATTTATCTGGTACTAACACCAAAATGGTTCTGTGGATTATGGCAAAGTTTAACATCAACATGTATTTAATCTTCATTCCTAGAGACTATTGTCATTTTAATCACTATGCTGATGTGCTAAGAATACCTAAGGTGATCAGGTGTAGTGACAAATCAATGAAGTTAATAAAAAATCTAAACTTAAATAAATGGATATTGCTGTTGATGGACAAAAGCATCTCTTAGACTTCAAGTGCAGAAGAGTCAGTGGGATAAAGTGTTATTGAACCAAATCATTTCACACTGTCTAAGACTATGTACTTGATCACTAAGTTTACTGAGAAAATATCCTAAGATGATGATATGCTATGGGAGGTTATTTTAGGATGAAAGAGTACTGAATTTAGGTAATGAAGAGTATGGATAAAAATTCTAGTTTTTCAGTCTTACTGAATTCAAGCAGTCAGACTCTCTGAACTTCAATTTCTTGAAATAAGATTATATTATCTTTTCTACCACCCTAAAATGGTACAGTGAGGAAGCCAAGTAACACTGGGGAAAGATTTTTTTGCCAAATAGAGAAACAAATACAAATAAAAGAAGAAAAAAAGAAGAGCCACCCCTACTCCCAAAAGGTCTCTATATTTCCAGCTTACAACTAAGACTAAAGCTGCTAGAAAGAATGGAAACAAACAAACAAAACTGGGAATCTACAAATGGCTTCAGAGGTAGACAGAAAAGGAAGGGCTTGTGTGATGGCTACTTCTGATGTGCCAAAATGTCTCCTCTGATTAAAACCAAAATAAGAGAAGAAGGCCTTGTCTTCTTACTTACTAATTCCTCAAGTCTCCAAGATGAAATCTATACCCATTTGTTAAAATGTATTGCCAATGTAAGAAATAACCTTTATTAGTCATTTACAGCTTAGTTTAAATAAGTTAGGATATGTTGTTGAGTGCTTATTGTGCACATGAACATAATTAAGCTACAAGGAGCTACAAAGAAGAATATGATACAGTTCTTGCTTTCAAGGAGCTCACAAGCCCAATGGGAGAATCAAATTCATATGTAAAAATTTGTAATATGCAATATGATTAACTCTATAATAGAAGTGCAACCTTTGGAGAGAACAAGCAGAAGAGAGGCAGAGCTGGGGAAAGCTTTTCTTAGAACAAGCTTTCAAGTTGAAGGTAAGAGAAAGGAACTGGCATGAGGAAATTAGATATTTCAGAAAAGAATCCATAAAATGTAGGACAGTAACAGAAAGAGAAAACAGAGCATTTGCAGGGGTGGGGGAGGGGGGAACATTGCTTTGTCAGTAGTAATATCATTTAGTAACTTGAGGATAAATTCTGGAATATTTGGGTCATAAGCTCTTCCAGAGTTCTTTTCTAGGTTCTATTATTGCCTGCTCAGCTGCAAAAGAAAATAATGGCAAAAGTTTTCAAAAGGAGAGCACGGAAACTGTGGGTCATTGTATTTCTGAAAGCTGAAATTTTTAGATGGAATGAAGAAAGCCAACAGGAAGTCAATGCCTGGCTAGCCAGGAAGGGAGAGGAGCCTAATTTCCAAAACATGGAAGGGCCCTATGTTCTTTGAGGGGTTTCCAATGCCCAGATCTCCTTTTGCTTGAAATTCCCCCAGGTACATATTGTCACAGCAGGAAAATAATCTTCAAAAATCAAAACATTGTATGCTAATAAACAGCCCTGCTTTCTTTTTGGTTGACTATCTTAGAAGAATAACTATCATTTTTCCAAGATGACTTGCAGTTAATTTTCACATCAGGTAAAAGCCACTGACATCATCTGCATTTCACAATTGGTCATATGGAATCCTATTGCTACCACAAACCAGCTAAGATTTCATGGATTTCTCTTTAGTGGCCCAAATGCAAGTGTCCCAATTTCTAGTCTCTTATAATAATTTCCTTGCTGAGTTGCCAGATTTTTATACCTCCTTGCTTTTCAATTTCACATATAATTTTTCTTGGATAAAAGAGAAAGCCCCAGAGGATTTTCCTTGTTCTCTACTGCTTCAAGAAAATAGAATTTTAAAATAGCTATAGTTTGCCCAATGGAGAGAGAGAGACGAATAACTTGCAAACAGTTACAGCACTTCTAAAGATTCTAGCAGTGTATTCATTATTTGTGTTCAAGATTTTAAAAAAAAATTGCAGAGCAAATAGAACTTACATCCATCTGAGGTAAAACATTTCATTATATTTTATTATCCCCCAATCAATTCCTAAAGCAATGTGTGAATTAAAATGTTTTATCCAGCATTTTCAAGAAACCAATTTAAAATTACACAGCTTATAACAAATTGCCAGAAATATTGCAAGCAGCCATTAATTTACTCCAAACCAATTAAACTCTACATTAATACATGCAGTAATACATGCACTTGTTCCTAATTTCCTTTTGTAATTAAGCATGGGTACAAAGAATAGCTTCACTTGACAAAGAACTTTAATCCCCTTGTTTGATCTTCTCTTGTCCTCTCTGGCCTCTACTACAAAGTGACAAAGGTCACTTTTTCCACCACTGCCCATCTTATTTCATTTATAAGACCAATTTCTTTTAAATACTCAAATATAGGGGCACCTGTGTGGCTCAGTCAGGTAAGCATCCAACTTCGGCTCAAGTCATGATCTTGTGGTCTGTGAGTTTGAGCCTTACATTGGGCTCTGTGCTGACAGATTAGAGCCTACAGCCTGCTTCCAATTCTGTGTCTCCCTCTCTCTCTGCCCCTGCCCCACCCACACTCTGTCTCTGTCTCTCTCTTCCTCAAAAGTAAACATTTAAAAAAATTTAAATATTCAAATACACTACATAGTGAGTGTCTAGGTATCCCAAAATTGCCTTATATTTGGGGGACATTCCATTCTTTAACCCACAGAAAGGAACTCCCAGAAGGTTAATGAAAAGTATATATAAATGTTCTAGAATTTAATGTCAACAGTATGGGGAGAACAAATGCAAACTGCTCTAGTTTATAGTCAAGATCGGCATGGATCAGTCAGGGTTCTTCAGAGGATTTGCAAAAGATTGGACGATGCTCACCCACACTGGCAAGGACATTCCACTTTATTGAATCCACTGGTTCAAATGCTAACCTCACCTGAAAGACTGCTACAGACACACCCAGAGATAATGTTTAATTGGTGCACCTCATGGCCAAATTTAAATAAAAATTAACAATCATTAAGTCCACAACTTGTCAACTTGACACTTATGTGCATCTTCTTAAACCATATTTAATCTTCAAATAAAGACAATAACCAAGCCATAATCCCACCTACCATTATACAACTATCTTCTGCACAACCAAAAATTCACAAATTCCTGCCCCAGAAAAGAAGGTAATGTCCTTGATTCATCTGTTCTATTCTTCTTAACATCTCTTTAACATGTTTTCTATTCTCCTTAAATACTATGATTTAAAATCACCAATACTTACTACAATTTTTAAAAAATTAGCAATACTTGAAATGTTATGACATAAAGTTAATATATATTATTTTACATAAGAGAATAAGAGAGCAAAGAAAACAAATACACACACACACACATACATACATGCATACAAATAGATACAAAGAACATACACACACGTCACATAAGTGTTTTCATAGCAAAATAAAGAGGAAATATTCATTGAAATCAGTCTTCATTTCTGTAACTGTTCATATGGTATTTATAACTGGTATTTATAACCATTTGCTTCTACTACTTGTTCTGTATCCTCTGTGCCTTCAAGTGCCTCAACTGGTCTTGGTTCTTTCCCTGGTAGAGTGACCCTAATCTTTGTTCCTGTAGTCTGAGTCATTAGCAGTCCTGCCTAGATTGTGTGGTTGTAATTTTTCATTGATCTTTATCTGGGACTGGCAAAATTAAGAGATGCCTTAAGGGATATCCTATATCCCAGACATACTCTTCCTTATTGCTGTTTTGGAATTGCAGCCCAATCTCCTTTTGGTAGTCAGAATCAGTCACCTGAGCCAACCTGTTAATTCCCTCCAAAATTCAGAGAGCCCCAATAGGTACCATGCCTCTTTTGGGGTAGTAAGAGGGTCTGATGCAAAAGCTTACCTTTTGCCTTGGAAGGGACATCTCTACATACCCACCAAGTGACCCCTAGAAGTTTCACTGAGATAAAATGCCCATGAATTTTAGTTAGATGTATTTCATACCCTCTGACATAAAAATGTCTTACAACAAGGCTAGAGCACCTGCTACCTCTTGCTCACTAGTACTTGCTACCTCATGCTATCATCCATGCCATGGACTGGGGTGATTGATATCTTTTGGAAGGGAAAGGAGATCAATATCCTTGCAAACTAAATTATGATGCAAGGTGGCTGAAGAGTTGATGTACCCATGAGATAGGACAATGAAGGTATATTGCTGGCTTTACCAACTGAAAGAAAACTGCTTTGGGCAGACATTATGGACAGAGGTGCAGAAAAAGGCATTTGCCAGCTCAGTAGCTATATATCAGGTATCATGGAATGTGTTAATTTCCTTAAGCAATAAAACCACATCTGGTTAAAGGAACTGCAATCAGAGCGACCATCTGGTTAACTTTCAATAACCCACTGCTCATTCTCCACAATCCACCCGTCTTGTGCATGTCTTCTGCAAAATGGGAGAGCTGAAAGGAGATGTTGTGGGAAACACCACGTCTGCATCCTTCAAGTCCTTATTGGTGGCGCTCACCTATGCAATCCTTCCAGGAGTGTGGTATTGCTTTTGATTTACTGTTTTGCTAGGGAGGGTCTGTTCTAATGGCTTCCCTTATCCCTTTTTGCTGGGGGCCAGCTCCGGCATGTCCAGGGGTCCCTGAAGGATGGATGGCGAGAGTGAGAGAGCCCCCGAGATTCTTTCTGATCACAGGCAGGCATCTTTGCTCTGACTGAGGCTCAACTTTATTTTATCATTAAGTGTTTGGGGGATGGTACAGAAGTGGCATTTGCCTTAGACAATGGTTTCTGATAACAAACTTCTTTGATATGTAAGAAATTTCCCAGAACATAGATATGTAGAAGACTCATGCATAACGTTTACATTAGTGATTGAGGTAGGGGATTTAGATGCCTATCCTATGGGGAAGGAAGGCGTCTTTAGCATACCAGACAAAGTTTTCAGCATAAAAAGGGTGAAGTTACTTCTCTGTGGGCAGGGGTCAACAGCTTGTTTATTTAAGGTGGAAGTATCAAGAAAAACAGGTCTTTCACGGAACACCTCTGCTCTCATAACCACAAAAGAAGAAGTTCCTCAATAGGTTCCTTCACAGAGAGCAATCAGCATATACAAGGCCAGAAAATGCTCTAAGCAGAAACAAATGGGTGCGGGTGGATATTTGCCCTTAACTCTATATTAGGCTCTTAGTCTCAGGGCCAGACTCAAGCCCCCTTTATTATGTAAGTCTTGGATCTGCGAGACCCTTAGGAAGAGCCTTTTTTTTTTTTAGAGTTTGAATTTTATTTTATTATTATTTTTTTTTACAAATAGTTTATTGTCAAATTAGTTTCCACATAACACTCAGTGCTCATCCCCACAAGTGTCCTCCTCCATGCCCATCCCTCCTCCCCCCTACATCCATCAGTCCTCAGTTTTGGTCAGCATTCAAGAGTCTCTCATGGTTTGCCTCTCTCCCTTTCCCCCACCATTTCTGCCCTTCTTCTCCCCCTTGTTCCTCTGTTAAGTTCCTCCTAATCCTCCTATACGTGCAAACATATGATATTTGTCTTCTCTGCCTGACTTATTTCGCTCAGCATAACACCCTCAAGGTCCATCCATGTTGCTACACATGGCCAGATTTCACTGTTTGTCATTGCCATGTAGTATAGGAAGAGCCTTTTGACAATCATCTTTGGAAAGGCAAGGACATGCCTTTCCTTATGAGCAATCTGTGTGGGGAATATCGGTCTGATCTGGAATATTGTGAGACCTGGTCAATACCAGCAGCCTCATTTACAACATGAGCCAGCAGTAGCAGAAGGAGATATCAGTTTCCTTGCTGTGACTGCCATCCAGAGAAGCCGGTGTGGTTCCCAGCACCTTTTCACCATGATAGTCCTCTCTCTATAGGTCAGGGAACCAGTGTGGAGCTTCTGCCAGCTATTTAGTGTGTCTGTTCCAACTATGCCTTCTAGAACTGGAGAAATATCACAGTATAGAGTCAGGGATCCACTGGGCCTACTATAAGGTAGACATGAGCTAAAATTCCACTGATCATCTGATATCCAAAAGCTCCAACTCTACCTGGTGGGCTACAGTAATGGTTTTGAGCCTCCTGGAATTAGTTCAGAGCTTTTGTCCAATAATCCCCAAAAGGTCTGATTATTTCCTTCACCACTAGTGGATTGCCCTAGTAAAAGGCCGTAGTTCCTTTTGGGGATGGCTTGGAGAAAGATTAACAGTAAACATTTTCAGTAGTGTATCAGAGTCAAACCTCAAGGGGACCCCGCTTCCCTTTCATTCAAATTTTTCTGGGTATGGGGCACCTGGGTGGAGGTTAAGCGTCCGACTTTCGCTTGGGTCATGATCTCGCGGTTCGTGGGTTCGAGCCCCACGTCGGGCTCTGTGCTGACTGCCAGCTCAGAGCCTGGAGCCTGTTTCAGATTCTGTGTCTCCCTCTCTCTCTGACCCTCCCTTGCTCATGCTCTCTTTCTCTCCTAGAAAAAAAAAAAAAAACATTAAAAAAACCCCCAAATTTTTCTGGGTATGGTAACTGGCTGATATCTGGGAATCGACTGAAGGGACATGGCCTTCTGTTCTTATGATTCAGGTTAGACTTGTTTACTTGACCTAGAACTTTCTGCTTGTACGGATCAAGCAAGAATTTAGCAGGCTTTCTATCTATTTCATTTCTAGAGACATCGTGATCAGGTAGCCAGTACCATAAGTCTATGTGAGTCGGACTATTCTGATTGCTGCTTTGCCTCTGGTGTCTTCCAGCACCCACACCTGCCTTTTCCTGTGATGGTGGAGCGCCACCATTTGTATCCTTCCACCTGGGATCCAGTTCGTGACACTGCAGTTAGGTCTCCCAACTCAGTGACTGCAGTGCCCACCTTGAGGTCTAGTGTATGAAGGAGGATAATCACAGAGATTTTCAATGATGTCAGGGCTCCCCTTACAAATTTATTCCTCACGGTACTGCTGAAATGTATGTCTTCTGAATCCTCCTAGTCTGGGTAAGTAAGTATTAAATGATAAATCTACTTTAACATTCTAATCTCTCTAGGCCTTTGGATCCCTTTCTTTACAAGGCCTGTTTGGCATTTCCAACTCACTCGTGGAGTCATCTCCTGATCCATGTTTCAGCCAACCAACCAAAAAAACGATTAAAGCCCTTTATACCTCCCTAAATCACAACATTAAATGCAGAATCTTTGCTTAGTGAATCTGTGTCACTATTTGCAGCCTGATCCCACTTTCTGTTCCTTCTCCCATTGTCCTATATCTTCAGTATCTATGCCCATAGGTTCCTTAGGTTTCTGTCTATATAAGTTTGAAAACTCAGGTAGGTGTAATACACCTTCTCATTGGTCACACAGTATACCTCATCTTTGGGGACCTCCTGGGACTTGAATCTGGTTATAGGTCTAGAAGCAAAGAGGGTGCTTGGATGGGCTCTGAGGAGAATCAGCATTGTCATGCATGGCAACTACCTCAAGGGAGGCCATTACAGTTTTCCCAGGCAATGCAGGGTTAATGTGGCCAGTCAGAGGTGGAAAGACGAATACCACTGTGGGTGACAAGGCCAGTACCACTAGAGGTGGGGATGCCACTGTGAGGGGTGAGGGGGTGGGGAGGCCAACTCTGCTGGAGACGGGGAGACTTCTTTCACTGGTAAAGAAGAGTTACCAGAATTTAGAAACTCAATGTGCTCAGCTTCAGTAGAGTCTTCACACATGACCTTGTCCCAACTTATGATCCCATACTTGCCCATTCAATGTCCTCACTGTAATAGTTAGACACCCTGTGAGGCTGGGAGTTCAAGTTGTGTTATAATTTAGCAAGTCACAGGATGAGGTTCTGCACTGGGTTTTCAGCAGCTTCAGCTCTGTAGCTACAGGTGATAAGAATCTTTCCAGGAATACATAGTAGCTCTTAAGTCATTTGTGCAGCGCTTGAGCTGGGAATTTAAATCTCTGAACTCATCCTTTTCTTTTACTACTTTGTCAATAATATTAGGAGCAATCAGTCAATGTCATTATATTCATTAATTTTTCAAAAATGTTCCGAAGTACCATATCTTAGGTCACCTAGGTCCCTGTT
Source organism: Proteles cristata cristata (assembly GCA_017311185.1). Taxonomy (NCBI): domain Eukaryota; kingdom Metazoa; phylum Chordata; class Mammalia; order Carnivora; family Hyaenidae; genus Proteles; species Proteles cristata. The sequence goes on from JAESUZ010002841.1 coordinate 38,840, forward strand.
TCTTATAAGTAAGTGATTTATGCAGATGCTTTGCATATATCTACAAACAATTTACACTGTGCACTATAAGTGCTCTCTCCACTACTGGAAAGAGAGTCATTAGCATCTTTAAACCTAATTAGAGAAACAATTCCATACTCTTGGTATCAAATTTTTTAGTAGTCAGTGTTCTTCAGAGAAACAAAAGTCATAGGAGATACCTATCTATCTATCTATCTAATATATAGATATATCTATCTATAAAACTGTATCTATCTATCTGTCTATTGAAAGAGAGAGAGAGAGATTTATTATGAGGAATTGGCACGTGCAATTATGGAAGCTGAGAAGTCCTGTGATCTGCCATTTGCAAGCTGGAGGCGCAAGAAACCTGATGGTGTAATTCAGTCTGAGTCCAACTGCCTAAGAACCAGGAGAGCATATGCTGTAAATCCCAGTCTGAGGGCCAGAGGAGATGAGATGAGATATCCCAGATCAAGCAGGGAGGCAGGTAAAAGAGATTAAAAGGGGAAGAATTCCTCCTTCCTTCAGTGTTTTCTCTACTCAGGCCCTCCAGGGAATGGATGCTGCCTACCTACTTTGAGAAGGACAATTCATTTTTCTGAGTCCATTGATTCAAATACTGATCTCATCTGGATATGTCCTCACAGACACAGCCAGATAGTATGTTTAATCTGGGCACCCTGTGGTCAGTCAGGTGGACACATAAAACTAGCTTTCACAAGTTAATATACCATTCTAAGCTTTATATTTTCAATTGCATAAAGTAATTGACCTCCAATTCAGGATTTTTAATATCCTTTTGAAATCTATTGAAATATAAAGATCACCAACTATAGAAGAGCTACCATGTTAATCTTTAATTTCTCATTGCCTTCTAAAAACTCTTGTTTGAGTCAAAACCAAGAATATTGAAATTCCTACAACAATCAATTTGAGTAAAATTTCTCATTCTAAGGAAGTCTCAGGTACTTAGTAAAGAAAAGGGAAATAATGGTATTAACCTCTTACTATGTCCTGGGCTCTTTAAGTGGATTTACTTTATTAACTTTTACACACACACACACACACACACACACACACACACACACACATACACACGCACTCACTCACATACACACAAATTAACTAATAAGAAAAAAAATAACTAATATTTGGAAAGGTTCATAATTTGCCACTGTCAGTTTGGAGCAGAGTTGGAACTCAAACCTAGCTCTAATCCCAAAGCTGTGCTCTTTACATAATAGAAAACTTCCACCTAACAAAATAACTCTATTTGTGGAATGTTAGTGCCAATACATATATAAACATCTCATATACTTAATTATAAATATTCATTCTACCATGTTTCCACTTGATACTATGCATGAACATTTATGCATATAGACTCTAAAACGTTAAAAGTTGACATCTTTCTAATGGGCTTTCTTGCCAGTGTACTTTATTTTCTTTTAGCATTCCTAGTAATGGACATTTAAATGGAACTTGGGTTCTTTTCATCATTGATGAGGCATAAGTAAGGTATTCATTCCCTTAGACTTTTATTTCTATTGAGCTATTTCTTTAAGATGTTGTTTTAGTTGTGAAATTTATGAGAATAAAAGATATGAACATCTACATAGCTCTTACTACACACTGACCCTCTTTTCCTCAACCAGATGCACTAATTTAAAATGAAATATTGCTCCTTTTAAAAGGAGACACTGTCAACACTCACGTTATACAATGGGGAGAAGAGCATCAAGCTTCAGGGATTTATCACTCAAATTGTTGTTGTGAATTGCCCTTGAAAAGGATAGTGACAGACCTCCTCCCCTCCCCTGAATTATATTACATCCCAGAGGACTAAAATGGTCATTAATTTTTAATATTATATCTTCTCAGGGAAGAGCATACTGAATTTTCCTGAGACATTCTTGTAGGATTGAAATCCTAGAAATTCTGGGAAGATTCCAGGGTATCCACAGTGAGTTCTGAAAAATGTTAACCAAGTTCCTGGATGAGAGTATATAACAGAAATAAGAGTAAATATTAAATTACCTACAATATCAATTCCTACCATAATAACTCTTTGCTATTTAGACAATTTCTTCCCATATGTTTGATCTTGGGTGGGGTAAAACAGATTACACTGGGCTGTGGTTTGTGAGAGACAAAACTGTGTGCCAGGGATAAGATTTACACCTCTGTCCTTAAGTTAATAGTTTCATTGGATTAAAAATACATCATCACATTAAAAACTATGTCCCAAAGAAAGTAATATTAAATATCTAACAAGTAAAATATATAATATGTCAAAATATAAAAGAAGGAAAGTTTTTAATTATCCTGGACTCAAGTCATCAGGTTAGTATGGCTGAGGTATGGAAATTCCTTTTCAGAGAAGTCATATTTGATAAGTATCAGGAAGTTAAGCCTTCATTGTATTCTGGCCCTTCTCTGGCCTTCCCATCATCTCTTCAGTGTACTATTTTCAAACCTTTAGGAACCTCCTGCAGATTTCCCTTAAGGAAGGTCAGCCAGGTTCTGGAATCTCATACTTCCCTGGCCATCTCTGGAAGTGGAACCTTTTAGCAACTCAAGAGCAGGGTCTATGCCATTGATCCTCTACCACTCTGTAACAAAAGATTTCTCCTGCATCAAAACCATCCATGTTTAAAAACCTTGCCCGGTCTAAGTGTGGAAAATAGTAAGCTACAAGGATGGATGGCGAAAGCAGCTATTGATTCAAGTAGACAACTAAGTATAGCCATTCGTTCAACAAATACTTATTGAGCATTAACAAGGCATCCAGTACTGGGTACTTAAACACAGTACTGAGATATGAAGGAAAATGTAGTTTTTAATTCTGAATATAAAACAGAAGAGATTCATACCATTTATCCACAGTAAGTACAAAGAAAATTATTTATTCCAAACCTTTTATCATGAATGTCAAGGAACTAAGATCACCAAAAGTGACTCACTCAATAGGTTGTTAGTATCAAAGCCAAATTTTAGCAGCCAGATCATTTTATTCTTTGCCCATCCATCTTACCCAAGGGTTCCATGAAGATATTATCACCACCTTTCTTTATTGAAACTTCCATCTTCTTCTCTGAAAAAAAAAAGCACAAGTAGGTTTTATCTTTCTTCTTATTATTTTATTCCAAGATTATAAGTTCCTCACCATCTAATATATATTCTTTAATGAAATGAACTTGAATAAGTAGGTAAACATCTACAATGTTTAACAAGCCACTGTATTAGCTTAAATAATGGCAAAACTACCAAAGCTGTATCGTTCAATAAGAGAGCCACTGGCCACAATTTAAATTACATAAAATTATTCAGTTCCTCAGTTGCAGTAACTGTATTTCACATGTTCAGTAGCCACATGTAGCCAGTGGCCAACATATTGCACAGTGCGAATATAGAACATTTCCATCACTGCACAAAATTCTATTGCAAAGTACCACATTAAAACAACGAACTCGCTTCCCACCTGGCACTGTAAGGAATGAATTAACTCGCAAAATGCATTTTTTAATACATTCTGCCTCAAGTAATAAGATATTTACATAAGGATATGCAGGGAGAGGGATTTTTACTGAGAACCAGTACAAGAGAGATACAATCATAAAGTGTTCTTCTGCTTCTTCCTTGCAAACGAAATGCTTAAATGGCATTCTTTGAATGCTTCGGATGCTCAGAATCTTTCCCTCCAGATGACTAGAGTTTGAAATCTTTTCCATAAGTCCTGTGAAATGGTTTATGTAGAAATAACACTGATATTCACTATAGTATTCATTGTCTTACACATATTAAATATAAAACAAGTAATATGTACTAAAGAAAACACATATGATTACTTAGGAAGGAAAGTTAGTTCCAAGCGGATATGCAAATGAAGAACTGTAAAAGAAAAGATAACACTTTTGACTGAAAATAGTAAATTGGGCACAACCTATTTTCATATGAAAGAATTTTGGAGAAAATCATGGAAGCATAAACATATTTTTATATAATAACATTTATAGTGGCAAAATAATTTTAAAAAGACTTAAATGGGCTTAAGGAAAATATTAACAAAGTAAAATAATCACTTCCATACAAAATGATATTATATAAACATAAGGGGGGGGGGGTTGACCAATACAACTGAAAGTGTAGCCTTCTCCCAAAAAGGAACAATGTGATTCCACACAGGAAAATAAAAAGTGTTCATGTACTAACTGTCTGTCCATCTCTGTCTCTGCCTCTCTGTCTCATTCTTTCCTCACCTGTCTTTGTTGACTGTTCATTGCATTACTATTATAACAGGAAATGTACAGTCCATTTTATAAATAAAGAATAGAAAGCATTTTCCCTACCTGGATATCATTCCAGTACAGAGTTCCAATAACAAATACATGAATGTATGAGCTAGTGAATACATGTAGAAATAAATATAACTCTCTTTCCAAACACATTTAGAATATAATTATCCTATGGTCATAATTTTGGAACACCTCTACTAGATGAAATAGAGTTACTTTTGAGATTATAACAAACAGATGTATATTTCAGTAGTTCCTAACCTTGCTTAATAGCATAAAAGGGCCAATAAAAAGAGCAAGGCAAGCTGAAAAAGAAATAATGGAACTGAGGATACATGATTTATACTACAGCAATGTGTCAGGATAGTTACAGGACTATTCCCAAAGTTTGAGCTTTAAATGGATTTAAAAAAAAAACCATGAAAAATGAAACTTACATTAATCAATAACACTAAACACAGCATTTCTGTTAGTATGGTTATCAGCTTTTAGGATCTCTATTTTTTTTTCCAAATATTTACAGTGCAAATTACAAGCAATAAGTTAATTTTCTAAAGGACACCTTTTAAAACAAACTGAACATTTGTAAATTTCTCTCTCCTTTACTTTGAACCTTAATGAGATCAGTTTCACATGATTACTACAAGAAAGAATAGATGAAGGGGTAGTGGAAGGGGGCAAAGTTCTAAACCGTTTCAGTGGAGTAAAGATCAATTTCATTTTAATATAATTTTTAATGGTTGTTCAAACTCTTATAATGCACCCACACAAAAGCCTTCAGTTAATGTGTGTGTATTTTGAGCAGTTCCCCTCTTCGACCCTCCAGTTTAATTTCCGTCCTTCAAATGAGATGAATGGAGCGTGAAGCAGGTCATATCTCAATGCTGACACATGGGTTGCAGATAGAACTCACAGCCTAGAGAAGCAGCCAGTTTGGAGATTAAATCAAAGCAGCTCTGAATAGATGGGAGGTCAGCCAGGGCCAGCTTTGACATTTGATAGGACCTTGTGATCAATCAGGCCTTTCTTCCTTCTTCCAGGTTTCCTTATGACAGGGGCCCTAAAAAAACAGATGGGATATGTTACAAAGTGCAGGAGAAGCACTAGATTGTGAAAGGAGATAGGTGTTAATACTATCAAAGGCACAACTGTTATTTGAAGCAGCCAGCAAATCAGAAGGCCCTGTTTTCCTGCAATTGCTATGCGAAAGTTTTGCCTTTCACAATGTGAAACGTGAGCCTTCAGAATGGAGAGAGAGTTTTTCAAATGCTTTTTAAAATTTCTTACTTACTATGCATTAAACTGGAAACTTTGAACATTCTGAATATTATAAGATTGCATTTTAGCCAAGCTTCACTCTGTAAATAAGCTGTGTTTCCAGCACAGCTAAGCTTGGTTGTTGCTCTGTGTATTTGTTTGTCTTTGAAAAATATATGCTCTCTCACACACAGGCACATGCGCGCGTGCGCGCGCGCACACACACACACACACACACACACACACACACACACACACAAATAGAACCAAGACATGATAACCTTTGGAAGAAAGGAATCAGAGGGTATTAATGTGGAGCACTTACCGGGCAGGGACCTGAGCATGGTTTCAGGAAATCCCAGTCACGTCGCCACGGGGGTCATAAAAAATGAATGGCCCCAGAGCACAACTGTGACAGACTGTTTTAGCGAGTGGTAATGGGTCATCTCTAGGATGAAAGGCCATGTATTTATAACTGTGCAGGCTACCAGGTATCACACCATTCATTATGCCTGCCTGATTTAAGGGAGATGCCTTTTACCAGGATGACATGGGAACAAATTATTTCCAGGAATATCACAGCTCTCTCCCCCATCCCCATCTACCTCTCCATCTTGCCCACCCTCATCCCAGCCATAGAAACACACCTGCTTATATTCATACAAGCATGAACACATTCTCTGAAATTTTCCTGTCAGAGAACATTTCTTACTCAGAGCTAACCTCTCCAAAACTTCCCACTGCCATTTACTTTGGGATGGGAAAATTGGAATGTGGGAGCCTGATCTAGGGACATCTCAGATAAGGAGGAAGGGCATGGAGTCACTCTTCTACCTTTCATCCATGAAATGTTTGACTGGAGTCCAAAAGCCAAGACAACTATTGGGCTGATCTGTAAAGTGAGTTACATTTTCACTTGACATGGACTCCATCTTCACAGGGAAGGTTAGCATTTGAGTGGCATTTCGTTTCCTGGTAACAGTGGTCAGTCATCAACCAAATGTGCAAAATTACTCAACTTCTGTGGACTATTTATTTCTGGTGAGAATTTAGCCAACTGCACAAAATTTTAAGTTATTGTCCAGCATTAATACTCTATGATGTCTCAAAAGCCTAATAAGACAGAAGCATAATACACCAAAATATTCCACCAATACATCCAGTATTCTGATAAAAATAATGAATCTCAGGAAACTTGATATAGCTAATTCAGATAACAGCAATGTCCAGGATTGCATTTTGAAAACAATGAGATTTAAATCTAACAGAAGGGTCATCATAGGATACATTTTTATAATATCTGATTTATGTCCCTTAAGCTATTAAATAAAAAAGTAAACTTTATAGTTCACAAAAATTACTGAGGAAAAGGTATGCATAACATACTTGGATTTTAACCAAGTTAATTAAGCTGCGGCCTTAATATAGCTGAAATATATCAGTGGTTAAAATAAGGTTTCTACAAAGTGTTTTCATGGTCTGTATCACAGGCTCCTTTAAAGAGTTGGTACAGTTATTCTGACGAAAGTTTCCAGAGAGTATCATAACACAACCATGAGACCTTTGGATTTAGTAAATGTGAGTGTGTGTGTACGTGTGTGTATTTAATCTATGCAAATCATGCCCTGATTCTGGCCCCAAGAGCTCAGATGTTTGTGAGAAGTTAGAGATTATTTACAGAGAGCATTTTTTTGAATAATTTTGTCATTGAAATGTGACACAAATCTTCCAAAATGGTAATTCTCTCTAGCAAGCTAATCCTTCAAGAGGTTTTTATGTCTCTAAGAAAGCTGTGTATAATCAAAAGACTCTACAAAATGCATGTGGGATTGAGTCACTCTCCAGAATTCCATTTAACTATTGCCAACTCCAGGAACAGCCACAATTTCCTTGTCTCTTGTACACATCAGATAAAGAATTCAGAAAGAATTGGCAGTTGGCAGTTGAGCAGCCAAAAGAGGAAGGAAAAAAGCTTTACTCGAGGTTCCCAATTAATTTTCTTTTCAAGTGAAAGTCTGAAAAGAAAAAATTAGGAAAACTGGAAATGACCTAAAAGCTCTGGTGTGGTAAGATAAACTTTGGCCTGACCATCAGGCCTGTGACTGAACGTGTAGTCTGAGTATGAGAAAGTTGACCAAAAACAAAAACAAAAACCCCAAAACCAAAAATAAAAAGACAAACCACTGTATTTTCTAACAATTATTTTTGTAATTATACTGAAACTTAAAAGTGAGAGATAGAAGAGATTTGATTTTGAGGAAAAAAAAAGAAGTCTGTGGGAAAATTAGTGAGAGGAAAAAGCAAATAGAAACAAATATTTAGTTAAGAACCTTACCCTAAAATTCCATTTTTTAAATATTGTGCTAATGCCAAACCCTTAACAAAAGAACTGTTTTTTTTTTCAAATACAACAAAAATACCTGTTAATATCAAGGGAACCATTATATTTTATATTTCAATTATCTTTTAAAACTAATGAACAAATGAGTGAATGGAATTTGTCAGAACGACCCTAGATGCAGAACTTAAGACATTTCAGAAAGACTCTGGCACATAAACAGCTTGCCGTACATCAGTCTCCCTTAGTGAGAAACAAAGAGGGGGTGGTCGTGGTTTCAGGCAAAGGCAGGGGGTTTTGCTCTATTCAGGCAACTGTCTCAGGGTTCAACCCTGAGACTGATCCCGCAGGGTCGTGTACTCTTGATGCCGAAAATCAATGACACTGGCCCGTTCAAGTATCTCCCACATTCCAAACAACATTTCAGATGCTAAAGTTTTCAGAGGAGCAGAGGCTATACCTGGTGACAAAGTTTGTCTCATCTTGGGTATTCACCCCTCTCTTCAAAAACATCATGAGCTCACCTTTGGCAAAGAATCTGTTTAGATTCCAAACCCCTGTCCAGCTACATCCACAAAGACATGGAAAGGGCTTGCTTATAGTTCTGTTTCATAAATATTGTGCCATGAAGAGAATCTATTGATTACAGCATATTCACTTGTTTATAAGAGGTGCAGGAGATCTTCTTTGCGTAGGGTTAGTAAGAGTTCAGGCCATACGGAAAGGCAGGCCTGAGCTCAAAATTCAGATCCACCTCTTACCAATGTGTAACGCTGGGTAAGTCTCTTTAAGGTAGGAATAATAATGATCCCTACTTCAAATAAAATAATAATGATTTGGGCAAGTCTCTTTAATGTAGGAATAATAAAGATACCAACACCTTGTTATGAGAAATATCTAAAAGGAATATATAAAAAGCAATTTTCACAGTTCCTGGTACAGCAAAAACACACCAACAAGTGAGCCATTGTTACGAATTGATGCAGCACATTTATCTTTGAGCATTCTAACTTGGGAGAAGTCTAAGGACACAAGGGAACATCACACCCTAATGACCTTTATAGCTATCTTTATATAATTAAAGGAATCAATCAAAAGATCAAGTAAGACAGTGGAGAGATAGGAGACCGAAATTTGGGGTCAGTATTCTTCAAATGGTATTCAAGTGTTCATTGACAAGATCATCCAGTTAAGGAGACTGGAAATGCCCCTTCACAAGATTTTACATAATAGCACTTAGAATTTTAGGGTGCAGACTATCCTCTGGAATAGAAGTGCTTTTTACCTACTTCTGTATAGCAAATTATCCCAACACGTAGAGGCTGAAAATTACAAAACATGTGTTATCCAACAGCTTTTGTAGATCAGGAATCCAGGAGCAGCTTCCTGGCTAGTTTCAGCTCAGCTTCTCTTACAAGCTATAATCAAGGTCTTGGCTGGGGATGCAGTGATCTCAAGGATTGACTGGGGAGGATCTGCATCCAAGCTTATTCACATGGCAGTTGGCAAGCCTCAGAAGGTCCACTTTCAAGTTCACTCCCGTGGAACTTGCCACAGGCTGCCTGATGACATGGCAGCTGGATTTTCCCAGATTGAGCCATTCAAAAGATAGTGAGAGAGCCTCTCAGATGGAAACCACAACTTTTTATAACTTCAGCTCAGAACTGACACCCTATCACTTCTGCTGTATTTTGCTTGTTAGAAGTAAGTCAATAACCCCAAACACTACTCAGCAGGAAGACACTACACAAGAGTGTGAATCCCAGGAGGCAGGGGTCACTGGGAGGTCACCCATAGTCCATCCTCTGGCCCTCAATGCAAAATACACATCCCATTCCCAAAGAGTTCAAAATTTTCAATATCCACTCAAAGCCCAGAATCTCATCATCTGAATCAGGTCCAAGAATAGATGAGGTCTCTCGAGTATAATTCATCGCACGTAACTTGTCAAGTGTATTTCCTTGCGATCTGCAGACCTGGGAAGCAAAAGAGACAAATATCGGCCTCGCACACCCTGCAACAGGCAATGGTAGGACCGGCATGGAATAGTCATTATAGACAGTCGTGTTCAAAGACTGAGGTGGGAAACACAGCGAATTACTGGTCCCGTGCAATTCTGAAATTCAGCTAGGCAAATACATGTTGAAGGTCTTTGGTTAGGTCTCCCATCGGAAATGATTCTTCACATTTTCCCACTCTGCCCTCTGGGCTCCTAGTTCCACCCTCCTCATTATCTTAACATTTGCACAAAAAGTAGCAAGTGTTAAAACGTCTGAGCATTCAGAGGGCAACTCTCCTCATTCTGTACTGTCTCTGGCCCCCTCAGCCCAAGCTGCTGATGCTTCTGCATATTTCTCCTTGGAGAACTTGGTGAGTCTCTTATGAAATGTCTCGGGGTCAAGCCCAATAGACAAGAGCCACGCCTATAAGCTCTTCTGGATGAACCCTTCTCTCTCTGTCTATCTTGGGCTGCAGCTGAGATGCCTGATAGACAAGGCCCTGAAACTTCCTAGAAGTAGTTTGACAGAGGGATCTTCTGTGTCACACTTTAACATTTCTGCCCTTTATGCCAGTTTCTGGTAAGAATCTTCTCCTAATCCTTTTACGTTCTCACTGCCAGCCACCACGTAATTCAAAATTCTGCAGAGTATATTCAAGGCACTTAAAACTTTTACTAATACTCTCCTCAAAACTCATACAGTGTTTCCAACTTCGGCATACTGCCTCATTCCACATCCACTCCCACATTTTAGGTTTTGCTACAGCAGCACCTTAGCCCATTTCCAGGTACCAAAGTCAGGGGTTAGAATTCATTCAGCATTTAGACATTAGAATGGGTAGGTAGGCAGGCAGGTAGACAGATAGACTTTTTTAAATAGGGGAAAAAAAAGGATCCGACTTTATCCAATCCTGGACAATGGTGAATCAGCTTCCACAAGGCTGCTGTCTTCAATCTGACACTGAGGCTTGAAGTCTAAGGCAACCAGCTGGAACGGGAAGGTTGATGTAAAGTGGGTTAAAGACAAGCTTGAATCACAAACATGCTTTGAGCCCATGAAACTACCAAATGTGTGTGATCTTATTGCCTCTGACTTCGGTGGTGTGAGTGTCCTGAAAAAGTTAGGGCTCTTGGTCATAGAGATCAAACACATACCTGGCCCAGGAGTCAAATAAAGCTAAAGGAAAAGAAAGCCCTAAGAGGTGGTGCCATGGCAGGCCCGGCTGCTGATTCACACTAATGAGGTGAGTCAGCGCACGAGCAACATGTGGACTAGCTGTGACAGGGCGACTGCTTCACTTCCACCCTCCAAATTCCCTGCAAGAACTTCCCTTGTGTCCAATCTTTATAAAAAAACATACAGCAAAGGGAATTTTAAAGAATGTAGTTCAGCCTAGCCAAGTTGATATATTAAAAAGCCACAATACACTCCTTTAGTAATGTATGTATCTCTCACACTTTTAAGAAAATTTAGTACATTTCACTTACTCAATAAATGCCCGGCACTAAGTTAGGTGCTGGGAACACAAGAATGAACCAAGCAGAAAAAATTCCAGTTTTCTTGGAGTTTGTTCTTTATTTCAGGAGGATGGGCAATAAACAAAACATAGAATAAATAAGTAAAATTATACAGTACCTGAAAAGGTGGAAAATGCTGTAAAATCAGGATAAGGGGGCACCTGGGTGGCTCAGTCGGTTAAGTGTCTGACTTTGGGTCAAGTCATGATCTCATGGTTCTTGAGTTTGAGCCCTGCATCGGGCTCCGTGCTGATTGCTCAGAGCCTGGAGCCCTCTTTGGATTCTGTGTCTCCCTCCTTCTCTCTCTCTCTGCCACTCCCCTGCTCGTGCTCTGTCTCTTTCTCTCAAAAATAAACATTAAAAATTTTTTAAAAATCAGGATAAGGGGATCGGAACTGTAGGCTAGGAAAGGAGGTCATGGGTCTCATTGAGAAGGTGACTTTCATGCAAAGAGTAAGGGAGATGAAGAAGTATGCCATAGAGGTATCTAAAGGGAATGCCCTTACTGCCTAGAAAATGGTAGATGGTCAACATGAATGGATAAAAGTCAATACAAATGAATGACTGAATAAAACAGAGACAAGCATAAAGGGACAATATCAGCCAATGCATGCATTTCTGAGGGGAGGAACACTATTTCCCCACAAGCTTTTCACCTACATATCTTACTAACAGATGAGTCATACTGAGGAAATATTTCTGCTTGTTGCAGTTAGGATTTTTTGGTTGCAACCATCTTGGTCAACTTCAAAATCATATTCATTGCAGTGATGTGAAGTTGCTGATGAAATCAAAGGAACTGATTAGCCAGAACTAAGGGAAGAAGAAATCAGGACGATTCGCATGGTCTACTTAAAAGGATTAATGGATCAGTGAGGCCTCTCTTCAGGGCACCACCAGTAAACTGAATCAGTGGCCATGTTCCATTTTTGTGTCAAAGTCTTTTACTCAAGACTAAAATTTCTGGGACAGTGTCCCAAACTGTTCAAGTTTGGGTCACATGTCCACTCACAAGTGCAGAAAAAAGGCAGGTGACACTGACAGTGTCACCAAGATCACATGGGACAGAGTGGTAGGTTTGTCAGAAGAAAAGCATATGTCATTGCCAAATGAAGCAGGAAAGGATACTGTGTGGATAAAAGTAATAGATGCCCACCATTTCTATCAAAACTCTTTGTAACTGGCTGATAGCCTGCCGTATGTCAATAATGGGTGAAGAGACTCCCCATGGTGTATGAGATCCAAAAGTGTCAGGGTGATTTAAAGACTTAAAGACAGCTATGTGGGAAATTATTCTACTTCTGTCCCCAGCACTAGGGCCATCTTTCATGTCCAGGGAGGCTCACACTTTACCTAGTAGGCAATCTTACACAGAAACAAGAAGAGGAAGGTAAGGTAAAGAAGAAATGTCATGAACTAAATGGAATGATTAGAAACACCTATCTCCTACAGACATGGACTAGGATGGTAAATTATCATTCTGAGATCACAGAAAATGCCAAAAGCATTGCAGACAGGATAAACATTCAGACTTTGGGGTTTTCATGACTGTAGATAAGATTGTTTGTTTCTTCTCAGTCTATTTATGTCAATTTCCTCCTGTTCCATTGCTAACATTCCTCTGCGTGTACATTTAAAAAATATTAATTCAGAACATGTATCTTTCCTTTCTTCTCTAAAATGTCTCTGGCTATGTGATATTTTCACACAAAGAAGCTATATTTGGCATTCAAAAATTGCTTTTCTTCCTGCTGGCAAGAAGAATTCACTCACTACCTACTAGTGCAAAACACCTATTTTGCTTAAGAAAAGAAAAAAAAAGGGTCTTCCTTCAAATGATACAGGAAAAAAGTAGATATTAAATTTTAAAGAGGACAAAACGACTCCTCCTCTTTGAATATTTTCCAGAACAATGCACTGCTGCGTGTCTGTTGTTTCAGGGGCTAAGAGTTATGTAAACGCCTTTCTCATAGCATTCCTTCCATGGCACCATTGTCTCAGGCACAAAAGGTGGAGGCAGGGGCATAATGACTCACTTTTTAACCACGCCCTGATTTATACCCAGCGCTCACCAAAGGAGAGAATACCGCATTGTTTTGTTTTTAAATGTTCTTTTCTTGTTTCCTTGTTACTTTTCCTTTTTTAAAATCTTTATTATTCTGCTTCAAAGTGTACAAGGGACCCGTAAGTCCATACCAGCAATTTAGGGACAAAACTAGACCAAGAATCAAAGGACTGGAATTCCCTGTGGTCTAGTACCTTAGTGGATACACTGAGGCTCATATTTTCTTTAAATGGAGACGGAATTTTGGTGGGGACTTTGTAAAAAGGATTTGCCCAATTTGATGCTCAAATGGATATAACAGGGGTGAGGCTGAAAGGTCATTTTATTCGATTTTTTCCTTTAAATTCCTGGTTGCATGGTAATTTAGATCTCACCACTCTTTGTTAGAAAAATCTGTGAACTTAAGTATCCGGTGAAAAATAAACTTGGCTAAATGCCTGTCACTAAATTTAGACATAGAATGTTATCTCAGTTTTACCAGTGCCTTTGCTGGATTTTTTGTGAGACCTGACTTTGAAAATTCTGCAAGCCTTCCTAGCTTTTCAAAGTTAGGAGGGTACCATTTAGAGCACATAAACTCTTGGGCTACAGCTAGTCTAGAAAATTAAAAATACCTTCCAGAGAGTGTTATGAGAATAACATTTTTTTTTCTTCGTATGGAGAGGGCTAGGCTCAACTAGTGAGCAATTGAAAGAGTAAATTATTACCCTATGAGATTAGATGTCTATAACAGAAAATACAAAGCATACTCTAAATGGCGGAATACAATAAAACAAAATCCTACAGGGAAGAGACAGTTCCCGTTTGCATGATACCTTCCATGAACAATATGAGATGATCCAGGGGCGCCTGGGTGGCTTAGTCGGTTAAGCGTCCGACTTTCACTTAGGTCATGATCTCGTGGTTCGTGGGTTCGAGCCCTGCATCGGGCTCTGTGCTGACTGCCAGCTCAGAGCCTGGAGCCTGTTTCAGTCTGTGTCTCCCTCTCTCCCTGACCCTCCCCTGCTCAGCTGTCTCTCTCTCTCTCTCTCCTAGAAATAAATAAAAATATTAAAAAAAAAAAAAGAAAGAAAAAAATCAAGATGAGATGATCTGGAATTACACCAAAACACCTGAGAAGAACTTGCTTTGTCTCATATGTCTCCAGGATCTATTTCCTCTTATGAAAAAGAATTTAGAGCAATATAGTTCTTCTAAGGCTACAGGTTATAACTATGCTGGGCCGCACCTCTGTATGAACATGTCCTCCTCCAATACTGCCTCTTCAATTCCACTTTTCCTTCTTTGACCCACAGTTGCTCATTGTTGCAAACTCCTTTTCTCATCCCCAGTCCCGATAACTCATTCTGCCCCCTCCCCTTTAAACACTTGATGGCCAGACTAACCTATATCTTATCTACTCTCTATCTCTAGCACTTGCACCTAGCAAGATGCCTAGGACATAGAAACTATGTAATTGTCCGATGAGTGAATAATGGATAAATAAAGAAGAGGATGAATGTGGAATGAATGAAGGATCATTGTCTGAGATAATGATCTTTCACATCACTGAAAATGTAGAAGATAGGTTTTTGATGATGATCCCATTTTTTTCACGAAAATGTAGTACTACAGAAGGCCACCATATTTCAACATAACTTAGGGGTCTACTTCATAAACATCCTTTATATAATGGGCTTTTTGTTGGCCTGTTTGCTCATATAGCAAGACCCTGACATCTTGTAAATTTTGAGTTGCACAATCAGCTCCAAAATCCTGACTGGTGCAAGGCTTATAGATTTGTGAGTTGAATCAGAAAGATAAGGTAGAAATTAACTCTCAGTTTAACATAATTGTCATGTTGTATGGAGGCTTTATATGCTGACAATCACCGGCCACCAAACTGACTATAGCTCTCCACCCTTAGCTAACATGGAGTTGCTGTTTGGAGAAGTTTCGCCATAGGTTAAAGAAGGAAAAGTATTCTGCGAGTCTGAAATTAGGGTCAGGATCCAAGGTAACACTCACCAGAATCAAAAGATTTCAATACCAGTTAACGAAGGCCACACTTACCAGTAGTGGAATGGGGCTCCTCCTAAAGTGGCCAGCTTACCTACCCGTGGCCATATTTACAAAACAGAAATAGTTGGGGGGGGTGGGGGGGCACGTGGGTGGCTCAGTGAGTTAAGCCTCCAGCTCAGGCTCAAGATCTCATGATCTGTGATGTTGAGCCCCATGTGGGGTTCTGAGCTGACAGCACAGAGTCTGCTTGAGATTCTCTCTCTCTCTCTCTCTCTCTGCCCCTCCCTCACTCATTCTCTCTCTCCCCCCCCAAAATAAATAAACACTAAAAAACAAAAATATCATTAAAAAAAATGAAACAGGAATACTTGGCATTTGTACAAAAGCGACAACAATTTACATGATAAACTAAAAGAATTCTGGGCCACCTTCATGCCTCACTGAGCAGCTGCCCCAAAGTAGATAGTGACTGATGGTTTTCTTAAAAAAGTGGTTCAGGGATTTACCTACTCAGCCCATCTGTCTGTCTGTCTGTCCATCTATCCATCATCCCTATGTTCACCCATCCATTTCACATGAAACTTCTTTCTAACCTCTCTTTCCCAGGAATGCTATGCTCACAATGCCCTGACACCCCCTTCTCCTGTGTTCTCCCTTCTCCCCTGCTGCTCAGCCGCAATTGTCCTAATTCAGGACCTTCTTCTGCAGGGACTATAAAAAGGGTAGAAACTACAGTATAACCACTTGCTCTGACTTTTTTTTCTCTACATGAGACAAACTCCTTAGGATTCTGGGGAATCAAGTTTTTCCCCTCTTGTCACTCACATTTATTATTTTATTTTTACAACACCATGAGAAGAAGGCAACATTAAAGTCCCCATTTTGTAGATAAGGAAACTGAGGCACAGTGAAGTTCTGTTATTGGGCTAAGATCCCTACGTTAAATGACAGAACCATCACCTGAACTAGGACCCTCTGGCTCCAGGCTGGGGACTCTTCGCACCACAAGTGAGACAAGTACGTATTGGATTTAATACAGAGATATATAGGATCCTATACAGGATATAGGATTTAAATGAGGAAGTCTTCCTTCAGGCTAGAGACTTCTTTGTATTTCATGTATATATGATTCCATTTTCTAAATGTGATTTATCTGTTGATAAAACTAACATGAGGGCCTATAAATGTTCCTAATACCAATCTCTTTTTATAGGGTACATTGCACCAGTTATAAACTCAGGGTACTATTATTTAACTTAGTTAAGATGCTTTTAGATTATATAAAGAGGCTAATTTTATTTCACTATTATTGCTATTGTATCATTTTAACACAGGTTAATTTAAGAAAAGAAAGTAATTTCAAAGGCAGCAAGCCACAATGGTATAGGAAAACTCTGCCAGCTGGCTGTAAAGCTCTGAAAATTAATGAAATCATCAGCCCTTAAAATTCTCTAGAGCAACATTGTCAGGAACTTATCCTTTCTACATTTAACTGCTGGCAAACAGTCACTATTAAATCTAATACAATTTAGTAATACTTTCCATACATATTAGGGTGTGTCTTTTTACTCAGTGAAATTGTAATCCAAACAACTGGTACTTTGTGGCATAAGTGGATCATGATGAGTTGTCCTGGGGAGTTGGAAAGGCATCTCTGAAGAATGAACCTCTAAATGCCTACAGTAGAAAGTTTAGCTTGGGTTGGAGGAAAATCAGGGTCTTATTTCAGCCCTTCATTCACATACTGCAAATCTTTGAGTATCCAAGTAGGATGATGATAAATGTCACAGAAAGCCAGGCAGAAGGAGGCCACATAGATCATCAGTTCTCAGTAGGATCTTGCTGAAGGCCAACTTTTGGTGAATAAAATAGTTATGATCGCCATAAGTTTATAGGCATAAAATGTGTTAAATTTACATAAAATTTACATAAACCTACCTAAATGATTCCAGCTGCCACAGAAAAATATATGGGCATCCTCTTACATTATCTTAAACCTCATATACTTTCAAAACAAGAGAAAGGCTTAGGAGAACTTGCTTGTAAGTTTCCCTGAAGAACACTATTGCAAAGTTTGATAGGAAGAGCTTGACTAAATAATTGAAGAAAGGGCATCTGTGTAATCTAAAAGAAACCATATTTTTAAAAAAATCCTCATTGTTGAATATATGTCTAAAATAAGCCCTCTTCCCCCCACCCTTTCTTTTATTAGTTCAGTATATGGTATGGAATATGATTCAGGGATACTGGCTCATTTAGGGAAACCATAAATAGGCTCTGGATCATAGGCATGATATCTGTTAGCCATGGGATATGAGGCAAAGACTATAAATTCTTTTATTTTCCATTTTCTCCGTTGTAGGACACAAGGATTGAGGTTCTCCAAGCTGACATAACAGAAGATCACCTGAGGTCTTCGATAACTATGACAATCCTAAGACCTACTCCGAGAGATCCTGAGGTGAGGATGATGAAAGGAGCAAGAAATTCATATTTATTATCAGCACCAGAGATGATTCTAGTGCAGTTCATCGAAGCTAGAATTGCTGGACCAGAAGAAATCTACAAGTTCCTGGCAACTCTGAAAGTTTATGTCTGCTTAACTCTTTTGATGTTTGAGCATCTTGAAACTCCATAACCTCATCAGAGATTAAGTACTTGAAGAATCTGAGGTCTTAAAATTAGCACTGGATCAAGATTCAAGGGTGAGAATCCTGAAGTTTTTCACTCCCTGGATGCATGACATTTGCATTTCCTTGTAAGTGTTTCAAATGGCTCTGAAATGAAGACAAAGTCCATTAAAAGGTGTCTAAAGTTTAAAACTCTGCAAAGAACTTGATATGGATCTAAGTTATATGACTAAGGTACATTTGGAAAGTTGGTGAGGAAAACATGTTTCCTTAATAAAATGCCTCATTTTAAAAGATATTTCACAGAGACAGGCTCTGTTTAATTGACTGGGACCTCATGGATACAGGCTTCGAATCCAATTCAAATCTCGTTTATAACCCTTCTCTATTGAGAACTTTACAAACTGTTTCCCATTTCTATTGTCATGTAGAAATATGAAACCAAAAAAAAAAAAAGGGGGAAAAAGTGTGTTTAAATGTTTTTGCTCAAGAGGTTAATTACTATGTGACCTGTCTATTAAAGCTCTCAGTCCACATCATGCAAAATATTTGCAATAATGCATAAATCTGGATTAACTTTCTTTGCCTTTTGGCTTGCAGAAAGAACTGTCTGCAGAATATTTGAAACCTGTATAAATCTGTTTGCAGTCAGTGGTCAGTATTCTAGAGGCAGTAGAAAAATAGGTTTTCTGATAAGGCATCAGTTTTGCAATGAACACGATGAAATATGTCACTTTCAAGTTGAGTCCATTTTTGAAATTCCAGGCAAAGCCATCACAGCCCCTGTCATGGAAGCTGGATAATTGGGATTCGTTGCACAACCTACATTCTCTAAAATATGATTGACATCCCTGCAGCTTGTGCTGTGTGAAACTGGCCACATTGTCAAAACCTGGGCAAACATGATCTTCTCAAAAGATGAATTGAAATTCAGTTGAATACAATGATGTGGAGAGGTTTTACCATACATGTTTTTAAGAGTTATGATTAGAATAAAATAGTTTGTCAAAAAAGGTGCACTGACCAATATATGGTAGCCATTAGCCACACATGGCTATTGACACTGGAAATGTGGCTAATTCAAATGGAGGTGTGCTAGAAGTTGAAGTGTTCCCAGACTTTTAAGAGTTGATGTTTTATAAAAAGAATACAAAGTATCTTGTTAAAGTATTTTTTATTGATTATATGTTGAAGCAGCTATATTTTGAATATACAGGCTAAATAACATAAACAGTAAAGTTAACCTCACTTTTTTAATGTGATTACTAGAAAATTATATATATATATATATGTATATACAGCTCACATTATATTTCTATTAGACACTGTTGTTTTCAACAGAAGGTTGAGCGAGTATGTCTTCTCAAAATAGGTTTACCGAGACTGTTTGAAGCTCATTGTAGCATGTATTCATACCTACAGTATGTGAGTTCAAGATAGTAATGTTTTTCCATACCAGTTTGATACTACACCTATACTGTTGCCTCTAAAATAATAAAGTATAATTTGAGAATAATTTTATGTGTCTAAAAGGACTTTGATATATAACACAGTGACTTAGAACTCCTAGATACCTCCCAAAATTATTTAGCTCAATCCCATTTAGTTTGATTCCTTTTTAGAGGAGGACATTAAGAAACAGAGTTCAAGTGATCTCCTTAATATGAGTTAGGGGAAATCCAGAGCTGGAACCCAGATCTCTGATTCACAAACCACAATATTTCTATTTTACCAATGCAATTTAAATTTGACTATGTTTTAAAGTGAAATGAAATTATTCCTTGCTTCCCCCCCATAATAAGTAGTCCTATTTTTGCAAAATAACTTCAATTCAAAAGCTATGTGGGTTTTTTTTTTCTAACTGCCATAATTAAGGCTACATTTATTAAAACAATTAGTTTGGTTGACGTAAATTAATAGTATCTTATTATTGGTCTCATTCCCCAATAACTATAATTTGACCTAAAAGAACTCTGTGACATAAAGTAATGAAAACATAAAACTTACAAAATCACCAAGAAAGCAATCAGTACCTAAAATGTGATATGTCTCCCTAGAAGTAGTAGCAAGAGGAGAAAGAAACCAGCATGGTTCAAAGATGACCAGAAAGCCCAAGGGCAGAGATGGACCTCTAGGCACTGGGCCTGGCAGGGGATTTTTCTCCCAGGAAACTAAAGACAATCCCCATGGTGGAATGAAGTCAGCTAAACAAGGGGAAGGAAGACACTGACCAAACTTGTAAGAGATATTAAAAAAAACAGACATTAATTTAAAATAGTTGACACAAAGGAAGGATGAAGGAAAAATGTTACTTTTTATTAGATAGGGACAAAAATCTGTGCCTTGCCTGAGGCTCTCAAGATAGTGTCTTGGACTATTTTGTAAGTATTTAATCTCTTTAGGGCCAAGTGCATTACAAAAAAAAATTAAATGAAAGAAGTAATTAATTGATATTCCATTTTGTGGAGGTTGGGAGGGAAGGGGAACTAAAGTAGTCTTTTTTGAGGTTGTTTTAAAGATAGTCTCAGGAGTACCTGTGTGGCTCAGTTGCTTAAGCATCAACTCTTGATTTTACCTTAGGTCATAATCTCACAGTTCATGAGTTCAAGCCCCACATCAATCTCTGTGCTGGCAACGCGGAGACTGCTTGCAATTGTCTCTCATCTGCTCGCCCGCTCCTTCTCTCTCTCTCTCTCTCTCTCTCAAGTAAATAAATATTTAAAGGGCCCTAGCATACAAAGGAATACCTATCAGAGTAGTTACAGACCTATCTACGGAAACTTCACTGGCCAGAAAGGAATGGCAGAAAATCTTCAATGTGATGAAGAGAAAAAATATGCAGCCAAGAATCCTCTATCCAGCAAGCCTGTCATTCAGAATACAAGGAGAGATGAAAAGTCTTTCCAAATAAAGAAAAATTAAAAGAATTTGTCACCACTAAACCAGCCCTACAAGAAATCCTGAGGGAGAGTCTATGAGGAAATGTTGCAAGGAACCCAAGGTACCAGAGACACCACCACAAGCATGAATTCCACAAAGGACACAATGACTCTAAACCCATATTTTTCAAGAGTAACACTGAATGTAAATGGGCTGAATGCTCCAATCAAAAGACATAGGGTAGCAGAATGGACAAAAAGCCAAAATTCATCTATTTGCTATCTACAAGAAACTCATTTTAGACTGGAGGACACCTTCAGATTGAAAGTAAGGGGATGGAGAAATGCATATCATGCTACAGGAAATCAAAAGAAAGCTGGAGTAGCTCTTTTTATATCAGACAAACTGGACTTCAAAGTAAAGAGAGTAACGAGGGATGAAGAAGGGCATTATATAATAATTACAGGTTCTATCCATCAGGAAGAGCTAACAATTATAAATGTCTAAGCACCGAATATGGAGGCACTGAAATATATAAAACAATCACAAACAGAAACAATCTTATGGATAAGAATGTGCTGATAGCAGACTTTAATACTCCACTTACAGCAATGGATAGATCAACTAGACAGCAAATCACTAAAGAAACAATGGACTTGAATGACACATTGGACCAGATGGATTTGACAGATATATTGGGAACTCTACATCCTGAGGCCATGGAATTCACTTTCTTCTCAAGTGCGCATAGCACATTCTCCAAGATAGAACACACACTGGGACATAAAGCAGCCCTCAATAAATATAAAAGAATTTATATCATACCATGCACACTTTCAGATCACAATCCTATTAAACTTGAAATCAATCACAGGAAGAAGTCTGGAAAACCTCCAAAAACATGGAGGTTAAAGAACCCTACTAAAGAACCCTACTAAAGAACAAATGGGCTTATCAGGCAATTAGAGAAGAAATTAAAAATTATATGGAAACAAATGAAAATGAAAATACAAGAATTCAAACTCTATGGGATGTGGCAAAGGCAGTCCTAAAAGGAAAGCACATTGCTCTCCAGGCCTATTTCAAGAAATTAGAAAAAGTGCCAGTACAAAATCTAATAGCGCACCTAAAGGAACTAGAAGGAGAGCAACAAGAGCACTCTAAACCCAGTAGGAGAAGAGAAATAATAAAAATCAGGGCAGAAATAAACAATATAGAATTGAAAAAAATAGTTGAACAGATCAATGCAACCAAGAGTTGATTTTTTGAAAAAAATAAACAAAACTGACAAACCTCTAGCCAGGCTTCTCAAAAAGAAAACAGAGAGCACTCAAATAGACAAAATCATGAATGAAAATGGACTTATTACAACCAACCCCTCAGAAATACAAGCAATTATCAGGGAATACTATGAAAAATTATATGCCAACACACTGGACATGTTGGAAGAAATGGGCAAATTCCTAAACACACAAGCACTACCAAAATTCAAATAAGAAGAGATAGAAAATCTGAACAGACCCATAACTACTGAAGAAATTGAATCAGTTATCAAAAATCTCTCAACAAATAAGAGCCCTGGGACAGATGGCTTCCTTAGGAAATTCTACCAGACATTTAAAGCAGAATTAATACCCATTCTTCTCAAGCTATTCCAAAAAATAGAGACGGAAGGAAAACTTCTGGGCTCATTCTATGAAGCCAGCATCAATTTGACTCCCAAGCCAGAGAGAGACACAGCAAAAAAAAAAAAAAGAACTGCAGGCCAATATCCTTGATGAATACGGAGGCAAAAATCCTCAACAAGATACTTGCAAATCGAATTCAACAGCACATAAAAAGAATGATCCACCATGATCCAGTGGTATTCATTCCTGGGTTTCAGGGCTGGTTCAATATTCACAAATCAATCAATGTGATACATCACATTAACAAAAGAAAAGATAAAAACCATATGATCCTGTCGATAGATGCAGAAAAAAAGCATTTGACAAAATACAGCATCCCTTCTTAATAAAGACCCTTTAGAAATTCGGGATAGAAGGAACTTACTTAAACATCATAAAAGCCATCTATGAGAAGCCCTCAGCTAACATCATCCCCAGTGGGGAAATACTGAGAGTTTTCCCCCCTGAAATCAGGAACATTACAGGGATGTCCACTCTCACCACTGTTGTTTAACATAGTGTTGGAAGTCCTAGCATCAGCAATCAAACAACAAAAGGAAATACAAAGCATCAGAATTGGCAAAAAAGTCAAAATTTTACTTTTCGCAGACAACATGATACTCTACATAGAAAACCCAACAAACTCCACCAGAAGCCTACTAGAACTGATCCAGAAGCCTACTAGAACTGATCCAGGAATTCAGCAAAGTTGCAGGGTACAAAACCAACATACAGAAATTGGTTGCATTTTTATACACCAATAATGAAGCAACAGAAAGAGAAATCAAGAAACTGATCCCATTCACAATTGCACAAAAAGCCATAAAATACCAAGGAATAAACCTAACCAAAGATATAGGAGATCTGTATGATGAAAACTATAGAAAACTTAGGAAGGAAATTGAAGAAGACAAAGAAATGGAAAAACATTCCATGCTCGTGGATCGGAAGAATAAATATTGGTAAAATGTCATTACTACCCAAAGCAATCTACACATTCAATGCAATCCCAATCAAAATTGCAGCAGCATTCTTCTCAAAACTAGAACAAACTATCCTAAAATTTGTATGGAACCACAAAGACCTCCAATAGCCAAAGTAATACTGAAGAATAAAACCAAAATGGGAGGCATCGCCATCCCAGACTTTAGCCTGTACTACAAAGCTGTAATCATACAGACAGTATGGTATTGGAACAAAAACAGACACATAGACCAATGGAACAGAATTGAGAACTCAGAAGTGGACCCAAAAGTATACAGCCAACTAATCTTTGACAAAGCAGGAAAGAATATCCAATGGAAAAAAGACAGCCTCTTTAACAGATGGTGCTGGGAAACTGGACAGCAACATGCAGAAGAATGAAACTAGATCACTTTCTCATACCATACACAAAAATAAACTCAAAATGGAGAAAGAACCTGAATGTGAGATAGGAAAGCATCAAAACCCTAGAGGAGAAAGCAGGAAACAGCTTCCTTGACCTCAACTGCAACAATTTCTTGATACATCCCCAAAGGCAAGGGAATCAAGAGCAAAAATGAACTATTGGGACCTCATCAAGATAAACAGCTTCTGCTTGGCAAAGGAAACAAACAATAAAACTAATAGGCAACCCATGGAATGGGAAAAGACAGTTGCAAATGACATATCAGATAAAGGGCTAGTATCCAAAATCTATAAGGAACTCACCAAACTCCATACCTGAAAAACAAATGATCTGGTCAAGACATAAGCAGAAGACATGAATAGACACTTCTTCAAAGAGGACATCCAGATGGTCAACAGACACATAAAATGATGCACAGCATCCCTCATCATCAGGGAAATACAAACCAAA
This sequence comes from Proteles cristata cristata, assembly GCA_017311185.1. Classification (NCBI taxonomy): domain Eukaryota; kingdom Metazoa; phylum Chordata; class Mammalia; order Carnivora; family Hyaenidae; genus Proteles; species Proteles cristata. Next base: position 63,333 of record JAESUZ010002841.1, read on the forward strand.
ACCACACTGAGATACCTCCTCACGCCAGTCAGAGTGGCTAAAATGAATAAATCAGGAGACTATAGGTGCTGGCGAGGATGTGGAGAAACAGGCACCCTCCTACGCTGTTGGTGGGAATGTCAACTCGTGCAGCCTCTCTGGAAAACAGTGTGGAGGTTCCTCAAAAAGTTAACAATAGAATTCCCCTATGACCCAGCAATAGCACTGCTAGGAATTTACCCAAGAGATACAGGAGTGCTGATGCATAGGGGCACATGGACCCCAATGTTCATAACAGCACTCTCCACAATAGCCAAATCATGGAAAGAGCCTAAGAGTCCATCAACTGATGAATGAATCAAGAATATGTGGTTCATCTCTACAATGGAATACTACATGGCAATGAGAAAGAATGAAATCTGGCCATTTGTAGCAACATGGATGGAACTTGTGGGTGTCATGCTGAGCGAAAGTCAGGCAGAGAAGGACTGATACGATATGTTTGTACATATAGTGGATTAGGAGGAACTTAATGGAGGACCATGGTGGAGAAGAAATGGGAGAGGGAGGGAGGCAAACTGTGAGAGACTCTTGAATGCTGAGAACAAACTGAGGGCTGTTGGGGTTGAGGGAGAGGGGAAGGGGGGTGATGAACATGGAGGAGGGCACTTACTGGGATGAGCACTGGGTGTTATATGGAAACCAACTTGACAATAAACTATTGAAGAAAAAAAGATACTCTGAAGATTAAAGGAAAATAGTCCTAAATACTGTTTTGACTGAGTTAACCAGGTTTTCTTGGTTCAAATTCCATGTTATGTAGTGCATAAAATATGTACCACAGTACCTGTGCATGCTAGATACCCAGTAAATGTTCATATCTGAATCATTCAAAGAGATTGCTCATATATAAATAAAAGGTTAGGAGGATAAAGGACTGGAAGAAATCAAGCATTTTTATTCTATGTATTTTTATTTTTATACTCTTTTATTCCATATTGATATTCCAACTGCAATGGATATTCGTTATATGTAGCTTAGAAATTATAAAAATATATTAAAAGTAGAAAGTATGTAATAAAATCCTTTTTATTCTTCTTTTATTTTCTTCAACATTTTTTTTCATCTCACTATGTCTTTCCCCTTCACATTTGATGTTTCTCAAAAACAATTTTATGCCACCCCAGTCTTTCTCTATCTCTATTCTCTTCACTGGAAAACTACTTTCCTGAGTTTGAGAATACTCAGTGCACAGGGCAAGATGAAATCACACAAACATCATGGAGGCCACCTAGGGAAGGTCACAGAGTGTGGGTGGGATCAGCAACACATTAACTTTAAAATTCAATGTTGTCATTGTATTTTGAAGTGATCTGGCTCAGGGGAACCAACTCTCACTAATTAATCCATTAAAAGCCAGCAAGTCAATTATTAATTTACAGAGAAACAAATCTACCAAGGAGATAAGAAAGTTTACATCAGGTAGTCAGACATTCTTCTCCTATAAGACAGTAGGCAGGGGAAGCTAACCTATGATCAATAACTTGCTACAGACAGATGTTCTTGATGTCTATCATTCAACTACAAAGGCCAGATGCATTTCTCCATGCTTTAGAATTTGCCTGCTAAATCTGCAGGAATAGTAAGACAAATATTAATTCCTGGCACTTCTTTTTAAATTATTCCAGGTTAAACATCTCTCTTCTTTTGATACTATCTTTCTATAAAAGTATATCATAGGGGTGGCTGGGTGGCTCAGTTGGTTATGCATCTAACTGCGGCTGAAGTCATGATCTCATGGTTTGTGAGTTTGAGCCCTGCATCAGGCTCTGAGCTGATAGCCTGCTTTGGATTCTGTGTGTATGTCCCTCTCTCTCTCTCTCTCTCTCTCTCTCTGCTCCTCCCTTATTCACACTCTGTTTCTCATTCTTTTTCAAAAATAAACACTGAAAATTTTTTAAGTGTATCATAAAACTGGTTAAAATATCACAATCATATTCTGGTTCTGTTTCTCTAATAAGTCTCCTTAATTGGTGTTTTAGGAGCTATCAAGACCTTCCAGTTCTACATTTGCAGGTGTCTCTTGGTTTAGCCACAGAGAGTGTGAATCAACTATGTTATGTGTACATTTTATCAGACTAATTCATTGAAGGTGATGTTATTTCTCCTTTTATGGTGAACATGCTACTATTGCACTCTGTCTTGATTACATAAGGACCCTTGTATGACCTCTTTAGTAATAGAAATATTGAACTTCTTTCTAAATAATTTAGGATATGTCTAAATGTATTTTCTGTAGGGAATTTTGATCTACATGACTCAGTAGCTTCAGAGAATACAGTATCATCTTCTAAAAATTCCAGATCTAGATAACTGGAAAACCTCCTTTGGAAGGGCAAATGCTTCTCGATTTTAATACCTTCCTAGCCTTCCCAGGCAAATGGTCTCTTACATTATTTTCTTAAGCCAAGTAAACATCATTAAGTGGTCCTTTGGCAAAGCTTGTATTCATTAAGTGACGTTTCCATTTGAAATTACAAATATAAAGCAATCCTTATGTTGCATTTTCCTCCACCCTAAGGATAGATCTATTTACTTCAAATTTTAGTGTTGACTCAGGGTTATGTCCAGTTTAAGCTGAAGGAACATTCTGCTTCTATGGACAGTTTAGAACAAATTTCTCTAAAACCAAGTCACTATACAATATTAAAAATGTTTAATTCTTTCATTAATGCTGGTTTTAAGGATGAGCACACATTATAATTTTTATAATATTCCATTTCTTAGCTCCCTGAGGATTTCACTTACATCAAACAAAGTGCTCTCTTTTTTCCTCCACAGTCCCTAGCTTATAATCATTCAGTATAGTTACAGTACATTACAATTTTAGTAAAAGAAAATAATATATAAAAATCCTAACTAAGTGGAAGTCAAAAGAAGAAGTAAAGTACTAGTTCTTCACATTACCAAACTCCTGATTTGAGAAATATCTTTTTATTTGCTAAGGATGGCTGAATTTTCAAGGAAGATTCCAGAACTGAACCTACCATCTCCCATCTTCCATCAAGTTATTAATCAAAAGTGAGTGAGGTATAGAGGAAGGTGGAGCTGTGGGAGTCAGTGATAGGTCAGCACATGGACTCTCCTTTCCTTTGAACATTCTAGAAGTCCAAAGTAAGTTGTAGTTTGATATATAAGAGAAATTTCAAGAGTTGGATATATAAGAGAAATCGGCTAAATAAATTGTGAAACTTTATCACTATGGTCTTGAGTAATTATTGTAAAACACATACTGGTATAGAAAAAGAAACAAGAAAACAATGAGTATATTGGCACAAAGCATCTGGTAATGAGGCACTGATCCTGTCCCATTACCACCATCACCAATGTGACTTTTGATATTCATATGTTCCTATCTTTGCATCACTTGGATAGCTATCTCCTAATTCTAATCATAATATTGGGTCATAGATTGAACAATTTTATCTCAATACTATGATTCTTGGACAGTGATGTCAAAACCAACACATTTTTCTCTCACTCCAAAAGTCTCAATCCATTGTTCATTTCTCTCCCACACGTCTGCCCTTCCTTCTCTCATGCTTATGCACTTTCACTCAGCAAGTTCAGAAGTTCTGTGAAAGGTGGGCAAAGATTAGCCACATCCAGCTTTAAGAAACAACACCACCATGATGAGGGATAGATCCAGGCTATGGTGAGTGATCAATCTACTTGCTGCAGCCCCATCCAATTTAATGCCTCTGATCTCTGTGCAACTTTTTATGCCCTCCCACATTACCCTCATTAGTGGTGCCCTCTGACATAGTCCTCAACTTGGCAATGTGCTTTAGTGGAGACACTGAAGCCCTGTTACAACAGTTCTCCATAAGGTCTGCGTCACAAGCTACAGCAGTTATATTAAGCAAACTAGCATGAGCGTTTCAGACCTCTAAAGGTACCCTGGCAGTCCCCAAATATCTATGATACCGAGGGCAAAATTAGGAGAAAATATGGAATTTGAAAAGAGACATAAGAAAAAAACATGAGCAAAAGCATTAAAACAAAAGCAATTTTGGCCAATATCCAAAAACATCCGCAAAAGAAAGAAGGTAATTTTGACTCCCCAACTAGTATATTAAAACGTGTCATTTCACATACTCACACTGCATGATGATTTGGCTTTCTTTTCCTCAGCTCTAGCAATATCTAGGAATACTTTGTTGACAGTTTTTACCTCATAAATTTGTTTCCCTGATTCCATTTTTCTTTACAAGAAAAAAAAAGGAGGGAGAAACAAAACGTAAAGATCTTCTCTCAAATGAGATTCTCTTTTCCTCTGGGTTTTCATTGATTTATAATTGCATCGATATTTCACATTTCTATTAAAACACCATGTTCTAATGCTCAGTCTGGCAGAGGCTTTCCTTTGCATTTGACAGGATGTCCACCAAATCTTCCTATTATGGAGAGAGCTTGGGGTTCTGGGAAAATCAATAGGTATTTAGCTACCAGGGATCCAGGGAGATGGAGAAATATAAAAGGGTGGCCACTAGCAACTGCAGGGAGAGGAATGTCCCTAAAGACTGAAATGAGACCACAAGTCTCCAAGTTGTGGCATTTAAGCAATTATAACCATATTTTAGGGTTAACTATTCAGGCTCTCTCTTTTGCCCGTGTTTCCTTTAGATGAGCTGCTTCCAGGAGCAACGTACTATCACTTCATTGGCCATCGTTTTTGTCTGAAAGGGAATGGTTTTTCAGAGAAACAATATTTGTTTAAATATCTAAAAACAGATCCTTGGTCTCTGTGATTCATATCACTTTGCCATCTTTTAATTACACATTGAGGCAAAGACAGGTCTTCCTTTTCAGATCCTCTCTGTCAAAAGCCTGCCTCCCTACTATGTGTGGTGGGTGTTCCATTGTAATGATTCTGCTGGCTGCCTTTTCCCTCATCTCTGCCTGAAAATCAAATCATCTGCTCAAAGTCAGTGAAAGGTCCCAAGCTGCTAAGGCAGCTAAACAAATCTGCTAACAATAATAGCCAGGTTGAGGAAAAATGTAGAAGAAATTAACTGTATTCCTCAGAAAGCATTCTGGGAAACAGCATGCCACACCAAAGTTCAGCTCTAAAATGTGAACCCACCATGGGGTTGGATGCATCATGCTTTGTGACTAGGGTTGATGGCTCATGTGTAAACAGATGGTATTCTCCCCACCCCACAGCTCCTGAGGGTGAGATCCTGCAATTAGCTACTTCAGAATGGTTGGGACAATTGTCTAACAAGTTTCTATTCATCAGGAAGGCAAGGACCTGAGCTGTGCTTAGAAAATGTTGTGTGACCAAAGCTTTCAAGTAGCAAACCTACCATCAAGGAGAAAGGACAGCCTCCTGTGGGAAATAACCAACCCTAAAATAAAATTGACCAAGCAGAAAAGTTATAAATAATATTATTTTAACAGGGTTTTGAGGCACAGCCAAATATTTTGGAATGTTCTCAGTCCAAACAAAGCCAGCATAGTTCTCATTTTTTCCAACCTCATGACTGAGAAGAGAGATAAATGGAAAGGAAAAAAGCCCGCTGTTGCGAAACATAAGTTTAAAAGAAAAATCAATCTGGACAGTCATAAAAACCAGGTGGCTGGCAAAAATTGGGTTCATTTATGAAGAAATGCATAACATCCTCTAACAGGGAATAATTAAGATACGGTGAAAAGATCAAAGAATTTGGAGGCAGAAAGAAGTTCAGATCCTAAGTCTGTGACTCACAAAAACGTGTGTATCTTGGTAAATTTTGTAGTTACTCTGTGTCTCACTTTCATCATTTGGAGAATAGAGACAAAAGCACTGACCTCACAGAGTTGTTACAAGGATTTTAAGAGATGAAGAACAGAAGATCTTCCCCCAGCGCTCCACATGTACAGAAATATCAGGCCTCCACCATCTTTCCTTGCTTCCCAGGGCCCTTCACCTCCCTACACACAGGAAGATCTGAAGATTTGCCTTGTGTAGACATGTATTAAGCAGCTGGATTTTTGCTTGTTACTAAAAATACATAATTGGGTAGAAAACTAGCAAAATGAGTCTTACTGATTTTGCAACTAGACAGTATTAGCTCTAAGAAGTGGTCTCACCTCTGGGCTTCACATTTTTGTCTCTAAGTGAGACCACTGGATGGAAACCAACTTGACAATAAACTATTTAAAAAATAAAATAAAAAATAAAAATGGTAAAAAAAAGATAAAAAAAATAAAGTGAGATTACTGGAGTAAAATAATCTATAGGGAAATTTGCAATGTGGGCCTTCAAGGACTGGCTATGGCCTATGCCTATTTGAAGCAAGAGTCTTGCTTTGTTTTTTTCACCCTTTCTTGATATATGTTATTTCAAAATAAGTTTTGATCCAATTAGTATTGGGGTTTTTCTTTTATGTGGGGAGATCTTAGTGAAGGTAAAGAGAACCTTGTTTTCAGAAGATGTTTGGTACATGTTTGTGGAATGAAGACGTTACACTAATTAGGATGAAACAGAATGCTATTCTTAATATAAAACTTGGATCCAATCCCAATGCATTGCTCCTCCTTAATTAGAGCTCTCCTGCCCATGACTCCCATTTCTGCAGAAATGGCAGGTCGGAGCAACGCCCCTTGCTATTGTCAAATGAAGTTAAGTTGCAGGTGCTGAAAAAAATTCTGCTTCTGGACCATGATTATCAGTACTTAGTGAATCTTCTACTCTTGTTATGATGCTCAAGAAGTTTGGGGGAAAAATCACTTCTCCCCAAAAACAACAAAATGAGTGTAAGGCATTTATTACAAATAAATCCTAAGAGAAGAAAACAAAAACAAAAACAAAACACCAAAAAACCCTAAGCATATGGGTCTGACTTGAAATGCCTTGTATGAAGCCCACCACAAACTGTAACATTGGCTTTCCCTCAGACCTAAACAAGCAGGAGCAGGGGAGAAATTCCTTTCCACCTCTGGCAACTGGCCACCAGGGGCAGATTACACCACTTCCTGACCTCAAGGCTCTTGTAGGCATATGGCAGGTCTACAGAACTCGAAAATGTCTGGATTCATCTACAAATCAAAACACTTTTATTTGTAAAGTTGGGACTTTTTATTCAGTGGAAAGAGAACACCTAAAAAATTATGTTTGCCTGTGAAAAAAGAATCCCTCTACTGTCAACATTTTTTTTTTTTAATTGGGAGAAGTGTTCTCTCCACTTCACACAGCCGTGGACAATGTGTTGGTCAAGACTGGAATTTAAATGGCTGTAAAGTAAAAGAAGCATTGGCTGGAATTTCCTCCCCTCTGTCTGTAAGGTCTCTGGAGGCATGTGTTGCCACTGTCAGTTGCCTCACGCTTGGCACCTTATAATTTTCCATTTTCATGGATGTATTTTGAATCTCCTTAGGAGTCAGTTCTTCTATTCGAGGATGCAGTCAATCCAGAAAGGAGCTTTTGCCAAACCAAAAAAAATTTTTTTTAAACCGTAGTGTTCTACCCATGGGATTTCAGACGTGCCTGTTCGGCTTTCATGCTTACACAAAAATATAACCACTGACTAGACTACATCTGATGAGTTGTTGGTTTTAAACAGATTCACTTCTTGAATATGTTCCAATTATGATTCTCTGTATTTAATTATTCACTTTCATTTCTGCTGTCATAAACTTAAGGAATTTTGTGGATGTGTACACTCTGGGTGAGTATGTAAAAACAACAAAGTTTGCCCTCAAACTCCTCTGCAATATGAAGATTTCATAAGTTTATAAATTTAGAAAGGACGTTGCAAAAAAAACTGGCTTTCTTTTAATGTGTAGAAATATTTGTTTCCAATAATATCTGAATTCTCTTGAAAAGCACTGGAAGATTTACTCTGAATTTGTTAGACCAGTGTTAAAGAGAAAAATTTTTCAGAATCCTCTAAATTCAGCTGAATTACTTGTCAACCAAGTTTCAATAGCTAGGCTACTTCTACTTTAAATTTTACCTAAAGTACTGTCACAGGCAGGTATCCATAATACTAATGTAAGAGCTTTCAAAACCCTTCATAATTTCCTAGAAAAACACTCATTGACTTAGTTCCCATTACTCTCTAACCTACTGTCTTATTCCATGCAGTCTAAGTGGTGCATAGGTATTTCCACCTTTATACCTTTATCCACATCTGTAGCTCTCTCCTCTTTTCCCCTTCTACACTTGTTAATGACTTACTTTTTCAAAACACAAATACAAGTCTTATACTTTTTTACATCTTCAATACCCAGACTGGTCCAGCACATAGACGATATTCACCAAAGATAATGCCTGGCAACTAGAACTCTCTTTTTTCCAATGTGTAACTATGTGGCAATCTATTTTTATGTTTATTTCTTTATTTTTTAAAGTTTGAATAGATTATATAAGGCTGACCATGCATACTAGTTTGGAATAAGTACTATGTATATACTATATATGTACTATGGTTTAAGGCTGGGCTCTAAACGGCACGCCAAAAGACTTAGTGAACATTCCAAACTGCCTGATTTCTACCAGGAAGTAGTTAATGTCGGCAGGATCTGGAATACAATATTGAAGGTTTTTAAAACTTTAAATATCTATGGCACTTTGAAATTCATTGTCCTCTTTCATTACATTCCATCAAAGTACATGAACCTGGGCAAGACACAGACAGAAGCCCTGTATTTAATATTCCTGACACCAAATCCAGGACTTTCTGGACTACATCACAGGTGTCGAAGATCCCATAATGAGATGGACAGACTCTGAATAGGAGGGAGAAAAAAAACTCTAAAGGAATATGAGAAACACCACTCCCATAGAAATGAAATTGAACCACTGAGCAACAAATCACTCAACCATGAGAACTAAGAGAAAAGGAGATGGTAAATTTAATTTTAGAAAATCATTACACATATCTAAAGCCATCTAGAGAAATGCAACATATTAATATTTTCCATTTTAAAAAGGCAAAGTGAAAGGTTTTATATTCACACCTGGGATGATTTGAACATCCCTTTAATGGTTGATTCTACTGTAGCCATGCTGGGAAATACTTCCCTATAAAGCAATTACTGTCACTTCCCAAATGACAGAGCTTTTGTTCACCACTGTCCCTGAAATCCCAACAAGAGAAATTGCAACTCTATTTTGAATATTTGTATTGATTTTTTACTAATAAAGGAATTTAACATTTACCACCTCATTTAATCCTAAAGCACCTGTGAGGGAGAGCAAATTGAAGAAAAAAATTGAAGAAACAAAGCCCAAAGGACTTAGGCCTCAAGTCCCAAATCATAGGCAAGATTGTCCTAAAGAGAACGTATTTGCCAGGGTTTGATTCCCAAGTATGGGCATTCCCTGTCATGTTTCCTCCTCTAACACCTTTTTAGGATTAGTTCTTTCTTCCTGGTATTTAATTTCCTAAGGGAAATTAGAGAGCAGTTAAAATATTAGTCAGCCACTCAATAAAAAAATACATAAAAGAAACAAAAAATAAAGCATCTCATTGCCAGAAGCAGGAATTATCAGTCTTGGAGAGAACAAGGCAAGGGACTTAATCTGGCAAGCAAATAGTCCATGAATTTTGATAACCCAGTAAAACAATATTTTGATAACACTCAATAAGGTAATGAGAGTGAAAATCTTATGATCAAATATTTGGGAGAAATTGATTAAACATAATTTAATATGTCTCTTTATTTCAAGACCTTAATATACCAATCAATGATGTGAATTTAAAAAAAAAAACACAGTATGTAACTCTCCTCAATTAAATTATTTCATTGTGGAACCTCTTCTCCCATTCTTTTCCCCCCTGTGGGCCATCTTAAGGTACCTGGGGCACCTAGATGGCTCAGTCGGTTGAACATCCACCTTTAGGTCAGGTCATGATCTCGCATTCAAGGGTTCAAGCCCTGCATCTGGCTCTGTGCTGACAGCTCAGAGCCTGGAGCCTGCTTTAGATTGTGTGTCTCCCTCTCTCTCTGCCACTCCCCTGCTCATGCTCTTTCTTTGTCTCTCAAAATATAAAATAAAATGTTAAAAATTTTTTAAAAAGAGGTGGACATATCTTTTTTTCTTGGACACAATTTTCTGGGAAAATGCTCTATTCATGTCTGTGCAATTTAGCAACCTGCTGTATAAAAGCTGAGAAATACAGTAAAGTGGTTGAATGTTTATAAATCCATTTAGTTGTAGTATTAGACATGTCTAGATTTCTATAATTGCCTTTTTATATATGTCAATTACATATCAAGTCATGGGAATATATTTATAAAAACACTAAGGGCAAGCTTAAGCCTTAAGCTTAGTGATTTGTAATTCTTTCATACTGTTTTGATTTCTGTTATTTAATATAACCTATTGAATTTGAAGAAGAAAAAAGAATTTCTGCTTAGCTTTGATCATTTCTCACATGATCAAAGATCATAGGATTGGCTCTATGAACAAAAAAGTATTGTATATTGTTGGAAGTGATACCCTCACAGGAGTGATAATAGTTTCTTGAGCACCTGCATGAAGCAGGTTATATTTTAAGGCCCTTCTTAAATGTATTAATTCATTTAACACCAAAGGAGACCCTAAAAGGTAGATAGTATTATTTTCACCTTTTCCAAACTAAGGAATACAGAAAAGTTAAGTAATTTGTCCAAAGTCACCCAACTAATAAATTAGTGCAGCAGAATTTGAGCTCATGTAGTCATCTCCAGAGTCTGTGCATCTCACCATCACATTAAACTAACTTGCAAGCATTAGCAATAGAAATGCAGTCTTTGGGGAATTTCTATTCTTGCTACTTAAAAATGGATACAATAACTCGAGTATGTAAGTCTTTTGCATAACTTCAGATTGAAAGCAATACATTTGTTTTCACCCTGGAAATAGAAACTAAAGTTTACATTATTTTTTCCCTTATATTTAAATCAACTCCTTTGCCATTCAGCTCCGGTTCAACCAATGAAGAAATCACACAGGAGATATTAGCAGGAGGCATTGGTTTGATTTTATAATAGATGTCATAGAAATGAAAACATTTTAAGCAAAATACAAGTTGCCAGTTTTTCTCCCTTTGTTCAGCCTTACAGATATATCCTAAAGGAAAGTTTTCACTGAGCACATTAATCTGTGGCTTAAAAATCACAGATCTACAAACTAAAAAAAGGAAAACAAATCTCAGATAAAAAGTGACAGTTAACCTAAGAATTATTGGCTCCTAAGATGTATCTTTTAATCATTTCTGAGAAGGGAACTTGAAATGAGGAACATTTATTAGTGAATTATATTTAGCTTTGAACTGATCCCTAATGGCTTTCAGAACATTCCTGGTTTAACCTTGGGATATATTTCATTATTGCGTCTATGGACAGAGCTTTTTCACAGTGCAGACTGAAACTACAATTTTAAAAGAGATGTGATCTATTTAATTAGACCAATCTCCTATATATTTTTAATTTCAAATTTTGATGACTCCTTATGAAGTCTTAGCAATGAGAATAATACTAAGGGCACCTAATCCAAACTTATAAGTGCTTTTCCAAATAGATTCAAAGACATTATCTAATATTCTTCTTCTTGACAATATCCTTGAAATCTAGGCAAGTGACAGGTCTTATTCTCCATATTTTATAGGAAGAAGATCTGAGTCAGAACAAAATGAAATGACTTATTTAAGGTCAGACTGATGTTTATGCTGATGTCCTATATACAGAGTTTTTTCCTTTAAACTCTATTTCTTCAAGTCACAAATGCAGAGATAAATGTGACAGTATTTTGTGTCATTCTTTGCTCATAATTTAACAATGATTTTTTTATGTGTCCATTTACTTGTTTGCTTATGCTCCTCTGCCATCGATAAAGAAATTGAGGATGTTATTGCAACAATAGTGCTTCTTCTACAGTCAATTAATGAGGTTATACAAATACTAAGTGCTGTCATTTCTCTAAAGGAAATCATTGCATTGCTTACTTCAACCATGATAAAAAACCCTGATGCGTGTTTCTCAAGTCTAAAAAATAGCTAAAATTGACTGAAAGAAAATGTCTTTGACACCTGTCTTTGTTTAGAGTATATTTAATAATCTGGTATAACTGTTAGTCACCCCCATAAAGGAAACCAAAACTACTCCAGGTATTTTAAGCAGAAAGTTATCCAATACAGGGAATTAGGTATTTATAAAATTACTGGAGGGAATGGAAGAAGAAATTACAGGATGGGTCTCCAGAAATTACCCCAAGAACAACATAACACTTACCTACCAGGGGATCTCTGATCCCACCACTATAGCTATTTGGTCAGAGAGCATACTGCAGAATAGTGATTCAGAGACCAACAAGCTATAATCAGAAACCCACTGAAGCTTCTGCTGCTGCCTCATAGCTGCCTCTGAAAACCAGGAAGCATCTGGGAAGTCCACTGGAATGTTCTTGCAGAGGAATGTGTTGTCCTCAAGACCCTGTTTGCCAGAAATAAACGTTCAAAGAGAACAAGAAGACACCCTTTGTCTTATTTTCATCTTCCAACTTCTGTGTGTTCATCTATTTAGCAAAGCCCCATTCTCAGCCCAAACTCTGGCTGTATTGGAGCCTGGGAAACTTTTAAGCATTTAAGCTCATGCAGCACAGAGAAGCACAGCAAAAGGAGGATGGAATGAGATTGAACCAGATACTATTTAATATTTACCAAATGTGAATTAAAAGTTGTAGCTATGATTAGCTTTAAATTACTTACCATCAATTCTAAGGCACCACTGGTTGCACTATGTGCCATTATTTCATATAGTTATAAAAAAGAAAAAAAATGCTGTTCATTAGATCATGAAATGGTACAAGAGGCTTGTCATTGTAAGATGCAGCCAGTTTCAGAGATATTATCAGATAAAAAGCTGTGCAGGTTAGAATCAATGAAATCAATGAAATACAGTATACATGTCATGATAGACTGTTATGGTATGACCTTTTCATGGTGATATGCTTGGCTATACAGAGAAGTGTACTGTTTGTTTCTGGAGAAATATTGAAAGATTCAAATAAATTAACAGTTCTGTTTTAAGTGACATGGTATTGTGTAAAGATTAAAGAACTAGAGCACCTGGGTTGCCCAGTCAGTTCAGTGTCTGACTCTTGATTTCGTTCAAGTCATGACCTTGCAGTTCGTGAGATGAAACCCTGGGTCGGGCTCTGTGCTGACCACATGGACCTGCTTGAGATTCTCTCTCTCTCTCTCTCTACTCCTCCCCACTTCTCTCTCACAATAAATAAACTATAAAAGAAAAGAAAATAACCAAAGGATAATAGAATGGTAAATGACTGGAAGCAATCATTTATAACTCACCAATCCATGGATAATTTCCCAAATTAAAGAAATAAAAACTATTTATGCCTCTCTAGCCCAACAATAGATTAAATTACAAACTTACCTATTGAGAAGTTCTGATATTGTTGAGAAATGGAAAAAGGTATTTTGTGAGTGATATTAAAATACATTAAACAAAACCACCCAGACTGTATTCTGTTAACCTCAACCAAGTCCAGTTGCTACAGAAAGGGTCATTCTTCTTCCTGGCTAGAGTGCTCCTAGGTGAGGGTAGAGAGCAGTGAACATACAGGAATATGTATAGAACAGTAACTTCTTAGTATGTAAGCCCACTGGAAGCCTATGAGATAACCAAGATCCTAGGCCAAGTCTCAATCCAGATGGATACAGCAGGGCCTATACATGGTGTAAAACCCTGAGGGTCAAGTGAAGCTGTAAGGGGAGAGGCAATCAGCCAGTACCGCTAAGGAAACAGAAGGTAAATGGTCTAAGATCATAGCCTAAGATAGATGTTTGTTGAGTACGTACTATGTGCCAGGGACTATTACAGGTGATGTTAGCAGAAGGAGGAAGGGGATGAAAAAGTGCCAACTTCCAGTTACAGGTAAGCCTTAGGGATGTAATGTACAGCATGGTGACTATAGTTAATTATACTGTGTCACATATTTGAAAGTTGCTAAAGAGTAGATTTTAAAAATTCTCATCATAAGAAAACATTTGTAACTGTGTGGTGATGGTCAGTAACTTACTGCGTTAATCATTTTGCAATATATATCAAATCATTGTGTTGTATATCTGCGACTAATGTTGTATGTCAACTATACCTCAATATTTTTTTAAATTCTAAATAAAAGGGAAATGAAGAAGGAGTCAAGGTCACATAAGATAAGTAAAATAGTATTCAGAGACCAGAGTTCTCAGAACAAGGTCTGTTAGCTGTCCTGATGCAATTATTTCAATGAAGTCTCAATCATCGCACTTTCATCTTAAATTGTTAAATGAGCCTGCTAACCTGAGGTCAGAACTTAAAAAGCTGTCCCCTGAGCTGCTGAGAGGTCTAGGCACATTCAACCATCACAGCAGCATTCATAGTAACACCCTGCTCCTGGGTACCAGCACCAAAATGCCTAAAAAATAGAAGCTGGCTATGATATTTATGGTACATAATATATTTTGTTGTCAGCTCAAAGACTGCAGATGTCATTTGCCAACAACTTGCTTATTTGATTTATGGAATAATTAATTGTATGTAAGATAAGCCGTGCACTACAAAATGGCAGCTATAATTAATCAACCCTAGCAGCAGAGATCTTTACGTGATTGTGAATGTAAGTTCATAGACCACAAAACCAGAGTTTCCCAAATTGCTTTACTCTTTCTCAATATCTCACTCTTTAGGTGTGGGCCAAGGGCTATAACCCTTTATATGCATTTGGTGTTTTGTAATTTACAAAGTGATTTCTGACATGTTGTGCTTAGTTGGATCCATCCTTAGGATGAACAAGGTTAAGGCATTGTTACTTGGACTGAGGGCTGAGAAGCCAAACCCTGAGAAGTAAAGTGACTCGTCCATTACCACACAGTGAGTAAGGGAAGTCTAAGCACGGTGACTCCCAAGTCACTGTGGGTAATGCCACATGTTGTGGGATGTTAGGAAAAGCATTGACTTCAAAGTAGGTGGATTTGAATACTGCTTCTGCCATGCATGGCCTGTACAAACAAATCTCTCAATCTCCAGGGAACAGCTTCTTAACATATAAAAGGGATAGAACAATTTCCACTGCAAGATTCTGGTGTAAGATTAAATGAAATGAAATAAAGCATGAGCTAGCTCCTCTCTCCTGGTGTCTGGAACACAGGAGGTTCCTATACCTTTAGCTTCTGGCTGCTTCACATACTCCAGTCTCTGTGCCCCACCCAACCCTTCACTCTTTCTATTCCCTCAGCTGCCTGACTTATCCAGGTGCTCAGTTCATCAAAAGCGCCCCATAATTCTTCCATGTCAAGGGAAGATCAGACAGCCTTAAAGGAGCCTTTTCAACACTTTAGTGAAACCTTTCTGAAATAGATCCACTCCAAAGGCGATGGTGCTTCAAATAAAACAATATTTGAGCCAGGTTCACACTTTTTTTTTTTTCAACAAATGTAGCAGTCTAGACAAAGCCACTTGCACGGGGCACAGAATTTTGACCAGTGTCAGTGCAGCAGCTATAGATACTTTCATGTCTGTCTTCAAGAAGCCTAGAGCCCAAAGGAAGGACTTACCAAGAGAGGACATATATAATAACCAATGCGAGTCCTTAGTTATCTTTTTCATAACAGAATGTGAGAGCATATCTTCCTTCACCCATCAACCATAACTCATTGCTAAGAATTACAGTTTTATTTCCTTTACAAATGAGGCAACTGTTCTAATTATAATAATACCTTGTGTTCAAAATATCAACAGTGCTTTTCTCATTAATTAGTGGTAGACTTGCCCAATCAAACAGCAACAATTCTTTCCCTGGCATCAGTTCTGACTGCAAATTGTAGGACTTTTGTTAAAAATAAAATATCTATTCTGACTGTAGCCATCTCTCCTGGCTGGCTGATTTCCTACCAAAATCTTGCTGAAGTGTTTGTGTGTGTGTGTGTGTATGTGATATGCATGTGTGTATCCCAAAGAATGGGAAAGATGGTGAACTCATTGAGGAATTTACTCTAGAAACCTAACATGGAGTGCAGCTCATGAAATGGGTCAAATAGCCCCTGATTTATTGTTCTCTCTGAGTACATTTTCATCACCATCAATAATGCTTCTTGGAGCACAGTCTCCAAGTATGTGATTTCCTCGCCAGTCTGTGGACTATGACTGCAGATTCAGCTACAAAACAACTTCCCAAAGCATTTTTAAGGTACCCCCAGATCATATACTGAAGAGGTTAGTCTGTTTTTCGTCAGAGACCGACAAGCACCAATTTTTCTCATTACCCTCCAGGGAGCATAGTCTGTGCGCATCGATTTAATTGAAAGTAACAACTGAAATGAACTGATCAGAATGGTTCTGCTAGGATCTCAGCAATATCCGCCATATAAGAGAAAATGAGAAAAACCACCGAAACAGTGAGTTGTTTGTGATCTTGTACCCTGTATAAACATGTTGAATATATTCTCACTGGCTGGTTTTGTTCACACACACACACACACACACACACACTGATTTCTTTTAATTTGGCAGAAACAGGATAGTTCAAAAGAGAAATGGCAGGAGAGGGGGTTGTATAAAATGCGTGAGTTACTTTTAGGCAATTAGAATGAATCTTATTTCAACAAACACATAATCAACACCTCTGCAGTTAATGGTCCTGTATGAGGGAATGTTGATAGAAAGATAAAAAAGGTATGGCAAATAGCCCTCACAGAGCCCACTGCCCAGCTGAGGAGACAGGACATGCGCCATGACAGTGTGGTGTGGTGAGAGCTGAGGGAGGAACCACAGGAGGCTATGGACACAGGCTGCGGGGGAGGCAAGGAGCCATCTCTGAAGACGTGATGGATAGACTGAGACCGTATGGTTGAGTGGGAACAGCCAGGAAGCAACGGAAGAAGGGAAGAACATTCGGGAGAGGATGTAAACTCTGAAGACAGCAGCACAGGTTAAGGGCAGAGCATGATAATGCACTGATGCCAGGGCAGCAAGAGGGAAAATGGTAAGAGCTAAGGTAGGGTCAAAGCTTCACAGACTTTGTGTGGCCAGCTAAGGAGAAAGCACAGAAGAATTTTAACAGACGGTATGATTCAATTTACTTTCTGAGGCTTCTGCAGCAGCAGGGTGGAGGGTGGGCTGAGGAGGGCAAAGGGGGAAGGCAGAGATGCATCCAGAGGCTGTGGTAGTCACCCTCACCATTCAAAGGCTCAAATCAAGGCAGTCCGAGGAGTGCTGGTGAGGACGGGGGAATATAGTATAAGAGTCTATATCAGCTAATACACTGGTGATTTGAAAAGTGAAATCACCTTATAAATTCAATCATGGTGTAGGGAAAATGCTTCATTCTCTCCTGGTCTCATTTGGCAGCTTAAAAAGTGGTGTATGCAGGAGGCACATCTAGTTTTTATGGTGATTCAGTGCTCAGTTTGTTTTTATCGCAATGAAATCAATAACCAAAAGCTGGAAAGGAGAGTCTTTGACTTACTTGGGATAACATAAAGGAGCCCCCTTGGCTCTTTCATTATTAATAACGAAAATACTTGTCAACATTTGCACATCAAAAATACCTAATGTTTACTAGGACTATCATTGAAAGTAGCAAAACTGGCGGTGGCAATGTTGGCTGTCAAGGGGAAACTTCCAGATGAGCCGTGCCACTCAACGCATGGAGTGTTTCTGAAGCAAACACAGGCAGTTACAGGGGGTGTAGTTACAGAGGAGCAGCCTGGAAACGGAAGAATAAAATACTCTGTCCAACATAAAACCTTATTTGCTATTTTGTGCCTAAAAGTTGCTCCTTGGATCTAACTCAAAAATGTGTCACAAAAGACAGATTGTTTTTCCGGCTTACTCTTTTTCTCCAGATGTCACTAAATGTTCAAATGTTCATAGTTTTGCTGTGTACAGAACAGAAGCTGTTCAGGCACTCTTTCTCTCTCTCTCTTTCTCTCTCTCTCTCTTGGTATTCCCAGATTTACTTTTTGTGGAATTCATATTCCACCAGGTATAGATGGAACACATTTTTTTGTTCTTAAATATATAATCATATATATTTTTTTATTTTCTCTGCACAAAATTGTGTCGCATACAGTATATGGATTATAACTATTTGCTATGCAGAAACGCTAATGATTTTTTCTCCCTTACAAAAGACTATTTGCATCTAAACGATGTTAGATTCTTCTGCTCACCTAAGAATGACCAAAGTGAATTTAGTCCTGCTTGTCTTTCATGTTGAACAGAAGTCCTACCTATACCCATGTGCTTATATGTGAGTGTGTATATGGGTGTGGGAAGGTGATGGCTGGTAAAAGGGAAACATATAAAAAGTTTAGAGATCAAAATTATAGGGATTAAGGCACTCTAAATATTAGGTAGCTAATTGCTGTGCCCACCCACCCCCCCAGTCCTCCTGTTTGATACTACAGACACAAGAAAGTGTATGTCATTCTTCTCACCCCTAATCCTTCACTGCACTTCCATGACACGTGTCTCAAACACCTGTGGTTTATCTACTGAGTTCGGTTCACAGTGCTAGAGGAATCAGCCAGGAAGACGGTGTAGGATGATTATAGATATTTATAAAGCAAACCAGATTGAGGGACCTGGAAGAAATACAAAGACAGCTGAATGAAGAGATTGGAAAAAATGGAGGAATTGTGTTCCTTTGTAGGAATTGGGGAATGCTTCGTGAAAGGGATTTTGAGCCCTTGAGGATGGGTAAGGGTTCTTAGTAACAATACTGATAGTTCATAAGGAGGAAGTCGCAAAGACAAAGCCAAGATGATAGCAAAGGGTATGCTAGAGGGACAGTGCACATTTGGCTGAGTGTCATGTAGTGGAAGAGAGTGGGATAAGAGCCAGGCAGGGAAAATTGGGCCGGGATGTGAGATCCCTGTGAACACCTAAGGCAGATGGACATATTTGAGTTAGAAATAGAGAGGCACTGAAAAGTTTTGAGTAGGAAAATGACTATCACAACCATACTTAAGAAAAAGTTATCTGGCACTTATATATTTTAAAGAGATGGGGAGGGAAGACATGATAAATTAGGAAGCAGGGAAATTAGAACATTATCTCTTTAAGAAAGGAGATATAGCATAAGCCCTGAAGAGAAATAGTGAGATTAGAAAAAAGAAGCTAGATGTACACTCATTCTCTGTCATGGTTAGTGCATCATTTTCTTGTGGTTGCAAAGTACTTCTCTATGTGTAGAAATAAGATGATTCCCATGAGTGATGGTTCATTGTGGAATATTTCAGAGGTAGATCAATTCCTTGATGCTAATAACATTTCCTGCAAGGGACAGCTTACTCATTAGTGCACATGTATTTACTACATATATATGTACACACATTTACATATACATATATACACACTATGTATGTATGTATGTATATATACACACAGTAAGTCTTTCTTACTTTAGGAAACAGAATGAGATGGGAGGATATTATGGAATGTGGAGAGACAGAACATTAATGAAAATGAAGCATTCAAAAGGTTTGATCTTTAATTAGATGCTACAGATCTATAGAGACAAACTCTCAAGGCTTTGATGTCAAAAGTGTTACTCATAGGTCACATACTGAAAAGGCATACAGAAAAACAAAGAAAATAGGAACTACGTGCTAGAAAGCACATAGGATAATTTATGCAGTCAACATTTAATAAATCTATACCCCACACTGTGCTAGATGCTGGTGAGAATAAAACAAGGATTGCCATCCAGACTCTCACACAGATTATCGTCAAACATGATGTTTGGTCACCATGGTGGGAAATAGGGAGCACAGGGTATGAGAGCATGGACTTTAAGTATGTTGTGCTGGAATAATCAAAAAGGGAAGAAATACTGGCTTGGAAGTATTTACCTTTTAAGAAAAGAGGATTCTTTTGTAGGTACTTTTATTCATCCGAACAAAACTTCATTTTGTTTCCTAAAGAAGGCCATCACCTGACAGAACGTGGGACCTACTGTCAGGCAGACTTGATAGTACATGCCTGGGGAGGAAGATGCCAGGAAGCCTTGAGCTTGGAGGAGTGAAGGGGTGAAGAATGATGTCAGTGCCTGTCCTTTCCCTCCGTCTACCCTGAAAGAAGCCTGCCCGCCTTCAGTGGACTCACTTCCCCTTGTGTGTACCCTACCCCACGTCCACACTTGGTAGTTGGCGGAAAGAAAGGAGGAAAAGGAGTAGAGTTAGGTCAAGTTTCCATACTTTCATTTCAGGTTGTATACAGCCATTAGGAGAAATGAAGTACCGACTCCTTTTTTTCTTAAATATTCCCTTGCTTCTTGACTCCAAGTCCCCTCTCCTTCACCTCCAACCCTGTCCTTTCTCACAGTGGGTCCTAGAGACTGGTCATGTTTCTGTAATCACAAGTCTCCTGTGAGAATCTCATTCTTCTCATTTGTAAATGTGAATTAGAATTCCCCACCTTTAATATTCTTCACAGATTTTATAGGTAGATTCCTTTAAACTCTCTGTGCTCCTTTGTAAGAACTGCACCGCAAGGATAAATCAGCCCAAGAAAAATAGGTTTTCTTTCCTTTATTTTTTCTCCTGCTTCACAGTACCAGGCAAAGTATATTACTCTACGGCAGAGGTTCTCAACCTTAGTTCCACATGAGAATAATTTGGGGACCTTTTAAAACTCCCAATGTATAAGCCATACCAAAGGATCTCTGGAGGTGAAACTCAGGCATGAATATTTTTAAAGCTCCCCATGTGATTCCAATGGGCAGCCAGGATTACGAAGTACTGATCAACAGCAACACCTAATTACCTCCCAATTCCCCAAACTGGCATTTATTTTTATGATGATTTTCCTGGTATCAAATGTCTTTCCTTATTTACTTCCTAAAACAAAACAAAACAAAACCAAGCCTGCACAGCCCATCAAAACTTAGGTCAAATCCCTCCTCCTTTAGCAAGTCCTCTTTTCTTCCCCATTACCAATCTGAACTTAATTGTTCCTTCCCCTCACTGCTGCCAAGTGACTTGTATCCATCCTAACACACAGGACGCTCAGATTCTTGTGGACACAGCTTTTTCCTCAATAAATTTCAAGCTACTTAAGAAAAGGATTTGGGCTTATTCATTTGCATGTCATGAGCATTCAGTAAATATTTTGAAATCAAAATGGCCAAAAATAAATAATATAAATAAATCTGTATTTCGCCTGTAGATGGTGTGGGTGATGACTTGTGTCTTCTATCAAAAATGAGTTCTTTGGAAAAACCATAATACCATTTCTTATAAAGGATGAGATATGATTTACTATTCCTGGCCACAGCTGCTGCTTTTCAATGATAACTTCGAAGTCAGTGATAACATAATTCAGCAGACATGGTGATTCTCAATCTACACGTGATACCATATGGGCTTCAATATAGAATTACTTCCTGCTCATACAAATACACTCCGAGTTTTGTTTTGTAAATCTTAACTTAGATTAAATGAGCATTGGCCAAAGCATCTGAGTCCTCCCAGGATAATGGCTACAGACTGAGGAAAGGAAAGGGAGCGAAGGGAGGGGTGAGAGAGGTGGGGAGAGACAGAGGGAAGGTGTTGTGAGTGTAACAGATGCATAAAACCCACTCCTGGAAGAGACCGTTTAGGCATGACCAACACATTGTCCCTGAATTTCAAGTGTCCCTGTCTTTCCTCTCTGCTCCCATTTAAAACCTGGATTTAATTATGTCTTAGTGTACTGACTGCCTCCACTATCAAAGGGGACCAAGTTGAAAGCAAGTATCATGTTTTACTCATTTTTTCCTACATAGCACTTGCCTATCACAGTTCCTATCACACAACAGGAGTCAGAAAATATTTCTTGAGTCAGCAATGGAACAAAAGAAATAGCTTTGAATTGAAAAAGGTAGGTATTTGTGTGAATAGTTCTGTCTCAAAACTACCCTCGTTTGTTGCCTACAGAAAGCAAACACCAATTCCTGTGAGACCCACAGGTACAGCAATTTAAATAGGAACCTGATTAGATATGAATACCTGGGAGAAAAATAATTGAATGCACAGTGATAAGTCAAGCAAATATTGCTTGGTTAAGTGATATCACTTGAAAATGTGCAAAATTCAAGTTATAAACTTCACTTCCCTGCTCAAAAATCTTAAGAACTGACAGTTAACTGATAGGTCCAGAACCACGGTGAGGCAAGTGGGGCTCCCGCCTCAGGTGGAAAATTTAAGGGGGTGCAAAAATTCTTGATGATCAAGATAAATACTGTTTAATATAATGTTTTAATACAATAATAAAATATTATTTAATAAAAAATTAATATTTTATTCAAACATAAAAACAATGCAAAAAATCCATTATAAACAGTTGTAAGGACCCAATCCCCATGGGATTTGTAAAACATATTAGCGTTATCATCTCATTAGCAATATCATAACAAAAGATTAAGTGAGTGTTATTACATAACGCTGTTGATAAAAGGCTCCGTATGATAATGACAGCCTATAGGATTTTTTGGGTTTTTTTTAGGATAAATTGCGTGTTTTGTTTTGTTTTTAATTTTAGAGAGTGAGAGAGAGCTCCAGTGCGGGAGAGAGACAAAGGAGAGAAAGAGAGAATCTTAAGCAGGCTCCACTTGTAGTGCGGAGCCAGACACGGGGCTCAGTCTCATGGCCCTAGGATGATGACGTGAGCTGAAATCAAGCATCTGATGCTCAACTGACTGAGCTACCCAGGGTCCCGCAGCCTGTAGGTTTTGGTGCACAGAGCTTTGAAACTGTAACCAGCTATGCGCAAACATGGCCTGATTTATACGAGGAAATATTTTAATCCCAAAGCCTGTTGTGGGTTATTTTCTATAAGAGGCAGCAAATAATTTTTCATGTTCAGGATTTAGTGGTCCAAGTATCTAATGTGTTAGAAAGGAACCTGATACTGCCTCTATTGTAATGCTCTAACAAGTATTGATGTATTGAAAGACTTATGCTTTCAGTTCACCATTCACTGTGTCCTTTCTGGAGTGTCTAGCACTATGCTCTGCACTGAGGCTAACACACTGGCCAGTGAGGAGACACCCTTGTCGCAAACACCAGTAACAGAATACTGAGAAAGATACAAGGGAAAGCAGTGAAGTTACCATGGAGACAAAAACTCCCTAGGGAAAAGATACAGAGACAAAAAAAAAAAAAATTCAGGTCAGCATAATATACCTAATTAGTTAACATTACTTTTCAAAACTGCATTTTCCCCCCATCAGGTAATGGCAATATGCATTAAATGCCTTAAAATTTGGAGTACTTTTGATGATTCCCATTTCAAGGAAATTATTTCAAAGAAATCTTAAGGAACGTGTGTTAAGATTTCTCCCCTTAAAAGTTCATCATAGGGGCGCCTGGGTGGCTTAGTCGGTTAAGCGTCCGACTTTGCTTAGGTCATGATCTCGCGGTTCGTGGGTTCGAGCCCCGCGTCGGGCTCTGTGCTGACTGCCAGCTCAGAGCCTGGAGCCTGTTTCAGTCTGTGACTCCCTCTCTCTCTGACCCTTCCCTGCTTATGCTGTCTCTCTCTCTCTCTCTCCTAGAATTAAAAAATAAAAATAAAAATAAAAATAAAATAAAAAAAGTTCATCATAGTACCTTCTATAATACAACCAAAACAATAAACGGGAACTGCTACTGCCATGGCATTGTTGAGTTTCATACATTGTATATGGAAAATTTGTAGTGATTAAAAATACGTTGGTAGGAAATCAGTAATGACACAGAATGATGTACACACCTGCTACTTTTCACACTGTGCCCCGTACACTAGCTGTGTTCTCCGGGAGCTCATTAAACATGCAGATTCTCAGCCCCAGCCCAGACCTGCTGAAGCAGAATCTGCATTTTAACAAAGTCCTCAAGTGATTTCTATGTGTATAAAATCTTGAAAAGCACCAGTATATGCCATAGTTTTTTAAGCCAAAGAAAAATATATACATTATAATTCCCCTTTTCACTCCCTAAAATTTGGCTCGATGATTAGAAAAAAGAGTGAATGTATATACATCAAAATATACACAGTGATTATTTCTGGAGACTCTGCTTTTTATTTTCTCTTTTAAAAATATTTTCCAGGGTCACTTGGGTGGCTCAACTGGTTAAGTGTCCTTCTGACTGTAGCTCAGGCCATTATGTGATGGTTCATGGGTTCGAGCCCCACTTGCAGTTCTGTGCTGATAGCTGAGAGCCTGGAGCTTGCTTCAGATTCTGTGTCTCTCTCTCTGCCCCTCCTCCACTCATGCTCTGTCTCTATCTCAAAAATAAATGTTTAAAAAATTTTTAATTAAAAAATAATGAAATATTTTCTAAATAGTCAACTACAAATATATATTACTTTTGTTATAAGAAAAAAGTAAGTTTTATAAATGTACTTTCTCTGTTGTTCTTTTAAAATGATTGTCCATAGTGAATTATTTTTTTCTGTAAGATAAAAATTCAGGTCAGTTATACGTTGGGGTTTGCAAAATTGAAAGTATACTTCACATCAATAAGTTCTAGGACCATATACCTAGTGTTGTGATTTTAAATCTTTCTTTCCACTGATTCCCTAAGAATGCTTGTCTCTTTCTATTCATGTTGCTTGCTCTTCTGCCTGTTAAAGTGATGACTACATTTGTAAGGCATTGCCTCCATCACCAGGCTATCTAATTCCTCAGGTAGTACTTCAACCTCACCCTCTCCCCTGATGTCATCCTAAGACTACCGAGATATGAAAAATTTCTACTTTTCCTTTTCATTTGTTCTAGGATTTGAAAAGCTTCTTCTCAAGACATGAGTGTAATTAGCATACCCAGCTGTTACTGGTATGAAAACCCTTTGGAGGCTATTTTTAATCTCGCCCTATTCTTAGAGGAAGATTCTGAGGTTAGGAGACACAAGTGGTACTATTCTGAAGCCAAGGCAAGAAGGAGGAAAGGTCTCTCCCGGGAGGGCTGCTCAGTTGGGTCCGACAGCCACAGAGTAGACTGAAAACAAAGAACAGAGGTATCAGAAGAAAATCAAAAGGGCCTACTTCCAAAGTTTGCCAATAACAGTCCCAGGTCATTTCAAGAATTTAGGGAATATAGCCAAAATTCTATCTCAATACAAACTTTTCAATGTAATATTTTGTTAATGAATCAGCGCACATGTCCTCTGAGAAGCGACATGGTAATTGTTCTTTGCTCATCTCATTCCATGGATCTTCTAGAACAAGGCTCATCAGTGTAGCTGCTTGATGAATCCAAGCCTTGCATGTTGGGCATCTGTGCTCTTTTCTGTAGCAGGGATTTTAAGCTATAGCAACGGTGAGATAAACGAGACCAAGAGGACGCACTTCAGAGAAGTCACAGGTGGAGGAGAGGAGAAGGATTATTGAAAAAATGGTTAGAAGAAATGGAGAGAAAGTAACATTTACAGAAGATCTAAAGGGCAGGGTTTTGCATATATCATCTCATTTAATCTTCATAACAGACTGTACTGCACATAAGCTGGCTCAGATTCAGTGTGTTCATAACTTTCTGATGGAATGGTGGTGGAATGGGAAATCAGTTTAGCCTTAAAGAGTTCCAAGGCCCATGTTCTTTCTCCAGTAACATACAGGCTCAAGAAGCAATTCTTCTGATTATGAGTCATTCGCTATATCCCCCAAAGTTTTACATTTTAAAAAATTCCCCAAAGCAGGGTTTCTCCGATCCATGGTTCATAGTCTATGTTTCATCAGAATACCCCGGGTATTGTGTTAAAATGAGGGTTCCTGATTCCATTATCTTAATAGGTCTAAGTGGAACATAAGAATCTGTATTTTAAACATTTCCCAGCCACTCCCATGCATAGATCACACACAGGCATGCCTAGGTAGGACATAATCTGCATATCGTTGAAAGCAGACTCTTTGGCATTCCTGGAGCAAATCCTGTATTTGCCCATCAGTGTGTCTGTTAACTGTCCCCTCCTCTTGATCTGCACTCCAGGGTTCACTGCTCTCTGAGATAGAGAAGGATCTGAAGTAAGAAGACGAGAGGTCGAGTCTTAAACCTCGCCATTAACCAGCGATGCTAGGTAAAGAAGTAATAAACTCTCTGAACCTTAGCTTACTTTTCTGTAAAATGTAGAGAATATTTCCTGCCTCAACCTCCTCACATGAGGATTGTGAGGAAGTAGTAAGAGGATTTACCCAAAATTGACTCATAGACTATTACTAATTTTCCATGCAGGTGTTAGGAATTGGGTGAACCCATTACAGGCTGTGGAAAATGAAGAGCCCTGGACTCCAAGTCAGATATGAGTCACATCACTGACTCTGCCTCTCACTGGGTCACACTTTGAACATGTAACCTCCTGGAGCCTCTTTCTGTTTGTGTTAAAAGAGAATAACAAACATGCATGCCCAGCAGCCAGGATGGAAGTAAAGTAAACATCCATCAGCAGGGGACTAGCTAAATTAAGGATGCTTTGTCCCTGTTGTCAGAGAGCAGTGTCAGTTCCACTTTTGGTCTCTGTGGAAAGGGAATTTTTATGCATCCCCATGGCCTCCCTCCTGCCTTTGAGTCATTCTACCCCTGGGGAAGGAAGCATAACTTGTCTGCATGGTAGATCATGACTTGGCTTCATCCTTTTCAGTTTGAGAACTGAGCTCAGCTATATAAATGGGATCCACATATATAACATAAGCTCACTATGAATGAGACTGCTTGACCAGTCACATAAATCACAGGTTCTATCTGCAATAAAATTATATCTGTGGCCTCTATTTCCTTCTCAAATTGTTCAGAACCTCAGGAACAGAGAAACGGGGGATGCTATTTATTAGAAACTCTCAAAACTCCAATATATATATCGAAAGCTATGTTGTATTTAAAAAAGGGGTGCCTGGGTGGCTCAGTCAGTTGAGTGACTATTTCTTGATTTCGGCTCAGGTCATGATCCCAGGACCGTTGGATCAAGCCCCATTTAAGCCTCCATGCTGAGCATGGAGCCTGCTTGAGGTTCTCTCTCACTCTGCCTCTCTCCCCTGCTCACAGACACTCTCTTGAAAATAAAAAATAAAATAAAATAAAGAGGTAAAGCCCTATGTACTTACTGTCATGGAAATTATCTTGGGATATGTTAAGTGAAAACTATCAGGTCCAGTATAGGGTATTTAGTGTTTTTCCATTTGTATGAAAATAAAGGATGCATTCACAGATAAGTATACACACATTTCATTAGAAAATCAGATAAAGGGCTAGTATCCAAAATCTATAAGGAACTCACCAAACTCCACACCCAAAAAGCAAACAATTCAGTGAAGAAATGGGCAGAAGACATGAACAGACACTTCTCCAAAGAGGACATCCAGATGGTCAACAGACACATAAAATGATGCGCAGCGTCCCTCATCATACGGAAATACAAATCAAAATCACACTGAGATACCACCTCACACCAGTCAGAGTCGCTAAAATGAACAAATCAGGAGACTATAGATGCTGGCGAGGATGTGGAGAAACAGGCACCCTCCTACACTGCTGGTGGGAATGTAAGCTGGTGCAGCCCCTCTGGAAAACGGTGTGGAGGTTCCTCAAAACATTCACAACAGAACTCCCCTATGACCCAACAGTAGCACTGCTAGGAATTTACCCAAGGGATACAGGAGTGCTGATGCATAGGAGCACATGTACCCCAATGTTCATAGCAGCACTCTCCACAATAGCCAAAACATGGAAAGAGCCTAAGTGTCCATCAACTGATGAATGGATCAAGAAGATGTGGTATATTTATACAACGAAATACTACATAGCAATGAGAAAAAAATGAAATCCGGCCATGTGTAGCAACATGGATGGAACTTGAGAGTGTTATGCTGAGTGAAATAAGTCAGGCAGAGAAGGACAGATACCATATGTTTGCACATATAGGTGGATTATCAGGAACTTAACAGAGGACAATGCGGGAGAAGAAGGGAAAAATAGTTGGGGAGAGGGAGGGAGGCAAATCATGAGAGGCTCTTGAATGCTGAGAACAAACTGAAGGCTGATGGAGCTGGGAAAGAGGGGAAGGGGGCTGATGGGCATGGGGGAGGGCACTTATTGGGATGGCCACTGGGTGTTATACGGAAACCAACCTGACAATAAACTATTTAAGAAAAAAAAAGAAAATTAACAGACAACACTATAGAAGAAACCACTCACTCTAGTTTCTCTTGGGGATGGAAACTGACAGTGTGAGGTGAGATGTATATCTTCCAACAGGATTTTAACTTTTAATTATCCTTGCATTTTTTTTAAATTAAAAATATATATGGGGTCCCTGGGTGGCTCTGTCATTGAAATGTCTGACTCTTGATTTTGGCTCAGGTCATAAATGATCTCACGGTTCATTGGTTTGAGCCCCACATAGGGCTCCATACTGACAGGGGGGAGGCTGCTTTGGGGATTCTCTCTCTCCCTGTCTCTGCTCTTCCCCTGCTTGCCTTCTCATCCCCCCTCGAAATAAACTTAAAATATATATATATATATAATACATATACATCACATTGTTGTGCTGAAGAATAAACAATATTGCATAGGTAAATAAAACCTGCATAGCAGAATCCATAAGTTCAGCTTCTTCATTTTTCTATCATGAAGTCAGCTCCCCACCACTCTGCAAGCTCTGTTCCTTGGAGTTGTAGGTCACCTTCTTAACAGTACTGCACTCTGACTTCTCAGCTGTAGCTGTGCCCAGAGGCATCAGAGGGTCTCCCACCACCAGAAAGCAAGCCACAGGACAGCCAGGGGTCCAGGACCACAGCCCTTCCAGCACCTAGCCCAGCCTCTGAACAGAGTAGAGAGCCAATGTGTTTGTAACACTGAATAGCATGCAAGATTCTTAATGCCTAAGCCAACCATCTACTCTAATTGTCATGGAGTTGGAGTTGGGATAAAGGCTTTGCATGCCTCCACTGAACAAGAAGCACTGCTTCAAAGAGCAGCTGAGGTTCGACAGCAGAACAGGAACTCGGCATGTGACATTATGTGCAAAATCAGCGCATGTGTGCCATTCTGAACCACCATCATCTTCTCACACGGAAACTTTAAATGGAAACATATGGTTAGCACAAAATGAACCTGACTTTTTCCCCCTCTGTGTGGATGGTGATTATTTATTTGTTGGGATTTAAGAAAGTGTAACATAAAAATTACCAAAAGAAGGGAAACTGAGCTATAATCTCCTTTGAAGTTTTTTTGTTTTGGGTTTTTTTTTTTTTTTGGTGTTTGTTATTGTTGTTTTTTACCTTGGGCATGTTTTATGAAGTTTCACATTAGTGCTGTAGGTTGGGAAGCTTGGCTAAAGTCCACTTTGGATAATAGTAGATTCTGGTTAAAGGATCATAAGCTAGGAAGTCATGCAGAATCAGTCTGAGTCTTGATTCCATCCCCCTAGGTCTGTGACACGTGCTCTCTAAAGCTTCATTTCCACTGCTCTAAGAGTAATATTTGCCTTAAAGGTATAATACCTGTGATGTTTCAGAGAGATGCCTTACATATAGTAATAATTATTAACATAGAAATTAACTTATAAAAAATAACAGACTTGACTATGACTAGTCATCTGTTTAGTTACTCATCTTGTTTCCTTCCCCCACTGCTCTGTGATCTCTTAGAGGGCAGAAATTTCTTTTGCTCATTTTTTATGACCTTTGCACTGAGCATATTGTCTTATTTATATCTTCCCAATAAAGAAGAGACAGAATTGGAAATAATTTCAAGGTACGCTAACCAATGTCATTTCCAATCATACTCAACATGAACCCATGTATCTGTGTATTAGGTCTCTTCCCTCTTCCTTTTCACACATCACACTCAATAACTAAAAGATAAACTTCAGGTCAATTGCACCTTAACTCCTTTATGATGTTCAAGAATTAGCTAGAAGCATACTCCTTGAGTTAAGAAACCAAATAATTACCAAATGATTATTTCTTATCAATATACAGATTAAATCTCCCTGCTTCAAAACTGGGTCTGCCTTTAGAGGGTCAATTTATGTTTTAAATAACTTATTCTGGAATCCAAAAACAGTAATTTTGCAAAATTAATTGCAGTATGAAATTTGGTCTTATTAAACAGAGTTTGCAATAGAAAGCTGGTTATTTTAATTCCCCAAATATACAGTAACCTTCAATGTGTCAGGCAGGACACAGAGAAACCCCACAATGAGTAAGACATGCTCCTATTCCAAAAATATTAGGATTGTCACCTAATAAAATGACCCTACATTTTCCTTCTCTATTTTTTATTTCTCTAAATTTGTAAAGGACTTAATTGCTAGGCTGTCTGAAACCATTATCGACCCTTCCTCTCTTACTAATCCACATATATAATAGAATTCTCCATAATGAAAATATGATTTTTTTAAAATTCCTTATCCATCAGTGAGTATTCATTTTCCAATTACAATACTATGAATCTGGCTTTGTTAAAACATAGAGGCACAGTTTATATGTGCCTGGAATTTTTACAAAACATGTAGGTGCTAACCTATATAATTTTTAAATTACGTACCTAAAAGCAAGGCAATATTCATTCTTAAGCATACTAAAATACAATGTGATATCTATTTATTTAAATTAAAATGGACCTTTTATTAAGACATAATTTACATGAAGTATAAAGTTTGATAAATCTGACAAATGCATAGACCTGCAGAAATGCCACATTCCTAACAAGTTAGAAACTTATCATCCAGAAAGTTCCCACCTGCTATATTCCAATCAACCTCACCCTCACACTCTTCAGAGGCAACCACTGTTCTAGTTTCCCTTACTCCGTATTAGATCTATCTGTTCTAGAACATCATATGAATAGAAACATATACTATGTACTCTTTAATTTTTTATAATGTTCATTTATTTTTGAGAGAGAGAGAGAGACAGAGCATGAGCAGGGAGGAGCAGAGAGAGAAGGAGACACAGAATCGGAAGCTGAGCTGTCAGCACAGAGCCTGACACGGGACTCGAACCCACAAACCATGATATCATGATCTGAGCTGACGTTAGACGCCTAACCGACTGAGCCACCCAGACGCCCCATTATGTACTCATTTGTGTCAGTTTCTTTATTCAATATTGTGGCTTTGAAATGTATCCTATAGTAACAGTTCTTTTTTCACTGTTGAATAATATTCCATTGTATGCATATACTACAATTTATTTGTCCATTATCCTGTTGGTGGTGTGTTTTCTTATTATGAGCTATTATGAATGAAGAAGCCATAAGTATCCTATGAAAATCTTTGTGTGTATATATTTTACTTCCCTTGGATAAATACCTACGAGGAAAATCCTTAAGTTGCAATGTAGGTATATGTTTAACTTTATAAGCACTTTCCAAGGAGTTTTGAACATCTATGGACAATGTTTAAGAATTCTGTTTACTCCCTATACTTGGTAAAATGTGATTTGTCAATCTTTTCATTTTGGTCTTCCCTGCAAAACAATGATGACGAACATTTATTCAAGTGCTTACCAACCATTTGTACATATTTTCTTTTTGGAGTGTTGGTTCATGCTTTTTGCACATTTTGAGTTTTGTTTATGTTTTTTGTCCATTAATTGAGTTGTTGAAATTCTTCATAAATGTTTTTTGATAGGTATAGGATTGCAAATATTTTCTCGCCTGCAGTTTATCTATTCATTTTCAAATACATGCTTTTTGAGGAGAAGAGTTTTCAATCTTGATGAAGTGCAATTTGCCAGCTTTTTTTCTATAGATAATGCTTTCTATGAACCATCTAAGAAATGTATGTCTACTCCAAGGTCATGAATATATTTTCTCCTATGATTTCTTTTAGAAAAGCTTTATATGTTTTAGCTTTTATATTTTCATAGGGTGTGATGGTTAATTTTATATGTCAACATGTCTGGCTACAAGGTACCCAGATACCTGGTAAAACACTCTGAGTGTGTCTCTGAAGTAGTTTCCGGAACAGATTTGTATTTGAATTGAGAGCCCATGTGAAGAAGGTCACATTCAGTAATGTGGCTAGGCATCCAATTCATTGAGGGCACTAATAGAACAAAAAGGAAAAAGAGTGAATTTGTTCTCTTCTCTTGAGCTAGGACATCCATCTTTTCCTGCTCTTGGATATCAGTGCTGCTGATTCTCAGATCTTTGGACTCAGACCAAAACTTGCACTCTGGTTTCCATGCCATGGGGATGTTACTAAATAAAGATTCATTCTCTTTGAAATATGTAGATCTATTCAGATTTTCCTTTTTTCTTTAAGATTTATTTAGAGACAGTGACTGCAAGCGAGGAAAAGGCAGAGAGAGAGGGAGAGAGCGAATCTTAAGCAGGCTCCATGTTCAGCACAGAGCCAGTCCTGGGCTTGATCTCACAACCCTGAGATCATGACCTGAGCCAAAATCAAAAGTCAGAGGCTTAACTGACTGAGCCACGTGGTCACTCTGATCTATCCAAATTTCCTAATTTTTTTGGACCAGTATTGGTAGTTTACATTTTCTGAGGAATTTTTCCATGTCATTTAAATTGTAGTATTTGTTATTCTCTTAATGTCAATAGGATGGGAGACATGTCTCCTATTTAATTATGGACATTTGTAATTTGTGTTTTCTTTTTTCTTTTAACAGTCTAGCTAGTGGTGTATCAATTTTATTGATCTTTTCCAGGAATCAGTGTTTTGTTTCATTGATTTTTCCTATTGTTTGTTCCTTACCACTTTATTGGTTTCTACTCTTATCTTATTTCCTTTCTTCTACTTATTTTATATTTAATCTGCTCTCCTTTTTCTAGCTTCTTAAGGTAGAAGTTTAGAGCATTGATTATAAATCATTGCTATTTTCTAATCTAAGCATTTAAAAGTATAAATTTTCCACTAAGCACTATTTTTGTGGCATCCCACAAATTTTATATATTGTGCTTATATTCTAATTTAATTTAAAATATTTTAAATATTAATTTTGATTTCTTTTGTCAGGCATTTAGATGTTTCTTCCCTTTTAACTGTTTGTAAATGATTTTGCTATTGATTTCTAATTCAATTTCACTGTAGTGAGAAAAGATGCTTTTAAATTTATGGCTTGCTTTATGACTCAGCACATGTTTTATCTTGGTGAATGTTTTATGCTCTCTGAAAAATAATTTGTATTCTACAGGAGTTAGTTGCAATTTCTTATAAATATCAGTTGTGTTAATTCAATTAATAATATTTAAATCTTCTATATCATCACTGATTATTTTTGTGAAGTTGTTCTAACAGTTACTGAAAAAAAACTATTAAAATTTTACAAAGTGTTGATTAATCTATTTTCCATTTAGTTCTGTCCATTTTTCCCTCATGTATTTTGAAGTTCTATTACTAGATACAGAAACATTTAAGATTGTTATGTCTTATTATACCTTCTTGGTGATTTGATCTTTTAAATATCCCTCTTTATTCCTGGTCATATTCTTTGTTCAGAAATGTATTTTATCTAATATTAATATAGTCACTCAAGCTTTCTTAAGATGAGTTTTTTCACACTATGTTACTTTACTCTTAACCTGTCTATGTCTTTATACTGCATAAAGTTAAGTCATACTCTTTTAACCCATCTGACAAACTTTGCCATTTAGTTATAGAGTTTACTCCAAGTACATTTAATATAAATATGAATATGGTTTTGTGTCTTTTTTCTTGCTACTTGTTTTCTTAGATTTCTACTTTCTTAGTTTTCTACTTCTTTGCTTACTATTTAGTTTTCTTTCTAGCCTTCTGTTGCATACATTAAATATTGTGTAGCCCCGTTTATCCTTTCTAATGTAACCAGGATTATAATAGTTTCTCTATGGGCTACACTGTGCATCCTCAACTTAATCTTTCTTGAATTTAAACCTCTTCACATATCTTATGAGAACCTTACAACAGTATGCCTCCATTTACTCTCTTCCATTCTTTGCAGTAGCTGTTGCCATCTATTTCATTTATACTGATACTATAAAACCTGTGTGATCTTATATTTTGATTTCTTGTCTGTTTTAAACAGTAACTATCATTTAAAGTAATCTAAAATGAAAATTAATGTATTTTTATTTTCTAGATATTTATCACTTCAGGTACTCTTTATTCATTTGTATATCTGAATTCTTTACCTTTCAGTCTGAAAAACTTAAATTTCTTTTATTGTAAGACCTGCTGTGATAAATTCTCTCAGGTTTTTTTGTGGTCTTTATTTCACATTTAATTTTAAAAATTATCTTACTGTAAGTAGAATTCTAGATGGATGGAGTTCTTTCCATACATTAGAGATATTGCTTCATCATCTTCTATGCTTACCAAAGGAGGGGTACTCCCATCTTCTGGTTTACTTCCTTTTGGATAAAAAGCTCATGTCCATTTTTACCTTTGGTCTCCAGAGGGTAATCTCTTTTTATTTCCATGAAAATATTGGTTTTCTTGGATTTGGGTATGAATTGCCTAGGTGGACTGTTTTTTTTCTTGGTTATGAGTCATATTTTCCTGATTCTTCTCATGGCTAGAAATTTTGTTGATATTTGAAACTTTTATTGTCTTCTTTAAAGAGTTTTAAGTTTTGTGTTGCTAGAAAGTTAATATACTAGAAGATTATCTTGATCCTGTTGAGACTTATATTTACACTTTATTAGGTTGGGTCTAGAGTGGTTCTTACTCTTCCTAAGGCAAAGCCTTTCTGCATCTTAGGTGAATTCCCAAGTTTCAATGTACCTACTTGGACTCCAGAGGGAAATCTTTAGAATCACACTGTTCATCTCAAACACAGCAGTAGCCATTCTCTCTAAGACCTCATAGAGTTGTGCCCTATATGTGTACATCTTAGTATTCAGCCAAAGACTCAAGAGAACAACCAGTGCAGAATTCTGGAGCTCTTTCTCTAGAATATTCCTTTTCTTCACAACCCTGGTCCACAAATTCCAACTATCTCAGCAACCCCATGTTATGGTCCCTGTTTTCCACGTCTCATAAGACCACTGTTCTCTCTTTGGCCTCTATAGCTCGAGGCTGCAATTTTGAAAATGTTCCATGGGAAAATCTGGGTAAATATGGAATTCATCTTATGTGTATCTCTTCTGCCAGTAATCATCATCCTGCACTATATGTTATCCAGGTATATGAACATATTTGATTAATACAGCTTTTTTAGTGTAATAATCTTTGGAGGGTAAGTAAGATACATGATACATATTAGTCTATCATGGCTAGAGCTGGAAGCCTAGATCTAAACTATACTGTTGTGACTAAAGGTGAGGTAAGAACTTAGAGCAATAAGAGATCTTTAATAAACATAGTACACAATACACGTAGTATTGTGTTTAATAATGATAAAATTATATGAAACACTGTCATTCCTAAAATGAGAAATCTGAGACAGAGAGATTCACTGAGGTCAGTTGGTAAATGACAAAGCCAAGATTTGAATCAAGAGGAATTTTACTTCACAAACTATATTTTTCCTACTAACTACAATGTTTAAAGTAGTCAAAGCAAGTTTCTTAGAAAAATGGAGACTTGACTGGGCATTGAAGAACTGGTGGTCTTTGAGCTTGTGAACAGGCTAGAGGGAGCAGGAACAGAATATGCTGGGTGCAGATGAGAGCCAGACTAGAGAGACAAGATTTTGTGTGGACATATTAGAGACAAAGTTGAATAGCTTGTGTGAGGTCAGTTTATAGAAGATAATATGATTTGGGAACAAGAAGGAGGAGGAGGAGGAGAAGAGGAAGAAGAAGGAGGAGGAGGAGAAGGAGAAGAAGAAGGAGGAGGAGGAGGAGGAGGAAGAAGGAGGAGGGAGGAGGAGGGAGGAAAAGGAAGAAGAAGGAGGAGGAGAAGAAGGAGAAGAAGGAGGAGGAGGAGGAGGAGGAAGGAGAAGAAGGAGGAGGAGAAGAAGGAGGAGGAGGAGAATCGGAAGAAGAAGGAGGAGGAGGAGAAGAAGGAGAAGAAGAAGGAGGAGGAGGAGGGGGAGGAGAAGAAGAGAAAGAAGAAGGATGAGGAGAAGGAGGAGGAGGAGGAGGAGGAGGAAAGAAAGAAGGAAGAGATGGAGGGAAGGAAAGACAAAGAAAAAAGAAATAGTACTACCTTACCAGTGTTTTTTAGATTATAGTTTATTATAATATTTTAGTCAGAGATTTTATTTTACATTTACTTATAACTACATAATTATACACACTTTTTGTTACACATGCTTATATTGTATTATCCCTTTCTGTGTTTATAGCCTCATGAACACTGAAGTCCCTGCCAATCATACTTACACAGATGATTGTGGAAGTTGAAAAGAGAAGGCAAAAAGGGAAAAGGTGAATTCTATCTTTATTTTTCTCTATTCATGTCTGGTTGGTTTTCATAGTAATGTAAAGAATATCTCTAGGCCTCCTCAAATATTAAAAAGACTAGAGTGGCTAAAATTCCCTTTCTGAGATCACAAGAGATATCTTGCCTCTCCTCATCTAGCTAAAATATTATCTACAAAGTCTTTTCTTTAGGCCATGACCTCCTCATCCATCTATTTACAACTATTATTGAGCCATTTCTCTGCTGGAGGCAGGGTCACAAATCTGCCTTCTCAATCCTAAAGTGTGAAGAGAATTCCCATTCTTCAGCGGTATAGAATTGCTTTCTTTGTATGGAAACTAACTTTAAAAATGACTATTTGTTTGGTATTGAAGATTTGAAATTTCTTAAAGGATTCACAGTATGGCTTTGATCTTTCTAAGTGATATTTAAAATTTGACTGCTTTAGCACCATCCTACTCAGTGTCTTACTTTGTTAATAATACCAATATCAGCCAAGATACACTGAGCACTTTCTATGTACCAGGAATTACGACTTCTACAAAAATTATCTCACTGAGGCCTCCCAACATCTTTAGGAGGTAGGTTCTGTTATAATCATCCCCATTTCACAGACGAAGAAACTGAAGTTTATAACACTTGAGTAACTTGTTCAAGAATACAGAGCAGTGAATTGCTACATTATGAGTTGAACTCAGAAATTCAAACACTTGAAGAAGATAAAACCCAATCCTTAAGCAAAGTAAAGGCAGTAAAAGTTACTTCTGTAAGAAATTCACGTATAGCAAAGATGCTTACAATTGGACATACTTAAGTTCAAATTATGGCTCTCCTATTTTCCATGTAGGGGACTTTGGGAAAATAACTTACTCTATGTTATCCATTTACCTCTACAATTTCATGATATTAATACCTCTTTATGAGTTCATGATTAAATAAGATACTATCTGCAAAGTACCTGGTACATAAGGGGGAAGTAATAATAGTAGCTACCATTATTATTCTAATGTGCTCCCCATCTTGAGTCAAATCTAAGATTAAGATTTCCCTATTATGTTGTTCCACCAGCTTCTAGTTCCATGACCCTGGGTATGTTACATTTTCTAGGCCTCTGTTTCCTCATCTGAAAAAGTGAAGCTAATAATAATTACCTACACTTGAAGTTGTAGGAAGTAGGTGAGCTATATAGCAGTCCTTGGCACCCCATAAATGTTCAGTGTATTACCTATTATGATGATTATGACAATGGCTGGACAAAACGGTATAGTGGGCTTGTTTAGAGTTCAATATATTTGAGGGCCAACATGCATGAGAACATTATTTAGAAGAGATCCATAGTGTTGAAGAGATCTGTTACTTGGGTTTATATCTTGGCCCTGCCCCCATCAGACTCCTATCTGTATTCCATATGGAGCAGTAAAGTCCCATGGAAGAAGTGTTCCCTATCTGGGTCACTGTGGACCCCCACCTACAGAAAATAATCCAATGGGAAAAGAACCATTCTTCTCCCTATACTTTGAATAGCAAAGATCTTGAGTACACTGCTGGCTCAATGCCTCTCCCATGCAACTTGGTAGAAAAGTAGAGTCACCCACAGTGCCCAAGAGAACAGCGGCAGACAAAGATGGTGAAAGAGACTATAGTCCTTGGAGAATCATTAACGGCAGAATAGCAGCAGGATATAGCAAGGGCATGTTTTTAGGTGAGCACATCTAGGGACTTGCAGAAATAACTGAAGAAGACTTTTCAGAGAACTCTATTATACAGGTGGAGGCAATGAGCCAGAGTAATTTGAATAATGACTAATAAGGTGACCTCATTTATATCCATAGGCTGGTGAGGTCTGGAGAGATTCAGGTTATATTATAATAAAAACAAGTAATTATTATTATTATTGTGTTGTAATTGCATTTGAAGCACAGATTTTGCTCATAGCTGCTTGCTTGACACTTTGAATTGCACCAATTTTCTAGTGGCACAGACCCAATTTTCTAGTGGTTTGAGTTTTGACTTTCTCTTGACATTGCTTAGTGGGTCAGCATGAGTAAGCTTTTAAGAAATTGTGTATCTGTTCCTTAAGTACATTTCCCTTTTTAAAATGCTGACGTGTTTTTGCATATGTCTAATTAAAGTTTGCATAAACCTTCATGTTTGTGCTTTCCCTTGTATCCTATGAGAATAGTTATTTTTTAAATGGACTTAATTACCATAGAAACAATTAGAAATAGGAGACCTTGCATTAGTAAATTATTCATTATTAATTAAAACCTAAAAAAAAAAAAACCCACTCCTTCTGAGAGTGTTAATTCAGGAGGCCACCATCTCAACTATAAGTGTGATAGCCTTATCCAGTCTCGCATTCATACAACAAACTCATTAAAGATATTTAGGAATAGGGTAAGCGTCATTTGTTACATATATATTTTGTTTTGTTTTGTTTGTTGATGTTGAATAAAGCCACCAAGCTATAATCACCCTAAATTAAGTCTCATAAATATAACAAGGGACAACAGGTTAATTTTCATCAAAAAGCCAATTTATAAATCCAGCACTGCTGATGTAGAATTTTTTGCTTTAATTTCTCCATAAATCTCTTCCTCCCAAAAGGTAGATAATCTGTGAACTGATAGTGAAGTTACTCAAGGAAACAAAACATATATTTTCAGAAGATAACACAGTATATATATCCTTTAGAATCTGACCTCAAAAAAGTAATGTTTAAATAGCAAAATGTCTAAAAATTTCAGCTGCTTCATATAGGAAAAGGTCTATTTACTGTGAAACTGATCTTCCTCCTAACCTGCACCATAGACACTGATGAGAATGTTATCAGTTGCCTGGCTGGTTAAAAATGGACTTCGTCAAATACTTCTTATGATAAGTAATCTTTCCAATACTTACATATGGAATGTGTATCTTTCCAATACTTACATATGGAAAGTGTCTAAACAAAAGATAACTGCTATTTCTGATTCATATTCACCCTTAAGGAGCATAAATCCTTTGAAAACATGAATTTTTCAATACATCAACAAGTATTTTGAAGCCAAGTCAATACCATTAATGCTTAATAACAACTACCAAATCCTTAGAACCACTATCTTTATGAAGATTTTATTACTTGTCTAATCATAATTATACGGGGAAGATGAGAACCCTGTTTTACAGAGATAAAAAATGAGTCTTGCAGAAGTTACCTTATGTAAGATCACACAGTCAAGTTTAAGAGACACAAGACTTACCCATGGAACTTGTACCAGTAAGCTTGCTCTTATCCACCATATTACATGCAAGGCATTGTGATCAGAGCTAAGAGAAAGACAAAAAGTCTCTAAGTCTGAGTTCCTGCCTCAGGTTATTTATAATGCCATTTCTAATAGAAGGACATAACACTCTAAGACAGAACCATACCATGTGTATTGAGTTTGTCCCAAGGCTCCTTCACCCATTCCAAGGCCAAGGAAGCATCTAGGCACTCCACTCCCTCACCCTCACAATAGGCCATGTTGAAAAGCTAAATTTGCTGGGGCAAAATTGTGACAACAATTTAAATACCTAGAAACTGCCTAATACTGAGTCTCAAGACTCAGGAGAATAATGTTAGGTTTTGGAGGAAAGTGGAAGAAACATTTGTCATGTAGGAGGTCAACAGGCAGCAGGGAACTCGCTTATAATGGGAAAGATAGCTGAATGAGTCCACTTTACAACTCAAATTCCTACAACACTAGCAGTGTCAGTGTGGGCATATGACCCAGTTAGAGGAAAGCTAGCAATTAAAATCCTTATTTTCTATTTGATGTTAGTGACACTTGGCTTTGACAAAATCATTTTCATAAAGCAGAAACCAGCTTGTTCTATGGGTCTTCCTATTTATATGCTCTTTTTTCAAGGTGAGTAATAGATTAATTCTCTAGCTTCTGAAGAAAATTTTTCTCAGTTTATTTTCACTACCCTTGTATGGAAGTGACCTGAATTAAAATTACGTACTCTATTACTGATTTTTCCCTCTAAAATTACAGTTGTGCTATAATGTGCAAATTTTCATTGCTTTTCAACATGAAATTAAAATTACATAGTTATAAAAAGAAGAACTTCGATTTACAATTTTTGAAAAGAAGTCTTGGACTTCAAAGTATAATTACCTAGGGCTCATTAAAATGCAGGATTATTAACCCAAGAGCTGAAGTTTCTAGTAATAGTGGATCTTTTATAAGAGTAATTATAAGAGTCATAAATATTAAGCATGAAAGTAACACTCTGAATTTAAAGGGAAAGTGTACGCTCCCACCTTTGCCAAACTTAATGTGAAAAAGAAGACAATGAAGAAGCCGCCAGGTCTTAAAGAACCAGGTGCAAGCCCTAAGCATGGACTTATTAATGAAAGATTCTATAATAAAAAGTATCAGAAAGTACTATGTATCTAAAGTCAATGGATGAAAACATATTAATTAGTGGAAAGGTATCTAGTAGCATGTTTAATAGGCTTATTCCTAAACTGTTCTGGGGGGAACAAGTAGAAGTAGTATATTGACTATGATAAGAATTTTGAAAAAATGTGCAGAGAAAATGACTGGAATGATATATGCTTAGGCATTAATAGCAGGAATATCTGCATGGTAGAATTACAGTTTTTACTTCTAAGATTTCTAGCTCTGTTTTGTAATGGTTTATTTTGTTTTATGTTTAAAATGTTCTCCTTTATATTTCTCTGGAGATACATACATATATATATATATATATATAATACAGTATTTTGCAGCTGCCTATCTTTTAAATTATCTTTTACATCTATTCACCCAGATTTTCTATAGGGAGGGGTTGGAGTTGCTACAAGCTTACACGTGTGTGTCTTCCCTATGTGTTAGTGTGGGTTGGGTGGGGGGTAGGGGGAGTGGATGTAACACTAGGCTGACTGATTGGTACTTTAGAATGAATATTCCTTTCCCTTCCAAGTTCTCGCCAGTCAGGAGGAGTAATGCCCTGTCTCCACACCCAAAGTCCTACACTTCTTACCTTCACCTGGAGGTAGACTGTGGCATTGCTGTGGGCCACCTCCTACCTGTTCCCTCCACAAACTCATCTATGGAACATCTTTGTTGTGCTTCCTCTTCATTTAGCGAAGAGATTATGTCTCCCTTCTCCTGGGATAGTTCCCATTTTGTGACACACCGAAAGCTGATTTGAGTATATGGTATATGTTTAATCACTAACAAACAAAAATCTTTCCTATTTTTCTAAAAATAGGAAGAGGGAGATCACAAATTGTATTTAGTCTGCCATCTTAAAACAAAAAATAAACAAAAACCAATGTTTGTGTTACTTTAAAACTACCATTTCAGTAAAGTTATTGTTATTATTTTGCTCATTAAAGAAAACAAAAACAGTGGTGTAATGAACATTGGAGTGCTTATACTTCCTCAAGACCCGGATTTCCTTTCTTTTGCATAAAGTGGGATTATTGCTAGATCATAAGGTAGTCTATTTTAGCATTCTGAGGAACCTTTATACTATTTTCAATAGCAGCTGCACCATTTTATATTCCACCAACAGTATACAAGGGTTCCAATTTCTCCACATCCTCACCAACACTTGTCGCTTGTTCTTTTGACAACGGCCATCCTAACAGGTGTGAGGTAATAACTTTCTGTGGTTTTGATTTACATTTCCCTGATGATTAGTGACACTAAATATCATATATCTGTTGTCCATCTGTTCATATACCTGCTGGCCATTTGTATGTCTTCTCTGGAGAACTATCTACACAAGTTTTTAGCCCTGAATGTCCATCAGTGGATGAATGTAAAAGAGAATGTCACACACACACACACACACACACACACACACAGAGAGAGAGAGAGAGAGAGAGAGAGAGAGAGAGAGAGAAAGAGAGACTAGAATGATGTCTATCAGGACCTGGCAGAATGGGAAATGGGAAATTACTAGTCAATGGGCAGAAAATTTCAATAATGTAAGACCAATAAAGTTCTAGGCATCTGTTGTACAACATTATATTAATTTTAACAATACTGGATTATGCACTTCAGAAAATGTTAAAAGGGAGTAGATCTCATATTAAGTATCCTTACCACAATAAAATAAAATTTTCAAAGGCAAAAAGTGAAGATGGAAAACTAAATTAATTGGCGCATAATTCATCCATGTCAGAATATATGACAAAGGTAGTGCCACTCCCTGGTCCTGGTTTTAATATTGTTCCGGTGGTATGATATTTTTGGTTCTGAGAATTTCCCTTTCTCCTCATTTGGCAAATAAGTGAAGATTTCTCACTTAAGGATTGACTCTTCGACTCTTCAAATGTAAATTTATTAAGGAATAGTAATACCATAGTCAAATAGCCAAGTAATAATTAAATTAAAAATTTTAAACTATTAAGAAATCTAACTGTATAAAAGGCTTGCTAGTAGGTTGAAACAACGTAACTTAAGAAAACTTGCTTCTCCATCATGCCTATCTGGGGACTTGTCACAAAGTCTGGATCACTTGAAGATGGGCCCTATGCACTAAAAGAAAATGTCAGTGGATGTTTTCAAACGGGCCCCTTAAAAATGCTTGGAAAAACACAATACCACTTTACTTCTCTGAAAAACCTCTTGAAAACCTGAAATTTAATCAGAAGATTGTGAGTCAATCTTTGTTGATCAATATGTTTCCTAGGAACTATACTTTTTTTTAAAATAGAAATTAAGAATCATATGAAAATAATAACCAGGAAAAAGGAAATAAGCACAACAGCTATTCTCTTAGCTCATGAGTTTGAAATTTTCAGGTTGACTTTTATCCTCTTGAGGTTCAAGTTCTAATTATAGCCAATGAAGTGAGATTTCCTAGTTGTAAAAAAGACAAAGCCCCGAATTCTTTTGAACATCAAGCATGTCTTAATAAAGTGCATTTGACGACTTAAGGGTAAAGGAACAAGAACAAAGTAGATTGGATTTCTTTTTAAATACGTAGGGGTTAGAAAATGAAGGAGGAGAGGCTTGACATAGAATACCTTTAGTTTTGTCCAAACCTGAAACATTTAAGGAAAAAAAAAGTTGAAATTATTTTCCAAGCTCCAAATATGGTTTGTTTCTTCAGTATGTAAAAATTACAGTATTAACTTTTTCTGAAATGAACTCCAGCTGTTAACTATAGAGCAACTACAACAAATTGTTTCAAAAAAGAAGTATATGAATTGGAATATGCTGCTGCAGACTCGTGGTTGGCTGCGCCTAACTCAAAGATCCTATCTTCTTGAACTTCTGAACTCAGATGCTGGACAGAACATTAGCAGAGAATTTGTCTCCGTCCTTTACACACTGTTTTGATCATGGGTTGGATAAACAGCAAATTTATGAAGAGAGGCCCGCCCAAAGCCAGCCACATTCACTGGAGATACACCAGTAAAGACAATGAATCGATTCTGTTATTTATACCAATGGAAGTCAGCCCCAAGCTAGGCTGCGCTGATAGGGGACAGGAGGGCAGAAGGTGGTCCCTGGTTGTTCATACTGCAACTGGACCATAGCTAAGAAGCAAAAGAAATCATCCTCTACACATGGTCAATAAATGCGAAAAGATACTCAAGTACATTATTAATCATAAAAAAATACTAAAGTGATATGATAAAACCGTTTATTCACCATTCTCACCTATCGGATTGGCAGAGATTATAAAGCTTGATATAGAATGGTTTGGGGATGGTATAAAGGAATAGCATTTTCTTTTAATAATTTCTTGTTATAGCTTTTCTGGAGAAA
Source organism: Proteles cristata cristata (assembly GCA_017311185.1). NCBI lineage: Eukaryota > Metazoa > Chordata > Mammalia > Carnivora > Hyaenidae > Proteles > Proteles cristata. The sequence continues at coordinate 107,371 of JAESUZ010002841.1, forward strand.
TAAATTTGAAAAAATTCAACAAACAACCCAACAATTCCACTCTAGAAATTTATCCTAAAGAAATGAAGACATACTTATATATGTGTTTAGGAATATCCACTGAATATGTTATAATATAGGGAAATTATAAGCAACTCATAAGTTATACAACAGACAACAATTGGTTGCATGTCTGATAATACATTCATAAGATATTAAAAATGGTATTATATCAACTCTTTGTTAGGAAGATAAACTCCCAATTTGTTTTTTAAAAGATCATATTGCAGAATATATACTAAAATGGGAAAATGCTCATGATATAATTACTAAGGAAAATGGAGTAAGCTAAAACACCATATGAGAAGATTATTAAGTTAAAATACATGTGAAGAAATACCGCTTGTACCTTTGCTCTCTTTCTGTTGGAGGGCTCAAGGACTCAATAAGTTAACACTCCCTTTGTACCAACCAGTTCAACATGATCCCAACCAGACTCCTGGCTTTAAACACCGCATTTAAGCAAACAACTACCAAATGAAAACCCCAGTCCAGATCTCTTCCTATGCTCCAAACACATACATCTAAATCTTCACTCGCATGGAAAAAAGTCTCAGGCTAAACACGTCCAGAACCAGTCTCCGGCAGTCTTGGTCCCCATAAAATCTACGTCTTTCAGAGTCTACCTCATCTTAACTAATGCCAGCTCCAAACTTGGAGGTACCCATGAAACCCTGAAGATCTCTCATCTCCACGTTAGTTTTTACATCCCATATTCGATCCACTGGCAAACACTGGCAGGACTCTTCCACAATCTCCCCAAAATCTGACTGCTTCTCTGCACCTTCACTGCTATCACCATGGTCCAAGCCAACCCTGTGGCTCATCTGGGTTAGTAAAATAGCCTAACCTCTCCATTTTAACTTTCTCCCCATATTGTCCATCCTCCCTGTTTTAATCATTTCCATTTGCTGTCTATTCTCTAAATAGCAACCAGAGCAATTGTATTAAAATTTAATTCAAAACCCATAACTCTTCTATACAAAATTCTCCAATGACTTCCATTCCAAAAAGTAACAAAAACAAAAACATGGCCATCCACATGTCCTGCAGGGTCCTGCGTGATGTGGCTAATCCTGATCATTATGACCAACTTCTACAAAGCTTTCTCTGGCTCACTCTCCTGCGGCTACCATGTTGTTCCTGTTTCTGAAAACTCATAACCATCATTGCTGTTCCTTCTGCCCCAAATGCCCTACCTGAAATATCCACATGTCTCATTTTCTCACCTCCTTCAGGTTTTCCCTCAAATGTCAAAAATGGGCACTTCCTGAAATGCTCTATTTAAAATAGGAACATGTCTCCTATTCCTTTCTCTACACCTATGTCCTCCTTATACCCCTTTCCTTGCTTCTATTCCGTCAGAACATTTATTAACATCTAAGATACTATATCATTTCTTTATTCACTTGCTTTATTTTTTGAGTCTTCTTCCATCCCAGGTAGTATAGAAGCTCTACTGGATAAGGAATTTTGTTTGTTGGAATCATTGCTGTGGCCACAATGCCTAGAATGATACCTGATATATAGTAGGTTCTCCTTGATAATCATTGAATAAATGATATAACGATGTATGCTAAAGTGAGTGGTTGTTATTGCTGGATGGTAGAATTTAAATGCTTTTTGTTTCTTCTTTTGTGCATACATTATTTTTTAATATATGATTTTTAGAAGTATTTTAAGGTTTATTTATTTATTTTGAGAGAGAGTGGGAGAGAGAGAGTCCCAAGCAGGCTCTGCCTTGAAAGTGCAGAGCCCCACATGGGTCTTGATCCCACCAACCATGAGATCACAACCTGAACAAAAATCAAGAGTCAGACTTTTAACCAACTGCGCCACCCAGGCACCCCTAGAGCAGTTTAAGGTAACAGCAAAATTGAGCAGAAAGTACATAGGGTTCATATATACTCTCTGCCCCTTCCCACAGCCTACCCTACTATCAATATTCTTCATCAGAGTAGAACATTTTTAAATTATCAATGATTCAACATTATACCATATTAGCATCCCAAGTCTATAGTTTATATTTAATGGTTCACTCTTGGTGGTGTACATTCTAGGAGTCTGTACTAACATATAGTAGCCATTAACTAATGAATGAACGTATCCACCATAATAGTATCCGATAGAATAGTTTCATTGCCCTAAATATCCTCTGCATTCCACCAGTTTACCCCTCCTTCCCTACTAACCCCCGGTAACCACTTATCTTTTTACTGGATCCATAGTTTTGTCTTTCCCAAGATGTCCTATTGTTGGAATCATAAAGTATGTATCCTTTTGGTACTGGTTTCTTTCACTTAGTCACACGCAGGTAAGGTTCTTCCAAGTCTAGGATGCTTGAGTGGCTCAGTTGATTTAGCAGCTGACTTCAGCTCAGGTCATGATCTTGTGGTTTACAAGTTCAAGCTCTGTGTTAGGCTCTGGGTTCACAGCCCAGAGCCGGCAGCCTACTTCAAATTCTGTGTCTCCCTCTCACTATGCCCCTGCCCTGCTCCAGATATGTCTCTCTCTCTATCAAATATTTTTAAAAATCACAAAAATTACAAAAAAATTAAGACTCTTCCAAGTCCTTTTATGGCTTGATAGCTCATATCTTTTTAGCACTAAATAATATTCCATTATCTCAATGAACCACAATCTATCCATTCACCTGCTGAAGGACATCTTGGAATTTATAAAGTTACTATAAACATTTATAAAGCTACATTATTTGTAGGTTTCTTGCATGAACATCAGTTTTCAACTCATTTGGCTAAATACAAAGGAGCATATTGCTAGATCTATGGTAATACATTTAGTTTTATAAGAAACCTCCATAGTGTCTTCCAAAGTAGTTGTACCATTTTGCATTTATGCCAGAAATAAATGAAAGCTCCTGATGTTCCATATCCTCACCAGCATTTGGTGTTGTCAGTGGTTTAGATATGGGCCATTCTAATAGGTGGTAGTAGTATCTCATTGTTGTTTTAATTTGTATTTCCCTGATGATTTATGGTGTGGAATATCTTTTTATGTGCTTATTAGCCACCTGTATATCTTTGGTGAGATGTCTGATTACATCTTTTGCCCAGTTTTTAATTAAAGTTTTCATTTTCTTATTACTGAGTTTCAGGAATTATATTTTGGATAGCAGACCTTTGTTAGATAGGTCCGTTGCAAATATTTTCTTCCAGTCTGTAGCATGTCTTCTCATTCTCCTGAGATTATTTTTATAATTGAATAAATACTCCACATTTTGAAATATATATGATATGCCATATGCCAAATGAATATTAAATTATTTTAACTGATGGCTGTGTACATAATGGCTTTATTATATTGGTTATACCATAGAGAATGCACATGAATCAATATGGCCTGAATCTGTATAACTGAATAGCCTCTATACATCTTGACTTTTTAAAATATATACTTCAAAATAAATGTAGCTATTGCTGGGATTTCTCATTCCATGTGGTCCATGTCACATGTCAGTTTTTATAGGCATAAAAAGCAAATGCTCAATAAATACATCTAAACCAAATGCTCTATTCCTAGACAAAGCATCTGTCCTGAGTCCCAGATTTCCTACCTGGTGAACAAAGCAAGCACACTCTCTCTCTTTGCCTCTAGCAGAAAGCATCCCAAACAGATGCTCCAGCTTGCCTTGCTTTTGGATTTTTTCTGGTCTGCACTACCAAGTAGGACTGCCTTGCCAGAAGTTTCCCTAGCTCCAAAGAAATCATTCTACTGAAACAGACTCAAGAAGCTCACACTCCCAGAAGCCTCAAACCTTCCTGATCAAAATACCAAGAGGCCACAGATTCTCAAAAGCCAAAAGTCTATCCTGCCTTTCAGATTTTCCAACCCCTTCAAAATGCTCAGTTTCAAAATCTTTTCCTTGCCTCTACTAAGACCTGTCAGAAAGGTAGGAGGAAGACAGATGTAATCTGCACTACTCTCTAGCCAAGACATTTCCTCTACCCATCTCTGTCTGCTTCTAATGGAAAAAGAGACCTCATAATTATTATTGAGTGTCCTTAAGTACATTTCTTACTCTGCCTGAAACTCAGCCTCCATGTCTGTCACTTGAAGATAGTACTGTCTTCCTTTCAGGTCTATTATGAAAACTAGGAGTGATGTATGTAAAACACATTCCACATCTTAACCACTCAACAAAGCTGCTATTATTTGCCCATTGTTTATTCTACTAACATTTCTCAGTTTACTCCATGTCACCCAATCCATTCCTTTCTGGACTCTCAAGTTAATGCTGCATTCCAAGGCTCTTCCTTGAGAAGGAACATGTAAGAGAGCAGAACATTCTATGTATTTGGTTTTTGTAATAATATATCTTATGGAAGGAGACGTTCCATTCCTAAGTGAATGGGGAGGTAGAGCCTAGATCTGATGTCACATGTGGAACATATTCAGCGAGATGGCTGGGTCTTAAGTTCAATCTGAGGATATATTTCTGTCCTACCTTTATAATCACTAGGAAACATTTTACTTCTATAGTCATAGAATATTAGAGATGTAAGAGAACTGAAGCTCAGAGATGCCTCTTATGTCTCGGCCATAGCAATTTTTTCTGCACATTAGTTCCTCTCACTATCCTGTACTTACTACATTGTTCTGTTTACCATGCTAGAATAATTAAAGTCTTGCTTTTACAGCCACTTAATTAAGAGGTATAGCTAGGTGGTCCAGATCTAGCTAAGGGGCAACTGGAAAGAAGCTAGAGAGTATGGTCTGCAGGGTCTGAAGATGATTAAAAAAAAAACAAAAGGCCCTACAGGTCCCCTGCCTTCTCTTAGTGTCCCTGGTGTTGCTGCCAGTGTAGACTCTGAGATCTCCTCATCATAATCTTGACAACTGCTAATGTTAACTTATTTATTTCTTAATTTTTTATTGTTGAAGAGTACCATTTTTAGAGACTATTCTTTCCTTGATCCCTCCTAGTTACATTTCTGATATGTTCCCACTTCTAATTTGCTGCTATGTTCATTTTTATGTTCTAATTTGCTGATGTGATAGGAAATATTTAAAGATTGTTTAGCAATTTTCCCTCAACCCATACAGGATGAATGGCCCTGAATCTCTCCAACAGAGAACCACACTAGGGGGTAGTATGGGCAATCTCTAAAACCAAGACAAGGCCTAGAGACTCAGCTCTGAAATTACATATTTCTCCTTATCTGTATTTATGTGACAAACCATAAACTGGGGTTTAGTTTCTCATCAGTAAATGGGGACAATAACATCAAACTTATTGATTATTAATACTGCAACCCTTTGCAAATTATTACCCCTATAAATCACAAATGTCCTGTGTGATTTAAGCTTTACTTAGTTCTGACTAAATAAAGGAAGATAATAGGCAGTGTTTGGTATACAAGGCTGGACATCAGCAACAGAAAGCCAACATGGCCCTAAGAACAGCTTTGATACCTTCTCAAATGCATTATCCTATTGAGTATTAAATTATGAAGATGGAAGAGCGAATACATTCTTAGCAAAAATGCAGTGATACTATAAAGATTGTGGTCATTACTAGTGAAAGATTTGCAAAGGCTAAATATCTTCCAACTGTTAGCAAACCAAATACCAGCATGTCAGAAGGTCATCTAGTATTTAAAAGACAAACAAAGTGGTAATTACAAGGAAACCAATTAGAAGACTAACAAATTCAAAATGGTTTAATGTCATATAAGTTACTTAGTAAAAGTCAGAATTTTAAATTCAGAAGATAACAATCTTGGAAATCCTCCAGCCCAACCTTCCCTGGGGCCCAGAGTTATGAAGTGATTTGCCCAATGTTACACAAAAACTTTGAATGCAAATTTCTAGACCACTTCAAGTGATATTTGAGCTCTTACATGTTCAAACAGTTTAACCAACATGAATTTTTAGGATGTCATATTAATTGTTTAGTGCTTATTAAGAGAAATGAATTTTATTTTTATTTAAAAAATTTTTAACATTTATTTATCTTTTAATGTTTTAGTTATTTCTGAGAGAGAGAGAAAGACAGCGTGAGCAGGGGAGGGTCAGAGAGAGAGGGAGACACAGAATCTGAAACAGGCTCCAGGCTCTGAGCTGGCTGTCAGCACAGAGCCCGACACGGGGCTCCAACCCACAAACTGTGAGATCATGACCTGAGCTGAAGTCAGACGCTTAACCGACTGAGCCACCCAGGTGCCCCTAAGAGAAATGTACTTTAAAAAGCATTTTACATATACCATCTTATTGTTTCCTCTCAAAAAACCAATGAGATTGGAACTGCTAAGTTTCCCACTTAGGAGGTGGAGAAGACTGAGGCTCTGAGAGGTCAGTAAACTTGGTTTGAAGCACCAGAACTATGGCAGAGTCAAATTTCAAATCTTGTTTGACTCCACAGCTGGTATTTTTTGTATGATCTTTTCTTCCATTCTCAACTTTGACAAAGACCAGTTAGTAAAGATACCAGAGTAACAAACCATCTTGGTATTTCACAAGAAAACTTAGCGTAGTCCTACCGCGGAACCTTTCTGACACATTATCACTGAGCCCAAAATACAACTCCCACCAAGGCCAATGGGCACTTTTCCCAGGTTGACTGCTGTCTGAATTACTGGTTTCCATAGAGCTTCAGCAAAGCCATTCAAAGAAACATCAGGGCTCCTGGACAAAGACACAGCCCTCCCGAGACATGTGACAACCTATCATGTTTCTACAAATATTGTTAGAAAATTTAGGACAATGAGCACCGGTGGTAAAGCATGTCCTAGGATTAAAGCCAGAAGGTTTGAGTACATAGAGAACACAATGCTAGACACGTCACCTCACCTATAGAACAAGGAAAAGCTCTGAAATGATAGAACGAAATCATTTGGTTAGACTGAAAAGTTATTAAAATAAATCATGAACAAATATTTATAGAATACATCATTCTATTAAAAAATAATATGGGATAGAGGAACATACTATGTGCAAAGTTTAAAACATAATTTCTGCCTTCAAGGTGTTGATATGTTAGGTGGAAAAGCAAATGTGGGTAGATATAGAAAAAAAATGGACATCTGATTTTCTTTCCCCATCATCTTCAGGTTACAAGTAATGCTGGAATATTTGTAATAAAGTATTTATTTTGCCTTTTGAATTATTTTTTCCTCAGGATGAATCCTAATGTTAAAGTATATCAGGTATTTTACTAGTTTAAGGTATGAGTCCGGGTATCTATTGCTATAACATTTAATTATCCCCAAACTAAGTGGCTTAAAATTATACAAACCATTTTTTCATTCGTTTTCACAGCTCTGGGAGTTTACTGGCCTCAGTTAGCCAGTTCTTTCCCTGAGTCTTTCAGGTGGTTGCTGTCAGCCAATAGCTGGTGCCAGGATCATTTCAATGGCTTCCTCACTCACAAGCCTGCTGAGTCCACAGCTGACTCTGACTATGAACTCAGACCTCAGCTACAGCTCTTGTCCAGGACACCTACACGTGGCCTCTCCATATGCCTTCCCCATGGGAGCTCGCTGCTCCCTCAAGGCATGTGGTGCCTGGATTCCAGGAGCAAGCACCCCAAAAAATACCTGCAGAATCCCTATCACTTTTTATCACCCAGTCATCAGAGAATGACTTTGGTTGTAGTCAGGGCTTCCCAGACTCAAGGGTAGTGAACATGATAACTTCCTCCTGATAAAAGAAATTCATACTGAAAGAAGAATGTGATGATGGGAGAGCATGTTGCGGCCATCTTAAAAACTATAATCTGCCACAGGGCATAATAAGCAGAGCTCAAGGGTCTATTATATAATGATGAAAATTTGTTAGATCAATGTGCATAGGAACAAACGGAATATACAAAAAAGTTACTATCAAACCAGAGTATTGGGGTAAAACAACCATCTCACTCTCCCAAAGATATGTTTTTTACTACACTTCCTTTCTTTCAAAATGCTCGCTCATGATAACAGATCATCATCAGTGTTCTACAGTGTAGTCAGGATGAAGAACTCAAGATGCAGAACAAGGGGACATATGCTCTCACGGGAGTTTAGGGCTTCAGTGGAAGATTAAAAGGTTGGGCCTTTGTTCCTTAGGTGACAGAAGGGCAAAGACATCCACTGAAAAGGTCAGCCTGTATAAGTTAGTGTTTTCCGGAAGACACATCTTTAACTGCCAGGAGAATGGGGCCCTTATGATCAAACTTAGTAGCTCAGACTCTACTGTGACAGACCTGTTGTAAAACGTGAGGGCCTACACAAGGGTGGGAACCAAAGGGAAGGAAAGGAAGCAGAAGAGTCAAAGAAAGAAGGAATGGGATTTGGAGACCAGAGTATTGTGCAAAGAGATGGAGTCAAGAACAACAATGACCCTGCCATTCTGAATAACTGGGAGATTGTGGGAATCACTCACTGACCTCAATGGGAAGGCTATGTAGGGGGCAGAAAGCAAGTTTCACAGGAAAAGATGGGAAATCCAGTTTTTTCATTGCTGTTTTTCCATACAGCCCATTACTAATGAGTTTGGAAGAAACAGACATAGAGACGGTCTGCTAATACATGTTAATCTTTCTCAACACATCAACCCTTCACTTTCAAATATGCTATGCCCTCACCACCTCTGTGCCTTCCTCTCTCATCCAACATTTTCTTATATAGTCCTTGTTTCCTACTTGTATTTTCATGTCTCAGCTTAAAAATCCCTTTCTTGGGGGAAATCTCTCTTTGCTCCTAGACTAAATTAGATTCTCCTGATACACATGCATCCACAGTGGACTGCAGGATTCCTTTGTACTTAGCACACTTGTCATAATTTAAGTATTTGTAAAAAAAAAAAAAAAAAAAATGTTTGTGCCAGTGCTCCTAACTAGAATGTGAGCTCTACTGGAGAGAAGCTGCATCTGTAACCCCAGTGCCACCTACTTTGCCTGGCACACGGCTGGTACTCAGTAGCTGTTGCCTGAGTAACTGGCCAGCTCTGCCTTCTTAATTCCTTGGGCTCATTCTTCCCCATTTAAATACCTTCAGGGGAAGGAGGTCAAAGTAAAGGGGGCCAAGTGGTGAGGGCTGTGGCAAATTACAGGATGAACCCAATGAAAGCATTAAAATTCCCCTTAAAAACAAAACAGCTAATGAAACAAAAAATAACACTATGTAGTGAATAAAATGTATCTTTAATTGCCTCCAGCACACAGGCAATATACTAACTCAGATATAACTTGTGTTCTCCCATGTAGAATTTGCCCCCTCGAGTAGGAAAGAGTCCATCCCTGAACATACACAAGCGATGGGTGATCTTTCAGAGGGTGCTCCCACTTAATACAATGGCCTTCAGTATCACTGTTCTAATATCAATTCTGAACATCAAGAAGGATGCTATTTAAATCCTGTTCCCACATACCATCTACCACCACCCTCTACAATCCTCTTCCAGTTTTTGAACATCGCATCTGCAGAGAAACTTAGGCATCATCCCTTCCGAACTCATCATTTTACACATGGGGCAGATGCCTTCTTTGACAGGTCACACAACCAGTTGCTAGAGACATGCAGATATAGGCTAAGATCCCAAGCTCATCTAAGTGCTATCTGGTGCTTCTCCCACATCACCACCACATCTGACATGAAGCCCAAGGTGACTTTTAGAACTGAAACAGTGTGAAAATATTAGATACAGAAATAATTGCCACTGTGTATCTATTTTAATATAAGGTATAATATATGCATATGAATAAACATTCTTACACATTGCTTTTCCTTAATTCTGGGCATGACCCAGACTGGGATCTGAAATTGATCCCTTGCTAATGAGAGACAACTAAAAGGCAAAGATTTAATGATAGAAATTGTTTATAGTTGGCCATAAATAATGCAGTAATGGAATATTTATTGATCCTGAGTTCAGTAGCTAAAGTGAGTGATAGGCTAGGAAATGCCTACCACTTTCTGAAGCCTGACACACCAGTGCAATCCACCCTATTAACAGAATGTGCTAAAGCACAGAGCCAAAAATTGACTGAGCTATCTGGACACTCCAGGCTGACTCATTTGCAAGACGGTTCTTTTCTTAGATTCCCAGGATAGAAAAGACATAATATTAATTTTCGTACATTAAAAACAGAAATGATGTGACCTTGCTTCCTGTTAGTGCTGTCAAGCTGAGGAAAACAAAGAGGTGTCAAAATGTCCTGAAGTTCAAGTTCATTTCATGGCCCACCTCCCTCCCCAAGTACAAGGACTGCACCTCTGAAGACCCTCCTCAGAATCCCCATGTCACTGTGTTGTGTTTGCACTTTAATTTCCGAACCAAGCTCTAGAGAAGACCCAAACCTACAGCTTTGAAGCCTTCTGTCTCCCTCCCATCTCTCTTGCCTAAGTGCTAAACAGAAACCACCTTGCTGCCTCCATTTAATCACAGGATGACAATATTTCAACATAACAGAGGGGCTGTTTGTGCTTTATCTTTTACTGCATTTTTATGGGGAGCAATATATTTTCTTCCTTTCCTCCCCAATACTGTAACAATCTTTCCTAAATTAAATATGTAACAAATTTCTCGTACAACTTTATTCCCAGGCTCTTTTTAAACCATCATTAAATATCTTCATGCTGTTTGACAGTTATTCCTCATCACTGTGTTACTTCCGAGACTTCCTGGTTTAAATGGAGGTTGACAGCATGCAGAGAATGAGCAGAGAAGAGCCCTGGTGGTGGATAGACCTTCCCATGGTAGGCAGGGACAAAGTCCAGTCAGTAGGGGATGACAGCTAGGGAACCAGAGGAGTACACACTTGAGAAACAGAGTTCATCCTATATACCTTTGTATCCAGGTATACAGAAAGGTTCTGTGGAGATATTTGGTGGAAAGAAAAGGGGAGAGACAGAATATAGGAGAAAGGGTAGAAGAGGAAAATGGAAGAGATCAGGGAAGAGACAGCAGGTTGGGAGATGCGTGGTGCAGAGATAAGACCTATGGAAAGCATCACACAAGAGAGAGCTGTAGAGAAGTCTTCCATTATTTCACTGGTTTGATCCAAGCCAAGATGTGCATAATGATGGCAAAGTGGTTCCTTAAGAACTATGACTCTTGAAGAGAATAAGTCTGCAGAGCAACCCCTGAAGACTAAGCCATGCTCTGTGGTGCACCCAGTTAGCTGTGGCCCAAGGAACATTGTAACAGGCAGCAAGGGAGGATCAAGGGGAAATATGAAGGGCTGAGCCACACTGTCAAAGGAGGGGGGTCATTGGATTGAGGGAATAGGTACTGTGGTAAGGGTGGACCAATAGCTGTGATACCCTGGAGGAAATTATATAGGCCAAGAAAGGAAAATAAAAACACAACTTTTCTAATAGTTGTAATTATCTAGATTCACTGATCACATCACTGAGCTTATCTGAAAGAAAGGGAAATAAACTGGGATTAGATGGGGGCTATAGTCACAGCTGCTGTATGTCAGTCAGCTTTAATTTGCAACCATTTTCTTTGACACATAGTCTTTGTGATATTAAGCAAAATTGGTAAGACTTCTATGAGCCTAATTCATATGACTTCTGCAGATACGTGAACCTCACCTAATGCAATATTTTAAAAAATCACGTAAACACTTGTGCTATATTTAAGTCTCTTAGGTAACAAAATTGTGTAGGATAGTCCCATTTTGGCACTTTTTATTTTTGATGTCAATCCAGATATGTAGATAGATGCAAAGCCTATCACAGAAATGGAAGGAATATTTTGATTAATTTTTGGTGGATAATCCAATCCAGCCAATATTTCTTAGCAATCACGTGTACTGCTGCTCACAGGGTTATTTCCTGTGTTAGACTTCCCAACAGGTTCTAATATTGAACACTGTAAATGGTATGAGTCTGTTTATAATAGAATGAACTGTCACCTGTGGAGTTCTCTCAGCTATTTGAAGGGTTTAGGAAGCAGCTTGGAACAGAGAAAATATCTTACTAGAAGTCAAAAGAGCTGGTTCTACTTCAAGCTTTACCACCAACTAGGAAAACTGACCTTGGCCAAATCCTTTAATATGGCCAGGGCTTCATTTTCTTATCTGTGAAATGAAAGAGCTGGACTAGATCTCTAAGAACTCTTCCAAATCCAGCATCCTTAGATGCAGACACAAAATAAGGAATGACATTTAAACCCCCACAACCAAGTTCCCAAGAAATATAGAAAAGGAATCGTCTCTGAAAGGTCTCTCCTCCTCTGCCTTGGTATTCATGACATTGACCAAAATGATCACAGTAAGCATTGGTTCTGAAAATTGCGTAACATACGTGCTAAAGAAGACAGCCTTTGACATCGAAAAATATAGCATAGGATGGTAATGTATGTAAACAAGAGACCAACACTACTCTGACCATCAACTAGTCTGTTCTGCCTGAACCGGACTCACCAGGACAATGAAACAGAAGAATAAAAGTGACATGAGAAACACAGACAATAGAAAGTAGAGTACAGCCAAGGTCCAGTTTTTTGTTTCGGTTTGGTTTGGTTTTTTTGGTTGAGCTTCGGTTGTTTTTTCAATAATTTTAGACTTTCAGAAGAGTTGCAGAATGAGTACAGAGTTCCTTTAAACCCTCCATTCAGCTTTCCCTGATGTTAACATCTTGAATAACTATAGTACAACTATGAAAACCAAAACATTAACATCGGGACAATAATATTTACTAAATGACTGATTTGTATTCAGATTCCAGCTTTTTGATGAATGTCCTTCTGTTCCAAGATTCAAAGCAAAGGCCCAGGTTTAATTGGGGCAACTGAAGACTGTCTTTGCACGTACCAGAGCAGATAGAATTCTAAGTCTTGGGATACCCTATCAGTTAAGCTCCATGACAGCCCAAAGAAAGACCTTATCAGTCTTACTTATCTCTGTAATCCCAAGCCCGAGAATAGTGCCTGAAACACAGAAGCTCAAACATGTGCTGCATGAATGAATGGATGTCTAAGAAGCCAGCTAGATCACCATACCTTCATTTTTATAGAACAAAAGCCAACATGACCAGGTTCAAAGGATTCTTCTAAATATTTCATTTTCCCTTAGTTCTTGAATTACCTTGGTTGCCCTAAGATTTTTCATATGGCATAGTTTTACCCGAATTAGATTTCAACTATTAAGAAATATTAAGAATTCTGGGGACACAGATGATAATTCCAGTACTTCCTGCCCCAACTCAGAGTTACACTAAATAACTTCATCTGTGTTCCCTTAAGCACGTTTCATCACTCTACATATTATACTATCCCATGAATCACTATGCAGTCTAGAATAAATTACTGAGAAATTTTTCATCTAATTAAGTCACATCTCTACCAGATGTTAGGTACCAAGTAAACACTTATTGAGTAAATGTTTGGTAACTTTTCTTCAGTATACCAAGATTACCCTATATACCAACATTAAACACATAACATTCCTTAAATTAGCATTGTTGATGCTAAGCAAAACTGTTCAGCAAAATATATTGTCAAATTCCCATTCCCTTACAATGAAACGGAATTTCAGGCCCACATTCTCCAGCAAACCCTTAAGAGAAAATTTACTCTATAACCAACTAACAGATCTGTGACCTTCCTTTGTCCTCAAGGCATATTTCTGACTTAAAATGAGAATATTTCTGTCCTTTACATGTTTGGTAGATTTGTCCACCAAACAGAGCGAGGGTTGGTTTATTTCAACTGTGGCCTTAAAGTAATCAAACCACTGCCACACTCTATATGCTACTCAATAAAAACCTGTCCTTGGTGTAATCAAAAAAGAGCAGAGACTATGAAAGTCATTCACTGCATGCTTCCAATGCTTTATGACCACTTCTTCACACCATCATTCACTCTTACACACAGTGACTCATGCAAACCCACATCCTTCTCTATGACAGGTACCAACATCCTGTTGGCTTGACCTACCGGGAGGCAGGGCCTCACTGTGGCAATGAAGGTGTTTAAAGTGTTTTAGATCTGTCAGCTCGTGGATATGTCAGAGTTCTGAGTAATCAAAGATAGTTTACTCATACACATATGTATATTCATACTGTAAGCAAATCTGTCTACAAACAAAAAAACAAACCACATCGTCACAGAGGAACGTTAATAAAAAGGCCCTTGTAAATGACAAGGTGGTGTACTTGGAAGGTAAAGGGACTCACCTAAGACCACACTATTCAAATCCCAGTTAGTGGTCCAAATATTTCAGGATGTAAATTATTGGATTGATTCTTCTAAAATTTTTGTTTCAAAACTAGATGTCAAAGGTAGCAGCGGCAGGTATCACAAACCAGTTCATACTGTTCCCTTGTTTGAAACATTTAATGGATCCTGGTTATGCTCAGGGCCAAGCTTTGGGACTTGCAAGAGCTGTGTTTCTCTGGACCCTGATCAAGTTCCAGCCTCAACTCTAGTTAACCCCCTTATACCACGTGCTCCTACCCCACTGTCCTGCCAGCATTTGCTCTGTGATACCTGGCCCATGTCCCATGTTGTCCTTGGCCCCTGTCCTCATGGCTGGATCCCTTGCAGCTCCCATCCTCTGTGCTCCCATCTTACCCTGAGTCCCTGTATCAGATTGCTTAGCTCAGTGTTGAAATTAACCTGTTTTCTTTCCTGTCTCCTCCACAAAATAATAAATGACTTGAGAGCAATAATCATGTCTATATGATTCATTGCTTTATTCCCAGGACCTTGTACCGTGCCTGGTGCATTCTACGTAGCAAATAAATATTTTTTCAGTGAGTGAATACATCTAAAGAAGGACATAAACATTCTTGTTATTTATATGCAAATAATAACTAAATATCTCATTAATACCATTTTCCCACTTGGAAAAGTCTAAAACCAAACCTTATGATATTTTATAAGGATTGACTTGCTATAAAGGCAGTTATTATCATTATAATTATTCCCAAGCACCATGCTATACCTATGTTCTTCAATCAATTAGGTGATTAAAAAAAAACGTTATCTACCCACCTTATTCCCTGTGAAATTATATTCAGAATGCAATTTCAACATGCTAGGTCCTTAGAGCTCTGATCCACTAATTCTAGACTTGCAGTCATTTCCATTCAGTTAAAGAAGAGTGCTTTCGGGGCACCTGGGTGGCTTAGTCGGTTAAGCGTCTGACTTTCGCTTAGGTCATGATCTCGCGGTTCGTGGGTTCGAGCCGCGTCGGGCTCTGTGCTGACTGCCAGCTCAGAGCCTGGAGCCTGTTTCAGAGTCTGTGTCTCCCTCTCTCTCTGATCCTCCCCTGCTCATGCTGCTCTCTCTCTCTCTCTCTCTCTCTCTCCCCTAGAAACAAATAAAAATTTTTTTAAAAAATTAAAAAAAAAAAAAAAAAGGAGTGCTTTCAGTTCCTAACCCTTGAGTGCAGGTGCCCAGACCAGGTTACTGTGTCATTGGAGCCCATACACCTTCTTACTGACTCTCACGGTAAGCAGATGTGCACCTGTAGATGCATTCTTTCTGCTATAAAGATCTTCCACATAAAATGCTTTATAGCACAGTGGCATTTCATACATACAAAAGAGTTAAACTTTTATTCTTGTAATATTCCAGAGTTTTTCTGAAGGGACCACATGACGATGAAGCTGTCTTTCCTACAAGTGTTTACATTTCCTGTCTTCTTTTACACATGAATAAAGGATTGCATTTGGATCCCTGCCGAAATAGGCCTTAATTGATTTTTTTCAGGTGTTTCCTACTGCCATGGTAACCGTAATCAAATATCTTTTCATGAATAGCCTTGTCAATTGCAATGTAATATTCTCACTGAATACAGTCTCCGGTTCTCTTTCTGCCACGCTCTCCAGAGCTTTCTTTCCCTTGACCTAACATTTTCTTCAGGTTCCTAGGCCCCATGGAAATAATATATTTAAATAACATGCGTGGTTTTTAAAAATAAGAATCTCCTATGAATTCCATCAGTAATGACACATACACAAAGGATACAAACAGATCATGCTTTCAAGAGTAATAGATATTTTAATACTGGCATGATTTGTCAAATATCTATAATCTCTCCCAAATCACCTTTGAAGGTACCGTTTCATTTTTTTTTCTTGCCCAAGAAAAATCATTATTCATCTTAAGAGAGAACATCTTGTCAAGTGTTGCAGTTCAACAAAATAAGGAAAACATCTCTGCCAAAATGCAGCAAATGTGATTACACAAGGCCAAGGAGAAGCCCATAATTAGATCATTACCATGGAAACAACCTAATTACATGTGTAAAGCAGTGAGGGCTGAGTTGCAGATCTGAATATGTTAATATCATTGTCTACGTTATAATATTTCTGCTACTTAGCCTTCCCCAAATATAATCATATAAGCCATATAGATAAATCCTCACTCAATTTAAATGAATGAAAAAATACTGTGCAGTTATGTGAATGAAGTTCAGGAATATTCACTCTCTTTATTGTAAACATACACCTATACTCTTCAATGAGAGAAAATGTTGTGTGTATTCATAATAAAGGTAAATTAGCATGTAAATACCTGAATGGCCTTAAGTATGTATGCATTCTGGAATTTCACACTGTACACAGATTATTTATAAGGGCAACCAAAGTTAGGGCAAGATAATCAAAATTTTTAAACCATATATTCTTTATTTACGCTAAGGAATAATTTTATATGATCTACTTCTCATTATTTTGAGGCCCGTTGTTTCTTAAGGTGTGATTTGCAGTCTAAAGTGTGAGTGTCCCTTTATTACTCACTGCAAAGATATAAACCACATCCCCAGGGGGCAGTGAAGAGACAACCCAGAACAATTTTATTAATATAAGGGCCTTATTACCTTTTAAAATGTTCAAATCTAAATACCTGCTTCTAACTGCCTTTTAACACTACCTGCAAATGCTCTCATGTTTGCATTTCTTAAACATCGCCCATTTTCTGTCCTTGCTTTTCCCAACTGTTTCCTCTTCTTGAAGCCATCTCAGACAATGGCTGTCACGCACACTGGGGGTGGGAGCTGCCTCTTCCCTGCTGGAGTTACAAGCAGAGCTTTGGAGAACCTTTTCTCATCCTCCCAGGATGCACCATTTGAAAAGCATCTTCCCCCGCAGCCCCAGGAATCAGTGAGTCCCTGACCTCCCTACCTCTCCTGAAACAGCATGGCTTCCAGAGGTGAGGAGATACTGCTAACGCATCTTGTTCCTGTCCCCTCCACTCTGCACCCCCTGGGAACTGAATGGGAGGAGTGGCCAGTCTGTGCTCAGCTCAAAGATCCTGGTCCCAAGTAACAATGTCTTTCTTTGACAGAGAGACCCAGGCACATGAGCGCATAACTAGCTAGGGTCAGAGAACAGAGTCCATCATCACAAATACAGGATCTGAAGAAGAAAGAGGACCTGAGGGAGACAAAAACAGCTGTGCTTAAAGTCAGGCCTTGATTCTGGTCTTGGATTGTCCCCTTGTATGACTTACTTCCACGCTGGGCCCTCCACTTTCTCCTCTCTGCAGAGATATAGGCTGGGCTAGATAAGGTTGAGGTCTTCCACAAGCTCTAACATTCTGATTCTATGGCTGTAACATAGGCCAAGCCAAACCCTGTTGCCTGCCTTCCTTTCCACTTCCAGCCAGGGTGGTCCCACTGAGAGGGTGCTGGGCTCACTCAGGCTCCTCTCCCCTTGACTGCCCAGCCCCCCTGCCCATACAATACACACACTGCTGAAATAGAGAGGAGCCTGAAATGCAGTCAAGATTACTCTATTTGGGCTTAAGCAAATCTCATAACTTCTTTAGGCCTTAATTTTCTTTTCTGTTGAATCATGGCCATGGGAATCTGGAGGATGTGATGAGTGAAGGGATCTCTCCAATCTCTTCCAGCTCTTACATATCATGAGGAAAATTAATTTTCTTTATGTACTTCTTTCATCAGCTTCCTCCCATACTCAAAATCTTCCAGTGACTCCTTGTTTTCATAAATTCCAAATATAAAAGCCATTGCCTTTCCAAACACCCTTTAATCCAGCCACAGGTGTCCTGCCCAGTCTTGTTTCCCTCTGTACTCTTTTCCCACAATCTCTCACCCCCACCTCACTGGTCTAACCAGGTTTTCTCATAGATCCTCCCATCCTAACATTCCCTTGACCTCAATGCTGGCTTCTTATTCATGAACTTGACCCATGGTAGGTGCTCAATATATGTTGTAGCTGGACTGTTGAACCATGCTCTCTCCCACCATCCAAACCCCATCCCCATTTTCAAGGAACAAATTAGGTCTTATCCCATTCTAGGAGGCTTGCCCTGGTCCCTCTGGATTACATAATCATGCTCTCCTCTAATCCACAGAATTTATGTTGTAACACACCATTTAAGACCTACAGTCATGACCTCTTAATCACTGTTAAAAGTGTGTGGAAAATTTAATCTGCTCATTACAAGTAGACATTTTGAAGACTAATAGCAAGTCTTCCATTTCTTCATAATTACCATAGCACCTAACCCCACACTGAATCCTTGATAGGTACTTAGAAAACATTAAACTGATAGGCTGGGAGGTGCTCCAAGAATATGTCCTCTAGCAGGAATGAATATTGCCCCTTTCATATAATCTCTACTCAGCAAAATGCTCATCTCTCAAGAAGAAACTTAACTGCTAGCTCAATGCGGCTCTTTCTCTGTATTGTTAGTCAGAGTTTGTCTTTTCTTGTATATGTCTACTGGCACATGTCATGTTATTATAATTATTTGTTTATACACCTGCCTCCCCACCTAAACAATGAATTCTTTTCCTTCAGAAAAAGATCCAAATTTCTCCTTTGTTATAATTCCATGTCCAGTACTACTCCCATACATAACAGATACCCAGTATAGTGAATTTTTAAATTTTTTAAAGTTTATTTCTTTACTTTGAGAGAGAGAAAGAGAGCATCAAGCAGGATAGGGGCAAAGACAGAAGGGGAGAGAGAATCCCAAGAAGGCTCCAGACTGTCATCACAGAGAGCTTGAACTCAAACCATGAGATCACGACCTGAGCCAAAATCAAGAGTCAGATGCTTAACCAACTGAACCAATTTATGCTTTGCCTTCTCTGAAAACTGTAGAACCAATTTTTGACAATATAAGAGGATGAACTAATATGATGCTTCATACTCAGTTTATAAATTCATAATCTAAATTTTATACAAGGTCAGAGGATAGAAGATTCCATAGGTTTCCAGTATCCATGCCAAGTCCTCCCCCCCTCCCAGTTACCTTTAAGAGTTCTGAATTGGCTATGTATTATACTGCACTTTGTGGTTTTTGAAATTCGAATTCAAGAATCATTAAGTATTTAAAAAGCACCATAGAAACTAGCATAGTTAATATATTAGAAAGTACGAAGAACATACTTGTTATTATATCTTCTCCTGGGGTGGTCCAGAGATTGCTATCAGACTTAAATTGCTTCTTTTAACACCACACCTTTATTTCTCATTATAACCATCTACTTTGAACTTAGTTTATTAACATATTATTTATACTCTCTATTGGATGCATATTCTCTGAGAGCAGGATGGTGTTAGACATCTGTAGCACATAATACAATTTCTGTGGAACAAGGGCTAAGTAGTTACCATATGATTCTATTAATCACTATATTCCAAATATCTGACAAATAATAAAACTGAGCAACATGGACAAATTACTCGTATCACAGAATTAGTAATGGTTGTTTTTTTTTTTTTCCTGAGCAACTAGTTTAACATAATTGATCATAGTGAATTGTATTATCACTTTAATTTCTTCTCTTAAAGTTGTTTAGTAGACATCTTAGAATCAACTTGGTGGGCCATTTATAGGAAGTGCATGGGACTTCAAGGTACAGTTTCATGTACAAATCTATCACCTTTCCCACTTTCATTTTCCTTTTATGTATTTTTTTCTACGAATTTCAACATAATCTTATTACATAATATGCTTCTTTGTAAACTGTCAGATTATTTTCAGGTCAACAGATATTCATGAACACAGATAAACAGATACATAAGTACTATAAATATAAATTAATAAATACCAAATCTGAGATTTTTTTAATATATGTAATTCTTGATTAAATATTGCTCCCAGCTTTGCCATTGATAAATTCCCTTAAGTTGTTATTAGTAAATCACAATTTTAACCACCATTATAGTAGTTAAAATCTATCTATCTATCTAAAATCTATCTATACACCCTATACATTATTCATAATTTTTCTCATGTTTGAGAAACACCCTTTATTTTCTATGTAATCATTTGGTCTAATTGCTGCCCACTTCCAACTTAGCTAGTGGTTTTATGGGGGGGGGGAATAAAGAGGAGGTGGATAATAATTCCCTTCAAGATTATTTCCATTCTGCAAGAGTGGGAATGCAATAACAACTAACACAGCACTTACATGGGCAGCACTGAACTGAGAACTTACTAGCATTCAGTCCTCACAATACCCTAAGAGGTGGTGCTGTTATTTGCATCCTAGATTAGTGATGAGGAAACTGAGGCACTCAGAACTGTGGTAACTTGCCCAAGATCACACACCTTGAGTACATGACAGAACCGGGTTGAAATCCAGCCTGTCAAAACGCACTCTGTTCCCCAGGAGGACATCTTCCAGGCTTTGTCCTTCTCAGCCAAGCAAGGCATCAGTGCATAGCACTTTCATAGGAACTTTGCGGATTTTTGTAAAAAATCCAAATGCTATTTAAGTGAAAGGGATTGAGAGAAGGGGGAATTTTCTTTCACTCTTGGTAGCAAAATTATTCATTGCTTCCTGCTACTATAAGTCATTTGTTGCTTCAGTCAATACTGCCTGGGGCAGGCCTGGGCTTTATTTGCCATCTCTGTGTTTGAGCCCTGAAATGAGATTATCGATTTGGGATCAGTGTAACTCCTGGCTGAGCCCTGGATGTTATGATATTCTAATAGAGGGTCTTGAGGAAATCAACTGCTACTCCTCCAGGCGGGATCTACATCTCATTCATTTTTTGTGTCACTCCAGCATCTAGCACATAATAAACACTCAATAAATATATGCTGGCTGAGTGACTGGATTCATAAATTATTCTTCGGGTATACATTTTAAGTTTCTCATGGATAAAAACCCTGTTTAGCACCTGTTATAGTGGTAACATTGAATAACACAGAGATGATCAAGTGAATGAACTGTTCACGGTTTTAAGGTAACTAGTAAAAGCTGGTCATGTGTTGCTGAAGCCATGTGCTAGAAGACACATGAAAATAAAAGCATTGCCAATAATGGAAATTTATTTAAACCTCATGATCCTCTTTCATAAGAAACCAACTCCTTCTTAACTTAATAACTAGTGATTTGGCTTGTTTTCTTTTTTTTTTTTTACTTCCAAGGCAACATTAAAGAATATTAGGCTCTCTCATCTATTCCCCATTTTAAACCTTTATCACCTTAAACACAAAGTGAGTCCTACCTAGGTACAAAGGGTCTTAGGAAAATAAAAGACATATTTCTCCAGTTAAAAGATTTCCATTATTTTATAGAACTGTAAAGGGTCCATTACGATGCCATTCATAGGAGGTTTCCCAACAAGAATGGGGTGGAGAAGACAGTCTCAGTCAGCCTGGAACTAAGATTCAGATATATATGGCACTTAGGTTTAGAAGAAACTCCTGTCCATTGAATTGTTTGTTTCTGCCTGGTGATTTATGTGGTAGATGAGGAATCTCCTAAAAATTTCAAACTCTATTCCCGACCGGGGATCAAAGGCATACAGATGTGCAGGCAGAACTAAGGGTGGTAGGAAGCAAAGCCACAGGGCCAGGAGGACCTTGCAGAACCCGTGAAGGAAAACGTTCCAGAAAGGAAGCCACGGGACAAAGACTGAGGGGTGAGGGGCAGTTCTTGAGCTACTGGCAACAGCCCCGCCCTCACCGCTACTCTGTGAACTCAGCCCTGTGCCCTCAGCCCCTCGGAGGGGCCCAGTGAAGTGGGTGTGACAGCAAAATCAGGAAGTGCTCCCCCTCTGACTTTCCAGAAGACCACCATCTTGTGGGCCATGAGGAGGGAGGGGTTGGGGTCAGGTGGCTGGGCAAGGATCTGCTCTTCAGATGGATAGAAGCTGGTGGAAAACACCTTAGAGATCTGTGGCGAGTAGAACCCTGGACTGGATGTGTGAAGCTACACAGTTACCATTTGTGACCCACAGAAATACCTGGAGTAGACTTCTCGGAAATTTCATGCATGTTTGGGTGAGTAGAGATTATGGTCAGCAAGATAGGTCTGTATCCACTACAAAATTCAAACTTAACTTTAAACATGAAATCACCCATACCTGTATGGTGGAGAAACCTAGAACATTCATTTTACAAGTTCTTCTATAAGATAAAATAGAAACAAAATTATAAATTTGTATATATCCTTGACTGGCATCCTGCTTTGTCTCATTTCTTTCTTAGAACAACTCTGTGAGGAAAATTGAACAGGCATCACTACTATCTAATGGATGAGGAAACTGAGGCTCAGAGTCAAGGCATTTGACTGTGATGACACAGCTCATGTAACTCCCAGTGGCCACAGCATTCCACCAATCAGGAATCTCTGTGTGCTGTTCATTTGATGACCCATGATGCACTAATCACTTGTTCTAGAAGATCCTGAGTATGATAAACCATGATGTTAAAGCTGGGAGACAGGTCGAGGAAAGGCAAGCCCACGCTTCAAAAGAGGTGTGTGGACTAACTTGCCCCACACATACTCTCCCAAAGCAATCTGTGATGGTGTCTTGTCTTTGCTTTTCCTGATATGTGCTCCTCCTCCTCTTCCTCCTCCTCCTCCTCTCTCTAGCCATGTACCTGGGCTGTGCTGGGAGTATAGTGGTTGCTTGGAGGAGGAGGAGGAGAGGGAAGAAGGGGAGACAGAGGGCAAAGGATAGGAGAAAAAGCAGATAGAACCTGCAGAAGTCCGAACTACCCCTCCTCACTCGATACTCTTTAAAAACATTCCCATGGGGGCACCTGGGTGGTTCAATGGTTAAGCAAATGACTTCAGCTCAGGTCATGATCTCTAGGTTCCTGTGTTCGAGCCTCGTGTTTTGCTCTGTGCTGACAGCTCAGAGCCTGGATCCTGCTTCTAATGCTGTGTATGTCTTTCTCTGTCCCTCCCCCACTCACACACTGTCTCTGTCTCAAAATAAATAAACACTTAAAAAAGTAAAAAAATTTTAAAAAAGCCATTCCCACTGTTGTTGCCTTCTTAAAATCTCATTAAGCCAAAACGTGTAAATACAATTAACCGAATACAATCATGTACTCACTAGATAAAGAAAACCATAGCAGCCTTTTGCCCTCAGCCCACAAATGATGCAACCTCTTGGCACGACCAGCCGGAACAAAACCCAGGGGCTGTAAGACCCCAGACACGACTATTAAGTGGGTTTTTCACCTTTTCTTCTCCTTGTTCCCCATTTTCAGAGCCAATTACTCTTTCTTCTGTCTTTTCTGCTTCTGCGGAAGCCAGCCCACCAAAACAATATACACGGGCGAAACAGGGAGTTGTGCCAGCAGTAAGGGTCACCAGGCCTCCAGGACATCAGTCCCAGTTCCGTCTGTCCCAGGACTGGAACACCCCATCTGACTTTTCTGCTTTAGAAAGAAAAGCAGAGAGGGGCGCCTGGGTGGCTCAGACGGTTGGGCGTCTGACTTTAGCTCAGGTCATGATCTCACGGTTTGTGAGTTTGAACCTCGTGTGAGTTCTGTAATGACAGCTCAGGGAGCCTGGAGCCTGCTTCAGATTTTGTGTCTCCCTCTCTCTCTGTCCCTTTCCTACTTGCATAAATAAAAATAAATAAACCCTAAAAATTTTTTAAAAATAAAACACCATTTAAAAAAAGGAAGGAAGGAAGGAAGGAAGGAAGAAAAGAAAGAAAGGAAGAAAGGAAGGAAGGAAGGAAGGAAGAGAGAGAGAGAGAGAGAAAGAAAGAAAGAAAGAAAGAAAGAAAGAAAGAAGCAAAGAAAATGAAGGTTGCCAGGGGCAGCTAGATTGGCAGGGACAGTCTGGCTCCTAAACATGGCGGTGAGATGCTTACCAGGGTCAGGGGTCAAGCAGAGCACTCCTTGGTTTAGGAACTAAAGGCAAAGCCCCCACCCTGGCACTCCATGACCGGCAGGAGGCTGCCTGTGTCTGTTCCCGCAGTGCCGGTGACTGCTCCTGCCAAGCGATAAAGGTCAAAGACGTTGGTTGCATAAGCCTCATTAGAAAGCCTGGACAAGGGGCACCTGGGTGGCTCAGTCGGTTAAGCGACCGACTTCAGCTCAGGTCACAATCTCACGGTTCATGGGTTCAAGCCTCGTTTCGGGCTGTGCTGACAGCTCAGAGCCTGGAGCCTGCTTGAGATTCTGTGTCTCCCTCTCTCTGGTCCTCCCCTGATCACACTGTCTCTCTCTCTCTCTCTCTCTCTGTCTCTCTCTCTCCTCTCTCTCTCTCTCTCTCTCAGAACTAAATAAAACATTAAAAAAAGGAAAAAAAAAGAAAAAAGCCTGGACAAGCACAGTGAACTTTGATTCACAGTGAGCGAATCAGAGTGAGCTATTTGACAAATCTTGTTCCTCAGAGATTTATGGAATGCCTGCCACATGCAAGGCACTGGGCCGTGAATTAAAATTTTAAAGGAAGTCTCATAATCTCTATTGCTTTTGATCGATAACCCCTGGGCAGGTAGAGTTACTCTTGTTACCAAATGATGAGCTGAGGCCCAAAGACATTCTATGACAGTGACGAGGTAGAGGAGTTACTGAGCCTGGTGCCAGTCACCCACTTACAAGCTGGACGAGTCTTTGAACTACTTTGGTTCTTTCACTATAAAGAGGGGGTTAATAGGATGGTCTCTGTCAAAGACTCCTTATAGTTTGTTTTTATCTTTTTTTTTTTTTTTTAGAGACTGTACCAGCTTGAGTCAGGGGAGGAGTAGAGTAAGAGAGAGAGAGAATTTTATTTAAGTTTATTTATTTATTTTTGACAGAGAAAGAGAAACAGTGGTGGGGCAGAGAGAGAGAGAGAAAGAATTCTAAGCAGGCTGCACACTGTCAGCACAGAGCCCGATATGGGGCTTGATCTCACAAACCATGAGATGATGACCTGAACCAAAATCAAGAGTCAGATGTTTAACCAACTGAACCACCCATGTGCCCATCTTTTTTTTAAACAAATGTTTATTTATGTATTTTGAAAGTGAGTGAGTGAGAGACAGAGAGAGAGAGAGAAAGAGAAAACATAAGCACAAAGGGGGAGAGAGAGAGTCCCAAGCAGGTCCTACACTGTCAGTATAGATACCAATGCAGGGCTCCCTCCCAGAAACCATGAGATCGTGACCAAAATCAAGAATGGGACACTCAACTGACTGAGTCACCCAGGCACCCCTGTTTTTATCCTTTGTATCTTACATTTGTTGAGTACCTGTTAATATGAAGTGGGTACCCATTTTACACACAAGGATAACTCTAACATTCTGTGATTCGGTAAGGCCCTGTACTCTTGATACCATACAAATTTTATATTTTATTAGATTTATATTAAATCTTATATATAACATATTTCTATTAATTTGTTCATGTGGAAAAATAAGGGAAAAGTGAGTAATATATTCTTTCCTTCCCTCAATTGACATTTCTTTAGACCAAACCTGTCTCACCTTATTCCTTGCTTTTAGTTTTATAGGAAATGTGGAGTCTGAGCCAGAGTGTCCAGATTTTCAGACTAAAAGTCTTTATAGTTATAAAGTTAGTAAAGTAAGTTTACTGTGTTTGTTTTTGGTTTTGATATAAAAAGTAGTTCAGAGAGAGGACACTTTTTAGTCCATCCTAGGGGTGCCTCAGAAGGTCATGCAAACTTTCCACAAGTAGGAACCTAAAATCATCCTTTTAAAAATCCATTGCAGGGATATCTGTGCGGCTCAGTTGGTTAAGCAGCCGACTCTTGATTTTGGCTTAGGTCATGATCTCACAGTTCCTGCATTCAAGCCCCAAGTTGGGGTCTGCAATGATGGCATGAAGCCTGTTTAGAATTCTCTCTCTCTCTCTCTGTTTCTCTCTCTCTCACCCACTCTACCTCTCTCTCTCTCTCTGCCCCTCCCATCCCCTGCACACACTCTCTCAAAAATAAATAAACTTAAAAAAGAATCCACTGTAAACAAGTTTCGTGATCTATATATTATTCTCAGTTGTTACTATACATTTCTGCTGTGGTTTGCATTTCTAAGGGAATTTATAATTATTTAGCTGACTCTGTGTTAACCTTCTAAATTAAAACTCAGTCTCAGTAATGGATGTTTTGACTCCACTTGCCAAGTCCACGAGCAGGAAATGAGTGAAGTCCTCTGGTTGGGAAAGAACCTTTCTGTGTGTTTCTAGCAAGAAAACTGTCATCACATTTAATTGAGATTTGAGAAATGGGTAGCAAAACAACAGTGAATGATGGTATTTGCAAATTAGTTGAAGCCAAGTGAATTTTTGCCAGGAGTGTTCCAACTGAAAAAATAAATATAAGGAAAATCAATGTTAGTGGAGAGAATCTTTCTTGTTTCCCTGCTGATTTTCCATGAATTAAAATGTACATATTTGATTCAGTTTGGAAGTCCTTGTCTTTTTTGACCCTTTAAGGGAATCTGTCAAATTGGAAATAAGATGTAGATGTAAGATGAGTTGTAGCAGAAACAACCTTTGAACCTACTGGACTGATCAAAGGAATGGTTCGACCTCTATCTTCCCCTACTCAGCCCCTAATATAGATTTCTTCTTTTCCAGGGAATTATTTCAAATGCTTCCAAAAGGGGAGAAAAAAAGCTTTTCAATTTTCCTGACTTTCAACTATGATATGGCCAAAATCATCAATACTCATTTCAGCCAGTAATTGACACTATGGTTATCAATGAGCCTACCCGGAGCTCTGTTCTCAGTGCTTTCCTATATTTTTATAAAATTTAAGTATGTGGGGTCAGTACAAAAGTAACAAGTTTGAAAAAATGTTAGGTAACAAAGGCTTTATTTTACACATAATCATCTTTCATGTATAACAGCTCTCACCATCTCAAGTGTAACATATGTTTAATTTAGATTTTTAGAGACATTGCCATGTAATTAATATTAGTCTCTTTTTGAGAAAGCATTTCATATTTCCCAGGTAACACAATACTCTGGCTTAATAATTACTTAAAATCAACCAAACTCTATTTCTATATGGCAATATGATTAAAAATCTATCATTTCACACCTGCACATAGAGAGAGACTAAACACATATATAACACATACATACATACAGGTTAAAGTTTTCTCTGGTTATTGTCTACCTCAGTAAGTTTTAGTAAATATTAAGCTTCAAAATTTAGTGAGATTTTTTTTCCCTATGCCTAATTTGTACTGGACTTGAATGGTAAATAAGGAGGAAAAGACAAGATAATCCTTGTCATAAATGACAGTTGATCTTTCTTTTTTAGTGTCTGTGGATGGATTCTAGAAAGACCTAGTTTTATAGATTGTTTTTCAATAGTTTCATAATAAAAATTTTCACCATGATTCTATTTAATTCTTTTCAGCTTTTACATGGAGTTTGTATTTTTATAAAATCAAAATATATTATCACTCAAAATTAGATTCACTTCCAATGTTGATGTAAAAGAACTCAAAATTTTCAGTATGGTATTCAGCAGTGGACCTTCAAGAAACACTCCAAAGCTTCTGTACCATATCAGGTATCAAGACTAGTCATTTTCCCTATATTGAGTCGAAACAGATAAAGAAAAAACAAGGTTTCCAGGAAGGGGGCGATGGGGGGAAGAACGAAACAGAAGTCTCAACTTCACAGACCAAGAGTAATGATTAGCTTCTGAAAATGATTTGTTAATGATTTAGCCTTTAAATTAAATTGTGATTCTAACCATGTAAGAAAAGAGAACCAAAATGAAAGGGAGTCATCAAAATCTCCACTTGGTATATTCTTACTTTAAGTATTACCTCAGTTGTTTCCAATTCCTGCGTGACTTCCCAGCCCTTCTGCATTACTCTTACGCTTATTCTTCCCTAATATGTTTCACATCGATTTTTTTTTCTATTCTCTACTGACTGCACAGTCTGAAAATGCTTTGACCTTAAAGTCAAGGTCAAGTTTGCATTCCCGGAATAAACAAGAAAGAAAGATGGAGGAGAACTTGAAAGAACACCATCTAACCAAGAAAAACTATGCAGCAAAAATATGTCTTCTAAAAAATAAGAAGAAGAAGAAGACAAGAAAAAGGAAAAGAAAAAGAAAAAGAAGACAATGTCTCTCTTCTGGGATTTCTTTTTTCTTTGAAATTTGGCATTCAAGGTGAGGAACATTAATATGAGCTGCCAGTAAAAAGAGTGAAATTTTTCCCAAGTATTATTTGTGAAGGAGCTAATCTGGCATTAAACATTCCTATCACTCTGTAGAATGATAGATCTGATAGAATGAAATTTCCAACCATACTATTATGCTCAGGTACTATACTGGAAAAACAAGAACTATACATTATGGCTCTAAGAAAAGTTTAAATAAATTAGTGTTGGAAAAAATATGCTTAAAAAGCCATAAGTTTGAATAATCTTCTGGAATTGTTGCAGGTTTTATAAAAACTTCATCTCTGTCTCAGGACTTAACTACGGTAATTTTGACAGTTAACTGCTTAAAAAGATAGTATTTCTTGAAATGTTCATAACTTTCCATTTATAACAGAGGCAGAAAAGCAACCATACTCATAAAAACATATTTCTTTTTATTCTAGTCTAAAGCAAAGGCTTCACACAAGTAAAAGAAAGCATTCGAAAACTCCAGTACAATGCATCTAATGTGGACATGGTGATCTAATGAAAGTTTACCCCACTGGCTATCTGGGAGAACTACTTTTTGGGAAAGGCCCTCCACTAAAATACTGTGTCTCCCTGAAGAGGTCTTTTCATCTAAAGTCAGTTCTACACATAAGCCTTTTCATAATCTGTGCCTTAATTATGATATGACATGATATGATGTCATTCAGAAAGCAGTTTCAGTAATTGGGTTGCATTCATATGGACTGCCTGGTGCAGCTTAGACATGTATATTCCATCATCCAGCGTGTCATAGATCTCTATCCATTGAAAGCACATTTTCCCTAGGATTAGACACCTACATCTTTGGTGAACAGTATTGGTGCCTACCTGGTATCCATTCCTTCTTCTTCCTTGTTTTTAGCAGAATCTAATTTTGTCCAAATAACCCTCTACTCTCTTTATAAGCATGGACCTCAATTCCAGCAGCAGCCTCAAAGAAATAGGACTAGTTTATTTTCTTTGCCAGAAATGGATCCAGGAATAGGAATATCATCCAACTCTGGACAAGAAGATGTGGAGAGAGGCTACAAGGGGGTTTCTAGAAAAGAGAAGCATGAGAATGACTCTTTCCTTCCTCACCTGCGTATTAATACCCATAAATACATTGCTTAGAACTGACACAGCCTGGAGTGCCTGGGGGCTCAGTTGGTTAAGCGTCTGACTTTGGCTCAGGTCACGGTCTCATGGTTCACAGGTTTGAGCCCTGTGTCTGGCTCTGTGCTGACAGCTCAGAGCCTGGAGCCTGCTTCAGATTCTGTGTCTGCCTCTCTCTCTGCCCCTTCCCCTCTTGTCCTGTTGTCTTCTCTCTCTCAAAAATAAATAAAACACCTTTAAAAATAAAAAAAAAAGAACTGACAGAGCCTTCTCAATACCAATCTGAAGATGAAACTGACTCAGAGAATAGCACTGTAGAGAAAAGACTAAAAACAAACAAACTTGGTATCATTGAGGCACAGTATCAACCAGCCCTGAGATCTACCTTAATCAGGACTTGGTTACACCAGATGCTATTATTACTGTCATTTAAGATATTTAGCATCCAGGTTTCTATTATTTCTATTTGCCAGTAGCGCACTAACCAATTTCTCTTGGCTTTCCATTACATCTACCTTCTGAGCTTAGGCATTTCAACAGATTCCAAAGCTAATTGTTTACCCCTTACTTAAAACTTTCTGCCACGACACCCTCCTACACTGTTGGTAGGAATGTAAACTGGTACAGCCCCTCTGGAAAACAGTGTGGAGGTTCCTAAGGAAACTAACAATAGAACTCCCCTATGACCCAGCAATAGCACTGCTAGGAATTTACCCAAGGGATACAGAAATGCTGATGCATAGGAGCACATGTACCCCAATGTTCATAGCAGCACTCTCCACAATAGCTAAAACATGGAAAGAGCCTAAGTGTCCATCAACAGATGAATGGATCAAGAAGATGTGGTTTATCTATACCATGGAATACTACATGGCAATGAGAAACAATGAAATCTGGCCATGTGTAGCAACATGGATGGACCTTGAGGGTGTTATGCTGAGCGAAATAAGTCAGGCAGAGAAGGACAAATATCATATGTGTGCACGTATAGGAGGATTAGGAGGAGCTTAACAGAGGACCAAGGGGGAGAAGAAGGGCGGAAATGGTGGGGGAAAGGGAGAGAGGCAAACCATGAGAGACTCTTGAATGCTGACAAAAACTGAGGACTGATGGATGTGGGGGGGAGGAGGGGATGGGCATGGAGGAGGACACTTGTGGGGATGAGCACTGGGTGTTATGTGGAAACTAATTTGACAATAAACTATTTGTATAAAAAAAAAAACTTTCTGCCAAGAACATAGGGAATAAGATAATTTAACAATAACAAAACACTAATTTCTGTGATGTATCTTGCAGGTGTTGTTTCACATTTCTTGGCAATGTTTCCAGCCAGCGTTAGGCGGTTGAATAAAGATGTGAAAGGCAGAGCATTGTCAAGTGATGATCATTTATGTGTTATGAGCTCACACAGATTATAACCAGTTTATTAAATCAGGTTGATATGATGAGGAGTAGGCAAAATTGGAATTTGTCTTCACAATCTTTCTCAAACCTGCTATCAGGGTTTTCTTCCCTACCCCTCAGTTACATCTTGGGTAGATCCCACAAGTTTTGGCTTACTTTCAGGTACTACAGAACTTTGCAAGAACCAACCAACCAACCAAATAAACAAACAAAAACAAAAAACAAAAAACACCCCAAAAGTCCAATCCAAGCAAATGCCAAAATTTCAATCTGTCTTCCATTTCAAAGCTTCAAAGCTCTCCTCCCCAGTTCAGGTCTGTTTACAGACCTTTCTTTGTTGTCAAGGGCCCCTGTATAGAAATATAAGGGGCTCACACAGACAGCATTTCCTGATGCTCATAAAACATTCTTTTTGGCCTGTGCCTTGCAAGATCCTTGATTTCTGCTCCTGTAAATGTCTTGGGATCCCTTCACCCTAAGCAAGCTTCCCTCTCACATAAGGGCCTCCCCACACAACTTGTGCTGTCTTGCAGAGCCTCTGCTTGTCCATAAGAAAACAAACACTTCCCTCCCCGCCACATTGTGTAGACACAATTGTCCTTCTGGCCTCAGCCACTTTGCACATCTTCAGCCCTCCTCAGGCCTTCTGATTTCTCCTAAAAAGAATCAGGCACTAGTCTCTATACTGCCCAAACTCTTTAGCTGCTGGTCAAATACTATAGCCAATAACCACATGTGGATTTGAGTACTTGAAATGTGGCTAATTCAAATTAAGATCTCCAAACTTAATTTAAAAATGTAAATTATGATGCGGCTCACATGATATTTCTATTGGTTGCCTCTAGAACCTCGCTACTCAAAGTATGCTCCAGACCACTGTCAACATCTAATGAATGAGCCTCTTAGAAATACAGAGTATGCTTCCTGTAGTGCTTCCTGTAATGGGCATTGTAACTGGACCCCCACATAAAGCTCTGATATAGAGCAGTGCTGCTGAATCTGAGATCTGGAAACTCCATGCTAATCCCTGAATAGTCCAGTTCTTGACAAAGTAAGTATAGAAAGTAAGGGTACTATTTAGAAAATTTTAAGCAATTTGATGTTACATACAGAGTATGTGATCAGTGAAGATTTTTAATTTCATTTTTCTAGAAATTCAGTTCTATTAAATGTTATCCAAATATGTGTCCATTATGAAGCATTGCTCTAGAGAATACACTTAAAACTCTCCTGAGAAATTTCTCATACTCTGTGAGACAGTATCTTCCCTGCTTATAGCTCAGCAAACATCTCTTTCCCATCTTTTCTTTCAGTCTCCTTCCTTGACTTGAGGTGAGGTCACATTGTTACTCACCCCTCCCATTCCACAGTGCTCGCTATCCCTATAAATTTCCTCCAAGAAATTATCCTCTAATGAACCTCCAGGCTGGTAAAAGTGTTCTTTGAAGTGATAGTAGTTGACAGCTGGGACACCTCTTCACATATCTTGTAAGGAACAAATCTAGTACATCTCTTTAGAATGAGAAATAATTGTCACTAGTTGACCTCAGTTTTGGACTTTACCCCAAATTCCAGAGCACTAGGAAAATTCCCACCCAACCTCCTATCAAGGCCAAGACTTCCACATTCTCTGGAGAACTTATTTCAGGCTTCGGCAATCTCTGTTTTTATTTTTTGTCCCTGTTCCTCCCCCTGTCACTGAAACATTTTTCCAATTTCTTCATATAGGTTGAAGTAGTCATATTGATCAATCCTGTTTTGAAAGTTTTAGTTGCAGTAACATGCAGTCTTTCTAAAATATCAAACTCTATGCTGCTTTTAATGTCAAAGAAAAATCTTACAGCCATGCCCAACACATTCTATTAAGACACAGATACATTTAATTTTGTGCATATCATATGTTCTTGGAAAATGGATATTTTAATTCTTTTTGGTCAATTTACTGCCTACAAGCAGTTCATCATCTAAAGAAATCTTGTGGCCTATTTTGTAAAACAAAGGCTTCTTTGTTAAAGGAAGAGTAATTTCCAAATTTTTCATTTCAACCTCATAAAAAACATACTACCATATACCAAGTTCATTTAAAGAAAAATGAACCTGAATTTTCACTTATGTCTATTTCAGTATGTTATTAATACTTTTCAAACTTGGTGGAAGGAACATTAAAAAAATTCTGAAAATTCCATAATTTCCTTATGGCTTTTTTAGAGCTTTGCTTCCTGCCATGACACTTTCAATACATTCATAAGTATAAGCAATTCAATTCAATTTTTAAAAATTCAGTGGATATTTGTAAAGTCTTTCATATGCACCAGGCACTCTGCTACACCCTCAGGGTACAAAAATGAATAAAATATGGCCCTTCCCTTGCGGCACTCAGAGCATGGTAGATGAGACAGACTCGTACACAGGCAATGCAACACTGCAAAGCGGCCGTAAGACAGCATGGCAGGCAGGGATTCTGTGGCAGGAGACCAGAGGGGATTCAGGAAAGGCTTTCTGAGGAAGAGGATAACTGAACTAGAAATAGATGGAGTCAAAATCAGTTTTTCATGCAAAACCAAAGTTTGAAACATTCAGGGAAGAGGGTACTGCGTGGTCACATACCCAAGGCGCATGAAAACAGCACAAAAGAGTAAGTGGGATAACCTTAGGCTGGAGAACAGAGACCAGGTGCTAGAGACCCTTACACCCAGGAACATGAATGGGACTTCACAAATGTCACCAGCCATGGAAGTGACCAATTTCACAATGATTTCTGTAGAAGATCTTTAATAGCAACACTTGGCGAGTTCAAAGTCACATTTAAAAGTCACAGAATGAGAATGACCGTGCTGGTAAGACAAGCAATAGATAAAAACTAGAAACAGGAATATTTTCTAGCTCCATTCATTGATAATGATAATTGCCTTAACTGACTTTTGGCAGTTGGTATTTTAAGGACCCTTTCTCAAATAGTGTTTCATTCTCTCTCTTTTTTTTAAGTGTTTTATTTATTTCTAGGAGAGAGAGAGAGAGAGATAGCTTGAACGGGGGAGGGTCAAAGAGAGAGGGAGTCACAGACTGAAACAGGCTCCAGGCTCTGAGCTGGCAGTCAGCACAGAGCCCGACGCGGGGATGGAACCCACGAACCGCGAGATCATGACCTAAGCGAAAGTCGGACGCTTAACCGACTAAGCCACCCAGGCGCCCCGAGTAGTGTTTCATTCTCTAGAGCAACTTTATGACATACATAAATTAGATATCATTCTTTCTCAGAGAAACTCAAAACCAAGAGAGATAGACACAGCAGTTGTAAGTGGCAGAGGAAGTAGTTAGGACCAGCTTTCTAAGCACTGTCAAATTCTTTGCTCTTTTCCTTCATCATGATAGAATTTATGCTAATGAAATTCCTTGTCAAGTTTAAGAATGATCATCGATAATGAATACTATAGGTAACATTAATCCACTGCACAGGTACTAGTTTTTTGTAAATTTGTCTAAGCTGTTTCCCAAGCCTTCTACAGAGATGACACAGATCAAACAGTAATTATTGAGCACCAGGAAGTGGCTCATTTTTAATATTTTTCTCCATTGTAAGCATTTCAATCCACAAATCTTTCTCTAAGAACCAACGTAGACACATCTCACAAATTTTGATGTGTGACGCTTTTCATTATCACATCGTTCAACATATTGTCTGATTTCTCTTGTGAGTAATTCTTTGATCCATGGGTTATTTGAAATCATTTTGTTTAATTTCCATATATATGTAAACTTACTTGATATCATGATGTTGTTGATTCCTAATTTAGTTACACTGGTCAGGGAACCATATGCTGTCCACTTTTGGTCATTTTAAATTGATTGAGACTTATGATAAGGTCAAGCAGATGATCTAGGTGAATGTACCATGAGAACTTGAAAGGAATGTGGATTGTTCTACTATTGAGTGTAATATTCTATAAATAGTGATTTGGTTCAGGTGGTTGATAATGTCCAGATCCTCTCTATCTGTATTCTTATTGGATTTTGCTATCTTGCACTCTCAGTCACAGAGAGAAGACTTCTAAATACCTAAGTGAAATGTCAAACTTGCCTATTTTCCCCTAACTTCATGTATTGTAGTGCTTTGAGTAGATAGATGCCTACGCATGTAAGTTTTCTTCTTTTAAAAAAATTTTTTTTTAATGTTTTTTATTTATTTCTAAGAAAGAGAGAGACAGCGTAAGCAGGGGAGGGTCAGAGAGAGAGGGAGTCACAGACTGAAACAGGATCCAGGCTCTGAGCTGGCAGTCAGCACAGAGCCCGACGCGGGGATGGAACCCACGAACCGCGAGATCATGACCTAAGCGAAAGTCGGACGCTTAACCGACTAAGCCACCCAGGCGCCCCCGCATGTAAGTTTTCTATTCCTTACTGGAGAAGGTCCTATTATCATTCAAAAGTACTCTCTTCACATCTGGTAATACTCCTGATCTGAAAGTCCTCTTGGTCTGATACTACCACAGCACACTAGCTTTCTTAGGTTTTGGCATGGTTTCTCTCTGGCCACCCTTTGATTCTCAGTCTGTGTCATCACACTTAAAGGGCATCCGTTGACTCCAGATTCCACTCAGAATGGAGAGCTGGAAGGGGTGTTGCTTCATTCTTACAGCGACAACAACCGCAACAAAGAACAGATTTATCCTTTCCGATGCTATTCATTCAAACCCATGGATCTGGATTCTCTTTACCTGGAAGGATTTCCTTTAGCAAGTCTTATAGCTCAGTTCTACTGGAGACTAGTTCTCTCACCTTTTGCTTTGTGAAAATGCTTTGTAATGCAGGTCTGCTGAAGATGAATTTACTGAAACTTTATTTATGTGAAAGTGTCATAATTTCACCACCATTTTGAAAGATATCAGTTTTCTGTGGCTACCGTAACAAATTATCACAAACTTAGTGGCTTGAAACAACAAAAAATTATTTTACAGTTCACAAGTCCAATGTGGGTCTCACTGGGCTAAAATCAAGGCGTCGCCAGGACTTTGTTCCTTCTGGAAGCTCTAGGAGACTTTGTTTTGTTTTTTGCCTTTCCAAGTTTCTAAAGGTTGCCTGCATGTCTTGGCTTATAACCAACCTCAAAGCCATCAATGTGCATTATCACCCTAAGCCATCTTCCAGAATCATCTCTCTCTGACTACAACTGAGAAATACTCTCTGCTTTTAAAAATAATTATATTTGATTATATGTGATTGCATTGTATTCTAAGACAAAATATATTTTTACTAAAAATCCCTCCTAAAGCAAATTTAAAAACAGCCGAATTTTTCATTCATCTCATCTATAATTTATATTTTATACTGTCAACCTAGCAAACTACCGTTTTCTTCTTACTTTAACCAAAACGGCAAATAAAAGGCAGTGCAGCTGCCTTTCAAATAGCTTGTGAATGCAGTATAAAAGTTTCGTTGAAAGAAATAAAAACTACAAAGTAGATCTTCTAATTTACCAAATGCTATGGTACCCTCCCCAGCTCAATACTGTGACCTTTGATTCAATGTGCTATGTGTAAACACCTTTTTTTTTTAACCAAGGCATAATTTTAGGGGCTATGGTGTAAATACAACTGCCCTTCTACTTTAACAAAAGCATAGTCTTTGGAAGCAAATCTTAGTTTGGATACTGGTTCCAATATTCTATACAACCTAGGAATGTAACTTCCTTCAGCTCCTACTTCACATTTGTGATATTGACCTAAACACATCTACCCTGTAGGGTTACTGTACAATTTAAATATAGTGACTTCTGCACCATGTCTGGCATAGAACAGATGCTCTTAAAGTGTTAGCTTGTCTTTACCCTGCTATCTTCACACCTTTACTCCCTTCCTAGGTACAATCCCATAGAAAACGTGGTTAGTAGAGTGAACATCAATCTGTTCTCTGTTGAGTCCTCATCTTCCTCTTAAGAAATTCTTGGCCCACTGGCATTTAGGGATGGCAAAGGATGGAGGTGCTATTTCAACCCTTTATCCTTATATATGCTATGGGTTAGTGTAAAATGTCCTCTAAGATACATTTTCTTCCTTCCTGCCTGCCTGCCTTCCTTCCTTCCTTCCTTCCTTCCTTTCTCACTATCTTTCGTTGAAAAAAAACATTTAGAGAAATAATCAGTCTTACATCCTTTCCTTACTACGATCCACTTCTCTTTAGAAGCAAGTATTTGCAAAACACTTAAAGATAGGGAAAAATACCCTTCCTCCTCTCTTCCCCTGTTACAATTTCTAACCCATTCCTATATGGGTAAGTGGGCTCTCCAAATACTCCTGCCACCATCAATGATATATAGAGGCTCCAGTTGGCTCTGTGTGGAGTAAATGAAAGAATAAAAATTACTTTGAGAAGAAGAAAATAAGTGATAGGACCATATTATTGAGCATTAACAATAAATCCAATATAACTTTATAACTGTCTTTAAAGGTATTCATAGACAGCATGTTGGGTGGGCCTTCTAGTCAAAAGGATTGTGAAAAAATAGAGAAAGCTCTATTATCTCCAGGGAACAAGTGAGGAAATTGAGGTGTAGTGGCATCAGCTGCATAAAGAAGAAAGAGAGGAGAGAAGAAAGCCTTGCTCTCTCACAACTGAGAGATCTTCAGCATAAACAGCAAAATATATGCTAATCAACTGAAGCATTTTCAATATATTATCAATACAAAGAAAATGTTAGAAATAAGTACATCTCAGAAGTACTTTTCATCATATTTCAAGTATTTATCTTTAGGCTGCAGTAAGTACAGATTCTTCATCCGTCTCTCTAGAATGAGAGTCATTCACAAAAATCCTACCTTTAAATTCTTATTTAAAACAATTGAGTACCTTCAAACTGTATTTTTGGGTATTTCTCTTGATCTTTTTTTTCTTTTATAATTTTTCATGTTACTCATAGACTTTTAAGAAAAACAAACTTAAACCCAAATCCCTAATTTAACAAAGCAGGTAAACAATGAAAAGTATATTTTCAAAATGACAATCAAGAAACCTCAGTTAATGCTTAGAGAATATTTACAGACTAAAGAGGAAATGCTGCCTTTGGCATAAAGAGGAGATATTTACAATGATCCAATTTCAGACAAGGTACATAACTGAAGTTTAGGTCCAAGTTTATTATAGTTTGTTATCTTTTTAATTAGGTAATTTTAAGTTTATAGTTTTGAATCATCAGGAAAAAAATTGCAACATAATCTGTTTAGAGCCAAGGCATGCTGCTGACACATTCAAAAAGTCCTGAACCTTTATAAATAAACCCTGCCAGTGTTTATTTCAAAACATCTGAGAACAAGGGAAATACAGTGACTTTCTGAATGCTTCAATTTGGAACTGTTTGTGCTGATTCATCATTATCTGTGGATCCCTTCTGAGATACAACGGAGTGTGTTCAGTACCTGCCAAATATACAGATATGAATAATTCTGGAAGGAGAATCACATTATAAAACTTATTTTTTCCTACCTAAAACATTGCCAAAAAATCTGGAAAAATAATTTTCTCTATAACTGCAGACAGTAGCTTTTACTTTCAGTGCTCATATAAACAACTTTTTCAAAGAGAGAAGTTATTTAAAGTGAATCTGGAATCTTGCTTCATTTCTTTTATATTTAAAGAAAAAAGATTTTTTGAGACTTGCCATGACTTTATAAATTCGGTTTGAAAGACTATCTCTACTTTCATAGAAACTGACTCAGTGGTTTTCACCAAGTAAGTGGGAGTCATGAGTTTTACTTCATAGGCCAAATGGCTGGACATATTGGACCAGATAAGAAGAAAAATAGGACTTTTGTTCTTGTTAATTTTGTGTTATTTTTCAGACACAGATGATTAAAGTTGTCAACTTAGTCAATTCACTATTAGTAATACAAAATATTTTGACCTTTAAGCATGTGTGTATAGTCTCACAGGTATTGTTAGCACTATCTCTCAATGCTTAATCAAGTATTATGTCCTTGTCCAGAACTAAGCTGAAGATACCCCTCTACACCTGATTTTTTCCCTCTTAACTAAGCACCTCAAAGGCATATGCAGTGTTCTCAGGGCTTGAGACTTGAAAGTAGTTTGTGTGACTCTCATTTTCCTTTTAATTCAGTCTGTCCATAAGTATTTATTACCAATTAATATATGATACATACCACACTGGGCCCTGGGGATAGAGACTGGGATATAATAACTGTCATCAAGATTGCCATTTTCTAGCATACAGACACATAAAGAAATAAGTTAAACATATGTTATAAATGTATAAGACACAATGGGGACTGAAATGAAAGACATTGTAGTTAGTACAATCATTGACTCTAGATATAGTGGGCTAGTTTTTCTTTTCCACAATTATTTTTGAAAAACCTCTCTTTTTGCAGTCTCAAAAAGATGATTTAAGTTAGAAACCATTTTCAAATAGGACGAACCATAACAAACTGATATTAAAGTTTTAGTGCCAACTCATATCCTAAAATCAGAGCATTTACTATCTCTATTTTATGTAAAAATAGCACACCTTTTACAGAACATAAATTTATAAACATATCTTTCATTTTTATAGTATAGGATGGACTTGTTTAGGGCCCAGCTCACAAGCTAGAATCAGGAAATTGGACCACAATAAATGACACATGAGCTGTCGAGCAGTTTAGAGAGAGAGCCTGGAATAGCAGTTCAGCAGAGAGAAAATACTGAAAAAATCAAAGAAACTGAATATATATATTTTCAGTTCAGTTGCATGTTTTTTTTTTTTCAGTTCACATAATTACAACTTGAATTCTCTGTTTTGCTAGTCAACGTTCCTCACACCAGAGACTAACTTTTTGTGAAAAGTCCTACATTGTCCTTCCATTTTCCTACCTTATCTCAATTCATGGCTAAAGGGGAAAAGAAGAGAAAAATTCATGACATGGCGTGACTCTTCAGATGTTAATTAAGACTCTTTGGACGTGAATGTTTTTTTCTGTCCAAGCAGAATACTTTTACTCTAGAGTCCTTCTTTGATGCTTAGTTCCTACTTCTTTGATGACAGTAACAGGTACATAGTCTCAAGCACATCAAAACAAACATTCTTGGCACAAGAATAGCTACAATTAAAACCACTGACAATACCAAGTGTCCTCAAGAATGGAAATCATCTGGAACATTCTTATATTGTGGTGAAAGTATAAAATAGGCAACTACCTGGAAAATGATTTGATGGTTTCATAAAAATTTAAACACACCCTATGGCCCAGCAATTCCACTTTTATATATATAATCAAGAGAAATTAATGTTTATATTCACTAAATAATTTTTTTCTTAGAATGTTTATAACACCTTTATTAATAACCTAAAACTGGAAAAATCTAGATCAGGTAATGAACTGAAGAATGGATAAATATCATGTACATCCACACAATGGAATACCATCAGCTAAATTGTTAAACACATTGAAAAGAACAAACTACTAATAGACACATATAAACTCCAAAAATGCCAAGCTGAGTGAAAGTCAGAAAAAAAATTAGACACGAATAATTTTATTTAGTTGAAGAAGTAATATAATAAGAAAAGAGGATAGTAGCTTCTTATAAGATGATGCCTTGCCTGGAATGGGGCATGATGAAACCTGTTGGGGTGATGGCAGTGATTTGTATCTTTATCTGAAGTGGTTATGTAAGACTAACCAGAATGTCAGAAATCATAAACTTGTAACTTAAGATGTGAGAAATTTTACTACAGCAAATCTAAAATAATATTCTCTATTAACCTCTTGATAAGGTGTCTGGTGGTTGCAAAACTCCTAAATATTTTTAGAGTATAATTTTATATTTGAGAATCCCTTAAAGCATAAGAACAGAGTGGGACTAAAATTTTAATCAATGAACATGAAATCTCTTCATATCAGGCCAATCCAATGACCCAACTAAAATGTCTCAGCTATGGCTACTTCCCCCTTGAAAGCAGATGGTTGAAAATGGAAAAAGAGTGGGTGTAAACATCAAGATAAATACTATGTTACTTGTTCATTTCAAACTTTGGCTCAATTTACAAAATTAACTGGTCTTATTTTCAATCAGAAAAAGTATCTAATTTCAAGTATGTTAAGAAAAGTGACCCAGGATAACCAAGAAGAAAAATACCTAAGCTTTGTACAATAATCTGAAGAGGTCTGTGCTGGCTCTCACATGTGGTCCTAGAGGACTCAGAAGAAGAGAAAGATGACCAGCACCAGAACTTCAAGATCATCTAGCCATGTGGCCTGAAAGAAGGATTGGTTGAGGGAAGAAGCCATACTTATTTATGAGCAGGAGCTAATGGTTTGGTGGGACTATCCGTGACCTTAAAGAAGCAAGACTGAAGGGCTACTGAAAAGTTTTATCTCCCCATTAAAAAAACTTTACCATTGGATATGGTAGTCCATGCAGCAGAGTAATTTCTACATCTCATCTGTGTTGCCCGAAACCTTACAATTTCCTGAAAATTCAGGTCTACTGCCCCCAAGCAACAGTTAAAACTCTTTCCCTCTTTCCTATTTTGACTGGTGGTCTGAGAACCAGGAGGCCAGGAGAGAATCTCTTCTTTCATGTGAGTGGAGTCTTATTTCGGACTCCTAGTGGAAACATTCTTTCATTGGGTAGAAAAACCACTAAGATAAAGAACTCTGGGGTTACAGGGCTATAAAAAAAAATAATCGGAAGTGACTTATTAGGTGTTATCAGCAAACACATCATCCATTTTCCATTCCTTGTTCCCAAATCTGTTCTTCTAGGTACTGTGGGAAAGCACCCAAACTACCACCACCTTGGGTTCAGCCAAAAGAATGACAGAAAATGTCTAAGCCCAGGGCAATGGAAAATGACGCCAAGAACCCACTTCTGTATCTTTTCTGTGCCCGGCATTCCCTTCCACTATGATTTTCTCTCACAGTCACACTGGCAGGCAATGGTCTGCTTCCCCCTGCTATTATGGCACAAAAAAAAAAAAAACAATGGAGATACTGGGAAGAAGCAGAGGAGCCTCAGTCTCTCTGCCCAGGGGAATCTGGGGTGAAGCCAGGAAGAAAAGGACAGTGAGGGTAGAAGTCCATATGGCAGGTCAACATCCACCATTTGATTTTTCAAAGGAGAGAGGAACAGGGGACTCAGTATTAAGCAACTAGATTAGGGAGAACAAAGAAGAAAAAAATGAACAGCAGTCAGGGTAAGGGATTGACGGAAAAT
Organism: Proteles cristata cristata; assembly: GCA_017311185.1. Taxonomy (NCBI): domain Eukaryota; kingdom Metazoa; phylum Chordata; class Mammalia; order Carnivora; family Hyaenidae; genus Proteles; species Proteles cristata. The sequence continues at coordinate 149,412 of JAESUZ010002841.1, forward strand.
ACTGCAGAGCAACATCCTGCCCCAGAACCCCAAAGTAGGAGGTATGATTCAAAGTATCCAGCAGCTAAAGCATCAGCGTGAGTGCGATGGTAAGAAACACTGGTCCAAAAGGCAAGCTTGCCCTCACCCTGTGGGGACTGTCCATCAGGACCATTTCACATAATCCACCCTCGTATCTCACTCTAACTATACCAGCAGCATGAAGAAAAATGGACTCTGGCCTCTACTGCTGAACCAATGGTGAGCAGCTCTCTATTTTAATACCTAGCACCCTCTGCTCTGCACCAGCTTTTCCTGTTCCTTCTGCTGAAATGCTTCCCTCCTAAATATCCGTATGGTTCATCCCTTCACTCCTTGAGCCTCTTCCCAAATGTCCTATCTCCAGGCAATTTTGCTTTTTTTTTTTTTTAAATATTTTTATTTATTTCTAGGAGAGAGAGACAGTATGAGCAGGGGAGGGTCAGAGAGAGAGAGGGAGACACAGACTCTGAAATAGGCTCCAGGCTCTGAGCTGGCAGTCAGCACAGAGCCCGACACGGGGCTCGAACTCACGAACTGCAAGATCATGACCTAAGCGAAAGTCGGACGCTTAACCGACTAAGCCCCCCAGGCGCCCCCAGGAAATTTTGCTTTGAATGCCCTACTTAAAATTGCAAACACCAGCCACTATGAAAACACACACTGAGTAGTCCTGTCAAGCCTCATTCTGCTCTGCTGCGCTTCACAGCCCTCATCGCGTTCTCGCATACTGTGCAGTTCTCTTAACTCGTTATCTTGTTTACTTTTTGTCTCCCTCTACTAGAATGTAATCCTCATCTGATTTTTTCCCTGATGCCCTCCTGGTCCCTATGACTGAGCCTGGGACACAGCTGATGTTCAACAAGAAATTTGTTGAACTACTTGATGAATACATAAATGAATGCAATAGACTGTTGGCTCTGAAGGTACAAGGACTAATGTGCATTCATGCTTGTATTCCTTGCAATTAACGTCATACTTGGTACATGCTAGACTCCCAAAAAATTCTTGTTAAATGAGTGAACATATTTAAAACTTAATTCCAAATTCAAATATCTGAATTTGTATCCTAGATTGGAGTGGAGATTCCTGTACAGGATAGGTGGTTAATCAAAAGAAGGAGGGTATATTATGATAATAGTAGTAGTCATAATGGTAATAATCATAGTAATAACCTGTTAGTGGTAATATCAATCTGTCAAGCGTGTTGTTTGGTATATTATGTCTGGTCCTCCCAATCACCCTGCAAGGGAACCATCACTATCTTCATCTTAAAGATATAGCTATTAGGGCTCAGAGTATTTACCAATTGTTTCACAGAGAAGGTAAAAACAGTTGCGATTCAAATCTGGGGCTGGCTGGACTGACTCTAAAACCAGGGCACCATACTGCATAACACACGTTTTGCTCTTTAACTACAGAAACTGAACAATGGTTTTCTTCCCATCTCAGGAATGCTCACATAGGAAATAGAACAATGCAGGCAGTTCTTGCCACCAGATTTTAAAGTGTATCAGGGCTTTGGAACATGGACTAGCCTCACATGAAAGCATTGCTGGTCTCAAAGACTAGGTAGCATAAACATTACACTGAGAACTGAGAGGAGGTGATCTCCATGTAGCAATTCAAGAAAGCTTCCTAGAGGAAGAAGTATCTAGGTAAAATTCAAAAGGATGTAAGAGATACAGAAGGGAAAAGGCAGTGGATCTCCAGAAAAAGATAAACTGAGCCCCAGGAAGAACTACAGCATTTAAAGAACCGAAATGCAATCTTTTTGCACTTTTTAATTTATTCATTCACCTACCATATATAAGTGCAATTTCTGTGTGCAAGATGCCTTTCTGAGCACTGAACATACAGTACAATGGCCAGAAAGTCTCTCCCTTCATAGAGCTTCCATTCAAGTGGGGTGAAAGCAAATTTAGGTGAAATATGTAGCATATTCATTGTAGTTATTGCCAGGTATAAAAATAAAGCAGAGAAAAGAGGTTAGGAGTGCTGGGGGTTGTAATTTAACAGTGTGCTATTTTAATGCCCTTTGAAGCTATCAAAGAAATTGATACATTTAGGGCAAAATGGCCAGATTTTTGTAAAACAATTCAACCTTGAGCACTGTTCAGCCATATAAGATTTTCTAGTTCTTCAATCAAAGCTGGCAGTTCAAGAGGGCAATGCACCCTGTCTCTCTACTTGAGGCTCTCCACTGATTGCTCTGAGTTGACAATAATAGCAGAGCTCCAGCCAATTTCTAGACTGGTGAGAATCTTGGGAAAAGATATTTTTAAAAAATATTATGCCCCACGGAGTCCTCGCAGTTGGTGAAAAATAACAGATCCTCACCAGGCCGGCCCAAATCCTCGCCTGACCATTGAGTTTCGTTGTGGTCACAGTGTGCAGGCCTGGGTCTGGAAGAGAAGAAAGAAGTGAAATAAAATGCAGATGGTGTGCAAAGAGCTTCATCATACTTGATAGGTCAATTCTAGAGAATTACATGATTAAGGAACGTGACGGAGCAGAGTAGCAGATGTATAGGGACTTCAGAAAAACATTTTGTGTGGGGCTTTAAAATTACTTAGTAGCTTAATAAAAATTGACGTCTATGTGGACACTATCTCATGGTTGGAAAGCCAGCTGAAAGATCGAAAACCTGTAAACAAATGAGAATAAATGGCTTGCAGTTCATACTGGGAGGGGTTCTCAGTGTTGGCACTTGAAGAGCTCTTATTTAGCTCGAGAGCTCCATGGCTAAGCTATTACATTGGGATAAATAGATTGGGAATGAACGGCGCAAATGAACTACATTGGCAGGCACCTCTGGAAAGGTAGGGAACCTTATACCGTGGAGTTGTTTGTACTCAAATTTAGAAAAAAGACTACTCCCAAACATCTGTTTTTCAGAATACAAAGTGGTGTCATTGGGGCTGGAAAGCCAGGAAGAGACTACAGTCCTGACTGCATTTGGGAAGGGTCATTGGGGCAGGAGGAGAGATGAAAGTTTCTCTGTTACATCAGACAAACTGATGCTTAAGAAGGAAATGATCTACAAATGCCTAAAAGATGTAAATACCAAGTAAAGTATAAAAAGATGTATCCCAATACCCCAGGGCAGAGTGATAGGAGAGACTTAAAGAAAGGACCACTGCAGGCAAATTCTTTCTTTCAAAAATTGAGAACTCTGTTGGTCAGTTAGACTAGGAAATGATTCTTTTAGAGTTCATATTCCTATTTCAAGACCCTGCTCAAATGTCACCTGTTTGTTTGTTTGTTTGTTTGTTTGTTTTGGGGGGGGTCTTTCCTTGATTCCTCTCCCAGACCTCCAAGGCAGAATTAATCACTCCCTCAATTCTCTTCCACAGCATTTCAGAAATGCTTCCATTGTGGCACTAAGCACACTGTATGTTAGCTCCATTTTGAACTTTATTTAGTAGGATGTGAGCTTCTTATGGACTGGGTTTGTGTCTGATATTTTCATCTCCAGCACCTAGAATATTGACTGGTCTATTAGATGTTTAACAAAGTGAATGGCACACCCTGATGCATTTCCTTGGGATTTAATTATCCCAAGTTATTCTTTGTTACCTTGATAAGGCCACAGTGCATTACAAAATGAGGGAGAGAGAGAGTATTTTAGGTAATGAAATGGAGAGATTGCCAATGTGTTTATTTTAAGAGAAAAAGGCAAGGTGCCAAGGAGTGTGTATATCTTGCTACCTTTTATGTAGAAGGAAAGAGAAATAAGGATATATTCCTATTTGCTATTATATTTGTAAGTGTCCTCTGAAAGGATACTTTAAAAGTTAATTACTGATTAGCTCTGGGGGGAGATAGTGTAATAGAATGATGGGGACAAAAATAAATGCAAAATATTTTACTGTATACATTTGTATATTGTTTTGACTTCTTAAGCAATTATTCATCAACTATTAAAATATTTAAAAACATATCTGTAAAACTAATCACACGGAGAGTGAAAGCACTAGCAACAATGATAAGGTTGACAAGATACCATGGTTCATTAGTTTAAGCAGAAAGGTAGTGCTGTCTATTGGTTGGTTTTAACAAATGAACTCAATTCCAGTTATGGGCCAAGTTGTTGCTGAAGAAATTAAGGGAATTTTTATTTTCTCATGCAAGTCATGGTAATCACAATTTTTTTTTTTTTTTTGGAAAGGTAACTGGATGAAGGTGGCATTCACTCTGTTTCCGCTAATTGCACTACTAGGACAGCATGCCTTAAGGATTCTCCATCTGTCACACTGAACCCAAGACAATTCCTTAACATATTGTTAGAAAATCAATATTTTAAGTAATGAGATTTGGTCTGTCCTTGAAGTAGTGCCGGGTCCTAAAATAGATTTATATAAAGTTTTCGTTTGTCTAAACTAATTAGTGATTGCTTCCCTGACTGATTACTTTCACACAAAAACTATCACATTAAATATATATATATGTACATACATCTATACATACATCTTGAATGACACATGTCAAAATATAATTTTCAAGAAGTTATCAAACATAACCCATACAAATATAAAATATGCATGTGTTAAAGAGTTATTCAACTCATTAATGAGAGAATGAGCTGGACAGTAAAGATGGTTCAAAGGAGAAGTAAACTGAGGTTACGTAGACACGGGAGAAAAAAAGTTTGACTACAATAGATACATAGATAAGATGTTTACACAAGTAAGATGCTTAATAAATCCCACAGAGCAATAAAACTATAGCCTTCGGAATCATCTTTTCTTCCAAGAAGAAATCATTTGTATGTCTACTAGATAAAAATCTACCAACAAACAGGCAACTTCACAGAAAATAGACTTTTAGTCAATTAGTAGACACAGTCAAATAAGGTATATTCCCTTGAATGATCAAATGATCATCAGGTGGGCCTGTTAAACAATGCTCCAATATGACATCAAAATGTATATGACACAGTCTCTTTGCTTACTTTCAAGTTAGGTGATGTTTCTTAATACATGCTAATAAAAGTAAAAGCTATTGAAAGACTGGAGTGAGTTTTATCTTTGTCACCAGGCCTGAGAACGATGGGGTTTTAGATATTTTAAGAGGTAGGCCTTTTCTAATGGGATTCTCTGTACAGATGAATTAAAAAGAAAGAATTATTAAGCAATGCATTTTGCAACTAATATGATGTTGAAGATGAAGACAACATCGGTACCCCTAATAAAGACAATAATAAATTTGACTTCATTTGTAAGTAAAATATATCCATTATTTTACATTTATTCCTTGAGATGAGGGAACATAACTAACTCACAAAACTACCATCAGTGGTAGAAGACCATTTTATATTTATACAAACCGAAGATGCAGCTGTAATACATTAAAATATCTCCACAAACCAATTAACAAGGAAACTTGTTTTTCCTTGCTAATTGGGAAGCTGAACAACAAAGCTTATAGCTTTGTTGCTTCAGAGTAAATCACAAGGCTGATCACCAGAAGGCATATTTTTGATACATTCAACCCAGCCTGTCAGTTCTCTAAATTGTAAGCAAAATAGTCATACAGTAAATGGCAAAGGCTCAGCAGAGCTCTTCAAGAAAAATTAAGGTCCACAGAGAACCAAAAATGCAGAGTTCATGTTGACAAAAGGATAATTTTTCAAGGAAAAGCAAAATCTATATTTTTCCAGAACCTAACGCAAGACATAACCTCAAGTATCACTAAGTAAAACTGGCTGATTTATTAGTAGTAAAGTGGTCTAGGAAATTTCTTAGAAATGCATCAAGCCAGCAATTCATTAAAAAAAAAATTTAAAAAAAAACTTTTCACCCTTGAAATCCATGGGCTAAGCCTAGAATAAGAACAATTCTATTTATCTTTGTCCAAGACACTACTGAGTTTTCTACATCAATTTCTTTTTGCTTGGTATAATATCCCAAGGAATTTTCAGTTGGAAAGTTTATAGTTGGCATAAACATTTTATACTTTCTCATAGCAATATCAGAGATGCTCTGCTTATAGAGGAAATTTGCCCTCAAAAAAACAAAACAAAAAAGAAAGAAAGAAAGAAAGAAAGAAAGAAAGAAAGAAAGAAAGAAAGAAAGAAAAAGAAAAGAAAACAATACAAAACAAAGAAGAAGAAAACAGCAGCTGGTTATCCAAATATTTCTCTTATAATGGCCAGATGATTTGAAAAGGGAAAATGTTGTGAAGAGAAACACATGAAATTTGAATTATTTAAAAGCCTCACAGCTACTACAGAAAAATAATATCTGGCCCAAATAAAAGTGTCTCCAATACTACTTAGTATTTTCTTACTTACTTAGTACTACTTAGTATTTTCTTGTTTACTTTTTACCCATTAAAAGCTGATGTACGGTTCAGGAAAAATAGGAACCAAAAAAAAAAAAAAGACCACTTAATACCTTCAAAGTAATGTCATCATTCTTTGTATTTTTTGTGCCTGAGGCAGATTTTTTCTTTGTTCTTTTCTCAATTGGTCTCTTAACAAAGCCGGAGGAGCGACTATACTTCCCCATGAAGATAAGGCTATTAATTAACCAGATTTGCCAAATAAGACTGGGAAAGTAAAGTATTAAGTAGGAAACTTAAGTGCTGCAAAGTCGTAACTGTGACAGCAATGCAGAGAAATTTCAGTGTTAGAACCACCTTTAGTGATTTAACCTCTACGTGGGTAAAGCTCCAAGGTTAACATCTGATTATTAGCAATCAAAACCTAGGCTTTGGGGTCTCCTTATGGTTAGGAGTGTTTTTATTCATTTATTTTTAATTCCTGAAAAATGTATCCATATCTGCTCTCGATTTAAAAACAAAGTACTAACCAAAAACTTTGTCTGAAGAGAGACAACTAAGGACCTAAGAATGCTACATAGTACGACTGGGGAAGAGGGATTTCCCCTCTTACACTGATTTGATTGGATGCAGAAGTCTTGGAGGAGGGAAACACTGGTCAGAGATAAAGTAGAAGTAGAAAAAGAAACGTCTCCAGGAGAACCTTTGTTCACAGAGGCTGATGGGCTGAAGGCTCCCTTTAGCAGATCCCCCAAATCTCAAAGATGCAGCCAAGAGCTCAAATGCCATCAAGTCTACAAAAGAGGCAGAAAAGGTACATCTGAATGGGGAACTAGGGAGAAGAAAGTATAGAAGCACGTTAAGAAGGAAAATTCTATAAAAACATAGAAAAGTTTTTACCTAAAACGAAGGCTTCATACATGCAAATAAGTACATTCAAACTAAGAAGTGGTACTCAAAGGGCAAGCCACAGGGAATGGAAAGTCATTTTCCTAGTCATGCAAATGAAGGTCTCAGATTTGGCTTGTGACCTTGAAGATGAGACACTGCAAGTGTCTTAGACCATTAGAAGTCTAAAATAATGTTATATGTTAGGAGAGAGAAAAGGTTCCCAAACATATAAGGGATTTGATATACTCTCTGAACTCCCAGGCAGAGTAATTTTATCATTCTTATCTTAGTCTTCACCTCTGAAATTTCATTCCTCTATCCTATTTAATGGTCCAGCACACTGTAGTGTTCAGTTAGAGGCAATGTGGTTGGGTGTCAAGTCAAAGAAATAAAGACACAGGTCAGATTCTTGCTCTGACTCTACTTTTCAAAGTAACCACTGGAAACCAAATCTTAAGCATTTAACCTCTTTTCCACACACTAATCTTCTCATATTTCCATAAATGGTCCACCTTTTAAGCAAGTATTTTAAATCCTTAAATTGAAAGTCCTTAAGCAAAGGGAAAAGACCGATTTAAAATTGTTTTAGTAAACTAACGTTTACTAAAGGGAAAAACGATGACAAAGTCATTGGAAAGAAGTCTAAAAGAAAGTCAGATTGAGTACTTTTGCCTTATGAAATCACCAGTGTTGGGAAAAATGAAGATTTCATAGTTGTTCTATAAATGGAAAGATTGATCTTGGATCACTGGAGGAGGGAAGAAGAAGAAGGTAAGCAGGCAGAGGAAAGGAGTGGGGGAGAAAACAGGAGGAGGGATCTAACCTATTTTTATTTTCAAAACAGACTGTATGATCGATTCCAATTTCCCTTTCCTAAACCAGTTTGCATTAATACTAATATAACCAGTGGATACAAGTGAGTAGTTTAAATGTTGTTAATGAAGTGTATCAATATCTTCCTTTCATAAAACGACCTTGGTTGATGGGGAAAGTGGGGCATGCAGTTATATCTGAAATGGCTACATACATGGTCCATGCAAAGGGGGAAAGGGAAATACAATTTATAGAGCCTCTACTTGGGGCAAGGTCCTTCACACAGGTGACAGGATTCACCCTTACATTAACCTTATATGGTTTTGTCCCTGTTTTGAAGAGAAGGATAAAGAAGCTCAAAAATGGTTATTCCCCAAGGTTTCATGGCCAACAGAGGCAGAGCCACAATTCACATCTAGTTTGGCCTGACACCAGAGCTTCCTCTCTTTTGCACATCATCTGCTGCCTGCACAGGCCTGACTGGCTCCCCATGGGCATTTGACTTCATCCAAGATTTAGTAAGATCAGCCCTCCTCTACTCGTATTATAATCACAAGAATTCTTATAAAATATCAAACTACTACAAGTCTAATAAAATACCAACAATTCTTATAAAAGTTCTTATAAAATATACATCTTTCACGTAAAGGAGGCACACACATGAGGCGCCCTTGGTTCTCAACAGGCTTCTGTACTGATAGAAATGCCTACCTACAAGCACAACGTGTTTCTCATGTGGACACATATAGCCTTTGTGGTACTGAAGCTACACTTTCAAGTCAAAGACAGACCTGCTCCTATGAACAACATAGCCTATAACCTTCAAACATTCGAAGTGATATATGATTTATAATCTTTTATTCTTTCCTACCAAACTGCCAACCAAATGGCCTGGTGAACACCACCAGAATGGTCTGTCTTGTCCTGCCCATACTGCTTGCTCTATTCCTTTCCAAACTAATTCAATCTGCCAACACTTCTTAGATACTTGAAAGAGTATAGGTCACTCTCTTACTGTAACTCAAAATCAAATGAAAAACCAGTATAACTTATCAGGAATAGTCTAATGTGAAAGACCAAAGAGAACCTGTATGAAATGTAAATATCTCTGAAGAGCAATAAGAACGATGGATTCCACTTTAATATACACAATTCATGGGGAGTGGGGCTAAGACAGCATGTACCTCTCCCCAAAACAGAAGGAATAGCTGTGGTTTTTTTAACTTCAAAACCAGAATGATGGCTGCTTCTTAGAAGAGATTGGTTTCAGTCTCTCTCACTTAACATAACCACCCACGTGGAGTGCCTAGACGAGCAGTCACAGCATCAATGTAGAGTTGATAAGGACAGACCATCATACTGACCCCACCACTGACCTGATGAATTAGAATCCATGTATTGGGGAAGTCCTCTCTTCCCCAGTGATTCATGTGCACATTCATATACACTGATCTATTGAATTTTGGCACAGAAGAGAAGGATTCCTTTTCTTAGAGATGATACTAGAAATAATAATTAGACTAAAAAATAGAAATGATGGAATAAAAATTTAATTTTACTACAATAGTAATTCTACTGAAATTATAGCTAGACATAAAGACTGACTTTTACAGGCAGAGAAGGACAGATACCATATGTTTTCACTCATAAGTGGAACAGGAGAAACTTAACAGAGGACCATGGGGGAGGGGAAGGGGAAAAATAGTTAAGGAGAGGGAGGGAGGCAAACCATGAGAGACATTTGAATACTAAGAACAAATTGAGGGCTGACGGGGGTTGAGGAGAGGGGAAGGAGTGTTGGGCACGGAGGAGGGCACTTGTTGGGATGAGCACTGGGTGTTATATGGAAGCCAACTTGACAATAACCTGTAAAAGAATAAAAAAGACTGACTTTTTAAAAAATGGAGATGGTTTTAAACTTTTTTTTCAAAATAAGCTGTGCGATTGAATTCAGATTCTTTTTCTCAATGATTTGCTGACATTGATATAACCAAAGGTTGAGTGAATGGATATCTTCACGTGTAAATAGGAATAACATTGCCCATCCCACAGAATTGGGGTGAAATTAAACAATGTGTGAACAGTGCCTGGCATATGGCAGGCAATCAAAAAATAGCAGCACTATTCGTAACCATCATTACTAATTTTTGTACCAGAGCTCAAGTGGATTAACTGGTCAATTTAACTGGCCCTCCTCAGCAATTTTATTTTTTCCTCTGTTGTTTGTTTGTTTTTAGAGATGTGTGAGTCTACAATCACAGCAAACCTTGATTTTATATTTTTTAAATTTCTAGATATGTAAATGATGAATTCAGTTAAAGGAAATTCTCCAAATATGCCAGACCCTAACACACCGATTCTACATTCTCCTGTGACTCAAAAACAAACAGTACAATATTTATGTGCACTGTTAGAATGGGAAATGTTTCAATTAGACTTCTCTTCTCATGACAAAGACTTTCATCAGGGAACCATTCCCTTAGCATTCTCTCATGTGACAAACCCACCACAATCTATATCCATCACCACGGTTGCCATCTCTAATCCTACCCTCAGAACTGTGAGCTGTATAATTACCACTATGCCATATTAGCATTTGTGGGCTCCCTCGAGACTAATGGGACACAAAAGGTGACACGTGTATGGATTGTGTCAAGTTGTCACATCACACAAAAACATGGTCCTAATCCCACAGGCTGCAATATACACCTAATGATACACTCATGTCACAGAAGTACGTAAATAGTGCTCTGCTGCCCGTTAAAGGTTTCCTGGCAGTAGGATGAGCTCAGGGGGATGTATGCGAATGAGTGATCACATGTCATATGAGATGATTAAAAATGAGTAGGTCCCTTTTAGAGATTAGTGATTGTTAAATTATTTCATTCACTTGCTATTCATGATGAATAATAAATCACTCTCCATGTCTACTGTTCTATTCATTTGCTACATAGGGATGTTTAGAAGCTAATTACTCTGAGATAGCCTCCCCAGCATGAAGGGAATAAGTAGATGGAGAATTCTAGTTCTTATTGCATTTTTTTATGGTAGGCCTAACATTTAGCCAGATTCTTTAAAGGGTTACCCATAATTATCTCCATTTCCTAGTTTTCTTGTGGAATTTTGCTTAGTATGTCCTAGTGTTTTAAAGCCTGTTGGGGACTCATTTAAGGTCAAAAAGTCCCTTAATCTAAACTAGTACTTCCTAGAACTGGATAAATTGTCTATTTGGTAGGCCTCAGGAGGACTGATTTCCTTACTGGGCATATGTTAAACACCTCACAGGATGGGCAACACTCTCAGACCCTTCCCTCTAAGCTTGCAATTAATCTGTTCCTTCAGCCCAGTGTTTACTGAGTACCTATTACATGCTCAATACTTTGATAAAGATTGTGCAAAAGAGAAAGATAAGCCATGTTCTTGGCTCTAAAATTAGCCTAACATCACATCAGGGAGACAACTGATATACATAAACTGATAAAAGATTCAGTAAATACCCATTTCACAGGAATCTTGGGCTATGCACTGTGTTAGGCACTTTTGTAAACATTATGTCATCTATTTAATCATAACAATGCTTTGGAATGAGTTTTATCACCATTTTACAGATAAAGAAATTGAAGCTCAGAGATGAGCCTTGCTTATGTTTAAACAACTACTCAGTGGGAGACCTGAGACCCAGAACCCTCTGAACATCAAGCCTAGTATACTTTCCAAAACCCCATATGTTCCATACATGAGAGATAATTAGGTGTTAATTTGTGAGGCAAGAAGATTAAATCTTGTAGTTCAGAGAGAAGGGCCCAGAGTTATCAAATAAGTCTTTGTAGAAATAGGGCCTTCACAGAGTGAGGCTTTGAAAGGTAAAAAAAGATGCAAGTGGTAGAGAAGAAAAGAAACAACAGAAGCAAAATCATAGAGATCAAAATCAGAACGGGAGATGGGAGGGGCTGCTACAAACTGGACTTGAGTAAACCATATACATTTTGTAGGGCACTGATTGGTTAGGTTTCCCAGGCTAATGAAGCCATTACATGTCACATAAGAGAAAAAGAGAGCTACTGGAGAGTATTCTTTCTTTGACCAAATTTTTGTCATGTTTCCCTGAGTTGCCTTCTTAAGTAGGCCTCAACTTCAGCTGATGGGAACTACAAACTCTCAGCACAAACAACTATGCCACCACCTCCCCCCACCTTGCTGCACGGTAAGGTACTTAAACTCTAGCATGGCTTCTATCAGCCCAAGGCCTTGTCCCTAGGATGACGACAGTCCCTTCAGTCTGACTGAGAAAGCTTCAGCTGCCACAAGAATTTATTGTTTGTTCCAGCCAAAACCTGACTGTAGACCCCTAATCTCCCTCTTATTAGAGCATTTTCTTCAGAAAACCTGCAGTTATAAATCCTTTTATGTCCCTTTGATATGTATCTTCTAAAACCCAGGAATATCATTCTCGAGTGGGCCATTCCTTTGAAATGTAATCATCAAGAAAGGTAGGGCCCCTGTTGTGTAGTTTCTGTGGAAGGGTAGAAACCTAACTTTGATAAGTACCAGTTAATTAGCAAACACAGATGGACTAATCACACTGACCATTACCACCACCCAATATCCTTCAATACTATTCCTTAGGTACATGCCATCATTTAAAAAGCTTCCCACTATTTGTTTCAATGGAGTTGAGTTCAGTTTATACTGAAGTCTCCATCCCCTACTGCACTAGATAGAAGAAAATCTGTCTTGCCATCTTTAACATTCAGCAATTTTTTGCTCTGACAGTATTGGGCACGAGAATGACAATAAAAGCAATGTTTAGCTTAGAAGCAACAAGTAGAATGGTCACTTTCCCCCTTAAAATCCTTCAGTGAGTCCTCGTCACCCTGAGGTTAAAGCTCAAAGAATTAGGCATGGCACACAAGGTCCTTCAGGTGCTGACTCCTGCTTGCCCTTCCAGACTCATTTTTCACCACCCCTCAACCAATACCTAGTGTTATACCCACCTGTAATATCAGCTTGCCCTTCCTGAAACAGATGACGCCAGTTTCTCATCTCCATAATTTTTTAAGGCTAGTCCCTTTGCCTGGAATGGTGGGAAAAAGAGTTAGCATCTATTGAGCATTCAAGGTATAGTGGGCTCCATTCTAAGAAATTATATTCATTAGCCATTAATCATCATAATTTTATAAGATACATGGTCTCCTCATTCACATGAGGCAAGTAAAGCTCAATGAGTGTAGATAAGTTGCCCAAGGTCATTCAGAATGGCAAAGCAGAATGTATTTCAGAGACTTTCATGTGCTCTTGACAAGGCTTTTACTCAAAACCAAATAGACCATACTGTTTCCTCCCCTCCTCAATTATTTTTCCCACCTTGTTCCCATTGTAAAATTCTAGGCATACTGTCAAACCCGGCTCAAGACTCTCTCCCACTTGAAATAGCCCCAATCCCTCTCTCTGCTTTTATAGCACTTTATGTCTTCTGTGGTTATAGCCCTTGTTATGTTACAGAGAGCGTTTTTTATTCATTTGTGTCTCTCCCACCTTGAAAGTAGAATATCTGTACTTGCCCAAGCCCAGTACTTGCCACAAAACACATGGTCAGCTAAAGTCTTTTGTATAAATTCTTGAAAGTAGAGAGAGACAAACATAGGACAGGTAGTTGGAAAAGTTATGGAACAGAGAGCCTACATTAGACTTGCTTATTTGCTACATAGGATTGTAAAGAAGAAGAATAGAAAAATATGATCCATTCAACATATATTTATTGAACCCCTCTGTGGGCCTAACACTGTGATTAGTACTTGGATAACATCGAAGCTTCTAGCATGGTTAATGGGAAAACAAAAACCATTGGCAGGAACAAGGGAATCCTTCCAGAGAAGTGATTTTGTTGGGGATATGTGTCAGAGAAAAGAATTGGATACTCAAATTGATTATTTATAAAATCTCCTAAACAAACAAATCCGCATTTTTCTGTTTTGATTTGATTTTAGTTTATTTCTTCCAACAAGAAGGAAGACAGGTATTTGTCATATAGAGAAGAAAAAAGTTCATTTCAGCTGGGTAGATTTTCTGTAGGTGGCAATGTAGGAGAGTGGTTTTGAAAGAGCACTGGTTTGGTGTCTGCGTAATTGAGATTGCAGTGTTATTAGCGTTCCAAGGTTCTCACCATAAAACCCAAATTGTTTGCTATTTTGCATAAATTTACATGCCAAATTAAGGGAGTTTTAACCCACGTATGTGGGAGGAAGGGAAAAGAAATTAATACAGTTTGTATAATTACATTCAAACCCAAATTAAGAGACTGTTTTGCATATCATATGCAGAGTAGTTTAGTAAATCTATCAACTTAATCAAGCCCCAGGTGAAGGACAGTGAGCTCCAGTCAGTGGTGTGCCGGTAAATGTTGAAGAAGTTGCTGCTCTTCCAGAGAAAAACAGTTATGATGGAAAGGGTTTGCCGATTTCTGTTCACGTCACGGACAATTTCAAGCTACCAGTCTGTTATCACTGAAAACTTGAGTTGAGAAGAGATGTGTATATTTGGCTTTCAGGAGCCAATGTACATGGGTTCCAGAATACCACAGGTTTAATCTGAAGATTAAAATTTCACACATCTCACTTACTGAGCTTCTAAACTTCAGAGCTCCTTCTAAAAGATGGACTCTCTGACTGGCGGAAGGAATGTCAGTAACCATGAGAAATTGTAATACAATGAGCCACATGCCTCTTGAATTTGGGAGAACTTATGGCTTCTTTGGGGAAAAACCAAAGCCAAAAGTACAGAAAGGCAATGATATTCCCTCATGGAATGGTGTGTGAATGGGGGAACATTAGTTGACACATTAAGGACTGAATAACTCCACTGCTGGAACATTCCCCTTGAGCCCACCATCCCTGTGTAGTTCTAAAAATGGGCCGGTGTGGCATAGATGCACAGGACACTGTGGTGAAAGACAGCAAGTACCTGAGAGCACTATAATGACCTGTTTACATGTTTGTTTCTCCTAGATGCTGAACGTCCAAGAGCATCAGCCACATTTTATTCAGCATTGTATTCACAGCGAGCCCTTGGCACACAGCGGATTCTGGATTCATGCATACAGTGAGTGAGGAAATGAGTAAACTTGCAGGGAAACTGTTACTTTTAGGACACCTGCACTGCTTACTTAACTGGTATACTATGAGGATAACACAGTGACAGATGGAAAGCTTTTTGAAAAATGAAAGAATTAAACAAAATCTGGGTATCATCGTTATTATTATATCTCAAAAGAATCTGCTATAAACTAATTAAAGCAATATGGGGCTTTCCAGTCAAGGATATTGACAATAATCTCCTGTAGATACAGAGGCCTGCCGGTCATGTGGCAAATGCCTTGAAGTGCTGCCTTCTAAATTATTGTCAAAGCATGATAGATTGCCAGTCTCAGAATCTCATTGGGTAAAGCACCTCAGCCTCTGGGAAAATAAGAAACTTTTTAATGGTGTTTCTAAGATCTATATTTTGATATAACTCCACTAGAATGGGTTACTTGGTAAATGTTTCTGCTTAGATTACTTCTCTTTAAAGCTTCTACTGAACATATATTAAGTACTAGTGCATTCATTTTATCAAACAGAATACCTAGACTGTTGGCGATAATTTGTTGGCCAGTCGTTATGTATTACCTCAAAAGTGGGCATCAAGCAGGTCAGAGTGATCTGGAAACTTTTTCACACTATACATATTACCCAGAAATTCTAATAGACCCACAGTGTGATGTGTCCATTTCCTTCTACAGGCTGAAAATCATGGTTTCGGGGGGGGGGGGGGATGTGTGTTTTATGCCTCAGATGTGATGGGATGGAAAAATCAAGAGTCTGAGTACCACAGATAAGTATTTACAGAATGTATTCACGCATAAACTGAAATATTAGAACTGAAAGAAATCTTTAAGAAAGTATGAAGCCTCCTTTACCCTACCAAGGAGTAACTGAGGCCCAGCAGGTCAGGCGGGGCCCAAGTCTGATGCTAGTCAGTGGGAATGCAAGGCTAACAGTTGCCTGGTCAGTGTTTTTATACCTGTTTATGTCCTCACTGATGGTTTTACCAAAATAGACATCACAGTATGTATTGGCAACGCATGATATTTAAAATCTATTTCATCTTCTATGCCATCTTAGTTGGTACCTAGTCTATTTACACATTTGTTAAATTAATA
Organism: Proteles cristata cristata; assembly: GCA_017311185.1. Lineage (NCBI taxonomy): Eukaryota > Metazoa > Chordata > Mammalia > Carnivora > Hyaenidae > Proteles > Proteles cristata. Next base: position 165,616 of record JAESUZ010002841.1, read on the forward strand.
ACTATTTTATAATTTAGCATTCATTTCATTTCTTTCTTTATGGTATTTATCTCCTTGACATAACTTCCTATTCCACAGCAATATTTGTGCCACAAATTTTATAGAGTCCCAACCCACACTAATTATTCCATGAGTGTTAATATGTTCTATCTACTAAGAACGATGTTATTTCCTGAAGATACAGTACCACACAAGACAGACAATGTCCCTGTCTTTACAGAATTTACAATCTAGTGGAGTGGCCACACAAATAACCAGATAATTATACAAGCATATAAGTACTATAATGGGGGAACTACAGATTTCTGCAGAAACTCAGGAAAAAGATAGGGCATTTCTTACCTATGATGTAATGCAAGCTCTTCTAAAACTTAAAGGCTCAAAACAACAAACATTTATTATCACATAAATTATTTGGGTCAGCAACCCAGGCAAGGCTTAACTAGGTACCTCTGACTCAAGATCTCTCATAAGGTCACAGTCACACTGAGAAGTCTAATTTGAAGACTTAATTAGGGATGAGGTGTCATCTGTTTCCTAAACCACTTATGTGACTTTTTATAGGTTTCAGAAGATTTGTTTCCAAGCTCATTGACATGGTTACTGGTTCCAAGCTCAGTTCCTTACCATGTGGGTCTTTCTATAGATGTTTGAGGATCCTCTGGTAATTGATGGTCCAAGAGAATCAGAGACTGAGAAAGGAAGCTGGAGACGAAAGTCAGTCTTTCTGTAACTTGGAAATGACATCTTAAGGAGAAAATGCACATCCTTCTGCTGTGTTCTATTCATTACAAGTGAGTCACAGTTCCGGCTCATATCAAAGGGAAAAGACTGCACAAGGACATGAAGAAGGCCACCTTAAAGACTCCCTGCCACAGATACCTTAAATGGGCAGGGATTAGGGTGTATGTTAAAGAAGCCCCTTTACCCCCCTGATCCTGGGAAAGTGGCATCTGAATGAACGTGAAAAAGTGAAAGCTTAGCAGGAGTGACTGGGCTGGAAATGTGCATGTGTGCTTGAGTGTGTGCATATAGATGCACACTCACACAAGGGGATAAGAATAGCATCAAAAAGGCTATCCTTTTTCCCGAATAGCCTGTGCACAGAAGCAATGGCAGGAGTAAGCACGTTTAGTGTTCCTGGAGCACAGAGATATAACCAGAGATGGACACTCATAAAGGATGAATCGGGTTGGACAGGAAGGCCAAAGGATGGGTCATGACCTCCCTTTCTTGCTTTCTTCTGTCTCCTATGACTTCCACCACTTTTATCATGAGATAATAATAGATTACTGAAAGAAGTATCTGTCTAGTGTAAGTAATACAATATCCAACCCCTACTGACTTAACCAGTAAGGACACATATTAGTTTGCATAGGACTAGGATATTTCCAAGGTTGACTGACTCAGCAGCTCAAGAAGAGTCTTTTCCACTTATCCACTCTGCCATCCCAGTACTGGCTTCATTCCCGTGGTGTCAGTTCATGTACAACAATGTTGCATGTATTTCCTATGTGAGATGGAGAAAACCTTTCCCAGAAGTTCTTTAGATTTTCTCCCTTCAACTCTCAGTGGCCAGGATTAGGTCATAGTCTGATTCCTGAGTGAGTCAATGGCAAGGGGGAAAAGAATTACTTTGGTTGGCTTAGACTAATCATTTGGGATGGGATGATGTGGCACATCAGCCACAACTAGCCACTAGAGACAGCCGCATACTTAGACTAGACTGGTTTAGCCCTTCAAAGAATTCTTTCCACTGATTTGTGCTCTAGCTTCCATGCTCTGGACTGTAATCAAGGGCAGTTCAAGGATCAGCCACATAAAATCTGCTTCTACATTAACTAAAAAACTGCTTTTGAAGGCTTTTTTTTTTCTTATATCACTTGAGGTCTTTTCTGGAAAGCCTTGCATAAGAGACACTTTCCAAAATTAAAGTTGAAAACACAAAGTTTTTGAGGACAAGAAATGTGGAGCTGACCATGCTTCCCTTTTTACAATGGCTGCCAGGAAACTCTAAGCGAGAGCTGGAACCACGGACCTCTATTAACAATTGTAAATTATTGAGGAACTTACTCCCTGCCTGTTTTCTTGGACTTCATTTTGTTTCTGTATCTCTGCAGCCCAGACATCAGCTGATGCCTCCAAGTCTCTCTGGCTCAGCATCCTCCTTTTCACCCTCTGTCACCTAGGCTCATTTCCCTCACCAGAAACACACAATCCTAAGCATTTTGGGAAATTTCTTACTGCAGATACTTATAGGGTGATGGAGCCAGGGGAAAACCCACACCAGCTGACACATATCAATTAGGAATTTCACTCACCTATGTCATCAATACATCCCCCAGTCCCACCTCACGTTCTTCCAATCTCTTTAGGAACAACACCTATTTCTCTTCTTGGCCTGTGGATGGCAGTACAGGAATCATCTTTGGCTATTTAGGTATGCCTTTGGAATGTCTCTTTCCATCGTGGGCAGGTCATCCATGTAATCCAAGCATGGTTCTCCCCCAAGAGAAGACCTGGTGGATGACATTTTCTCCATCTTCTTATACAAAAATATGTTATCTAACTATTGTGTGTGTCTTTCTTTTTAAGTCACCCAAAATCCTTTTTAGAAAAGATAAATTATAGATAATTTCAGTAAATCTACCTAAACAATGTTATAAAGGACATTGTTGGCTACCAAAAAAATTGCTTGAAATTACAAAAGGGTGTAGCTAAGCAAAACATTTGCATAGTATCTGGTGTGTTGCTGTGTCACATGTGGATCTCATTTTCCTATCCTTCTCCTAATGCTTACATACAAGATTAGAAGTCAATTGAATAAAACACTAGACATTCCTGAATCCAAAACACACCTCTCAAGTATTTAGAGATCATCATTTCAATAAATATTTGGATGGAAAGAATATATTGTAATCTATTTGAAACATCACATACTTCACTCTGCTAGCATACAGAACTACAGTCAAGAAAGACTCCTTGACATGATATTGAATAGTTATGCAATGCCGCCATGGCAGAAAGAGGTTTTTAAAGATGCTGAAAAGGATACCTAGCCCAAAACAATATTCTTGAATTATTCATTTTGCCACAGTGCAGTTGGAAACTGATCCCCACAGGTCTCCTTTCCACTGCACTCCAACCCCCTTCATTGTTCCTTTGGAGACGTCAGCCTAAGTCCTCGCTATTCACAAACCTATTCTGGAACCCAGCGTGAGTATGCAAAGCCATCAATAATTTATTTTTTTCCATTTGGGTGGTGATAATGTTACTGTATCAGCACAAAAATGATCCAGGTGAATAATGCTAACAATAAGAGTGCTACCTCAGATGTCCCAAACATATTTCCTCCCTGGAGTGCAGAATGTTCTATCTATTGGCTCATTTGTCCTTTCAAAAGAGGCAGATACTGTTATATTATTAACTCAGTGGAGAAGCATAAAGGTTTAAGCCACAGTCATCAGCAGAGAAGGTAGGATTAAATAAGAAAATGCATAGAATCTAACTTAATCATCACCAAAGACTGAAGACAGAAGTTATGTTTTCTCCTTCTTTTGAAAATCCTTTCTCGCACAGTGTAAAATCAACAAATACAATAAATTAAACTAACATTGGCATGCACTTTACACTTTACCAATACTTCCTCTGTACTACCATTTCTAATCCTCAGCACTGGCCTGGGCAAGGATATTTTTATCTCCATTTTCTAGATGAAATTGAGGCTCAGAAAGGTAGATTTACTTGTCTGAGATTGGGGAACTGGCAGGTGTGAAGCCAAGACTCAAGTCAAGATCTTCGGACTCTAAATCAATTCTTTTGTTGTTATACTTCTGACTAGTAGTTGGTAAGAGGGAATTTTATTCACATTTCAAATCAGACAAAAACTCACAGTGCTTCGTATTGTTGTATAGGAAAAGATGATGGAACATAATTCACTCAGACCATTAAAGGCTTAAGCTCAACTGGAAACATGCAAACAATGACTACAACAAGGTCTGGTTTTATTAAAAATACATACACACGCACATGCACACACTAACATCAGACTTAATCGACCTTGAATACATTTCCAAGTCTCTTCTCTTCTCATGAGTGGCCAGTCTGACTCCTAAAAAAGAAGGGAGGTCATTTTGAAGACTAGAAAGAAATGTAAATCAGGTGAGAACACAACTGAGGTAGCTAACAATTTATGCAGAGACATAGCATCAAAATGCTAAATATTAATTATGTTAGTAATGAGCAGGTTCAGCACGGTTTGCTGTTTCAGAAGGTTAAAGAGAAGGCACATTTTAACACTAGGACCATTAAAGCCATAAGGAAAAGGAGTAAGTACAAGCTGTCCAGCTGATGGACATTTCAGGATGGACGTATAAAGACCGATCTGTGCTCCGACCTGGGAGCTAGAGACAAGACTGAGGTAGAAATGGCAGGTCTCTACTCAGGTGCTCACAGAATGATGCTGACAACCGTCCACAGAGTGCCATCTGGAGCCAGGCTTGTCCTAGACACTAAATGCTAGCTGCCACCTCCCTTCTTTACAGGCCTGGAGGAATTACCTCGTTTTGCAGCTGAGAACACTGAAATTCAGAGAGGCTAATTCTTCCCAAGTCCCAAGCCAGAAAGCAATTGATCTGGGGAATTTCACTTTAAGGATGGGCCTCCTCTTCGCCACATCCCTCTGGCCAGGAGAAATAGGTTGTTTCTACACACCAATTGAGAGTTTCAGAGCTGAAGCGAGGTAGCAAAAAGGAAAAGAAGGATCCATGAGGGCTCTCCCTACTCCCTGATTCCCCACACCCTCACTCACAGACCACTGTCCTCCTCCAGGCTCCTCACCTCACCCGAGTCCTGAGGGAGAAGGGGAGTAGATGAGGTGAGTGAGCCCATGTCCTGCTTCCCTCTACAATCATTATTCATGGCTGGCCAGAAACCTGTGACTTAGGGTAGGGTCACAGCAAGGTGGCTTTCCAGGGGGCCACCTTGGCAGTCATCACTAAAAACCCTGAAATTTGGCCTCTCGAGTTTCCAGGCACATGTGGAATGCATTATGTTTCTAATCATAACACTGCCAAAGCTGTGTTCAAATAAGGAGCTTGTGAGAGAAACTACCCAAATTAGGAAACCAACGTGGGCACCACAGATTTGGCCTTCAACCTCTCCTGCACGCTGCCAACATTTTTCTCCTCTTGCCTGATACTGCCATTTAAGCATCCTGTTAACTGGCAGAATTTTTCATAAGGCAACCTCTGTTTGCGGAGAACTTGTACCAGGTTTATTTATAATTGTCCTATTTCCAAGCATCAAATATGTTATTTTCACTGCTGCTTTTGTTATTGGGAAATACTCACCTTCCCTTCCCCCGAAGACTCTGGTCCTCTGGTTTTTATTTTCTAGAAAGATCACTTGGCTCCTGAATCTCGGAATCTGACTAGCTGACCCTCAGAGTCACTGACACTTTTGCTACTTCTAAAGCAGATATTTAAGTATGCTCACTCTTTACCTCTGACCGTAGCCCCAAATCTTTGAATTTGGGATACGGAGGATTCGTTTCCCAGAGGTGTCTCCCACCCCTTCAGCAGAAGTCCTAGGCTGGGGATCTACCTCGGTATCTTGTTTCTTACCTCAAACCCCAAGCCTCATCCAAGTTCCTAATTTACCTCCCAAAGCCAGGGCACCTCCTTAATGAAAAAGACATCCAGGTCAACAGTCATAAACACTTTCCTTATCTCCATTACCTCCCACAGAAACCCTATGGGAAGGGACTATTATTTCAGCTTTCCAGTTGAGAAAACTGAGGCACAGAGCAATTGCAAAACTTGTTTAAAATCGCATAGCTAGTAAATGACCAGATTTAGAACTGCAACAGTCAAGCCTCTTTTTCAGTTTCTTGTTTCTAAATAACTTCAAACTCACAAAAAATTATCAAAAATAGGAAGAGTACAAAAACACTAATGTATTCTTTACCCAGATTCCCCTATTGTTAAAAGTTACCTTATTGGCTTTGTCTGCACTCCTGTTTGCTTGCTCTCTCATCTCTTTACATATAATGTTTTATACATTATGTACAACCAACATTATATATGATGTTTTCTCCTGAACCACTTAGAAGGAAATTGAATACATTATGCCCCTTTGCCCTTAAATGATACAGTGCGTATTTCCTAAGAACAGGGGTATTCTCTTACATAACCACAGCACAGTTATCTCATTCAGTAAAGCTAACATTAATAATAAAATTGTAATCTAATCTATATAATCCAATTTTTCCAATTGACCTAAAACTGTCTTTTATCGCATATTTCTTCCTCTTCCACAAGATTCAGTATAGGATTGGGTTTGCAGGTAGTTGTCATGTTTCTTTAATCTCTTTGAATCTGAAACATTTCCACAGCTTTTGTCTTCTAGGACACTGACATTTTGAAGAATACATTTCCTTCCTCCCCTTTTTCTAGCAGTAAATGCCTGATGTGAGGTTTGTCTGATGTGTCCGTACATTTAATTTACACGTTTCTGGCCAGAATATCCATAAGTGATATTACGTTCTCATGGGATCACATTCTGTAAGTATACAATGTTTATTTGCTCCTTATTGGTGATTTCAGTTTGTTTACTTAATCAAGGTGTTGTTTGATTTTTACACCATATAGTTTACAATTATTCCCCTTGAAACTAATAAGCAGTCTGTGGGGAGTCAGTTAAAGAACATGAAAACATGCTGTTCCTCATCAAAATCCCCCCTCCTCAGAGTTTGCATTCATTGATGATTTCTGCTTGAGCCATTCTTGACTAAGATGCTTATAAAATGATGCCTCCACATTTAGCAGTCAGTTCTTGGCATTCTACAGTAAGCGCTCTTCCTTTTCCTAAATTTATTTACTTATCTATTTATTGTCAGTATAGGTTTGTGGGTTTCTATTTTCTTTATTGGCTTATATTCATACTCTCCTTATTTGATATTCAAATTGCTCTAGCTCTGATGAGAAGCCACTGCAAGCTTTCTCTTACCCTTATGACAAACCCTCATCATTATTTTTAACATGTCCTTATTTTCTGGCATAACGAGATGTTCCAGGATCCTCTAGAACTTTCTATGACACAGTTCTAGATTCATCCATTTATCTAAGAGATCTTTGTTCTTTTAGTAAAGAATGGTATTAGGGAACAAAATCTGCACACGGGATGTACTCATTGCTTACTGAGGTCTTTTTGCTGCTAGTTCCTTTTAGCAGAGCTGGGAATTATGTGCTTGCATACATACACTTACGCATATTCAAACATGTACATACATGAGCACATGTGCATGCATACACATATGTAAATATTTTGAAAATAAGTGCACGCTAATGCCTCAAATTTGGAGCACACTCTCTTAATCACTGCATAGTGTTTGTCCTTTGCTCCCACGTGGCTGAAAAAAATTAAGATAGAATCTATTACGACAGCTTTACAACTGCTGTTTAAAATTTCTCCCCTATTCTGGGGGCAACATTATGTGTCCTTAAAGGTTCAATTTTGTCTTAGGTCCTTGCAAGACTGTAGGCTTGCAAGGCACAAAGGCTTGAGTTTCTCCTGGAATTCAGAACCTCTGACTATCACTGGTTTCAATACTTTGAAGTCATTCACAATATTCTGAGACAGCACCCAGTCTGTCCACCACAGACCACTCCAGATCTGAGAAGCTGACAAAGAAAAGTAAAGGCATGTAGGCAAAGGCTCTTCAGGGTGTGGATGAAAGAATGTGGTAGCAAAAGAGGATGGGTTACCTTAAATCTTTAGATGTTGAAGTGGGGGGTGGGGAAGCAGTGCCCAGAGATGGATACAAGGTATCTCAGTGACTCTGTTCCCTGACTCTCCAGATCTATCCAGGAGGAAAAAAAGTAACTATATTCAAAAACAAGCCATCATTGAACATTATGGCACCCCCAACCCATCAATGCTAACCCACAACAGAGCCTAGAACTAAATGCAATGAACCAGCCTCAAGAGTAATGACCTGAGTGACATGGGCTATACTCAGGTATAACATAGGCCTTCATATGAGTCCTCCTTACCAGTACTCATTGGCTTCAGTTTTTCTTTATGGTAGTTGTATGTAGGCAGCAGTATATAATAGCTTTGCAACCAAACAGAACTGAGTTCTAGTTTTAGATCTGCTATATTAATAAGTGTGTGGTCTTAGATTGTAATAGCCTCTCTGAGCCTCAATTTCTTTATTTATAAAATGAAAACATGGCAAGATTGTTACATGAATTTCAGGTAGTACACATAAAACCATAGCATGTAGATTTAGATAAATGTAGACTTTCTTAAGAACAATACAGGGGTTCATAAAACCTTATGTATGCTACCTCTTTACATAGATCCCTAAGAAAAGTAGTCCAAGGTACTGCACAGAAGGGTCTAGAGCTTGATATCATGAGAGAACCAAGCTAGACCAAATCCATAACCACCCTTTTATGTTATTTCCTAGTGTGAATTAATGGATAGCTAAGAAGACTTGCCTATGCTAATCAGCCAGAATTTTACAGAAACATAATGGTTTGTAATCATGTCCCTTGTTATTGAATTTTAGCTGCTTTCAAAACTGAAAACATCCCTGCTCTTGGGCCACTGTTATCCTGAAAACACCTGCAATATTGCATTTTCTTTGGAACTTAAATGGTCAGATAACGGTGTGGCTAAGGGCTGAAATGAAGTACAAGCAGTCCCTTGCTGAGTTTTACTGGGCTGCCCTTCTCGCAGACAGTGTTCTTCTTCAATGCGTGTGCCTTTTTCTAGCTTCCCCAGCCCATGACTGCATGTCTACAAACCACCAGTGTGGCTGGCTCTTGCTTCTACCTGAAGATAACTGCCAGGTAAAATGTGACTTCTGTTCTTTTCCTACACAGTAACCAACTCAAAGAACAGAGCTGCTGATGGATATTGCTATGGCAGATTCATATAGGAGCACACACCTAGCAATAGTTCCCAGAAAGGGACTGCCTCAAGCCTGCAGTCTTAAAACCTCTCTGTTTTCCAAGCACCAGTGCCATAAGCCAAATGCCTTTGTAAGCTACACAAGACGAGTGCATCCATCACCCAAGTCTAAGGGGATGAGAGTGGAAGGGACTATGTGAACAGCAGATAGCATGTCCTACCCAAAATTCTTGACATTAGGTTGTTTCTATAAACACTGTACTGGCCAAAACAAATGAATTAGCTTCTTTGTGACCCCTGCCCTTACTGCTTGTTCTTCTTAGGTTTTAATCTGAAGAAGGTGACATGCCAGAGAACTAAGAGGTAGAAATAAGAACCAAGAGTATGCTCCGCTACCAAAAAGCTGTGAGGACTTCACATCACTTGACTTCTCTTGGCCCAGTTTCCTCATAAGATAGAGACATGAAGCCTCAGGTGAACATGAAGGTTCTTCACCATTTCTCAAGGCTCAGATTCCAGAATGGTCCCAGCCTACCTCCCCAGTTTCTATGTCTGCCTAAAGACTGACCCAGGGTTGAGGAGACCTGAAGCACCTGAAGCTTATATAATATGGTGGAGGGGGGCTTCTTTAAGAATAATAGTACAAAAGTATAAATAACGAAATAGGGCAACAGTGAATATTTCCTTTAAATGAAAAACGGAAGCATAAAAATTTAATTTTTATATAAGCCAACAAATACCAAAAATATTTCAAAACCCAGGGGAAAAAATAACATAATATCTGTTAATTATCTGCTTGACAAACTTCAATAAATGCTTTTATTCTACACTTTTTGGCTGCATAATCTTTGATTGTCTCTTCCTATGACGAGTTTCTGTAAGAGCCTTCTCTATAAAGAGACTAGAAAGATAATTCAGCTTTTCCTCTAACAAAATTGATCAGAATTTATTATTGATGATAATTTAGAAAGTTTCTTTCAGCTTCACAACTCATTACTGGCACTGTCATGTACATTTTTAATATTTTTGTCAAATTTGGGGAAATCCTGTAGCAAGGGTCTTATATGTGTGAACTGTACAATTTCAATCATTCATGTTTCCTTGGGCAGAGATTAAGTTGAAATGTTCTTTCAGTTGGTATCACTCATTACCCAAGGCCTTGAGCAACCTCAGCTCTTATCACTTCATACCAGGTACCCTGCAGCCCTACCTTCATGCACAGGAAACCCCTCACAGGGCAGCCTTCCACAACTCTGTGGCTTTGCAAACGCTCATCCCTCACTTTGAATTGCTCTATCCTACCCCCATCCCTCTTCTTTAAGGTGCAAGCAGATTCAGCCTCCCTCTCCCACCCCAACCCTGCATTGTCCTACCATTTGCTCACACTACTAGAAAAAGAATCCTTCCTGTGTTATGGTTCTCAGTCCATTTGTCTGCCTTCCCCACTAGACTCAAACTGCCCTGAGAGAAGGCAAGGGATCTTTCTATCTTAGCATAAAGTCTAGCTCAGAAATGATGCCCAATAAGTGTGTCATAAATAGAAATCAACCTACGACACAGACTGCAAGGAGTACCACAATTTCTTTCTTTTTTTTTTTTTTAAATGTTTTTTTTTTTATTTATTTCTAGAGAGAGAGAGACAGCGTGAGCAGGGGAGGGTCAGCGAGAGAGGGAGTCACAGACTGAAACAGGCTCCAGGCTCTGAGCTGGCAGTCAGCACAGAGCCCGACGCGGGGCTCGAACCCACGAACCGCGAGATCCTGACCCAAGTGAAAGTCGGACGCTTAACCGACTAAGCCACCCAGGCGCCCCCCACAATTTCTTACCTTTCTAAAACAAACCTTACATCACTCTCATTTCTCAACTGTCAATTGGTAATAAAAACAGCAGAATCAGGGGCGCCTGGGTAGCTTAGTCGGTTGGTCGTCCGACTTTCGCTTAGGTCATGATCTCGCGGTTGGTGGGTTCGAGCCCTGCGTCGGGCTCTGTGCTGACTGCCAGCTCAGAGCCTGGAGCCTGTTTCAGAGTCTGTGACTCCCTCTCTCTCTGACTCTCCCCTGCTCACGCTCGCTCGCTCGCTCTCTCTCTCTCTCTCCTAGAAATAAATAAAAATATTTAAAAAAAAACAGCAGAATCATTTATTGGGGTGTCTTCCTCCTCCTTTGGGTTTAGGCAGTCCATGAAAATGAGGGGCTTACCCTCGGGCCATCAGTGTGCATTGGTTACCTGGATATTGTTTCTCCTTCTGCTACTCTAGGAGGTGATGGAGCTGTAGTGCTCCCAACTCACCTTTGGCTGGCCCTCTGTGACCCCTGCTTCCAAGGTGGCTGCATCTGGGGCCAGCCACCTACATCACCCAAGAGACCATCATCCTTCTGAAGTATCATTTCCTCAGGAAAGTGCAAATGTGAGCAGGGGACAGGCAGGTCTAAGCCAACTGCAGAATACTTCAGACTCATTTTCGTCAAGGCCTGGAAGGAACCCCAAAAGGGCTGAGAAAAGAAGTCTCCGAGAGTTTATATCTCCACCAGCCTTAGAGGAAAATAGAAATAAGGAAAGAAAAGAAAGGAAGGAAGGAAGGATAGAAGGAAGAGAAGAAAATAAGGAAGAAAGAAGAAAAAAGAAGGAAGAAAGGGAAGTAGGGAGAAAGGAAGGATGGAAGGAAAAATGAAGAAAGAAGAAAAAAGAGAGGGAGGGAGGAAAAAAAGAAGAAAGGAGGGAGGGAAGGAGAGACAGAGAGGGAGGCAGGGAAGGAGTTAGGGAGGGAGGGAGAGGGAGAGGGAAGGAAGGAAGGAAGGAAGGAAGGAAGGAAGGAAGGAAGGAAGGAAGGAAGGAAGGAAGGAAGGAAGGAAGGAAGGGGTAGGAGGCTTTCCCCTCTCTTCTCTGTCCTGGGCAAAGAAGCCTAGAAAGTGAAAACCACTGAAGTCTTGTTACCCTTCCTCTATGAGTGAAGGACACAAGTATCTCTTCATTCATTTTCTGAGTCTGCTCAAGCAAGAAAAGAACAATAATAAAATAAGGCACATGTTAATTTCTATATTAACTGATTAATACATTAGCCTGGCATAAATGTTTAGGGAACACATCAATCAATGAATGACTTCTCATGGTTCATTCATCATCATGAATCTGGATTTTTTAAACTAAATAAATCTCATTAAGGGAAAAATAAACAGTGTCACTCCCCTCACACCTGTGAAGCTGTGCAGGTAAGAACCAGGATTAGAAGCCCTTCCCTTACTGCCATGGGGAGTTAGACGTGGCTTGTTCATTTCCACCACAATGACAGAGTTTCTTCACCTGGTTCAAAAAAGGTCTGTTGATTCTACATTTTATAGAAAGTGGTTAAGATAGGTGAGATATTGCATTGGCTTCTACCGACAAACTTCATGCTTTTCTATATTACATGGGAAAAAATAAATAAAACAAAACCATTTTCCTTTAGTCAGAACTTCTTTGAGAGGCTGGATTACAATGCCTTAACATCCTTTATCAAAAGACAACAAGAGATTTGCTGAGCCAAGTGCACCCCTAACCTAATATGTTCTTCCAAGTAAGGCTGATGTTTGTACTCTAACGCAGCAATTGGATTTCACTACCTCACATCATCTGGTCATTAACTTACGTAGCAGAACAAAATGGCCCACCAAGCTCTTTCCTAGTTAGCAGGACTTATTTAAATTCCTTTCCCTCCCCCCCATCCTCCTTTTTATAACCAGCGGCAAATTACTAGTATTGATAAACCATTAGAAAATAAAATAAGAGACGATTTTATTGACAGCTAAATGAAGTAATGCCTGGGTTGTGTTGGTTTTAAGCAATTGAGCTTTTTGTATTCATTAAAACTCTGCAAGCAGCATGTGTTAAATTTTTGATATATGCAGTGCGCACTGAAATCTTTATCTACATTAACTGAGACACCAATTTGCACCCCTGCTGCACTCTAATAGGCTGATTTATTGTGGTTTTCCAAAGCCTATTAATGAAGGAGCTTGGACTTTTTTAGTGGCCTGAATCAATTTTATTTTTGTATGAGGCAGAACTTGTCAAGGTGCATGCCTCTGGTTTTCTCTTCTGTCACTGTGGATGGATCGTGCCAGCTCCCGTGTTGTGTGCAGCAGCCCAGCACTTGCCAGGCGGGTGTGTGAACCAAGGACTGCTCGGGCATCTGTGCAGACACAGCATGGGCTTCCCCAGCTATCGCCAAGGGGGACAACTGCCTGTGAAAAGTTCTTACAAAAATAAATGCAAATAAAACACAAAAGCAAAATCCAACAAAGCTGACAATAAGCACTGATCTAGAGTGGCCATGCTTACTCTTCACTGTTGTTAGTAAGTTCTTGGCCCACCTACACTGATACCTTCTTATGATCATACTCCTCTATTTGATAAACTTAAGTCTCCAGTGGGTTGGAGAGCCCGGAAGGATGGCCACCTAGTTTTCCTCACTCATGTATCCAAAGCACCGAGAATAGAGTCTATGTTCATTAATATTATCACGGGATAGACTTCCACACAGAAAGGAAAAAAGAAAAAAATTCATTAAATGATTATTTAAAAAAAAAAAAATGATGGTTGTTACTATTAGTTTAGAATCTGATGAAATCTATGATCTCTCTCCAGAAAGGGGCTCAGCTGTTCATGACCATTACATTTTCCATACACTTTCAGACTTTCCTAAAAACACACGGGCAGACCTCAGGGAAAGGTACCCTCTCACCCAGTACCGAGAAACAAAATTGCTTAATTCCTCAAACTGGGAGAAGCTGACAGAGACCGTGTGGGGGGGTGGGAGAGGAGAAGCTGATCCAGTTGGATCAAATGATCTTCTGCTTACTGTTCCTAGAGATCCTAACTTAGTCAGCCAAGCAAACCATCCAAGAATTAATTTGATATACTAATCACTGTTCACAGCCCAGAAAATATTAAACAGATAATGAGCAAATTTGTTAAAAGCCACATAAACTGGTCTTCCTTTCTCTTCCAAATCTGTTAGTTGATGTGTTCCCCAGGGTGGCTGAATCACAGAATTGTTCTTCAATATAGCTTTTTCGTTATTGAGGGAGTTTAGAATATTCAGGAGATCTTCCTATCCTGAAGCTGACTGATCCAGAATTCCATCATTTTTGCTATCTTAGAATTGAATCCCAAGGGCTTCAGAATGTCCAGCTGAATCTGAGGAATCCCAGGAGGAATCGGCAGCTGCCCTTCTTTTGGGATAAAGACATTGTTGCTGGATTTAACAGATATGGATTATTTGCATTACTCTTGTTATTTTCAAGGCATTTCTCAGCAAATCCATCAACCGATCAGACCTATTGATTCCTGTACAAACACTGATGTTAGCATTCCCATATCACATACTGCAAAGTTAGGTTTAGATGTGGTGTATGGTTTCAGTCTCCAGTAGTCCCCAAGACTGCATATCACCCTGCACACTACTCTTTGATGATTACTGTCTTGTTTCATCTTGTGCCAGGAAAATCTGATACGGAACCACAGTTTCAGTCAGGATCATGAAACAGAGTCTATCATGAAATCCTGAAACTTTGGCAGAATTCTGGCAAGAAACACATTGACCACAATGGTAGGGAACATTTAATTTAGAAATTAATACCAAAAAAAAACACAAAAAACTGGTGATGATGTCTCAGATGTGGTACAGTTTGAAGTACTAAAATGTCAAAAGATCAAGTATGTGAGGAATTGAGCTCATGGAAATGATTATTCTTATGTTTCTATGTCATGAACATAATAAAAAGTGAAGTAGACTAAAAGTCCATACCATCTGTCCCCACCCCCAAAATAAATTAACACATTCTTTAGGAGAATCTGAATGTTTTTTCTAAAACAAGAGGAATTTTTTTATGGTGAGGAAAATGAGCTTGTGAAATTTAGCTTTGCCACCTGTCTAGGTAAACCAGGCTAGTTGCCTCATTACTTTGGTTGGTCTTTGGTTTCCTTGTCTTTACAAGGATAATAATTATTACCTTTGAGGCAATTAGAAGAATTAAACAGGACAGAAATGCTGATGCATAGGAGCACATGTACCCCAATGTTCATAGCAGCACTCTCCACAAGAGCTAAAACATGGAAAGAGCCTAAGTGTCCATCAACAGACGAATGGATCAAGAAGATGTGGTTTATCTATACCATGGAATACTACATGGCAATGAGAAACAATGAAATCTGGCCATGTGTAGCAACATGGATGGACCTTGAGGGTGTTATGCTGAGCGAAATAAGTCAGGCAGAGAAGGACAAATATCATATGTTTGCACATATAGGAGGATTAGGAGGAACTTAACAGAAGAACAAGGGGGAGAAGAAGGGGGAAATGGCGGGGGAGAGGGAGAGAGGCAAACTATCAGAGACTCTTGAAGGCTGACAAAAACTGAGGACTGATGGATGTGGGGGGGAGGGGGAGATGGGCATGGAGGAGGGCACTTCTGGGGATGAGCACTGGGTGTTATGAGGAAACCAATTTGACAATAAACTATTTCTAAAAAAAAAGAGAGAAGAAGAAGAATTAAACAGGATTATGTCTACTAGGCACTCTGGGCAGAGCCTAGTAGCACCAAATATGCATTGAATCAACACAAGTTGCTTTCTTGTGATAACCAAGGGACCAAGGAAGAAAGGCATAAGAGATATAAAAGGAGACTACAGGTCAGAGGGACTGGCAGCACATTTGTGGCCAACCTAGTCTTCAAAACCAAATTAACCGTTACGAGAAATACAGAGATTTGTCTTTCACGGCCGTCTCTTTCAAGGCCCTAGAAGGAGGAACAAATGTGGCATCAATGAAGAAATGGGAGTCATGGGAAGGTATACAGCAGGCCTAGGTGATGACAGAAGAGGGAAATAGTTGAGGGAAGATTAAAACTTAAAATAAAAATCAAGGTCTCACCTGTTTGGCAATAATACGATTTAGAAAGTCACTTCAGAAGGAAAGACAAGTCCTATGAAAGCCAACAAAACCATCGATAGGTGTTCTCAAAAGGAGAAACACTGCAGGGAATGCTCACAGTGAATGAAAATACCGTCCGATTTCACAACAAAAGAAACACAGTGGGCTCAAAGCCAGAAACTATTCTTGGTTTGGACTTTTTTATGACACTAAATTTAACCAACTGGAATTCTTTGTTCAAATATAATTCTATTCAACCTTTTCAAATGACGAATTTGCATTTAATGGGAAATGTGCACTTTATCACAGGGTGGCACTCCCAGTCCGCGGCTTGGTTACCCTGGAAGAAGTGAGACCCACACTGTGACAGATATTTCTCAGGCATGAATGTCTGGGACGTGCACAGGTGGAAAAGCAGCAAAGGTTTCTTCTCCTGACAGGTAATGCCCATGGTGAATCTTCTGTGAGGGAGGCGGCTAATCTTGCCTATGAGGATGAAACATGTCAAGGGAAAAGGCACAGGTGTAGAATACATGACTGGTATAATTAACACTGTTGTTCAGGAAGGACTTAGTTATCAAAGGATAAAAGAGTCAGCAGCAAGTTTAAGCAACACAATAATGTGCCATGGGCGGTTTCTCAAATTCTTGCTTACTTTAGGAAATTATGACGGGCTAATCAAAGAGCACCCTGATCCTATAATAGTCAGAGAGAATAAAGGGAGTTCTGTAGGACAAAAGAACCCAAATAATTCATTTCTGAGACAACAGCTAACTCTGTTGCTGAGAGTATCCGCAGGTTAATTAAGAAATCTGTTAGCGATGAGGCTGTCACATTTTCATTTCCAGAAGCTCCTGCTCGTTAGCACATGAGCATAACTAATGGTTGTTGAATAGTGACATGCCTTTGTAGAAGGGAGGGTGTAGAGATGTCTTCTTAGCTCACAGGCAAGTCTCCCCTTGCTCGCCCTACCCACCATACAAACAAGAAAGGAGCCCTGTCACTACTTGCGTCAGTTGCTACCTATGAAGAGACCAGATCAAGAACTTAGATTCCCATGGATATTAACTTATTCTCCTTTTTTTTTCTTTAGGGAGCTAAAAAGAAAGCTACTGACTATAGAATTTTCATAAACTACATGCCATATCACCGTGGTAACTTTTGATGGCAAGAAACAGAAAGTCCCACCTTACACAATAAAGAATTTATTAATGGTTTTGTCAAATGTAACACATCAATTAGAACACACACCAGTATTTTATGAACCAGTGAGAAAGAAAAGTGCTTCACACTTTTTTTATTCACATAAAACACTGTGAATGTGCATTGACACAGTGTTCTCTAGTTATAATGGAGAATTGTAAAGAACTATAAAACTCAGACATATATTATCATATATAATATATATACTAAGTATTATATATCAGAAATGAATGTATGTATACAACCATAAACCAAATATATTGATTTATTTTCTCCAATCCTTTTTAAGTTCAGAACCATCAATATCCATGCCTTGTTTTCTAACCAATATTCTCCTCTGCGACATCAAGAGTGTTGGTGATGCGGTATTCCTTAAAAGATTACTATCGCCTCTTGAATTTTCTTAAAAGCACTGACCGTCATCATGGACATGTTGATGATGACGCTTCCTTTAGATTTCCAGAAGTTGTCAATGGAAGGTGTTCAGACAGAAAACAGGATCCCTAACTCTAATGGCCTTTAATGGTTTGTTGGCTGAACTGTCAAGGGGCTGCAGTTGTGAATCATGTCACTGGGAATCACAATCAAACTGACACAGGCATGGGCAGTGATAACTGTCAGGACTGCCCCCGGCCAGCAGTGATTGTAAGATATTATCATGGTAAAGCATGTTCTGATTTCAGAGATGTTGAACTATGAAAATCAAGTGAAACCTGGAATCAACAAAATGGACTGTCTTCCTTAACAAGAAATCTGAAGCTGTGATGACTGAAGAGCAGGTTAATTCAGTGGCTCAATGATGTCATCAGGGACCCATGTTCTTTTCACCTTTCTACTCCACCACCCTCAGCTTAGTATCTTGTGCTCAGTTCACTGCCTTCATGGATCTAGATGATGTTAGAGTTTTAGGAATCATATGCAAACCTGATGACTGAAGGAGGAATGAGGAGTGTTTGCTCCAAAGGGTCTCTTTTTAGCAGTAAACAAAATAACTCCTTTTACGAATATTACACAAGAAGTAAAAGAATGAACACCACTGTTGAGCTCTATTCCATTGTTCCTTTGCAGGAATTGGGGTCTAATGGTAACAGATCTTTGTCAAAGTTATCAGAAAGCTGGATTTTTCTGTGGAGTATTCTGATTTTTTTTCTTTTAAAAGTTTTTTAAAATGTTTATTCATTTTTTTTTTTTGTATTTTATTTTATTTTATTTATTTTTTTTTTTTACAAATAGTTTATTGTCAAATTAGTTTCCACATAACACCCAGTGCTCACCCGCACAAGTGCCCTCCTCCATGCCCACCCATCCTCCCCCCCAATCCACCAGTCCTCAGTTTTTGTCAGCATTCAAGAGTCTCTCATGGTTTGCCTCTCCCCCTTTCCCCACCATTTCCGCCCTTCTTCTCCCCCTTGGTCCTCTGTTAAGCTCCTCCTAATCCTCCTATACGTGCACACATATGATATTTGTCTTTCTCTGCCTGACTTATTTCGCTCAGCATAACACCCTCAAGGTCCATCCATGTTGCTACACATGGCCAGATTTCATTGTTTCTCATTGCCATGTAGTATTCCATGGTATAGATAAACCACATCTTCTTGATCCATTCATCTGTTGCATTTTTGAGAGAGAGCGTGAGCAGGAGAGGAGCAGAGAGAGAAGGAGACACAGAATCTGAAGCAGGCTATGAACTGCTGGCACAGAGCCAGATGCAGGGCTTGAACCCACAAACCATGAGATCATGACCTGAGCCAAAGTTGGATGCCCAACTGACTGAGCCACCGAGGCACCCTGTGTTCTGATTTTTAAAGCATATCTCCAATTCATCCATTTCTTCCATTCTATGTTGCCTGCATACAACATGGAAACTAACAGAGCTTCAGTTCCAATGTGTTCTACAGGATCCTAGGTTTCAGGGGGACAAAACTGAACTACAACCCATGCAGCAGTACTGGAAATATAACCTCCATCTAGTACTGTGCATCTGAAGGACAGTGTAAGTGCTAGCAGAAATGGCACAAATAGGCCACAGACAACTTCACCCAGGAGAAATAGAACCCATTTCACTGGATCAATGCCTCTACCAACAGGCAGACTGCTCCGAGTTGGTTCACTTCATGGAAATCTCTTGAGGCTTCCCTAGAAGTTCTAACTTGGCAAGGAAACTTTGATAGCACCACAAGAAACACTAGGTATTATTCCAGCAAATGACTCAAACCCCCAACCTTACTTTAGCTTAGTGACCACTCCCCTTCTCACTTCCTTCAATCCCATGGCATCCCAGCCAGTCTCTCCCTGAACAAGGATCCTGCCCTGCCCTCTGTAAGAGCCCCCATCTTCATCTACCTGTCACTCCGTAGCTCCAAACCCTTTCATTTGGCTTTCACTTGCTCCTAGCATTTAATTTTTTTAATATTTATTTTTGAGAGAGAGTGAGCCAGAGGACAAGCCAGACAGGGACAGAGAGAGAGAGGGAGACACAGAATCCGAAGTAGTCTCCAGTCTCTGAGCTATCAGCACAGAGCCCAACGTGGGGCTCGAACTCATGAACTGAGCCCAAGTCAGAAGTTCAACAGACTGGGGCACCCAGGTGTCCCTCACTTGCTCCTAATTTATTTAGGCCAACAGTTGTGAACTTTTTCTCCCATTTGCTTTAATCATTCCATCATGCTAATTTTTCCTGTATCTCAGATGAGGTATCTGTCCATTCCTCCAGACTTATCTGTCTTCCAGTCATGGCTGCCACATATGGGAAAATCTTGACAAACTGCATAAGCCAGAATGAGCAGCTATGGATTTATGGCCTGGACAGCCAGGATTCCTAGATGTGTGAGAGGGGAAATATTCTTCTCAAGCATGACTTCCTTCCCACCTTCCTCTTTCCTAGTCTTCCTAATTCAATTTCTTCTTTCTCCATCTCTTCCTTCTAAAGAATTTTCATATTTTAAATATTTAAATTATACAAGAAATTTAGGCTATTTAAAAAAAAATAAGAATGAAAGCCAAGATCACTTGTTTCTACCATCACAAAAATATCACTGAACATTTTGGTGTATCCACCCATACACACACACCACTAGTTTTGTTTCATTTTCTATTGCCACTTGTATTGATTGATTGACTTTTTGAAGCTTTGGTGGTTTTCTTTATCTTTGTAAGGTTGAAATCAAATAGTTTTCTTTCATACAGATCTATGGAAATTCACCTATAAAAATTATACCATTAATAATTATATGTAGCATTCAGCTAAAGCAAGAATATATATTCTGATCTTCTTGACTATAATTAAAGGCAGAAACAGTTTTAGTCATTTTATACCCTCCCAGTTCTTTTCGTCATAAACACTCAATAAAAAATTTACCTATGTAAATTTCAAAATATTTTGAAGTATATTCCAAAATATAAAAACCCAGAAACAATCAAGTAAATTCCCTCCTTACCAATTTTTAATACTATGTAGTATTGGTTAGCATACATTAGATGTCTTATGTGCTCACGTTTGACTAAAAGACTCCATTTCACCTTAAAAGTATTTTATTTTTCTGTAAATTAGAAAAACATGTGGGGGCATTTACACAGCTCCAGGATCTCACAAGTGTCCAAGCAGAAACTGGCATATAGTAGGTGTTTCAATCATGTTTGTCTTTGCAACTCTCTTTGATACAGACTATTACTCCCCTAGGCCAGAATGTCTTGATTTTGAAGTGTCTTTAAGGTCTGTTCTTATTATTTAATTACTCAGACTCTCCATTGACTCTCAGTGTGAAAAAGAATAGTGACTTTTGAATCCCTGTTTCCAGTAAATGAAAAGATATATAAAACTTGCAATACTTTCTAATAAACTCTCACAGGAGAAAGAAAAAAGTTTATCCTCTCAAAAAAAGATATCCTCCCAACACACACACACACACACACACACACACACACACACACACACACACATACACGCATGCACGCATGCATGCACACCCCATAGAAGGTATTGTGGTATCCTGCGTGTTTACATTTTATTTCTTATGTTGAAATAGCCACTGAAAACAAATTGTTTCAAATAATGCCTAGCATTGCAAAACCAAGTTTTCTAGACCTCATTTTTGAAAATTCATCTAAATGGAAATTAATTCAATTTTAAAAACAAATTAAAATCTTTTTTTTACCTCATCATCCTTGTTTGGATTTTCATGGGAGTTCTTAGTTTTAGAACTAGACATCTTTATAGATTCTTCCCAAGGACCTATAAATTTATATATAGTTAGATTCCCTCACATAGATAATGATGATCAGTGATAAAGAGATTAGTAGACCAGGTTGGTAATGTCCCTTCCCCCACCCCACCCCCCCACCCTCGAGCACATTTCATGAACTGTTTGTTTGCTGGTTTGTTTAGCTACTGGGTACGCTCTCCATTAAAGTACACTGGCAGGCAGAAATAACTTTGCTATATCTGACAAAGAGGTAACATGCATTTATTTGATTTCTTAATCCCAAAGCTAACATTTGAGGGAAGTGGGTGTTTAATCAAATCTTCAGTCCACCCAGTAGCCAGGCCGGGTGCATGCCATCCTCTCTGAGTCATAAAGGTCAGGCTTGCTTTGCAGCTGCTGCAATTTCATGGTACCATAGCATTTTAGAACTGGAAGGGACTTTGGATATTTTGTGACTTGACCTTCCAGCCTCTTTGAAACCACTGCTCAAAAAACATTGTGTGCTGTTAACTTTTCTGTTGCTAGACCCTATGCTCTTTGAAAGAAATGAAACATCTGTTCTAGATGCTTTAATGGGGCAGCTTAGTAAAGGGTTGTTTGGTGGAGTTCTTTTGTGTTCATGAAGTTTTTGAGTCTTTTGACCAGCAGTGGTCAACAAAGTGTTTACCGCAAGAAGGACACTTGGAGGAGAGAAAGAAGGAAAGGAAACCAACCTCACTGAATGCACACTAGATGCCAGGTGACTTACTTACATAGACTTTTTTGACACTGGCCTTCAAAGATGGCTATTGTTTCCAATTTACAGATGAAGAAATTAAGACCCAGGGAGTTTAAAAGTCACTTGCTTAGTGTCTCAGTTAGTGAGTGACAAAGCTGGGATTTAAACCCAGGTCTATCAAGCCCCATATCTGGCCATGTTCTGCTTATTACAGCAAACTATTTCTTGGGTTTTATTCAAATATCCAAATAGAAAAGCACTTCATGAGGCCACATGGCTACATGGGCATGGTAGACACTTTCCCTCAGGTGAACTCAAAGCAATTTGTTCAAAAAATCTCAGGGAAAGGACTCACAGTTTCTTCTGTTTGCCTGTACAATCACTATAATAGAATGTGCTTTGTACAATGATTCCTTTATATCAGATAGCAATGCTTAGCCCTTTAGAAGCTAATGATGCTTGCTGCTGAAGACTTTACTTGCAAATTCTAAGAATACAAGCAACAAGGCCAACTGAGAGCATATTGAGTTTATAAAGAGATTTCTGGTAAATAGGCCTTCGAATCAGGGAGGCAGGTTGATGCCTGAAGGACTTGCAAGCCACCTGAAACACAGAAATAGGTTTTTCCTTGAAATTCAAGATAACTCTGAAATCGCCACCATCAACACAGCCTGGCCATTTCTTAGCTCCAATGTACAAGGAGGACAAGAAGAAGGAGTGATATTCTCTCCTCCCTACACCCTAGCCTGTTTTTTATTTTTTTAAAGTGCAAAGTTAATGGAATTCCCTCTTTCTGGACCCAGAATCCAGAAACAAATCATAAATACCTTTGCATTCCCTTAGAGTACTCTGGAAAATTGATGATTACTCACAACCTTTGTTTGAATTACATTCTACCTCATTTGCTTTTGGCCCATTTCTCCCTCAAATTGACAACCAATATGACAAGTTTAGGTACAGAAGGCTGCTTGAAAAATATACAGAGAATTCAACCCAGATACTGAAAATACATAGCTGGTCTCCAACGTAATACTGAAAATCAAAGGTTAGCAATAAGGTGATGTCACTGAGTATGGATTTTGTCCCAAGTCAGATAGGCACTTGAATCTCAATATTTCTTGAAGCTTACCGCTCTACTGAGATAGAGTCATCCCTCATGGCTTTTAGTACCATAGTTCTTACTGGAAGGGCTCTGCAATACTTATAAGTGATTGTGTTCAGTCAATGCAAAGAGAGTGTAGCTACCAAGAAAAAGGCTTCTTGTTTGATTATCTTTTTATTCATGGGCACCTCCCTCCTCTGCCCTTCTCAAGCACATGGCTCTTCTTAGCCTAAGCACCCAACTATGTGATCATCTCAAACCCTCATCCATTATTTTCCCATTTTCTTCAGCCCCTCCTTACTTTGCTCACATGTCACCTTTAGTTCTTATCACATCCCAGAAAGATGAACGTCTGCCCATTCCACCCAGGGAGAGGCCGCATTAAACACGGGGTGGTTTCTACTTCTAGGATTCTGTGCCATCTCTGAAGGGGCTACTTCTTTTTACTTAGGTGGGCAACTTACTGTTAAGATTATTTACCCTACTTTTTTTCATCCTTTCTATCGCTTTCTCAATGTATCCAGTCAAAGTCAGATCATGTTATTAAAGAATCTGAGATGTGTAGTTGGTAAGCAACAATTTATTTTTCTCACCTATTCAAAGTGTGTCTTGTTGATGATTTTCACTCAGTGGCCCAAATAATAAGTGTCCCTGTTATGCAATGGATGAAATAAACAGAGAAGGATCTTCCTCGTGTAAATCTTAGAGCGCACACAGAGGCAGACATGGTCTTTTTCAGGCATAGTCAGCCTATGTTTCTATTTAACTAGAAATGATGAAGTAGAGAAATTCAAGGAAAACTGTATAGAATGCCAGATAAGAAAAACCATTAATTAGGGGAAGGAAGAGAATTTCTTTCTAAACACGCTTGTTAAATCATTTGACTCTAAAATGGAAACACAACACCAGAACATGGAAATATTCACATTTGTGGTCTTATTAACATATTTAGATTTTTCAAACACTAGGCTATTTTTGAAAGTTCGTGACTCAGCAAAACAGGGATGAATTTGACCAACCACTTTTTCCTCCTCCAATTTAAACCCATTTGTATTCCAAGAGAAATTTAATCTGTACATTTATGATTCATTTGTGCTTAACTTGTCAAAATGTTAAGAGCTGTTTGAAATAAAAGAAGCTCTTAGATTCTGATGCTTATATAATTTTTATCCTTAGAATTGAAAAGCTGTGCTTTTGCAGAGAATCAACAATCTGATACCCTATAGGCATATGCATCACATATGAGAAATTGCAAGGCTCAAGAAAATCATCGGTATATTGCTGTTACTTTGAATTTCAATACGTGTACATATATAAGTAATACAAGTAGATATTAAGCTTCACTTTCTTTAAGCAAACCATATAATTTAAATAATGGTTTATTTTAATAATTATTCCTGTCTTTGCAGGGTCACTAGGCAATGTTGTTCAAGTTGTATACTGCACAATTCTGATAAGTACCTGTCGTAAAAACAATACAATATTCATAGTAATTCTGTTTTTCTGTATTCTTAAATCTTGTTTTTCTTAATTCAAAATTCAGGCAAGAACATCCTCTGGGAATATCACTGAGCTACAATATCTTTATTGACTGGACCAAAAATTCTATCTGACTTGCCAAATTTGCAAGGACTTACAGAGACTTCATGCATATTAATTTAAGATAGTTAGTGCCTGGTAAATTTATAATCAGGCTTTGGGTTTAACTCCATTTTGAGTTAATTATGTCTAGAGGTATATCTCTGGAAAGTTTCCTTTACTCCTTGGAACCTGTGTATCTTCAGAAGAAAAGTTGGGATAACTCTATGTACCTCAGAGAATGCCACTAGTGTAGAACTAACCATTTTACCATGGTAGGGCCAGCTTGAATGTTCATTGTGAATTGTCCACAGAGTAAGTCAATAGGAGTGGGTGAGTCTGTGTTTGGAACTGTCAGGCAGAAGGAAAGAGCAGGTTGGAAGCTTTTGGGAAATGGCCAATTGGCACAACAAACTGAATTGATCAGTGGTGAACTAGAGACTAAGGGTGGATCAGAAGAAAGAGATTAAGAATAGTTCCAGCTACTAGGGGGTGAAATGGGAGCTGTGAAGGCCAGGGTGCAGAGGGTTCTCCTTAGCTCCCTCTGTTGGGCAATGCCCAACTCTTAAAAGGGCTGAACTGGGGCAGACAATTTTAAGAATTACCCATTATAGTACTTGAACCTAATATGAGATCTACAGATGTAAGTTCCCTTCAGCCCTTCCTACGACATGGATTCACTTCATCAGGACAGAGAAGGCATCTTGAAGGACCTAATTCACAAACTCCCACTTGCCAAACATGGTGAATATCTGTTGCTGTTGTTGTTGTTGTTGCTGCTGTTTTATTTTCTCACCATTCTTTCCTTTTTGGAATCTGCCTTTCCTTATTTTATGCAGCTTTAGAGGGGCTCACAATCGTGGATTCCTCTGTCACCAGCCATAGGGGAAGACACATGATGCAAGTTGATCAGAGTCTAACAATGGGCACATCCCAAACGGAGCCAGACCATTTTTTTTAGGAATTAATTGGATGCTGAGAGAAAAAGGACCTCATCTGAGGTGACACACCAAAATGCCCACCTAAACCAGAAGTTGCTGGGAACCAAAACAAAGGAAAAACAGACAGAATAGATTTAAAAAAGAGACATATATTACCCAGGTCCTACTGTGCCTGAAACCTTAGCCTTTTCATTTACATAAGACAATTCGTTCTTTTCTTTCCCTGAAATTAATTTGGATGGAATTTCCATCCGTCACAACCATTAGACCTGACTGACAACTTTGTGGGGCCTATACTTGGGGGCAGACAAAGACTATATTAGAAAACATATCATATTCCCTCTTTTCCTTATAAGATTTTAATCTATTCATAAAAAATTAAAATAATTAAAATTAAATTGGACATTTCTGTGCTTGAACCAGTTACTGGGGTAATTTTCAGGTGTCCCTCATATGATAATCTTTTCACCCTGGTGGGAAAATGGGGCACTGGCAGAATGGTGAGTGCTGTTTCATCCAGTGCAAATACCAAGAGGCCTAGGCACTGCCTGTTCCCAGAGTCTCCCCAAAAGAATCAAGGGGGCATGCCGAGCTGAGAATCAATCTTGCAACAGGGCAGCAAGGCCTCCCATGGTCAGCGAGCAAAGTAAGAATACAAATGATTTAACATAAAAGGAGGCAAAGGCCTATATCTAGAGCCTGGACGTGGAGTCAGGAATCTGTGACACCAAGTTTGGGAGGTGGGAAGAACGAGAAGATTCTATAGGTAGGACAAAGGGGAAGCCTGAGAGAAAGCCACATCATCCTGGATCTATAGGATTTCCAAGGGGCTACATGGAATAAGGATGTGGAGTTGAAAGGTCAGGGCAAGAGCAGGTATCCACAAGCTTTCTGCAGCCAACTAGGCTGTAATCACTGTTTAACCACACAGCTAGAACAAATAGTTACAGGGAGTAAACAGTCCATTTACGGATTTATTTACTAACCTCATTTTTATTATCATCAATCATGTTTCAAAAATTTGTCATGTACATAGTGTAGTGCTAGTGACTAGGAGGGAGTAAAAACACAGGAGGCCTAATTTAGGCTATGTAGATGTATGTGCAGATAACTAGCATATAACACAGCTTGTGGTGGTTAAATATCAGCCCAAAGGTTTGGACAGTGAAGTTGTAAAAAATTTTTTGCAAGGCAGACATTATTCTTGGGTGATCAGAAGAGACTTCTTAGAAATGGGGGGATAGGGCACCTGGGTGGCTCAGTCACTTGAGCGTCCAACTTCGGCTCAGGTCATGATCTCAGAGTTCCCGAGTTCGACTCCCGCATCGGGCTCTGTGCTGACAGCTCAGAGCCTGGAGACTGCTTCCAGTTCTGTGTCTCCCTCTCTCTCTGCCCCTCCCCTGCTCATGTTCTGTCTTCTCTCTCTGTCAGAAATAAATAAACATTTAAAAAAAATTTTTAAAAAGAAATGGGGGGATAAAGCTTGGTGGGTAGTCATTATGGCAAAGAACACCATGTGGGTTTGGAAAGCAAGTTGGGCTCTACTGCTAGTTAGATATGAGCCTTTGGGCAAGGTCTTAGTTTTGCATCTCATTTTTCCTCCTTTGCAAATGGAAAATAACATTGCAAACACCCAGGGTTAAGAGCAAGATGAAATAGGGGTGCCTGGGTGGCTTAGTCGGTTAAGCGTCCGACTTTCGCTTAGGTCATGATCTCGCGGTTCGTGGGTTCGAGCCCCGCGTCGGGCTCTGTGCTGACTGCCAGCTCAGAGCCTGGAGCCTGTTTCAGTCTGTGACTCCCTCTCTCTCTGACCCTCCCCTGCTCACGCTGTCTCTCTCTCTCTCTCCTAGAAATAAATTAAAAAAAAAAATAAAAAAAAAAAAAGAGCAAGATGAAATAAGGTAAGTAGTGTTGGTCTCCAAAAGCCTCAAAGTGGTTCCCACATCCCTTGAATAGCTGAGGAGGAGCCAAATGAGCAGAAGAAACAAGAAGCAACCTTTAGGAGTAAGGGACAGAAGAGCATCTAGCTGGGTGGAAGGGTCAACAACATTTCCCATTTCATCTTCTTTTTTAATTCTGGTAGGACATATGTAGTGCTGAGGACCATATCACACACCCTTCCCCATTCTGTAATAGATCTATGCTGGCAATATAGCAGCAATCATCCCTAAAGAACTTAGATATCACTGCAAAGAAAATGTGAGCAGAAACCCTGAATTAACTAAGAATTAGTTCCTGGCATCAGGTGAGGGCTCAACATAGTAAGGAAGGTGTTTTAGAATGTGTAGAAGGTAATATTTTTTGGACAATGGAGTTTATGAATTATAATTTATATTGACTAATTACGTCAAACACTCACAGGCAATCAATATGTATTTGTTCTTTTCCTTTCCTTTTCCCATTCCCCAACGTTTTAAAGAATAGATAGGACTCTGAATAGACTCTATGAAAGCAGAGTTATCAGGTACAGATGCCGTTTACGATCTGCCTTTGTGTCTGTAAAAATAATTCAAAGCACAAGTTTCTCGTGATGACAGGAAAGTCATTTTACTGCCACATAGAAAGGACATCACATTTTAAAAAATCATTTCTATAAACCTCAATCTATGGCTTCTCATCCTGGATAAGTTGACAAAATCGTGACTCATCTGTGACCAATTTTTGGAAGGTGTGAAAATGGAAGCCAGTGTCCACTTACCCACAAGTAGAGTGTGTGTACTCCAGGGAAGAGGAAATGTCTTTCTCTGGTGACATTTAAGAAAATGGCAGGGACAGCTATCATTCAGTGTGGGTTGGCTGCAGAGCCGCCCCAAGGCAGTGTCACTGTTGCTGAGAGCAGGGACAGAGACAGCTCCCAGGGCTCAAAGAAATAGGTCAGGGCTGACAGCAGCAGCTGGTTAGCTCTGCCTTCCCCACACCCCCTCCCCCAGTGCCTCTGGTTCCCCAACCTTCGCTCTGGTCCCCTTGGACAGCAACACCATCTCCTCTCCCTTCCTTTGTCTTCCTCAGTCCCTCGCTCAAGTTCACAGGAACACAGATCTAAAATGCCTCCCCAAGTAGAAAAACTAAGAAACCTTTCCAGGTGATGGATAGTGGGAACGTTAAAAATCTTTCTCCTGACTTTCCCGAACTTAAATTTATTTTAGCTCTAGATGCTGAGATTTTTCATCATATCATACGCAATATGAAGTCTGCATTAGTTTCTTGAGCTTCATTTAAGTAGGCAGGTAAAAAATGTTATTGTAATTTTTAATATGTCTTAACTACTTATTTATCCAGCATGACCACAAATGAAATGTCTATCTGTTGATTTATAGATAATTGATCTCTGCCCTATAGGCATGAACACTTCTTTTTCATCCAAAATGTATTCCATAATTCATTATAATTCTATAATACACTTAATAAATACTCTCTAGTAAGAATTATTACTATACTTCTTGGTTAGTCAGGGTCATTGAGGTGGACCTCAGTGGCTGAGTTTTGCTGAACTAATTTTGTATAATTGAGAAAGGCTAGACCATAGGTGCCCACATAATGTCCTTAGACCTTTGTGTGGGTCTAATCTTTAAGGCATCTTACAGTCACATCCCATGCAATAGAATCTCACAGAATCACTGCTAGGCCAGGTCAATACCAAGGTCAATACCACATAATGTCCTTAGACTTTTGTGTAGGTCTAATCTGTAAGGCATCTTTCGGTCACATCCCATGGAACAGAATCTCACAAAATCACTGCTAGGCCAGGTCAATACCAAGGTTCCTTGCATGATCCACTTCTGGGGACTCGTAGAACAGCAAAATTGGAGCAAAACAGCCTAACTAGGCAAGGAATGGAGGTAAGGAATGCCCGACTAGGCAAGGAATGCTGCTCTTGGGTAGAGGTAAGAAGAGCATGCTTGGATTTAGATAGTCATTGTTTGCAATCTGCTGAATTGACCAGTTTTTACTGGTCTTTCCACACACAAGTTCAGTTTTGCTCTGAAGGCTTCTTAAAAAGGACGGCATGGTTTTAGACACTGACATTGACATTATCTTTGTCCTCATCGCAGGCTATTGATCTGCAATATTGGGTCCTCTTAGGTCTCCCCCAGTACTCACTACTTCTAACTTGATGTCAACTGTGACAGAAAAAGAGTGAATGGTGCTGGAAAAGCTCTCACACCACCCCTCTTCCAGCCCACCACACACATCCCAGTTTGTTCACTGAGTTGGCCTGCCCTTCCGATTTCAGTTTGCCAGAGGCTGGCTGGCCGGACACTTCTGTCCTCTCACATCCAAAGGTACCTTGTCGTCAACAAAATCATTTTCTCCTCACCACACCAAAGAATATTGCACTGGGGGGCACCTGGGTGGCTCAGTAAGCTGAACATCTGACTTTCGTTCAGGTTGTCATCTCGGATCAGGCTGCTGCTGTCAGTGCATAGCCTGGTTTGGATCCTCTGTCCCCTTCTCTCTGCCCCTCCCCCGCTTGCATGTTTTCTCTCTCAAAAATAAACATTAAAAAAAAAAAGAATATTGCATTTGTTTATCTGGTTATAGTTACATTCAAGGTAATGCTTCTAGAGATTAAAAACAAAATAAAACAAAACAAAATCTATTCTCCACCTTATAGCCAGAGTGGCTTTTTTGTTTTCTTTTTAAGTTTTTATTTAAATTATGGTTAGTTAACATATAGTATGAGTTCGAGATATACAACATAGTGATTCCACACATCCATATAGCACCCCTTTGAATGTTAAAAAAGAGTGGTTTTTTAACATGAAAATCTGATCATGTAACTCCCCTTCGGTGGTTTTTCACTGTCCTTACAATCAAGTTCAAAGTGCTCTCACCAGACCCCACTAGGTCCCAAGCAAACTGTTTGCTCTCCTCTTGAGCCTCCTCTTACCCTCGGAGCTCACCAACCAGGTTGAAACCAACCTGTTTCAACTCAGGGCCTTGTCACCCACAACCTTTGTACCTGTTTTTGGAGCACCTTCCTTGACATAACAAGGCAGAACAAAAATAAAACACTCATCCTTCAGAATCCAGCTTAAGTGTCAGGTCATCAGAGAAACCTTTATTGATGTCCCCATGAAAGACTAAGTCCCCTTTCAGTAGCTACCCAGGCACTCCCCAGCCTCAACATCTAGCTCTCTTGCAATCACCTACTCAATATTAATCTTTTCTCACTGAATTTTAACCCATGGGGACAGCAACAGGGGAGATGTAGGTTTTATGGCTTCCGAGCTCCTATAGTGGGCAAGGGGACTGGCTCTTTAAGAGGAATACCAAAATACCCTACTTAGCAGATTTTACAAAAAAAAACATATGCTTGATCATGTGAATCCTTTTCCAAAGCCTTCCCTAGGGCCTGAAAAGGGCCATTCTCACGAGGGGGCCTGAAGTTTAAGCGGCTTTCACTTAATGGCAACTCAGGGATTATATCACAGCTTTGCTCCCAGTGCCTGACACAACTTAATTTGGGTGACTATTGCTTATTAATTTTCTAATCACTGAATGAGGAAAACTTAGAAAATCTGTATTTTCAAATAATAAGCCAGTATATATTTACTGGTAGAAACATGCAGACCTACTACGAATGAAAGAAGAAAATGGCTTTCTGAGGATTGAGCAGATCTTGGGTGAAGACACCCAACTCTTTCTCTTCCATGAGGGAAGCCTCCTGAAAAGGGCCCTCAGAAAAGTGGGCTGGGGTGGTCACACCAGTTTCAGGCTGATTCTGATCTTTAGCCCTGACTCTTTAGGAAGAAATCTGAATCTCTAATCATGACACTCTTAACCAGAGATCCTTGATAAACCCACCTTGCTTGTAGAACTGGGAATATTTCTATGTTCATGTTTCTGGCTTTCATCAAACTCTGAGTGTAGGAGACCTCCCAAAACATGAACTGTTATTGCAGATTAGTCCAGAAAGGTATGGAAGCAACAGAAATATCATACCAGTTCAGACAGCCCAGGGGTCATATCTCAGCCTGACTTCTAGAAGAGGGTCTTCACAATTTATTCAACCTCTATGAGTTTACTCAATTGTATCATGGAGCTACTAGTGATTATGCACAAGGGGACCATAATAGCACATACATATGCACATATACATGTGTATATACTCATAATATGTGCTGTCTGGCCCTCTTCCTGCCTCATAGTGCACACTCAATAAATATTTGTTCTCTTCCCTTCCAAATAAATAGTATTTTCATTGTTTAGCATACTTCCTGTATTGAAGGTTATGATACTTAAGAACGATGTCTTTATTCACCTATCTGTTCATAAGCCTATTCAACTGTATTTCAGACACAGTGCTAGGCACTGGGAAGAGGTACGGTGGGAATCAAAGATCAATAAAATTATTAGAAGGAGTGGCAGCAAATCAAATAAACTAAAACAAAAATCAAGAAGTAGTTTTGAAAATTTTCAACTTCATAATGATTGTATGTTCTCTCTTGCAGATGAGCCTGTTTGGCTGTCTACATTATTCCAAAATATCCGGATAAAAATTGAAAAATATAGTCATTCATGTGGCTTTTTATGCAGAAGATAGCAATCATCCAGATGTTTCCAAATATTCATGTGTCCAATGTTATCTAGACAACTGTTTCGGAGTACTGAAATTTTCATTCTCAAAGAGATGGCGTTGCTTTGGGTACACACAGCTTTGTCAGTTTCATGTTACAAACCAACAAATATCCTGTCTCTGACATGGGCCAAGTGCAACTGGTGCTTGCAAAGCAAAATGAAGCCAAAAAAAAAAAAAAAGGAGACTTTATGAAAATAAGTGGGTCTTAAAACCAACATAAAATTATTTAGAACTAATCTCCTAGTCCTTCTCTTTCCCTCTCTCTCTATCACACACACACACATTAACCCTACTTCTGCTTCTGATTCCCCTCATGCTTCCCCCCAGCCAGTTCCTCCATCATTCCCAGATCAGTAAGGTTTAAAGTGCTGACTAGGGGGCACCTGGGTGGCTTAGTCGGTTAAGCGTCCGACTTTCGCTTAGGTCATGATCTCGCAGTTCATGGGTTCGAGCTCCGCGTTGGGTTCTGTGCTGACTGCCAGCTCAGAGCCTGGAGTCTATTTCAGAGTCTGTATCTCCCTCTCTCTCTGACCCTCCCCTGCTCACGCTGTCTCTCTCTCTCTCTCCTAGAAATAAATAAAAATATAAAAAAATAAATAAAATAAATAAAGTGCTGACTAGGGTCCCCTTGCCATGTCCCACACACACACACATCTAGTGGGGCCAAATAAAATATAAGATTCCCTGTTAAATATGAATTTCAGATAAGCAACAAATAAAAAAATAATTTCAGCATAAGTATGTCCCAATATCTGGATATTGCATGGGACATACTTATGCTGAAATTATTTTTTGTTTATCTGAAATTCTAGTGTAACAGGACATCTTGTATTTTTATTTGTTACATCTGGTGACTCCACCCCATTCCTTCCTAGAGTTGTGTCCTGTGCCCAAGTTACTGCCTCTTGCCCTCCTTTGGGCCTCGTTTCTGTTTCTGCATTGGCACATTCCAGTTCTCCGGTTGGTGCTTCTTCCCTAGAGCCCACTCAAAATCTCTGCTCTCCCACATCCTGCCTCCAGGAACACCACCACTGTGCTCTGCTGGCTGGGCTGTCCCACCCCTAGCTTTCCTTTATCAGACACTCAGAACTCTTGATTGCCAGTCTCTTCTCTGCTGTCTCAGGATTCCTTCGCTTCCTGGGTCCCTTCCTACCTGAAGGGACTGTGACAGAACCCGGACGCTGTGCAGCTTCTCTGACTCACTACAAATAAATTTCCAGGACCCCTGATATATCCCCAACAGGAGAGCAGAGCTACATTCACATCAGCCAAGATAAGAGTTAGCTGTATTCGAAAGATAAAATGAACATCAGAAGAGGGCCAAACAATGCAGTCAAGAAGAGACTACTTATTTCCCAAGAAGAAATATAACTACACAGGAAAATACCTAATAAACCAATAAATGAATTAATGGTTGCACAAAACATAATTTATCTCAGAGCCTGCAATTCAACCACATAAGCACTCATAATATCAAAGCTTTTTTATTTCCTCTAAATTTATCAAGGTCTTATTTAATTGCTATAAACACCTAAAGACATGAGCAAATTAACACATAAAATTGCAGGATTTCAGCTGATACATATTCATGAACGCATGTTGTTGTGATCAGGCAAATAATGACCTGAGACATTGATAAATTTGGTAGATGCAAAAGGAAAACATAGCACACTGTTAGAATTCTCGGCAGATCACAGAGTGGAATCTTCGATAAACCCCACTCTAAGAGACTATTCATAACAATTATTTCTCTATTTTACAAGTATTTCTGTAACTCTTCTAGGACAGAAATCAGCAAATGTTTCATCAGTAAGCTTCATAAAAATACTATCCCCTGAACACTTGAATGCTAGACCGGTACTAAAGAATGCTGGCTTCTTGGAAGCCTAACCCCAGGCCCTGTTGCTCAGAATCAGTTTCACATTCTTCCTGGCATTCTTGCTCCCATATCTACTGCCACTCAGGAAGAACTGACAGTTTTCCAAGCATTTGTGGGAATCTCAAGTTACAGCTGTTCCAGGGTCGTCAGAATGAATGTCTTTTATTTGGATGAAAATATACAGCATGTGTTGGCTCACCCAGAGTTGCTGCCACATAGTTATTTTTGAATCCCCAGCCTGCAAACCCCTCTCGTAAGAACCCATCCATACATAGCTCCTGTTCATTAAATTTTTTTGCTCTCACACAAACAGGCAGTGCCCCTGTGAGCTGGAAACTGCACTTAGTCTGAGCATCTGAGCAAATGCCTGGGGCAGATAATGAGGCACAGAGGGTGACAGGTCCCGCGGACTCTTCTCAAGAAAAGGGCACGATTATACAGCACACAGATAGGAATACTAATTGATTTCAGCTTATCCCAGAGTAAGCCTCAGATTCCTTCTCAGCACGATATTCTAGTCAGCCATTTCCAATCAACAGAGAGCAAGCAACAGTTCAGTTATTTGCCTCCCCTGCTCAAAGAGAGATCAACAAGAAAGTTGGGACCCGAGGGGCCCCAAGGTGGCTCAGTGGGTTCAATGTCTGACTTTAGCTTAGGTCATGATCTCGCAGTCTGTGAGTGTGGAGCCCTGCATTGGGCTCTGTGCTGACAGCTCAGAGCCTGGAGCCTGCTTTGGATTCTGTGTCTCCCTCTTTCTTGGCCTATCCCCCACTCAGAGGCTCTTTCTCAAAAATAAATATTTAAAAAGTTAAACAAAAAGAAAGTTAGGTCCTAGAATAGAACTATAGCAACACTATCCCAAAATAATATTTTTAAGTATTTATTATGTTTCAGAAGCGATGGCATATCTACTTGTGTAATAATAATAATAAAATCATTTGTGGGGTACCTGGGTGGCTCAGTCGGTTAAGCGTCCGACTTCAGCTCAGGTCATGGTCTCACAGTCCGTGGGTTCAAACCCTGCATTGGGCTCTGTGCTAACAGCTCAGAACCTGGAGCCTGCTTCAGATTCTATCTCCCTCTCTCTCAGCCCTTCCCCCACTTGCTCTCTGTCTCTGTCTCTCAAAATAAAATAAAGACATAAAAAAATTTTTAAAGAAGAATAAAATCATTTGTTCCTTTTTAAAAAAATGTATTCAGTTAGATTTCATTGTTAATTTATTCTGTTTTTCATTCATAACAGATTGATTACTGCTTCTGCCAGTTATGGTAGGCTTTGGAATTTAGTTACATAATTTAGCCACAGAAATTCCAGTTACCCCAAGCAACTTTTCAAATGCAGACATTTGCTGATGGCCACAAATAAATTTCTTAAAACACAAGAAGCAAAGACTTTTAGAAAATAGGAAGTCAAACTTTTAAGTCAAAAGAGTAAAAAAACGAACATAGAGAATATAAAATTAAAAATATAGACTTAAATGTTCATTTATTCTGACTATAAGACATACTGTCATCTAAACATTTACAAGCAAATATTTCCCCCCAGAACACGATAAACGAAGCGCCCGACTTAACTACACATTTTACATGTATAGGCCTTATGACGGAGGTGCTAACACCATCCCAGTTTTGTAATAACTCGCCTTGAGTCACATACAACAATGTTGGAGGTCTGTATTCAAACAGAGGCCCCTCTCCCTTTTCGTCCTGTCCTCTTAGCCATTGTGCTGACAGCTGGACTACCATTACGGGGAAAGAAATCGACAGCTGCTTCTGTTGTGTGACTTCAAGGGATAACGGGAAAATCCTCTCTGCTCACATCTTCGGGCTCCCCCTCCCAACACAGATCTGTTCACTTTAAGCAGGAGGGAACAACTGGTGGAGTGTAGAGAGCATGAAATACAGAGTCCCAGCCTGGCTATGACCCTGGGGAAGTAGCAGAGCCTCCCTGGAGAGGACTGTCACGACAGCTATCCCACAAGACTGTACGGGCATTACATGAAACATGTAGAGGAGCACATTTTGAACGTGGGATAAGGCATGTAACAGTTCGATGCTATTATGAAGATGCAGAAGTAGATAAAGCATACGACTTCTTCCAGAAGTGTGTGCACTTAGACAATGATATCTACACAGAGCTTATGAGTGATGTCGGGAGAGGGGTGCCTGTGGAACTCTGGGGGATGGGGTACACGGGGGTCACGAAGAAGGTGCATAAGAATGCCCAGCATGGCTGGGGGTGGAGAGGAGGCTGGGGCTCCTACTTTCCACTTGTCACCATGGGCAACCATGTGACTAGAGACGTCATCCCTAGACATCAAGACTGGATTTATACACTACCTTTGTAAGAAAACTGCCAGCTCTCAGACACTTTCCATTTAGCCATCATAAAATACAGACAGGATCATTGGAGGGCAGTTATTATCCACGGGAATGAGGACACAAGCACAGGATCCAGGGCTAAGAACAAGAGCAAGTACTCCAGTCCCCAGGGCTTAGTCAGTGCAGACCAGCAAAGGGTAATCTGAAGTTCTCGCACATTCATACCAGCCCTTGCCCGATAACCTCAAGGTAACCTTATGGAGTCTAATTTCCATTTCTAGATAAAGTCAGTACGATCCTAGGAAGACAGTCAAGCGCACTGTGGGAGCACCTAACTGCTATAGTTGGTGGCATTTTATCTGTGTGTCTACAGGCCCTACACACTTTCTGGGGAAAACTTTGCTTATTTAGACAATCATTGAGTATAAAAGATGACCATGTAGCCACCTTGGGTGCCTCTCATACTTGTCTGGATCACTCACAGAGCCTTATTTGGTATCTATTCCTTGAGGTGGATCCAATTGGACAGGACAGGATGGAATTGCACTGAGTTGAACTGAATTTTAATCAGTTGACCTGGTTGCCTTTGCTAACCTTAAATCAGGTAAGGTGAGAAGGTCTCTGTTTCCTTTTAGCCAGTGTCTCAGACCAGCCCTATCTTGGTGCACCCCCATCAGTGAATGGAACATTCATCTGTTGAGTTTCTGGGAGTCATCTTTGATACCGCTTCCTCTCCATCATCTTCATCTCCCATCATCGAATCCTGCCCATTTTTATCTCATGTTCACCTTAGGAATACATGATGAACATGCTTATCACATGTTCACTTTCCACCTTCACCACCACAGCCTTCACCCAAATCACTGCCATCTCTCACCCTGATTACTCATGCAGCTTACTGAACAGTGTCCCTTCATCTGTCCTTGTCCCACTCCACAGACAAGTTCTAACTCCAAAGTTAAAGCAGTGACACACAACCACACACACACACACACACACACACACACACACACACACACACACACGGCAGCAAAACACCAATGTAACCATGTCTCTTCCCTGGTAAACCCATAAGGGTTTCCCTGTGCCATCAGGATGAAGACAAGAAACCTCGGTACAGCTTACAAGCACATTCTGGACCCTCTTTCCCAGCTCACACTGCTCTGGCCCCCAGCCTCTAGGCCTCCTCAGCCATTCTGCCCATGTAGGTCCTCAAGTGCTCCACACTCCCTCATATGCCTGATCCTTTACACACACTGTCCCCTCAGTCTGACATGCTCTCCCTCTGAACCCTTCCCCCACCTCTCACTTTCCTATACCTGAGATCAGTAAACACATTCTTCCTTCATGCAGTAGCAGGTCTTAGCACTACCCACTCTCCTATAACACTCTTCCCTTCCTTCATAACACATATCAAAATTGGTAAGTATATAGATGTGCAATTTTTATTAATGCCATTTTCCCACTAAGCAACAATGACCACGAAAGCAGGGGGTGCATATTTTTTGGCTACTATCTTCTCCTCAGGGCCTAGTATTGGGCCTGACATATGCCAGGGAACAACAGACCTTTGTTGTTGAATGCTGAACCAGTGGACACCACCAGCCTTTCAAATCGCCAAGGATGACTCAGGGAGCAGGGCAATGATGAGCTACCACCCATGCACGTGTCACCCTGCCTCTCCCACTTGGAGGTCACTCATTTCTGCTTCAGAAATTTGGGATTTACAATTTACAGTGATGTTTCAAAGGCAATAATCCTGTGGGTCATAGAATTACTCAGTAGGACTATAGACAAGCTTTTAGTATTGGGTGTATTTTAGAATAATTTATTATATTTAGGACATTGTTTAGAACAGTTCCTCTCACACAACCTTCAAATGCTGACCCCAAGGGCTTTGTCAGGGGACAATCTTTACCCATTACATCAGCTGGCTCTCATGGAGGCCAGAAAGGAGGCTACCTCGCTCTGTTTGAATGCGGCCTGTGATGGAGGAGGGCCTCATGACCTCTTCTCCTCTGTGGAGCAGGTCCACTTGTTAGAAAGCCCCGCCTTAGAAATGGCGGGGGAAGGGGAGAGAGGCAAACCATGAGAGACTCTTGAATGCTGACAAAAACTGAGGACTGATGGATGTGGGGGGAGGGGGGAAGGGCATGGAGGAGGGCACTGGTGGGGATGAGCACTGAGTGTTATGTGGGAACTAATTTGACAATAAACTATTTGTAAAAATAAATAAATAAATAAATAAACAAACAAACATAAAAAAAAAAGAAAGAAAGCCCTGCCTTAGGCCATGCTGATATCTGCCTCACTGTAACTCCTCCGCCATGTTCTTGAGCCCACTTACCAAATAACCCTAAATGCTGGTCCACATGACAACCCTTCAGTTACTTGAAGACCACTGACAAGCCACATCTATATTTTATGCTTTCTCCAGCCTTGATTTTTTATTTATAGACCACATCTTGCTATTTTATTGCATGCATTCTTGTAAGCTGCCTTAAATCCTATGTGAAGTGAGGCTCCATATAAATAAATCCCTGTGCCTTTCCTCTAGGCAACAACTCAAGTTCCCCACCTGACAGGCTTCCCACTACTTTGCATTCCGACCTGAGATGTATCCTCTAATCATCCTGACACTAGAACAGGCAACAGTATAGGGCCAGTCCCAAACTCGATCTTCACCTCACACAGCTATTGCCAAGTCCATCGAGGGTCTCTGGAGTCAATGCCCTGGGACAACAGGCAGAGCTTACGTCCATCACTGCTGTTTCAGTTTTGTTTGGACAGTTTAGTGATATGCTAAGGCCTTAGGAAGCCCCCAAACAACCCACCCCTGACATGAGATGATAACCTAGCCTCCGATGCGAACTAAGAGACAGAGGCCACAGGACAAGAACACCCTCCTGCCCCTCCACACTCATAGTCCACTCCTCCTCTGTTCTCTTTCACAACTGTATGTCAGCATCTGCTTTTAAAAACCTGTGTTCTCGGGGAGCCTGGGTGGTTCAGTTGGTTAAGCATCTGACTCTTGATCTCAGCTCAGGTCATGATCTCAAGGTTTGTAGGATGGAGCTCCAGGTACAGAGCCTGCTTGGGATTCTCTCTCTCTCTCTCTGCCCCTACCCCACTCGTATTCTTTCTCTCTCTCAGAATAAATAATTTTTAAAAATTATTTTATCTACTCTATCTGAATCTATTCCTTTCCGCTCTGTGAGCTTCCTCCAACAAGGAGTATCTCCAGCTTTCTCAAACAGCTATCACCTTCTCTTCTGCACACAAAATACACAGCTCATCCCTAGCCTAAAAATTGCTAATAATGAAATATTTAATATCTTATCTTAGCCCAAAGCTGACATGCTAGCTTTTCCTGTGAAAGAATGAGTAAACCTCTGGAAAAAAGCACTGCTGAGAGTAGCTCCAGGTTTTCTGACGACTACCGAATATACAATTTGGGGGCAGAAGGGCTCGTAAAAATAAAGAATTTAAAATTATAAATAAAAAATTAGGTACAGAAGTAAACAGTTAAAACAAGAAAAAATTGACAAATGGACAAATATTTGTCCAGAGAATGGACAAATATTACAATTTTTAAAGAAGTAAACAGTTAAAATAAGGAAAAATTGTAGTAAATTATAATTTTTAAAGAATGGAATGTAAACTGGTACAGCCCCTCCGGAAAACAGTGTGGAGGTTCCTCAGGAAACTAACAATAGAACTCCCCTAGGACCCAGCAATAGCACTGCTAGGAATTTACCCAAGGGATACAGGTATATGTATCCTGTATTCTGTATGCTGATGCATAGGGGCACATGGACCCCAATGTTCATAGCAACACTCTCAACAATAGCCAAAACATGGAAAGAGCCTAAGTGTCCATCAAGTGACCAATGGATCAAGAAGATGTGGTTTATCTATACCATGGAATACTACATGGCAATGAGAAACAATGAAATCTGGCCATGTGTAGCAACATGGATGGGCCTTGAGGGTGTTATGCTGAGCGAAATAAGTCAGGCAGAGAAGGACAAATATCATATGTGTGCACGTATAGGAGGATTAGGAGGAACTTAACAGAGGACCAAGGGGGAGAAGAAGGGCGGAAATGGTGGGGGAAAGGGAGAGAGGCAAACCATGAGAGACTCTTGAATGCTGACAAAAACTGAGGACTGATGGATGTGGGGGGAGGAGGGATGGGCATGGAGGAGGACACTTGTGGGGATGAGCACTGGGTGTTATGTGGAAACTAATTTGACAATAAACTATTTGTAAAAAAAAAGCAAAACAAAAATAAAACTACACTGAAATATTAAAAAAAAGAATGGACAAGTATTACAGATATCTAGAAAATAATGTAATTTTTTAAATTAATTGCCCTACCTCTTTAACACTTTCCTCTTTTTTTTTTTTTTTTTTTTACCATTCTATTAAAGTGCTTCTTTATTTGACAAGGATTCAATCTGTCTTCCAGTTCGGTTAATCAGAATAATGTGTTTATTACTTATTGTTTAGAATTTTTTAGCTATTTCATTATTGATAATATATAAGTTGGTAGGTTTTTTCTCAAATTGTAAAAATGTCTTCTTGTTTCTTTTATATGTGAACTGAAAGTTTTCCAAACATTTCATGTTTGTTTGGTTTTTTTTTTGTTTGTTTGTTTCTTTTTTGTGCTGCCTAATCTTAAATCTTCTTTGAGCCAACAACACCCATTAACCAGTTTGTCAACGGTGTCTCACCCGTGGTAGATTATGAATCTTGGGTTATCTTACCTGATAGGAAAGAATTTGCATTTTGACTGGGCCTTGACAAGAACTTGATCTTTCTTCCTATAAGAAGGAAACTGGAAGGACACAGCACATGCTAGCTTCTGGCTCTGTACATTTCATACCTTTTCTCGTCCAGTATCCACATTTTTTCCAATGCAAGGTTTCCAAAGATGCATTCACACCTCGTGTCACTGACTGTGCGTCCATGCTGGGTGAGTCATCCCAGTGGATGGGGAGAGAATCCCTGGAACTATGAGCAGTCACTTAACTATATGCTAAAGGCATGCAAACTACACAGTATCCCCTTAAACCTAAGCAGTTCCCTTTGCCAAAGTTCAAATGCCTTTCAACAGCAGGGAAACCATGCTTGAAAGAGAGTCTGAATGGGAAGATCGCCACGTAATTGACTGTGGTTAAGTGTTAAATACTGCTATGCACTGAATGCTTGTGTTCCTCCAAAATTCATGCATTGACTCCCTAATCCCCAATGTAATGGTGTTTGGAAATGGGTCCTTTGGGAAGTATTTAGGTTGGTCATGAGGGTGGGACCCTCAAAATGGAATTAATGCCCTTTTGAAAGAGGATCTTTATGTGTCTCTCCATTTCTGTTGCCTCCTTTCATTACCTAACCCCTCACCTTGTAAGGATATAGAGAAGTTGCTTGCTATCTGCAAACCAGGAAGAAGGCTCTCCCTAGACATTGAGCACCCTGATGTCAGACTTCCCAGACTTCAAAACTGTGGGAAATTTCTGTTGTTTAAGCCACACAGTCTGTGGAATTTGGTTAAAGTAACCTGAACAAACTAACTCAAATATCTTGCATCTATGAGTTTTACAGATCACATAACCATGGGAAGGCATTGCAAGGTTCCATCATGGGTCCTGGGAAAGGTCTGAGCAAGTGAGGAGCCTGAAACTGAAGCCTCATTTGCTTCCTGGCACATCTGCCTTGGCTGATAAAGTATCCTCAAGAATCCCCAAGATATGCCCTCCTTGCCACTTAATCCCTTGGAGTTTGGCTTCTACCCTCCCTTCCTATGACTCAGCAGGTCATAGGGCAAACCACTCACTGCAGTACCTTTCCCCCAGTCTTTATTCTTCTCAGCCCTCCGCCTTCTTCTCCGAACCCAGCTACTCTCTGTCCTCTCATTGAGCTCCTTTCTGTCTTGCCCTCTTCCCATCTCCCCTCTGTTCTCCCTGAATGAAGGTGCCTTCCCAAATTCTTCGCCTGACTCCTCCTCCCTTCTCTCTTCAGAGCTCTCTTCCTTGGGAAGCTCACTCACAGACTTCCATTTTGACTGCTGTGTGTCCAGTCTCCTCCTCTCTACAGCCAGTTTCATTGCTTGCCAACTCCCCAACACCTTAATCACTGCCTTTCTTTCCCCCTCCATTAGCTCCCCCTTCTTGGCTCCCCCTTATCTATCAATGCTGAGAAACCACTGCTGACTCTTGTTTCACCCTGGGCCGCCACACCCCTTCTCCCCTCTCCTATTGCTACTGCCCTGCTTCTATACTTAGCATCTCTTAACTACAGTCAAAACCTCTCCCTTGTTCCAGAGAATTCCACAACCTAGTGTTCCCGCCCCACCCCCACTCAGATGGTTTTTCCTTCTCTTTAGAACTGCTGCATGCTTTTTATTTCTCTGAGAGAATTTAATATTTCATCTTGTTTTTATGTGGCAATAACACATATACAGTGTTTATAATGTGCTAAGTATTTTGCACTATCTCATTTAATACTCACACCCACCCTCTTACTATTATTATTAAGATGATCATTGTTTCTATTTTTAATGAGGAACTAGAGCCTTAGGGGAAAAATTAGTAATTTGCTCAATTAGCACAGCCAGAATTTGGACGCAGTTCTCGGGCTACAAATAACCATAAGCTTAATCACTAATAATAATAGCTACTATTTATTATGCACTTGTCACATGCTCTATAAACCTTGAATTATCCTATGAGGTTACAGTGCTATCATCCCCTCTCATAGAGCTGAAAACCCTAAAAGACCCCAGAACTTACCTTTCTAAGGTCTCCTAGCTGGTAATGCCAAAGTTAGTACTAGAGCGCGGGTCATTTGGCTACAAAGCCTAAACTGGTAACC
This sequence comes from Proteles cristata cristata, assembly GCA_017311185.1. NCBI lineage: Eukaryota > Metazoa > Chordata > Mammalia > Carnivora > Hyaenidae > Proteles > Proteles cristata. The sequence continues at coordinate 208,846 of JAESUZ010002841.1, forward strand.
ATGTCACCACATTGCCTCCCCTTGACACTATCCGGCCCACTGCCATCTCTGCTGACTTCAGTGTTGTTGTCTTGGCCTCTCTACCATATGATAGTCTTCCTGAAGGCAAGGCCACTTCGTATATTCATTTTTTTCATACTAAAGATAACTTTTTATTTCAAAATGATTTCAAAATTACAAAAAGTTACAAATATGGTACGATTTCTTTTCCTTAATCATTTCAGAGTCCCTTACCAACAATGTTGCCCTATAACCCATTAATGATTTAGTATAAATATCCTTCAAAGATATTCCTCTATATTACTACAATAAACCATCAAAATAGGGAAATTAACATTGACATATCACTACCATCTAATCTCAGATGTTATTCAATTTTTACCAATTGTCTCACTTATGTTCTTTATAACGAAAGAATCCAGTAGAGACTTAAACATTTAGTTCTCTATGTCTTTATTCTCCGTCAGTCTGGAATAATTCCTTAATATTTCCTCAACATCCATGTCTTTGACATTTTTGAAAATTGCAGGTCAGTTATTGTAAAATGTGCCTCAATTTGAGTTTGCCTGATATTCTCTCATGATTAGATTCAGGTTACAGACCTTTGGCAGTAATATCTCAGAACTGATACTCAGTTCCTCTATGTCTCCCTATCAAGTGGTCACAATTTCTTCTCAACCTTTCTGTGGTAGGGTTAACTTTGATATCTGGATTTAAATGACACCTGCCAGGTTTCTTCAAGATGCTCTTTTGTCTTCTTAAATACATAAATATTTTGTGAAAGGCACCTCTTTGAGGTTATACTATTATTGGCTCCTCATTCAACTTTTACCCAGTTAGTTTTCATATCCATAAATGTTTTTTGGCTTAATTGCTACCGAAATGGTAGCAAGTAGTGATGTTCTCATCCAAGTATTCCTTCTAGATTTAGTAATCATCATTCACTTCTCTCAATTTATTTATCTACCTATTTATGTATGCTAGCAGGGACTCATGGATCCTATTTTATTCAGTAAGTTATAATCTTTTATTAACGTTATCTATTTTGAAGCTCAAATTATACAAGGTGAGTGTGAATATGTGGGGTGAGTGTGTGATTCCCTTCGAGGAGGCTACTGTGTTCTTTATCATGTTCCCATTATTCTTCATGTCCTGGGAAAATAAGACATACCAGGCTTCTCTTGGACTTTGCCTGTCCCTGTCTGGGGATCAGTCCTTTCTCTAAGCACTCATGCTTCGTTTTAATTGAGAATGGTATGTAGAAATCAAGATCTGGTTTATAGGTATGCTTGCTATGATTGGGGTGTCACTGTTCTGTAGCTCTCTCAGTGGCCAGAGCTAGAAGGCTAGCAAACGTGTGTGTGTGTGTGTGTGTGTGTGTGTGTGTGTGTGTAAAACAATAAGTTTACATCAATACTTTCAGTTCCAATCTAATATCACATAGTTCATCCCATTTTTCTCTTTTTTGCCCAAATTTACAACTCTCTTCTTAAATAGTATGAAACCATAATCTCTGATGTATTTACTTATTAAGCCAACCTCCCTATATATACCCAGTCTCCTAAGCTGCCACATATCCCCCCCAACCCTCTTTCTGGATACTGTTCTCACCCTACTGAGGCTGTGATTTCCCATGCCAGCCTGTCCCCACCTCAACTCTTCATCTTACCTTCCTATACAGTATCCGGTCTTGCTTATCTCCACCTAATGGCTTCTAGACTGAATTATTCAAAAAGCTTTCTAATTTTATAATGAGTTTTTGAACTAGCACAATGTTCTTTGCCGAGGGAAAACTCAATTCAGTTTTTTAAAATGCGTGCGTGTGTGTATGTGTGTGTGTGTGTGTGTGTGAGAGAGAGAGAGAGAGAGAGAGGAAAGGAGGGAGGGAGGGAGAATACAAGCAGGGGAGGGACAGAGGATCAAAGCAGGCTTTGCGCTAACAGCAGAGAGCCTGATGCAGGGGCTCAAACGCACAAACCATGAGATCATGACCTGAGCCAAAGTCAGATGCTTAATTGACTGAGTCATTCACATATTTTTAATTGAATAAAATAAGTCATTTTTTGACCACTTGAAGCCTTTCTATGTAAATGTTACTCTTTACTAAAAAAACACAATTTATAGTTTATTATAAAATGATAATTTCTTGCCAAAAAGATTAAGTTCTTTTTAAGAAGCCTAAACTTAACTTTTAGAAAGCTCAAAGTATCAACCAAAACATCATCATTTTCCCTCCCCACCAACCTCCCCCAATGTCCATGAGAGTTCCTGACCTTCATTTTTTTTTTTTCTGGTTAGCTACTAAGGAAAAAATGTTTAATTGTTTTTTTCCCAAAATTGTCTTTGTCACTTCACGAATTTAAACTGACTACTCTTAATTTTTCTCTGTCCAGGCTGTCTACTGCCTGAAGTTTAAAATCCTATTGCCATGACACGTATTGCTACCTGCTTTTTCCAAGTAAAGACTCTACTTTCTCCTAAAGATCTCTAAGGATCAAACCCATCCACTAAGAGTTCTTCAACCTGAGAACATAGCTTCTCTACTACACATCTTGATCTGGGATAGTTTTCCTTTCTAACTTTTCAAAACCATAAATATATTATAAAAGAACACATACAGCTTTCTCACAAATATTACATTTCAGTTGGTTGATTTATTATTAAATTAAGGTGCATACAGATGTGATGTGGTTATAAATAAACAGAACTGTGGCTTATGGTTTTATTAATTTTATAGTTTATCATAAATATATAAAAAACAAATATATTTTCAAGAATAGGTGTTTTGGTGGGCTGTCAGAGAGATTAAAGAGTATGACTATCAGTAAACAAAGGTATGGCATCCATATTTCTTAGGCTTAAGTTAAAACCTCTAGGGATGGGGTGCCTACCTGGTGCAGTCAGTGAGGCATGCAACTCTTGATCTCAGAGTCATGAGTTCAAGCCCCATGCTGGGCATAAAGCTTCCTAAAACAAAGCAAAACTAGAGACTTTTGTGACAGCAAGATTAGAAATTTCAGTGACTACTGAATAACTGCTACCAGGAAACTTCAAGTCCTACTTATCGATATTAAGGTGAGACAAGAACCTAGTTTCTAGTACCATCATCCCCAGATTGTATAACAATAAGCCATATGTATTATTACATGCATTCCTCACAAGAACCCTTCAAGATAAGCAAGAGTTATAACACGATTGCCCAAGCTCACACCTCTTCGAGGTGGCACAGCTAAAATCCAATCCCAAATCTTCATTCATCCCACACATCACGCTGTCTCTCCAAACCAGATTATGTGTTTAATAAATTTACAATTCCTTAACCACATCTTATGCTGTGCAGCCAAACTCCCTTCTACTTAATGAGGTAGATAAATCAAGCCAATCAAGTCTAAACTCGTGGGGAGAATACCTTCTGAAAAAATGTTTTCATTAAGGTAACTGGCTCATTCAAAACATGATTTTCCCTTTACGATAAAGAGCAAGATTTCTAAAGAAATCCCCCACTAGATTATATTCAAAACTTCAAAAACTCTTCTGATATTAATTATGGGGGGTTTTTTTGTAACTGACAAAGTAGAATGAATGCTTTTTCTTCTGGGTGATCATTTTTATATGAAGACAGGGCAATAAATTCCATTTGTAGGCTTTTTCACAGATGGCTATGCTACAGCCATGAGAATATAGGGTAGTAAAAAAAAAGAGTCAGTTATTTAATGGTCATTGCAAAGCCCAAAAATTATAATTTCAGTTTTTGATGAATATATTACTTCCACTACTTTAACTTATTGAATACTCTAAGAATTCTATTACTATGAACAAAATGTGGTGTTTAACAATTATAAAACTAACACGAGCTCATTATTGTTAAAATGCATAAAGTTATACAGAAGAAAATTAAAATCACATACACTCTCTCATCATCAAATAATTAACAACTGGTTTCTCTCAAGCGTCCTTTCATGCATTTGCATATTTGGTTTGTTTTGGCACAGTTAGGATCTTACAGTAGACTTTCATGTTCTGCTCTTTTTCCATTTATGCTGGCATTTTCCCATGACATTAAACTCTATAATGTGACATTAGTAGATGTATAATAGTCATTGCAACGTACCCTAATTTATTTAACCATTATTTGTTTAACTCTATTATTAGAAATGTTGGCTTTTTATTTTCACTATTAAAAATAGCAATGCAATAAATACCTTTGCAATAAATCTTTGTCCACAACTTTGGTTAGTTTCCTAAATGTAAAATTATTGCATGAAAGGACATGAACTTTTTTAAGAATGTTAATTCATATTGTTAAATGCATTTCTAGGAAAATTGTACTGGCTTGCACTTCAACCAGCAGATTATCCAAAAAACTCTTTGAAGCACTTAATATTTTAACATTGTTGTGCCAGTTTGCTGGTTTATAAATGATCTCATTGTTTTCATTCGGACGCATTTGACTATTAATAAAACCAAGTACTTTGCATATGTTGATTTTTCATTTACATGCATGTATATATTCCTATTTCCTTCTGTCTTGTATCCATTTCTCTAGTGGGATATTTACATTTTTATTTTCAAATATATTTTTTCATTTGTTAAATAAATAGCTCTCAGCATATTTGTTGCCAATATTATTTACCAGTTAATCATTTGCTTTTAATTTTTATGTAGTCAAATATTCCACTATGTATTCAGAGCTCATAATGTTTAAAACATGTCATTACACATTTTGGTAAATGGAATAATTTATCTATCAATTTGTTCACTCGTGGTTGGACAATAGGCATTAAAGCAAGCTGTTTGAGAGGCCTAGTAACCCCTTATGCAACAATCTTCGCAGGTAGTTTTAGAGAGTAATTAATTATTCAAAATCACTCTTCCAAACTCAGCTTTCCATAACCCATTCTGAATGAAGCTTTGAATTAACCTAGAGCACTTTGGGAACTTTCCCTCCAGAAATAATATACTTTCCTGATTACAAGAACTAAATCTTATCAAAAGCACCCCAAGAATCTTCTAGGGGACATCAAGTGCTCATTGCCACATAATATTTCAACGGGTGAAGTATAAATGAACGTGAACTATAAGGACTATATTTCCTCTAAATAAACAAAAATATAAAGTGGAAAGGTGTGTGGTCAATTATATGAGACAATTTGGAAGGAAAAATGAGTATAATTCAAACTTAAAATATAATTCACTTACCAACTGTATATCTGATCTCAAAATAAGTCATGTCTCTTATGGCCACAAGTACCAGCAATCTCTGCTAGAAGATAAGAATTTCAGGTATAGGTCTCTTCAACTTGCATTCCAGGGCCCTCTGTGGCAACTTTTTTAGAAATAGGGAAGATCATACAAAGTATATTCCTTTCCCTTTGATTTCAGTGCTGACACTATGAAATATTAAGATCCACATCAACCAAGGGAATCCTCCCGTTGCACTTCACAGTGAGTCTGCCCGAGTGAGTATAAGAGAGACCAGCACTGGTGGCACGGAGTTACCTTCGAGGAATCGAGCTAATGCTAGCCAAAACTGCCATCTGTCCGCAGTGAAATCTGTCAATTGTGGCTATTTATGAAATCTCTGGTTGAGTCTATAAATGGCTCAGTCTTACCTTGCCTACTCATTGTTACTCTTATCCAAAATCTAAGTCTTATACTTGTTCTTCTGAAAGGAGACAAGTGTGGACTAGTCCCTAAATATGTTAATGAAATATAGTGTTACAGTAAAAAGTGAAAAGAGGCTGGATTTTGGAATTAATCTTAGACTCAAATCCTGGAGATGCTGGCTATGCAAGAGTGGCTATGTCATTAACATCTCTGTGAAATGGGAGAAATAATGTCTCTCTGGCCTCACTCTCTGGTAGTAAGAAAGAACCACCAAGAAAACAAACCCAAGTGTCTGGCAAGCCTCAGCAGTTTGGTACTCAACCTTTGCACAGGCCTGCCTTGTGATTCTCCACGTCACACAACAAAGTGCTATACATGGGACTGGTGAGAGCGATGGAAATGAAGGTGTGTGTGATATTAAAAATATCGTGGGAGGGGCGCCTGGGTGGCTTAGTCGGTTGAGTGTCCGACTTTCGTTTAGGTCATGATCTCGCAGTTTGTGGGTTCAAACCCCGCGTCAGGCTCTGTGCTGACTGCCAGCTCAGAGACTGGAGCCTGTTTCAGAGTCTGTGTCTCCCTCTCTCTCTGACCCTCCCCTGCTCACACTGTCTCTCTCTCTCTCCTAGAAATACAAATATATTTAAAAAAATATCGTGGGAATGTTTAGCCTTCATTTCATTTTTCAGGAGTAATCGGCATTCTTTTCACATGATACATCTCTGTTTGCAGAACACCAGGATATGTAAAGGGTCTGCTGCCTGCTTATTTTATTTACCATCATTATCTGGAATTACTTAGAAATAAACAGAAAACCACAGATGGAGAAAATGCCAATCTAGCAAAAAAAGGTCTCTGTCGGTTCCAAAAATGTTAACAAATATTTCCTAAGCAAGATGGGCTTCAGATTCTCTCTTTCCGCCAGGAGACCATGCAAGGGATTACTAGGGATTCCTAAAGCAATCCAGTTTTGGTCTCCATTAGGCAAATCTTTTTGCCAAACCCCACTTCCTAAAACTCAAATACTCTAGGGCAATTCTGTCCTCATTTTTACCTTAAGTGTGTTCACAAGGTTACTGATAACACAAAATGAGTGGACTCCAAATGTCTCTCAAAGCCAGAACAGAGTGAGGGAAAAGCTTAAGGTAAGATTCCTTATCTCAGGACTTTCTATGGAATTTCTTATATTTAAAGAAATCACTGAAGTGTGAAGCCCTCTATAAAATGTTGGAGCTTTTAAAAATACTATCGTGCCATAAATCCATGGCTAATTTATCTCAAAATTTGAAGACATTTGTAACATTTTCATATCTTAATACTTAAAGGAGAAATGTTTCTAAGAATTAACTGAATTTTAAGAGTTTTTTACCAAGCTTCAGAGCAAATGAAATGCACACCATCATCAGTTTTCAGCTTATTCCTTATCATAGCTTAACAATGGACTTTTATGCATAAAACCAGAGACAACATATTTTCTAAGACAATATCAAATTCAGGTATCAGCTTTCTCTCCACCCCCAATACACACAAATATTTCTATATTCATAGGCACACAAGGCATACTGTACTTAGCAAGTTGAGAGCACAAGCTTTAGAGTTACATGAGAATGATCTTCTGGATTTGTCATCAATTATTTGTGTGACCTTGGTGACATGATCTACCATTTCTAAGCCTCAGTCTTCAGATTTCTAAATTGGGCTGAATAGTATGACCTCTGGCTTAGGAAAGAAAATCATAATAATTATAGTCTACCTCAAAATATGTGAACTGTGTTTCAAGATAGCAGTTGTAAAAGTTCACAATGCACAGAATATTTACGCACACATTTTTTTAATGTTTATTTATTGTGGAGACAGAGGCAGAGCTCCAGTAGAGGAAGGGGAGAGAGAGAGAGAGAGGGAGACAGAGAATCTGAAGCAGGCTCCTGGCTCTGAACTGTAAGCACAGAGCCGGACATGGGGCTGGAAACTCACAAACCATGAGATGGTGACCTGAGCTAAAGTTACACGCTTAACCAATTGAGCCACGCAGGTGCCCCTGTACAGACATTTTATTGTTATCCTTTTTTTTTTTGCCCTTAAAACACAGACACACAAACTCTCAAAGCCTCTGGGGTAAATCATTCTTCTTCCTTCTACTCCCAATACTTAAGCTAATTCACTGTCTTTTAGCACCATGTTTCAAGGATCACAGGGTAGAAAAAATGTGGGTACCTCAAATAAATGCTGCTTACAAAATATATGTTTCCCCTGTAAGTCAGACGTTTCCATACGTGTAATCTCCAAGAAGTCACATCTCTTTTTCTTTTGGTTTGGTGGGTTTCATGGAATGAAGGCTGATGCCTTCTCTGGGTCTACCTTCAAGGATTTATTCTGATACACGTAACATTACATAATAAATAAATCCATTATGCTGAAGTGAATATCCAAAATGAGAAAATGAGATCTTGAAACTGGCTGCATAATTATTTTTACCATGCCTGGCCATTACCACTAATAATTTCTCTTGAGATTAGTAGGCAAGCCTCACTATATTTTTCATAAAATGAAGTTTGTGATGAGCACTGCCCAAAGAATGCAGCAGACTCCATTTCACTAATAAGCTTGAGGCTGGCTTCTTGGAAGTGATTAAATATGACAGACCTAAGACATCTTTAAGAGTGTTTAAGGTGGCTGAATAGCAAAACTTGACTGAAATGAAAGATCTTTTAGCTTACGTTTAAGGCCCAGTGTGGGCTGGAGAAGGGTATGGGGTGGAAGGATAGGGAACAATTGAGATATCGGGAGACAGAAAAGAACCCAGGGAAAGGGTTTCTAAGCAATAGGAAAAATTCTTCCAGGATCCGCTGGACCTAGATTATTTTTTCTTGGTGTCCTAAACTAGGAAATTCCTAAAATCCTTCTGAACTTAATTGCAGCAGGAATTTTCTACGAGGCTTTTTTTTTGGTAAAAAGATTAGTAGACACCAACCTCAGTGGAAGAGAGCTACAGTTGCATCCTTCTACGGATTTGTGAAGAGACAAGGAAGAATTAAAGCAACAGAGACACAGAGTCCATGGTACTCCATAACTGAGGCAAAAATGCTTTGCATTTTCAAGAGTGAAGGGTGACCAGTGCAGATCAGAAGTGTGAGAACTCTACTCAGTCAGGCAAGACCCGCTGTTCTGGCTTAAGGGTGTGCACAGGGTGGGTGTGAAAAGCAGATCGGACCACAGAACCAATGTGATGCAGGAGAGCAACAACAGAAAGAGGTCAGCTACCACCAGCGTCTATCTTAAGAAGCCCAGTGGTGTGGGGGGAAGCACAAAGGTTTTGAGGACAGACTGCCTTTCTCCCAGGCTCCCCCATTTGCTGTCCACGTGGCCTGGGCCAGGTTACACTCTCAGAGCCAGTTTCCTGAGCTGAGCAAGGAAGACAATATCTTTCCTTTCTCCTCACTGTGCGCGTTGGTGAACACGCTTCACACCGAAAAAGTGCGAACTGATCATCAACAATGTGAATTCTTTCCTCCAGCAATATAAACCCTTTTCAGTTAGTGGTCTGTAGATATGGAGAGAGGACATCCGCCCTCCTCCCTAAAAAAAATGCTTCCATTTCTTTGAAGAAAGTTATTAAGTGATTCTTGGAACTCTGGTGCCCTTGGGGGCAGGGGAATAGTTAAGAGTTTTCACAAACGCGGACTCTGTTATTCCTGGTCTCCTCCCCCAAGAATGCAATTAACAAGAGGGAAAAGGTGGCGTGTTTTTAACAAGTTCTTCACGCTGAGTTGCTTAGAGATGTACATTAGCCCTCCTTTTGGTAATAGGGAAAAATTATCTCGTCATGACTCGACTCTTTCCCACGTCCAGCAGAGGTTTGCAATCAATCAGCCGGACAGCAAGATTGATTTTCTAATTAAGCCAGCATTTGTATCTGCTCGCAGAACCACAGAAGGCTTCCCTACTGTATCTTCCCAACACATTCCTCCTTGTATTCATTTACCCTCACGTTTAAAGCCCTTTCAAAGTTGGGGATGGGGAATACATGGCCACTCTGCGCAAATATCCAAAACGATGACTGCCGGCTTCAGGGGAGAATTCTGGGAAGTTATAGAGCAAAAGGCAGAAACATGAACAGGGGCCCATGCGGCATTGATGTGGCTCACATGCGGATGAAATCTGCCACCCTGGCCCTCTCCACCTCCTCCCCTCCCCTGGCCGACCCAGGGTACAGCTACCTTGGCCCAAACAGATGGCTGCAGGGTGGGGGAGGCTCTTAGCATTTAGAAAAGCTCCATTTCAAGCACTGCTTGCCAAAAAGGTATAGCAGGCTTTTGTGCCGGCCTCTGTGATGAGATGTGCTGGTGATTTAATTTACTTAGGGGAAGAATATGAAACCCTGAACAGCTCAGCTGGATTAAGCTTCCTCAGGGACTCACCCAGAGGAGAAAACTTACTTTAGCAATTCTGGATCCTGTGTGCCGGTGCCGTGTTGCTCATGACCTTCCTTCAGTGAGACACACCAGGGAATAAAACTAAAATCAGTAAGAAGAGCTTGCATCTTTTTAGTTCGTTCCTGGTACACGCATTACCTAATATTTTATTTTATTTTATTTTTTTTTTATTTATTTTTTTTTTAATTTTTTTTTTATTTATTTCTAGGGGGGAGAGAGAGAGAGAGACAGCGTGAGCAGGGGAGGGTCAGAGAGAGAGGGAGCCACAGACTGAAACAGGCTCCAGGCTCTGAGCTGGCAGTCAGCACAGAGCCCGACGCGGGGCTCGAACCCACGAACCGCGAGATCATGACCTAAGCGAAAGTCGGACGCCCAACCGACTAAGCCACCCAGGCGCCCCCCTAATATTTTATTTAAAAGCTCAGTCTTTCACTAATTCGAAATATTAATTTCAATTTCAGGAACATTCTGACCTGACCTGGGATGGAGTTTATTTATACTCAGTGTTAAAAAAAAAAAAAAAAAAAGGAAAGGAAATGAGAGAGAAGGAGAAAAGATAGAAGAAAGAAAAAGATGAGGAGGGTGGCTGAGACAAGGTGACTAGGGGGTGGCTGTGTGTGATGGGCTTATTTAAGACACAATTTGTTTTAAAGATCTTAAAAAAAAAATAGCCTTTCAAGTAGCATCATTCATATCCATTAAGTAGCTGCTGGATTTTGACGGCACCGCTCCAGTCACTGATGTCCCCCTGGGCCGCACAAACAACATGCTCCAAATTGAACTCCTCGTCTTTCCCGGAAGCCACGTCCCCTTTCTGACCTCGCTATTTCTGTACATGGCACCTCTGTGCTCCTAGTCATCAGGCGAAAACCTGGGGATTACTGTAGACTCCATTTTCCCTTGACCTCCAGCCTCTCCTGTGTGTTGAGTTCTATTTTACTACCAGGGTAATATCCTAATTCTTTCCAAAGGGTATCTTAGAGTCTGTCATCCCATGCTCAAGGACGTCCAGTTGCTTCCCACTGAATCCTACTGAGGCTCAAACTCCTCAGTTCAGCAGGACTCTTCAGATGTTCTGATGTGATGTCCATGTTTTGATGGTTTGCATGAGGAGGATGGTGCCACCACTGCCACCACCCTGCCCAGGGATTTGGAAATTGTGTCAGAAATTGTGTTTGTTTGCCTCAGTGACTGGAGGTGCCATTTAATGAGTAGGACATTTAGCATCCCAGGCACCAGTCACAGTGCTCTGTTGAGAAATGTTACTACAAGTTTAGCCAAACTTCACTTCACTCTTCCTCCAAACATGTTTCCCATGGTCATGACCTTATCCAAGTTCAAATCAATCCCATGTTTCATCTGTTTCATATGAACTGTTCTGAACACCACCATCCTGCCCCAACATGCATGCATACACACACACACACACACACACACACACACGACTCCATCTTTCACTTTCCTGAATATCACTTACAGAATTCATCACAATCTAACTTTTACAAACAAATTGGCCTAATTATCTTTCCATTAAATTATAAACTCCTTGAGCACTCATTATCTTCCTCTGACACAAGTTATCCAAGGCTTTGTATACACCAGGTGCTCAATATGTAATCATTAAATTGATCTAGGATGAAGATCAGGAAGTCAGAGGCCCAGGAAAGACTGGGTAGCAATGGCAAGGGCAAATCATATTCTTAGAAAGGGGAAGACCGGCCAGGCTGAGGATCTCCAGCTCACACGAGCAGTTTGAAAATGAGATAGTACTTGAGACGACAGATGATTCAGCCACAGCTCAAGTCCTCAGCGGTCAGGCAAAAAGAAGGGCAAAGAAGACGCCAATGAACAGCTCATAGAGGCATCAGCAAACAAAAGGACAATTCAGAGTCAAAAGTGATCTCAGTAAATGATTAACAACCTGGGTGCCAGTGGTCTTGGCAGGTTTTACCCAGGGCCTCCCAGCAGATGAAGGGGACCAGCTGCATGGCAATGAACCTGAGACACAGCTGAACTCACGTTTCGCCCCAGGCTCTGAGCTTTCGTGTGGTTCCTCTGAGGGCTGGACATCAATCCCAGTTCCATTAGCATGAGCTCTGCAGGAAGGAAAGCCCATTTGGCCTGTTGTGTAAGCAAGAGGCAGCAGAAGCTTTTAGAAGGCAGAGCTGGGGGTGGGAACATTAGCTGCCTAACTGTTTGAAGGGAAGGGCTACAGGTGGGAGAAAGAGAAAAGCAGTATTTCAGAAGCATACTCCACTGAGGGAACCTGGACATATGACTAATGATTGGGAAGAAAAGCGACATCACAGAAGAGAAACAGCACTTGAAAGGGAGTTTTGCAGAAGGCATGGGAGGGGAGAAATGCTGAACAGATAAGTCCATAAGTAACAGCAACTGGTCTAGTCGCTAAGATTGAAACCATGGAAATAGAGAGAAAATGGAAAATGAGAGAATGTGTTATAAAGAGGACTTCAAAGGCAATGGCAATGACATCTCAAAATGCAGCGACTCCCTGGAGTGGAGAGAACAGAGTCAAGTAGTCAAAGAGAAAGACTAGAGAGAGCACAGAGAAAGATCCTTTGACTGGAAAGATCACAGTAATGTGGTGTAACCCATAAACCAGGAGAAGGAACAAAACTGAAATTAAATGGGGGTCGCTTGGGTGGCTCAGTCAGTTAAGTATCTGACCTCAGCTCAGGTCATGGTTTCACAGTTCATGAGTTCAAGTCCTGCATCAGGTTCTGTGCTGACAGCTCAGAGCCTTGAGACTGCTTCATATTCTCCCTTCCTCTCTCTTTCTTTCTCTCTCTCTCTCTCTCTGCTTCCCCCACTTGTGCTCTCTCTCCAAGTAAAAAAAAAAAAAAAACGAAAATAAAAAGATTTTGAAATGAAAAGTCCATATATTCTGGAAAAGGAAAAACCATTAACTACAGCAAGAAACCAAGAAAATCTACCAATGACTATTTATTGGAGGAATATTTTGTGTGAAGTACCTTATTAGACAAGGTGATATTTGAAATATACCTCAGGGCACCTGGATGGCTGTCGGTTAAGTGACTGACTTCGGCTCAGTTAATGATCACACAGTTCATGGGTTTGAGACCCACATCAGGCTATGTGCTGACAGCTAGCTCAGAGCCTGGAGCCTGTTTCAGATTCTGTGTATCCCTCTCTCTCTGACCCTCCCCTGCTCACACTGCCCCTTTCTCTCTCTCAGAAATAAATAAAATATTAAAAAAATTAAAAAATAAGGAATATACCTCAAGGAATAGGAAGCTTTTAAGTAGGTAAAGAGAAAAAGAACCAAACATTTGTAGGTGATGCAGACATCATGAGCAGCAAACAGCCCAGAATCAGGAAAATATATCCCAAAGTGGAAGACAAGTGCATTGGACAAAAGAGAACAAAGGAGAGGAAACAAGAAGGGGTGATTTGCAGCAGTGGAAAATTGGATCATCAGGTAGCTGGTGGCAAACCATTCAATGTCATAGAAAGGAAGGCGCACATGGCATGGGGATATTGAGAAAATATTTTCAATAATATATGAAAAAGTTACTTCATTTAAAAAAACTGTATGCATCCCTATGTTTACTGTAGCATTATTTACAATAGCCAAGATATGGAAGCAGCCCAAGTGTCCAATGATAGATGAGTGGACAAAAAAGATGTGGTACATGTACACAATGAAATATTACTCAGTCATAAAAATAATAAAATCGGGGACCTGGGTGGGTCAGCTGGTTAAGCATCCAACTTTGGCTCAGGTCATTATCTCATGGTTCATTAGTTCAAGCCCCACATTGGGCTCTGTGCTGACAGCTCAGAGCCTGGAATCTGCTTCAGATTCTGTGTCTCTCTCTCTCTACCTCTTTCTGCCCCTCCCCTGCTCGTGCTCTGTCTCTCCTTCTCAAAAATCAATATACTTTAAAAAATTAAATATAAAATATATATATATATATATTTAAAAAATAATGTAGTCTTGCCATGTGCAACAACATGGATGGATCTAGATGGTATAATACTAAATAAGTTAGTCAGAAAAAGACAGGTACCATATGATTTCACTTATATGTGAAATGTAAGAAACAAACCAAATGAACAAAGTAAAAAAGAAACAAACAAACAAAAAAAGATGCTTAACTATAGAGAACAAACTGATGGTTTCAGAGGGGAGGTGGGTGGGGGATGGGGGAAAACAGCGAAGGGAATGAAGAGCACACTTATGATGAGCACGGAGTAATGCACAGAACTGTTGTCTCATTCACTCTATTGCACACCTGAAACATATAACACTGTATGTTGACCATTCTGGAATTTAATAAATAAATAAACATTTAAAGAAAAAGAAAAAAGTTACTTGTTTCTGTAGAGAATTGCAACATCCGGTTTGTTTTAAAAATCACCACTTCCCTCTTTCCCTCTCAAGCCACCACATTCCTAGAATGATTTTTTCCTTTCAAATCTTGGGAAGGGGAAGGATTCTGTGAACTTCCTGGATTTGAGCAGCTGCCACTCTCAGCACCTCCCTTTATCTTTAAGAGTCATGGTTGCATTCACAAAGGAATGGTGACAGAGCTAATTAGAGGGAAAGTTAATTAGAATCTGGATCTCCTAAGATGTCTCCCTACCTTCAGCAATTCTCCAAGTTCCTGAAAGTGCTGCATAGAGAAACAGATCTGCCCTGAACCAGAACTCGGAGGGGGCGGGACTATGTAGGTAATTTCCAAGATGGTTACAGAGAGATGAGAGAAGGGTGGGGCTGGAAGCACAGGAACAATTGATGTTTTCACCTCTAATGGTTTGCCATTGGGGGGAGGGGGACTCAAGGTGCTAGGGATGGATGTCGACAGAGCTGTGTCAGAACAGACTATTCATCTTCCTCAGCGAAAGAGCCCCCAAACTGCATGAGAGAACAAGGCCGAGCATATCCCCCTCTCCACACCAGAGCCAATTTCAGAGTCAACTGCGCCATTAATTTAACCCACAGCTTTTTTTTAACCCAAGGTCCTATTCTATTCAGAGACACCTCTTCTAAGAGCAAACTGACATTTGGGGCACAAAGGCAAGTGAGCTGAGGCTGAATGATAGGCAATTTTTTTTCCGTTTTCTTTCTAAATATGTGGAGGAAAATATGGTCACGTGTACGATCCCCTGAAGGGCTCTTTCTTTCGCACTTGGACGATAAATTGCTACCACTTATGAAAGAATAGAAGATTCGTCCCCAGGCATTCATTTTGTCACACCCTGGAGCCAAAATTCATTTCAGGAATAGGTAGGAGGAAAAGGAATTGCTACAGCATAGGCACAAGATGGGGGAAAGGGAAAATCTGGTTGATATGAATTTTTCATTAAATAAAATGAAATGAGAGTAACTTCTGGAATCAGAATGACCTTGGGTCAAAACTTCACTTCAAGCTTACAATAAGAACTGCAATTTTCACCTCTCTAAAATAAGAGTACTAATACCTGCTTCTTACGGCCATTGTGAGGGCAAAAGGAGATCACGTTCAGAAAGCTTAGCTCATACATTACTTTGCATGTAGTGTATATTCTAGGAGAAAGGATTGTGTTGGCAGGGCCTTAGAAGGTTCTTTGCGAAACAACATTCATGTTGGAGTATGATGGGTAGAGATCATAGTAGTTGCCACAAAACCAGCTGCCACATAGCCATGCTTCTTTGCCTGTCTCTCCCTAAAGGGAAATTTGGTTCTGGCACCCAGCAGGATGAATCACTGGCTACCAAGATGACTGCACACCCAGCATCTATGACTGGTATCTTTCTTAATGTTTTCAACACCATCAGAAAAAAAAAAAAAAGGACCAACCAGCCAGTTGGAGACCATTCAACACTAAATAAACATTTGGAATGGGGCCATGCCTTTTACAAAATTACAATCTGCTTAAAATAGATGGCCTGAGAGGTCAGTTTCAAATAGACTCCATTGGATGTCCACATTTGTTTACTTCTCTCCAAAGGCAATTTGGGGGCAAGCAATGCAGACAGCTGCTCTGGGCATTAGGCACTAAGTACAGACCCACTCTTACTTGAACAGGATGTGCTGCGCCACTGCTATTTTTAAAAAGGTCTCCATCTACCCATGCTGGGGAAGGCAAGGGCCCCCCAAGATGTGTGCAAGCCTTACAATGGGCATTTAGGGAGGGAAATGGGAATGGCGAGAGGAGGAAAGCTCTGTGCATATTTCTGATCTAGAACCCCATTGGGTCTCTAATTTCTCCTATCCTTAGCAGAATGGTCTCTTGGTTTTCTGCTAGATAAATAGATAGATGGACAGACAGACAGTCCTAAGAGCTTATTGAAAAGCTTTCATGCAATCTGTCTCAAAGACTGAATCATTTTCACAAAGCACTGTTTAGGTAAAAAAAAAATCAGGAAAATGTGGACTAAATCGATCCCCTCCATAAAGACTCATGTTGAAAATAAGCAGATAGGTTTATGGCAAAACTTTCCTGGGTTTCCAAAAAATATAACTCTAAAGATTAGTTTTATATGTAGACATTTCTCCCTTTTCATCTCCAATAAAGTAGTAATAATAATGGTATCACATACGCTTTTTTAGCAGAAAAAAATTTTAATTGCCAAGAACAGAATTTCTAGACATTGAAGAGACTAATAAATTGGCTATTAAAACACTTTTTAGGAAATCATTAACTTTGAGTATGCTGTGTAAAGTAGTTCTCAAGTTTTTGATTGATCCATCTTAAAATGAGGAATAAAAGCACTGGCTCTAGCAAGCACGAATTTTCTTTGTACTTTCAGAATATTTTATTTGAGATGAAATACAAATTTTTCTGAGACAGACTGCCTTGACTATTCCAGCCCACACCGATTTTCTCCTTTCCTGATCTTTTAAAGCATTTATAGTCAGTCCACTGCATTCAGGGGCTAATTTCCACAACTTGTGGTTTTGTTTCACCTGTATTTGTTTTGTTTCCCCAATCAGATGGGAAGCATTTTGAGGGCATGGTCTATAGCTTATATTTACTATGTATATATTGGGCACCTGTTCAGTTCTAAGAACACAGAACCTTCAGTAAATACTTACTGAAAAAAGTATTTTTGGATTGCTACAGTTCGAAGAGAGGGTGTCTCATACAAGATGCCGCTTCAATTAGTGTCATCCAACATGCAGGCATATTAAAATCACCTGACTGCATATTAGAATTAGCTGAGAAGCTTTCAAAACATTCTTATGTCCCATGCTACATGCTAGATTCAAACAGAGGGGATAAAAGAGTAATAGGCCTTTGCTACCAAGGGAACTGTAAATTTAGGCCTAATGCAGGTATCACAGGTAATAGTAAATAAATATGATGAATACATTCTTCAGATAGACAAGTTGATCATATTTTAGCTTCTTCAGCTACCATTAATTTCTGAGAATACACTCCAACGATCTTAACTGAACCTTGGTATTTCTCAAGCCTTCTTCAATAACTTCGTTCCCAACCAATCTCTAAGATGGGGTTATTTTTATAGATGGCTAACGTCATCTGTTGTGTGCTTGATGTTGACTATTTTTTGCTTACAAGCTCTATTTGCAAGTTCTAGGGGAAAATAACATGGAGATGTGGCTTCATGTATCATGGACACGATATATCATCACTATGCATTCTGGCAAAGATAAATGCTAGATTTATCCTTCCCCTAAAATACTGGAAGGACCAGCTCCCCGAATATTAGACATCAAGCAAAGAAGACTAGTGATCCCTGAAGAAGCAAAGGAGGTGAGAACAGCTAGTGCCCCAGCTCACTCCCTAGAGAGATATTACAGATCCTCATGCAGGGAGGGGACCCTAGGAGGATCAAGGGCAGAGGAAATGGAGGAGGGGGAGCAGAGAAGCCTGCCTCCCAACAGTTCACAGAGCAGAGTGGGGGGCGTCGGGGACAGAGAGCTGCACCGACAGAAAAATTCCAAGATTTGCAGAAGACCCCTCTTCAACTACTCCACTAAGTACTGATGAACAAATGAAAATGAGGAAACTACACAAAAGGATATAAGCAAACGGTGCCCAGAACAGTGCCTGTTGCCCACAGCCAGAAGAGAAAACCTCAAAAATCATGGTTGATTGACTAGAGCAGGGATAGGCAAGCTATGATGCCAGGCCAAGTCCAGCCCGTCACTGATTTTGGTAAATAACGCTTTACTGAAACACAGCCACACCCACTTCTTTATGTATCTGCTATGGTTGCTTTCATGCAGCAATGAGAGTTGAGTAGTTAGGACTGAAACTAGAGAGCCCTCGAAGCCTAAAATATTTACTGCCTGGCTCGTTAAAGAAAAACTTTGCTGATGGACACCTATGTTAAAGTCCTAAGGACAGGCTTGTCTCAGCAGTAGGAAAAAATGAACTCTGGACTAAATGCTGCTCTGGTCCTACCTAATAAAGCTTGTTTTTAAAAGCAAGATCTAAAGGGATGACATTGTTTCTTAACTAGTTACTTAACTATGTTCCAAAAGAAAGCTCAAGAATATCTTCAGAAACACAACATGGTACAATTCACAACGGCTAGTATCCATCAAAAGTCACTTGGCAAGCAAAGAAGAAGGAAAATATAATCCATTAAGTAGGGGGAAAATATCAATCAATTAAAACTGACCCAGAGATGGCACATGATAAAATTAATAGACAAGGACATTAAGTTATTATGGCTGTATGCCATGTGTTGGTGATTGAGGAAACATTGAACATGCTGAACAAAGACATGAAAGATATACATAAAAAATACCCGAATCTAAAAGTCGACCACTAAAATATATGATAAGATATATATATATTTATAAATAATATATATAAATATATATTATTTATATTAAAGAATAAGAAGGGTATAAATGGGATTATATTCTTATAAGGTTTCTACATTGTGAAGTAATTTAATATGATCTGAAGGTAAGCTGTGGTAACACATAAACATCATCTCTAGAGAAACTACTTTTTAAAAACAAAAAGCATTATGGTGTTAAGCCCATCAAATACATTCTTTATTTAAGATTGTCCTCATTTCTAAACATTTCCTTTTGCTTCTTTTTGTTACCGTTTCTATGCTAATATTTCCCATATGTATCCATGTTTCTTGTCAACCTGTCCCATTAAGATTTTAATATATTTACATGGTTATTCATTTAAAGACTATTTTAGAGCAGTTTTAGGTTCACAGCAAAACCAAAAGATACTGAGATTTCCAATATACCCTTCTGCCCCCACGCATACATAGCCTCCGCCATTGTCAACAAACACCCCCACCAGAATGGTACATTTAGTACAATTCATGAAACTACACAGACACATTGTAATCACCCTAAGCCCTCAGTTTACATTATAGTTCACTCTGGATGCATATTTTATAGGTTTGGAATAATGTATAATAGCCCGTATCCATCATTAAGCATCGTGCAGTTATTTTCACTGCTCTAGAAATTCTCTGTGCTCTGCCTACTCATTCCCCTCACAGCCAACCCTTGATAATCACTGATCTTTTTACTATTTCCATAGTTTTACCTTTTGCAGAAGGATATATATTTGAAATCATACAACAGACTTTTCAGATTGGCTTCTTTCACTTAGTAATATGCACATGAGATTCATCCTTCTCTTTTTATGGCTTAATAACTCATTTCCTTTTAGCACTAATTAATATTCCATTGTCTGGATATACCACAGTTTATTTATCCATTCACCTACTGAAAGACATATTGGTTGCTTCCAAGTTTGGGCAGTTATGAATAAAGCTGCTATAAATAGTCACGTGAAGGCTTCTGTGTAAGCATAAGTTTTTTATTCCTCTGGGTAAATACCAAGAAGTGTGATTGCTAGATTGTACGGTAAGTGTATGTTAGATTTATAAGAGATCATCACAGTGCCTTGCAAAATGGCTGAACCATTTTGCATTCTCACCAGCAATGAATGAAAGCTTCTGTGGCTCCACATCCTCATCAGCATTTGGTATTGTCATTGTCTGGTATTCAGGCCATTCTAATTGGTACGAAGTGGTATCTCATTGTTTTAATTTGCATTTCTCTGACATATGAAGTGGAGCATTTTTTCACATGTTTATCTGCCATCTGTATATATTCTGTAGTGAGATATTTAATAAGGTCTTTGGCCCATTTTTTAATTGTATTGTTTTCTTTTTTATTGACTTTTAAGATTTATTTGTGTATTTTAGATAGAAGATGTGTCTTTTCCAAAGATTTTCTTCCAGTCTGTGACCTGTCTTAGTCTCTTGACCTTGTCTTTTGCAGAGTAGAAATTTTTTATATTAATAAAATGCAACTTATCAATTTTTTCTTTCATGGATCATGGCTTTGGTGTTGCATCTAAAAAGGCATCACCATGCCCAAGGTAATCTAGGTTTTCTCCTATCGTATCTTCGAGGAATATCATAGTTTTACATTTTATGTTTAGGTCTATTCATTATGAGTTACTTTTGTGTAAGGTCTTTGACTAGATTCTTTTTTTTTTCCTACCTGAATGTTCAGCTATTTCAGCACCATTTGTTGAAAAAACTATTTTTGCTCCTACATGGTTATTTTAAAGTCCTTTTATTGAGAATTTTAACATCTGGGACATATACTGACTTGCTTCTACTATCTTTTTTCTGTTGGTTATGATTAACTTTATCCCGTGTCTTCACGTTTTCTGATTTTTTTAATGAATGCTGAACATTATACATAAAATAATAGTGGAGACTGAAGTCAATAATATCTGCAGGTGACCCGATGCTGTATGTAGAAAATGCTCAAGATTCCATCAAAAACCATTAGAATAAAATCAGTACAGTTGTATGATATAAAATTAATATATAGAGGGGCGCCTGGGTGGCTTGGTCGGTTGAGCGTCCGACTTTTGCTTGGGTCATGATCTCGCGGTTCGTGGGTTCGAGCCCCGCGTCGGGCTCTGTGTTGACTGCCAGCTCGGAGCCTGGAGCCTGTTTCAGTCTGTGACTCCCTCTCTCTCTGACCCTCCCCTGCTCATGCTGTCTCTCTCTCTCTCTAGAAATAAATAAAAATTAAATTAAATTAAATTAAATTAAATTAATATATAGAAATACGTTATATTTCTATACACTGATAAAAAGTAGCAGAAAGAGAAGTTAAGAAAACAAGTCCATTTGCAATTGCCCCAAAAAGAATAAAATATCTGGGAATAAACTTAACCAAGGGTGTGAAAGACCTGTATTCTGAAAGCTGTAAACCACTCATGAAGAAAACTGAAGATGACATGAACAAATGGAAAAATATTCCATGCTCGTGGATTGGAAGAATATTGTTAAAATATCCATACTACCCAGATCAATCTACAAATTCAGTTCAATCTCCCTATCGCAATACCAACACATTTTTCACAGAACTAGAATAAATAGTACTAAAATTTGTGTAGAATAAGAAAAGACCCCAAAGAGCCAAAGCAATCTGGAGAAAGAAGAACAAAACTGGGGGTATCACAATCTCCAATTTCAAGATACACTAGAAAGCTGTACTAATCAAAACAGTATTTTACTGGCACAAAAACAGGCACATGGGAAAGAATAGAGAGCCCCAAAATAAACCCATGTATTTGCTTATATGGTCCATGAATCTCCAATGAAGAAAGCAACAATATACAATGGGGAAATGATAGTCTCTTCAATAAATGGCACTGAAAAAACTGAACAGTGATATGTAAAAGAACAAAACTGGGCCACTTTCTTACAACGTAAACAAAAATAAACTGAAAATGTATTAAGGATCCAAATGTCATACCTAAAGCCATAAAATTCCTAGCAGAAATCATAAGCAGTAATTTCTTTGACATTGGCCTTCACAACATTTTTCTAGATATGTCTCCTTAGGCAAAGGAAACAGAAGCAAAATTAAACTGTTGAGACTACACCAAAATGAAAAGCTTCTGCACAATGAAGGAAACCATCAACAAAATGACAAGGCAACCTACTGAATGATAGAAGATTTTTGCAAAGAATATGTCCAATAAGTGGTTAAATACAAAGTAAATAAATAACTTATACAACTCAACACCAAAAAAACTCCACAAATAATCCAGTTAAAAATGGAGGACCTGAATAGACATTTTTCCAAAGAAGACATACAGATGGCAAACCAACACATAAAAAGACACTCAACATCACTAATCCTCAGAGAAATGCAAATAAAAACCACATGCGATTACACCTTACAACTGTAAGAATGGCTACACGCACACACGCACGTGCACGCACACACACAATAACAGGTGTTGGTGAGGATGTGGAGAAAGGGGACTCTCTTACACTGTTGGTGGGAATGCAAACTGAGACAGTCACTGTTGAAGATAGTATGGAGGTTTCTCAAAAAGTTAAAAACAGAAATACCTTATGATCCAGTAATTCTACTACTGGGTACTTACTCAAAGAAAACAAAAACACTAATTTAAAAAATTAATATGCACTCATATGTTTACTGCAGCATTATTTACAATAGCCAAGATACAGAAGCAACCCAAGTGTCCATTGACAGATGAATGGATACAGAATATATAGTATATATACATACATACATACACTCAGCCATAAGAAATAATGAGATCTTGCCATTTGTAACAATGTAGAGGAACTTAAGAGTGTTATGCTAAGTGAAATAAGCCAAAGAAAGACAATTATCATATGATGACATTTATATGTGGAATCTAAAAAACAAAGCAAAAATACAAAAAGCGGAAACAGAGCCGTAAATACAGAGACCAACCTAATGGTCGTCAGAAGGAAGAGGAATGGGAGTGATGGGCAAAATGGGTGAATAAGAATAGGAGATATAATCTTTCAGTTATGGAATGAATAACTCACAGAAATAGAAGGTATAGCATGGAAAACACAGTCGATACTATATATAGCGTTGCATGGCGACAGATGGTAGCTACATTTGTGATGAACCTAGCATAACCTGTAGACTTGTCAAATAAACTATGTGGTACACTTGAAACTAATGTAATATTATGTGTCAACCATACTTCGATTTAAAATTTTTTAAAAATATATAATATTTGTACTGCCCCCTTTCCCCAGAAAGGATATCTCTCTTCTGTCAGGCGACTAGCATTGTGCGCTTAGTTCAATCTAACCCTTAACTGAGTGGGATCTTGTCTTTTCCACAAACCTATTCAGTTCATCACTGGTTTTTTATGTTTCGTGGGTGGAATGGGTACTTCCCTTTCAGCTGGGCTTGAAATCTGTGAACAATTAAGACTCTGAAGATCTCTTTATGTTTCACAGCCCATTCTCTAGTTTTAAATCGCTAGCTCTTCTAGCCCCCCCCCCATTCTGTGCCTATGAGATCTCCCTCTGTCTCTTGTCTTACCCCCAACTCTCAGTGGTCTTCGACTTAATGCTTAGTGAGGGACTCTTGGGCTCAGAGGTAACCCTTTCATTTCTCCTGTTCTGCCTCTAGTCTTCAGAGCCTACCCTATACACTTAGTGAAACCTCATGGGAGAGAGTCTGTATTTACTTGCTCTATGTCTGATGTCCTCAGGATCCCAAATCATTATTCCACCTCAAATTCAACTGTTAAAATTTCATTAAATGTTTGCCTAGTTTTTCCTTACTCCAATGTGCGTTGGAGTCACTTCAGCCACTCTTCTACCAGAATGACAGCAGCTCTGGGTCTCTCTCTACTCTTCTAGGAAGAACCTGAATTTCCCAGAATTTGGTTCATTTAGGCTTCCGTGAATCCCTCAAGTCCCTAATGGGTTAAAAGCAAATCTATGATTTTGCAGATAATCGGACTTGTTTTCATTGTTAGGATAAGAGTAACAGTTTCTTGGGACTTTCACCATTCTAACTGGAAGCAGACTCTGTAAGGAGCTTATAGTTTTAAATGAGCAAATGCAGTTTAGCCATTTGTTACAATGATAATAAAGGTAGTAGACAGAAAACACAAGAAGAGTTACATTAATTCAGACTTTAAATTAGTAAAACCTACAGGACCTTAAACCACTGACTCCTGAGACTTAAAGACAAACTACTTTAATAAGTTATTTGACAAGCTATTTGCATAATTTGCAAATTAATAAATTTAAAATTAATAAGATATTTGCATACACCCAACCTTTTATCTGTAAGAGTTAGTTTGCCCCAGACCTAAATAAAATTGAAATTAAAACTAATAAAATAAAATGAAATTGAAGAGTTGGTAACAACATGCAGATCATTTAGTCACACATAGTCCAAAGGACTCTAGGTATCTATGAAAGTCGATTTAGAGCTGCCATAAGACAGAAGTCCAGTCTTTTCTGGGTACCCTTCTCCAAACATTTAATACTGCTTTCATCCATTTTTTGTGTCAAGTTCTGAGTTACATATCATTTGAAACAGAAGTTCTGATCCTTTTACAACTACGAAAATCACAACCAGTTTCCCCTACATACACACTTCCAAAAATACAAACACACGTAGATACACATTTTCTTGTTAAGGAAGCTGAGGTCCAAAGATGTAAAGTGACTCCCCTAAAGTCACACAGCTAACTAATAGCAGAAATGGTGCCAGAAGCCCTCAAACCCAGTCGTTTTCTTCTCCACATGTTCCTTCTCGTCACTAATTAATCTTCCTGCCCTACACTATTGTAAGTCTTCACCACACTGGTCGATTTCAGTGTGGAACCATGGATGAGCAGGTTTAGTCGGATTGATGAATGATTCCTAGGGCTTTGGAGACTCTCATGTGACATCAGTTGGACCCAGGTGAAATGGTAATCACCAGTGTATAAATGATTTGGACACTGTAATTTCCCCCTGTGATTTAGTTTGCTTTCTTCCACTGATTTATTTAGAATGTGCTCTGCTGCATCTCCCAACCTTGCTACACTTGGAGCACCAATAAACGTCAAACAGATTAGACAGGCCCATTACTCAATGGGCACATTTCTAAAAATGGTACAAAGGTGAAATCCCAGCAGTTTGAGATGATTGGAGTATTTACAGAATGTTAGGAAAACATCTGCTTCAAAGATTCAGAGGTTCAAGAGTTGATGTAATGTTTTATTTGGAGACTACACAACCACTAGTCGCTGTACAGAAAATATTAAGCCATTATACAGTGAATGAGTTTTGAGTACCTATTATATAGAATGGGCTATACAGAGATTGGTCCTCTAATAGCCACTTAGAGTGAATACATTTTGCTTTTATCAAAAGAAAAGAGAATAGAACTTGCTTTTATAGCTTTGCTCAAAGATAAATGTAGGTAGAAAGAGGTATTTTTGTCTTCTGCGCTGACCACTTAGGTTTAGGCATATAGCATCCTTGCTCTGGTATACAGTCCCCAAGGCTCAACAAGCAGACAAAAGGTGGTAACAATTTACTAGAACCAATGTTGAATTTTGTTTGTCTTCATTTTACCATAGTATCATTAATAGATCACCAATACTAGAGCCAAACATTATACACATATCATTTATCTTGAAGAATCCTAAGATATAGGTACAATCATTCCCAATTTACACATGAGGAAATTGGGGCTTAGAGAGATTAGTAAATTGCTTGTGGTCCACATTAAGTAGCTGGCAAAGCTGGGATTCTCACCCAATCAAGTGAATTCCAAAGTTCTTGCTTTATCTACTATTGTCATCGGTTGCACAGAATTCATTAGCTTAAGGCTGAAACAACACCACCTTCCAAAATAAATTCTTTTGGTTACTTTATAACCACAAGAAGTTTATGATCCCTTTATTTTTTTTTACCATTTATTTATTTTTGAAAGAGAGAGGGAGAGAGATTGCAAGCAGGAGAGGGGCAGAGAGAGAGGGAGACAGAATCTGAAACAGGCTCCAGGTTCTGAGCTGTCAGCACAGAACCCAACATGGGGCTCAGACTCACAAACAGTGAGATCATGACCTGAGCCTAAGTCAGACACTTAACTGAATGTGCCACCTGGGTGCCCACACCACAATTACTAATGGATTGGTTCTAGAATCACACTTCTGTAATCTCCTCTTCAACAAGATTTAATTACATCTCCAGTGTTTTCTTGGTGATGCTTCCTCTTGGATAGCTAATGGGATAGTCGGTGGGAGTTTGCAAATAAGAAAATGATATGCCTGAAGATGGGGGAAGATAACATATGAGCTGGGCTTGGCAAGAGCCAAACAGTATATCTAGTCCTTGAGTCTAAGTTTACCATACATACCGTTTTACACACACACATACACACACGCATGCATGCACGCACACACCGAAAAAGAAAGTGGGAAAGGAGGGAGGGATTGCTTTCTTCTTCTTGCTTTGCATTTCTGAGGAAACAGCAGTTGAATTCATCATTTATTAATCACAAATTTTGGCACTATGTCTTTCGAATAGAAAAACATCACTTGAGGGGCGCCTGGGTGGCTCAGTTGGTTAAGCTTCCGACTTTCGCTTAGGTCATGATCTCGCGGTTTGTGGGTTCGAGCCCCGCATCGGGCTCTGTGCTGACTGCCAGCTCAGAGCCTGGAGCCTGTTTCAGTCTGTGTCTCCCTCTCTCTCTGACCCTCCCCTGCTCATGCTGTCTCTCTCTCTCTCTCTCTCTCCTAGAAATAAATAAAACATTAAAAAAAAAATCACTTGATTTTCAATACATATTCTGCTAATTGGTAGGTTTTGCCTCTCAACTAAACTGGAAAGGGGAAGGGTACATACTAAACCGATTGCCCTACTTAGGCAGCTCCTGGCAGGAACGCTGTGATGGATTAACATGCATAACAGAAGGCTTTTGTGACCCTGGGAGACAGTAGAACCTGAAATAACCTTAATATCCTGTCAACTTTCATTATCAGATCTCACTGAACAAGTAAAGCCTATTTAACAATCTGCCTGGGAAGGAAAAATCCACATCTTGTTTTTTGGCCAGGATGTTTCATCCTGTTCTTTTTTATCCGGGGGTATTTTCTTCCGCCTCACTTCTCAGAGCAACACCGCTGTGCTACACCAACTTACATGGTGTTCTGATTTCATCAAATTTCTCAGCACGTGTGCCACTCCAGAGCCCTTGCTGCTGCCACAGCCCTGGCTTCCATGCACATAACCTCGGACATCTGCAACACAGGGTCAGAGCTCAACGACTGGCAGTGTGGGGCCTAGCAGTGTGTCTGGGCAGAAATAACTCCATCCTGACAATTGTTCAGGCTCAGCGCTAGGCACTATTCCAGCTCAGGAAAGAGGGCAAGAATTAGTCAAACCCAAGATTCAAAAAGCAAGAGTATCTTGAATAAGTACCTAGGCTTTCCCAGATACATACACGCCCAGATGTCCTGTCTACGTCGTCAACTCCCTCTGCAGAAGGTATCCTGCGGTACCTAGTGTAGCATGTTCCGCAAGGTAGGTGTTCCTGGGGAAATTCAAAAAATACCAGGACACTGGGGCGAGTCCAGACTAACTATATTCCCCTAGCATTTTTAATAGCACTCTCAAGAAACAGATAGGTCTCTATCTCCACAAAAGCTTTCCCAAATTTCCAGTTTAGATGTCACATCCTGAGGTTCCAAATTTCCTCCATTCACAATATATTGTTTAGCTATTGGTTCATTTCTGTCTGATCAGAAACCATGATTTCATGGGTTTAAAAAAAAAAACTCACTAAGCAGTCTACAGAGAGCTGGTTCTACAAATTATCAGCTATGTGACCTTGAGCAAGTCACTTCTGTCATCTGAAACATTAAGAGGGGAGGAGATATAAACTTGTTGAGATACTGGGCATTTTATCATCATAGTCTAACTAAATGTTTCCCAATATTTATGCTAGTTTTAATTTTCTACTCTTTTTACTAAGTGCTTACATTGAGCAAATGTTTCTGAGAGACTCTGGGCCAGGCTTATAGCTATGCACTCCAGGAGTCATTAATACCAATTTAAAGTTGAAATACAAAGAGATTTTTGTAAAGGCTTTTTCCTCTGATGAACCAGCTTTCTTTTTCAACAAAATTTGGAAGAATTGTTCCTTATGATATTAGAGCTGGGGAGTTACCCACCCTGTCACACACTCCTGTCAGGAGTTTGTCATTTTACTCTTGGAGGAATTTTTCAATTCCTCCCAGTGAGATGTACTGTGACTTCACTTGTCTGAGCTTCTGTATCTTTACCTCTAAAGAGGAATCTGTAAGTTAGATGCTTAATTGGAAAAAAGAAAAAACAACAACGAATAGAGTCAAGGGAACTAAGTCCAAGTTCTGAGTGTGGCACTAGTTGAACAATGATGTTAGATAATTGACTCTGCCTTCCCTGTGCCGCTTGCCTGATATGGAGAATTTGGGATAGATGAGTTAGCCTATTCCTAAAATTCTTGCACAGCTTTAAAAGAGAGAGAATTTGTCTAAACCTTCCCTGTATGGTAGCCACTGGACAATGTGTCTACTGAGCACTTGAAATGTGGCTAGTTCAAATCAAAATGTGCCCAAAAGAGATGCAAATATGTAACCAATAATTTATAATACTGATTACATAATGAAATGATAAATATATTAGATATATTAAGATATATTAAGTACAATATATTGTTAACATTAATTCCAACTTTTTCATTTTTGTTTTCATATGGTTAGCCAAAAATGTAAAATTACACATGTGGTTCACATTTGTGGCTCCATTTTCTTTCTGTTGGGCAGCTCAGTCCTAAGCCCTGTCAGTCACCCACTTACTCAAAAGCCATCAGCTCATGAAGAGTTAAGTAGGTCACATTGTTAAAAACAAAAAAGTTAGAGGAGAGGAAAATGAGGAGAAAGAGCAAGCCTGAGAACGAGAGAAGTGTCGAGACCCACTGGCTTTAAGTTTATTTATTATTTTTGAGAGAGACAGAGAGCACGCAAGCAGGAGAGGGGCAGAGGGAGGGAGGGAGGGAGGGAGGAGAGAGAGAGAGAGAGAGAGAGAGAGAATCCCAAGCAGGCTCCATGCTATCAGCACAGAACCCAATGTGGGGCTTCATTCTCACGAACCGTGAGATCATGACCTGGCCCAAAATCAAGAGTTGGGCCCTTAACTGAATGAGCCACCAGGTGCCCACCTTCCGTCCCCGTTTCCCCTACTGGCTTTATATTAGAAAAGACAGACGACCACGGACAGGAGAAAAACATGAGCCACTGAAAAGAAACAGGACCAGGAAGGAAAAAGAGCTGGAACAGACTGGAGATGAAAAAGAGTTTTAGGGAAGTTTGAAGTAGGGAAGAAGAGAGAGGGATCTAGATTGCCCACCAGAACTCTGCCCCCAGAATAAAGCATTCTCTCTCCCTTTATTTCTCCATCCTTTCACCTCTTGCCCCACCCCTTCCTTTACATCCTGCAATTCTCTTTGCTGGGTGCATTTACATACAGCCCTCAATCCACTGCAAGGAGCCTCTGGGGTTGGTATGATCACCCTCCTTTCACAATCGAGGAAACTGAAAGAGAAGTTATGTAACTCACCCTGGTTTGGACAGTTAGGAAATACAGTGGAGCCAGGATCTGAATCCACACCCCTTGAGTTCCATGACTGTATATTTCCCACAAAACCACATCACATGTGCATGTATTTCAACTGCCTTCCCTAACTAGCTGGTGGTAGATTTTCAATTCAGCTAATTCTCTAGCTGCTTTGTGAGGACAGTTTGGAGGCTCTTGTACTTCACATTTTTAAACTGCTTCCTAAAATACGACAGGGCTAATTTTCATAACTCTTTTCCTCACTGCTAACTAAACACTGTCCAAATATTAATCAGATTTGAATACTTAGACTAATAAAATAAGTAGGCCTATGGCTCATTTGAACAGTTCAGCCAAACCTGTGAAGAAACACAATTAGCGGATACCCTGTCTGCCTTTCAGTAATTAATAGATTTGGGCAAAAAGCATATTAAAACATTTTAGCCAAAAGAATTAATTTAGCTGATTATGAGAAATCTATTAATATAAATGTGTGAACCAAAGCCCTTAAAATCATGGTCACATAATTTCTCTAATTTACTTTCAATAGAAGTAGAAAAATATTTCTCCTTTTCACCTTCACGAACCAAAGACAATGGAATACATGCATTGTACTTATTTGAAATACAGTTCCACAGTGTTCCATCTGTAACACCCCAAATGCCAGTGTTAATCCATCTCTAAATCCACGAGGCTTTCAGTTCAGACCCCAAGGAAGGCAGAAGTAATGCATACCAAAAACTGGGCCAGTACAACCCCCACAACAGAAGCCAGAGCCTCCTAAGACTAGATTAGGAATTAGACTTCAAACAAATCTCTAAATTGATTATTTAAACATACACAGGAGCTGGCTTTTGTTTTTTTGTTTTTGTTTCTTGTTTTTTGTTTTTTGAGGGGTGGGGAGAGAGGCTGTGGGTTTTGTTTTTAAGTCTATGTAATAGAGAATACAACCCTCCAAATCATTTTCTCCTTATTTCATCTCAGCCTACATTTTTCATCTGTGTTTTAAGATCCTACAAAGAAAGAGGAGCTAAGTATGATTTGCCCCTGGGAAACACAAGACGTACAAGAAGATCTATGTACACCATCAGCAGATACAGGAGGTGAAAGTTGTTCTCGCTGCCTAATAACTGTGTTGGCAAAATAATTCTGGGTTGTTTTAGGGAGCATTTCCTCTAGTGCATTTAAGTATAAATATACACTATTTATAGATTAAATTGGGATACCAGATAGTGATTAGAAGCCACACCTAAAAGAAACTCAATCATCAATCAAAAATGAAGAAAAATTAGCTAAAAAATATAAATGACAGGAAATAGAATTTGATTTAGAAAATTTCCGTGCTCAAGAAACTTTCACAAAGAACTGTATAACATAAAAGAAGGTATTTGTGTGTGTAAATAAGTTACAGGGAGCCTGGGAGATATAGTTTTATAGATAGGAGATGTATACTTTTATGTTTTTCCCTTTTCAAAACAGGAAATGTATATAAGTATTTTAAACAAAGAAAAGACAAAGTTAAACAACACAAAATTTCAGGTACACCTTACCTTATATCATAGATAGACCCTTAGAATTTTTTCCAGGAATTATATTTGTGTGAATGAAGTATGTTAAATGACCCAAAGTATAGTCATCATTTAAAGTATGGTCATTTGGTAACCCAAAGTATGATCATCTGGTAAGTCCTTTATTCGAAACAAGTAACTACTTCCTCATTTGTCAATGTTACAAATTTTTCATCAAACAGATAATTATTGGATACCCACTATATTCTAGCCATCATGTCTAAAGCACTAAAGAAGGCAGGATAGTCCTATAGTCAAGGAACTTATACATCCACAGACAAATCAGTGAATGAAACAATTTCATTTAATAAGTACAAACTGTGCTGAATGCTATGAAGGAAATAACAAATTGAATAATCAAGACTTCAATGAAGTGACATCTAAACTAACTTCTATAAGGTAAGACATAATTCACCCATTAGTCAGAAGGAAAGCAAGAATATGTATGTGTGGTGGAGTGCACTGGGCTATAGGAGACCACGTCTAAAGGCCTGAGAAGTGAAAAAGGCTGAAGGATAATGAGGAAGGAGTGGCTGATGCAGAGAAGAGAGCACATAGGCTGGGGCTGTGGGAAGGAAACTGGTTTAATCCAACCAGTGACTGATTGGGGTAGTGGAAGACAAGCCACAGGTTAGGAGACTACTTCATAATTGGAAAGATGAATATAACTGGGCTGAGTAGTTGTAGTGAAAATAGAGATAGATCGGTGGACTTGAAGACAGATGCAACAGGGCTTGTTCATGGATTCATTGCAGGGCATGATGAAGAACTTTGCATCAAATATCTCTCTCAGGGGGAGCCTGAGTGGCTCAGTAGGTTAAGTGTCCAACTCTTGCTTTCGGTTCAGGTCATGATCTCACAGTTTGTGAGTTTGAGCCCTGTGTCAGGCTCTACTGTGACAGTGCGGAACCTGCTTGGGATTCCCTCTCTCCCTCTTTCTCTGCCCCTTCCCTGCTTATGTGCTCTATCTCCAAAATAAATAAATAAACATTTAAAAAAAGATATCTCTCAGATATATATACAATCCAGGTCTTTACATAAACTCTTCTGATTTAATATAAGGATTGCATTCTAACAGCGTGCACCAGTCCGTTGCATGTGAAAATGCACTCTGGTTTAACAAGAATTCAGTTTCTCAAATACAGATCCTCAATACCATTTATAACTAAATTTCTATGGAAAAAAATGTATTGAGCCAAACAGAGAAATCTGTAATTTTCTCTTCCCTTCATAATATATTTAAAGTGAGACTTCATTTTTTTCCCCTTCCTCTTCAAAATCTTTAATAGCTTCCATCTGTGTTGTTGTTTTTCCAAAGCTGACTTAAATCCTCACTGGTTACGTTAGAAACGATCAAGGAAATCATTTAAGTAGGCTGCTGCTGGGAGTAACGTGCCTCAGTCTAGGCTGTGAATCTGAATGGCTAGACAACAGAGTAACAGGAGTGACTGGGCACAACCACTTCCATAGAGTAAAGGAAACGCAAGAGCAAGGAGCACAGTTTTCAGCACGTCCAAGCCCATGCTGTAAGACTGAAGGCTACATTACCGCACTAACTTGAAAATGTGAAGATCCAGGGAGGAAAAAAAAAAACCCTCGACATTTAAAAATTTGCTCAGAATGCTTTGAATGATCAAGTTAATTGGCTTCCATTACTGAGGAATGCTTAGAATTTGGGTTTCCGAAACTTACAAGCCACATGACAGAGCTCCCGTGAATCTACTGATTTCTACTGAGTTTTTGGTTCAAACTTTCCCTTGTGCTATAGTTTTCACCAGCTTATGCCAGGTGTCTGGATATTTTGGGAGTAGAAACTCTAGGTTTTCTCCCAGTATCTTCCAGATGACCCACCTGAGCACTGGAGCATGGAGAATGGCCAACAGCAGCTTGCCATGGTGTACCTTGCAGACAACCCACAAAGGGACAGAAAGATGTCAATGACCCTCTGCGATGATCCAGGCAACACCACAGACAGAGGCAAACTGCTAGGAAACGGGTCACTCTGAGAGTTTTGCCTACTGCGCCCACCGGAGGCCTGGCTCCCAGTTGATAGTGTGTTGACCCATCTGCAAATTGTAGGATTGTCTCCAAATCTGCCCCAGTCACTCTCTCGTCTGCTGAATTTTTAATAAACTTTTATCCCTTGTTTACTCAATTTTTTACTGAACTTTTATACACACTATGTAAGATTGTTCTTTGACATGTAGGATCTTTGCAAAAATTCAACTGTATAAATCTAGGTCAGCTTCATGAAATTCTGAATATCCTATATGGGAAAAGAGATGCCTAGGCAAAAGAGATTCATGCCTGGTTCCCATATGAAATCATTTCTTCTCATTCCTTTTCAGTATCTAAAATGTTAACCTTAAGTGCTTTGCAAGTATTTATAGTAATAGATAGAGATGCCTGTCTAGACTCAGCCTCTTGGATCTTGTTTGATGTGGAGGAGCCTGACTCTCATCCCATGTGTATTGGTCAGAGCTCTCCAGAAAAGCAGGACAAGAGGGTGTACACATTGATATAGAGAGATTTATTATGAAGAACTGGGTTATGTGATTACGGAGGATGGCGAGGCCAAACCTGCAGGGTGGGCCAGAAGGCAGAAGATCTAAGACAGCCAGTGTTGCAGATGAAGTCTGAAGACAGTCTGCTGGAGAATTCTCTCATACTCAGGGAGGCCACTCTTTTTGTTCTATTTAGGCCTTCAACTGATTTCATGAGGCCCACCACATTATGGAGAATAATCTGCTTTACTCTGCTGATTGAACCTCACCCCAAACACCCTGACAGAAACACCCAGAATATTGTTTGACCAAATATCTGGCCACCTCACGGCCCAATCAAACTAACATATAAAATTAACCATCCTATCTTGCAACACACAACCTTCATTCCTACAAGCACAAGATCCTATAATAGAAAAAGCTAGGCCTCAAATTCCAAGGATGATTAGACCCAGTTAATAATGTCATTTAGTAGCAGAAACACAAGTGGGCTTTAATATCAAATATAACTGATTTCAAAACCTCTATCCACCAATATGGTTCAGGAATCTCAAGGAAGTTATCTGACTTCTCAGAACCTCAGTTCAGTTCTTTGTGGAATGGAGATTCCAATTCCTCTCTCCTTGGTTTATTATGAGGAATCAAGTCAATAATATCCCTGAAAGTTCCTGGCACATGATAGGCTGCCAACGAATCTCATCAGAGCGGGAGTCCCAGCTGTGTTGTTTGCTACTGATATTTCACTGTGTCTGGCTGCCTGGTAGGGTGGGTCTGCCAGGAGACTGTTTGCTTCAGGAACTGAAGAGCCTCGTGGGAAAGAACTCATACAGAATAAGACTGTCAGACAAGCTTGGCCCGAGAAGAAAAAGCCTTAGTTATCTGGCGAAAGGCTGGCTTTGACTCTCCGGTGCCACGTCCCTCCCCCTTCCCAACCCCTTTCAGATGGATTCATATCAGAGTCCGGGGGAGAAAGGAGACTCTGAACAAAAACAAAGAGAGTTATTTTTACTGAAAACATCTGGCTCGCCCTCTTGTATTTCTTCCACTCTTCTTCCCATAGACTCATGGTCACTGAGGAAAATTCTGGCTGGCCCAACTGCCCTGGGATTCTTTCGTCCTTTAGATTGGTGGGTTTGGCTTGCTAAGCCCAACTCAGAGTCTCAGTACCTGCATTCTCTGCTTGGGTTCTTTGAATGAAGTAAGCACGTGGTCCTTCCCAAAGCTACATCCTTTGGGTAGATAAGTATTTACGTGCACCTCCAGAGGGACGTGTCTCTTCTACCAGAATATGAAAGTCAGCTTCCTGATTAGCAACTTAACAAGGCAAGCCACCTGTTATGTTAACAGGCACATTTCCCTGGTGGGCCACTGTGTCAATTTACCCCCCTACGATACCCCTCTAAGCAAGGAAACTCAAAATCAGGGCAGCATCAGGAATTCACCCTGGGACCTGGCCCAGACATAAATTGGAATGACACTACAGAGTTGTTTCAGTTTTACGTGCTGAAAATAGCCAAACCTGGGACACCCAGAATCATCCTTTCAACACTAAGTCTATCTTTGTCTTCCTGGTCCACATTCCCCACCTTGTACCAGCCAGTATCTTTCAGTAGATAAAAACATTTCTGCTTCCCATCCTCACCAAATCTAGTTCTTCTAGGTTAGTGCTGACCAACAGAATGATCTGCAATATCTGTGCTATCCAATGTGACAGCTATGAATGACTGCTGAGCACTGGAAATGTACTAGTGGGACTTAATGAATGGAATTTTTAATATTATTTAATTTTAATAAGTTGAAATTGCCCCTGATAGCCAGTGACTATCATATTTGCATCATGCACATCTAGATAATCACTCTTCAACCACATAAGACTCCCTTTTGTCACTTAATAGGTCCATAACCCTGTTTTCAGGGCCCTGGATCCCAGCTATATGGCTCTACTCTCTGTGCAATATCTCACATTCTAATGAATTGGAATTCCTCAATGAAGAAATTCATAGACAATAATTTTGGATGGAAGTAGCTCCATTCAATCCTCAAACAATCCTGATTGTTGTTTCAAGGTTTATCACTTAAAAGCCCTAATAACAGAAATCTGAAGAATGAATATCAGTTTGGTTGTCTCTCCAGTTCCTAAAGACCTGCTGAGTCCCCTTGGTTCCCCAGGATGTTAACGATGGACCTTCCTCTATCACCCATGTGGTCTACCTATCTGGTCATGCCCTCCCCTGAAAAGACTTATGGGCTACCCATCTATCCTTAAAGACCAAAAGTATGTTTCTAGAGAAAAAGTGTTTCCCCATACCCAAAAATGTTTTAAAACTTTTTCACTGACTTTTTTATTCTGACCAGAGCTACTCTACATGCCATATATATATTTTTATATGTGAAGCTTGCCCTGGTGGAACAAAACTAAATGGTCCTCAAAATCTATTCTCAGTTTTCAGATGATGTAAGGCCAGGACATATTCACAGGTGCCACCCACGGTATTCTCATTCAGTGGCTCTTAGGTGGGTCACCGATGTCTGCATTTTGATAAGCAACCCAGGGAACATGGATACAGGTAATTTTTGGAACTCACTTTCAGATAATATAAACTAGAAAAAATAACTTCAGTTTCTTAATCCCATCTGTCATTAGGGTACAAGAAACTGATAGCCAAGGTAAGAGCAAAATAAAGCTAAATAAAGCACCTTCCAATAGTCAAAGGACTAGTCAATGGTCTTTAGTTTTCTTCTGAAACCTCCAGATCACTTATCACCTGCAGCAATGTACTTGTGTCTTTGCCAAGAATTTAAATCTCTAGGCCTCCTGAACCCACCTGAACAATCGGGGATCGTTCTAGTCAGAAGAATGACACAAGCCACTGGCCTGGTCACCCTCCTGTCCTTGTGTCATTCTCGGGGTCCATCTTGCAAAGGCACAAGTTTTTCAGACTATGTCTCTACCCATTCGGAAGGGGGCTTTTCAAACAACCTGTGACACTTTGTGCCCTCTCACATCCACGGGGCTCATGCTTAATTTCTCTGTCTGGACTATGATTCTACTCCTGCTGCTAACCTAGAGTCCTGAAAGCTCTGGCATATAATAACAAGCCTTTTGATGGCAGTAAGCCTGTGACAGGTAAGAAAAACTTACACATGAAAAGATTAGAAAGTCCATGCACTATGGAAACCTCCATTGCTGCCCAAGGCTCCCACAGGTTTCCTTGTTTCTAGAACAAATTATTTTTTGCCCTGTGGGGACAAATCTGACACGTATCTGTCACCTACAAATCAATGGACAAACCAACCACATTAAACCTGCAGAATTTAGGCTAATTTGGGTAGGAGTCATGATGGGTATTTAGGAATACGAGAGGAGATAGAGGAAGATTAGGCAGAGATATCTAATCAGTTAAGCAGGGTCTAGAGTAACTGATCAAATTGCAGCAACAAATTCAGCAGTAGGATGTGGGGGCTGGGGGGTAGATAAGATCCAAAGGGACAAGATTCAGTATTTGCGTATCGATGTTGTTTGAAGGGTATAATGGTGCAAGACCCAGGTTGCAGCAGTCATCCTAGGGGATGTAAATACATTAGGACCCCAATAAATATCAGAATCTAATGGCATTTTAGAATACAATATGGATCTGGCATTGTTTGAAGTAAGGCAGGAAATTAGTATTCAGAAACTCAAATTAGGGCGGGTAGACAGCAATGGCCAGCCAAATGGACACAGCGCAGAAGGGGGCGTAATCCGAAATGCTGAGACTCATGTGCTTCAGAGTGTAACACAGGCAGTGAACAGATTACAGTTGTGCAGAAGGCACCAAAAATGATTGGTGTTGTAGCTCAGTCATATCC
This sequence comes from Proteles cristata cristata, assembly GCA_017311185.1. Classification (NCBI taxonomy): domain Eukaryota; kingdom Metazoa; phylum Chordata; class Mammalia; order Carnivora; family Hyaenidae; genus Proteles; species Proteles cristata. Next base: position 246,221 of record JAESUZ010002841.1, read on the forward strand.
AGGTCAGCGAACCTCAGTTATGGAAATCACTCAATTCTTAACCCACAGTCTGGGCTAGAGAGAGTAGCAGGGAAGGTGACGATAACAAAATACTTCTTCATTCTGTCAGAATTAGCACAGGAACTGGAATGTCACGAGTAGAACTAACAGTTAACCTTCTGCCTGTGGCTTAATGCTGTCACTCATCAAGACAACAGAGCCACACTTCCTGATACCTGGACTCTGCTATAACACGGGCTACATCCTAAAACACCCCTTCTGCCCCAGTTGTAAGCTCCACACCCAGATTTGTTATCTATCCTTCACATTACTATCCCCATCAAAGGGAATCTTCCCAAGGAATCCACAGGGCCCAGACTGATGTGCAGGACTGTCTTGGCGCCCCATATTCAGCTCATGCCCTCCAAGGTACCATCCTTCTCCTCCTTCCCTGTCACTCATCTCCATTAGTTTTGAGAGGACCATAAAAACTGAAACATTCAGGCTAGCCTAAATTCATAGCTAGCCAACATTTTGCAGGTGGAAATAAAAGTGCTTATTAAAAGTATATCAGGGGCACCTGGATGGCTCAGTCGGTTGAGTGTCTGTCTTCAGCTTAGGTCATGATCTCACAGTTTGTGAGTTTGAGGCCCCCATTGGGCTCACTGATTTAAGCCTGTCACACAGAGCCTGCTTGGATCCTCTGTCCCCATCTCTTTGCTCCTCCCCCACTTGTACTCTCTCAAAAATAAATGAATATATTTTTTAAAAAGTTTATCAATGCCAACCCAGTGGTAAATAATATAAAATCAAAGGTATAAGATCATCAAGGGAAAAAATACTTCTTAGAGAGGGCAGATGCAATTTTTTCATGCTTTTTACTGAAAGAAAAGTTAATACCACAACAAAATGGAACAAATGATATGGGCAATGTGTAAGTCAAAAATCTGTTCAATCCAAAAGATTTTTCTACTCAGTATAAATAGGCCTTAATTTGCATATGTTTATTACTCCTAATTTTCAACACTTTGGAGGTCAATTAAAAAACTGATAAACCTATCTCCTGAAAAGATTAGAGAAAAACATTTACATATCATTAATATGTTCACCAGAAAACAGAACTCAGTAATCATTGCTAAAGGTAAATGTCCATGTTAACATGACCAGACGGAAGGCTAATGGAAAAGTTGTCCTTCTTTTCACACCTCAAATAATGATTAAATGGAATCTTCATCTTCAATGTAACAGACATACATTAAAATATTTCATACTTAAAAAGTAACACTTGTCAAGCTCAGCAAAAGGTTTTCTACTGTTTATTCTTGCATGCTTCATACCTTACACTAGATTTAATAAATTAATAGTATATTTATGAAGTACCCTACAAAGCTAGATTGTTGAAAGAATATTCATAATATCTACAAGAGATAACCAACCAATACCTACAAAGTTTAAACTGATTGAGGAATATTAGAAGAGGTTTGGAGGAAAAAAAGTTCATCGCTAGCTGAAACTTTCATTTTGATCACATTATATGTCAAGAATTCTGGGAAAAGTAAATCATGCCCCTCACCCTCAGCAGAGATACTGCAACTTTGGCTTTGAATGGAACTAAAGGAACCCATCTTTCAATGATCCACTCATCTGGCAAATTTTTGATGAGTGTCTAGCAAATATTTGGCATTCTGCTAGCTAAGAGAGTCAAATGAATTCAACAAATTCATCTACAGATTGGGAGAGATGTTCCCATTCCTGTTACATGTTGTTCCCCCATTATCAGGCTACCCATTGAGAGCTACAAACTAGAAACCAGGAGATGGTGGTGGTAGAAGAGAGTGAGAATAGAATGTGTTAAGTGCTGAGGCAAAAGCCATGGGCAGAGGACCTAAAGGAGCTTTCAAAACTATCCATTGATGACGTGTTCTCTGGGATTTACTGAAGATTTTAAACTGAGCAGAAACATAATCATATCCCTATTTTTAGAATATTTGGAGATAGGATTAGGATCTGGGTTGAACCTGGAAGCAAATGGGTCAATAACGAGCTGTTGCTATGATCAAAGAAAAAATATAAGGCAGTTTGGTCTGGAGTGGTGGGAAGACCAAACATGAAAAGATTTGAGCAATAGTGAAGAGTCACCACTGGACTAAGTGATTGAGTGGATCTAAGAGATGGGGGGAGAGAGAGAGAGAGAAGGCAAGGATAATGTTTCATGTCATCTCTCTGGACACTAATTTTCTCATCTACAAAATGAACTTATTATCATAACAGTATCTCCAAAGCAGGATGTTTTAGGAATGAAATGAAAATAATGGAAGTAGAATCACTTTGCCACCTGAAAAACTCCATAGAAATGTCTGTTAAAAACAACAAGAAAAGATGGTAAGGAAAGAAATTCTTATTTTTCAATTTCAACTCTTTCATCTATAGACATGGAATAGCAAGGATGCCTTCCAGCTCTAATGTTCTCTGACGATTTTCTTGACAAAGTGGAATAATTCACTCAATTCCTTGAAATGGAAAGACAAGCCAGTAACCACCACTACTTATTTCAAAGATGAGCCTTTAATTCTGCTCTGTGCCCTAATATGTGGCAGGCCAGCTTTTGCCCACACAAGGAGTCTACACTGTATACTTTCTGTCCCAGCCAGACATGAGAATGTGATTAAAACATGGATTCTAGGATGAGCCACCTATAATCTAAGATGCCTTTGTATTACACAGATAGACTAGAGGCTCTATATATCCTAAATAAACTTTCCTGCCTCCACCTTACGAAAAGACGGCAAGCCAGCCTTCCTTCCAATCCCTCAGATAAGTGCCATATTGCTTTCCAGAGTTTTATTTTCTCTTTCTCTAGACCTACTCATATCTGCCTGAGGTCTCAATGATGGCATTGAGATCTAGTCCTAGCTTAGTATATTTCAACAAAATGAATGGAAATCCAGATTCATTGATTTTGTGCTTAAATAGCTATAGTCATTATAGTTGTAATTGGTCAAGTTTGACCAATTAATCCCTTATCGATTTAGTGAGAAAAAGTACATAGAAAAAAAATAAGTCCACCACTTTCAACATTCAGAAACCAAGATTATTCTAGTTGCTCCCTTGCCTCCCTTTTCAACAGCAGGCTGATCTTGAAACTTGTAGGATCCCTCATTTCTCTGAATTTCCTTTCTTCTCAAGTTTTTATTTAAGAAAATAAAATAGATAAAATAGTACATTTGTTTATCATTTTCCTACAGAGACAACTACTTTAAGTTTCTGTGATCAGGGAGAAACACAAGTCTCTGGACTTTTTTTCTGGCTGAAAACTATAATTGTCTTCATTCGAATCACTCTTCAAAACATTAGTTTCACACTTTGATTTTAGCTCAAGTTTAAAAGCCACCAACCATTCTTTCCTTTGCAACTATTTTTTGGTTACTAGCTGTAACGAAAAAGGTACAATCTATAGGAGATAAGAAAAAACGTCTTAACTTCTACTTGGAAAAACAGAGAACAGAAAATCTTCAAGAAAACAAATGGTCATCCAGCCAACCAGGGTAATTCAGAGAGAGATGTTTAAAGATATATATAAAAAACAGAATTGAGGGAAGTGACTATTCTAATCTTGTCCTAGTTTTTTTTTTTTCTGTTTTGTTTTAAGGATAACATCCGTTCCAGTTTTTTTCCAAGTATAGCATCCTTATTGTTTCTAGCTCATTAACTTTCCTCCGTCTCTCCCAGAACAACACATTTCACCACTGTTTTGCATATGGGAGGCATAAACAAAAGCATGACATTTTAAGGCATGATCCCATGGGGCCTTTGAGAAGTTTACATTTCACTGGAAACCCTGAGAATCTTTTGCCCAGCTAGGGAGAACATCTGCTTCCTCTTAGCAACTTTAAATACACTTTGATCCTGACGTCTTTCAATATCACCCACACAATGTATTTGAGGTTTTCCTGGTGAAGTGGGAGAGCAGAGTGACATTTGAGTTGGGGGCAAAGTGCCACTTTCCAGGAGACATTCAACTAAAGCTTTTGCTCAGGAATCAAAAAGCACAGTTTTAGTGCTGCCTATTCTCCATTCTTCCTTAGAAACCTCCGTGTGCAATAACACTTAGCATCTATGTAGCATTTTTTTAAAACATTAAACAAATTACTCCTCAACCAACCCTTTGTCAGGAAATCAATTAGGTAGAATATAATTTGTAGATGGAAAACCAAGAAATGAGCAGGCTTAATTAGAATTCAGATGTATTCTCCAAGCTTCCCATTATCCCTCTCCCAGACCACAAGAGTTTCCATATGTTACCATGATTTTGGTGAAGATCATCTAGTAACATTACTTTCTGATAATTGTCTATTTCAAATTTAAAATGTTCCACCAACTGCATTACTTTGGGTTCCTTTTTATATTCATTCCAAGAGCAGCTACTGAGTGCAGAGCAACCTTTTTGACTTTGTAATTCATTTTTATTAAATAATAATCTAGCTCAGGAATCAGAAAACTACAGCACCCTAGTCCCTACTTTTGTTAATAAAGTTTTATTGGAACACAGCCATAGTCATGTTCAGACATTGTCTAAGGCTGCTTTTGTACTATAACTGCAGAGATAAAATGAAAACTTGATTCAGTAGTTGTGAGAGAGATTATATAACCCAACTCAAAATATTTACCATGTAAGTCCTTTACAGAGTAAGCTTTCCAGCCCTTGTTCTAGCTCAATGACTTCTGATTTTTTTTTTTTTAAGAAAGAGAGAGAGAGTGCAAGTGCAAGCAGGAGAGGAGCAGAGGATCAGAGCGAGGCGGAAAAAGATGTCTCCACACCCAGCACAGAGCCCGATGCAGGACCTGATCTCACTACCATGAGATCATGACCTGAGCTGAAATCAAGAGTCAGATGTTTAACCAACTGAGCCATTCAGTTGCCCCTTAATGATTTCTAAGCACCTTGTCTAGCTGCACATGGATCTGATGAGTATCCAGTTAAAGGCCAGATTCTGATTCAGTAGGTTAGTGGTAGTGACTTACAAGAATCCATATTTTAAAAACCTTCAGATGATTGCATTGTATAATTCCATTTTAGAAATGCTGCTCCAGGTGATAGAATTTAAGGGCATTCAAAAGACAATTTTTTTTAATGGGAGGATTGCCCATGGGAAGAGATTAAGAAAAAGCTTCTTGGAGATGGTAATTATCTGCACATTTTGATGGATCTGGACAGTAGGGAGAAAATTCAGAACTCATTACAGATAATAAAGAAAATGGTATGAGCCAAGATATGGATATGGGAAGGAAAAAGGGTGAGTGAAATGACTAACGGAACAGGTCCAATAGAAGATAGGGAGTCACTGAGGAGTTAAGAAAGATTTCATTTGCATGGAGTTGAGGATCAGAGCAAGAGATGTCCTTTAAGGCAAATTCAGAAACACTTTCAACCCAACAATAGTTCAAGATTTACAACCTACATTAGAGCTGGTCTAGTCAAGCAGTGTGTCCCAACCTCTTCAATGAACAATGGAGGACATTTTTAACATGGTGGCTTAGGGTCAAGGTACAAAATTAGATCAATGGCCATTTCAGGGTTTGCACCTGCAACTTGAACCTTATGAATGGTGTCCACAAGCTTTAACATGCATCAGCAACATTTAGCGGTCCTGTTAAAACTCAAGAGAGCTTGGTTTCACCTCCAGAGTTTCTGATTCAGTAGGCCGGCAGCAGGGCCTGAGAATTTGTATTTCTAACAAGTCCCCAGTTGATAATGATGGTGTTGGTCCAGAGACCATCTTTTGAGAACCGTCACTCTAACCATAGAAACAAATGGCAGGAAAAGAGGGGTCATAAAGTGTACCTGTAGATCAGCTTTGTCGTGTGAAGCCTGTTCAGTTCTATCTGTGGCTGATGAACCAAGGCAAATATACGACTATCCTCAGGCTTGAAGAAATCATCTTAAAAGAGGTCATCTCCAGTTTGGATGAAAACCAAATTAAAATCACAGAACCATAAATAATAATAGATTTAATAATAAAATAGGTCTTAGAGATCATTTAGTTCAACCTTTTATTTTATAGACTAGATGGAGAAACTGAAAATCAGAGAGATCATGTGGCTTAACTCCATTCAGTTTCTAATAGCAACCCAAGGGTTTTGTTCTTCAAAAGGAACTTGCATAATAAAAAACAGTGATATTTAATATTAAGAAACTAAACTAGGACTTGGCCCATGTACCCTGAGTTTATTAAAAAGTTTATAGATGACAACAACAGATAAACTTTCTTCCTAGTAATCATACCAAAATTGAAATCCCCATTGAAAAAATGAAATCTGGCCATGTGTAGCAACATGGATGGACCTTGAGGGTGTTATGCTGAGCGAAATAAATCAGGCAGAGAAGGACAAATATCATATGTTTGCATGTATAGGAGGATTAGGAAGAACTTAACAGAGGACCAAGAGGGAGAAAAAGGGCGGAAATGGTCGGGGAAAGGGAGAGAGGCAAACCATGAGAGACTCTTGAATGCTGACAAAAACTGAGAACTGATGGATGTAGGGGGGAAGGGGGATGGGCATGGAGGAGGGCACTTGGGATGAGCACTGGGTGTTATGTGGAAATTAATTTGACAATAAACTATTTGTAAAATAAATAAATAAATAAATATAAAAAGTTGTTCACCTCAAAAAAAAAAATTTGAAATTCTCATTGAAGAGAGGCCCACATTTGCAGCAATGGATCCTCTCCAAAAAACAGGGGAAATAAAGGTTACTCAAGATTAGAAATCAATTTTGGCTCTTGAGTAATTGGTACAATTACTTAATTGGGCCTAATACTATATCACCTTGTGTCATTAAAAAGCAAACGATCACATTACTAATATTGACTATATTTTATTTAGTTCTTGACTGTTTTACTGAATTTCAAGCGCAAGAGATTTGAAGCTTGATTCAGGTTCAAGTCCTAGTCCCTGATTATGGGTAAATGACAAGTCAGGTAACAGCTACAACTGATTGAGAGTGACATCTAAGCAAAGAAGCTTTCAGCTACCTCTGGGCTCTCAGGACACTTAGAAATAATTCAGATATGGTTTCTTATCAGCTGGGTATTAGCAGTCTGTAAAGACATATCCCCACTCAGCATAATGGGTTCTGACACGGTAAAAGCCACCTGGGAAACACTTAAGTGTCCTTCCAGTGGTTGTTCCACTACTTTTTCCCTGAGGGACAACCAATCAATGATGCAATATTTTAGTTTGTTAACATGTGGGATGTGTCAGCCTTTTATTTTGCCTTTTGTTTTCTGTTTGCTTTCATGTGTTTGTTCTCCGTGCTCTACCTCTGTCTCCCAAATACAGACTAAAAAGGATCAGTTTCCTTGTCCAGCCTTATGTCGTATGTAGATAAAAATGAGTTAATCTTTAATGAAGCAGAAAGTGAGTTATATAAAGGCAATTTCCTTCCAGGCTTTACATGATGGCTCTTGTTCATTTTATTGGGTTCATCAACCAAATGGTTATTTATTCATATATCCATCCAGCACAGATCGAACACTGCTACGTGGAAGGCATTTTGACAGATTTGGGCCTCCCTACCCCCACCCTGTAATTATCAGAAGAGAAGGAGCAAGGAAACGCAGCTCCCACACGAGGCACAGTTTGAGTCCTGATTTCCCTTTGTTGCATTGTGTTGTAGTACTTCCTGCTCTCTGGGCTGGTTCATCATTTTACAAACGAGAGTACCCCTCCATCCTTTTCAAAGCTGGTGAAACAAAGAATTTCATCATTTCTTTGCGTGTCAACTCCAGATAGTTTTCTGTTCTTTAGAAGTTAAACAACAATATTCTTCAGCCTGGTATTGTGAGGTGTTCTTTCCAAACTCATCCTAAACATGAATGAACCAGCACTCAAGTCAGGCCTGAGCATATGCTAACTCCTAAGCATGTGTCAGGAGCATCCACCTTTGGGTTCACCTACTCTCCTTCCACCTAGATAGAATATACTCTAGGTCCACAAAGACTAGGAACACTTCAAATACCAACTTACAGTTCAACCTGCTCTATTGAGCTCCCTTGGGAACTCACATTGAGCTCCTTTTCCAAACTCCCAGGACATTGATATTTCTATACCACGCATTTGGCCTTTCAAATTCTGCCTTATATTATAAATAATCGTTTTGAAATATGTGTGCTAAAGCTCTTTGAGGACAAATAATAGGGCATACAATTCCTTGTATACCTCTAGAGCTTAACAAATTATTTAATTAATTTAACACACTTTTTTAATGTTTATTTTTGAGAGAGAGGGAGAGAGAGCATGAGCAAGCATGCACAAGTCAGGGAGATGGCAGAGAGAGGAGATGAGAGAATTCTACACAGGCTCCACGCTGTCAGTGCAGAGCCCCATGTGGGCCTCAAACCCATGAGCCATGAGATCATGACTTGAACCGAAGCCAAGAGTCAGATGCTTAACCAACTGAGACACTCAGTCTCCCCAAAACCATTTTAACAAATTATTAAATAGTCAGATTTTTGTGAATCGCATGAGGGTAGTTTTAACAATGCTTACAGTAACGATCATTCTTAGAGACTATTTACTGGAAATTTTTCCAGCAGAAAAGTGTCCATGGAATCAACTAAAAAGCAAAAAGTCAAAACCTGTAGTCAATAAAAAAAAAAAAAAAAAATTAAATTTTCTTAAGCTATTGCGATTGAATTTAAAAGGCTTTTTTAAAATTTTTCTAAGATGCTTGGAGAACTGATCTAATCTTACATAATGTAGCCCTGCAGTAAGTAGTATGTTTATTCTTCAAAGAACTTTAGAAATCTTTGCTCATTAATTAACTCATTAATCACTAGCTAAACCAGCACACAGGAAAGAAGGTTACAAAGAGAAAAGCAAAGTGTTGTATCCGCAGCAATCTAGAAACCTAACCATAATCTAGAGAGTTGAGGGAGGGCTCGTTCATCTGGTGATGCACAGAGGTTGGGGTTTAAGCTGTGTGTGTGGCCTTTGGTATGGAGAGAGTTTATTTGGCTTCGATATTAGAGAGAGTCTTGCTAAATAGTGCCTATTCTTAAGAACAATTCCCATTGCCAGCTTTTTTACACTCTGGATGTTTGGGTTTTTAATTTCATAGAGTAGAATGGGAGACAAGAAAACAGCATGTAGTGCCCTTTATACTGAAGCACCAAAATGTGCTTCAAGAAACATGTAGGAGGGAGATGGAGTGGCAGAAGAGATGATGCAAAAGAGCAATTCCCAGTTTTAGTAAATGAACCAAATCCTAGAATTAGAAAGAAAATACTCAAATTGGAAGCTAAAAATGTCAGACCATTTTAAATCTAGGATAATGGCAACTTACAAAATTTAGCCTTAAAAAAAAACCATCCCCCCCATCCCTCAACCTCTATTTTGAAGGACATCTATTCAGGCAGTTTTGAATACTTCTAGTGTTGAGGTAAACAGGAGGGTGGGGAGAGTGTGTAGAGCAGTCTCATGGTAATGCACAGTCCCGCCGATTTATTCACCCTCAAAGCAATTTTAAAATCAATTCAGTATTTCCTGGATAGGTTGACGTCACCCCGCTCATATCAGAGCGAAGGATTGAGCCGTTTGCTTTGTGCTCATTAAAATTCTGTATACCACGCTCTGCAGGACCCATTGCCCATTTTCAGGACAACCATAAAACAAAGCAGTAAGTGTTCTTGTCTCTGGGGCCAAGGTGGGGAGAGCAAAGAGGAGCTGAGTGGGATGAGGTCTACAGAGGGGAAAGGGGGAGGAGGAAGCATGTAATCGGTTGGGTGGCAAATCCTAAGAATAAAATTAAGTGTCAGCCACAAATAGTTAATAAAAGCATCCAAAACACAGAAAGGAATTCAAGAGTACTCCACGAATTCTAACCTGAAAGACACCAGCTAGGAAAATAGCGACAGACAATTTAATCTGGGGAAAATGACTTTACAACCAAAGAAACTGAAAACACCGTTCTCAGTTCCTCTCTTATTTTCATTAAGTAGTTTTTCCTCCCACAACCCATTTATAAAGGAAAATACCTGTCACCCATCTTAGTACTCTTTGCATAAACATGGAACCTAGTTCTTCCACACACACAGAGTGTGGAATGGTGTGCACGCACACCCATTCGTATACACAAACAAGGAATCTAGATCCATCGGGAGGACCCTCCAGTCACGACTGCCACAGCAGAGGGACGCTCTGCGGTACAGCTTGGCAGGAAGCTGGGCCTGAGGCTCTGCTCTGACGGAACCAGGCAGGGTAGCTATGCACTAGAGCTTTACAGAGCTGAGGGGGTAAAGCCGCTGTCTTCTCCCCATTGTTAGAAGCACCTTCTGTACATTTGTGTCGCCCAGCGAGGCCGGAAGCTCTCCTAGCTGAGGGAGGAAACCTCGCAGGAGGAGGGATCCCCTGTGCGCGAACACTCAGAGAAGTGTGCACACTGTGCCTTCTTCTGTCCCGCCTGATGGGCAAAGGAGGCTGCCCACTGACTCAAGAAAAAAAAAAAAAAGACCTTGAATTCAGAACAGGACAGTCATTTTGTTTTTGAACCTTCCCTGTCTAGTGCTCTTTTCCCCCCCAGACAACCGACAAACCCAATTTCAAATAAGATTTAAAAATTCTTGGTGAGGTGCCTGCTGCACACAGGCGCAGGCAGGGCCAGTCAGATCAGGCATCTGGGAAGGAAGGAGACTCTCATTCTAAGAAGGGCAGGCTGAACTTTCAGAGTTCATTAGAAACACAGCCCAGCACAAACGCTTAGGCTCTCATCTCTCTAAGTGGGACTCCATGTTCAAAAGCAATGAAGAATAGCCTCGAGCCGCAGCTTCCTCTCCTGCTGAGTCAAGGGGAAATGAAGACAGGCAGAGTTCTTCCAGGAGGGGTTGGCATTTTGCCTGCCTGGCACAGAAAGAAACTAGCCGCCTCTCCACCCACGTCCTCAATTTTCAGGGACAGCCTGGTTCCAGATCTCTGCTGGAAACTGTGGCCTGGCCTCCAGCAGCCTGGACCGGGAGGCAGGGGTTGGGGAGGGATGAGGGGGGCGGGGGGGACGAGGGGGGATTGTCCTAGGCTATTGGAATGTCTGAGGGAGAGAAACTAGAATTTGTGACACAGAGTGATGCAAAGAGGACACCCTCAGTCCCTTGTCTTCCTAGTAGTTGAGGTCATAATACCCTTTGAAATGGCTCGGTGGGGCCACAGCCCAGTTGGTAGGGCACAGTATAGTTCCCCAGGACACAGGGAACAAGGGTGGGATCTTTGTACCATCACTCACTTAGACCAACCAGGTTCAAATCCCGGCTCTGCCACTTTCCAGCTCTGTGACCTGGGGAAAGTCACTGAACTTCTCTGTGCTTTGCTTTCCTCCTCTACCAATTGGAAGAGTAACAATCCCTACCTATGAGAGTATTTATGAGGATTAAATGATGTGAATTGTCAATGGTTAAGGAAAAGTGACTAGAACACAGTAAACACTGCATCGATGTTAGAGATGATTACTAGACACGTATATATACCACCTGATTTCCCATTGACCGGCTCTAAAAGTCAAGGATGAACAAAGGAGAACCAGGCTGCCAGTACTCGGGCCACCACTCTTGGATCCTGGTGGTCTCAGGCTGGCATTGCCTTCAAACCGCACCCCCACTTGCCCATGCCTTTCTCTGGGCTGAGTGGAAGCAGAGGTGTTGGCTAACTCAGCTGAAAGGCACAGACATCCTCATTACCCTCAAATAACCTAATTAACAGAGTCTATGAAAGAAGGCACCAGGCCCATTAACTGAGTATTGGAGTTTAGTTTCTGGAAGGCTGTTCTGAATGGAATACTGGGGCTGATTTACTATTCACAACATAGGGGAGAAAACAGAACCACTGAGACTTTGTTCTTTATTTTGCTCTGAGCTCCTATTTCCTATACATAAGCACCCCCTCCCTAGGGAAGCACACCAATTATCTGCAACCTGCTTGCAATGCACCGTGATTGCAGGGAACAGACCAGGGGCTTCTGAATCTCAAATTGCAATGAAATATGTGTTCCTACCACTAAGACTAAAGGCTTCCATCCAGAGAAGGAAGTGTGAGGGCTGTTTCCCTAGCCTAAGCATACATTTTGTGAGCCCCAAGTCAAAACTTAGTATGTCACAGAGAACTTTTGTATGCTTTCTGATACTGCCCAGAGGCCATCTTAAAGATAACAGTTTGAATGCCAAAACACTGGCCTTTCAGAACTATGAAGGAATATAAGACAGAATATTTCACTAACCTAAAAAAATTCAGGCACTTACCACATTCATTCATTTGGTGGGGAGGTAAAAGGCAACAAAGAGGGAAGTATTTTAAAAGTGGAAAGCCATAGTTCATTTGTAAGAGTCATTCTCTTGCCCTTATCTTATCTGAGAAGCAAAGAGAAACTGGGAACTGGATCCTGAGTCTCCATGGTGACTCCCAGAGCACTAGAGGTCAGGGATAGAACTGCCAAAGCAAGTCACAGCTTCTAATTCTCTGCATGTTCTGTCCCTCAAAAGGGCCAACCATGTATACGTGCCTATGTTCTCCTTTTCATCTGGGCTTGTTCCCAAAGGCAGAGTGTCCACTTGAGCACTTGGGATCTATTCAGTGTGCTCCGGGGTTAGAAGAGAGAACTGTAAGGAAGGACACTCTCCTGACCCCTGACCTCTGACCCCGGCAGAGCACTACTTCAAATCACAGTAGGTGGTCATAGAGTTAACCTATCTAGAGTCACATCTTAGCTCTACCACTTAAAGCTGGGGAACCTCTCTGAGCCTCAATTTTAACATCAGGAAAATGGATATAGTAAGCCATACCTCACTCGCTAAAATAACAGCAGTGGATGTAACCAAAGCAAACCTGGTTCATGCTAAGAAGTCAATGAATGTTCACTGCTTTCCTTTCTGGAAAAGGAAAAATAAATGTACATCCACATGTACTCTAGTAACCATCAGCCTTCTAGTCCTCTCCTGGGTTTTTGAGAAGAACAAAAATAGAGAACGGTTTTCCTAGCATTAAAACCCTTTAATATTTTGGAATAGAATGTATAGAGATAGGAAATTTTCAAATAAACTGATCAGCACCTCTCCCAATCGGTCCACTAACACACTGTCAGCTACATTCAACACAAAGGTCTACTGAACTCTCAGTCCCTACAATGGGGAGATTTTGATCATTGGCTGGTTAATTATGAAACAAGTTACACTAAAACATAGAACACCACCACGCATGTAACCAGGGCACTGCTTCACCTGGTGGATCTGTAATAGAAATTTGAAAGTAAATTCCAAATTTTTTAAAATGTACCCCTTAGTTGTAAAATTATGGTCTTAGAGTTGAACCCCACTTTCTCTTTTGGGTTTTTGTTTTTTTCTCTCCTGCAATGTGGACTTTGCAGTGTTTTTAATTTAAAAATAGGGGCTTGAACGAGATATGCCCTGAAGGCATTTCTTCTGTAGTCTTTCATGATTCTATGAAGTCCTCAAATCAAACCCCATGTCCCATTTTTTTAGCAATTAATGAAGGCAGTTTCTGAGAAAGGGAAGTTGAAAGGAAATATGTCTCTACCAAAAGTTACTTATGCCAACTGCAGGCAGAGCTTTTCATAATTTTGCAAGCCACAAAATAAGAAAGTCTGTACTCTCTGTGTCTTTTGTAGAGAGAGGACAATCATGATGAAAAATAAACCACTGAGGGCAGAAGGGAGATTCCAAAAGACACAAGATACAGGGCAGAATCCTGGAAGCAGGTTACATGTGGTACAGTGAAAGGTAAGGAAGCAGAGAGGTGAGGATGTTTTGAAATATTTAAAGCCCCACCCCCACCTTCCGTTCCGAGTCTCATCTAGGTATTTTCTAGTCTTCACACACTGCTTCCTGTCAGAAACCATGGCAGATTTTCATCTTCCCCAGCCCAGCTTTCTCTCACCTTCTTTCACACATCCTGTGCTTTTCATACACATCACATTCCGATTACCACGTGCGCTCTCCACCACCAGAGCAGTGTAAGAAGCAGTCTAATTAACGATTACCATTTACAATTCTATAGAAGCTGCTTCTCTGCACAGTCAAGAAGCAGCCTGACTCTGATTTCCCTCTGTGTAATAGGTTTCATTATCCCTAAGTCATAACTTAAAAAAAAAAAAAAAAAAAAAAGTCTGATATATTTCATTCAACCATTTGGCACATACTTTAATTCAAAAATGAAAGAAAGAAATTATTCATTTAAGAAAGAACCGTACTAATGTGAATCTTTGTAGAGTCTCAGCTATCCCTTATATGTGTAACTATCTTGAAACAGAAACCACGCATTCGATCTATCAGCAAAGACTCTGGGGAGCCTACCATTCAAGCTATTTCACTAGCCGCTAATGGAGGATGGGATAGATGATTCCTGTTCTTCAAAGAGTTCATGATCTAGCTGAAGAAAACCAAAATTGAAATAACACGTTTTAGTTAATAATAACACAACAGTGTAAAATTAGACAATGGCAGTGTAACATGTTCACTACTCCATAGATGGTACCCGGTGATATGAGTTGAAAGAAAACAAAGCCACTGTATCGTGTGGTGGGCTGCAAAGGCTTCCCTGCAGAGGTGGGGTTTGCCCTAGGCCAGCTCAGGCATGGATGGTAGGCTTTGGACTGGCTGGGAGGAGGCCAGGATCCCCAAGGAAGCAAGAGTGGGGAGAACGCCTACCAGCCAGAGCTACTTGCAAAACATGTTCAGAAGCTGTGACTGGCTGAAGTTGAAGTTTCATGTAGAAGAGCAAGAGATGGTGATAAAAACAAGGCATCCAGGCTGAAGATAATTTAAAGAGACCTGAGTCTACCATATTGTGCTAATTATATCCTCTCAGCCAATAAAAAAAAATATTTAAGCTTCTGCTATCTACATGACACCATTAGGGGTGAGGGAAGGCAGAGGAACAAAGAGGAAAGACCTAATTTGAGCTCAGGAGCTAGACATGAAAACAGGAAATGTTAACAATACAAAAATATACTAAACAAGACCCAAAAAAATAATAAAAGGAAGGTGAATTGGCAAATAATTACTCCATCTGTAGAGGAAACCAATTATTTTGTCTGCTAAAAATCATTTCCTTTCTTCTGAGAATAATAGAGCCTTCCTTTACTTCTAAGTAGCACTCCCCCCAGCCCCTAGTGAATCCTGTGACATCCACAGGAACTGCCATTTCTTCCACATCCTTGATCCCCTGGCCGTTCCCAATGGAAACTCACCAAGAAGTGAGTTTGAGTTTCAACAGCATGGAATTCCCTGGTCCCAGTTTCTTCCAGGAACCAGCTACATCCTTGGTTGTTTTTTCAGTCTTTTCAATAATAATAATATGAGCATTTGCTCATCAGCTCTCCCTCTCATAGAGCTCATTCAAACTGGATGCCTGTCACTTGCAACTCAAAGTATCATGTTAAACTTCTGAGTGATTAAAATTTGTCTCGTATTGTAATTGTTTGCATTCCTTTCTTCAAATCTTCTGGATATTCCATGCTCATATTTGTGTCACCCAGTGTCTGTGTCTGTGATGTGTCCTAAGCAGACAGCACTGGGTGAATAATACTAGTTGCCATAACAAAGAAACTCCCAAATCTTAGCTGCCTGACCACTCAGGAGGTCATTTCTCACCTTCATAAGCACATACTATTAAAGGAGAGGTCGCTATCCGCTAGGTGGTGTTTCTGGGACCAGCTTCTCTTACCTTCTTGCTCCTCTTCCAAGGCCATGATTTTCTGTGCTGGATCCTCCATAGGCAGGGGCAGAAAGCATGAAGATGCCTTCTACTTATTAAGCACCTGGGCCCGCAAGTGGCTATACCTCTGGTCTCATTCCACTGGAAGAAGGAGGCATCCAGACATGAAGGCTGGGAAATGGGATCCCCAGATGGGCAGCCAGGTCCTGGCAGCAGCTCTGCACCCTGGAAAGGAGGGAGTGATTGCTGGTGAAAATTTAGCCATCTCTTCCACAAAGTCATTCAAGTAAGGTTCACTGCATTGACCTTACTACAAGAAGGAAAGAGAAAGAAAGGAAGAAAGAGGCAGCAAAATGAAGGAAAAATTCACTGTGAGCTACGGATGGGAAAAGATTGCTTCTGACTACCTTATAAATGGCAACACCTCAAACACACATTTTTTTTTTTTAAATCTCCCAAATTATTAACCTTGGCATCTAAACTGGGTAAGTCAAAGCTCAGCGTTGTCAAAACTGTCTTCACATAAAAGCATGAAGCAGTCTCCAACGAACTTTCCTTAATGGCTGGAATTCCAAGGATACAGATATCTTCTTAAAAATGCCTATTTCTTCTATTGAATTGAATCCCACCTTCTTTCTCTGTGTGGATAATGAGGGAAAATATACAACCCTTGGAACAAACAGGAAACATTTCAAAGCCTTTCCAGAGATTTTCCAAAATTTTTCATTTTTTTCCCAAAAATGTTGTAAATACAAATTCTTATGGCATAAAAGTTGGGTTCTGGTTCAGAAGTAGAGTTTTGGAGCAAATATCCATGCTTGGGGAAAGGAAGAGAGTGGAAGAGATGGGAGGTTCCTAAAGCAAGGAAGGACCCCAGCTGTGGAGGGCTCTGGGAAGGCTTCCCCAAACTCTGACTCCCCAAATATCAAGGAAGATATTTGGCACTGAAGAGATCTTGTGAAGAATAGCACCACATTTAATGTGTTGACTTCCAATGCCTAGCACAGTGCCCAATAATTGGCAAGCATTCAATAAATATTTGGTGAATGGATTAATGAATGGAGCTGGGATTTAGTTATTCTATCTTAGATGCAAAGTGAACATTTGGCCTCAATAACAAAGAAAAAAATCTAGAACTGGGGCACGAGATTGGAGCAAGACAAACAAGAGGCATTTGATGCCAAGTTTCTTTAAATGCTTTTAGTTGGAAACCCATGTGGTCTCAGAGTCAGGAGCCAAGATGAGTCACCAAGCAGAGGTCAAAAAGATTGAGCAAATTAGGTGGCATGTTGAGTCAGGAAGCCAAGGCAACTTTGAGTTTTAAATTATCATACAACCTAGTTGGAGAAGGTCAGTATAGTAAAAGATCTAATTTCTTCCTTCATAGCTTATCTGTGCTACTACAAAATGCAGAACCAGTTTCGAGCAAAACCGTAGAATAGACCTCATTCATTCATTTCCTCTCCTGTCACCCCCAGAGCAAGTAAATGCACCTCCCTCTGTCCAACAGCTTTATATTTTTCCCCTCCACCCCTTCCTTCTTAGGTCTTCCTAGGGCAACACCTCCTGCTTCAGACCTCTCCATCCCGAAAGTACCTTTCTTATGTCATAATCACTCACACCTGCTCTTGGCTGGTAAGAGATGCCTGTTAGTCTGTTCATGTAATCAGAGAGGGCATTAATGGTAAATTCAGCTAAAATATCATCTTGTTTATTGGGGTCTTCTGAAGACAAAACCTTCACCTGATGGAGGATCTCCAATCATGGAAATTTTTGGAGTGCCTGGGTGGCTCAGTCGCTTAAGTGTCCAACTTTGGCTCAGGTCATAATCTCACTATCTGTGAGTTCCAGCCCCATATTGTGCTCTGTGCTGACAGCTTAGAGCCTGGAGCCTGCTTCAGATTCTGTGTCTCCCTCTATCTGCTCCTCCCTCACTCATGCTCTGTCTCTGTCTCTGTCTCTCAAAAATAAAACATTAAAAATAAATAAATAAATACATAATACTTAAATAAATAAAAGAAAAAAGAAAAGGAAAATTTTCTCTAGTGAAGCAAGGCCATTGGGGAGGAGATCACAGGTCAGCTGAACTTTCCTTGCCCTTTAAATCACAGCAGGAGAGGCAGCCACTCTTTCTGTCAGATCTGGGGACCAGGCTTATCAAATCCTTTTAAAACAGCAACTGTCCAGTTTGAATCAGCACTGAGACACCTCTCCTGGCAAAACCTCAACCAGAGAGGTATGGGTTACAGGAGTGGGTGTCTTTTCAAAAACGGTACCTGAGTCATTTCCCTTTAGACCCCTGACTCCTTCATTTCTGGTTATCTCAAATGCTTCTTATAAATTAACAGGTGAAAGCACACAACAGTGGTCTGTGGTGCCCCTTAAAAACTCCTTTGGGGGAAAAAATTCACTTAGTTTTAAGAATAAAATTGAACTTCCCTAAGATTGTAACCATGGCCAAACCACACCCATCTCCCCAGTTTACTCATGGCTGAAGGAGGGACATCATGGCCATAACCCCACTGTGAAAGTGGTTCTGTCTAAAAAGCACTACAAATTACCAGGCTGCCAAGCTAATAAAAGACAAGTGTTAGTGACTATTATGCACACTCATGATTTTACCCATTGTTCCCACCTACTGCCACTGCTGCCCTTTAAATCTTTCCAAAGACAATATGAGATATAAGTGAATTCATACAACTATAGATATGCCTATATCCTTACATAAACATAGATATAGTCACATATATGTGAAGTCACGATTCCTAGAAACATTCCCAAAGGAAGCTGCTTTTTAAGATCTTTTCTTCCAAATAACAAAGCAGCTTATAGTCTTTATTACAAAGTGGAATAGTCTCACATATTCAGCAGACACAACCATACACACTTTCCCTCTTGAATTGGACAACAATGATTACAACAACAGAATACCCCAACAGTGATAAGGAATGTGCTTAAACAAGTCCATGCACTTTATAGAGGAAGATAAATGAGGTCACCCTGGAGCCTATGGGCCGGAGCTAATCGACATACTTAGGGGTTTACCTTAAGTGATGAGCTTGCACCCGAGGAAACTTGCTTATTTATCTGGTACCCCATGAAACCCAGAGCTGTGTCTCGGCAAGCAGGGGATGGAATTAGAGGTACAATGAACTGTATTTACGAAGCAAACCCAGAGAAACCAGTACAAATGATAGGAGAGGACAGAAGGGAAATTGAAAGAGAAATCAAGCAGACAGGCCCAGTCCTTTATGAGCTCTGACACCTGAGGATATCACTCTGCAACCCCACAGCGTGCAAATAGGGCCATGGTGCCAAGTCATAAAGGAAAGGTTAGGTCACATCTGATAGACTGTGTTTATTAAGACAGGAAAATGATATTGCATCCTAGATAATTATCCATTAAAAGTGGGCTTCAGAAAACTTCAATACGTCAAATGTATCTTTAAAAACCTAAACAGTGAGAGCATTTTATCTTCAATGTTAACCAATATGACATGTTAGTGGGACTACCAAGCAAAATCAAGAATTGAGAATATCATCAAGGGAGAAATGGTCAAAGGCTACTTTCCTATTTTTTAACCCGCTTTTGTTACTTTAAAGTAGAATATTTTTAATTTTAGAGGAACTCTTTTAATAAATGTGTTTTCAAATAAACTTTTAAAATTGAAGAATAACGCTTCTAAAATGCTTCAAGATACTTCTTTCAGTCATTTACTAAAGTGTATCAGTCACACTTCTTGGTCCAGGGGCTACTGTGGTGAGAACTTTATATTCATCCAAACACGATCCCCTTACCTCAATATAATTTTGCATTTGCTAAGTGTCTATGTAAACAATCTTTTGCTTGTCATTCAGGCCCTTGTGAATTCTAAATCAACTCTATTTAGACAAAGTAGCAATTGTGCCAGGCAGAGTATTGGCCTCAAGAAATATCTAGATCCATCACCAGGGCTCAGGGCCTACCCGTGAGGAAGCAGGTAAATAGTCCCTGCAATAGAGTTAAGTGCTATGTTAAAGCTGTAAATACAAGGCTTTTCATAAGTAATGGCAAAAGGGGGTAATAGGGCTTAGTGTGTGTGTATATATGTATGCATGTGCATATATGTATGAATAAGTGGAGATATATAGGTACATGATATGTTTTGACTCCCACAACAGTTAAATATTGATTCCTTCATGAAAATAAAATCATAGCACAGTAATTTGGAACTCCAGCATCTACCATCAGGTAAATCTGGACTGGAAACCAGATTGTGCCACTCATTAGCTGTGCAGTCTTGAAGAGTTTACTTGACCTCTCTGAGCTCGATTTCACCTATGAAATAATTATAGTACCTAACAGAGTTTTTAAAGCTCTTCATAAAGGAGAATCATAACTCAGTAATTATATTTATTATTGGTATATAATTGTCCTTTAAAATAGTGTATACTCGACAGACATTCAGAATATTGTTTCTCATTTTAAAATATGGTCTAAAATGTTGTGTTCTAGAATATAAACCAGGAAAGGTTGAGCCCTTCAAACATGCAGGTACACATGCCCAAAAGAACAACAAAAACAGCCAGGCAGGGGTAAGAGCTCCAACTTTTTTGGAAGCTTTCCTGAGAGCCCAAATATTTTTAGAATATTTTTTAAATGGAAAACACACACACACACACACACACACACACACACACACACACACCAAAAGGCATAGAACAAACACCCAGAAATATTTTGCTTCAGTTTTACACGGGTTATTTTTACAGATCTGTCTTGCTGTGTGGATTTCATTGAGAATGAAATGAATCCGTGATATTGCTTCCATGGAAACCTGTTTCTTTGTGATTGGCTGAGAGGTATCCAGGCACTTCAACAATACCCCAGAAAGTACAAGTACTGTTAATATTTAACAGACGCAGTAAAATCTACCAACCCCATGGCATTTGTTATGCAACTCACTATTAATAAAGAGATTTGGATTCATCCTAACAGTGTCTCACCCTCTAAATATCCTTGAGACATTGTTGTGCTTGTTAAAATCTGACATACAAAGAAACAGGAGTGAGGAGGACAGGCCACGGAAGAGGGGCATGAAACCCTGAAGGGGTGATAAGATAAAACCTTATCATACTCGTAATTGCAATTGCCTCCATTTCATTTGCTTTATTTCAAGATAGAACTGATTTGAAAGAGAGAAGTGATTTGCCCAAAAGGAATGTTTTGCCATTTTACATTTAATCATGATTAAGAAAGAAAGTATCATGCCACCTAAGACAATTTATGTAACCATGGATGTGCTGGTGTGACTAACCAAGCAAGATAAAGCAGATGATACAAAATTAAATGGCCCAAAGGAAACTGTGTGTATTTATCAGAGTTCCTGGGAAATTGAGGGTTGGTGTTTTGTTTTTTTTTTAAGCATATATGATTTGGAACTCCCAGTGTGCCTTGAATTAAGAAAAGCACTGATATTTTTAAAAAAATCCATATTTGCAAGAGTTATATTCTCACGTAATCATTTTTTCTACAACACCTACACTGCCTGGATATTTGAGAGCTTGTATTTAAGTTCTATCTACATCACATCAGGAGTAAATCTAGCACTTGATAGGGGAGTGAGAGTACTGCCAAATAGCCAGGGTTTTTCAGGTTTCCATATATTATCATTCATTCGACTTAGAATATTTTTGTTTGAATGACTTATTTGGGATGGAGTTTCTCAACTCCCTGTAAAGGATACAATTTAGAAACCTGAACACATATGTTTAGGTTAAAAACCTAAAAAACAATATGGGAATATTACTGTACTTTGAGCTTATATATAAATGACTTGATAGAGAGGTGTTGGTTTTAAATCCAATGAAAATCGGGTTAGAAAGCACTACTGGCCAAAATCCCTGGACAACATCTAAAGCTGAGATTTGCTGATAGTCCAGAAAGACAGCAGCCCGCATGCTTCCAGTAAATCTTTAAACTGATATAAAGTTGAATAGTAGGGTAGGTTCAAAAATATATACAGAACAGTAGCTCAGCCGTGATAAATTGATGTAAATTTGTAAAAGACTAAAAAAAATCATACATCAAAACATTAACCGTGATTATATCTGGGGGCCTATGGTTGGTTTTTGTGGGATTTTCTTTTAATTTATATCTTAGTCTCACCACATTTTCTGCACAAAGTATCCATTATTTAAAAAGGAAAAAAAAGTTGAAGAAACTACCAGCACTCTTTTAATATTTCTCTGTAAGGAAGATTAAACCTTAAATATATAAAGAAATTTGCATGTTTTACAGTATTGTGCATCCATTATCTCATTCCAGACACAACAGCCTGGGAAGATGATATTAGAGAGGGAGTCTCACTCACGGATCAGGAAAATGAAGGCCAGAGGTCAGCCCACTCTGCAGGATGGTTGGGATGTAACAGAGCAGGATGCCCCTTCCCCCCAGCAGAAACAAACTTGACCAAAGCATGCACCTTGGTGAGTGAACATCCCCACTTACTCCCGACCAGAAAATATCATGCAGGAAGCAACCTGCACAACTGGCTGTGGTAGTCCATGAACTAGAAATACAGTCAAGTTGGGTCTGCCTGTAAGTGGGAGGTATTTTCGACTTCTTGCCCACAAAGTATCCCGTGCTTAGTATACACACATACACACACATCTGATACAAAACAGGGACCCAGAGTCCAGAGGTAAATGAATTATTTTCCCAGTGAAAAGGAGTATGGATACCTAACTCATGAAGTATTGTAAAGATTGAATGAGATAATATGTGTCAAGCACAGAGCACAAGGGCTAGCATGAATCACTCAGTACAATGTTGGTTCTTTGCCCATTTTCTCCTACCAGTACTGAAACTATGTAGATAAAGCTGCTGTTACAGTGGTAATTTTTTTAATAGAGCTCTTTTTTGCTTTAAATCCCAAAGCCTTCATATTTCCCTCACATAGGAACCAACATTATTCCCTTCCCCACCACCATCCTCTATACCAAGTACATTTTAGAGTAGTAGGCACTATGCCATAGACACTGAACCCATCTGGAAGAACTGGAAATTAGTTTTGTATGAAATGTTAGTGCAAAACTCAGAGCCAGCTCTGGCTTTCCATTTTATAATGAAACTAAAATCTGGCCCATGCTTACAAAAATTTTGCCAACATTTGCTATGGGCCTGTGATTGTCATTAACCCATGAATCTGAACCCTTGTCAAAGGCAAAAGATTCCAGATCTGTTGAGAGCAGGGCAGAAGTGAGGCACATCTCCCAAATGTCACTTTGCACACTGACCCTGAAAAGAATGAGATGCTGATATACAAAACTGTGTGGGAAAAATGTGCAGAGTCATAGCTTTCAATGAACTTGGGTCACAGTCCTTCCTGCAGTTCTTCTTTCTCTTCCAAATGAGCCTGAGACACAGATCAGCTGTTTCTGAATGTTTACCATGGTTTCAGGGAGCAACCATGAGTTTTCTCTTTCCCGATAGCTCTTTAGTTAAAACACTAGAAATGTGTAGAGAAGGTATCAGACATATCTTGACCCAACTCAAAGGCAGTGGTAAGAAGACAGCCAAATTCTGTGAACATCCCCAATCTTGGCATTGATTGCCAACCCAGCATAGGGTGACACTGTACCCCTGATCCCCTCTCTGAGGCAGCTGCAGCCCTCTCATAACTTCTGGGCCTTAGAATCATACAAGTAGATAATGACAACACCCCTCCACACCACCCAAGTATAGTTTCATAAAATGTCATGACGCCAGATTTTTCTGACCTGTCTTAGCTTTAGCCAGGGACAATTTCTAGAGGATAAAACCCAAGGCGGTGATCTCACTGGTGATATCTTAATAAATGAAAAGTTGTACAAATCACAGAATTTCTATCATCAAGGCAAGTTTGAAAATAATGGAGGACATTGTACAGAACACACCAGAATTAAGCAACCCAATCAGAATGAAAACATATACAACAGAGAGTACAAGTGCGTTAAAGCTAAGGAAATGAAAATAGATTCTTTTGACATTAGGAAAAGGTCAAGGGAGGGAAAAGATAGTAGAAACAAGCTAAGAGCTTTGGGTTCTTCTGAGTTGTAGCAGCTCTTCAGATGAACCTATTGGGTGAGACCAGACCTTCCAGGGTGCCACGCAGGCAGGAAAACAAGGCCCTGGCTTTGCCTCTGTCCTTTGACTCTCACCCAACATTGTATACTCCCTGCATCTGATTGACTTTTTATGAAGGACTCAAGTGCCTCTTGGCAAACAACTCCAAATCCTTGACCATAACCATCACTCATGCCTGTAAGGTAAGTTGCTGCTATTATGTAGCTATTTTTAAAAACCCTGAAAAATAAATACAATAAAAACTTGGATTGAGAGTGACTTGTTCTGTGAGTGTTCTGCAAGATGAGTGAACATTTCTAATAAATTTTAACTTGATAAATGAGTGATGTCTTGCAATATGAGTGGTACATGACCCTGAACGTCACACGATCACAACTGAGCCAATGGTGCCTGAAATTCACTTTGATATAGGAGTGCTTTGGATTACAAGCATGTTTCCAAAATGAATTCACTTGCAAACC
This sequence comes from Proteles cristata cristata, assembly GCA_017311185.1. NCBI lineage: Eukaryota > Metazoa > Chordata > Mammalia > Carnivora > Hyaenidae > Proteles > Proteles cristata. Next base: position 270,481 of record JAESUZ010002841.1, read on the forward strand.
AAGGCTTTACAGTTTATGAATAATCATAATGGAATTTTATAGTTTTTATATGACTTATCTGTCCTGCCATATACCTTAAGCACCAAGTCCAGGTCAATTCACTGCTCTGTAACCCACAGAGCCTAATCCAGCATCTTGAATAAAGGAAATATATCCACATTTATTCATTTACACTATATCTATATATTTTCCTAAGTTCAAAATTGTTACTTAGTTAAGGACAACAAGATAGCCATTTGAAATGAAGATGAGAACAGTTTTCAGTACCATTCTGGTTTTCCCTGGATGTACCTCTGCATTCACTCATTCCACAAGGGGACGCATGAGGTACTGGGCTAGGGTTCTCCAGGGTACCAGGCTGAAGACCACATGGTCTCTGTCCATCACCATCCAGGTAGGAAGAACACCAAAGCAAGCATGTTGCTGAAACAATGTAATGATGGGTAGTTTTGCCTCTAAAATAATTTAGAAAGAGAGTGAGGTTGGGATTCTGTCTCAGGAAGTACCTATCAGCTTCCTCCTGCAGGTCCAGGCACCTTCAGTTTCCCAAGAAAGATACAATCACAGCGATGTAGCTAAACATGCATGTAGTCTTTATGACTCAGGGATTCTATCAAGTTCAATACTGATTCCCACCTGACAGGTCATGGCAAGGGCTCTGGATTTGCTCCACAAAGGGGAACAGTGAGCTGGGACAACCTTTGAGCTATATGCTCTTTGACTATGCTGTGGAAGCATAAATGCAGATGATGCCTACTTTTCTTGAGAAACAATCCTGCTTCCCAGTTAGCCTTCTCATGACAAGCCTCCACCCAAGAGGTAAGAGGCCCAGTGCAATCTCACCGTAACATGTAAGTTCCAAGAGAGAAAGCCTACTAAAATATAAGCTTAGGAGAACGCAGAATGGTTGGACAATCTTTGCGTCATTACCAGGGCCTACACAATGTCTAAGCTAGTAAGTCCTCGAGAAAAGTTTCTTGAATTAATAGATAAATGAATGAATCAGGAAAGAACCCAAAGTAATGACTTTAAAGAGAAGACACCAAACACAGACCAGAGGCCATGCAAAGTGTAGTCTTCTCTCTTTTCTTGTTATATTGAAAATTATATCACCACAACCATGAAAAAGAACCTTGGTCAAATACAGTACTTAGCCTTAACCTTTCTTCTGTTTGGAGTAAATGAGAAGAGAAATCAGAGCTTTCCCTAGAATTGGGAGTGTGTGCAATAAACAAATGTTGGGTTTTGTATTTTGTTTTTGAGAAAGAGAGAGAAAGAGTACATGCACAGATGTGCATGAATTGGGGAGGGGCAGAGGGAGAAAGGGGGAGAAAATCTTAGACAGGGCATGAAGCTCAACACAGGGCTCAATCTCCTTATCTCACCATCAACCATGAGATCATGACCTGAGCCAAAATCAAGATTTAGATGCTCAACCAACTGAGTCAACCAGGCACCCTGCAATAAATATATTTTAAAAGTATGCTCAAGAAGATATGAACAGACACTTCTCCAAAGAGGACATCCAGATGGCCAACAGACACATGAAACGATGCTCAGCATCGCTCCTCATCAGGGAAATACAAATCAAAACCACACTGAGATACCACCTCACGCCAGTCAGAGTGGCTAAAAGGAGCCAATCAGAGAACTCTAGATGCTGGCGAGGATGTGGAGAAACGGGCACCCTCCTACACTGTTGGTGGGAATGTAAACTGGTACAGCCCCTCTGGAAAACAGTGTGGAGGTTCCTAAGGAAACTAACAATAGAACTCCCCTATGACCCAGCAATAGCACTGCTAGGAATTTACCCAAGGGATACAGAAATGCTGATGCATAGGAGCACATGTACCCCAATGTTCATAGCAGCACTCTCCACAATAGCTAAAACCTGGAAAGAGCCTAAGTGTCCATCAACAGATGAATGGATCAAGAAGATGTGGTTTATCTATACCATGGAATACTACATGGCAATGAGAAACAATGAAATCTGGCCATGTGTAGCAACATGGATGGACCTTGAGGGTGTTATGCTGAGCGAAATAAGTCAGGCAGAGAAGGACAAATATCATATGTGTGCACGTATAGGAGGATTAGGAGGAACTTGACGGAGGACCAAGGGGGAGAAGAAGGGCGAAATGGTGGGGGAAAGGGGGAGAGGCAAACCATGAGAGACTCTTGAATGCTGACAAAAACTGAGGACTGGTGGATGTGGGGGGGAGGAGGGATGGGCATGGAGGAGGGCACTGTGGGGATGAGCACTGGGTGTTTTGTGGAAACTAATTTCACAATAAACTATTTGTAAAAAAAATAAAAAATAAAAAAAAATAAAAGTATGCTCAAAGTACTGCTGGGAATACGATAAAGAACAGGAGAATGCACTTACTTCATCAGCCTTAAAGTTAAAGAAGGCTTCTTGGTGATAGGGCCATTTGAGCTATTTACATTCCACACAAACCATAAAGCCTGCCCCTGGGAGAAACTTTGCACTTGGACTGAAAAAGAATGGCAGTGAGAAAGATGACTTCATACTTTCCCCCACAAGAAAAAGAGTGTACAAACGAACAACAAAAATGGCCATAGATATCAAAGACTACTCCCTGGCAACGTAACTCTTAACTTATTTATACCAGTAGTTATGCAATAATTCCAAAGTAAGAAATAAAATTGAGAAGAAATCAAATATGGTGGGGAACATGGACTGAGAATTTAACTATGTTTCTAGGTTTACTAAGAAAGGATGGAAGATACTTTCCTCGTCTCCATCTGAAGGGAAGAGTAAAGATTTGTGACCTGAATGTCACCTAAGGGAGTTTTCAGAACTTTAGGCTCCCAAGGAAGCAGTTGGATTGTTTATGAGGAAAAAGACTCAATAATGTCTAAAAGGCATGACTGTATCCCAGTGAACCGTTGTGCCTAGTTAATATGGGACTGCTAATGAGATCAAACGAAGTCTAAGTCTATATTCTGGGCTCTGTGTCTCATGAGGAATCAAAGATCCTATGGCCCCACTGGACATGTACTGTGGCACCATGCTTTTCAATGAGCCACTTCAGCAACAAGACCAGAGGCCTTTCCTCAGATTTTCTGGAAGATATAAGACCTCCAGTTTCCTTGAATGACCAAAGGAAGTCACAGGGCAAAAATGGAGGAGATCAAATTTCCATAACCTTGCAGGGGAGCAGAGGTAAGAGAGCCAGATTTACCTGAACATGAACGCGAATAAATTTCCTGCTCCCAAAATTGAGGAGCAAATTCATACCCATTTTCTAAGTTTGACCAAAGTTCAAAAACAAAAATCAACCCTTTGAAAAAACTAAGCCCCTACATCTTTGTAAATGAACAGAACCCCATGTGCTACAGGGTACCCACATCTACTTCAGACACAAGTCAAGTTGAAAACCAGCCAAGCTTGATAAGTTCACCCAATTTCTAACCTTCCCAGAGCTAGAAGAATGTTTGTTTCCAGAAGTTTCAGTTACTGGCCTGACATGACCCAAGGACTTCTTTCCATTGATAGCCACCCAAAAAGAGATTTAAAAAAATAAAATCCACACACCAAAATTCCCTCCTTGGCAAATCATCCACTTCACTACATAATAGGAACAGGGGGCTAATACTAAGAGGAATTAATGTTACCTGTCAATGCTAAAACTCATGTTTTCTTTTGTAGTTTTTTTTCACAGAATATATTAAGAATGACTAAAGGTAACAAAAATTCCATAGGGGGCATTTTGCCTTTCTAGATAGCAGGTACTCATTGGTTCTTGAATGTTCTAACAAGGCAGAATTTCTGGCTTATTGTGTTTAAGAGAAAGAAAAGCATTTTGAATCAAAACAGAGAAGGGACTTCAAAATGAATTCCAGTGAAACATGAGCAAACAAACACAACTGAGTAGGTTTTGTTACGGCTCAGCATTCAAGGGATTGGGGAAAAAAACTAAAAGTATCCAATTGTTGGGGCTCCTGGGTGGCTCAGTTGGTTAAGCGTCCGACTTAGGCTCAGGTCATGATCACACATTTTGTGGGTTCAAGCCCCATGTGGGGCTCTGTGCTGACAGCTAGATCAGAGCCTGGAGCCTGTTTCAGATTCTGTATCTCACTCTCTCTCTGACCCTCCCCTGTTCATGCTCTCGCTCTCGCTCTCTCTCTCTCAGAAATAAATAAAACATTAAAAAAAAATTTTTTTAAGTATCCAATTGTCAAATCAAGACTTCCTAGGCTCCCCTGTCTGGTAGTCATTTTGCCAATTGCCTTTTTTCTTCTCTAATCCCATTTTTCAATACCTCATAACTGAAACCTGATTGATCATTTGATCACATCATCCTGAACTTATTAGGCCAATTAAATTAGAACGAATGCAGTGGAGAATCAGGCTCTCTCAGTTCCGACACAGCCATCCCCAACTGGCCTTCTAAACATCGTTTTCAGGTGCTGTGATCTTGCATGGGTGGTTTGGGGTTTTTTCTTTTTTTCTTTTTTTTAAAGGGAACATATTGCCACTCAGAAGGACTTCTCAGGGCACTGTGAGGGAGAAATAGTAGCAAAAACCAGAGCAATCTGACAAAAATAGGATGCCTCGTCACCCAAACTCTTAGGCAGCTCACACATATGGTGCTATATTTTAAATGTGAAGAAATAGATTCTGTCTTAAAAGCCTGGTCCTCTTCGCATAGCAACTCCCAGAGTCCTCTTCTTTCCTGATGAGCTTTTGGAGAGAAGCATTGTTCTGAGGAAGCCTCATGAATGTGTTGGCAAAACTGCAGGCAGGTAGTGGGATATGGTTGAGGAGGACATCTACTGAGGGGCAGGACATGGGGTACCCTGGGAAGGGGCCGAATCAGCCTGAAAGAAGGGGGTTTTCCTTAATTAGCACGCAGAAGGGACACATTTATGCAGTTTTTCAGGAGGGGACACATTTCCTTATATCCATACAAAAGGCACCATATATGCTAATAGCTTGGGAGACGAGTAATAAATATGTTGGATAATGATTTATCACTCCCAAACCTGACAGTGCTGAAACTAGAAGTGGCACTTTTAGGAAGTTTCTTGAATTCACTTTGGCCCCTTACAGGGTCTTTTTCCCACCATCAGCAACCCTGATATTGGAGCTTTTGAAAAAAAGCCATCCAGAGGTATGGTACCAGCCTGAGCTTCCTTCAAGATACAGTAGGAGGTGACAGGGGTGGAGGGAACAGAGGCTGACATGTTTCATATCTAAATTTAAGTACATTTATGGTCAAGGAATGTCTTATTCACTATCGTATTCTCAGTACCATGCACTCAACAAATCAACACAGAAGCAATGCATTTAAACCCATGTTATTCTTCCATCTTGCTTGTGTTTTCAGCAAAAAGAGATGGTCAAAACCTCTCCTAATTTTTTATATCCACAATATTTAATTCTATGTTAACTTGGCAAATAAGGCACTGTGGTGAACATTTTTCAAAATCTGCTAGAGGATCATAGAACCTTAGAGTTAAGAGGGTCTTAGTAACAAACTATTTAATTGCAAATGAGACAACAGGGGTCTAGAGAGTTTCCTTGACTTGTGTTGAGTTACAGGATCAATTGCAGGCAAAGCCAGAACTAGAGCTCAGGACATCAGTCTCCAAGCACAAAGATTCTCCAACGGTCCTGTGACTAAGAGAACAGGCATGGGTACCTCTAACATAAGGGCTGTTCCCTTAAGTGTTAGGGTTTAACAGCCTCCCTATTGCAGGCAATATTCTTTTTTCCTAGTGCTGCCTCTGATACCACCCAATCAGCTGTACAGTCTTATAAGCCACCCCACACTGCTAGATTCATAAATAGGTAATCAGATATCAGCCCCATAACATTTACATATATGGGCTCCAAAGAAAGTGCCAACTAGGAGCCTGTCACTTTCAAATCCTCTGTGAAATGAGCCATGGAGAAATAAATAAACAATAACTGCAAGACCACAGAGCATTTCAATGTGCCATACACCATCTTTGAACATTGGAAGGGCCAGGCCAGAGCAGCAATGAAGCAGGGAGCCTCGATGGAGTCACAGAAGAATGGCCTGGCTTTTCAAACACCATACATCAGACACACTACAGAGATTCAGCATAAGCCAGCCAGGATGAAACAAGAATAATTCGGAAGAAGTGCTTACTCATCACCTAATTCCTCTCTTATAGGAAGCGTTCAGTGACTGCTACTAAGCAAAGTAGAAACTGTTTCTAAGGAATGCTGGATTCAAGTCAACCAGTGGAACAGCATTTAAAAGGCTATTTTGTCTAGGGAATAATTATAGATTTTCTAAGCTCCATTTCTAATAACTAGAATGGAGCATGTGGCTGGTAACTCAATAGAGAAGTATACATGAAGGCCATTATAATAGATGGAACATTTTCATCAAATAATAACAAGCCATTCCTTCCTCAGGCAAAAGGAACCAAATGGTTGAATGTGTGGCAAAGTCAAAATTCAAAATCTCAACCACACCAGGCCACACTGGCACTTCTTGCTCAAGAATACCTGGAAAATTATAACAAAGAAAAATCTATGATGAACAATGTATTTATGAGTTCAAAATGTCCATTTGTCTTCAAAAAGTCTTCTGGAAATAGATTTTCATTGTATTTTGGACATAATGTTTTATCTTCTAGATCTAGAAAGTTCAAACTAGACTAACCAACTATAAAGAAAAAGGATCCTCTTATTATACCTTGATACCTTTGTGTTTGCAGTCAATAGTTTCTCAACTGAGAAGCCTCAGTGCCTTGTATCGATCACCATTTCATATTGATCGAGTGCCAGCGCTCAAGATGGTACATAGATGACGTGATGAAAATCAACTAAATTGTCAAGATAGAGTGGAGGGTCGGGCATTTATCCATTAAACTTAGGCAGTTTTCTAAAACTATAGGCATTTCTATGAGTAGGATCCAAAGCATACACTATTTTTGTAAATGTCTTGAGATTCAGAAAAGAAAAAAGGGAAGAAATGTTCTGGAATAAACCTTTATAATTAGCTGTCTAGAACATCCCGAGAGTCTATGAAATACCTGAGCAATACTCCCCAAAACTATCAAGCTCTTCCTTCAAACAACCATCAAGGGCTTAGAAACTGTCACAGCTAAGAAGAAGCTAAGGAAACATGACTACTGAATGTAATGTGGTATCCTGGATGGGACTCTGGGAGGTAAAAAGGACATTAAGAAAAGCTAAGGGAATTTGAAAGAAAATGTGGACTTTAGTTAAAAGTAGGGTGCTCACACCAGTTCACATATAGCATACTAATGTCAGATTCTATTAACAGGGGAAACTGGGCAATTAATTTACAGGATACTCACTGTATTGTCATTTTCATTGTGTTCTCTTTCTAAAACTACTCTAAAATACAATTTTATTATAAATAATTAAAAGGAAGTTGGATATAGCAAAAAAGTAAAGGAGGTGGCTATCAAAAGAAAATAGAAGTTAATAGTCAAAAGTGGGAGCTCTCAATCCATTGGAGCCTTAACTGTCAGCACTGGAGGAAAAAAGTAAAATCCACCTCTCAAAGCCAAGGAGAGATGTTTGGAACAATGTGGTAAGAATAGCTGGGAGGTATTCATAAACACAATTAGCACCTTGATGGATTAGGAGCCAAAAATAAGGCAGCTGTGGCAGAGCAAGCAGGCCAGGGTCGTAAACAGGTCCTACAATGGCATCTAAAACGAGACAAGGTGACCGAAGAGGAAAGTGTTAGGTAAACAGAGTCCGGGTTTATAACAAGAACCCTTATGTTATGTGTTCCCCCTGGTGTTTCTAATTAGGAGGAAGAGCTGGCTTTTTTTTTCTACAAAATTGTCATGTTGACATTTTTGTCACTTTTATAAGTCTAGATCTAGGCAGGCCCTGTTCCTCACACCTTGAATTGTGCCCAGTAGGAAAGGACCTAAAAACAACTCCCTGCAACTCTGGATCTGACCAGCCTTCCATTTCAGCAGCAGATTCTTTATTTGGAGGGACTGAATCATCCATTTCTCACCTTTCTCACCAGCCAAGTATTTTTAACTTACTGTCAGCAGTAGAGTGAACATAGAGTCTATGAAGGAAAAGACAGTCCATTTTTCACTTTTCTGCTTTTGGTTGCTGAATCCAAGAATGTGTTACAGCACAAAGGAAAGTCTTTTATGTAAAAATAATACTGGTTTGTTTAACATTTTTCTCCATTTTGTTGAATGACCAAAATGAGTCTCTGCTACCTAACCAGGGACTGCTTCGTCCTGGAGGCAGCTTCTCCTTACCAACCTGAGGACAGAAACTGTGTGTGGCAACTGGGAGCTTCCCAATGGCTCCATGGATGGAATAGCCATGGAGATGCATCCAGCTCCCCATACCAGAAGGATCTGACCCAGAAGGAGAGCCTCTGTGTACCCAGTCTGCTGGACCTCAACGATCTGGGGTAGGAAAGAGACAAAGTTTGGACTGCTGCTTAGGAGCCACTGGGCACAGGGACATTAAAGAAACTGAATGTCATGACAACAGTGTGTTCCAACATCTAAAAGAAACTGTCAGGGTTCCATTAGTTCTTAGGTCTAAACTGAGCAAATGGAGATAGGGAGGTAAAGGTATTGATCCAATAGGAAGAGACTGGCATTTTCTCTTCATCAATGTAAGTGGATAAGATGTCAACTAAAAACATTTAATCAGAACCTTTGTCTCTCCTTTTGTTTGTTATTTGCATGAGAGATACAGAATGGATTTCACAGTTCCGGAGAGAAAAGGATACGGCAATCACTGGATAGTGCAGAATGACGAAAGTCAGAGAATGCACTTCCATGTGGTGGAGTGAAAACCAGAAGGAATGAACTATGCTCTGGAATGAAATGCCAGGGGGTATACCAGAGCCAATTAAGATAATGATGAACAGATATGCTGGCTGTGCACACACTCCATGCCGAAACTATAGGCACAAAAGATAGAAGGTGGAAGTTAAGGTGACAAAAAGTCACTTATAAAAGGTGACTGGAATGAGGTGCTGAAAGTATGGAGGCTTGAAGACTAGGACTGAGGAAGTGCTCCTGACAAAGGAGGCAGAGTGACAGTCAGGGTAGAAGGAGGTAGTGAAACTCAAATTACACAAGTCTGAGAAAAGCCCTAAGTGTCCGGTATGTCCTCGAAGTCTTTGAAGACACATTGAATGGCAAAGCCAAAGTCAAGTCTATAAAAGGAAAGTAAATAATTATAGTAAGCACTTATACAGCAATTGCTATATGCCAGATGCATATAAATATATTAACTCATTGAACGCTTACAGTAATCCTATAGGGTAGGGACTTCATTGTTCCACTTTACTATCCTATTTTATAGATGAGGAAACGGAGGCACAAAGTGGTCACGTGACTTGCCCAAGGTTACGCAAGTGAACATAATAGCCATTATATGCTGATTTACATCACACAAAAGAGGACTGCCACCAAGAATAAAAACATGTACTTTCAGCTTAGAGCTGTGTGAGGATCTAAAATAATTATAGTTGACCCTGAACAATACAGGTTTGAACTCGGGTCTATTTAGATAAGGATTGTTTTCGATAAATATGATACAGTACTGTAAATGTATGTTCTCCTCCTTGTGATTTTTTTGATGGCATTTTCTCTGCTCTAGCCTACTTCATTGTAAGAGTACAGTATATCACATGTAGCATACGAATTGTGTTAACTGTTTATGTTATCAGTAATGATTCTGGTCAACAGTAGGCTATTGGTAGCTAAGTTTGGGAGGAGTCAAAAGTTATACATGGAATTCTGACTGCAGAAAGGATTGATGTCCCTAACCTCCTTGTTCCTCAAGGGTCAGCTGTATTTAAAAGTAAACTGTTTGGAACCACTTTGTTTCTCCATATTTGTTACTTCACTCCACCATGCTACAAATATCTTGTGAATGCATACAATGCAGGATTTGGGGCTACAAAACATGTTTGAAAACCTCTTCCTCAGCATATGTTTAGGGAGGAGCAACAGAAAAGTAAAATAAATAATAATATATATTATATGATAAGTAGTGTAGTGAAGATAAGGCAGGAAGAAGGACAGGATTGGCATCTAAAATTTTCAATAGTGTGGTCACAGTTCTAACTGAGATCTAAAGGTGGTAAGGGACCAGACCATGCAGATATTTGGAGACCACATTCTAGGCAGAAGGAACAGCAAACATAAATACCCTCAGGCCAGAATAGGACATGCTATCCAAGGAGATTTTGTGACTAGAATGGATTTAACTTTGGCTAAGTCCCTAGGCCAAGCCTAAAGATGTTTTTATTACTACATATATAAATGAAGTACAAATCATCTCTAAATTACATGTATTTGAGTTTTTTTAACTCCAGTATAATATACGCTGCTATATTAGTTTCACGTGTACAATATAGTAATTCAACACTTCCATAGAACACCTGGTGCTCATTACAAGTGCCCTCCTTCATCCCCTTTACGTATTTCACCCACCCCCCACCCACATCCCCTCTGGTAACCATCAGTTTGTTCTCTATAGATAAGAATCTGTTTTTCTTGGTTCATTTTTTTATTTGTTCTTTTTGTTTGTTTGTTTCTTAAATTCCACATAAGAGTGTAATCATCTGGTATTTGTTTTCTCTGGCTTATTTCACATTATACTCTTATTATACACATTATACTCCATCCATGTCATTTCAAATGACAAGATTTCCTTCTTTTTAAGGCTAAATAATATTCTATTGTGTATATATACCACATATTCTTTACCCAAGAGTTGGTCCAAAATATATAAAGAACTTATCAAACTCAACAGCCAAAAAATGAAGAATCTCATTTAAAATGGGCAGAAGACATGAACAGACATTCATGGCCAACAGGCACATGAAAAGATGTTCAACATCACTCATCATCAGGAAACACAAGTCAAAACTGCAATGAGGTATCACCTCACACCTGTGAGAATGGTTAAAATAAAAAACATAAGAAGCAACAAGTGTTGGCAAGGATATAGAGAAAAAGGGATCCTTGTGCACTGTTAGCAGAAATCCAAATTGGTGCAGCTACTCTGGAAAACAGTATGGAGAGATTCCTCAAAAAGTTAAAAATATAACTACCCTATGATCCAGCAATCACACTACTAGGTATTTACCCCAAAATACAAACACACTGATTCAAAGGGATAAATACATCCTTATGTTTATAAAGTACATATATTTTACATACTGTTCAACCTAGAAGGATTTCCCTTTGTAGGTCATCCTTCCAGAAATAACTCAAAAAGCCACCCACACCTGTCCAATTGTTCTTTCACCCTTTGAGAGAAGTAGTACATGCCTTTTCCAAATTCCTTAGAATATCTGTCACTTCCCACCCAGCTTTTAATTAGAGTGACTTTTTGTTTCATATCCCTTTAAATTATACCTCGAAGGCAGGAAATAGATTTGTTTCATTGTTTTATTCTCTACAGAGTTTAGCTTTGCTCATGGTAAGTGTTCAATAAATATTTTTGAGAAGGTTTAAATATGTATTTTCTATCAAATTATGTACCAAATTAGAATATCATTAACTTCACATCCACATTTTATTATAATGAGGAAATATTTTTAACCATACTTTCTTGAATTTTTGGTTGCTTAATACTCAAAAAGGTTTTTGCCAAAATACTGCAACTCATCAATATGCAAAGTTTCAAGCTAATATTTTAAGCTCCAACAATCTTAAGGAGTAACACATTTTTCCCACACAATCATAAACAGAAAGAAAAAGGATTAATTTCAACAATTTTGCTATAAATAAATAAAAATGACAGATTGTGAAGTACCTCTGCTTATGTCATCAAAAAATTTAAAAAAAATATTTAAATATCTCAAGTATGTAAAACACTTAAAAACTAGGCTGAATTTTGATTTTTGTTCAATCTGGCACTGACCGGTGTTATGCCCTATTATTTCCTGAGGGAAAATTCATTACAAAAGGTGTCTTTTTGTAAGAGAACTAAAAATCTTACATGGGATTTTTAAGATATTATAGCCAATAAGTCATTCCAAAAGTGAAGAAGTATAGAGACAATGTAAGACAGAGTACTATAGTATTTAAAATAATTTGCTCTGAATTTTTCCTTATTCCTCTGATGTAGAAAGGAGTATAAATAAATGCCATGTAACTAATTTGAAATTGACCAGACATTTCAGCTCCATAGTTATTGTTTATAATTATTTTTTAATGTTTATTTTTGAGAGAGAGAGAGCGAGCACGCACGAGCATGAATCGGGGAGGAGCAGAGAGGGAGACACAGACTCCAAAACAGGCTCCAGGCTCTGAGCTGCTAGCACAGAGAGTAATGCGGGTCTTGAACTCACCAACCGTGAGATCATGACCTGAGCCAAAGTCGAACTCTTAATTGACTAAGCTACCCAGCTGCTCCAACTACATTTAAAAGGATAGAAAATAGGGGCACCTGGGTGGCTCAATCAGTTGAGTGTCTGACTTCAGCTCAGGTCATGATCTCACAGTTTATGAGTTCAAGCTCTGCATCGGGCTCTGTGCTGACAGCTCAGAGCCTGGAGCCTGCCTCAGATTCTTTGTCTCCCTCTCTCTCTCTCTCTCTGCCCCTCTCCCACTCCTTCTCTATCTCTCAAAAGTAAATAAATGTTAAAAAAAAAACCTTTTTTTAAAAAGTATAGAAAATAGGGGCGCCTGGGTAGCTTAGTCGGTTAAGCGTCAGACTTTCGCTTAGGTCATGATCTCGCGGTTCGTGGGTTCGAGCCTCTCGTCGGGCTCTGTGCTGACTGCCAGCTCAGAGCCTGGAGCCTGTTTCAGCCTGTGACTCCCTCTCTGACCCTCCCTGCTCACGCTGTCTCTCTCTCTCTCTCTCTCTCTCTCTCTCTCTCTCCTAGAAATAAATAAAACATTAAAAAAAAAAGTATAGAAAATAAATGGGAAAATCAATATGAGAAACAAACTTCTCATTTGGGGGAAACAAAGTCCTTATTTGGAATTGTTTCCTCTTCTGTGCCTCTCTCCCTGACTTCAGGTGATACTTGCTGGAGTGTGAGGGCCTCCTTGAAGGAGGGAAGCTCGTCCTTGGCCTGAAGAATGCTGTTCTACAAAGCTCCATCTAGATAGCATCCAGTGTGACAGTAGATAACCACTGCTGATGCTAACTCAGAGGCTTCTGCTCATGACCGACAAATTCGCCAGAATGCTGTACCCTGTGGCAAAGGGCTGAGGAGGGAAGACAGTGCCTCCGTTCTAGCCATCACATTCTAGAAACTCCCCAGCCTCAAGGAAAAATGAGTTAATACTCTTTGGGCCCTCCTGGATTTAAAAAATGAGCCTAAGTAAACATTCTTTTCCCCTTTCCCCAACTCAACATTACCCTTCCTTCCAAGTTTACAATAGCATCATTACCTCAATTGTACTGGATACAATTTTTTCCCAAAGCCGACCCTAATTGTGTTCTTACCATGCACAAATATTCATACAATAGATATTTTTGGAGTTCCCTACCATGCGACTCACTATGCTCAATTTGGAAGACCGAATTCTGAACAAGACAGACCTGGTCCTGATATTCACTAAGGGTAAAAGCAAGGAATGAGCATCCGGAAGTAACTCTTGGCCAACTTCTTTCTTGATTCAGGATGGCATATTTAAGAACTTATCACACAATGAAAGATATTAGGACACACTGATAGAAAGTTTGTCAGGGAGAGTCAGGATGTGTCATGACACAGAGCGTGGTTCAAGTTCCACAAGCCACAGTAACCCCCACTTTGCCTCCCTGCACCCTAATCCCCCTGATAACCTTACCACGTCCTCTGCGAACCAAAATAACGGCAATGCATTCTTCCGTTCTCAGGGAAATTGGATTTGTATTTCCAAAACTGATTCATGAACCAGCAGAGGCAGACCCTTGGGGTGGGGAAGGAGGGACTTTTGGAGATTCTGAAGATTGGGCTTTGATTATCAAAAGCTAAATCCTGGGGATGCCTGGGTGGCTTAGTCGGTTAAGCGTCTGACTTTCGCTTAGGTCATGATCTCGTGGTTTGTGGGTTCAAGCCCCACATCGGGCTCTGTGCTGACTGCCAGCTCAGAGCCTGGAGCCTGTTTCAGAGTCTGTGACTCCTCTCTCTGGCCCTCCTCTGCTCACGCTGTCTCTCTCTCTCTCCTAGAAATAAAAATATTAAAAAAAAAAAAAAAAAAAGCAGCAGCAGCTAAATCCTGGAGGACAAAGCACTCGTAGAGCCAGAAACCTCGGAGTGAGAACTGGATGTCCAAAGAGCAGTTTTCTCACTGCTCGGATAAGAGCTATGTCAGAAGGTCTGGCTGTGAGGACCTGAAGGGGGCCTGGCACACTGCCCCCTCTCTGGACTGAAACAGGACCACCATAGTTGTGTTCGTACCAGATGTAATAGGTGAGGGGGGGATCTCAGAGCAGAAGAGGCTCTGAGATTTCCTGGCTTTCCACAATGTGCTTCAGACATAGTGTAGCTCACAGAAAAGCCACGAGTCCAACATGATGTAAAAGGGCTTAAGAAGAATACAGGCAGGAGAGCCCCAAGGTGGTACCCAAAGTCGTGGCTGTACAGTACATGTAAGGCAGCTAACAGTTCTAGAGAAGGTACATTCTGCCCCTCCTCCCAAAAAAGCCACAGAAGTAGCTAAGAGGTGGGGTGTTCATTCATGGGTGTGGGGCAGCAGGTTACATATTACATAAACCCTTCATTTGTGACAAATGAATAACCCAGAGCAAGTTCTAATGGCATGTACTAAGGAATGTTAGAAACCCAATAATGGCTCTGGTCACAGAAGGGGCAATACCACAGGTCTACCCAGCGGTCTTGACACAGGGAGTGTGTAGAGCACAGGGGTTCTAGCGCATGGCCTTTGGCATCAGGGAGTCTGCGTTCCAAATTCCATTCTGCACTGATTCACACGACAGCATGTGTGAGGCTCAGATACACTAATTAGGATAAGTGAAAGAAGTGAGGCTCAAAAACTGCATGCTGCATGCTTTCATTTATATGACATTCTAGAAAAAAATAATTAAAGGACAAAAAAGATACCAGTAGTCATTGGTCCTGGGGGCAGGAAGGGGTTGATTAAAATGGGGCCCTGGCAGGTAACAGAACTGCTCCGAATCTACCTGCCATTTGTGAAAACTCATAAAATGTACACCACAAACAGTGTGTTTTGCTGGATGTAAATTTCTTAAAAGCTATTTTTTAAAAAATCTCCATTTGACAGTTAATGGCTAAATGATTTTTCCCTGGTTATTAAATCTCTGTTTCTCCATTCTTTATCTCCAAGATAAATAAAAACCTCTTCCCCATAGGAGTATTATATGGATTAAGTTAGTTAGGGTGATTAAGGTGCTTAGAACAGTCTGCCACAGCAGACCGCCTCAGTAAATGATAGTCCTCATCACCTGATGGCTGTTGTCACACCTGGTCTGTGCCAGGTGTGGGGGTTCTGTGCCCGAGTGTAATGGATGCTGCGTTCAGATCTCCTCTTCATTCACGCACGCATCCCCCCGAGATGCTGGGGAGGTTGGCTTTGGACCCTCCCAGATGCTCTCCTCACTGGGATTTGCCCTCCAGTACACATCTGTCATCAGCTCTTGGAGGACCCTAGGTGTAACCATGGGTTGATGTGGAGGTACAAAGGCCCAGCCTCCTTGTCCAAATTTGGAACAACTCTGACAGGCCATCTCAGCTCCAGAATCCCCTGCAGGATTAGATTTGGCCTCAACTGCAACCACGCTGTGGGTCCAACACCACTCATCTGTGATGCTTTCTTCATAGTCAGGAAAGAAATCAGTGTGCAAACTCTATAACCAGACCACCTGGGTTCATCTCCTGGCTTGGCTAAAGCCATACCTCTTGAATGTCACTTACCTTCTCTGCAGGCAGCTTTTCTCACGAGCTTCTGGCAAACACCAAATGAGATAATGAACAGTACCCGGCACAGAGCAAACACTGTGAATTATTAACTGTTATTATCCAGCTCACAGTGATCCAGCCTTCGTCGGACTTCCATGACCCGCCCTGTCTAACCAACTTCACTTAGCTTAGTCCACAGTATTATTTATAGTTTTAATGTATATTTATGCTTTTCTGTTGCTCTATCTCAACTGCAAGTGAGTCTTAGTCCTCTTTCAGTTTGCAAAATAGGGATTCAGAGAAATTAAGCAATTTGCCCAAGATGAGACAAGCCAGATGGTGTCATGCCAATTTGTTCTCAGAACTTGGGCTTTTCCCTTTAGACCACACCAGTTACATAACGAGCTATTGAGAAAGTTGCTCCTGATACATATTTAAGTTTATGTATTTTGTAAAATACAGTTCTTAATAAAGAGACAATGATGTTTAAGTTGAAAGCACATTAAAAAGTGATAGTCTAACAGCCTCTCCCTAATCCTGGTGCCTTCTACATTTCCACCGAGTTACTGGTCATCTGGCCTCAGAATATTGTCAGCGACCAAGAACTCCCAGATTCCTGAGGCAGCTTGGTTTTGTGCCGCTGTCCATCAGAAGGGAGCTATTTTAAGCGGCTTTTCCTAACTACTACTTTCCCTCATTGCTCCAATTCTGTCTGTGGAGCCACACCAAATAAAATAAATCTTTCATCCATGTGCTAGCCTCCAAGTATTTGAAAACAGTTATTATATTCGCATTCTTGTTTCCAAGCTAAATAATGCAGATGTCTTCTACCACACAAAGCCTCAGTCACCTCTCTATCTTGTGGATGTTCTTCTGGACACATCCCAGTTTGCCAGCATCCTGAAATATAATACCTGAATCCAAGCAGATTCCCATCTCTGAATTAAGCACCGTCAGAAAAAAAAAAAAGACACTAAAACCTTCATTGATTTGAATACTTACACTTTCAGCCATTCAACCAAGGGACTACTTTTTTTTTCTTTATAGAAGTCATGTCGCTCTGTGAACTCACATGAAACTGACTCTCAGTTACCAAATGTGTTCCAAATCATTCCCACCCTTTCCTATCATTGTGTTGTTTCATTATGATTACTCACTTGAAATTTGTCTGTTTGGACATAACCCATTATTTTAATATGTCAAGAGCATTTTGTTAACTAATCTGCATTTAAAATATGAACTTTCTCCAACTTGAATCTACTTGAAAATCTCATCAGCCTGCCATTAAAGTCTACCTCCAAAACACTTACGAAAGTAATGGCCTGTAAAGGGACAGTGAGAAAAACTTCCCTCAAACATGCTACTGAACTCTCACTCATGCCCCTTTGAGGTTCTGTGTTTAACCAGCTACAAATCTCATTCAGCACTATGAAACCTGCATCCCTCCACATTTTCCCCAAAGATGCCATGAGTGACTTGATCAGGTGCTGACCAAAATCTCATGTGCTGTTTCTGTCATTCCCATAATCCCCTGATCTGCCAACCCTGTTCTGTGCTTTCACACAGTTTCAGCCCAAGGATAAAAGGATACTATGTTAAGGGGCAAACAGGATCTACTGTAGATGGCCCCTGAGGGCTATGAACTACCTAGAGGGAAGACACAGCTTCTGCACAGAAGCTAGTGAGAACAGGACACATTTGAAAAACTAAAGCAAATCCACATAGCAAGAAGGAGAAAGTGCAAGGGGAGAAGAGTGAAGAGGTTTAAGGCTGGAGAGAGAGAGGAGGGGCCAGACATTATAAGGCATGTGAGGGAATTTGGACAATATCTTGAGGGCAATGGAGAACCATTGACTGATGTTAACATAAGAGTGACATGATTAAATTTGCATTTTACAAAGATCACACGCTGTACTGGGAACTTCTGCTTTGAGAGGGAAATGGGAATAGTTAACCTCTAAGGTCCAGACCAATGTAAAGAGTCTGTAGTTCTCTCGCTTAGCTAATTAAGAAACCCAAAGGAAGATTAGCTTCCACTGGAGTATTGCACTTTCCTGTTTCTCATAAAAGGATCTACACACATCATTCCCTGTGGGTGTATTGTGGTGTGGTGTGCTGTGTTATCTTGTGTGTGTGTGTGTGTGTGTGTGTGTGTGTGTGTGTGTGTGAGAGAGAGAGAGAGAGAGAGAGAGAGAGAGAGAGAGAGAGAGAGGAAATTGGGGGGAGTTAGTGTAGTAATATCACTATATCCGTGTACGTCGCAGAATAGGTTCTCACTGTCACTGCCATCCTTCCTGCTCCACAAGCTGGGCTGCTAAGAAATGAAACGATCAGCGAGTCTAATTCATAAGCTGCAAAGTACACAGCTTCAACTACCAATATTGAAAGAATCAAGGAAGTGACAAAAGGTTGACAGAGACTTGATTAAAATTTCATTTTTTCCAAGCACCATGCTGTCAAAAAAATGTAGCAGATGATTAGGTGGTAAATTCAGGACTCCTTATGTCACTTGGTTTTTTTTCTTTGTTTTTAATGTTTATTTATTTTTGAGAGAGAGAGACAGAGTGTGAGCTGGGGAGGGGCAAAGAGAAGAGGGAGACACAGAATCCAAAGCAGACTCCAGGTTCCAAGCTATCAGCACAGAAGCTGTGGGCTCGAGCCCACAAGCAGTGAGATCATGACCTGTGCCTAAGTCAGATGCTCACCTGACAAGATACCCAGGCTCCCTTCCTTTTGTCACTTGTTAAGAAAAGTTATCCATAACCTGTAAACAAGAACCAAAGGATGCGTGCATATTGTTTCAATGTCACACTGAAATAGCGTCAACAGGGCTGCTCAAGGATCACTTAATTTTCTAAAACAATCTACCACTGCTTACCTTTGCCATTTAATATATAAATCAAAAGGGGCACCTGGGTGGCTCAATCCATTGAGTGTCTCATTTCGGCTTAGGTCATGATCTCACAGTTTGTGAGTTTGGGCCCCATGTAGGGCTCTGTGCTGACAGCTCAGAGCCCGGAGCCTGCTTCAGATTCTATGTCTCCCTCTCTCTGCCCCTCCCCCACTCACACTCTGTCTCTCTGTCTCAAAAGTAATAAATGTTAAAAAAAAAAAAACTTTTAATTTTTTAATTAAAGAAATATATAAATAAAAGGTACAGGTTCTGTGAAGCCATACCTTATCTTACAGACCTGTGTCTAATATATAATATTTTCTGTCCAAGTGAAAAAATAACCTCAAATGCTATAGTTTATTGTACTGTTGGACATTAACAAGTTTGTTTCAAATTTAGCAATCTAATTAACATTCTTTTATTAAATTATCTATAAATGCCCTGCCCCTCAAATGTTCTTTGAATAAGCTTTATGATTTACTGGTTTCCTCATTAATAAATGAGCCAGATAATATTGCCATGTGTTCATTCTGTATTTATATGAGATTCATGTTTTAACTTTTTGAAAATTATTCTTTAACATTGTTAGCACTCAAGAAGTTAGTATGAGTTTTCACTCTATCTTGTCTTTCTACTGGATGTTAAGATCTGATTGCTGGGGTGCAGGGGGATTTTATTTTCATGATTTTTTTTCTTCTCCTTTTTTCATTTTGTGTTTCTGTCAAGGAGAACAGCACTGGGCAGACCTTTACATCCTTATTCCTGCCATCTAAGAAAACACCACCACGTACAAGGTGTATTTATACTCGGGGTGGGGGGGAGGGAGGCAGAAGAAAAGGAGGTATGTATCTTTTCCTTTTGGCCACTTTGCTTCTCCAACAGATTTTTACTGCTGAAATCCTTCCCCCCAAAAATACACTTCTTTCTTCAAGCTGTGAGGGAATTCTTGTCTATGTAAACAGAGTATATGGGCTTTTTAAAGTTTTTGTTTGTTTGTTTGTTTGTTTTTTATGTAATCACTATAACTGACAGGGGGCTTGAACTCACAACCCCGAGATGAAGAGTTGCATGTTCTTCTGACTGAGCCAATCAGATGCCCCTAAATAGAATATATGTTTAAAACCAAATGAGAATGCCCCTTACTGTTTTATTGGTGCCCTGGGGCCTGGGGTTGCCTCTTTTATTCAATCCTACAGAGTTCCTTACAGCTATGGTTTTCTTGCTCTGTGTGATCAACACACATGGACCAGGTGCTGGGTACTCATGTTAAGACTATTCGTTTGGTGGTAGGTTCTTAGAGACACATGAAAACCAAAACATAAAATAGAAGACTGAATTAATGAGAAATTTCAGAAGACTGAATTAGTGAAAAATTTCATCAAAATCTAATGCCTGACAACACAAAGCTTTTGTTTCATTTCCTATGGAGATTATACTTTCCAATGAAAATAAATAGTGATATACTTACTTATGTATGTATGACCATCACCTGAATTTTCCATTGACTTTGAACCTGCTGTTTCCCCAATTATGAAAAAGGTTTTATCCCCAAATATCTTATAGAAAGGACAGAGAGGAAGTAAACAACCCAGGCTCCTTACCATCATCCTAATTCACAGTTAAATAGGTCTTCTTGAGGTCATTTAGAATGATCTAGTCTTCTTAAAGTCTGCTATCTGGGTTCATGTGGCTTTTTTTTTTTTTTAATACAGTATTGGTTTTAATAACCTAGACTTGCAATGATTTTCATGGTTAGCATAAATTTTAGCTCCTTTTATGCGAGAAGCATTTCCTGTTTCAAAACCATTCAGGTAGTAAGTATTATGCTGTTCTTTCTCTGGCTTCTACAGGATCTGACAACTTGAGGCACTGCTATCAAGGTACATTATACACGAAGTACGGTTCTCAAACATGGAAGGTACAGAGACTGCCATTAATACTGTAACAGGAATTTCTTGTACCACGTCGGCTTTTGGAAATAATCTCTGACCAATGCCTCTAGGCCAAAGAGCCTCCTACACCCACCCAGGGTGAGCTCTAGACCCATGGTGGTGGTGGTGGGGGGGGTTTCCTTCAGTCCCTGAGACCCCAGGCTTGGGGTGATCTTGGTGGCCGTGGCAGAGAGGTGACAGACCCCAGAGGGGTGTGGCTCTACAAACCCACTGGACCCAGAATCACCCATTTGGAAATCCTGGTACCGAGTGCCCCACCCCAATCCCACAGCCCAGGGGCTGGGCTGACAAAGAAGGAAAGGAGGCTGAAAAGGGAATGGCTGCCCAGCATTAGTAAACGAGCTGCCTGAACATCAGCTGAATTGTGAGAAGCAGCAGTTTTCTCTCCTCTCGATTTTCTGAGGTTTCATTTATTTACTTAATTACTTCAGCCCCACCTTGTTTCAAAAACAATTGGGGGAAGGCTCGGAGTGAGTTAAGCAGTGCTCCACGGAACACGCACCCAGGAAACAATTTGCTTCTCACTGTTCCAGGTCTGTTTTTAGCTTCCGAACAATTAAGCAAGAGCACAGAAGCTCTCCCAGGCTGCGCCTGCCCCCACAGCAACAGCCACCTCACGGCGACAGGGGGAGGGTGGATGAGGAGAAAGCCTGTTAACCTGTTCTGTGCCCCAGACAAGAGTTTTGTTTCAGCCAAGATCCAGGAGGGGCTCCATGGTCCTTCCAAATGCACCCGCCTGCCTTGTTCCTCTGTCCTCTCGGCCAGTTTGGAGGGAAAGGCTGGGGACCCTACTTCTTTCTAGAGTAGCTCAGCATTCGTTTAAATCGGATGAGAGAGGAGCAGAAGGTATGGTCAAAGCAAGCTGCACGCCCAGCCACACGCACTGGAGACACTGGATGAAAGGGGTTATACATTTCCTGTGGATGAGTCTAGAGAGAGCAAATTGCCCACTCAGAGACCACAGGGTACATGCACAAATAGAAGGTAATTTGGGTCAATATCTATCACAAGCATAAGAGGAGAATGGGTGGGGGAAGAGCTGTTCTGAAGCTGCAGGAAGAATGATTTTGGTACAGCCAGTGTTTATTAAGCACTTCTGTGTACTAGGAGCATGGAACACAGAAATGACCAAAAACCGGGCCTGGTCCCCACCCCACCCCCTTCCGCTTTTGAACTGCTCATTGAGGTACCTCAATGGAGTGGAACTGCATTTGGCTGAGGGCTGTATTGTCAGAATTATCTCTCAGGACAAAAATTGGAATGAATCTTATGCAGGATTTCATTTGAAAATCCTTTAAGAAAGGGTTGGATTTTCTTCCAGTGTTAGAAGTGATTATTCTCTGATTGGGTCCCCGGTGAAATAGTTAGTTGTCTTGCATTCGGGTTCAGATCATGTGAAAAAGTAAAATATTTAAACACTAGATTCTTCTTCAGAGAGCTACCCACTAATAGAAACTTGAGAAATTGAGATCAGCTAACATAGCATGAGATTTATGTATCGTAGCTTTTTCAAATAAAGCATGCTTTTTCAGAAGACTTATCTCCTTTCTTCTTGCTTTCTCACTTTCTTGGTTTTTGATCTAGCGATCCCTCCTTGTTTTCTTCTCAGCACCTACCCTCTTTGTCTTTGGTTTATAGGTCAGATTGCACAAGTTAAACACATAGAAGGTGCAAGTATTCTGGACCTCACTTTAAGCAATGTGAGGAGTGCTATGACAGGATAAAAGCTGAACTAAAACATTGTAGAAGATGGTTTTTAATGGCAGGAGTTAACCTGCTCTGGATTAGTGAATTCAGACATGTTAATCCCAAAGAAGCATTATGATTAAGAATGACCTAGAATCTTCCTAACCCACTCATCGGCAGGGAGGCTGCCAAGGCTTTGGCTGAGAGCTCCCCACCGTCTCCATACTTATGTAGTTTGGTGGTCTCCCATCACCAAGCAGTTATGTCAGCCCAGGGGACCACCACTATTGTGTGCTGGCAATTGTGGCATGATGAGTCTTCAGTTATTATAATGTCATATTTGAAAAGAAAATCATATGTTGATCTTTTAACTTTTTTGGAATAATTCCAAGATTTGGGTGCTTTTGATCTTTTTAAAAATCCACAGTGCTATTAAAACCCTTTAGAAAAGTGTGATAATTCTGCCTGGAGAATAAGAGATGCCTTCACAGAAGAGGCAAACTTTGAACCCAGCCTGAAAGAAATGGGTTGAAGAGGATTCCAGGAGGGTTATAGGGTGAACCATTACTGCCTGCAGAAGGACTAGAACAAAAACACAGAGAGATTGTTCTTCATTAAAGAAGTAAAATCACAAGGTAAAAGAAATCTGCCATGATCATTCTCTTATCTACCCTTGGTCTCTACTTTGATTGTCCTGAATCCCTCTTAGCACCTGCCAGAAGCACAGATCTTCAGCTCATGGCCTGTTCCATGGAGGAGAAGCCCAAACTTACACTCCATACTATGACACACTCCTGGTTCACCTTGTAAACAGTAAAGCCATGTATGTCATTGTAGCTAAGAGTTCAAGTTGATAAGGTCCTAATGCTTTTACCTCTTCCATCCAACTTTCCTCAATCCTTTCTCTACCAAATTCAGCTTCTCTTTGTCCATATCCCGGCACACTCTGAGACTCTACTACAACACTTGAGCACATACTATACTTACTCATGTTGTGTTGGCCCAGGTTTGTCTCCCCAGCCAGGTACAAGTCTCTCTTGGCAGCAGGGACGTATCCTGCTTGTACGAAACTGAACTCAACCAGCCTTTTCACAAAGAGAATCTTTCTCCGGGAAAGTAGAGAAAGAATGAAGAGATGCACTGTTTTTATTAATAACTGATGACATGATGAAAATATTGGCTTCAGAAACTGACTCCTTTGCTACCTTTGTGCCATCCATGTTTTATATGTCTTCTATTTTCATTTTTATTTTTGGAGATGTGTCATGATAAAAATGAAAGGGCTGACGACACCAAATGTGGAACCCGCTCTAACAGCTTGGCTCTGCTTTGTAAAGCCTTCTGGTTCTCTAATTCATTTTACTCTTAGTAAAAACCGACAGAAATGATTGTTTTAAAAAAAAAACCCAGAAGCTTCTTTCGACATCAGGTAGTCTTTACCATGCAACACTGCAATGATTTAAGTGCAAATCAAATTTAGAGCATATGGATTAATTTTCCCTTTCAAATGCATAAGGATTTGAAATGTTTATTGTACTATAACTCTTCCATTGAAAACAAAGTGGCCAGACACAAGGATGTTTAATGTGTTCTGTGCAAAACAAAATACACTTGGTCTTACCTATTTTTACCTAAAACATTTTTAAGTTTGGTCTTTAATAACACAAATTCATCAATTATTAAATTCACTAAACTCATCCCATAAATAGTATCAAATGCCTTAAATAAAGCCTTATCATCTGTTATACTTTGGCCTTCTTTTCTTCTAACGAGAATGTATTCACCCTTCTTCTTAGTATGCATTTTCCTTTAAATGTTGTTTTCATTTCTTAATGAGGATTGCCACATTTAAATTGTATAGCTAAAGACTGATTCCAGAAAAGCAACCTGATGCCTCTTCTCCAGCAAAATCATTTTCTTATGTCGAGGATCTGTGTAGTCTGTCAGAAATTCAAATTCAAAGTCCCTAACTTGAGAAATCCGCCTTAGAAAGGACTGACATGTATTGATGATCTAGAAAAAGGTAAAGTAATAAGTCCCAATTCTGGCAAAGAAGGTATGTTTCTGGCCATTTCATTCATGGTTGGTGGCAGTCATAATTAAATTCTTTCAAAACAGACATTGGATACCAGGAACTATTAAAACATCCAATATAGTAGCTGTACATATATTCTGTTTCTCAGATATACAATTAACCTGCAAAATCTGAAATCATAGAATTCAGATTTTATCATGGTGGGCCCAGGACTGAAAAACCTTTCTTTGAATTGTTACAGTATAATTATTTGGAGGGCAATACGATATGGGAAAAAAAGAACCCTCATAACTATTAGTGGGAATGCAAATTGGTGCAGCCACTATGGAAAACAGTGTGGATGTTGCTTAAAAAGTAACAATAGATCTATCCTGTGATCCAGTAATTCCACAAGTGGATATTCACCCCCGTCCCCATCTCTCTCTCTCTCTCTCTCTCTCTCTCTCTCTCTCTCTCTCTCTCTCTCTCACACACACACACACACACACAAACACACACACCTGAAAACAGTAATTCAAAAAGACAGATGCACACATATATTTACTGCAACACTATTTACAATACCCAAGATACAGAAGTAATCCAAGTGTCCATCCATAGATAAATAAAGAAGAGGTGGTATGTGTGTGTGTGTGTGTATATATATATATATATACACACACATATATATACATACACAATGGAATATTATTAAGCCAGAAGAATGATATCTTGTGATTTATAACAACAGAGATGGAGGTAGAGAGCATGATGCTAAATGAAATAAGTCAGTCAGCGAAAAACAAATACCATACATATGATTTCATTCACAGAATTTCAGAAACCAAACAAACAGACCTTTAAATACAGAGAACACACTGATGGCTGCCAGAGGGTAGATAGATGGAGGGATGGGTGAAATAGACAAAGGGGATTAAAGGGTATAAACTTCCAGTTACAAAATAAATCAGAGATGAAAAGTACAAGATAGGAAATATAGTCAGTAAGATTATAATAATGTTCGGGGACAGATGATGGCTACACTTACCGTGGTGAGCACTAATGTATAGAATTGTTGAATCATTATACTGTATATCTGAAACTAATATAACATTGTAAGTTAATTATTTAAAAAGTTGAGCTGTGAGCAAAGGGATCTGGCAAGCCTTATCCTTAGAGAAAATTTAAGTCTGAAAGGCGTAAGAGCAATGCTCGTCAGTGGAGGGTTGGGAGGGAGGAGGAAGACATCTATGGATTTAGACAAACACCAGTGAAAGTCCCAGTTTAGCCACTCTATATCATGGGGCCAATCATTTAACTTATTCTCGCCTCGTTTCCTGACCTGCAAATTGTGGGCAAAAAACCACTTCTACTACAGGTGTAAGAAGAAACCAATGAAGTCTAGAAATCACCTAGAAATAAGTGCTTACCTCGGTGTAAGTGCTAAGTAGTAAAATCAAAGTTTTCTAGAAAAGCATAAAACACACAGAGGCTTCTTGTGCAATGAGACCAACTTTGTTAGGATTCAGTTGGAACTTTGTCACTAAGGAGAGGAAGGAATTAAGGAATTCTGCCTGCTTAATCACCACTGTGTACCAACTGCCTGTCACAGCTCCTGGCAAACAATAGGAGTTCAACACAGGATTTTCTTTTAATGCTTCTTTCCCTTATCTTCCCCTAATGTTATATTGCCATGAATATCAAAACCAGAAATCAATCAATATTTCTGAATGAACGTTGAACGTATATTTTTAAATAATCAAAAGCAAGAGGATTCTGATATATATCAGAATTCCAACATTATTTTTGAGAGGAAGAAACAGTTTCTTTAATTAAAGTGGTGGTTTTAATACAGACCCACTGAGCTGCTCCTGTATAACTCCCATATGTAAAGGGCATGAGCTTTGCTCCTTTTTGATCCTGTTGAGTCATCGGAGGGTTGGGCTCAAGCTTCATGAAGAAGAACTGAACTTCAGCTTATTGAGCACGCCAGGATTTACAACAACGAAATATACAGGCACACACTATGTAGAACATGAGTTATTCCATCTATCGTGAGAAAGGGACATTTTTTACATCACAACCCTTTGTTATGAATATCTTTATATACTGCATTGACATTCATCACACCCCCACCAATTTCCGTAAGAGATAGGAAGTCAGGGAGTTACCTAATTTGTGTCAAGAAAAAGGAAAAGATGTATCAACAACAGCATTTTCCCCATCCCAAAGACATGTTAGCACATTAACTGTTGCTGATCCATTGGAATTTCCCTGCTTCCTCTTTCACTGAAATGTTTTCTCTTTTCTGTTGAAGTAATAAATTGGAATCAGTAGAGCAGGGCAGAGCAAGATAATTCATGACAACAAATGGCATCTAAAATAATTGTCCCTGATACACTATGGATGTAGTTAAATCTATCTATTCAGACTCAGTAGAACCAGATTTTTATTAAAGATTCAGAAAGTAATTTAAAACCATGAGACTTTGACCATCATGTAATGCAAATTCAATTAGGCTCAGTTTTAGTGTGATATGATATTTTCAATAATTTTTTTTTACCATGAATGAGATGAGGGGTAGCAGTTAACCAAGATAAACACTTCCAACCATTCTAGATAAATAAAAGTTTCATATGTGTACCTTTTTTTCTCCTCCCTCTCCCCTCCTCCTGCTCTTCCATTTGCTTTCCTTTTCCTTCCCTGAGGGGTTTTCATTATTCCTGCTGCCCCAGACCCTCTTCATACACACCTCAATTAGTGTTTGAACCCTGATAAACACCGGTCCACAGGTAAAGCTTGGCAGAAATGAGGCAATGGAGTTGTCCACTGGGTCCAGAGTAAGAGAACAAACATTGCCCTGGGGAAGAGAATTGCTGGGACCAGCCTCCCTTCTCATGCACCTGTTATGAAATTATGGGCAAATATTTAAAAGCCTTCAGGTATTAGTTTCTTTTTCTGAATAATAACATCTCCTCTGTCTAAAGTTCGTCTCCTAAGATCTTAACAGTTATAAATAGAAAGGGCTTTCTCCACTCTCTTTTTCACACTGACTCTGACCTCCTAAAGCTGTCCTGGGAAGCCAACAACCAGTAAGTAAATAATCAATCACTCTGGTTATCATCTGGCTAACCATGTGTTTCCAGAAACACCCCTTTCATTCAAAGACTGATTTAAAGAGTATCTAATAATAACTCAGGTACACGGAACTCATTTACTTTAGATGACTCTTCAGTACTTTTCCCCTTTAAAAAATGATTAGAAATATTCTTTTTCTTTCAAGGATATTTTCTCCTTTATATACACTCTGTTCCTCCATCAAATTTGAAAGGAGACATTTTTAGATAGACTTTACTTAGTTGTTGCTCAGTTACTAATGTGACAGAAAACCATTCGGGGCAAACAGAAATTGAGCCTCTAACACTCACTAAATATTGATAGAATATATAACACTGCTACATGAAGATATTTAAAGAATATGCAACGTAGTTCCTGATTTCAAAAATTTTACAACTCACTAGTAGAGATAATATGCACTAGACTTTAGGATGAAAAAGGAATACAAGTTCATCATTGTACAGATGGAAACAGGAAATTCACTACCTAGAGAATAAACCACATAAGAGGAAAAAATGGTTTGACCACCCATAAAATAAATGAAGTCCCTTCCCTACCTCCTACTATTCACAAGGTGATACTGCTCTACTATTGGGAAAACTCAGATAAGCATCCAGCAATGTCATTATCCTGCAAACATTATCAGCAGATAACAATACAGAGCATCTCAGCACAAGTCTTAAAAAGCTGTCTAGAGGCTTCTTTATAAGAAAAAAACAAAACAAAACAGAAAATACCAGAGCTCCTCAGAGGGCCTGCTGCATGCCTTCCAGCCTCTGATGCATTTGACAGATGAAGAAAAGGGTGGAGCAGACACTCTGAGGCAGAGGTGCCAAAGGGCTCTTAGAGCATCTCATTCAGGCAAGTCCTAGGACACCTGTGTAACTGTGGCTCCTGAACACAAATGTCAGCCTCAAGGTGACAGGAGAGCAGAGTTCCTTTTTTGTTTTTGTTTTATATACGACTGGCTGTCAACATGCGATGCAGCCAATTCATTGCAGATTTATGTTATTTTCTGTTAATTAAGCTTTTTATTATCACGTTGCAAAAATGTGCTTGTCATATATATATATTTTTTTTATATTCCCAAGAGGACTAAAAAAGGAAAACTTTTTTCTGCACTTGACCTGACCATTTCCCATGAAAGTAATGATCAGTTGGATATACATGGATGGAAGTGCCCCAAGGGACTGTTATTGTGGGAGGGGAGAAACATGGCAGAAAAGACTCATAGATGAAAGACACTGGAATGTGACATGACGTGATGGGACATATTTGGACTATTTTTTTTATTTTATTTAAATTTTTTTAATGTTTGTTTATTTTTGAGAGAGAGAGAGCATGAGTGGTGGAGGGACAGAGAGACACAGAATCTGAGTCAGGCTCCAGGCTCCGAGTTGTCAGCACAGAGCCCAAGACAAGGCTCAGACCCATGAACAGTGAGATTGTGACATGAGCGAAGCTGGCCACTTAACCAATTGAGCCCCCCAGGGGCCCCCATGTTTGGATTTTGGATTATTAAAAAGAGAAAAATACATTCCAAACGAGCTACAAGAAGATGAAAGGCTAAAAGCCATGGCAAAAAATTAAGCATTAAGCAAATGGTAGCAGCTTTGAATTCAGCAGATGTTGAGAAGTGTCTGGGGGCAGGGAGGGAAGCAGAGCAGCTACTGGTAAAGAACAATATTCAGGGGGCGCTCAGGTAGCTCAGTCAGTTCAGGGCTTTGATGTTGGCTCAGCTCATGATCTCAGGGTTCGTGAGATCGAGACTGTGTCAGACTCTGTGCTGTCAGGGCAGAGCTTGCTTGAGATTCTCTCTCTCCCTCTCTCTGCCCCTCCCCAACTCCTTCTCTTTCTCTCCTCTTCTCTTCTCTCTCTCTCTCTCTCAATAAATGAATACATACATACATAAACTTTTTTAAAAGAAAGAACAATATTCTGTGCAGGTGGAAGAAGCAATGCTCTATGGCCCAACATATTTGTTGCTTACCTGCTTTTTTGACTTTAATGTTTAGGGTTCTGCTCTGGTGCTTATGAACTTATTCGTAAGTTTCATTGGTACAGCCATTCTTTTTCTTTCTACTGGACAAACAAGAACGTGGTCATCCCATTGAGGGAGAGTGCCACCAATCCTGTAATCGGAAGGTGTTCAGGAGGTCCTACCTATATTTGAATACTTTGTTTCTAATTCATACCCTGTGATGGTTCCCCTCTGTGGCACCAGAGCTAGGCCACAATGCCCCATATTTGGTCACACATCAGTCTGGATATTGCAGAAAGTTTCTCTCTCTCTCTCTCTCTCTCTCTCTCTCTCTCTTAGATAAGATAAATATTTAAATCAATAGACTTTGAATAAAGCAGATTACTGTCCATAATGGGTGGGTCTCATCCAATGAATTGAAGGTCTTAAGGGAGAAAAACTAAGTTTCCCCCTTAGGAAGGAAAAGGAAACTCTCTCCAGACTGCCTTCAGCCTCAAGCTGCAACATCGGTTTTTTCCCGGGCTTCCACTCTGCTCATCTGCCCTGCCAATTTTAGATTTGACAGCCTCACAAGTCATATGAGCCAATTCCTTAAAATAAGTATTTCTTAATAGGCCATTTTCCTTTTGGTTCTGTTTCTCTGGAAAACACTAACATGCACACGTTTAGGATTTAAAAATCATTAACTTCACATTAAAAGGAATTTGACTTTTTTCAGATATTCTGAATAAAGACTTTTCATTAAATAAATTGCAGTGAAACTTACATAACTGATTATAGAAACATAAACGTCTGGACTAAGTTGCAAACCTGAGATCCTAGGAACCCAATAATATAGTCTGGATTCATGGTTATCCTCTCTTTCCTCTCTTTTTTTTTTTCCTTCTCTCCATCTTACAATCTATCAGAATTTCCAAGTAGGACCTGGTACCCAGTTATATTTTTGGTCAAGGTTTTGCTACCTCTGAAGAAAGTCTTATACACCCTCTCTGAACACATTCCCTTTCTTAACTGCTCTTTTCTTTAAAAAAAAAAAAAAAACATTGTAGTAAAACTAACAAGTCCTTTGAGATCACAACAATGTGAGTTTTAATCCTGGATCCAAAGCAAGCATTGGCTGTGTGATCTTGCCCAAGTTGCTTAAACTCTCTGAAAATCAATTTTCTTATCTCTCAAGATCTTCACAGTGTGCATAATAAATAAGGTAATGAATGCCCTGAACATACTGTTTATATAAGAAGAGACTGATTGCTAAGAAAACCTGTATCTTGTAACTTTTGTAGCTTCTTGGTTTCCTTACTTTAAAAGTTGCTGATAACAAAAAAGACCAACAAATTTAGGAAGTAAATAATGTCTCTGCCATGCTTAGCCGCTGAAAAGGTCAAAAGGTATGTTATTCAAAGTAACCTAACTTCTGTGACAAAGAACCTCGAAGTTACAGCAACATAATAAAAATTTTATTTCTTACTCATAACACAGCCCAATGAGGGATGATGGGGGGTAGTCTGATCCACAGTCATTCATGAACCCAGACACTTTTAGACTTGGGGTTCTACCCTCATATTGGCCCTTAAAGTTCTCTCTTTAAAGCCGGCTGATGAGAAAGAAAAGCAGAGAAAAGAATGATGAGCACACATGACAGCTTTTATGGACCATTCCTAAAATGGCACATATCACACCAGTTCACATTCAATTGGCCAGAACTCTACTGCATGGCCTTCCCTAGAAAATGTAGTGTTGGGGCGCCTGAGTGGCTTAGTCGGTTAAGCATCCGACCTTCGCTTAGGTCATGATCTCGCGGTTCGTGGGTTCGAGCCCCGCGTCGGGCTCTGTGCTGACTGCCAGCTCAGAGCCTGGAGCCTGTTTCAGTCTGTGACTCCCTCTCTCTCTGACCCTCCCCTGCTCACGCTCTCTCTCTCTCCTAGAAATAAATAAAACATTACAAAAAATAATAAAAAATAAAAAATAAAAAAAAGAGAGAATGTAGTGTTGCCGTATGCCCAGGGAGACAAAAACAAAGATGTTAATGAACTGGGGCATATGTTTCCGTCTCCGGAGCCCTAAAAACCTATTCAAGTTTGTCCACCTGTAACTTTCCATTGCTTGTGCACATGCTTTGATCTGTTTTCAGGCCCTTGTGTCTTACGCAGATTCCTAGGAACACATGTTTCCCTGTCAGCAGAATTTAATGCTGGGAAAAGAGGTCGGCCCTAAGACCCTTGAGGTCTAAAGTAGGAAACAGAGTTGCTTAGAGGGAAGAGGGAAAAATAGACTCAGAGTGCAAAAGAAAATAATAAATTCTACACTACTCTAATGAGATCATCAAAAGTCTACCCAGCCACAAGAATCAAGTATGAGAAGCTCTGTCTTCTATGGTGATGTTACACTGTAAGGCATGGGAGTACCTAAACCCTCTGAGCTTTTTAAATCCCACACCCAGAAACAGCGTGTGGGGCCAGAGCCTCACAGAACATCTGAGAAGTCAGTCTACCTGCGGGCTGCAAATGCCTACAGTAAGTGATGGTGGTCATGAAAAGGCGCTCACTCCCATGGACTCTTTCAAAACCCTAGGGGAGGTTGAGGTAGAAACAAACATAGGGACACCTGGGTGGCTCAGTCTGTTAAGCATTGGACTACAGCTCAGGTCATGATCTCACAGTTCATGCGTTCAGGCCCTACATCTGGCTCTGCACTGACATCTCTGAACTCAGAGCCTGGAGCCTGCTTCAGATTCTCTGTCTCCTCCTCTCTCTGCCCCTCCCCCACCTGCTCTCCCATGCTCTCTCCCGCTCTCCCTCCTTCCCTCCCTCCCTCCCTCTCTCTCTCTCTCTCTCTCAAAAATAAACAAACATTGTTGAAGAAGAAGAAATAAACATAAGCCAGTCTCCCCAACTTACCACTTTCTATTCTTTCTTCTGGATCTCATCCACATTGTGTGTCCATGAGAAAGCCCCAATTTTCTACTCCGCCCTCCCTATGGGCTTCATCCCACCCTGTCCAAACATATCTTTACTTGAAGGCATATAGCACCCCCAGGACATGACAGTGAATTTGACCAAAGGGACACCCCATACACCCCTTGCTAAACTGTCAGCTTCACCCCTGTATAGTTACCATGCTAGAATATTCCAAGAGTAACATTGGGTTAGGCATTGGAGGCCTTTGAAAAACTAGAACTATTATCTGACACCACTAATTGTCACTATCATTATTACTGTCTATTAAAGTGGTTACTATGTGCTAGCAACTTTATGTATATTATGTGATTAATCTTACCATAACCTTCACAGTATTATTACCTCCATTTTAAAACTGAAAACCAAGTTTTAGTGAGGTTAAGCAAACAGCCCAGGGAAGCATAGCTAATAAAAAGACAGAGCCAGGATTCAAACCTAATTTCTGTCTGACTCCTCCTACATGAAGCAATTATGTCTAACGTTTGTTGAGAGCTTGCAACATGTCAGTCATTGTTCTAAGCAATTCACTGGTTTAACTCATTTTATCCCTACAACAATTGTATAGAGCAGATACTGTTATTATTGCCAGTTTGCCAATGATGACACTGAAGCGTAGAGTGAAGTGACGGCCCCAGCTCCTTCAAACAGTACGTGGGGCTGGAGGGACAGGGGGATGAGGAGGAGGGCTGGAACTGGAACACAGAGCTCTCTGCTCCAAGACTGGGCTACTCTTTCTGCAAGTGGTTCTACATTTTAACTATAAAAATTTCAAAAATAAAGGTGCCTGTGGCTCAGTCAGTTAAGTATCTGACTTCAGCTCAGGTCATGACCTCACGGCTCATGGGTTTGAGCCCCACATCAGGCTCCAGCTGACAGCTCAGAGCCTGGAGCCTGCTTTAGATTCTGTGTCTCCCTCTCTCTCTGCCCCTCCCCCACTCATACTCTGTCTCTCTCAAAAATAAACATTAAAAAAATTTTAATTTTAAAAATATTAAGAGTAGAAAGATCATATATATACCTATGATATGCCATCATCTAGATTTACAAATTATTAGCATTTTGCCATATTTGCCTCAATTTTTATTGTTGATGTATTTTAACATAAGCTACAGATATTGTAACATTTCCCTCCCTAGTACTTGAGCACATATCCCTAAACAAGAATATTTTCTTACATAATCACAATATCATTATCACACCTGACAAAACTTATTAGTACTTGACTAATATCATATTCAAAATTCCAAAAATATTTTTTACAGCTGATTTCTTCACATCTATATCCTTTGAAGGTCACAGATAGTATCTGCTCATGATATAACTCTGAAACACCTACTTCTCCACTCTCTTTTTGTACCATGGTATTAGCTATTGAAAAGTCTAGACTGGTTGTCTATAAAGTGATCTGACTTCTAGATTTTTATGACTTCCTTATGGTACTTGTTAAGTTTTTCCTCTAGCTTCTGTCTTCTCTATGAAGTGGAAGTTATATGTAAAGCTTGAATAGACTCACTGTTGGCAAGAATACTTCATAGGTGATATTGCTACATCATTTTGTACCACATCTGGATCTTCACAGTATCCGGTCATTCTATTAAAAGTGGGGTCAAGTGCACCTAAGGAGTCAAGGTGATGACAGTCAGATACTTCTACTGCACAGCCACGTTCCTTTCCTTTCAATCAGCAAGCAGTCTGGGGGAGCATGTGATGATGGTCCCTATCAAGCCTTCATTCAGTGGTGCCAACATCCATTGAAGATTCTCGCTTGTATTATCAATCCACCAGAGGCTGCAAATGGCGACTTTCCAACCGTATTATTTTTCCACCTACACTCAGAGCTGGCATTTTCCTATAAGGAAAAGTTTTCTTTCATTACTCAGTACTATCTGGTTTTCCCAAAATAGAGGGTTTTTTTCTGAAAAAACAAGTTAATATTTAGTTACTTTGAATTACCAATTATTGGAGTAAGGAATTAATGAAGTAATCACCTCCCATGATGGAAAAGAAGTTTTGTTTTGGGAGTTTTTAAGGGTCATTACAGACTTGTGGAGTTCCATATGTTCAGTCATTACTTTGTGCTCAAGTTGCCTCATACTTGGTAACTGTATACTCTCAACTCTAATGTTCCCAAACCTGGATTAGTGGCTGAATTCAAATCCAGTGTTGCACATAGTACCCGGGTGACTCTGGCTCTCTGTGCCTCTGTCTCTTCAGAAATAAAACTGGAATAAGTAACCATATATAGCTTATAAGGTAGTAACTACATGAGACAGGTCAACAACCAAGTTTAGCAAAGGGTGTGACACACAGAATGTGATACACATTGGCTACTCCTGTTTTCATACCAATAACATTACCATTGCATACCCAGTCTGCATTAAAGAATGGATTGGATTCTAGGGATTGAGTAGTGCAGGGAAGACTAAGGTCACTAATAACTTAGAGAGACAGTTGTCACCCTCAAAGCAGCCCAGTGGTGGAGGGTTTTGGAAAGTTAAGGAACGAGTAATGGAACAAGGTCCCCCATGGCTGGAAAGGAGTCAAAAGTGACAATTCCCTAGAAAAATAAATTGTATTGTTATTTCAGTTTTCCCAAGGTCTCCTGTATTCTGAAATGTCAAAAAGAATGTTGCTGAAGCCAGAGCTGAGTGACAGCTCCAGCCCCTGTCAGGGCCAGCTCCTGGCAGCAGGTCATTTGCCTGCCTGCACCGCCAGCCCACACCCAGGCCACAGGCAGGGTTAATGGTCTCAGCTGCTTGGTTCTCACAAGGCTGTGAGGAAAGCTTACCGGTAAGGAGACAGGCTCAATGTCACTTTAAAAGGACAAAGATCATTTAAGGCATGAAAAATATATATTTTCCTATCAAACCCTCTATGTGGACCAAAAATATTTTAAGTAAAAAAATATAATTTAAAATGATATTAAAATGAGAAAGAGGGTGCCTCAGTCGATTGAGTGTCCGACTCTTGATTTTGGCTCAGGTCATGATCCCAGGGTCATGGAATGGAGCCCTAAGTCAGGTTCCTCACTGGGTGTGGAACATTCTTGGGATTCTCTCGTCCTCCCCCTGTCTCTCTGCCCCTTTCCCCAGCTCATGCTATCTTTCTTAAAAAAATAATAATAATTAAATTAAATAAACAAAACAATGAGAAAGATTAATCTAGTTTCTTTGAATTGTGCTGAGAAGCACTGATCTGCCCCCAAGCCAAAGCAAAGGAGAAGAAAACTTCACTTAATCTGAAACTTTGAGGGGTGCCGGCTGGTTCAGTCAGTTAAGCAACCAACTCTGGCTCAGGTCATGATCCCACAGTTTCTGAATTCAAGCCCCACATTGGGCTGTGTGCTGACACCTCAGAGCCTGGAGTCTGCTTCAGATTCTGTGTGTCTCTCTCTCACTCCTGCTCATGTTCGTTTTCTCTCTCTCTCTCTCTCTCAAAAATAAATAAAACGTTCAATTTCTTTAATCTGAAACTTTGAAGGAAAATTTTGAATTTTATATTTTTCTTCAGTGCCACAATGTCCATTTTATTCTGGAGCTATATTTCTACTGTAAATGCATAGTAATCAAAGGTGGGGGGGAGGGGAGTTAATAGAAAGCTTGCTAAAAGGGATTTCTTGAAATGAAGACCTCTTGTGCCTCCCCACCTAGCCTCTACCCTTCAGAATATTTGCTAGGTCCCCATACCCCCACCCACCCACCCTATAGCCAAAGAATCATAGAGACCATGTTTATGCATTTGTAGTATAAGGGAATGTGAGTGGGGGAGGGAGGGTAGTGGGTGCTTCCTTTTTTTTTTTAACCTTTTCTTCTAAAACATTTCTGTTTCCCTCAGAACTCACTAGGACCTGGTGCTGAGGCTTATAGAAATGACTGACATTTTATCATTCATCCAAATCATCCTGCCTCTTTCATTAGGTGTGGTGCTCATGACACCCGAAACTCCTAGGCAGGCCTCTTTTCAATGCATGTTACCTTTGCTGTATAATCACATTCAGTGACTAGCACGCCTCAGTAGAATGTCGAGTGACTTGAAAAACACTTGGCTCCCAGACAAGAATAGTAAAACAAAGCTAAGTGTGTAACACTTAACAAAGGAACATTCAGAATCTTCCTTCTGGCAGAATCAAAGAAGCAAAGAACACCCTCACCCTCTTCTCCCAAATAAAAATCGGGGAAAACATCCTGGAAAATAAATCCCAAGAACTAGAAGTCAGTCACTGTTAAAAAACACAAAGTTCTAGACCATCCATTCTCATGTTGTGCTTCTAGACTAAGGCCATTAAATAATTTCAGAAAATTTGGGTTGGTTATCTTCTTTCTGCTTGG
Source organism: Proteles cristata cristata (assembly GCA_017311185.1). NCBI lineage: Eukaryota > Metazoa > Chordata > Mammalia > Carnivora > Hyaenidae > Proteles > Proteles cristata. Next base: position 307,269 of record JAESUZ010002841.1, read on the forward strand.
TTGGTATTTCTGTACCAAAATGTTCAGAGTGGAGGGAAATAAAGGCCTGGCAGCTCAAATTAAAAAAAAAAAAAAGTTTGAACTGGAACTCATTTATTTGTATTTCAAAATTCTGAGGCAGATTACCTGGAAGGTATCCCAAGCCTCAGAAGCCAAAAGTTCTGCCAAACATTTTTTGGCTTGGCAATTGGTAATATAATACGTCCAGATCGTTAAAGAAATCCTGTTCTGAATTCCCTTGAAGTTTCTAAGGCAAAGTTTAAACAGAAATTATTTCCTTCAGAGACTCGTATGCATGATAAGATTCCATCTGCGCATAAGGAATCAGCGTAGTATATTAAACGCCTTGACTAAGAAAAAACAAACACAACAAAAATAAATCTACATTTCATTTCTATCTCTAGACCTGCATGATTGTGTGTTCGTGAAGCAAAGAATCTGTCTCCTATCTGAGGAAGGAGTTGTTTATTACCTTCTTTGCCTTATCATGGCTATATCATTCGTTTCTCAACAATCATGTATTGAAAACACATCATAAAGAAGGTCTCGTGCCAGACACAAAGTAAAGAAACAAAGATGAAGATCTATAAACCTTGTCCTAATGCGACATAAGATACGGTAGCAGGCAGGGAAAAAAACATATACAAATAAGTGATAATAAGATGGCAAGAGTTACATACCTCAGAAAGTGTAAGATAAGATGCCCTGAGCATTCAGAGAAGGGAAATGTCACTTACAATCGAGAGGTCAGGACAGATTTCAGAAAGGAAGTGGCATGAAAGCTGTGTCTTTAAGGGTAGATGGAATTTGGACAAAATGAAGAAGGCCACTGAGTAACATCATGTTTCATGTAGTGTCTTATTGCCTAAAATGCTCTATCTGTTCATTTCCACACTGGGTCATATTAAAGTCCACTCAGACCCTTAAGCCAAAACTGATTATGTGAGAACACGTATTTCTTTCCCACATGTTAAAAATCAAGTTGGATATAATCTTACAATTCTATGTAATCACAGTTTACTTTATGTGCTGCAATTTATTTTTTTCCATCTGAATCGTTTCAAGACAACTTCTTCCTAAATTAACTTTACCAGGAACAGATTAAACCCATGAAATCCAGTGGTGTCATGAAGTCATCCACTAATCAAAACCATTGGGTAAACAGAAGTCTGAATTATTTAGCCTCATAAGCACATTCCCACTTTCCCTGTGAAGTGTGCTTATAAAGAGGATCATCTCTTTGTCATCATTCCACTGTGTCAATCTATGGGATGATCAAAATCTACTTACCTAGTCCAACTCATTTAAATAAGCATTTTCTGAGAAGTTACTTCTCCAAAGACACTGAGTCACTTTCTGAATATACAGATGAACTGCAGAAATCTCACAGCCTAGGGGCCTCAGAGCCATCTCGAAGGCAGAGTAAAATTATAGATAGAATCTATGTATACACAGATTCATGAAAGCACAAAGGATGAGTATATTTGATATTCACACTCTATTTAAGAAATGAAGTTGGCTTCTCTTTTGCATATTTAGATTCATATTCCTATTATTTAGCTATCTAATTTTAAAGGAGGCTCAAAATGTTCTTTAAACTTTTTGAAATCAGCCTGAGAGCCTATTGATATATAAATCACACACAAAAAGTTGGTACTATTTAAGTAATCAGCCAATAATCACAAAAGACTGATTTTATTTACCAAACTTGAATCTGAATGATTTTTCACATTTTGCAGTGTTCAAAGATTTGCCACAATTCGAAGATGTTGAAAACTGTGTCACATACTTTGAAGGCAATTTTAAGATATACAAATCTAGGATACCACTAACCTGTGTTTCAGTTTCCTCATCTGTAAAATGGAGACTATAACAGATAGCATGTATAGAGGTAAAATGAATCAGTTCTATGTAAGAACAGCATGTAAACCATGGTGTCATAAAAGTGTATTAGTGATTATATTATCATTGTCTCCCCAATTGTGATAAAGAAGGTCACCAATATAGGATCATTGACTAAAACATATGTGTTGTCTAATAGACATACCAGAATTTATACATCCCTGGGCAAGTTAGCCTTTTATAAAATGACTTACAATCATACCTCTTTAGTTAAAAATGAACATCGGGTCTAAGACATAGCTTTATGCATTGAAAACACCACACATATATACTCAGCACTTTATGGTTTACAAAGCACATTTATAGTGAAGGAATTAATTTTTTTTTACCCTATGTAATTCAGCTCCAGTGCCAATCATAAATGACAAGCACTTAATGCATTTGCCCATTTTGGCTCCCGCTTGAAAAATATCTAAGTATCAAAGTTGTTCAGGTATATCCTGTTTTATTGTGCTTTGCTTTACTGTACTTTGAAAATACTGCTTTTTACATTTCATTTATTTTTTTATTTTTTACAGATTGAAGGTTTGTGGCAACCCTGTGTCGAGCAAACCTATCAGCACCATTTTTCCGGCAGTATTTGCTCATGTTCACTGCATGTCTCTATGTCACATTTTGGTAATTCTCCCAATACTTCAAACTTTTCCACTATGAGTATGTTTGTCAGGGTGATCTGTGATGAGTGATCTCTGATGTTACTAGAGCAACTGTTTTGTGGTGTCCTGAACCACACTCAAATTAAATGACAAACTTCATAAGTGTTGTTGTATACTGACTGCTCCACCGACCAGCCAGTCCCCCATCTACCTCACCTCTACTTGGGCCTCCGTATTCCCTGAGACACAACAATATTGAAATTAGGCCTATTAGTAGCCCTACAGCAGCCTCTCAATGCACAAAAGAGTCACACATCTCTCACTTTAGCACAAAAGAGTCACACGTCTCTCACTTTAACTCACAAGCTAGAAATGATTCCGTTTAGTAAGAAAAGCATGTCAGAAGCTGAAATGGGCCAAAAGCTGGGCCTTTTGTACTCCATGGTTATCCAAGTTGTGAATGCAAAGGAAAAGTTTTTAAAGGAAATTAAAAGTGGTACTTCAGCAAATACACAAAAGATACAAAAGCAAATCAGCCTTATTGCTGACATGGAGAAAATGTTAGTGTTCTGGGTAGAAGATCATACCAGCCACCACATTCCTTTGAGCCAGAGCAAGGCCCTACGTCTCTTCAATTCTACAAAGGCTGAGAGAGGCAAGAAAGTTGCATTAGAAAAGTGTGAAGCTGGCAGAGGTTGGTTCATGATGTTTAAGGAAAGAAGATATCTACATAACACAAACGTACAAAGTAAAGCAACAAGTGCTGATATAGAAGCTGCTGCAAGTTTTCTAGAAGATCTAGCTGAGAAAACTAATGAAGGTGGCTACACTAAACAACAGATTTTCAATGTAGACAGGACATCCTTATACTGGAAGAAGATGCCATCTAGGACTTTCATTTCTAGAGAGGAGAAATCTACGCCTGGTTTAAAAAATTTCAATGGACAGGCTGACTCTCCTGCTAAGGGCCAACATACCTGATGACTTTAAGTTGAAGCCAATGCCCATTGACCATTCTGAAAATGCTAGGGCCCTTAAAAATTATTCTAAATCTATTCTGCCTGTGCTGTATAAATGGAACAACGTCTGGATGACAACATATCTGTAGTGTTTACAGCTTAATGAATATTTTAAGCCTACTGTTAAGATCTACTACTCAGAAAAAATATTTCTTTCAAATTAGTGCTTACTGAAAATGTATCTGGTCATCTAACAGACCCTAATGGAGATGTACAATGAGATTGATGTGGTTTTCATGCCTGCTAACATAATATCCATTCTTCAGTCCACGGATCAAGGAGTAGTTTCAACTTTAGGTCTTATTATTTAAGAAATATATTTCATAAGGCTACAGCTGCCATAGATAGTGATTCCTCTGATGGATCCGGGCAAAGTAAATTGAAAACCTTCTGGAAAGGATTAGCCATTCTAGATGCCATTAAGAACATTTGTGATCCATGGGAAGAGGTCAAAATACAAAACTATCAAAATTAAGAAGTAGATTCTAAGCCTCCTGAATGGAGTTTGAAGGGTTCAAAGCTTCCATGGAGGCAGGAACCATGCATGTGGTAGAAACGGCAAGAGAACTAGAATTCTAAGTGGGGCCTGAAGGTAGGGCTGAATGGCTCCAATCTCATGACCGGACTTGAACTGATGAGGAGTCGCTTCTTAGGAAAGGGCAAATTAAGTGGTGTCTTGAGATGGCATCTACACTGGGGAAGATGCTACAAAGATTGTTGAAATGACAACACAGGATTTAGAATATTCCATAAACTTTGTAGACAAACCACAGCAGGTTTGAGAGGACGGACTCCAATTTTAAAAAGTGCTACTGTGGGTAAATGTTTTCAAACAGCATCACATGGGACAGAGAAATCCTTTGTGAAAGGAAGAGTTGATTGACGTCCCAGACTTCTTTGTTGTCTTATTTTTAAAAAAGTGCCAGCCTTCAGCAATCATGACCTTTATCATTCAACAGCCAACAACATCCAGGCAAGACCTGCCACCAGCAAAAAGACTAGGACTCACTGAAAGCTCAGATGACAGTAGCATTTTTTTAGTCATCAACTATTTTTTAATTAAAGTATGTACATTATGTTAGACATAATACTATTGAACTTTAACAGACTGCAGTGTAAACATAATTTTTATATACATTGAGAAAATGTATATTTTATATCGTTATAGCCAGATTGCAGTATCCTCAACGACCAGAGACCACTGGGGAGACTGAGTCACGCATGCAAAGGCAAAGGGCTTTATTACGGGCTCGAGCTCGGGCTCACAGACTTTACCAGTGCAGTGGATCCGTGCTGTGAGCTCCGAACAAAGGCAGAGTAGGGTTTTTATGGGGTTTGTGTTGGAGGAGTTACAGAAATTGTGGCATGGAAACAGTGATCCAATCATAATTATACAACATTATTGACAGCGGGTTTAACCATACATGTTATCCAGAGTATCTGTTACTTTTGGCAGGATCCAATTACAACATTCAGGGTCCCCTTAAATTCAACCAACCATAGAGCGAGCCTAGAGTCTTGTTCGGCGACTAATGGGTTAAATTTTACATTAGGCAGTTGAGATTTATCTATAGTTGCTGGCCTTTCTTGATTGGGCGTTGCCAAGGTAGTGTGGTGGAGTGAAGTGGTGGGCAGTTTCAGGGAAACTGAAACTTAGGCCTTCTAGTTTAGAGGGGAAACTTAAAGTCTATTATGGAATCAGTCTGCTTTAGACTTGTGTCCTTACAATATACATCGGGAAAATGCATTTGACTTGCTTTATTGTGAGATTTGCTTTATGATGGTGATCTGTAGTCAAACACCCAATACCTCCAAGGCATGCCTGTAATTAACATTTGCTGCGGCTTTTTAACCAATGAGCTTCTAAAGGTCTTTTTTATTATGATTATCAAATGCCTATGCAAACATTCCTCTGAACCCGCCCCCCAGGCTCGCAGTGTCCCAAAGGGGCAGCGGTATCTTACTAATTCCTTTCTATACCAGTTCCAATAGCTCAGTGGGGAAAGGAGGGGAAAATAAACACACACACTTCTAACTTTCCAACCTACTGACTGGCCTGTCATTCCCCTGGCCAATATCCTCAAAAATATGATAATGAAGTGGTTTGTGCAACCCTGAAAGAGGGGGTCCATTTTCCTGGGTCACAGCCAAGGGAGAAACAGGAGGAATCCAAACACAGCTGCGCTTACTTCTCCCTGCTCAGGCGTTTCAGAGGACTAGATTCACTGCACCTGGGAGGAGGTCAAATAAGGGATCAAACAAAAGACCCTCTGGGTTGGTTGGTTCTGTACAGACCCTGTAGTGGGCCTCTTCAGGCCTTTGCTAACAAGAACCTCTCTCTCTTTGGCCATTAAACAAAGAGAAATATGGGGATGACCAAAGACAGAAACCAGTCAAATTTCATTATCACAGGAATTTGTTTAATTCAATATTCCTCTTTAACATCTTCAATATAGTTGCTCAGAGTGCACATTAATCAACATGAGTGGGTGATAAATTGGCATCTGGATTGTCATTTGTGTCAGAGATCGTGTTATAAAGAAATGGGTCAAAGTTGGATTTTCATCTAAGGGCAGACTGAGAAAAGAGAAAGGATATGTGCCTTCTAACTATTTTCTACCAGCTGTATACATAGTAGATGCACGGTGTGGACACTTCTGTTTTAGAATCATACAATAATAAAGATCAGGGAAATCTTTTCATCCAACTTCTTGCTTTAAAGAGGAGCGAACAGGGGCACCTGGGTGGCTCAGTCAGTTAAGCATTCAACTTCAGCTCAGGTCAGGATCTCACGTTCCTGAGTTTGAGCCCCATGTTAGGCTCCGCAGACAGCTTAGAGCCTGGAGCCTGCTTCAGATTCTGTCCCTGCTTCAGATTGTGTGTGTGTGTGTGTGTGTGTGTGTGTGTGTGTGTGTGTCCCCTGCTTGTGCTGTCTCTCAAAAATAAACATTAAAAACAATTTTTTAAATAAAAATAAAGAGGAGCAAACAAGCACAGGGTACCTTGCCCGGATGAGCTGCCACGTAGAAGCTGCCATCTTTAATGAAAAGGTCTCTCTCAAGTACTAGTGTGAAGGAGCACCCTATTTTCTATTTACATGTAACATTTTCAGAAGAGGTACCACAAACTTCAGTACTTGTTTGTTGTGTATTATTTACTGTTGCCTTATTTGGGTTAGTCCTCCCTTTAATCTTATCATAAACTCCTTGAGGGCTAACCAGTTCTGAATCCTCCCACACTGCCTCCAATGCCTCTGGGCTCCAGCACTGAAATCAGCATTGACTGAGTTCCTTCCATTTGCAAACAAACCCAGAGGGGCCAGGTTCAGCCGAACTCCGCCTGAAGTTTACAATAGAATAAATAGGTAGAAAGTTCCACCGCTGTGTACTGTGAAGATATAGACACAGTTTGTTTTGTTCTGTTTTGTTTTGAAGTTGTTGTTGTTTTTCAAATGCAGGTAACAAGGAGATTCATTCACCTGAAAGCATCTTTTTAAAAAAAGCCACTGAAGGTGTGACCAAGAACCAGTGCTGGTTTCGTATGAAATAAATTCAGAGTAAGCATTTAGAAACTTTTATAGCAATTCCCAACGTAAAATTATGTCTGCTGAGTCTCATAAAAAAAAATTACAACTTGTGCTTTGTAGGTCTGTGAACAGAGTGGAAATTTAAGAAAAGCAAAGGGGAGAGAGAGAGAGAGAGAATGGCCTTTCCTCACAAAGAATTTGAGAAGCACTTAGATGAACCAGGCTTGACCCAGGCCTGACCAGAGCGACGAGGATTTCCACAGCCAGATACATGGAAGCCAGGTGGAGACACGACAATTAGCAGTATCAACTGAGAGGAGACGGTGCAGGGAAGGAGTGAGGAAGCACAAACTAGTGAAGAGAGCAGACAGGGGACTCTCCTGTCTGTGGGAGGAATGTGGGAACCTAGAATTAGTCAGTGATAGCCAAAGGTGGGGAGATTTCATCTCAAGCTATAGAGTTTGGACCTTATTGCGTCAGCACCAGAGAGTATGGAAAGTTTTTGACTGGAAAGTACCATAACAGAGTCTGCCCGTGGGTAGAGGACTCAGTAGCTACTTGCTAACTCAACTGTTGTGAATAAGGCTCCAGTGACTATAAACTCAAATGTTTCCCCAGGCAAGAAAGGTCCCCTTAGCAGGAAGGCAAATCTTGCAGATCTAGCTGACACTCACCTCATCTAATGAAGCACCTACTATCCAGAGCTAGGCTACCATTTTCTTTTGGAAACACACAGCCCATGACCCAAATATCCCATCTTTCAAGAGGAAATGAAATGCCAGATTTATCTGATAATTCCTAAATTTTATTTCTTTAATGCTTATTTATTTTGAGAGACAGAGCATAACTAGGGGAGGGGCAGAGGGAGAGGAAGAGAGAGAATCCCAAGTAGTCCCCATCCTCAACACAGAGCCGGATGTGGGGATCTATCCTACGACCGTGAGATTATGACCTGAGCCAAAATCAAGAGTGGGCATTTAACCAACGGAGCTACCCAGGCACCTTGTAACTCCTAAATTTTAAACATTAGGACTAATTCAAACACTTGTTAATAGGTACTATTAAGGCTGAATAGTCAGGTCTGAAAGACAGATGGATCTGTTGCCCAGCCCTGCAACGTGCACATCTGCTTTAGCATATGAAATAGAGCGTCGTTAGGTTTGTCAAAGTGATCAACTGTTCTTCATGTACGTTTTGGTTCCCAAAGCTTATAAAGGTCATGTACGTTTTGGTTCCCAAAGCTTATAAAGGTTATTTTTAATACTCATAACATGATGTCTATACTGTCCAATGGTCCTCTGTCTTCAAAAGTGATTGCTGGCATTACTGATTACGGCCGATGTGTGCCGATGTGCCCAAATCTGATGCATCCCTGAAGTTCCTTCTCACCTGCTGTGGCAGTAAAAATTATGTGCAATTACAGACACACTTTATAGATCCTGTCAGTATTGCCATTACTAAGAGGTAGAGCTGTGTTTTTTTGTTTTTTTGTTTGTTTTCGTTTTTTTGTATCTTTATCTCTTAAAACCAGAGCGCTTGTAATCCCCTGGACTGAAACTGGACAGCCCCCCATCCAGCCTCCAGTAAAATAGCCTTGCATTCTGCCCAGGGCATTTCACTCTTCCCTGTTCTCTGGGGATCTTTCGTCCACTAAGGTTGGCCGAGCTGGATTTGAGCCAAGGTAAAAGCAATGTTAGCATGAAGGTGGCAGCCCCATTAGGGATGCTTCCAAATGAGGGGGCCCTTGAAAATGGATTAATTTTTATTTCAACAGATTTCGAAAAGAAAAAAAACCAATCTGCCAGTAAATTTTAAATGTGTTTGTTAGAACTGGGGGCAGGAGGTGGGGAGGGGTGAAGAGGAGAAAGAAGTAAAAAGATCCAATAAAAAGTCTTTTCCCAGCCGTTCTTTCCACAGCGTGTCTGAAGAATATATACATCCCTTTGATTAAAACACAGCTTTTATGCCCTTCTCCGGCAGGCTGCCAAAAGCTGGCTTAAGGTGAGTTCTGCTATTTTAAGGTGGAACTGTTTGCATTTGACTTGAAATGTCTCATTACTCCACAGTTGGCTTTCCACACAGCCTCAGAGGGAAGCCGCAAGATAGACCTGGAGAGACCGTCTGGGGGAAGTGACCTCCAGGCCCTCAGAGAACATTTTTTAAAGAACAAACAAAAATAAAGTCCAAATGACCATAATATTACAGTTTTTACCATTCTCTGTGCTACTTCTCACTATTCCAAGAAACTTAAATTAGATGTGAGAGGGTTAAATGTTTGCTGACATTTGCATCATAAACTTCCACAGTAGTATAAAAATCACTACAGTCTCAGATTTATTTGGTTTAGGTGAACTTTTTTTTTTCACTCATTTCCCTTATAAATGTATCCATTCAGAAATCCATGTAACTGCTCAGAATTTGAATTGCTTCCAAAGAAGGATAAACGTCCTGGATTACTGGCTGATATTTTCTTGTTGTCGTTAGCTTGATCATTTTTATATTTTTCCAGTAAAACGTCTTGGTCTTTTAGCCTAGAAAGTTATTAGGTCCGTGTTTGAAAAACAAATCACTGTGCACATGCACAAATGTGGCTGCACTGGGCTGTTAAGCATGAAATATGGCTCCCTTTTCCTTCTCCGCCATTCTAGAACGCGTGCTTCATTCTCTACTGTCTGTGTTAGCTGAGCTGCTCTCAATCAGCATGTGCTCAGAGCACCAGAATTGCCTGCACTTAGTACTAGTGTTTTTTACTCAACTCATTTTATAATTTCTGACTGTCAGTCTCAAGCCCTTTCAAAATTATTATCAATTACTGTTTGTCCCTGTAGGTCTAGAGTTTGAGGTATTTAAGAGGATTACCTTCAAACAAGACTGCTTTTCACAAGTAAGAAACAAGAATTTTAAGTTACTTTCTCCTGCACTTCTGAATTCCATGTTAAAAAAGTAAAATCATGAATTGAAATGCCTGTCATTGTTAATTTCTTAAAGCTATAGACTAAAATGTCTACAGAGTAGATATAAAATTAAACGGCATGCCTTTCCCTACCCAGATGTTTTTGCCTTTCCCATTTTCCTCAGTCTCTTGGACTCTTCTGTCCTGTACCAGAATGCATTTAAAAATGTTTTAACTGAATAGTTTACATTTTTTAAAGTTATTTATTTATTTTTAAGTAATCTCTACACCCAAACGTGTGCCCCTAAGATCAAGAGTTGTATGTTCTTCCAACTGAGCCAGATGCCCCTAGTTTGCATTTTAACATAAGCAGTGGAGAGCCTCCACGTGACTGCTCAGAACACACTAGTAGAAATCACAGAGTTTGTGGGAATAGTTCTGTAAAACGTGGCTCTGGGGCAGTGGAATAATTTAGTTCCTTTAAAAGACTGAATCAAGTCCTTTGGACTCCCAGAAGGGTTCAGTCTACCTCAGCTAAAAGATGTGATAAGAGTAACTGATGGCTTTAGGCACAGACTTTCCTGTGTGTCAGTGTCTGGAAAGGATCACTCCAGCCCCAGGTGTGGCCTCAGCTTCAATGTAATGTCAGTGGCTCTTCAACTTTCTATGTCAGGTTCCCTTTGAGAATTAAAATAAAACAAAAAAACAAAAAAACATGAGCTTTCTTCTTATGTGATTATACAAATGTCCATGTCACCCCACAAAAGTCCTTTCCTAGATCCCACTGCCCAATGTTTAAACTTGTCCAGAGATGATGCATCTCTGGTGTCAGATTCACACAAAGGAAACCCAGCATCTGATTTAGTAAATCAAAATACCAATTTATTTAGATCTAGAGACAAGGCTTAGTCCAACTGTCTGCACGTTCCCTGTAGAACTATACAGAAATCAAATTACAGATCAGAAGGCTTCCTGGTGATTTTAGAAATGGAACAAAGAAGGTAGATGTTATCATGCCACAGCAGCCTGATCTATTTCCCTTCTTCATCCTTGGACAGTTGTGTCCACCAACCTTACAGTCCCCTCCCCTCTAGTTACTATTCATTAAAATTTCAATATAGAAAAGGGAGAGAACTCAGAAAATTCAAGTCTGTCTGTCTCGATACAGTATTATTTTGGCCAAACAAGTCAGATGCAACTGAGGCAATATAGATCACAGTTATTTCAATCATTTCTTCTTCAACATACATTCTTATTAGAATCCTTGTACTTTTTGAAGATTGGCAAAAGACTTTATTTATGACTGTAATGATTATACAAACAACTTCTTCTGCAAGTGGCTATAAGTTGATTATTCCTATTACATGTCAAACAGGGACTTTAATCTGACTTTATCTCCAAATCCTGTGAGCCCATCATAAGGGGGAATTATCAGCTGCCACGCATCAAATATAGAGTCAACTCTATTATTTATTTGCAGTAACGTAGGCCCACCATGGCAGAGATCATTTGAAACAGTTGCTTGAATGCATGTATGATCTTTTCCAAAAATATTTGCCTCCTTGAGTTTTTCTTAGATTATTATTTCATTGTATTTACCTTTCTTAAGCCAAACAATGAATCCCAGAAACACATTGAAAGAAAGAATAGAAAGCTAGAAAGAATATAATATTCTTTACTTGGTACTTCACCAACAAGTAATCTTCTCTCCTTCTCTCCCTTACCCCTCTTCCCACTTGTCTTCTTCCTTCTCCCCCTCTCAGTAAATTCCATTCAAAGCTAAGAATCAAGAGATAATTCCTCAGCATATCAGCTACCACAGCAGAATTCTCAATCTCTGTTGGAAAATCTCAAATGTTTCTCGTAAATTTGCATAGTGATTAAAAAAAAAAGGCAGGTTTTATATTCTTTTCCTAGTGAGACATCAGGTGAAGACGTGGACACTTTTCGAAGTGCATAGAACAGAATGGCTGGCAAACACAGGGACTGTGTCCAAGGAGGCAAAGGGCACAGCTGAAGCAGAGAAGTAGGCACCAAACAGGTGAGCAGCAGAGCAGTAGAGCCACGGAGCAGATAGTGGGATGGGGGCGAGCATAAGTCAGGGCATGGACTAAAGTCAGAGCAAGCAGAGACAGGACAGGAAGATGTCTGGAGGCAGACAACTCCCCCAGCTGATGAGGTAATATTTTTAGGAAAGCGACGACGGGGAGAACAAAGGTAAACTACAGTTCACAACAGCAAATGGGCAATACCGCAATGAAAGCTGTGTGAGGGCAGCAACAGGTGAAGCAAAACACCACAATGGGATCCAGGTGTTCACAGGGACCCGTCACAGTTTTCCCTCCACAGGGTTAAGTGTAAAGATGCCATCTGGCTCTTCTCTCAACCAGTTGCTTCAGTTAAGACATCATGAAAATCAGCCCAAGATACTCCCAGGGATAGTCATTATCTTCGAGCCTCCTGACAAGTTAGATTTCCTTTGAACAAATGAATAGGAAATAAGATGTAAGAGTCCAGATTCACAAAAGCTTCACCTAGGTTGCGCAGGACTCCTGGGTGGTATCATCTTCCAGGATTCTGATTTGTTCTCCTTTCCTTTGAAATGAAATGGAAGCCTCCAACAGACCCCTCCATATCCAAAACATGTTAAAGTCTGCCAAGAGTTTAATTTGTATTTTCGATTAAATGGCATCACTTAATGCTCTTTAGTAAATGCTGATTAAGTATATGTTCGGGAGAAGACTTGCATCTGTACAATACCAGTGAAAAACTTCTCCTGAAGACAAACACAAATTCTAAACGAAATATTTTTCCACTAAATGAGGCTATGGTCTTTAGTTTTGTGGAGACAGAGTTAAATGCTTCCTCACCAAAACTCCACAGTAAGCCAGGGGCCGTGCTTGCCCTATTACAACACTGGACACTACTAGCTCAACACTAAGAGATCTAAGTCATGAAATTTCCCCATTAAATGCTATGTAGAAAATGTTTTCAGCTTTTCAATTAATTGCAGTAATGAGAACTACAGCAACAACTGCATTAACAGGTGTGTGAAGAACTTGGGTGATTTTAACACTTGTGGCACACAAGCTACGTTGAAACTAGAAGTTGTTAGGTATTTCTGAAACTCTGAATCAGTAGCACAGTTTGCGAGAAGAGCCACCTTTTCACTTTTTTCCTTTTGCAAACCTAAGGATTCCAAACACAGTGTTGAACTCATAGCTGGCAACCCCCATTTCTTTCAAGGAGCAAAGCAGTTGCTGTTCCTGACCCACAATTTTCAATGAAAGCAATTACCTGTCTATAAATTGAAAATAGTTCAAGCAATAAATTGATCATTCCCTTTGAACAAAACAATATACCAAGTGCCATAGAAGACACAGAAGCATGAAGTGGTCTTTGCTGATTATTATATTTGTCCTTCATACCCCCAAATCCATTCTCCACCTTTCTCTTCTATGCTTTGTTCCTGGGGAAGCTGACCTCCAGAGACTGCATCCCTGGACCCCCTTCCCCTCTGGTGTATAGTTGGTTTTGGCTAGTGGAAGGCCAGCAAGAGATCAAAGGGCTCCCTAAGCAGAGTCAGGGTCTTTATTTCCAAGCTCTCAGGTTCAGGCAGTGATTGCGATTCCTTAGGCTACAGCTGATGTCTCAGGTCCATTTCTCTTCTGTGAGGCTCAAGCTCTCACCAGGCCCCCACAACAAGTAAAAGTTCCCTTCTCCTTCAGACTTAGAGCTAGTGATCTTTTCCAACTCTTGCTAGTCTCTAGATGCCTCATGATTTCTTGCTGACTCCCAAACTTCTGTCAATAGGACCTTCATTAAATTATTTCAGTCAAACCTTTTTAAGTACACCATCTGTCTTGACCTAACCCTGACTGTTAGATGATTGCCCCCAGAACTTTTACAACTCAAATTAGAGAACAAATAATGGGAGAACAGAGCTGATACCTTTACAGGGGATGGAAATGTTCCATATATTGATCCAGGTGCTGGTCACCCACCCAAGATTTGTGCACATCACTATGTACACAGGTAATCAATTAAGTTATATGATGTCATATAAGCCAAGCATCAGGGGAATATTAAGGATAACAGGGATGCAAGTATTTAGAGGAGGACGACAATCACAGGTGGGGACAAGATGGGAAAAGGCTTTAGAGAAGGAGAGGAGGTATGAGCTAGCCCTGAAGGGCAGCATGTGGACCAGCAGGGACAAAAGACTAGTGCTGAGAGGAGACCTCCAGCGTGTTCAGATGGGAAAAACACAGGAACCAATAAAACAGACATTGGCAGATATTTCTTTGACCTATAGCAAAAGATCACTTTACATATTTTTCACTTTTATTAGGTCCCCATCCTCAAAGAATCTAAGCTGAATGAATCAGTATGTGACCATTTCAAGTCAATTATTGGGAAGAAATAACCTTAATCATATGACCTATCCTTTTGCATAAGATAGCAAAGCAAAAAAAAATCTCCCATATCTGGAGCACCCCTCAATTTCCAAAGCATGACGTCATCTCAGGTAATCACCTGGAGGTGAGATTTTTCAGTGCTCCTTCTTTTTCCACAAGCCAGAGACCATCATTTATTTCCCACTTAATCAGCTCAGTCCTTGGAGCCTATGCTTCACTAGGAAACCGTTTGGGAGAAAGCAAAGTATTCATTTGAAATCTCTGGGTTCATCAAGCCAATGAAGAATCAGAAGAAACAGAAGCCTTAATTCTTTACCGTGCTTTGTCATGCTTTACAATGTTTATTTGAGGAGAGTCCAAAATGAAGAGGGTCTCTGGCACATGGGTGGGATATTATTGTTTCTGTTGCCTTCAAACATTGTTTAGGATATCTGCATACCAATATCTGGCACTACATGTGGCTTCTAAGAGAGTTTGTCATATCCATCACGGGGAACTTTTTAATTATGGAAAAGAAAATGACAGGAAGACTGAATGAACACCTGACATGATGCAGTGATGGATAGAACTAAACTCAAAGTGTAGACTAGTTAGTCAAACTAAGAAAAGGTTAGAGAAAAGTTGCTGACAGGGGGAAAAAAATCCTATGTAAAATCAGGCACTTTTTGCATGCATTTTTGAATGTAAATACATTTAACACCCAAAGAAGTGCAGGGGAATCTAGCTATTTTGGACTATTCTGAACAAGGACAGCTGTATGTTCTCAAACATATGGCTCAACATTTATAAAGGGGCTGGGGACAGGAGACAAGAAACCACTAAATGGCATATTTGAGTTGGCCATTTTAAGATTCCTTAAGAATTCTGACATGCAAAATTGATTCCATACTAACCAACGTATCAAATATCGGTCATTGGGAAACATTCTGTTAACTGATATTTGGATTAGAATATGTAGACAGAGGGTTCTTTCTACACAGCAAGCCAGTTGAGTTCACGGCGTCTCATTTTGTCTGTCCCCATACATGTGTTTGCGGGAAGAGGTCATGGCAAGGGATCACTCTCCATATATAACATGGTTCTCTCAAGGTAGCCAGGAACCTGTGGACTTACTTCCCTGATTTTCTCAGAAGAAAAAGAATGTTTTTACTGGAAAAATGCTCTTGGAAGCCTCTAAGCAATAATTTGTGCTCATTTCAAAGGGAAGCATAGATACTTTCTCTTTTAGCAATTAATACTTATTAAGGGAAATCTGTTAGCAAGTATTTAATGAACTCTATCATGATCTCAGCACTGTGTTAGGAGCTTTGAAGGAAAATAAAACATGATCCCTGACCTCAAAAACCTTATAGAATCTTTTTCTGGAACAAGACCAAGTCACATTAAATAGATCTAGCAAAGATACAAGATATGAAGAAAAATAGTTCAGAAAATATTCTAAATGGATCAGTTCTCCAGACCCTGCAACACCATACCTATTTTTATTAAGGATTTCCCCTGCGTATCTGGGAGTAGTTTGGTTTTGGAGATTTGTGGAAGCATTTTCTTTTACATTCCTACCACTCTGGCATAGAATTGTTGGATGCCAGCCTATTTCATATCCTCCTTCCTCTCTCTCTGATGTCTCCCTGATGCATGATTTACCCTCCCCTGGAGCTCCCACCATCTGGATCAGACTTTCTGCCTCCTTGGACCTAATTATTTCCCTGATTCTCTAGAGTGATCTCTTCCCTTTTGCCTATGACTCAACCTTTTATTAGTGAACAATTAATTCTTTGTTTTTCTAATACTCTCTGTTCCATTTTCTTTACTTATATTCTGCTAAATGCACACTGACAGGTAAATATAAAAGTATTTTCTGTTGCACACACATGCATACACACAGAGTAAACCTTTTCTTAACCTCACTGGGACCACCACGCAAGTAACACCAGCACCAAACCCTGAGGTTGGAAATGCCCCAACCAATGAAGATGAAATACAATAAAATTTCACAAGGCAAAAAGGAGAAGGAAGGAAATGTACATGAGTAACAAGACAATTTGGCAATGAAGGACGCCAAGTAGAAGAGAAATCCAAATATAGAATGGCAAATATTAAAGAACAGGAGAAAATAAGGATGAGACACCAGGGGAGAGAAATGTAGTGTCTCAAAAGGGGTGTATATGGAGATGCATTTTCATGAATTCTAGAGAGTAGACATGGGACCCAACAAAGGAGAGGGTATCAAGAATTCTCCAATTAGAGTCAGTTATCCCTTGGTGTATCCTGTCACTCAACCTTTCTTTTGTCTCAGTGTCAATACCTACAAAAGTATACATAATAAATCAAACCCTGGCCCATGGATAGTCTAAGAAGTATCTAACATAAGATTATCTAGGAGTATCTAGGTTATTTGTGCTATGGTTGATATTGTCAGAAAAAGCCCATATTTAAAAAAAAAAAAAAAGTGCAGAAAGTTTCAGTTACTATGGGGGAGATGTGGGGATGTGAAAGAGTCTTTGCACTTTTGACTCAGAGACTTCAAAGAAATACTCCCAAAGGGATGCCGATAGGTGTTTAGAGCTGACAGAACATGTTCTCAGAGACCATAATGGATCTCCTCGTTACCCGGAAGTGGTAAGGTTCTGGAGCTGTTTAGACGTATTTCCTCTTACATTCCTATAATCAGGCAGGTTCATTCTGAAAAGCAACTTGCTGACAGAGATGTGTGCTGGCTATGATAGACTAACAATGATTGTTAATTAAGAGGAGAACCCAGTAACAAGAAATCACGAGTCCCTTGGTACCACAACTTCCCCAACTGCTTGCCTTGGCAGTGCTTTTAGAACCTTGAGCCAGTTCTGCCCGTCACGTCACAGAGACTTATTCTAATGGATAGGGAAGTTTGAGAAACTCTCCTGGAACACATTGGCTACTATTTCCTAGAGAGAGTTGCAACATGTGGAATTCTCATTTGAAAATTGATCAAATGTTTTTGAGCAATTCATCTAAAACCTCTCCAAGGAAAATGTGCCCACATTTTCATAGGTAAATTTAACAGGAAGAATACTTTCCATTAATACAGCACTTTTCAGTTTATATGAGACCAAATATGTCCCATCCCTTGCTCCTCCTCTCCCCACCATCCCATCCCAGCAACACTGTGAGGTGAGCATTATTATCCCGAGCTTACATATGAAAAATCCGAGCCCAGATAAATTTGCTCATTGGGACCCACATCATAAAGTTCTTCAGACAACCTAACTAGAACTTAATCTCAGATTTTCTAAGTTCACTATTACTTCCTTTACCTTACTATAGCCTCAGAAGATGAAAATATATTAATTCATAGAAAAAGAAATGAGTTAAGAAAAAAATTAAGGGGCACCTGGATGGCTCAGTTGGTTAAGCATCTGACTTCGGCTCAGGTCATGATCTCATGGTTCGTGGGTTCGAGCCCCATGTTGGGCTCTGTGCTGACAGCTAGCTCAGAGCCTGGAGCCTGCTTCATATTCTGTATCTCCCTCTCTCTCTCTGACCCTCCCTTGTTCATGCTCTCTCTCTCTCTCTCTCCCTGTCTCTCTCTCTCTCTCTCAGAAATAAATAAAACACTTGAAAATTTTTTTAAAAAGAAAAAAATTAAAAGTAAGGTAATGGGTATTTGGTGCTTGCATGTTGATTTATGACATTAAGGTTAAACAGTGGGATATCACTAAAACAGCAGATTAGGAAACCCAGCCTCTGTCCTTCCAGAAAGATCAGCAATTAGACAGTTATCCATGAACAAAATAGTTCTAGGAGAGCTCAGGAGTCCACTCAAAACATCAGCAACATAGCAGAACAAAAAACTCTGAGAATAACAACACAAAAAGGGAAGGAAGAGCAGATTCATATGCTTGTTTCAGTGCAGCGGCCTGGTTGACACCATTCAGCACCAAGAGGGAACTCTCTGAATGGACAGAGTTAACCTCTCACTGGCAAAGGGAGAGTGGAGTGAGTGACCAGCCTCCCTAGCCTCTCAGGGTGCTGCACAAGAAGCTTGCTTTAATTTCTTCCTACCCAAGCAAAGCCGAGATGCATATAGATATAGCTTGGAATAAGAAAGGAAAACAGGGGCTACAAATACCAGCCATAGGATGAGATAACAAGGAAGAGAATAATTAAGTTATCCGATCACAAAGTGTGGAGTGACTGAATGGAGTTTTTTAAAGCCCCCATTATATGCTGCCTACAAGAGGCTCACTTCAGCTTTAAGATACACATGGGCTCAAAGTGAAGAGATGAAAAAAGATATTTCATGCACACAGAAAGCAAGAGAGCAGGGATAGCTATATTTACATCAGACAAAATAAACTAAGTCAAAAACTATAACAAGAGATAAAAATGGTCATTAAATAATGATAAAGGGGTCAATTTATCAAGACATTATAACAGTTGTAAATATATATATATATACTCAATATCAGAGCACTTCAGTGCATTAGGCAAATACTTAGAGATCTGAAGGACAAAATAGACAATGATACAATAACGTAGGGAACTTCAATACTGCACTGTCCTGAGTGGATAGATCATCCAGAGAGAATAACAATAAGGGAATGTTGGTCCTTAACTATACCTTAGACAAATGGACCTAAGAGACACATACAGATGATTCCCTTAAATAGCAGTGGAATATCCATTTTCTCAAGCACATGTGGAACACTCTCCAGGATAAATCACAGAAGAGTTTATGGAACAAGCCTTAGTAAATAGAAGAAAACTGAAATCATACTATCTTTCCTGATCACAAGTATATAAAACCAGAAATCAATAATAGGAGGAAAAGTGGAAAATCACAAATATGTGGAAATTAAACAACACATTCTTGAACAACCAATGGGTGAACTAACAAATCCAAAGGAAGTCAAAAAACATATTGAAACAAATAAAAATATAAACATAATATATCCAAACTTATGAGCTGCAGCAAAAGCAGTTCTAAGAGGGAAGTTTATAGCAATAATTGCCTACTCTTAAAAAATTTTTCAAAGAACCCACAGAACTTTACACCTCAAAGAACTATAAAAAGAATAAATTACATCCAAAGGTAACAGAAGGAACAGAATAACAAAGATCAGAGCAGAAACATATGAGATAGAGAATAGAAAAACAATAGAAAAGATCACCAGCAACTACATGGTAATTACATGAAGTGAAGGGTGTGTTAACTAACCTTATTGTGGTAAAAATTCCACAATATATATGTGTATCAACCCATCGTATTGTATACCTAAAGCTTACACAATCTTACCTGTCAATTATATGTCAATAAAGTGGGGAGAAAAAAAAAGTAAGCTGACAGATTTCCTCAAAATAATGAGGAACTAGACATATGCTTGGTTTCCTGAAAGGATTGACTAATTCCACTAAAAAGTCTCCCGAGCAAGTAATTCATAAATATTTTAGTCACTTGGAGCTTACTGGTTAAACTAAACTCTAGTCACACTAGTCAATGGATAAAAATATTGTGAAAATAGAACTGGATAAGAGGAGGAAAATATAACCAGAGATAAACACCAAATTCTAATAGGAGATTCGTAACATGGACTTTTCTGAATTTTTCAAATGTCCTACAACATGCCAACATTGCTCTGTAATTAGGAAGAAAGTTCTATATTTTTATTTATTATAAGAACAATGCCACAGCAGATGACAAATGACATATAAAATTACCTTTAAGATCAAAAAGCCATCACATAAATTAGTAATAAAAGAAACCAGCCTGAGACACCTCCTGAAAATCATTAATGCCTCTCGCTCTCCAGATCATTCTAGAGATGACCATTCTAGAGGAATCTGAGAGAATGGTAGCATATATTTACTCCCGCCCACCCCTAATTGCAAACTACAGTTGAACTTTAATAGATTTTTTCCATCTTCTTACGTTGTATTATTCAGTGAAACTTGGCATTTTAGAAGCATATTCATTTGAGACAGAAAAATAAGTAGCGCTTCCTACTGTCAGAGTTTCGCCACAGGTACATCATGTGTCAGGAGGCATGGGAATCTTCTTGAAGGTGGTAAATATTCCAGGCACAGGGAGGTATGGTGGGCTTGTGCAGAAAGTCAACAGGGATTATTACAGGCTTTACCCCAATGAAAACTGTTTGCGGAGCCTTGCTAATTTCCACCTCTCCGGACAGAGTTACACACAGCCTACCCATCTAGCGTCTTCCTTCCTTCTTCCTCCCATCTTTCCCACCTCCCTTTATTCTTCTGTCCTTAGCTTCCAATTGGTTTCAGTGTCAAGGATCCTAAACGAGGATTTATTGTGCCACTTTAAAGACCTCTAAGGGCCCACAGTACTAAAACATAAAATGCAGGAGAGTGGACTTACATGCATAAAATAGATCCCTTCCTTCAGGAGAGGGAGTGGCTTAAAATTTTTAGAGTTTTTTTAAAAATATTTTATTTATTTTTGAGAGAGAGATGGAGACAGCATGAGCAGGGGAGGGTCAGAGAGAGGGAGGCACAGAATGTGAAACAGGATCCAGGCTCTGAGCTGTCAGCACAGAGCCCGACACGGGGCTCGAACCCACAAACTGTGAGACCATGACCTGAGCCAAATGTGGATGCTTAACCGACTGAGCCACCCAGGCACCCCACAATTTTTTAAAAAAACACCTTAATCAGCAGAATATCTTCCAACATAACTGCATTCTGAAAGACTAGAGAAAACAAGTTGGATGCTTACTTATCAGCCCTTGCCAACAGCAATATCTGAGACCAAAAGGAATACAGCTTTTTGTTTTGTTTTCAGCCAACTTTGTAATAACTACTTGAAATGGGTTTTTCAATATACTCTCTGCTTCTGCATTCAGTTCTTACCTCATTTCTTCCCTCATCCTGGCTTCTAACAGTTGAAGAGTCTCTCACATTGGATTATTGGCAACTATTCCTGTGATTCATTAGTTGAATTCTATTTCCCATAATCAGATTGATTCACATCTCTCACTGTAGAACAGATAAGTGTGGCCTAGGACACTCATGTAATACAACGGAATGATACTGGAGGAAAGGAAATGTTTTTGGCAATACATGATGATGTCTTTCTCAGGGTCAAGTTTATAAATGAGAAATTTAAGCTAGGCTCTAAGCCCCAAGGGGCAACTCCTCCTTCCTCTCCCCCATCACCAATACCTAACATAAGCCTGGAACCTGGCACCTGAAAGGTGCCAATCACACTTGAATTGAAATAGAAGTTCAGTGATAGCTTTAGGCTTCATCAGGCTATAGCATCATTAATACCTGGGTTTCAAACAAGCTAGCATGTTCAGGAAACCCTGTGTGATTCATGGCCATCTGCAGTGTAAACAGATCACTGCATTGACTGAGAGAGAGAGAGAGAGAGAGAGAGAGAGAGAGAAGGCAGTGAGAGACAGAGCTGCCTATGCAAAGCTGATTGAGCTGGCAATCTCCACAAATGGATACGAAATCTGGTGAGATTTGGCAGTCAGTCCTAGCCAAGGGGGACTGAAACCACTCTATCTCTGAGGACAGGCTTTCTGGAGAGGCCTGCTCTCTCAAAGCTATGACAAGTCACCACAAATCTATCCTTTGCAAAGTGAAGCAAGGCATAAAAGGAAAGACACCCCAACTTATGCATGGAAATACTGCCACAGGATATCATTGGAGAAGTCAGAGTTTGTACCTCTTTACCAAAGAAGTCCAGCTTTGTCCTCGGTTCACTAAACCTACTATAAGGCAAAATAAGGATGCCGTTGGGCAGTCTGAGTAGGTACGTAGGTAGGAACCTACTTAAAAATATGTGTAAAACTGGACTCATTCCATGATCTCAATGTCCAGCTGAGAGCATTTTAAACATTCCCTTCCTCTATAGAGACAAAAACTCTACACTGTAAGTTTTCGGGGTCAAGAGAGGTCCTGGGAAGAATATTAACGCCTTTTAAAGGTAAGGTCAGAGTGGCCAACAAGGAGGTTTCCCTTGGGGTTCAGTTACCCCAAGATGGCCCGACCCTGCAGTTTTCTAAAGGCTCTTACATATTCAGAAGTCTTTTTCATAGAGTAGTTTCAGAAAGATTTTTTGTTTTTTCTTTTCTTCTTTTCCTTTTTTTCCCATTTCAGAGCTCTTTTTTGCCTGGTCTGGCAAATAAAGTCATCCTTCATCATTCTAATACGTAAAACATTTCCAGCCAAAATGCAATTCAGTTGTACCAGAGCAAAGGTGCCAGCACAATTTTCCCAAGTCAGTAGGAAAACAGAGGGGTAAGCATGAGAAACCCATTCTGCAAAGCAGATGCAGAATGGAGGTCCCTCCCCCCACTCCATGATGGGGTAAGAGAAACTGAGGAAACCCTAAGAAAAAATAATGCAGGAGAAAAAGAACATTCAAAAGCCCGGGAAAGGATTGTCAAGTGCTGGAGTAGCCTCAGAGAGAATATCAATGAGTGGCTGTTAAAAAGAAAACCTTTAAGGAAGCAGACGATACCAGAAGACAACAGGAAATGGACTGTGGTTTTTGAAGGTCAGCTGGGAGCTAAATGTGACCCCTGACAAAGGAGGCCAGTTCTCTACAGGGGAAGCTAAGGGAATGTCTGGTTGGATGTATCAGACTGGGTCCCAGAGTTTCTTGTCAGTATTTGATCTGAGAGTTACCTCAGAGAAGGCCTCTCTTCCACAAAGCCAGTCCCATAAACTAAGGGTGCACACCGGGCTGCCTGGGTTTGAAAGACCTGTAGATGCACAAATCCTAGCCCACTCCTGCCTGCCTGTGTTTTTAATGGACTCCTCAAAGGCATAAAATGGCCAGGCTCCAGCCTGAAGAGCAGATTTTTTTGTCTTCACAGAAACCGAACATCTATTTCCTGTGAAGCCAGATTGATAATTATGGGGAAAACAAAACCACATTTTGGGGTCATCAGTCCAGCCCTGCAGCTTCTCGACAGAAATCAATGCAGTGAGTCAAAAAACTTGTCTGGATGTGTCTCATTCTAAGGTGGCAAGATTCTACCCGGAGGGCTAAGCAATGTCTGGCACATTTCTAGAAACCATCCATGAAAAAGGCAAAGCCACTGCCCAAATTCATACATAGGTTTTCACAAGAGTTCATTCTCCCCGGGCTGCCAGGTTCAAAATGTGTTGGGTTCGCCTCAGTACTGAATCGTACTGAATTGCAACCCTCTACAGCCAAATGCCAAGGAAACTGCTTCAATTATGACCCTCAAGTCTCCTGTCAGAACACAAATGGATGAGGTCTTCTCCCACTTTTTTTTTTCTAGGAGAGAGAGAGAGAGAGAGGGAGAGAGAGAGACAGCATGGGCAGGGGAGGGTCAGAGAGAGAGGGAGTCACAGACTCTGAAACAGGCTCCAGGCTCTGAGCTGGCAGTCAGCACAGAGGCCGACGCGGGGCTCGAACCCACGAACCGCGAGATCATGACCTAAGCGATAGTCGGATGCTCAACCGACTAAGCCACCCAGGCGCCCCTTCTTCCACTTCTTAAGAAAAAACCAGGGGCTGGGATAGCTGGGAGCACATGAGAACACTGCAAGCCACAAATGTCTAAATTACCCAGCCAGGTGAGTCCATCCAGTTCTGATTTGAAAGGTGCCCTGAAGCAATGCAGACATGCAAAGCAGATTTACACTGACATACTTAGCAGCTCAGAAGACTCGTGTGAGTAAAACTAATGGATATGCATGGGAGGGGTGTGTGTGTGTGTGTGTGTGTGTGTGTGTGTGTGTGTGTGTGTGTGTGTGTGTGTGTAGGCAGAAGGAGGTGTGGCTTTTGATACAATCTTGTTCCTCTGGTATGGAACATTTTCACCTCTGGTTCTTATTTGCAAAAAGAAAAAAGCAAAGGAATAAACAGAAAATATGCTTGTGGTTGCTTCTGCCAACATCAGAGCAAAACTTTAAGGAGCTTCTAGGCAATAGGACTTGGCACTGTGCTTCACAAGTTGGTACAAATTTCTTGGTGCTAAAAGCTCAGGGAGAGTATGACTATGACTCTGTAGGAAGACTTTGTCAAAAAGCCCACTCCCTTGCAAAGGGGTCTTCCATAATGCCTTTACCATGGAAATCCAACATGGTTCCACAGTACTGGGGACCAGCATCATTTCCTGGCATGACACCTTGCCTAGGGCCATATGTGTATAGCCAAGCACATATGCTATTGAGCATGCACTCAAATTCAATCTGATTCTCCCAGTTAACCAGGCTTGGGCAGTCAGGAAGGTGTCAGGACAATCTCAGCACAGTTTTGAGACAAGGAGAATGTTCTCTTCCTGGAAGGCCTTCAGCAGTTCATATACCAGACAAAGCCACCCTCAGAGCACCAAGGCCTGAGTGCTAGCCTACGGCCCATGGGAGTGAGTAGGCCCCCGGAATGTCAGGAGGACTTCACTGCAGTCTCCCTCAGCAGGTGAATTGTTCCAACTTCCATCTAAAGCACACTATTAATTCTGGATACCAAGTCTGCCCCACCTCTAGGAGACAATGAATGTTGGTTTGAAAGCCAAGAGGAGGGACAGGAGGAGAAGAGCTCTGGGATGGTGCAAGTGTTTTCATAAGGACCCACTTGTAGCTGAGAAAACACTCCAAATTGGAGCTGGGCTCGTGACTGGTCTTAATCTTTAGAGATATGGACAAATCCAATATCTAATGTCCCTCATCCAACAACTCACTGACATGCTATGGGGAGATAGTCTCAAGTTTCCACAGGAAAAACTATACTCTCAGTCCACTAACCTCAAGGAGCTTACAATCCTAATCCTTGTTGAGGCGTTTTGCATTTTACAAAATTCTGTTGCATATATCAATAAGGAGACAAATAAAAGGAGCATAAAGTGAGAATAAAGGAGATCACCAGTTACTATATAATAATACATTGAATGAATAGGACCAAGTAAACACTGGGATAGCACAGGAGAGAACTGCTGATGGCCGAAATGGGGGCCGAAGGAAAGCTGAATGGGGCAATGGAGAAGTGAGAAAATCAGAGTGTATTCTCTTACCAGAGAATATAAGCATCTTTTTTTTTTTTTTTTTTTTTTTGCAGATAACAAACTATACTTTGAACTTTCTGTGTTCATGCAATGTGCCAGGTGCTGGATTTATAGCAATAAAAAAAGAAAAAGACAATCCCTTCACTTGCACAGATAGACAATGTGTAAGTAAACGAATAAATCACCGAGGTAATTAGGTAACGTGGTAAGTGCTCTGAAGGAAACCAACTGATAATGTGATGGGACGTTTTTGTTTTTGTTTTTGTTTTTTTAGCTCTCCACTGTGTGACTCTCTGCACATAGGAAGTACTCAGTTAGTTTAAGTGTGTGGTAACACAAGACTACACAATACGTTAGAATAACACATCTATTGACAAGTCCACCAACTCTACTGCAAGTTGGATCTACCAAATGTAAATTGACTTTAGCCAGCTGGCGACCTTCAGGATAGCAATGGCACGCTTCCTCACTCAGTGTTCCCCGTCAGCCTGAGCCAAACACACAATCAAATTAGAACAAAATAATGAGGGCAGAGGAGTCAAATGGTGTATAAAAAATGAATAAAACATTTGTATGTTACTGTTGAGGCAAAATTATAATTTAAATGGAAAATTCCTAATATATTCCCTAGTTGTGACTTTGAAAAGACATAAAAGAAGGTTGAAAAGACAAAAACTGGCTTTCAGAGGTCAGGATGCAACTTCCTGAAAAATGAGATAATCTAAATGAAATAACAGTCATATAATTAGGTATATAGTGCCAAAAAAAAAAAAAACAGTTTGATTGATCCTCTGTCACTTGCTGGTTAAATACGACCATCAGATTTGCATTATAGGTCACAGTTTTAGTCTTAGGCACACTGTGCCACAGTCAGATATCTAGATCTTATTCCCAGAGCATTAGCCCTTCAAAGACCATAGCTAGAGGTAGGGGACTCCTATGATAAACAGGGGTCAAAGGAGGCAAGATGTGTTCACAGTGTAACAGTATGTGCTTTTCCCAGGGCACCTGGGTGGCTCAGTCATTGAAGTATCTGCCTTTGGCTCGGTCATGTTCTCATGTTTTGGGAGCTGGAGCCCCACTTTGGGCTCTCTGCTGTCAGCACATAACGTGTTTCAAATCCTTTGTCCCCCTCTCTCTGTCCCTGCCCCATGCACACACACTCTCTCTCTTAAAAAAGATACATAAACTTTAAAAAAATGTTTAAAAAAAGGGGGTGCCTGGGTGGCTCACTCGGTTGAACATCCAATTTCTGCTCAGGTCATGATCTCACAGTTCGTGGGTTCCAGCCCTGCATTACGCTCTGTGCTGATAGCTCAGAGCCTGGAACCTGCTTCGGATTCTGTGTCTCCCTTTCTTTCTACCTCTTCCCCCACTCACATTCTGTCTCTCTCTCTCTCAAAAATAAAATAAACATTACAAATTTTTTTTAAAAAATAGGATATGCTTTTCCCTTCTGCATTTCATGTGGATGATCCTCTCTCCAGCTGAGTGAGGCTGCCTTCCATGGCAGTGGCAGGAAGATTATTATAAAAGGAAAGTAAAGAGAAAAAACAAGATAATATTCAGCTTCTGGTGTTCAAAATAGGATTTTTCATCAAGGCTATAGGCTTGAGAGCAGGATATGTCAAGAAAGAGCATATTCTATAATTTTTTAGAATATCAAAAAGCAAGCCTACAGAACTTAGATCATATACTATCTTCTATATTCAGAACATATAATCCTCTGATCTACTGACAACGAGGCCCTGAGCTCAGTATGATACAGAGAGGAAAAATTCCTGAAACCTTTTCCTTCTTTCCTGCAAGATTCTAGGAGGGCTTTCTTCTCCCTTGCTGGCTAAATGGAGATGAACTCCAAGAAAGCCCTATAGCAGTGCTATCCAACAGAACTTCCTGTGATAATGACATGTCTGATACTTGTGTTGTCCAATATGGTAATCACTAAACATATCTCAAGCACTTGAGAGGTACCTAGTATAACTAAATTTTATTATTTTATTTTAAATGAATTTAAATAGCCAAATGTGGCTAGCAGGCTACCATATTGCATGGCACAACTCTAGGAGATGATGAAGGCCCATAATGGAAGAGGTCTACATCTGACCCAGGAGAACATCACGTTGCCCCTCAGAATGATGTGAATAAGAGACAAACGTTTATTGTTCTAAGATCTGGGAGGCTGTTACAATAGGTAGTGTTAATAATCCTATATAATACTGATAGGTTCTCTTGCTCAGACTTTTTATAGATGAGCAAACTGGTGTACAAAGGAATTACTGAACTTGTCCAAGGTCACCTGACTACTAAGTCATAGAACTAAGATAGAGCCAGGTAGTCTGACTAGAGAGCGCTTACCCATGTTCTCGGAATCTCTGCCACACCACAGTCCCCCCACATACAAGTAAAAGAAAGGGAATAGTTCATGGTCCAGACATCATTGCCTTACATTAAAAATTTACATTTGTGGGGTGCCTGAGTGACTCAGTCAGTTAAGTGTCTGACTCTTGATCTCAGCTCAGATCTTGATCTCAGGGTCATGAGTTCAAGCCACACATCGGGCTGAGTGTGAAGCTTGCTTTAAAAAAAAAAGAAAAGAAAAGAAAGGATTACATTTGTAAATTTGCTAAATTACATAATCTCTTGCCATGTGAATCACAAGTAATCAAATCCTTAGACAGCCTTACCCATTACAAAGAGTGGGCATGCACATTTCTCACGCACACAAAACCTACTGTCTGGTTTCTTTGGTAATGACAAGACACTCTGCCGTAGGAACACAATGAAAATGAGTCAGTTGTGCCCAGACCGAAGGAACGAAGAGTTCTGTAAATATGAAACAGATGGGATTTCCGGAGCAGTTCTCATGCATTTTAGCAGTTTTCAAGTGAGCTAAGTTTTAAAAAGCTATTGATTTTTCACCAGGTTCTGAGTTGGTTTGAACTAATAACACTGTTCAGGCCTCTGAAACTGTCCTCAGCATTGCTCATTTGCACTATTGTTCAGACAGGGGATGTCCTCACCTCTTGGTGTTTGATGGTCTCCACGGGGGGCACTGACTGAGAAACCGGACTTGAGGAAGACACCGTGACCTTAATTTCTCTTTCCCTGGGGTCTCTTAAGTACTTGCATACTCGATTTATAATATGATAATGTGCTCTCATGTAGAGAGTCTTATAAACATCTTTATGAACCTTCTCATAATAAAGACCAAGATACTATTTATCGAGCATCAACTTTAAAAAATTGTTTTTAATGTTATTTATTAACATTAAATACATAGAGAGAGTGTGTGTGCATGCAGGGGAGGGGCAAAGAGAGTGGGAGACAGAGGATCTGAAGCAGTCTCTGTGCTGACAGCAGAGACCCCAATGTGGGGTTGGAACTCACGAGCCATGAGACTGTGATCTGAGCCTAAGTTGGATGCTCAACCGACTGAGCCATCCAGGTGCCCCTCAAGCATCAACCTTCTAACAGGTAATTTCTCTACATCATCTTACAGAAATCTAACAAAAATGAGAAAATGTTCTACACATTCAGCTTTAACAGCAAGTGCTTATATCGACTTTGCAATAAACCAGGTAACCTTTCCAAGTAAATTAATGTAGTCATTCAGTTATCACAAAAAATAAGTATGATAACCGTCATCCCTGTTTCAGGGGTTGGAAACTGAGGTGAAGGGAAGTTAAACAGTTGGTCTCCTGTCACAGGACTAATAAGCAACAGTCAGACCTTCAAACCCAGGCATTCTGGCTCCAGAGCCTACACCGTTAACTCTTGGCTGTACCATCGCTCAATTTAAATCAGAAAACACTTGCTTAAAATTACAAAGTTAATACAGGATCGAGCTGAGTTCAAAATCCAGGTTCATTAGATTTTGAAATGCCAGCCTCCTCCCTCCTTGTTGTCCCAGTTTCCCCAGACATCTGTCACCCTCAGAATCACTCCCATAGCTGTGTCAAGGAAAAGCCCGAGCCCTAGCAGGCTCTCCTAGGACCTGGGTAACTGCAGAAACTATAGACTGAGGCACTGGTCATTCCTATATGAGGAGGCATGAGAACCACTGCCCAGCCCCATTATGCTCCCTCCTTTAGACTCTGAGCTCTTCCATGGCAGGCTCTTGGACCACCATGGCACTGAAGGGCATGATGCAGTTTAGTCAGCTTCATGGAGAGCCGGGAACGGGAGTGGAATTGGGAGGAGCACAGTCTCGTGGGCTCTCACCACCTCCAGCCGTGTGAGTGCAGAGAGCAGGATGGGTCTGGACTTGTGTCATCATCTTCCTGCTGGAGCCACTTCTACCCTGTTTCACTTTCCAGCCACAGGCTTGGTCTATTCCCTAGTTAGCCTCCTCCCCATTACCAGATGTGGGGAACTTGCAACTGACTGGCCAGCTCCAGAGACTGTAAGTCAGTGCCTGCCAGAGTCTGAAAGGCCAGAGGGGAGGTGTTGGTGGGGCCTCACAACAGACAGACCCTGCCTACTCTGGGTGTCAGGACAGAAGGAACGAAGGGGAGAAGGTGGCCACCCAACACGAGCCCACAGGAAGACTTAAATTTTAAAATATGGGTCTTGACTTAGCCTGGATCTGCACCTGTGTTGATGTGACTTCCACCACCTGCAGCAACCTGCCTTCGGGCCCTTCTGTTACACTCTTCCTCCTCACCTTCCCAGCATTGGTTTGTTGGTTTTTTTGCGTGTTTGTTTTGCCGTAACCTGAGCACTGTTAGATCCCTGTGTGGAGAAGATCTTAGGATGTGAATGTTGGGAACAACAGTGTTCACAGGGAACAAACAGATGGATGAAGCCAAGTGAGAACATCAGAGGTGACCAAGGACAAACCATGCCAACAGGAAGTAGCATGGAAAAGTGATTTCGAAAAAAGTGTTGACTTGGAATCAGGAAACTGAGCCCTTTAGATCTTACTCTTCCACTTAGTAGCTCCGTGACTCTTAGAAAGTCAAGAAAATGTTCTCCATGTGTATTCCCTCATCTCTAAAGAGTGTGTTGGAATATTCAACCACTTGGTTCCCTTCCAATTCTAATCTTCTATTTTTTAAAGGCAAATTCCATTAAATATGAGGTACTGATAACAACTGAAAAATACAAATGCAGTGTAAATTTAAATAGGAGACAAGAAAACTTCAACTAAGAGCTCAGTAGACCCTTCCCCTAAGTATGAATAACTACCACGTTATATCACAGCCAGCCAAGCACGATCACGTCATTTGCCCTGAAGCAGAGCAACTTCAGTCTTGGCCTCTGTGCATTCCCACCCACTCCCAGGACAGCATCTGACCTGGATTACAAGGGAGACTTGGAATTTGCAACCTTATTACCTAGTAATGTGGCTAACCATTTCCAGAAATATAAATATCAAGCACAGCATGACAGGTCAGAGTTGAGTCAGCGGGAAGAGCTGCGCACAATAGCCAGTAGGACCACAGTAAGCTTTGACTGCGAAACCTGAAGCCTTCTGCCTCCATCTCTCCTCCTCCAGGCCACGCATGGACACAGACCGAGCTCTTTGAGCCTGCTTTCAGTTAACAGAGTCTGGCCACCCTGGCAAAGAAGATTAAAACACGTGAAGAAACTATCTAATAAAAAAAAAACACAGACTGGCCCTGGCTCCTGAAAACACAGATCGGAGGAGTTAGAAGAGAATTTAGCAAAGATTCAGGACACGCCCTGATTTCATAGGTGAGGGAGACTTGAACACCCAGAAAATATACATGTCACTGAGCCCTGAGATATGGATTATCAGTTATCTAAATCTGGAATTTTTCCTAATCCATGGTTTTGGTGCATTGTTAATGCTATTTTTGTAACATACAGAGAAAAAGGAATTCCTGAATCACCACAACGAATTTCCCTCCTTATAAAACATTTCCACGCTAAAAAAAAAATCTTTTGAGCCTTACCACAAACAAACAAAAGCCCTGTAAAGTAGGTATTATAATCCTCCTTTAGAGATGAGAAGACTAAGGCTAGAAAATTACACAGCTATGAAATGACAGAGATAGGATTTGAATGCAAGCCTTATGTTTCCTTGCCCCGATTCTTTCTGCCTGCCCCATAGCTGCTACCACAATAAGTATGTAGCCCAGATAACACAGCAAAGAACTCAAGAATCTGCAAAATGACAGACCAAGGTCAACATATATCAGAACACATGATCTGGACAAACCTGTTTGCTGTTGGCATCTATTCTGATAGGAAGAATCAGTTGTTAAGTATTCTAAACATCCAACCTGTTATTACTGGCCATCGTGGTAGACTCACACGCAGTAAGCAGGTGAATGAATACCTACCCACTGGGTTTTAGCTCATCCACCCAGGGGCAAATATCTGAAATTCCTGCTCCAACATTGCCCACTACCTGTTAAAATATTCTTTAAGCTCATAATAGTTATTGACATATATATTATTGAAGAAAGGGTCTGAAAGCCATGCTTTTGACAGGCAGGCTAAAGAACTAAAGGTTCCTGGGAACAAAAGATGGGAAGTAAGAGCTGACTAAGCAAGGAGGAGAGAGAGGAAAGACCCAGAATGCTAAGGTGGAACTCTTAGGTAGGATATTAATATTCACTGACTTCTTCTGAGAGCTCTCACCGTTTGGTGTTTGCTCATTATCTAATTTTACCCTCATAACAATCCTATGAAATTGATATCAACCCCACATTACAGATGAGTAAGCTGAGTCTCAAAGTCAGTCTTCTCCTATTTCACACTTTTGTCTCCAGCCAATCCTTCAATTTTCATTTCTTAAGTTATTTGCTAAAGTAGTAATTAATCCTACACAACACCCCTGTGTAATATTCTGGGTAAATTTAGGGTGTCTTGCTTTATAGGTTGGAGACAATGAAACTATAAGTTTTTAAGACTATAGTCAAGTCTAAGTAAGGAGGACAAGGCAGGCATCCAGAAAACTATGCCTCATCCCACTAACACTTTAAATTTTTTTTTTAATGTTTATTTATTTCTGAAAGAGGGAAGCAGCATGAGCAGGGGAGACACAGGATCAGAAACAGGCTCCAGGCTCTGAGCTGGCTGTCAGCACAGAGCCCGACGCGGGGCTCGAACCCACGAACCGTGGGATTATGACCTGAGCTGAAGCCAAATGCTTAACCGGCTGAGCCACCCAGGCACCCTGAATCATACTTCATTTTTTTAAAATTTTTAAAAATATTTTTATTTATTTCTAGGAGAGAGAGAGAGAGACAGCATGAGCAGGGAAGGGTCAGAGAGAGAGGGAGTCACAGACTGAACCAGGCTCCAGGCTCTGAGCTGGCAGTCAGCACAGAGCCCGACGCGGGGCTCAACCCCACAAACTGCAACATCATGACCTGAACCGAAGTCGGACACTTAACTGGCTGAACCACCCAGGTGGCCCCACTATAAGTTTTTCTGAAGGTACACAGAAGTGTAACTGTAAAACACAATGTTGTGTTGTCATTACTGGTGACCATTTCTACGTGAATTTTCATCCATGTTGAAACTTTCAATGATGAGGAATGAGGAGATATAATCCCACACCAGTTGAAGCATGGAGGCACGTGTTATATATAAAAGTGTGTGTGAGAGGGAGAAGAAGAGATAGAAAAAGAAAACAGGACAAATCGGCAAGGAAAAGAAACTGCAGTGTTGTAACCTAACCAAAAGGTTAGCAACACATACCTGTGGGCAGGGAAATGACTAATTTTGTTGTGGTGGTCTTCATTCTGTCACAGGTAAAGAGTGAAAAAAATGTATTGAGTGTATAGTTAAAATGAGTTAAGATAAAAAAAAAAAAAGCGTTAGTTACAACCAGTTTCTCACTGAAGGGAGAAATGGATGGAAAAAGTAAGGTATTTTTAACAATACAGTGTCCTGGGGTTGGGGATGGGAGGTAAGGATCATGGTTTGCTAACATGAAAAATGTTACAAACATTGTACTTTGGAGTAGAAAATACTGGGCTCTTCTCCTGGGCAGATAAGCTAGGGAGAATTCTAGTTAGGTGTGATTACCAAGCTAAGGTACAAAAGGAGATTTGTGCTTATTCCAAAAAAAAAAAAAAAAAGAGTTTCCAAAAACATCTACTTTATTTTTTTAGCAATGTCTTAATAACCTTAGAGATAGAAATGGCTTCAGATGTGAATAGTATAGATTTTCTGACTACATCATACTATGTAATCTAGTAAGAGATTTTTATTA
The DNA here is from genome assembly GCA_017311185.1 of Proteles cristata cristata. Taxonomy (NCBI): domain Eukaryota; kingdom Metazoa; phylum Chordata; class Mammalia; order Carnivora; family Hyaenidae; genus Proteles; species Proteles cristata. Next base: position 340,805 of record JAESUZ010002841.1, read on the forward strand.
AATACTGATTATCTGCTTAGCAATCTACTATGCCTTGATCTCATCATTTATGAAACATTTTCCTCAGAAGTATTAAACTGACATGATGGGTAAGAGAGCCCTTGGCACTCAACTCTTATTTGTTTTTTAATATTTATTTATTTTTGAGAGAGAGCACCAGAGCAGGGTAGCAGCAGCAGAGAGAGGGAAACACAGAAACCAAAGCAGGCTCCAGGCTTCAAGCTGTCAGCCTAGAGCCCAATGGGGGGCTCAAACCCACAAACCAGGAGATCGTGATCTGAGCTGAAGTCAGATGCTTAACCCACTGAGCCACCCAGGCACCCCTACTTGGCACTCAACTCTTAAGAAGCACCACCGTTTTCAAGAAAAAGAGCCTCCAAAGACAGGAAAGACTTGTTTTTCCTTCTTAAACTACTGAGAAAAATAACCCACCAACTTCAATGTGCAACATAAAAACCAAATTAAAAAAACACATACACACAAATAAATAAAACAAAACAAAAAGAAACACTGTAATGAAGAGCTATAACATTTGCTCAGTTTCTTTACTTCCTACTGGTTTGTGCCAATAGAGAGAAACGGATGACTGAGTTCAGAGTATTTTATTAAATTAAAATTCCCCGGAACCAAAAAATTATTCTCTTGATTATGGTGTACATTACCATAAAAGATAAAGTTTAAGATCTGGTTTCTAGTCCACAGTTGATTTAGAATCCAGAGGATTTTAAGAAAATAAAACTTATCATTGAATGCTTTTGATTTCCCTGTGGTCACATATTTCTAATGAGTTCAATTTGGGGCTCCATCTATTTTTTTCAGCATTGTACACCTGGGAGTTTTGCCACAAAATTATTTACAGTGGGGAGCCTCAAAATTACTTAGCTGTTCAAAACTTGAGTGGCTGTTTAAATGCACTCTGGATAAGAATGTCTTTCGGTGTGTAATACAATGCCTTAGGCTTAGTAGGTATTTGATAAACGTGTTAAATTAAATGAAATTGTTGATTTCAGTTAGGCCTACCTCAATTACTTACTCAGGGCTATGCCAAGACCCAGGCATTACAAGAAATTAGAAATATATTTCTTAAATACATAGTAACCTATTGACAGTATTTAGTATGACAGGAACCTAACTTAATAAATGAGGAAATTATTAGCACACAAAGGATAAGGATAAGTGGAAAAAAGAAAACCATGGCAAGGTCAGGGATATCACTAGTTCTGAGGAACAGGAGCCAGAGCCTCAAGCAATGCTGATTCTCCCTTAACTCTCATTGCTGTTTCTCTCTCTGTGGACTTCATTCTCGCTGGCTGCACACTGACTTTCTCCGTGTGGAAAGAAACCTGGATAATGTCAGTCAAAAACTCTTCTTCCTATAGCTTCTGACTCAAGAAAGGATTAACTCACCCCAGTTTTAGTGAGAATAACCCCAAGGAAGTTATCTGATTGGCCTGGCTAGATTCAAGTGCCCACCCATCAACCAAGCAATAGTGTCTGTAGGAACTCGGAGATTCATGCACCTCCAAGATTAAAACGGTGTAGAGTCAGTAACCAGAAGAATGGAGGTGTTTCTGCCCGTGGGGAGGAGGAGGCTGGTGTAGCACAGACAAAGTAGCCAGTGCTCACAACAGATAAAAATTCAAACAGTGATGATTCATGCAAACGGATCATTTTTACTGATAGGTGTCTTTATTATTACTAGAATTTAAAAAATGGCAATGGGAGTTTAAGCCTGCCATGAGTTATAAATGGAACTAATATGTTTATAGCTCTTTTAAAATGTTAAGACATAATCAAAATGCAAGAAACTACACAGATTTAAAATGCATCAGGTAAAACATTTGACATGTATATGTGTGCGTGTGTACATATATATACACACGCACACAATCTTGAAACTGTCACCATAATCAAGAAAATGAACCCATCTACCATCTCCAAAAGTTTTCTCTTGCCCCTTTCTAGTCCCTATCTTACCTCCCTCCAAATTCCCCTCACAGCTCAATGCCACCAAATGCTCTCTTCTCTGTCACTATAGTTTACAGTTCCTAGAATTTTTTACAAATGAAGTCATATAGTATGTATTGTCCTATATGATTTATTTCACTCAACGTAATTATTTTTAGGGATTCATCTAGATTATAGTGGGTATCAATAGTTCATTCCTTAGTAGGAAGCCATTGTATAGTGCCACAGACTGAACTCCGCCCCACCCTTGCCCACCAAATTCATGTAGCCCTAACCTCCAGGATTTCAGAATGTAACTGTATCTGGAGATAGGGTGTTAAAGAGATACTTAGGTTAAAATGCAGTCATTATATCCTTCATCCTTTCCTAATCCCAAATAGCTGATTTCCTTATAAAAAGGAGAAAGTCGGATATTCATAGGATACCAGGGCTATGCACACACAAGGAAAAGACCATCTGAGGACAACATAAGAAGGCAGTCACATGCATACAGCCATGAAGTGAAACCAGACCTGCCAAGACCTTGATCTTCAACTTCTAGCTTCCACAACTATGAAAAATAAAAATTCCAGCTGTTTAAGACACCCAGTTTGCGCTACTTTGTTGTGACAGTCCTAGCAAATTAATACATATAGATTTACCATAGTTTGTTTATTCATTACCCTGCTGATGGGCAATGGGGCTGTTTATAGTTTGGGGCTATTACAAACAAAATTACTATGCCAATTCATGTATGAATCTTTGTATAGACAGAAGCTATTATTTCTGTTGGGTAAATACCTAGTATTTAGGCCTGGGGCATCTGTTGAGTGTTATAATAAACCACCAAAGAGTTTTCAAAAGTGGTTGTACTATTTCACAGTCAGTATTTCATACTATTTTACATACAATAGAATAGGAGAGTTCCAGTTGCTCCATAGCCTTTCCAAGTTTTAGTACAATCGTTTTCAATTTAGACATATATATATAGGGATGGCACCTTGTTATGGTGTTATTTTGTATTTTCCTAATGACTAGTGAATTAAACCATCTCTCACATGCTTACTATCCCTGTATCTTTTTTGATGAAGTGTCTATTTTTTTATTGGTATGGCAATTTTTTATTGGATGCCTGATATTATAATTTTTACCTTTTTGAGGACTGATTTTTTTTATATTCCTACAAATCTATTTTTTTGAGCGAGAGAGAGAAAGAACACAAGCAGGGGAGGAGCAGAGGGAAAGGAAGAGAGAGAATCTTAAGCAGGCTCCATGCTCAGTGCAGAGCCTGATGTGGGCCTCAGTCTCACAACCATGAGATCGTGACTAGAGCTAAAATTAAGAGTCAAATACTTAACCAGCTGAGCCACCCAAGAGCCCCTATATTCCAACAAATATTTTTGAGTTTTGTCCTGGGGTGCAGCTAAATGATATGAGAAAAGTCCAATCTTTTTGGATCTTCCTTTAAATTCTGTGAGGTAGGTCTAGAGCAGCATTGATTCTAGCGCTATTTTACTCCACTGTTAAGGCAAATCCCTTCTGTGTACTCTACTGGATGTCCCATGTAGTGTGAGGTTTTTCTATTCTGTTTAGGGGAAACAGAAACAATTCCAGGTCCTGCCTGCTCTAGCTCCAGAGATGGTCTCTTCTCATTTTATCTTTCCTCAGATGAAGATAGTTTCCTCACATTCACACATGAGCCATATTCAAGAACATATGGCAGGGGGATTCCGCTGCTCTCCAGAGTTCTATCCACTCTCACACTCTCTCATGAAGGCTGGCCACCTTGACCTCCTCAGACATCCAGCTGTGTCTCCTTAACTCAGAACGGCTGTCAGGCCCCTCCCAGGTTCCCCCTACTCCTTGCAACAGACCAGGCAACTCTCTCCAGGCGATAAGCTGGGGCCATTATAGGTCTCACCTCACTTGTCTCTTGTCTCTCAGGGATTACTGTGCCTTGTAGCCTGATCCTTCAAGGTCTTGAAAAACATTTATATATTTGAAGGGCTTTTTAAAAATTATTTCAGTTCATAAAATAAAACCAATCCATGTTATTCCACTTTTTTTCTGGAAGTAGAAGTCTATACTTTTCATTATTTGCATATCTTTTTACATATGAAAAGTTATTTGTAATATAATTAGAAGACTTTATATCTGCCTGGAATCCAAGGTCTCTGTCATATGAAATTTCTGTACTGGTTAAAACGGAGATTGGCAAACTTTCTGTAAAGAGCCAGAGAATAAATATTTTAGACTTTGTGGGTCACATATGGTCTCTGTTGTATATTCTTCTTTTTAAACAATCCTTTAAAAATGTAAAAACGTTTTAAAACTATTCTCATGGGCTGTACAAAAAATAAGCCAGGAGCTGGATTTGACCCATAGTCCATAGTTTGTTGACCTCTGAATTAGGATAATGCAGCCTCTGTAAAAACAAGCCCAAACTCTTATTAATACAACAGACATTTATTTTTTACACACTTCCAAAATAGGTATTCCTGATTATCAGAGACACAGACGCTTTCTCATACCTCCTTCATTTTCCTTACAAAGCTTCCAAAATGGCCATTGTAGCAGAAAGAATATGGAGAACTGCACGTGGGAGGTTCTTGTGAACAAGTCCTGGTGGATACACATTACTTCTAACCACCTTTCATTATTCAGAACTCATTCACATCAACACATCTAAGTGCAAGAGAGGCTGGGAAACCTAATTTTGTTGTATGCCCAAAAGGAAGAGGAAATGAACTTGGGTAACAGCTAATCTTCATTACAATGTCCAATGGATTTAAGAAGCCATGCCCCAATTATCCAAAGTATACATGTTCTTTGCCAGGACATTATTCAACCTGTTGGTAGCATGCGTAATATACCAGATGATGAGTTTCTATAGTCCCTATGATAATTACAGCCTATTATGCTTTCATCTTTCTCTATGTTCCCAGCTCCTCAACACAACATTACATTCTTTCAGGAGTGATCATGACACACCCAGTCTTCGAGGCCCCACCCTCCCTTTCTCACTTCAGTCTCCGCTCCATGAAAGAAGCCATTGCATATGTGACTCTGGTCAAGTTCATGTTTTAAGTTAATGGCAGCATGTCTAAAAGAATTTCAAATCTCCCTACTATGGCAATTTTTCCAGCCTAGTCTGCTGCTTCTCCTAAAAGAACTGAGATAGCCACAACTGGTCTGTGTAGTCTTCAAGGGAAGAAGTCTTGTCTTATTAATAATTCTTTTGTTGCTAGTGTCCAGAACAGAACTAAGGGCTCAAAAAGATTTTCTGTATAAATTTTGCACCTAACAGTGATCGGTCCATTAAATTCATACCCATAAAAGTTCAGTTTGAGAATCAGCCACCCTTCCCATTAGTTTATATCCCCTAAAAATTTTCTCACCTCTACCCGGGACCTTCCTATAATGCACCTTGTTATCAGCTGTGAATTGTTCAGGTGTATCATTATTTTAGTGCACATTATTAAAACAATGAGTATTTCCATTTGACTGGAGTACAGAGTCATGAAAATAAATAGCATCTGTTAATGTACTTTAAAAAGGAACTCTGATGATAACAAGGAGGGCCTCTTGAGAGCTGAAGATAAAGAAGACAGACTCAACCCCACCCCAACCGCAGCACATATACCCCCACACACACTCAATCTAACTTTGTAAGGAGGTCCAAAGCCCTCTCTAAATTTCTTCTAACTCACAAGAACTTGTGTTCTCATGCCATCCTCTCCCCAGGTTCCTAGGTCCAGTATGTGTACATAGTCTCTTCTGTGTCCCACATCACCTGATCCTGCACTAGTCCCCTCACTACTTCACACACACCCTTTCATATACTAGCTCCTCACAGAGGTGGATTTACCTTAAAGCAGAGTAGCTGATGGCACTTAAACTTCAGAGCCCCCTCTAAGAGCCTGCCCCTATGTGCCTCATGCGCAACTCTTGCCCTTTTTCAGAAAGAAGGACTTCTAAACTGTTTAAATTCAGGCCTCCAAACTGTAGAACTTCAGGCCGCTCTGGATCTGGGTCCACTAACCCCAGGCACCCCTGGATACTTTAGCAGGCACGTTGGTAGCGTCAGGAATCAGAAACTACTGACTTGACATAGAGTTAAACCCAGGCCTCCTTGCTGATTCCCTTTCTCTTCCTCTCTGCTGCCCATTCATGACCTCTTCCTCATCTTTCTTTTAATCTTCCTGGGGAGATGGGGGAGCCTTTCATAATCTAACGGAATCTCTTGTTGTTTGAACATGGCACTAAGGTTTCCATTTCCAATCCAAGCAGCTTATAAGCATATTTCTTCCAAACAAATTCTTCACTGCTCTCTTTTGCTATAGGCTGTACAATCCAGTTCCCCATTATAAGGAGAGTATGACCCTCAGAGTTGGACTAGGTTCAGTTCTGCCTCTAGCCTGACAGGGTAGCTAACTGCAGACAATACATTTATACTCTTGGAGCTTCAGTGCCTTCATCTACAAAAATGAGGCAGTTAGACATGTATTAAATGTAAACTCCTTCAGGGCAGGACTCTGTTTTACTCTCTGGCATATAGTAAGTACTCAGTTAATATCTGTTGCCTGATTGACTTTAAAATAGAAAAAAATAGGGTCACCTGGGTGGCTCAGTTGGTTAAGTGTCCTACTCTTGGTTTTAGCTCAGGTCATGATCTTACACTTCATGGGATTTGGTCCTGTGTTAGGCTCTGTGCTGACAGTGCACAGCCTGCTTGGAATTCTCTCTCTCCCTAAGTAAATAAACAAACATTTAAAAAAATAGAAATAGGTGAATCAATCAATAAATAAAATAGAATACCTACATCACAAACATGATGTAATTACTAAATGTCAGATGAGAGACGTATATAAATCCCAAAAAGTACTCATTGAATGAAGCCAGTGCCCAGCCTCAAATATCTCACACTCTAGATAAGGAAAAACTGAATAAAGTAAAAGAAACTCAAAACGATATGAAAAGACAATAAATAGAGATAAAGGCTAAACATTTCCTGCAAATCTCTTTTGTAACAAAATAATGTCTACCTCCTAAGAAACTGAGGTTAATTTAGCGCCATCACCGAAAGCATCAATTAGGAGGCCTAAACTTGACAGAAACTAGGCAACACAATAAAAAGAATACCATGATCATTTTGAAATAAAATCCCCCATAAACTTGGTATCCAAATAATAGTATTCTTTTCTTAATTTGTCAAAAAATTACTTGACAGCTTTCTTTTATTTAAAGTGTAGCAAAATATACGTGTATATATACATACATACACACACACATATATATACACACACACGTGTGTGTGTGTGTGTGTGTGCATACATACACATGTCTACTCATTTTAAGTCTTCCTGCACCTGTTTCCATCTTCCAGTGGTGGTATGTGATTCATCCTTGGAGGAAGTCTGCCATGTTGCTTGAGAAAACACTTTTTTTTGGCTGTGCTTATGAGAAGACAGCTGAGGCTTGGGGAGAGAAGTTGAATCAGGAAAGCAAAATCTAGTAGAAAGGACGGGGGCAAAGATGGTTATGATGTTAATGTAGGGCTGACTCGCAGAGCCCTAATGTCTTAAGGGGAAAATACACAAAGATGGTGTCTTGAAATGAGCTGCCAATTGCCCCAAATAACATAGTGTTAGTCTTAAGGAGGACAATGGCCACTACAGGATCCTATAAAATGCCATGACAGCCATGACCATGACAGGTCTTAGATCCACATTTTGGTTTTCCTCCTCGGTCCCTGGAAGACTTTAGTTCAGTACATTAAATACAATAAGGGCAAAAAAGCCCTTGGTTCACGCTTGAGATAAAGAAGGACTAGAAAGAAAACCTTTAAGAGGTGACCTAGGACAGAGCTTCCTGAACTTTAGGGTGGGTGTAAAACCCTGCGGAGCTCCCTGCAATGCAGATTCTGATTCAGAAGGCTGGGGTGGGGCTGGGAAATGCCAACTGACTGGTGGAAGCTGGACATGTGCCGCAGAGAAAGGAGATTCTGTACAATTAAAACTTAATAGAGTTCTGTCTGGAGCAGCAATTTGGACGTGCGGGAAGAAGGAGGGGGAGATGGTGGCAAGTGGTGATCAGGACATGAAAGCACTCTCCAAGAACCCTCAGATATTCAATAGGGAATTCATTTTCCTGAAGAAGGGGACTCAATGTTGAAAACCTGGCACTGAGATTACATAAATCATATATATATGTATTTGTATGTGTGTGTGTGTGTGTGTATTAACTTTAGTACCTACTACTGCTTGTCTGTGGGCAAATTAGCATACATCAAACGGCAGAAAACACACATTAGTAGGAAAAATACACTTAGTTTTGTAGCATGGGTTATTATCATGGTTTTATAATGCATATATATAAGATAGTCATCTCTCCTGACTTTGAAACTGTTTGTACTTGTCTAATGGAATCAAGGATATCACCATATTATTGTACTCCATAAACTATATCAAAAACTCCCAAATAATTTGCACCCAAAGACATTATAGCATTTTAGTTCAAGGTGGACATTTACATTCTTAGGGACCAGAGAGTTTTAGTGTTTTCCCAAGCTCTTCTCTGAGAGTTTGGTTACATATTTAATTATAAACACTACAAATATATTTCTTGTGGGTTTACATAAGAAATATAACAAAGAGTTGTAAAATTTCACATGCTACCCTATACCTATTCTCTCAAATTTATCCCGAAGAAGAAAAGCACCAACTTTGACACACAAACACCACAGAAAGTCATTCCCATTCTACACTATCAGCACTGGTCCTGAAACCAATCCCAAGACCTTGATTAGGTCAGTGACTAATCCTCTGTCAAGTGAAACACACACTGACAATGAATGTCTATCTCTGGAAGAAAATGTGGACAACCACATCAATATCCTGCAGTATATTCTGCCAAGAAAAATTACAGAGTTTTTGAAAAATCAGGCATATAATTTGTTGTTTGCTGTCCAATTGGATATTTTCTATACAAATATAAACTGGTGGACCAGCTGCTCATTATTAAGTTGAATGTTTTGGATAGAATTAACCAGCTTAAATAAGAACAGAATCCTAATCATCAAAACCCTTAAAGGTCATGTAATTCAAGCACTCAATTGATGTCAGAATGTCATTTTCACAGGTAGCCATGGAGCCTATGGTCAATCACTCCCAATAATGGGTGGTCTAGTCTATTTTTTAGCAGTTTTTATTGTTAGAACCTAAGTAGAATTAAAATCTGTCTTCCTGTGTCTTCTATACATTGGTTTTAGTTCTGCTACTTTATGGACCTTTGAAACAATCTCATCTCTCTTTCATATGATATTTCAAAATACTAGATTTTTACTGCCTCTTAGTTTTCTCTTGTACATTGTAAATAGTTCTTCTTAAGGTCATTAGTAAGCCTCAAGTGGCATTGTGTTAAATCCTTTGTAATCCTAAATGTACCATTGGGATGAGTAAAATAACTCTAAACAGTGGCTCCTTAAGATATTAATAAACGTACATTCTATATGCAAACTCTGGGCTAAAAAAGTCAAATAGACTTCTTTGTTACAGGAATTTGGAGTCTTTAATATGCTGTTTGGCATTTGAAACTCCAAGAGTGAAATAATGTAAAGTATTTCCCAAACAAAAAATTTTTAACAGTAATATATGGAAAGCACATGGATTTTCAAGTTATTATCCTGAGTCCCATATTCAACATTTCCATTTCCTATGTGACCTTCAGGAAATTTCTTAATCTCTCAGAGATTCATGTTTCTTCTTTTGTGAAATTTGAATAACAATGCCTATGTCCATGTTTGTTGGGAGAACTAGAGATACAGTAATATACCTTATACCATGTCTAGCCCATAGTTAGTGTTCATTAGATGGTAGTAATTTTTATATTCTCATATATGCCAGTGGATTACAAACTCTTTCCAGGTTAATCATATCAAATATAATTATTTGCAAATGTATAAAATAAAATGGGTCCTGTTGTTCTTAGGGGTATTTATAGGGAGAGTAAAACGGAGACCGTAGCATGGAAAGCTACTAGTGGATCAATCTTAGCAATCAATGAGTAATAGCTACCTTGTTGGTTAGTGTAATGATTAGATGAAATACTATGTATAAAATGCCTATGACTGAAAAACAGAAATCAGCTACTCTCATGATCATCACCGCCATCATCATCCCCTTCAGAGAAGGGGGTAAATACCCCTTCTCAACATGTTGTAAAAGTAGAGAGGTAGAAACTGGATTTCATAATAGTGCTGTGAGGCAGAGCTGCTGGGGTAGACGTAGTCCTGGCCAAGTGTCCATTGCCATGCCAAGTCTGTCCCAGTCTAGCTGTTTGACCTCGAGAAAGTTATGTTTTGTCTGTGAGGTTCTCTGTATCCTCAATCTCCTTGAGCCTTTCCAGCTCCAGCATTCTGACCCCAGACTCACTGATACCCAGGGACTGTTGGTCAAGGTGAGCATTGGCATGTTTGGGATTGATGAGGAAGGGAAATACTGATGACCAGGAGGAAGGAGAAGAACAAAGCCCAGCACTCTAGGGGCAGCCCCTCAACTAGAGAGTTCTAAGAGGAGAGCAGGGTTGCTGAGACGATCCACTGAAGGCAAGCCCCCTCCCACCCCAACATACACACACACATAGAGATTGTCTTCCTGGGACACTGTGCTCTGGGTCAGAATGTGTGAGACTGTAGCTGTGTGTACTTGTGTAAGAGAGAGAGAAAGTCAAACTCTGTAAGTTTGCCAGACAAAATGCAGGATGCCCAGTAAAATTTGAATTTCAAATAAACAGGTTTTTTTTTTTTTTTACTATAAGTATGTCCCAAATACTGCGTAGAACATACTTACACCAAACTTTCCCATTGTGTATCTGAAATTTACATTTCACTGGGCATCTTATCATCATATTTGCTAAATCTGGCAGCCCTGAGCCCCCAAGATTAGCCACTCATAAACAGTACATGCGGTTATTTCATACAATGCACAGAGAGAGATACATGTTACCACTTGAATTTCATGTAGGATCAGCCCCTCGTGTGCACACTTGACTGGCACCTCTGAAAGCATCAGCTTTATTTGATAACTGGTCAAGGCCAGAGCACCCTTGGACATGGAATTTGAAGGTATGTGGTTAAATAGGAAAACCAGTTCTCTTCTCTGCTCATGCAGACAGCAGAGTAAATAACTGAGTAAATGTCTTTGGCATTAAACTATCTGGATCCAAATCCCAAACCTTTGGTGACTCGTTGTGTGGCATTAACCAAGATATAAACATTTTGTAAGCTACAATTCCCTTATTTGTAAAATGGGGATAGTAACATCCTACTTCCTAAGGCATTCCTCATGAGATCCCCAAAATGCTCAGAGGGGAGTGCTCCCCCAAGCATGAGAAAAGGAGACCAGATCCCCACTCAATGTCTGATTCAGGTTACATGAGATTTCAGTTACTGGACAAAGTGTAGTTACCTTAAACTGGGCTCCATATATCCAGCTGCCTGCTTGACATTTCCACTGAGAGGTCTTTATGCCACTTCAGACCAAACCGCTCTCACAATCTTCCTTCCCCAAACCAGACCATCTCTGGGAGCTCCTTTCTCTCTGTGGAGTCCTCCCCAGCCTTCCTAGGCCAAGAAGCTCCATGCCATCCTTGGCAAGGTTCTTCCAATGTCTAATCTACCCTCAATTACTGTTTTGTTCTATTCTCCTAATATTTTGTCAAAATCTTTCCTTCCTATAAATTTCCAGCTCAACCTCTCCAACATAGGCTATGTCCTCTCTGCTCTGCCAGAGCTTCCTATGTGACTGGATGCACCCTCATCCGGTATGCATTGCCTCTAACTGTTCAACACTTCAGCTGGATTATTGGTTGTGACACACAAATCAGATGAGGTCATTTTCTGCTTAAACCTTTGAATAGCTTCTTGCTTCTCTTAGGATGAGGCTACAAGTGAGCAGCATTGATTTCCACGTCCCATTCGATCTGGTAATTGCTATCTTCTTCAGCACTTATCATCCTTCCTGTATGCCTTTTCTCCTTTCACACCAACCCCACAAGTCTGCTACTCACATCCTTCCTTCTGTCAGGGCACCTGCTTGATACTTGCTCAGCCCAAGCTTACTTCCCCCAGAATCCTGCCCAGGTCTAATCCCACGTGAGAGATAGTAGAAGACCCTGTCTTCCCCTGTAGCCCCTCTCTTGTGATTTTATATCAGTTTCTCTAATGGTTAGACAAAACATCACTCTGCCTCACTAGAGTAAACACTTAAGACTCTATCATGGGTTGTTCTGTGTCCCTTCAAGAAAGATACATTGAAGTACTAACCTCCCAGTACCTGTGAGTGTGACCTTACTTTGGAGATTTAAGCAAGGTAAGAGAAGGTCATTCGAGTTGGCCTTAATCCAAAAAGACCAGTGTCCTAATTAGAAGAAGGAAATTTTCTCGCAGGCACTGACACACAGGGAAGACACCTATGAAGACACAGACACAGAAAGAAGATGGCCAGAGACAGACTGGGGCTATCAGATGCCAGGAAAGGCCAGGAAGGGTCCTTCCCTAGGGGCCCTGGAGTATGGCCACTGAAAGCATCCTGATTTAAGAGTTCTTACCTCCAGAAATATGAGGGACTAAACTTCTGTTTTAAGCCACCTAGCCCATGGCACTTTGTTATAGCAACTCTAGGAAACTAATACAGACTGTAATCTATAAGAAGCAGAGAGCATATCTGTTTTCAGTCCTCATTGCTTTCCCATCCTCCACCACAGTGTCTGGTTATATAATCACTTCCTGTACCAATAATCTTCAAATAGCAAAGGTGACTTTCCTCATCACCCAGGCAGTCTTTACAAAGTATGCTTGCCCACCCACAAAGTCCACCCCACCCCCAAGAGGGTTCATGTGCATGGCTCTGAAACCTGTGAATCAGGAAAATAGCTCCATCCCATGCACGGGTTTCTGGAGTCAGGATCACCCAAGGCACCCGGGCAGAACATCCTTCTTCCCTTGAATGATCGGAGTCCTTGCATAATTGTCTGCTTCACTTTGGTTGCACAGATATTTAGCTCTACACACAAGGTATGGTCATTGGCTAGCCACCAGAGGACACAAAGCATGTAGCTCCAAAGCATCTACCTACAGAAATGAGTTCTGTGTAAATTAAACTGAAATGCAACCCAAAGAGTCAGTTGCAAACAACTCCAAACAATCAGTTTACTGAGTGCTGAGCGATGATGCCATCTTTGTCTTTAAATCTAGTTAGAGGAAACAGACGTGCATGAAACAGGAGTAGCCAACATAGGAACATAACAGGGTCCACAGGTGCCAGGCTCATTGCACAGAGCAAAAGTCAAGGACCACTGGAGAAAGTCCATGATCTACTGAATAAAACAACAACAAAAAAGGCAAGAGCAAGTTACGGTATGGTATGTTTAGTATGAGTCTCTCCTAGAAATATTTTTTTTAACGCTTATTTATTTTTGAGAGAGAGAGAAACAAAATATGAGCCAGGGAGGGACAATGAGAGAGGGAGACACAGACTCTGAAGCAGGCTCCAGACTCTGAGCTAGCTGTCAGCACAGAGCCCGACGTGGGGCTCGAACTCATGAACCACAAGATCATGACCTGAGCCGAAGTTGGACGCCCAACCGAGTAAGCCGCCCAGGCGCCCCCAAATATTTTCCAATAGGAAAAGCCAATCTGTACACGTGCCTATATGTTTACATAATCACACAAAAAAAAAAAGAATTAGGAAAATAAATGGCAGTGTATGGGTGGCAGAAGAGGCACTTTGAGAAGATTTCATTGTCACTTTAGATATATCTGCATCATTGAGTTGTTTACATGACAGGTGATTAGTTTTCTAATTCAAGTGACCAAAACTTAAGATGCCCCACCACCAACAACAAAAAAAAAATACTTTTTAAAGTAAAGTATCTATCTTCACACCCACCCCAAAATGATATGGGAGTCTAAGGGTGACAATGTTGTCTCTGTCAATCCTTCTATCATTTTCTCAGGTAAGCATAATTAAGTTAAGGGGGGAAAAGAAGCCTCTCTGTCTCTGTGAGAGAGGCCCCATCTGGCCACTTTGCAGCAGGGAGCGCCTCTCTGCAAATGAGCACGTCTCAGCACATGGGCTGCAAAGAAACCAGGGACTGGGTTCCACCCCTGCCACCCCAGAAAACAAACACATAAATAATACATTTGGTGCCAAAAGAAAATCCTATCGCCGTGATTCAGAGGCTTGCATTTAGCAGAAGGCTGCCATAGTGTGCAATATTTAGGTGGTTGGTAAGAGTGACTCCAGTCTTAATGTACCTGATAATGCCAAGTGTGAGGAATTAGTCAGGCCTGGGCTTGCAAGCAGCAGTATTTTAATGATTTATTGAATTTCTCTTAAGGTCAGTAGTTTATGATTTGCCATTTTAAAAACGCACTGTAAAAAAAAAAAAATAAAAAACCTAGATGTATGTTTTGCTTTACAGGAACTGAATAGTTTTCTAAATGCATTTTTTAAGAGGAGAAAATCAGTACAAATAGCCACTGCCAGCATACCCTGTGTCTAACCTAATCGCATGAACTCCAGCCCAGATAAGCAGCTTTCTGAATGTTATTGGTGGAAATATGGTTTTCAGAAGGAAAAGAGACCTTCCCTAGGTCAGAAAGTTGGTGTTATCAGCTTGCAACACTATTCCTGTTGTATAATTTTACCTCCGGGACTATTATTACAATTCCGATATACTAGAAATTCAGAGTTAGCCTAATCAGTCATCTCACTCAGAGCCTTCAAATGCATTTGCTCATATTCTGAGGCACCTGCATGCCATGCATACTTTCCCTGAGCGGTCAGTCAGTCACGGGTAGAAAACAGTAGAGTTCATCAGGAAGCGCTGCTAAGTGCTTCCACCAGAAGCCCAGCTCTCCCAGAATCCCCCACTAAGGACCTGATTCTCTCCCAACATGGTGTGACTCCCCCACCCAGGTGGAAAAATAAGGTAGCATCTTACATGAAAATCATACAGAGAGGAAGAACCCATGGCAAAATTCATGCCCCCTGACTCCCACTGGAAACTTTCTCTCCTAGACCATACAGTCTCCGGAAATCTACGAATGTATTTGCTACTTAAAAGCAGATATGTATTAGGTGCCCACCATGCATCTTGGAGAGCATGACAGTACACGAGCAGACGTGGTGGATGTTTTCATGAAGTTCACCGCTTTGTCAAATGGCAAGATGATGGAAAGAGCAGTGACACAGAGGGTGACATGATAGAGGACATCCAGGAACCACGCAGGGGTATCCAAGGCTGAGCCAAGTCAGCAATGGCTGAGCCAAGTCAGCAATGTGAACTTTAGGTAGAAGTTCACATCCAACAGGGAGAAAGGGGAAGTTCCTAGAGAGGGAAAACTACACATGTGATGGGGCCCGAGGTCAGAGAGCCTAAAGCCTCGGGTGAGTCTGAGGTCTCCAGTCTGGTGGGACAAAGATTGTGAAGAAAGTAATAGAGAGAGACAGGGCTGGAGAGGGGAGAAAGATGCTGAACCATCTCTGGAATCCTGCCTACCAACAATGGGAAACCACAAGATCACGGTTGAATTCCAGTAAATACCTAGGCTGCAGTGTGGGCACTGGGTCAGAATGACCGGTCTTAGAAATTCAGAGGCTAAATTAAGATTGTGGGAATAGGGATGGAAGGAAGGAGACAGAACTGACACATAAGACGTAGAAATGGCAATGCTTAATCCTTGCTTATTGCTTGAATGCAGCAAGAGAGAAGTCAAAAGGAGCCAAACCTACCTCCCCGGGTTCTGTTTTGGTCATCTGAGGCGAAAGCCATGCCATTCATTCATAAACACGGGACACACACCAGGAGGGGTGAGCCTGAGGCAGAAATCCAGGTTTACATTTGTGCTAACAGGATGCCCAGGGAGGGAGAGTTTTAAAATAATTATGCCAGCCTTTTACCATCTGGAAAGAGAAAGTCTCCTTGGGGGAAGATGTTGTTGTTGTTCTTGCAAGAGCAGCCCGCCTGTTTTGTAAAAATTAAAGTAAAAAAGTACCCCCTTGCTCTGAGGAAAAACTTCTCCTCCCAAAGCTTGGGAAGGGAAAGCAGCCCCTTCCCTTAGTATATGAAAAGATAAACCAGTTTGCTTAAAGGGCCCAGATAACTTCTGAGAGAAAACTACTCTAAAGTATAGACATCACTGGGCAAGGACTGGGGGCCATGGCCAAGCCCAGTGTCAAGACAAACCCCCCGCCCCCCCAAGATTCTCAGAAAAGAACTCATGGGAACAGAGTCTTCTGGTCTTGCTATCCATCCTGTTGACTCCCAAACCTGTGGGAAATGGCCAACTCCTGCACAGGGTTATGCTGAAGCTGGGAATCACTCCTTCCTGTCCTGAGTGTTGGTGAATAGCATCTGTGCATGTGGACTGGAACCCCAAAGTCCAAGACACATGCACTGAGGCTCTGGCAGGGGTCACGCAGAGAATCCAGCACAGGGAAGGGACAAACATCATTGGGACAGGGCAGGGCCAGCTTTCAACAGTGAAACCATATGGTAATGAAAGCAGTGGCAAGAAAAAAATCCCTATGGACTTCAGAGGTTGACTCTCTTGGGTCAAAGTTAATTTGGAGACATTCTGGACAATTCAGGGTTGACAAGAAGTCCAAGAGAGATGGATTGGAATCTCTGTTCATAAAGGCAGGTGGACATTTGAGCTACTAAGTGGAAAACTAAGAGATCTGACTCTATGCATTGAAAACTAGTGAAGTAGGGCCCACTGTTTACACATTGTTATATTTAACGTAATTGATACACTTTTTAAGCAATATTTCAAATATACAGAAGAAAAAGAAATCTATACTATACATTGATATATTGCTACGTGATTTTTTCAAAGCACTTTTGTACACGTGGAAAACTCTTCTTGCCAGTTCATCTCCTTGTCTCCTTTATTCTGGCTATAAAACTTTTTTTCTGTAAGGGACCCACTCCATGTAGTTTAGGGAGGGCCAGTCCCACTCAGAGGCCTGACGTTTGTTTGAGGAATGGATAGAATGGTCCAAATCAATAAGAGTCTTCCCCACCACTCTGAGTGTAGGAAAGAAGCTCTTTCTCTAGGATGACCTAAAATGACGATGATTCTTAAAACCTGCTACATCATGTGGGCACCTATAAGATTTTTAGGTTGAAAAATGCTATCATTTGTGCCCCCAAAAGATTGAAAAATACAGCCTAAGAGATCAAATTTTGAAGGGAAGAGCACTGGGTTTCAAGACATTGCCAATTCCGCCATGTTCTCTGAGGGGGTGTGGTCCTACCACATGAAGGAAGGGGCAGGAAGAATAGTATGCATCCCTTCTTTTCCCGATCCTTCTTCAGGGGTGGCACCTTCTTCCCTGAGATTCAGGCTAACTGGAAAGCCAGAGCTCCTACTGGAAGCAGAGTTTCTCTTTTTGAGTTTGGAAAAGAAAAGTAGAACCCAGGGTAAATGACATGAGTAAAAAGGCACATTTCTTGGCAGAAAACAACAATGCAGCAAATGAGTTCACGTCATTTCTGTTTTGATCATGGAGATTTTTTCTTTTTGTTAAGGTTTCCTATGTATAATAATGTATTAATACTTATTAAATAAGTGAAGATCTGTTTTCCACAAATCTGTTTTATTGTGCAAGTCACATATTTCACAAAAGGATACAGATTCATCGTGCTGACGCTGTGTCCAAATGTAGAGCCTCAAACAGAAAATAAGCCTTTACCACAGAAATGCAGACTGAAATCTGATTACTGGATTTGCTTGTGTTAGCTGTAACAGAACACAGACATTATGTGCGCACACATCCATAAGTGTGTGCAGGATGTGTACTATATATTCATAATATTCATATATTTGTATATATGAATGTCTTTGCACATATATTGTGTATATAGTGAATGAATACATAAATTGTGTATATAGTTAATGAATACACATATTATTTATCTGTCAAGAGCATCAGACAAACAGGAATCAGCTAGTCTATATAATTTCTAGCTGGAATATTTTCTTGCTCCAAACTATCCAGTGTTCCAGGTTTGCTAACAAGAGGCAAATTAGCTTTTATATTTTGTCTCCATTTATTTTTTCCATTTTTCTACCTGAGGAAGTAGAAGTGAGCTATAAAGTCAGAGGAAAAGAACAATAAAGAGCCTGTATAATCCATACAGTGGATAATCCCTGTCTTTGTAATTAATGTAATTTCCCATATTTATATAGCAATCAATAAAGAAACGCAACTGACATACAGATTATATTATTCCCCAAGTGTAGATCCTATGCTTATTCATTCACAGTCCCTTAACAGAATGCCTTACACATGGTAGGCATTTAATAAATATTCAATTAAATTTTATAAATGATAGGACCAATCTTATCCCTTCGTAAGTAACTTGAGTATATCAGTTGATACCACAGCTATACGGCTAACTAGGTCTTCCTCTCCCCCTCCCTCATCTTCCAGCATCCCTATGATCAGCAAGAATTGGATCTAAGATGACCCTACCCAGTTGTAACCCTGAGGCCTTGTGTCTCAATGATGCTTAAAATAGCATGGATAACGGAACAAGTGTGCCTATGATTGGTCATCAACAGAGACATTTTTGCATGCTCAATAAGCAGCTAACAGAGGCAACCCCTTGCAATCTACATTCATTGTTCATTGCTATGATGGTGAAATTGTGTTAACATCCAGCAAAATTGGAGTTAATTTTATTTAGTAGAAATAGGCTTAAAACTAGCTTCCCAAGTTAGAATAGTTTTGCAATTTTACCATCCCATAGTGATCATGAAAAAAATACTGTTCGTGAGTTTTCCTCTTTCATTTGGTTAAAACCCCCTCCTCCATATAAAATTAGATTCTATACTGATAGTATAATTACTGTATAATAGAGTTTGCTCAACTACTCAACACAAAATGCTTTGCTTTCATAGCATTTTAATATGAGCAGCATAATGGGCACCAGCTTGAAAATCAGCATGCAGAGAAGGAATCTAGGACCCCAAATGAGCCCAAGTTTGTAAAATTTGATTCAGCTGTTCACCAAACTAGTTAATTCTAACCGACTTGACATTTGGATATCAAAATTTTCTGTTCATCGTTGTGTGTTTGGGTTAAAAAGAAAATGGTCTGGCTTCACTCACACCATAATGTGGACACCTGCCCCGTAGGTGGTGGTCTCATTGCTTCATATGCAGTGGGGGGGCCTTATCTGCTCCGCAGTCATGGCTCCGAAGCACTGATATTAAAAAGCCAGACGTTCCCATGATGCATCAGTTTTAAATTAAATTAGACTTTTCTATTTCTTCCACTAAAT
The DNA here is from genome assembly GCA_017311185.1 of Proteles cristata cristata. Lineage (NCBI taxonomy): Eukaryota > Metazoa > Chordata > Mammalia > Carnivora > Hyaenidae > Proteles > Proteles cristata. Next base: position 360,107 of record JAESUZ010002841.1, read on the forward strand.
ACCGCTTTTATGGACTTAATGGCTCTGTGTTGTACACCATACACTAAAACCGTTTACTCCTTTGGGGATAAGAGATTAACACAAGTAATATAGTGAAACCCCTTATTTACATAATTGCAATTTTCCTTTTGCTGTAATTGAGGCTTTTTTGACCTTTTAAATGTCCAATATTGCCAGAGTTAGCATAGTTCACACTGCAGGCCACTTCATTCACTAATTTCTCTGAAATAACTAGTAAATGTCCCTATTGTTTGCTAAGAAACAACTAAAGGGCAACCAGTTTCTTTTACATACATCCAATGGCTGCTCCCAAAATCGCTCAGTTTCCATAACAGTAACAAATTTAGGAGTCTCATTAGGGAACATAAAATTAGGACGGGAACTGAGGGAAAAAATAGGACATCATAGGGCTTGTGCCTTAGTACAGACAACTATCCACTGTATGCACTCAATTTTTTTTTAAACGCATTTGATCTGGCTGAAAAGAAACATAGCCACTGGGCTCATGCCATGCCTCTGGCCTGAAGGCACAATTCACAATGATGGCACTTCACTAAAACAAGGATACTCAAAAAAAAAAAAGCACTCCTAGGTCATCACCTTCCAAATTGTTTTCTGAAGTCCAAACTCCTGGAACTATATTTCAATATCTATTATTTGAGAATTTTTGCACCTACAAAGGAAATTCCATGAAATTATTTTTGCTCGATGCTTTAAATAGGTTTTCAATTATAAACATACATATAAACATTAATGTTTTCTTAACTGTGCTGACTCAACACCATAAGAAACAGCCTGGACAGTTTTAAGAATTTCCCTGTATTGGTATTCTACATTTGCAGCATTTTCTCTTGCCTTTGCTTCTAAAAGAAATAGAAGGCATTTATTGCAAACAATGTAAGTGTGGAACACAGTGATTCTCACTAAGCACCCCTTATACACACTCTCCTTGAAGCCCACTGTCTAAAATGAGGTGGGGTATAACTGGTTCTGGCCAATGGGCTGCAAGAGGAAGTGGCATGTGCCCTTATGGACTGAGAAAAGGAAAAGCTTTTGTACTGCTCTCTGGTCTCCTCCCTGCCATGGTAACCAAAGGGGACAGATTGTTCCAGAAAGTGTAGTTGTAGATGCTGAAGCCCATAGTAGCAGGGTTTTATGAGCAACTGTCCGTCTAACAAACTCACTCCTCACCTACCACCTACAAAAGTCAGAAAGAAAGAGAAATTTTGTTACATTTTTTTAAATGTTTATTTCTTTCTGAGACAGATGGAGGAGACAGAGCATGAGCGGGGGAGGGGCAAAGAGACGGAGACAGAAATGAAAGCAGTCTCCAGGCTCTGAGCCGTCAGCACAGAGCCCGATGCGGGACTTGAACCCACAAACGGTGAGATCGTACCCGGTAAGGTGGACACTTACTGACTGAGCCACCTAGCACCCCAGAAAAAGAAACTTTTTTAACCAAAATATACTTAGCCTAACCCAGTTAAAGCCGTAATCCTACATCTTTACAGGAACAAAGACTCTGTTCCTTGCCTAGACTTTCATCAGCTCCCCTCAGTACTCAGACTTGGTGTCCATCCTCAAGGGGCCTGTCTCACCCAGTTTCAGCATGAATTCTCCTAAGTCAGTTTGGAGAGAATACCCCATCCTCAATATCTGAACACCCTTCATACCTGATCACATTCCTCATCCCCACCCTCCCCCAAGGCGTATCTGGTCCCCCTGGCCTGCCTTCACAAGAATCCTGTTAGATCTGTTTAACCAATAACCCCCAGCCTCCCCTCCCTACACTTGTTAGTAATTTTCCATCCAGTGACCCCACCCTGCTCTTGGCTATGAATCCCCATTTGTCCACACTGTATCTGGAATTGAGCCCAGTTCTAGAGTGAGGTCTCCTCAGTTTCTTTTTTTTTTTTTTTAAATGTTTTATTTACTTCTAGGAGAGAGAGAGAGAGACAGCGTGAGCAGGGGAGGGTCAGAGAGAGAGGGAGACACAGACTCTGAAACAGGCTCCAGGCTCTGAGCTGGCAGTCAGCACAGAGGACGGTCTCGAACCCACGAACCGCGAGATCATGACCCAAGCGAAAGTTGGACGCTTAACCGACTAAGCCACCCAGGCGCCCCAGGTCTCCTCAGTTTCTAAATAAAATTTGTTTTGACCATTTTACTGTTAAGCCCTGGTTTTTCCTTAACAGTAGTGATTTCTTTGTCTATCCATTCATGCCACCTGGTTTCCCTCACAACTTCTAGATCAATACATAACCACAACCACTCTGGGAATTCTGTAGAGTTTTTATGAACTTCTCTGTGCTCCCAAATTTGTTTATCAACACTAAATCAAATATAGAATCCCAAGATTAAGTTTGAAGAAAAATGTTGCTTGATATCCATTTATGGGGAAAAAAGGCTACTAGTTTTTATCCTTAATATTCTATAGATAGTTCTAAACTGGCAATCTTAATATGTAACACTTCACCTGCACGTTAATGATTATTACTTTATTAGGAGCATACATATGTTCATCATTGACACACTATTTACAAAGTGTGGAGGTTTGATTGATTTAAGAGATTAAGGGATAATTTTGTTTCCGAAATGCAGTCTTCCTTGGAGGCAGGATCTGCATTTCCGGACACTCTATAGGTGCTTCCTGTCACTGTATTTTGATGGATGAACACTCTATTCAAGAACTCAAACTGTCTCCCATTTGTTCATCAAAGCTGCAAATGCAGAGAGAATTTGCTGAAAGAGCCACAGAAGAGTAAATTCCAGACAAATGTAAGACAATATGACAGAGGAGCATTTGGGCCAAAATAAAGCAAGCAAATTCAACGGTTCTAAAAAAGATTTTTTTTCTTGGCCAAATAGTATATTCAGATGTAGATTCAAACAGCAAGCCTGCTGGTTCACTGTCAGCAAAAAATGCTAAATAGGAGCTAACTTGTCTTCCTGGAGAGTGAGGAACACAGTCAAACTGAAAAATCACCTGAAGTTTGAACCACAAGCCAATTTAGGTCAAGCTGAGCAAACAGACAGGTCTGCTGGTCAATTCAAAACCAAGTTATTTTTTAAAAAGTATATAAGTACAAAAAACCCCCACAACTTTCCATGACAAGGAAAAACCCAGAGAGCAATTTTAGGGACTAATAACATAGTTCCCATTCAGATCCATCCCTGACCGCGGCCTGGGGCGGTCCCCACTGCGCCTCCCAGCCTTCGTCTGCGTTTTGTGCTGATAAAATCAGAATACAATGAAAGTCAAGGGCAGCCGGAGGACTGTGGGGGCTAGGGAGGAGGGGCAGTCCCACCCACTTGGCCCAGGTTAAAATGGAGGCTGTAACCGCTGAGAGCAGATTCGCACTTTTTTTTTTTTTTAAAAGCACCAGCTGAGCCTGTCTCTCAATCGCCCTCCACATGAGTCACCAAGCAGCCACTGGGTGTGAGATGCTGGCAGCGGTAGCTTTTATCTCTGACACTCCTACCTCCTCCTGCCCCTCCTCCTCTCTCCTGACTTTCTTTGGTAATGGAGGAAAAACACTTTGAAATCCCTTTTATCGGTTTTGGAAATGGTTTACAAGCCATTCTTTCTGAAGGGGCTAGGAGTGTTTGCCAAAGACAGTTCAGTCATGTGAGATTTTAAAAGGTTATTAAACGCATTTGCTGGTGTACCCAATACACTTGTGAGAGGGACAATGTCACCGAAGAGTTTCGGGAGGGGGGTGTTTTACGCATATTTATTGAAAGAGAAAAGTTACACAGCATGCATGGATTTCTTCAAAACTTATCTTTTTGAGATTACTACCAGATACCGACAATTTCTAAATTTCTACTAGAAACACATTATAACATGCACATAAGAACAAGATAATGTATTTGGTCGTCTGAGGGCACCACTGCTATAAAGCTAATTCCATATTTTTCCCTTTCCCTTTCCCTTCAGTTACCATGACTCATTAGATTCAGGTGAGTTTGATAAATTTGGGGGAGGATGTGCCTTGGATGCCTGCAACTGCAATGATATGTCTGGATCCAAATGTCCTTATCTACAAAAAGAGAAAACTGAACTCACAGTACCTCTAGCTCTGAAAGCCTACAATTAGCAATGGCTGTGGCACAAAAACAAGGTGATTCAATAGGTTTTTTTTAAAAAAATCACCAAAATTGGATTATTTTGGCAGGCAAAGGCAAGTCTTCCGCTGGCAACCCAAAAGAATCCTTTTGCAAATACGCATTTAACTGACTAAAGAACACTTATGGAGTTCTTTTCTCCTGGAATTAGATTGGAAGTTCCTTGAAGCTAGAACCAATGTCTGTAATTAAGATTGGTATTTCCCAGAGGCACCTGGGTGGTTCACTTAGTTCAATGCTGACTGTTGATTTCGGCTCAGGATCAATTCAGATCTCACAGTTCCTGAGTTCGAGCCCCACATGAGGCTCTGCACTGTCAGTGCTTGAGATTCTCTCTTCCTCTCTTTTTTCTCTCTCTCAAAACTTAAAAAAAAAAAATTGGTATTTCCCAGAACAAAATCAGGAGACATCTCTCATAGTGCTGGACAAATGGTCTAGCAATGAAAGAAGTTATTAGGCCCCTGAAAAAGAGCTCCCAGGCCACAGACTGCTTTCCATTGTAATTTCTGCCATCCACAGGTTCAATGGAAGAGGCTTCCAGGGACAGACAATGAATAACAATTGGCAGGAAAAGGTCCAAGAGCATTTTAATAGACAACTATATGAGGCTCCTAAAACCTTGGCACTGGCTTTTTTTTTTTTGCCAGTGATATTTCTGCAAGAAACCGCTCCTTCCCGGTAGTCTTTGTAGAATGCATGGGTTGAGCACTTGAGGATGGAGCTGGGCATTGCTGAGCCAAGTTGCTTGATCTTTGTATTGAGACCCTTCCCTGGCGAAGCCTGGTGCCAGATGAGCACTGATCCTGAGGACACGGGAGCTGGCTCATTGCTGTAAGGCAGCTCTGGGCCCGGAGCGGTGGCCCCCAGGGAGGCCGCATGCACAGTCTGAATCGGCAATTCTATTTTGCCAGAACCAAAAGGGAACAGTGGGAACTGGCTTGGCTCCTTTTCCAGATGCTTTTGACCAAGCAGGATACATTAAAAAAAAAAAAAAATCTGGCTTGACAAATGCAACAAAGAGAGAAATAGGTTCTGTTTGCCTTTTAATTTTAGCTGGGATGTGGTGTGCTGATTATTTAAAAGCAAAAAAAAAGGAAGGAAAGAAACGTATTAACATAGCTTTTCTGCTTCCTTGTTGTAGGCTAGCAGCTTCATCTAGTCAAGTGTCTAAGACCGGCTGCTGGAAGCCTTGGGTGTTTGTCCCCAGTCACCATCATCTCCTGATCTTGACACTTGATTTTTCGGTGCTTCACTGTGTCTTTCTATGCCCTCATTGTAAATTCCTGTCTTCCTCTACCTCAGAAGGATGTTGTGAGGACAAACGAAACGGCTCCATGTTACTGCCTTCCCTATCCATCTGGCGCTCTAATGTGCAAGGACCACATGGAGTTCTGCCCTAGAAAATGGGGTTATGCCAGAAATGGAAGAAGCCAGAATGGAGCCAGACAGAAGCCCGATAGGACACTGAGTCAGAGACCCAGCCAGAGCTGGAATACTGGACTGTCACAAACTCACACGTCAAGGATATATCCCATCCCCCAAAATGCACACTAATGTGCGTATGTGACCCTCTCCAAGTCCCTCCGGACTTAACTGTTTCATCATTGGTTGAACTCTCAGGTGCAAAATTTCAGAGATTTACTACTGAGATTTTCTTCTTTTTACCAAGGAACAGTCTTTGCTAGACCTTGAGGCCTTCTTTCATCATCCAAAGTCCTAGTAGTGAAGGAACTAATCACTTTACCTCACTTGGGTCCAGCTAAGGCATTTTTGCAGCTCTTCCTGGCTTTGACACATCCAACAGAGTTTAGGCGACCAGGCAATAGGAACGAATTCCTCTGGGGGCCTGAACAATGCAGGGCCCTCCTTCCTTTGCGCCCAGCCTTTGCCCTCCCCTCCCTCTCAGATGCCCTCATCCCCTCACAAGGTCCCAGAGGCTTCTCCACCATGGAAACCCAGTGGGGGGAATCAAATAGAAGGGGCAGGGCAGAGAACGATGCTGTTCTTTGTCAGTGTTAATTGTGAGCCAGTTATCTGATCTGCTGTGACTTGCTCTTTCTGGAAAGGTCTGCATAATTTGGCAATAGAATTCCAGGATTCTCATTTCTTGTAAAGTGTGCCTTTGCCAATTGCTTTTGTCAGGACTCCCCATTTCACCTCATGTCTCTGCTCTCCACTTTTGTAAATGCACTGATCTGTGAAAATGAATTAAACAGATTGAAAAGCAGCTTTTCTTATTCATTGGAATAAAAATGGCAAATGCAGGCATGGCACATCCTTGTATGTAGCTCTATGAAAAAAAAAATTACTTCAGACAAGAGGGTGGCCTGCCTCTCTGGGGGAACCAAACCCAGAAAATGCTCTCAGACTCAAGTTAAGATGCTCCTGCAATCTAGAGTGATGTTCTCCTTAATGACAGCCCACAATGATAATCCAATTATTGGGCTTTCAACAAACCCATACTATAATGGCATCATATATTCTTACAATTAAAGTTGATCTTCATAAAAGCTATTCCCCTTTTTAGAGAAAGAGAGACATTTATAATGTTAAATAACTCTCATCTGAAGACATCTCTCAGTTCACAAATTTGTGGAGCAAAAGTACTCGGGAAGAGAAGGCGTACAGATGCAGGTTATCCACAACAAAAGAAGATTCTAGGGGCCATTTTGACCCTCTGTACCAGACCAGGCCAAGCCAAAAGCAGTGTTGGAGGGCCAGACTCTGAGGATCCCAATGCACTCTCATGGCACATCATGGGGGTTGAAGGGTTTGGACACCCTGTAAGCTTCAGACAAGTGTTAGCACAGAGGACCCCCATGACTGCCACACTGCACCACTCCAGTGAACATGCATCACAGTGCAGGCCTCGCCTGTTTGACCATCTCTGGAGACGAGAGACGAGAAGTACATCATGTGCATAGAAACTAAGCCGGTGGCCCTGAATGCCTTTGATAAAGAGTTCATCCTTCAGTTGTCTTGTTTCTTTGATTAAGGCTGCTGAGTAGAGGAAGCAGGGAGAGGAGAGAGGAAGCACAGTTCATTACCCAAAGCAGTGCATCACCCTCACCACCGCTTGCAAGCTTTGATTCTTTGGGGTTTTTTGTGTTTTTTTTTTTTTAATGTTTTATTTATTTCTGAGAGAGAGAGAGAGACAGCATGAACAGGGGAGGGTCAGAGAGAGAGGGAGATACAGAATCTGAAACGGTCTCCAGGCTCTGAGCTAGCAGTCAGCACAGAGCCCGACGCGGGGCTGAATCCACAAACGGTGAGATCACTACCTAAGCCGAAGTCGGACACTTAACCAACAGAGCCACCCAGGCGCCCCAAGCTCTGGTTCTTAATTCAAAATAATGGGTGAAGGGTTTGGTAAGCAGTTTTCCCACCTCTATGCTGGATATCCCCCACGATCTGCTGGGGGTTGTCATGAGGAATAAATAGGATAAAGCCTGAAAGTGACATGGTTTTGTACCTATAAAACGGTAAGTGTTCATTTAAGAGGAGGTATTACCACGGTGATTAGCAGTGTTCTTTTCTTAAATGGGTTTAGATGCATAGAAGATGAACCTACCAGCCTCACACCAAGGAGCAAGTAAAAATCTTGAGACTGGGTGAGAGCAGAGCCAAAGCAAATCATAGCACAACGCAGTAGCCCTTCAAGACTCAGCACAGTACCCTTGGGAAGAATGGCAGTGACATTAGCCATAGATTCCTTTTCATTTGTTTGCCATTTTAGACTCTTCCCAGAACACTCAGATCTGTTTGCAATGTTTCTCATTTGGGGTGGGACAAATTATTGTGTGGGGCTGTCCTGTACACTACAGGACACTGAGCATCCCCTGACCCCCTCTCCCACTAATACCAGAGAACACTCCCCACATTTTCAGTTGCTGCACAGAAGACAGAACTGCCCTGCTTGAGATTTCTCAGTCTTTGCTCAGTAGAGCAAATTTCATTGTGCCCTCGTTACACTTGGGGAAACCAAGGCACAGAAATGGCATGTGTGAGCACAGACAGTAGAAATGTCAGAAATGACATAATGCAGGTCACAAGTACCAATCAGATTGGACAAGGGAAGGGAAGTTAACACTTTTCCAACTATAAACACCATCTCCCCCACCCCACCCCATAGACATTCATCCAGTGAAAATCAGTCCTAGTGAGTTACTGATAATAGAAGTGTATTATAGTCCTCAGGATTGAAGACAGAAAAGGGTCAAAAGTGCTGAAAAACACTAGGATTTTCTTTCAGAGTACCTGGCTATAACAATGGGAGGTACAGGGGAGAGGAAGACAGCATAGGGAGGGAGAAATCACAACTCTAAAGCCTGCATACAAGGAAAGCAAATCCCTGAAGTGACCCCACGCCCATTTCCTCCTCAGGGTTTGAATACCTTGCCCATTCATCTGTCAGCAAGAGGTCACAAAAGGACATCTACCGACCAGCATCCAGTTACAGCATTTGTAACTTGTAATTCTCTTTAAGTGATATAAACATCCTCTTTCCTCTCAGCCTCTCATTCTGTCAGGTGGTATGATGGCATTTAGAGGCCACTTTTTTTTTATTATTGGAAAGTATTTTCCACTGTTTTATTGAAGTCAGTGAGAGTACAACTCTATATAATGAAATTTATTATGCAGCCAACTCTTCAGAAACAGTTTATTTTAAATAGGGAGAGACACCTGTGTTGGGTGGTGTTCCTTCAGTTTTGTATAAAGCAGAATAAATGGTGGCGGTGCACTGTGCTTGTACCGAGAGCACAGCTGGTTTGGTTCAGTGGCTTTATTTGGAGCCTCTGAATACATTTCCTAGCTTGAAAGGAAACTGTGGCTTCTGCTATGCAACAAGCTCAGGCTTTGTTTTTTGGAAGTCTTCAGAGCTGAAAGCCAGATTTGACCTGATGGGTGCTGAGTCTTGATTCTTTCCTGCATGCCTGGGACTCTAAATATTAAGGAACACCTGAATTCTTGCTAAGAGAAATAGAGGCTTCTGAATTCCTTTATGTGCCACAGTAGGTTCAACTTCCATCCAAGCTCATCTACTATTTGACTGACTTTTCTTCCCATTTGCCCCATCTAGCTGTTATTTTCATTGCTTAGTGGAAAAAAAAAATAGAAGTATTCAAATTTGGAAATGTAAAGCTAGGATCATAGAAAACATTCAGAACAATTTCAGCAAATCTAACACACACACACACACACACACACACACACACACACAGTGACCTTGGAGACAGAGGGGTGGGAGAAGGGCAGGTTGGTGGTAAGGTTTGCATTCAATCCTGAAACATAAAAAAGTTTCAACGTCACATGCCTCATTTTCAAGTCAAACATTTCTGGAACACCAGTTAGCCATGTGCTAACCACTGGGTGAGGTGCAAAGGAAGAGCTGGAGAGGACAGGGGAGATCAAGGCAACCAACACCAGTCCTTGGACTGTGCAGAGCACCTGTCTTCCTAGTGTGGGAAGGGCCAAGCACAGTTCTCGCACGTCTCCAGGCCTCCAGGAGCCTACTGTCTGGCTGGAGGAGGAGAGACACAGAAGTAGGGAGCTGGGGGGAAGCACCTCACAGACAGCAAGAGGTAACCATAGGTCAGAGGAAGGAGAGATTCGTCAACAGTCATTTAGGGTATCTGATGTTCCGCAGCCCTCAGGACCTCCTGCTATCTAATGGCAAAGGAGCCAAATGACTTTTTTAGTGGAAACCTGTGATACTTTATTAGGTAACATCCTCTTTGAGAGAGATTTATTAATTTATCAGCAGTTTTAGGGGTCCTATCATGCTGGCCAACGGAGAAAAACAGATATATTTGGTTGGGACTATGTACTCAGGTTACTTGCCGACTTTATAAACAGAGTACTGTTCCTACACCTTATTCCCATCTTATTAGCCTTCTGGGTACTTTGCCACATGACCTGGCAGGAACATGGCATCAGAGAAAGTGGAATGCATTTATCTACTCCAGTGATGTTGGATTTGGCCACATGACTTACTTAAGCCAATGGAATGTTGGTGCATTTGATGTGAGCCAAGATTCTAAGTGTATTTGTACAATTTGCCTTGGTCTCTTGTGCTTGCTACTTCTATAAGAAAAAATTGCTCTAGAAACCATTGTTTTGAGGATAATGACAACGCATATGGAAGAGATTTATATTCAATTCTCAAACTAGAGTCCTCCTGAGGCCCGCCTTTATCAATCAAATTATAGCAAACCTACAGAACTAAAAAAGGTGAGTGTGGCTGTAAGCCATTAAATTTGGGGGTTGTTTGTTTTACAGCATTATTGCAGCAATTCCTTATTTTTTTATTTTAAGTAGGCTTCACACCCTGTGCAGCGGCCAACATGGAGCTTGAAATCATGACCCTGATCTTGAAATCAAGACCTGAGCTAAGATCAAGACTTGGACACCTCATGGACGGAGCCACCCAGGCGCTCATGCAGCAATAACTTATTAATATCCCGACAAATATTATGATGGTATGACTCACCTTCAACTAGGATGCATGCATCTAGGGTTGACCAAACCTCTTGGTTTTCCTAGGACTCTCTCTGTTCTAACAGTGGAAAATCCTGCATCCCAGACAAACCAGGACAGTCGGTCATCCTTCTGTTTCTCACCTCTGATTTCTGAGTCACTTCCCTGTTGGTGCTAGCCACAGCTCTGCTATCCACATCCAAGGCCCTCATTCTGCCACCGACTGTTCTTGCTGGCCCAGACCCGGGCCCACCACTCCTGCAGCATCCCACATCCGTCTGCCTTCTCTGAGCAGTTTCCCAAGTGCTAGACCCATGTCTCTTCTGTTTCTCTGCAAATTTTACCTAGCTCCAAGAGCCGCTAATTGATGATACGATTTATTTATTACAAGTGAATAGTGATGTGTTATTCCAAAAGATGTTCCTTTTTTAAAGACTCTCGGAGTGGCAATGCCTTAACCCAGGGCTGGCACATACGGGTGCTGCTCCTGTAGCCATGGCACCCACTGCTAATCACTTAGGATCCTCTTTCCCAGCAAGCCCAGGTGCACATTCAAAACACTGCTCAACACTGTGCTTTGAGTAACCACTTCAGATATATTACAGTTGGAATAGAAAATGAATTCCACATGTCAACCCTGCCTCCGGCCACCAAAAAAATGTAACTCTAGTGGTGAGAATTTCACCTGACGCTGCTTGTGAGGTGAGGGGCAGGCAGAGCACAAACAGTAAACTGAGAATCGAGTGGCCAGGAATCCATTTCTGTGACGCTGATCAAGTTACTGCAATTTCCCTGGTCTCAGCATCTTCAGTTGTTTCAAAAGAAGGCATGAGAATTTCATTAATTTCATGCCCTTTAGGCTAAAATGTTTCTCTCTGAAATATTACGACTTTAAAGAATTTCTCTGGCATCTTCCAGTTTTTCAGGACTATGGTTCTATGAACTTATAACAGAGGGCTTCCTTTAGAAAAGACAGATCAAAAATAGGTGTGCTGACAGAATCCAATGAGACCATGGCTTCTGAAATATTGTGTTTGTGGTAATATGTTCTAGAAAACAGAAGGGAAATGATTGTTTATCATCATTATCATCTCATACTCCATCCTCTTCCTCATCATAGGCCTAGGGCAGCTTGACCTCTGTCAGGGGCACAGAGCGGGAGAGGCTCATAAAGATGATTTTCCTGTTGCCCCAAGAAATCAACAGTGAAAAAATTGCGAAGTCATCACATTAAGTTGTTGGAATCAGAAAATAAGTTTGAATGTAAAAAGGATGTAAGAACTTGACAAATACCTGAAGCACTTTAAACTTCTATATATGTATCTCAAAAACTGGAGAAACACATATACCTTCTTTCTAATAAGGCCTAAATGAATGAGGAGGGGAATTCATTATGCTGTGGTGGGGATTCACTATAATTTATCTAAAGCATTTAACCTGATGCCTGTCGCATTACAAGTGGTTTGCAAATGGCTCTGGCCATTGATATTATCAAAGTTATAAGCTTGCCTTATCTGGCAATTGCTTTATCTGAAGGAAGACCTGCATAACCCTGATCTCTAGGAAAACACCCCTGGCCTCTAGGAAAAGGGAGGCAAGGAGGTCTGTGCTCCAGACCTCAGAGCACTGGAAATGGACACCCTTGTGAGAAGATTAGCCATCAGGCCTTCCCGGCCCGGATCAGTATCAGCTAATCCAGAAACCTTACTGTCATTGCCCCTTATCCTTTCCTGGTGCCTTGTCACTGGGAGGGATAATCTGTAGTGGGAACCCAGAGGGCCTGCCCATGGCTAACACAGCTATGCCTGTTGACAGAGGGGCGGGGGGCAGGGGGGGAAGTCCAGCTCAGAGATCCAACTGACTCCAGAGGCTCAGACAACGTGAGTCATCTTGTCCCTGGGAGGTCCCTGCATCAAGATGACCCCACCACTTCCAAGCAGCTATCCCTCAGGACAGCTCTATAAATTTCATTTATAGGACATTCTGCGGGGGGAAACCATGGTATGAATGGAAAATCTCAGTACTGCTATGAGCTAGGTTCAGAGAAGAGAACTGACCACAAAGGAGCAGGAGGGGACTTTGGGGGTGATGGAAATGGCTATCGACTAGACTGTCCCCTGCAGGTATGTTGAAGCCACCATCCCCAATACTTCAGAATAGGACTGTAATTTGAAGATAGAGAGCCTTTAAAGGTGTGGTTATATTGGCCTCATTTTGAGGCCAATAGGGTGGGCCTTAATCCAATATGACTGGTGTCCTGATACGAAGCGGAAATTTGGACACCTGAGACACCAGACGGACACCCACACAGAGGATAGATCATGTGAGGACACAGTGAGAAAGTGCCATCTGCAAGAGAACTCAGAAGAAACCCAACTTGCCAACACCTAGATTTTGGACTTCCAGTTCTAGAACCAGGAGAAAATTCCTGCTGTTTAAGTCACTTGGTATTTTGTAAAGATAGTCCTAGAAAACTAATAGGAATATGTCTGATCTTTTTATTTTGATGGTGATTACATGATTATTGATATTTGTTGAAGCTCAGAATTGTAGACATACAAAGGGTAGCTTTCACTGTATATAAGCATTCCTCAATAAGCCTAACTTTAAAAACTCTACTAGTCAGATTTTTAAAGTTTGGCGGGAATAATATCTCTGTGAAGAATTTCCTAAATAGAACATTTTTTTAAAACTACACTTTAAATGGAATTAAATAACTAAAAATCAAATACCATTCTTTAAGTTTTATTTTCACTTTCCCAATGCAAACAAACAATTCTATAAAGCTGGTAATTATGGTATAATGCAATCTGTACTGTTATGGGTTTTTTTTTTATATTATTGATCCATAAATGCTTGCTGGTTCTCAAAGGATAGAACCTTCATCCTTAAAACTATGTGACTAATCCATTATCTATTAAAATTAACTGTCAATCTATATAGCCCCACTTATTTGAAGGTTCTAAGCTGCTTTGTTCATAAGATTATTAATATTAATCACCATCAATAACTGAAACACTTTACTTCTGCAATAATAAATATACATTTGTAGTTTAAATGGACAGAGATTTCAAAATTTAAATCACTTGCATGTAGAATGTTTACCTGCATTTTATGTGATTAGGGGCATGCTTTGTTCCTATTACAGGTTTTATCATGCTGATTATACATGATGATACAATCATGTAATCATTGATTGTGCCAAGTTCAGAAGTGCCATGTAGAAAATACTAAAGCCGGACATTTGGTTACTCAGCCTTAAAGGCCACAGTCAAGGTCAAAGCTAAAGCCAAATAAGCAATTTGGCCAAATACTCTACTGAGATTAAAGCAAAAATTTAGTGCATTCCCATATGAACTAAATTGAAATTAACTTCTTCTGTAATTCAGTTTATAATGACAATAAAAAGTGAATCTATAAAAATTCAAAATATTCATTTTGTGAGATGAGAAAAAGAGCAGACATTATAAATGTATAGTTCTCATTTACATCAACAAACAAGTCTGCAAATCTACACCTCCTGGGACCATCTCACAGTCCTCCTACACGCCCGGTCTTCCATTCCCCAAAACTCAGCCTCCCTTACACGTAGCAGACCCTTTCCCTTGCCAGATTTCTGAAGCTACAGTTCCGAAACTATTGAATTAGAATTGCAAGGGAATAACGATGTCCTTTCCTTTTTCAGCCCTAGAGATTTCTTTTGGGAACCCTTGATAATTTACAAGCAATTTTTGGCAACGCGGCCCCACCAGCAAGACTGGCATCTTTCCTGGGCCCGCCTGTAACCTCATGACGAATGCTTTAATAATCTGGCTATTTGCTGCCTCTCACCCTTCAGTGCTTTGCTCTGAAGACGTTTGTTTTTTAAATCTAGTTGAGGAAAAGGCCCTGAACAAAGCTGCTTTTTCCATGATTCTTTCCATGGCCTGCCCACGGGTCAGCATTTAGCAATGCCAATGCCTCAAAGCATAATTATTAGATGAGAGATTTCCTCCTGAGGCAACACAAGCTGTTTCCTTCTTTCATGAGGTAAAATGTGTACACGATTCCATAATCAGGCAAGTAGGGAAAATTACTGCTTAGCATATGCACAGCCCTGAACACAGATTCTAACACCAATCGGTAACAATATGAATTTAAGTCAGAATAGCCAATTTGCTAGTATGAAAACCCCAGACAGGAAACGGTTTCTTCCTTTTCTACCATAATAGCCCCAATGCACAAATAATAGTGTCTGAGAGTGTCAGAGATCTTCTATTAATATTTTTAATTACTTCCATGGATAGCCACTGCCTGCGCAGCAGCAATTACCTAGGGTAGGAAAGTGTATAAAATTATTCCTGCAGATCATCTATTTGGGGCTATCATTGCAACATGGGAGCTAGCTAGAGCATCTCAAAAGCTAAAATAGCACTCAGTAGAAAGAGAGCTGGAGTTGACCGGGTTCTGGTCTAGCTCTTCCTTGACCTGACCCCGAGGGACTGAGCAAATCCCTTACCCTCTCTGAGCCTCAGTTTCCTCACTGTTGAATGGGGAGAGTAACATGAGAAGTTCTCTGAGAGCTGACATGCCATCATGGTCAGTAACAGAGTCACAGCACAGTTTCCCATCAAGCCTAAATAAAGGTGTGAGTAGCTCAGCCCCTATCCTAGTGCTGCAGTTTGGGTGTGGCTAGTAGTCCAGAGACCCCCTTACTGTTTTCACCCCTGGGTCCTTATGAGGACTTTTCTTTCCCCTGAAATGTATACTTTTGGAAATGAACTTTTTCAAAAATTATTTGGATTCACAAAAAGCAGTCCCAAGGTACCCACACCTGATTCTTTAGACAAGTGCTTCTTCTCTTAGAGGCATTAAATTCAAGATCTTGAGGCTTAAAGATAGGGAGACATTCTCTTCATATTCTGTGGTGATTCAATAGTGGCATCCTTCATGGGAAACAGCTTCACTTGGCCCCAGTCAGTACAATGTTCAGATTTACAAACTTATATTTTATTTCTTCTGATGAATGCATAACAGTTATGTAGTGGAGATGCAATCAAAGATACTTTCAGACCTTGAGAGACTGAGTTCTAAGGAGAAGGTAAATATAGAAACAAATGATGTGGAAGCATTGTTCAAGAAAGGAAGAAATTTGAAATATAAGTGAAGAAAGGTTGTGACCTGAATGAAGTCAAAGTGGAACAAAGAGAAATTTAGACATTAAAAAAGAAAGACCAATGACAAATATTTGTTAGGGAAATCATCAGGGAGTTTTGGAGTTTAATTATTAAAACCTTCAAGAATTCACAGAATTCATCTAACAAGCTCTTGTTGAAAACTGTTAAGGGTTGCTCACCATGGAAGCATAATGCAAGAGAAGAGGCAGATAATCTGGGTTCAAGTCCCAATGCTGCCTCTTAGCTGCAGAACTTTCAGCAAGGGACTCAACTCCTCTGGGCCCGGTTTCCACATCTTTAAGATGTGTAGTTAGACTAGACCAAAAGTACAAACTGGAGATCCATACACCGATCACAAACTGGAGCCAAAACTTAAACATTTTGGAAATATTACATAGAAATGTAGCTCCCTGGATTTTCTGGAAAAGTTCGAGTTGCCCCTGACATGGGGTCAGCTTCCTGCATAGCAGCAATAGGGCCTGGAGCTTACTATCTGCGCCAGGATACTCCCCTCATTCCCAAGTGGTGCCTAGAGTCTTCAAATGTGCCCCTACCTGTGTTCTTAACCTTTGCTCTGCTTCTCTCACGTCAATTATGTGCCTGGGCGCCGGACCATTTATATTTGCAACCCTAGATAGCTATTCTCTATTAGCCTGTTCAGTTCTCAGACTTCATAATTCTTTAGAGGTCTGCATGGGAATGAAGGTTCCAGTGCAGTAAATTCTCTTCTTCCTCTATAATTTCAATCATTCCATTAGAGAAAAACACTTAAAGAGTTGGATCTAAAAAATTGAAGTGAACACACTGATGATTTAAAATGTCTTTAAACCTTCCACCTCTCACATGTTGCCGTGGTGTTTATTTTAGCTTCCTGCTCATCCACTTTGCTTCCTGTCCAACTTGATTTCTGTTTTACAGTCACATTGCATGGACTTTCCACAGTAATTAATTTCAAAGTCTAACATAAAACTGGTTCCTTCAAACTGAACACATCAGAAAGCAAAAATGCTTACTTAATGAGAATAATAGCTGGATGCCGAAGATGGAATTCTTGAAGCTTCTTAGGCAAACCTGAAGGACTTCCTGCAAACACTAAATCTTTGTCTTTTGGCCCTTTTGAAAACGATTTCCATGAAAGAAAATCTATTTTGACCAGACCGCACACAAACATGAGGTTAAAAATGTTTGCCTGACACTTTCCAATACCCCTGCTTTGAATGCAGCACTTTGTTTTGCTGCCATATTTCCTTCAAACGATGTGCTTTGTGAAAATTTTAGATTCATCAAAATACCTATGAGCAGTTTTTTTTTTTTTAGTAGAAAGTGTTAGCTAGCTGCTTGCATGCTTTTGAATGTGAGAGATTTTACCATATGTTGCCATATCATTTAGATTATGTCTAAGCGATGCCAAAAATCTGGAGGGGGAAAAAGGAGATTCTATTATCTATATGCTTTATTTGCAAGTCACCAAACAGCTAGATCACCCAGCTGTGTGGCACCATATCGCTAAAACATCTGGGTGATTAGCTGAATTATTCATTTTCATCAAGATATTTTGTCCTCCTCTAGACAATATTTGAGCTTCACACCCAGACCTGCATAGTATATGCGTGTGTTTACGTACACACATGCATTTCCAAAATGACAGATTTAAGCAACTGATTCAAAGATGAAATGCAGGGTCATAGCCTTCCCTCACCTCCTGCTGGACATTTGTAGCCACTACTCGCTCTTTTCTGTCTGTTCCCCTCCAACCCTGAGAGACAGGTAAAGGCAAAACTGAGCAGTCAGCTCCATACAGCCAGGAAGAGGGCAGTACCCTCATTCCCTGCAGTCCGGAGCTATGGGTTCTGCCCCTAAGCATGCACAAATGCTGGTAGCTGAGGCATGCCTAGCGGCAAGGTCTGGAAGAATCACTCGACCACATATTACTATTCTGGAAGCATGTACTATGCGCTAGGCTTAATGTCTTCTTTACCTGAATTGTCTCATTCAAGTTTCACAATAACACTATAAGGCAAGAACAACTACTCCCTACCAACCTCTTTTTTTTTTTTTTAACAAGAGGATTCAGAAGTTAAGTTACAGTAAGTGGTAATGTTTGTGTTTGAAGACAAGTCTGACTTCAAACACACACGATGCAGCCACACTGTCTGGGTCTGGGTCACATCTGGCCCCCTTCCTGAAAGTGGCACTCGAGCACTTTCAAAGCATGCCACTGCAGGTCTGAAGGGAGTCCTGGCTAAGCCCCTTCCTGGCATGACTATAAAGCAGACTGACAGTGACAACCATCCCTGTCTTGATCCAAACCTTCACTGCCGAACCTTAGTTAATTCCCTAAAATCCCTGGGCAGGGTTAGAATAGAACTGGGAACTACAGTTAACTGTTTTTACAACCACAGCACATGCCATTACTTTTTTTTTTTTTTAATTTTTTGTTAATGTTTTCTTTATTTCTGAGAGAGAGACAGCATAAGCAGGGAAGGGTCAGAGAGAGAGGGAGATGCAGAATCTGAAACAGGCTCCAGGCTCTGAGCTAGCTGTCAGCACAGAGCCCAATGCGGGGCTCAAACCCACAAAACCAAGAGATCATGACCTGAGCTGAAGTTGGACGCTTAACCACCCAGGCACCCCAGCACGCACCACTTCAATAACTAACATGGGCTAGGCACAGCCTGTGCTGCCCTGTTTCAACCTGTGCTGCCATATTTCCTGAATTTTCTAGCAAGTTTGATCTCAAATACTACCTCTCATTGTCAGTCTATTTGGATTTGGAACGTGTAAAATTAGGCTGCTAAGCTCCATGGGAGATTGTGACCTCATCAACCAGCTTGGTGTGTTTCATCTATTTGAGTCATGGGTGGCTGCCCTCCTTTTAAATGCTCACTGTAGTACCTTTAATACAGCTCTCTTCAACTCTGTGTTTTAGGAGGCACTTCTCCAGCAAAAAAAATAATGCATTTTTGTTGTCGTTGTTCTTGGAATGTCGGCAGGCATGATATATCACACCATGGTACCATGAGGGAGACAATAGAAGGAACTGAACACAGAAAACTTTTGAAACCAAACAAGCAAATAATTGTCATCCCAATTATTTCATTATGGCTGACAATGGAATAACACAAAGAACTGAGTGGCTCCCAGAATGGCACGACAGCCATAAAAAAAAACTCAAGACACAAAGAGTATTTCTCCGAGACAGCAGAATTCATACAATATGCAATGTACAGTAAAACCTTGTTATTCTGATCACAGCTTTTTCCCCAAATAGTATGTAATTCAAAACAATTCCCACTTCTCAACTGCCTAGACTGTCTTATTGTTGTTGTATTAAAATACAAGCTCATTTTAACCTGGCTAATTCAAAGTCAAATTTTGCAAGCCCTTTACATGGTAACTAAGGACTTTTACTTCCCCTTTGTTTCATCTCCTGGGGTCTAACTACCCCCACATCAGTTCCACAAATATAAGTCTGCAGAGTAAAAGAAAATCACCACATCGAGCAGTAATAACATAGGTGGGAAAATGTTAAATATCTGCTCTTTTGTAACATTCCACATTTTTTTACATTTGCCCTTATGTTTGGATATTCAACTACAACCTGAACATATTCAAAGTATATAATTTATGGAAAGGAAGAAGGAAAGAGATTCAATTTTTCACTGGTAATAAGATCATTAACATCTCAATAATAGCTCATAATAATACTATTTATTGGCACTAGCTTCACGCAAAAAATTTAAATGTATTCTTATAAGAGTCCTCACTCTTCCTCCATTTTATTGGTGGAGAAAGAGAGGAACCAAACAGTGAAACAGCTTGTCCCAGGCCGTGCAGTTACTCAGTGACTGGACTCAGCTGGACAGGAACTGTGGCCCATGTTTAAGAGGACACCAGTGAGGCTGTGGAGTCCAGAAGCAGGATACCATCTTCCACTGTCCTTGCATTCTGTCCTCACAGCACCAGCACCAGACCTGAGGTCCCCATCACAGCCTCATGAAAAAACTGAAACCCCTAAGTTTTCCATCCCATCCCCGATTTGCCTGTCCCCAAACATTAGAGACTATCCCAGTCACAAAACAACAATGATCCATTTAACAGCTAAGCAAACTCCGAGAGCATTTTCCAGCCCATACTTTGAGAACAGGAGAGAAGGGGACAATTTCTACATCTGGTGTCCTACAGGGACTTCAGGCCACTCACTGCCTGTGCACAGGAAAGGCAGATCCTAATCAGGGGCTAGCTGATTCTGAACCCTGCCTGTTCTACTACTTAGAATATTCAGTAGGGTCCTCATAACCCTTTTCCCCAACATCATTTTGACTGGACACAAACTCCCAATACCACACACCTAGGTTATTAAATGAGCACAGTGGATGCCATGCCCCTTGACCCTGTTCCTTGAATCAGGTTGATATTCCCAGCCCCAGCGTAATGCCTGTCAGTGCCAATCAACACACAGCTCTGCCCATCTCAGGGGAATTGCCTGGACCAATTTGAACTGCTTTACTTTGGAAGTTGTGCCAGTAGCCAATGATCTACTACCTTGGGCACAGAAGGCTGGCCCCTTCCTTTAAGGAGCAACCATCTGTGGAGGGCAATTTGCTACCCACAGCCCCCCCCTCCCCCTCATCAAGAGGTCCCAGTGGAAGCTAGGTTCCAGCTGAGACCTCATTTTTTAATTTCTTCCCCTGCTCTTCTGCTTTCTTCACTCTCCTTCTCCTGAGGGCACCTTCTCCGTATAAATCATGTACACAGAAATCATAGTCTCAGGCTCTCCTCCTAGAAACTATGACAATAGTCTTACCTGTTCTCCCAGACCCAAAACCTCCTAGTTCACCCTGTCCTACACACTGCCTATAAAATATCCTTCCTCAAGTAAAAGCATAAATTAACTCAAGATCTTGCACCATCTCCTTTCTACCTAAAACTCCTCAGCCTGACCAACTCCAAATTTCTATAAAAGGCATCATGTGATATTTTTCAATCACTATATAAAGCTTCTCCTACCTATAGAAATAGAAAATCTTCATAATTTATCATGTTCCTGAGCAAGTTATGCCAAAAATTCACTAGATTTTGTGCTGCCAGTGTAGCTGCATGTCTGTGCACCAGGAAGAATGAACACGCTTAGGTTTAAGAAGCCTCCTGAATCACTCTATTCCCTCCAGGACTGAAGAGCAGACTTGTCCCTGGTGCAATAGCTAATACGATTACCTCGGCCAGGACAATTGCCTAGTGAAGATGAATAAGATTCATCTTCAGGTTAGACTGTGAGCAAACTTTTTGTCATCAAGTTGCAACCTCTGCTTTCTTGGCTCTGAGACTGGCCCCTTTTAACTGTGGGAACATGGGGACTGGACATTTAGAGATTAATGGTAGGTACACATGCACACCTATAAGCATATGCATGTACACAGACACACATCAGTAGCTCCAGCTCAGGAAGGGATGAGGGCTGCAGAATATGATGGCCTGTACACTTGGAAATTTTTAAGAGCTAAAAAGCAATGCATATTCTATCTAAATAAAGTTTCAGTATTGCACTGAATGGGCATCAACAGTTTATATGAAGACTGTTAATGAGCTTATGACTCACACTGCAACAAAAATTCTATCCCATCATTATTAAAAGATTATCTAGTCCAGAGAAGGGAGATCAACCATCATAGGGGAAGATCCCAAAACATGGGGTATTTTCTTTCTCACATATGCCTTCCTTGTCTTTCAAATTCCCTTCCAGAGTAAATCCTTTATCCATTTCTTTTTGAGAGAGAGAGAGAGTGCACAAGTGGGAGAGGGGCAGAGAGAGAGGGAGACAGAATCTGAAACAGGCTCCAGGCTCTGTCTGAGCTGTCAGCAGAGCCCAACATGGAGTTCTAACTCAAAGACTATGAGATCATGACCTGAGCCAAAGTTGGATGCTTAACCAAGCGAGCCACCCAGGTGTCTCTTGCAATCTCCTTTTTTAAATTTTTTTTTTACATTTATTTATTTTTTGAAAGAGCACAAACGGGGAAGGGGCAGAGAGAGGGAAACACAGAATCCGAAGCAGGCTCCAGGCTCTGAGCTGTCAGCACAGAGCCCGACCTGGGGCTCGAAACCACGAACAATGAGATCATGACCTGGGTAGAAGTTGGCTGCTTAACCGACTGAGCCACCCAGGTGCCCCATTGCAATCTCCTTTTTAAACAAAAGGAGGGCTGAACTAGAATCAGGAAACACAGAAGCTTGCATGTGAATTTGGACAAGTCATTCTCTTTCTCCTTAGGCCTCACTTCCATCATCCACGAAAAACAAGGCACTGGACTAGGTTGACATAAGGTCCTGGCTTTTGCTAATGTTTTAGGAGCTTTACTGGAAGCACAGCAGTGGGATCCTGACAGCGTGGGAGCTTGGGATCTAGAGGCAAATTACCTCAGTTCATATCTCCAATTTACCACTTACTGTTTATGTCTTTGGGTAAGTTCCTTGTTAAGCCTGTTTCATCCTTTGTAGAATGGTGATAAAGTGAGCACCTCTCTCATGGGTTTGGGGTAGGGATTTAATGGCATAAATATATAGAATGTGCTTATAATTGTGCCTAGCACATACAAATATTCAATCAATATTTAACTGTGTGATTCATCCTTGTTTACTAAAAAAAAACTTAGCATATTTATTCCCCCACTAGAAGACATTAAGCATTGGTAGCTCCAAATAGAACACGAACATTTATCAAGAATTATGTGCTAGATGTTGTCTAAAAAGTTACATAAATTATCCCATTCAAACCACATCAAAATTATATAGGGTTCACATACTTTCCTCTTTTTTAAGGATGAAGAAACTAAAGAACAAAAAGGTCAAAAAAAAATGTGCACATGGTCACACAGAGTACATTTTTCCACACTTCACAACCAGCTCTCCAGGACAAGAAGCCTAATTTGTAGCCCAATTTTCCTTGGTGTAACTTCTTCCATCATGGACAGTTATAACTATCCAAGTAGCATCACTGAATACAGAACTGGGAGGAGATGGGCACAGTTGGCTCTCACGAGCCTATGGAAGCACTCCACACTCTCCTGGATGCAGCTGGAATGTTCTAGAGTGAGCAATCCCTGCACAGGCCATACGTTTGCACCCCTCTATTCCTGTGGCTCAACACTACTTAGAATGCAAAGTCATGCATACTCCTAATTAAGCATCTAATTTTAAAAACTCAAAACTCCTATTTTGCTTGTGTTTTAGAGTGCGAGTTTGAATAGAGTCTGAGCTACTTATTAACTATGCATCCATTTTCTTTTTATTAGTGGAAGCAAACAATTGTTTTACTTCAAAAGGACTTAGAACTGACTCCTCTTATCTGCTTCTCTGTGTACCACAGTTAATATCGTAATTTGCAAGGTATAATAAACAATGTTAAAAAAAATTTTCTCTTCATTTATAAATTTAATCTAGTCATCAGCAATATATAAATTTCCTGGCTGGTATGCTTCAAAATGTTTGGAATGCACAATTACTATATATGATAAAATTTTATATTATGCATTCTTTCTTATTGAGTATTTTATGCAAATTAATGTTTCTCAGTTGAAATTGTTGATTCATTTCTGCTAGCTTATTAATAACACATTACCAGATGTTTCTAAATCTCTCCATACTATTCCAATTCTTGATCAAGCCTGACATACAGAATTTCACCCAAAGAACCTTTTCTTTCTAGCCTTAATTTAGAATATGCATTGACTTAGCATTTAAATTTTTACTAGAAGAATAAATAAAAATATTCTCCATCTCTAATCCTTTGTGGTGACTAAAATACCCTTTTGGGCACCTTAAAGCCACTATATGATTTTATTCACAGATAACGTGTTGGTAACAAGCAAGGTGTCAAAGTTGAACCATGTGTTCTCCCCCAAGCCACTAGGTTTATTCTACCTCCAAGAATCTCCAGGTTTCAGGAGTCACCATATTGTTCTCAGCTGCATGTGATGGCCAAGGCTTGAGTCAGGGGGAGCCTCCCTGAGCAGTATCTCTCAGAACTAAGAAAGGCCAAGTCCAAAACTCAGGAATCCTCTCATGCCCTACCCATAACCCTTCTCAGCTCTGCAAGTCCAGGAAGAAAAATTTGGGATGGAGGTAGATGTTGTCTTTGACATTTTCTTCCTCATATTCTTTTAGCACCCAATGCCTCCTTCAGAAGTCTGAACCTTTGAGAGCCTTGAATAAACTAATTCAAGAATTGTACTAATAGGTTAGTAACTTGAGGGTTTCCTAACCCCAGTACCAAAACATCTTCATTTTAAATGACAACTGTGGAGAAAGGGCCACGATGGACCCAAAGAAGAGGTTGTTCAAAGGTGGGATTTGGGGACTGTCACACTAGAAAGTTTTTAATGGAAGGATATCTCCCAGCCAGTGTTCAAAAGCACATCGTGTCCACAGGTCTCTACCCATTGAGAACACCGTCTTCACCTCCATGTCCCCATCCCTTCCCCCACCTCCAACAACATTGGTCCCTCACCTCCACATAATTTCCAAACAGTAATTCTTCATACACCAATATAACCTATCTCCTCCCTTTATAGAGAAACAATATCCAGCTCTTCCCCCTTCTTCCACTGTTAGCAACAGCTAGTGTTTACTAAATACTCACCATGAATTGGTGTAAATGCTTTACACACATTAAGTGATTTCATTCTCATTCCATCCCTGTGAAATAAGTACTATTACCCCCCCCCCTTTTATTTTGTACATGTGAGAAACTAAGACAGTGAGAGATAACTGCCCAGGTGCCTACAGCTGACAGGTAGCAGGGCTCATCCACTCTGGCAGCCAGGCTTCTAACTGTGTATCCTTGACCACCACACTTGACTGACTTTCACAGGCCACATGTGATGTTACTCCCTTAACCTCTCCTCATTTTAACCTGAAGATTTGGATCACATCCTCTCCCAACCCATTCCCTCTCGGATGCTGAGTCTCTCATTCAGGTTTTGGTCACCTTGCCATCTCTTTTAACCTGATGGCAGAAACTCTCACTGTAATTAACATTTTCAACACCATGGGCTTCTTCTGTATTTACAGGGCACAGAACCAGACTCTCCCCCCACCACTGGTGAACTGTTGAATATTTTTAACAAGGCCATCTTGTTTTTCAAAAGAGAACAAATTGGAAGAAGGAGGTGTTTTTTTGCCCAGCTTCATTATAGAACTAGGTTGCTTCAGGAGACCTGTGTCTATTTCTGCTGGAGCTGTTACTTCTCTGACACTTCAAAAGAGCATTGCCCCTCCTGATGCTGAGTTCTCTTCCCAGGGGAAATGCAGGCAAAAGCACTGCTATCCGATGATCTTTTTAAAAATTCTATTCATTTCATAGTCACTACTTAGCATTGGTTTTACTATTAATAGCCAAATAGAAGGAGAACCTGTGAGAAAGGACAGGGTTGAACAGTGTATTCAAAGAAGGTAAAAAATGAAGAAACAAGATTTCAGACTGAATTCAACGTTTCAAACAATACTTTATAGAGATGAATACAGAACGATTCATTTAGGTGTACAACAGGTACTGAATACTGAACTACTTAAGAGACCAATCTCTAATTCAGTAATTCAGCAAATATACATTGAGAGCCAATGGTGTAAAGTTCATTATTTTTGTGCCAATAACACTTTTAAACACTATACATAGATTATCTTATTTAACTCTCACAACCCAATCTCTGAGAAACTATTATTCCCATTTTGCAGATGAGAAAACTGAAGAGGGTGAGTAACTTGCAGCTGATAGGTGGGTTGTACAGCTTATAAATTGGCAGGACCAAGATTTAGGTCCAGATTTATTTGACCATATAGTCCCAAATTCTTAATCATGAAGATTAAGAATTGTGCTTTTGCTATCCTCCAAGAAGGGAAATAAGAAAGAGAAATCAGAGGTATTTATCGTTCTCAAAGAGCTCACCAGCTGGTAGGGGAGAGGACACATTTGGGAATGACCATAATGCAAGGGCAAGTAGAGCCCATTACCCAGGAGAGGAAGATACTGGCATCTAAAGGAGCTTAGAAGAGGGAAAGAACATTTTTGGCTAGAGGAATCACAGCCACCTTCATGGAGGAAGTGGGATTTAATGGAGTTCTAAGAGATTTTAACCAAGAGGTTTGAAGAGAGACATTCCAGCCAAGGAAATGGTGGGTGCCAAAGGCCCAGAGAAGCAGAAGCTGGGAGTCTAAGTCTATGAGGATCTTAGAGAAACAGTAAGACACAAACCAAGACATGCTCACTACTATGTCTCTGGTCCTTCTAATAGGAGCTCAGGAACAAGTAAAATAAACAAATTAATTTGAGAAAGCTAAGTGGAAAACAGGGTTTGGAAGACTTTGAGTATCACAGTAAGAGATTGGATATTCTACTGTGAGCAACATAAAACATAAAACTTTTAAGAGAGGGACACAATCTGAGCTTTACAATCAACCAGTTCTGTCCAAGGACAGATTGGCTTATGGGGAAATTCAAAGACAGGAAGCCAATAAACAGTTTGTGCCAGAAGGAATGAAGGTGGTAGCCATTAAGATAGAAAAGAGGAAAGGACTGCAAAGGGTTAAACTCCGAACTTCCTCTTTTCCGTCAGCCCCTCCTTCTTCACCTCATCTGGATGCAGTAGAGAGTGCTTCTACTGATGCAAATTGCACTGGGTGTGAATAGTGCCTCAACAGAAGAGGAAAAAGAAATATTTAGTTAATCATCTTAATATTGTATCTCCATGGTCAAACATTGGACATTACCAAACATTGGCCTGGAAGTTTCCAAATATCTACCTGTCGGGAAATAGTTAAAGTACAAATATTCCAATTTTAGACTGAAGATGGTTTTTTTGTGGGGGCTTTTAGTTGTTGCTGCCTCAGGGTTTCTGTGTTAGATAAAGCCAAGATTATCTTCAAATTACCACCAAAGTAACATGTCACCAGTCAATGCCCATCTTTTTTAACTTTCTGCCCTGGCCAGGGGCTCACCTACACTCATCTAAACCTGAGAGCTTTGGTCACATTCTATGAATTCTGCAGAAAAAGAACAGGGAACTATAGAGTCTGGCCTGCATCTTACAGTTTCACAGTCGGGAAAGTCTTCACGTCTGTTAGTATCCCATCTCAAGTTAAAAAAAAAATCTCGGTAAAATACTTCATATTGAAACATTAGTTAATATCAGCAAGATGATGGACTAATGGAGCTAGAAGAGATCAAAACAAGATCTATTGTTTGGTCTCCTTCCCTATTCTTCCTGGTATCGAGAACCCAGAAGAATATGGATCACATGTGTCCAGTCCCTTTCTTCTAGGCTCACTGTTTCAAAATGCCATTCCACCATGGAGGAAAAGAGGAAGACTAGATAAGCTCTTCCCAAATCTTCCCTTCTGGGGAATGAAAGCTCTCTCAGTGGAAATACACTCAGATCTAACTTAGATGAGCACTAATTGATAGGAATTATGTCTACACTGTATTATTAAGTGAAGAATGTTTCAAAGCCAAAATGTAGAGGAGAACTATACTTCGACACCACCAAGTGTTAGCCATTCTAACTCTTTTAAGTGGGATTATGAATTTTTTTTAGTCTTCTTTTTATTTACCTATCCTTTCACATTTATAATTCAGCAAAAAAAAATCCTCTTGCAACGAAGAACATTTAGTTTTAAAAATTATAACAATAAATACAAAAAATATATTGACAACAGCTGAGTACTCAAGCTTTTACGGTATAGCAATTTTGTGACAGTGCCATGGTTTACCAAAAGCAAGGCTGGGACACAGCTGGAAAGGTCCAGAGCAATTCCCTGGCCCAAGGCTCCCACTCCTGATGCTACCCATTTGTCTCTACCACCATCACCATCCATAAATAGGACACATGAGGTCCCCAACAAACACCCAATTTTCCCCAACAGTAACAACCAGAAACACAGAAAGACCATCTTCATTCTCTTTTCTCCCAACACGCTGTCCTCCTTGGTCCAGACCCTCACCTATTAAAGTTATGCCTATGCCGGAAGCTGCAGAGGACGCTTCCTCATCATGGAGATGTTTTATATCCAGTATCCTCTTCTCTGGATAAGTTACAAGTTTCCTTAGAAGCAAACTTTCCTAACACGCTGGTCTGTCTTCCAATTATCAGTCTAAATGTTACCTTCCTCATATAACTTATGAATACCATGTAAGCAATAGACACTGGAAAGGACATGGTCCAACCGCAGCTCAGCTGGCTTTCTCCTCTCTGTGCTCACCCGTCTGGTTCAACTACAAAGAAAACAAACCAAAAGACAGAATCCCTTTCAAGGTCTTGTATCCTTTGTAAGCAAACCTGCCACAAATGGAAGGCATCTCAATTTAATTTACTGATGGCATATATTAGAATGAGGTCAGAATGTATTTTTCAAAATGTTGAATCATTTTATCCATTTTCCCTACTAAAGCATCTCTTCAACTCATGTGCCCACTTAAAACTATTTTCTTTAACTATTCTCTTTAAGTACCAAAAGCAATGATTATAACTTCAATAAAAAGTAGGATGTTGACCTATACTTTTCTCATAATTGGCCATTTCTAAAAGAGATCAAAGTGGTTTGTTCGTCATACAGAAAGAAAGCACACCTCTTAGAATTGAGATGAGACTTTAAAAATAAAAAGGAAACCAGCATATGTACTCCCACTAAGACTTCTCTTTATCTTCTTTCTTTTGGGGTGAAGGGAGGTTGGGAAGAACTGCCGCTAGGTTTTGATTCAAAATGCTCTCTGGCTAAGGAACAGAAATTAAAGCCATAAAATGAATGTCCAGGGTACAGCTGACATGACTTCCCCAGACAGCCTCCCCAAACCCTGTGTTGGCTTCATCTTCTCACAACCTGCTATGCTTATTTCCATCTGCGGTTTTGGCTTCACCCAAAAGTGTGGAAACTGCCTCATCTTTATCTACAGTTGTCAACTGTGGCCTCATCTTTATCTTAACAGCTCCTTAAACAAAAGAAAAACAAAAAGAATATGCTCTTCCTGTTAAGCTCAATAATGAGCACAACAGTTGATTAGCTCACTTTCAGTTTGACCAGTTGGGGCCTAGGTATTATTTTATGAATGGTAGTCACCATCATATGGAAAGCATGACTGTGCTAAATAATAGGTTTATAGTCAGAGAGATAACGCATGCAGTGCTATCCCAAAAGCCTGTAGGAGCCTCGCAGGTAACAAAGAGCAAGGGAAACTGAGGCTAGGACACAGGTAAAGATGGGACCCGGGGGGAATTCAGTGTGCCCTCCCATTAAAAGACGACAGGTGATTGCAGCTAAGGGCCAACAAGAGTTCAGTGCTGTCAAATCTGACTTTTCTACCATGAAAGACCTGTCATCTTTCTTAGATGCTTAAAGTTAAGATCAGATTAACGTGGAGGCTCCAAGGTTACTTGGATGCTTTCAGAACAGAGATTCAACTGACTGCTAGAAGAGGCTATTCCCAGAAACCACAGCCCAACAAATCAAAAGATCAATAAAATACCCAAAATCTTTCTATTTCTGTACTCAAAGAGTAGGGGGTTATCACAAAGGGACAAGTTTCAGGAAATATTTTGGAACAGGAGTATTCCTCAGACTGTATACCCCAATAGTGACTACCTATACAAGCTGTCTTAAGGCCCAGCCTGAGGTTCAGCTTGCCTCTTGGGGAAGATACGAGTTACTACCACTGCAAAAAAAAGGAGTGGGGGGTAACAAAAACATTTTGGGAAACAGAAGGATTTCCATGTTAAAAAAAAAATGTTTTTTTACACAAGTCTCTTTGATCCTGGAAAGGTTCAATTAGAGAAGACTTCCCACATCTGAATTCTGTAAATTCCTTGATTTGCATTACTTATCACACACTAGGTTAATGACATTTCATATCACATTTCTGTTATTTACATCCCAGCCATTCTGCCATTATCCATTTAGACAGTTGTCAAGAGGGAATAATCCATCAGACCTTTCCCTTCTTATGCAATGATGACACAATTCTTAACACAAGCCCTGAAGTTACAAAAACAGTTTTCTCAAAAAGGATGTTTGAGTTCCTCCCGTGCACCAGTATTAGACACTGGGGGGAAAAAGATGGATAAAGAAAGTGCTTGTTCTAATGTGAATTCCAGTCTGAGTGGGTGCCAACCATAAAAAAAAAAAACTAACCAAATGACAATGTGAGAAAAAAAAAAAAAAACATGTGTCTGAAAAAAATGCTATGGTATTACTGGCGTGGGAGTCCCTAATTCTGCCTAGGAGGTGGAGAGGGACATTTGAGCTAACCTTTAAATGACTAAACTATAGGAAAGTTTGTTCCAAAACATGACACCTTGTCTAGAATTTCATATTCATAAAATCCATTATCTGGTTACTATGTAACTACCAAGCAAATTTTTTATTTAGTTTGCTTTCATTTGGGGTTTCCTTTTGTTTGTTTGTTGGACTTCATTTTTGTGAAGGGCACCTGAGAAATTTATAAATTCTTTTATTAAGTCCCATATTGTCCTTGAATTTAGTTGGGGTCAAATTATAAATGTTTCTCATCTCTTTCCCTAGCTGCTTTCTTTAAATAGGATCCCATAAAGTGACACAATGACATTTAATAATAAACCCAATGCATAAAACTGCTGAAGTGTTTGAAAAATATAAAAGCTTTATGACAATACATATCAAATGATACAGAATATGAAAAATCCTGGAACATTAGCAGGATTGGCTAGAAATAAACCTATCATAAATTAACTCCAGTTTTATGCAAGTGGAAATGGCAATTATATGGAAACAGAGGAAGATTCTTCAAAACCAATACTTTTCATGTTACTGGATTGATGACCCAACACCATGGATGGCCTGTTGTCACTTGATGATTGTGCCAATCTATTGAAGTCTTGAATCCTTAATTATGGTACTTTCCAGGGGATGGTCTATGGGTGAAAAACCATGAGTATTTTTTTGTAATACAACAAACCAGTCAGAAAAACAAAAGTCTCAGATTCTGTAAAAAATGAGAAAACATAGCAAATATTTTCAGATTTATCAAGCTACATGCCTTCAAGATAATTATCATTTGTCATTTTGGTTTATACATTTAAAAATCTGATAAAAGATCAGCAAGATTAAATCAAATGCTTTTAGCAGGCACTTAATGAATTTCCCCCACTACTGTTTACATTACTAGGCTATCTATTTGTACATCATCTGTCATTTGTTTCCAAAGGGTTCTATTTTCTGATATGATACTTACAGTGTGTTATGAATCAGCTAATTATACAATAACCTTTACCAGAAGCAAAACCCAAATTACATGGATTTCAGGTCAGTTATTTCTAATCCTCATTTTAAATTACATCTGTCTCTTAAGTCAGAAGAAGAAAAAAGAGGCAGTTGGTAAACAAGCCACCTACAGCAAGAGCCAATTGACGAATTTGTTTTGTTGGACAATAATAGCTCATAAGAGCTGTAAAGCAAATGATTTATATTTCCGTAAACTAAATGCCATGTATAAACACATTATTTTCATTCCTAGCTAGTGATACAAGTGGGTCCAGACTTACTGTCTTTGCTTGGT
This sequence comes from Proteles cristata cristata, assembly GCA_017311185.1. NCBI lineage: Eukaryota > Metazoa > Chordata > Mammalia > Carnivora > Hyaenidae > Proteles > Proteles cristata. Next base: position 391,445 of record JAESUZ010002841.1, read on the forward strand.
GAATTGCCTATCATACAGAGAAATAATCTCTAATGGTTTCCAAAATGCTCCCCTTGGAAAGAGATGGATAATAGAGGTGAATAACCCACTGTTTCAATGTTTATACCTGCACAAATGGGTTCAAAATCCTAATTTGATTTTCTATATTTCACGGAATGCATGAGATCCAAAAATTGCCTCTGTGGTGGAAAATGTTCTGCCCTGACATATTCAGTGATCTTTGGGCAAAATATGTTGAATGGTGAAATGCCTGTCCCCTCTTTTCTGCCCCTACCCCCATCCTTACTCTCTCCCTTGCTACCATTACAGTATTTGGCACATTCATGATTCCTAGAACACCAGATGAATGTAGAGTAATTGACGTTTAAGGAGGCTGAGTTAAGGAGAAGGACTTCCCTCTTCCCATCACTTGTTAGCATATGGAGGAGAAAGGTATTCTTTGCCATTTTTGGTAGATGGGCCACGTGGGTTTGGTAAATAGCCCACACATTGGTTTGTGAACTGATTGTTCCAATCAGATGAGTCAGTAGAGATTGGAATGTTAATTTCCTCGAGAGGATATTTGTCTCTGTGGTTCTGAAAAAAAAGGCATAGTGCTTTTTACCACCAAGCTCCATAACAAGGAAAGTCCTTGCTGTGATCTTCGTTATGTGCTTTTCTAAAGGAAAACTGTTCCTCACTATCACCCACTTATATCATGCAACATAACCTGTATGTGAATGCTAATAACTGAAAGTGTTCTTGGCCAAAATCAAACATTTATATGTCCTGTTCTAGAGTTTCAGGACCCTCCCAGGAAGGAATAAAGAGGTGCTGTGTCTACTTTTAGGCACTATCCTGATTTTCTTTACCTATGGTTCTTTCACGGACCCACCCCTTTTAGCAAAGTGAATGCAGTGACAACAAACCCCTCACAAAGACTCACACAGAGCCATGGAAAGGAGGAACATCTATTTCTAAATCCATCCTAGATCCTTTATTTCCATCAGACTGTTTTTCTGATTCAAGGAGGAAAAAACATTTCCTACACACTTAGCAACCGGATTCTCATCTATCAAATCTAATAAGTGCTAATATATTCTTAAGTGATGAAGAAAAGTGTTACAGGGAAGAAAAGGCCAAATCTCTGGGCTTTCAGGAATTTGAAAATAGCCTGAAAAAACATAGCCCTTTCCCCCATCACGGGGTAAACCACCAGGCAGCACTTTTCAAGGAGGGGCTACAAACCCACCCTCCGACCCAGCAGAACAAGTATGTTTTGGGGAATGATGCTGAGTATCCATTATGTCAAAAGCCTCAGGGAAAATTTTGGTCCTCAAACTACTTTTCTTCCCCCTTCTCAGAGCCAAATTTTTGCAAGGACTTTTTAATGCTGGCTCTCTTCACACCCACACCTCCCCCTCAACCCTCTCCCTGGATTTGTGTATTCTCATCTCTCCTCTTCCCCCTACAACAGTCTCCTAACAAGTCATTTGGGGGCCCACTTAGAAGTTGCCCTTTTTTATGAGATGGCTTTGTCAATCTCCCCACCAAACTAAGCACTCTGACTCACCATTGGTTACAGTACTTATGACACTCCCTGGTCATCATCTACTTTCAAAGGTAACCTTAGCATCAGCCATAGAGAGATTCATACAGACCAGAGTCTGGCTCTCAGGCTTACAAAATCGGAAAGCAGATTTTGACAACACATCAAGAACACACACATTTGCTAATAACAATCTCACATTGATCAAGCTCAGCAACCATTGTGTAAATCAGAAAGTCAATTTATTTATAATAAAAAATAATTGGCCTTTGCACAATATTATATAGCCCATTCTTATGTCCTGCCTATAGCAGTCAAATCTCACTCAGATTGCCTAGAGAACGTGAGACCAGATGGAGGCAAAAAGAGGAAGTCCTATAATTCAAATGTCATAGCTTTTTCTTAAGCCCGCCTTCACCTCCAACAAAAAATCCCAGCCCAGCACTGAGACCCAAACACAGTAAGTCTACTGGATAATGTTCACTCCCTTTACACTGGATAGTGCTTGGACAGGCACTGGCAATATTTGCCTCTAGACTCTGCTTTTCTATCTTCTGTATATTGACTGACATTCTAATTAACAACTTTCCTTCAGAAATGTTAACATAGGTTGCAACTCAAGTCCTGCTGGCCTTGGACCTACTCTCTTTTGCATACCTCCAATCTCTTCCGTATTGAATTGTCAGGTGGTTGTTTTTTAAATATGTTTCTTTAATGTTTATTTATTTTTGGGAGAGAGAGAGAGTGCGAGCAAGTTGGGGAAGGGCAAAGAGAGAGGGAGACAATCTGAAGCAGGCTCCAGGCTCTGAGCTGTCAGCACAGAGCCCGATGTGGGGCTTGAACTCACAAGTGAGATCATGACCTGAGCCAAAGTCGGACACTCAACGGACTGAGCCACCCAAGCACCCCTTGAATTGTCAGTTTTATTGGTCCTAATTCCAAATTCTGGGCATTGTTCCCTGTATCTTCTACAATGACCAGCCTGGCGCCCCAGGACACCTATAGACTTAAGTTTCACACCAAAACCTGTTAACAGTCTCAAGGAAACTAAAGAATGCTAGGCTGACAAATTTTAGATGAATCATCAAGTCAGCCTTGCTGTTGATCTGCTCTTTATCTCTTCTCTCCCATAACTAAGCCCTAATGTCACCAGCCCACTTCAGTATTTTGAGACATGCCTCATTCTCCCTTGTCTGAGTCCTTGCCCCGGGCATGGTTCCTTTTGGACTAGAGTCTTGCTGGCTGCCTTCATGACAGGTTTCTGCACCCAGCTACTTACACCCAGACCTTTCCAACTCAGCACCTGCCCCCTCCCACTGCCATTTATGTGTTATCCCCTTCTCTCCTGCTTATAAGCCCATCCCAGCCTCTAACTAAATTGCTCTGATAGGCCATTCTAATCTTCAGACCCAGGCCCTTCTCCTTCCCCATCTCTGGTTCAGCCCATATTATCTTTTTTCTCTTACTGGACAGAGACAAAAACATAATGAGATGAATTAAATTTTCATTTTCCAACTGTTCATGTTGACATTAGGGTAGTCACATAATAAGGTAAAAATAAAGATATCACTGAGGAGTTCTTCTCTTCTCATTGGAAACATACTAAAATAACATGAATTCAGTCCACGTTAGCAGGCATTTCCAAATTCTACCACAGGAAAGAATACTGGCTTAGGAATCAGAAAACATGACCTACTTAATAAATGTCTGCCGTCAAAGGAATACATCCTGTGCTGCTCTATCCCTAAGCTAAAATGACAGGGCCTACCCCAGTGGTTTCTAAAATCCTTTCCAAGTCTGAAAATTCCATGACCACAGGAAGGATCAATTTTATAGTTGCTAGCGTGTGTGCATGTATATATTCATATGTTTATGATTGTATATATTTTCTCTGGAGAAAGACAAGGTGTTATATAACCATGTATTAATGATGTGGTTTGCTAACTTGAACCAGAGACTGTTCACGAGAAGCTTTTACTGTGAGAAATTCCTGTAATTGTGGCCCAAACGAATCCTACAGAACAAAAGAAATGAGACTGCGCCTCCCCCTCCCCCTCCAACCCACTGACCTGTGGCCACAGGCCTGGCTCAGGCCAGGACCCCCAGAAGGGGGAACAGCTGGGGCCTGCTGGGACAACACAGGTAGATCACACCAGCCAATGTTGCAGAGGATCCGAGGCTACCCAGAAGCAGTTTGGCTGCCCCCCAACGAGATTATAAATTCCTCAAGGGCAGGGAACACATCCTTTATAGTTTTCCTGTATCCATATGGTGCAGGAAAGGAAAAAAAAAACAAAAAGATTTTTGAGCTAGCAGCCCAGCCAGAAGCTGAAGAATGTTATCCGCCCCCATCCCCAGCCAGCCTCCTCCCTTATAATCAGAAGAGGAAGACATTCAGGAATAGCTTTTAAGAAGTGCCTCCCTCCTTCCTGCCTAAGAAGATATGTAAGTAGTTCAGGTTTTCCCACACTGGAAGGGGGAAGTCAAGGCCATTGATGTATTGAATGAGATGTTCCTATATCAGAAGGATAACAGGTAACAGGCCAGCCAAAGCATTCTGTTCTGTTCACTTCCCATGACAGTGAGCTGCTGAGCCAGCAACACCCCTCTCCCCATTATAAGGCTGACTTAACTGAAGCACCAGACCAGAGACAGACCCTGTTCAGACACCAGCTGTGTGGTTGGAATCTATGTGACTAGAAACAGTCCAGTCAGAATCGACAGGGCCCTACCTGAACACGTGCATTACAGTAGCAATGTTGGGCAGGGTCAACTTAGCTAAAGTATATTTTTTTAATGTTTTAAATTTATTTTTGAGAAAGCACAAGCCGGGGAGGGCCAGTGAGAGGGGGATGGAGAATCTGAAGTAGGCTGTGCACTAACAGCAGAAAACCAGATGTGGGGATGAACTCTTGAACCTCAAGATCATAACCTGAGCCAAAGTCGGGGGCTCAACTGACTAAACCACCCAGGTGCCCCTAGCCAGAGTATTTCTGATTGTGCTACCTAAGGTGGGTCCACTCAGGACCTTGGAAATAAAACAATTTACTGAGAGATGGGAACACTGAATATCATACCCAAATATCCTCATGATTAAATTTAGTCCCCTCGCTGGCACATTTCAACGAAGTTGAATACCCAGCTGGGTGAATGAACTGTCACTAAGTATTGTTAAATTCTTCTAGCTTCCTTGACTGAACTAGCAATGAAGTTTCAACTTAGATGCTAGTCCTCTCTCTTTATACTTTATTGTTGGCTTCATCATCTTCGTAATTGTCATTATCACAAAAGCAATCCGTGCTTGTGAAAGGAGTGCAAATAATATATAAGGAGATAAAGTTACATTTTCTTATTCTTTCCTACCCTTCCCCTGGCCCAGCTTGATAGTCTCTCACCTACTTCCTAGAGAAGATCAGTATAGGTTTGTGAAAACTTCTAAAATTGTTCCATACGTAAAAGTGTGTATGCGTTGAAAACTTATACACGTAAATGCATACAAACATATGCACATTCATACACACACATACACACACATCTAAACACATATATATCTTATTTTCACAAATTGATCATCGTAGTATACTGTCTGCAGCTTATCTTTACTGAAGAGATCTTTGGACGTTAATATGAAAACAAGTATATCGACATGTTATGTGGCTGCATAGTATTCTATGACACAACTACACTATAATCTATTCTGTGGTTCTTTGTGTCATCTTTGCTTTGGAGTCCACATTTATAATAAGCATTCTTTCTGAATTTATTCAAGCTCCGTTTCCAGTGTAGGGAGCTGACTTCTCCCGTTGCCGCTTCCACTACGGTTGCTATTGACTAATTGTACTACTATATATGGTATTGATCTTTGTCTCTTTCCCTTTGCACTTCATACACTGCTCTGCCTGGGGACATGAAGACAGCCATCCCAGAGAAACCTTCCCTGAATGTCTTCTGTGCTCTGCATCCCCCTGTGCTGGGCTATTTCCAGAGACGTGCTCCATCTACATGGCTTTGCTGACCATGCTCCCTTCCCATGGTTTAGACCCTCCAGGATGCATTTAGACTTAGACCATCTGTCCCTGAATATTAGATCTCAGGCCTTGGACACTGTCTAGGAAGCTACACAGTGACCTCACTAGTTAGAAACCTCTAGTTCAATGGACACATCTGCTGCATCCAGAATGGCCTCATCCTATCATATTTCTCTGAATCTCTGCCTCCCAGGTGTCCTCATATTCAGAGGAAATTTACTGTATCCTACGTTTCCAGGAAGAAAGAAGTTCTGAGTTAAGAGTCACTAAGGAAATTCTCCCCCATTCCCCACACTTCCTTGAAATACAGGTCTGTTGTAAAAACACTATTTCTACCCAGCGCTGTGGAGTCAAGGAACAAAATTAAGTATGCTAATACAGAAAGTATAGCTCCTTTTTGAACTGCTGCTAGAAAAGCGTCCTTAGGATCCTGAATTTTGTTAACACCTCCCTAGAGCATCATATTTGGATCACACCAGCCCCAAACACATTATTTCAACAGCAGATAGCAGGATACTTTGGCTTCCTTGTTCCATAGGCAGTTGGGACGGGCGGTAGAAGAATTGAATGCAAAGTGCCACTTCTAAATTAGACATTGCAGCTGTGCAGACTATCATAATGACTTCACCCAAAAAGCACGCAAAATCTCCAAGATGTCAATCATGTGAAAAAGAAAAAAAAAGAAACAATAATTAAGGCTCCCAACCAGCCAAGAAATCCTTTCCCTCTTCATTAATGGCCCAAGACTTTTTTCTCCTGAGTGGAGGGCGTCTCTTGTGTAGACACAGCTTGATGGCTGTAAGGTTCCAGCTGTTTAAGTGGAGCCAGCCAATATCCATCAGGATGTTAGACAATTGCCAGGAAAACTCTGACAAGCAGCTCATTTTTCATCTAAGAATTCGATTGAAATTCTATCTCCCTCACCCGTGCAGTTTAATTTAATCGATAGAACATTACACTATGTCACATTTAGTATTAAAAATAAATGATACAGACCAGATATTTGAACACTGGGCATTTGTTTTTGCAGGCATTTTGACTTTACAGTGGCAAACATCCCAACTTGTAGTGCTAGAGAAGCCAAACACAAAGAAGTGTCACTTCGAATTAAGCAGTTACTGCTTTACATTTATTGGGGTTTTGGTCCCATACTTTCCTCAGATTTCCAGTCCCTTTTAACTCAACCAAAGTTCTCATTAGTGACAAGATCTAGAGAGGAATGGAAATGCTTGACGGCACAGCCTTTCACATTTATGGATTGCTGTTAGGAGGCGAACATGACAGATGTCTTGGGTAGAAAAGAAATATTTGCAGCAGATTATATCACCACTGTTCATTCAAGTAAACTGAAGCGGCATCACAGTTTAGAATTTCAAAACACAGAGTAGTTATTTCAACATATTAGTGGACTTCTGGGTGATGATTTGTTGCCAGAAGTAATAACCCCAAAGCATAAATCTAAATGTAAGCTAAATCCATAGTTGCACAATGGTTTCTGCCCCCAGTGTGTTCATTTGAGATAGAAGCAGAGAATTTCTGGGCTGGAAGGAATCCTGAAGATCATTTTAACCCAACTGAGAAGGCCTCCTTTTTTTAAATAGAGGAGGAACTTGAGACACCACAGCCTCCGTGCAATGCCCAAGGTTACACAGTGGGTGGCAAAGCCAAAACTCTAAGCCAGCTCTGACTGATTCTGACGAAAAGGTCATCTCTCCTTTCTTGATCTCCAAAACAACATCAACATTCCACCTGCTCATAAACTTGATCCGACTTTTACTTTCAGCTTAAATGTGAGCTTCCAAAACCTTTTCTCCCAGACTTATAGTCTCTTCCACACACTCCTAGTCCTGCTCCTGACTTCTCAATATTTGACACAACAGGTCTTTTCTTTGGTTCCTCAAACCTGACCCAGGTTGTTCTCCAGACTGACTCAGCATCTGTTTCTTGGGTTCTGAGATGACCACTACAATGGCCACCTGCCTGGCCCACTCAGGTCCTAACCTTCCCAGAGGTTTCTTCTGTCTTTTCCCCCCACTAAATGTGCCAGCTTCAGCCCTCTCAGCCTCCCGCTGGGAAATCCTTCTTCCTTGTTGCCAGTACCTACATCATCAACAGATGTTAAGTGGACCCCCTTTCCCTCCCAGACACATATAGGTTCCATCAATACTGGGCCATCATGGGTGATTTCATACAGCATTTTATCATCTTGATTTCTGTGTGGTTTTTAGACTTTTAAATTGACAGGTTGTTTTTTTTTTTTTTACATGTATATAACTACACTTACTGATAGCAAACGTTCAAAGAAATGGAAATTTTCATGTGCCACTGGTGAGATTATAAATGATTATAACTTCTTAATGTAATCCAATACCTTAAAAATGCATATACCCCAGCATTACCCTCCTACCCAAAGCAGACAAAGATGCAAGATTAAAAGGCAAATATCTCTAATGAAGACAGATGCAAAAATCTTCAATAAAATAGAAGTAAACCAAATTCAATAATACATTAAGAGGATCATATACCATGACGGAGATTTATTCCAGAAATACAAGGATGGTTCAACATCTGCAAGTGAGTCAATGTGATACACAAAATAAATGCAGAGAAAGCATGTGACAGAACAGCATCCATTTATGATAAAAAAAAGTTCCCAACAAAAAGTAGGTTTAGATGGGACATACTTCAAGATAATAAGGGTCATGTGTAACAAGCCCACAGCTAACATCATACTTAATGGTGAAAAACTGAAAGCCTTTTCTCGAAGATCAGGAGCAAGACTAAGATATGTGCTGTCACAGCTTTTATTCAAGACAGATTTGGAAGTCCTCACTAGGGCAACTAGGCAAGACACACATGTTGGAAAGATAAAAATAAAATGGTCACTTTTTGTAGATGGCATTTGATACATAGAAAACCTAAAGACTCCATCAAAAAACTGTTACAACTAAAAAGTGAATTCAGTAAAGTTGCAGGATACAAAATCAAACACAAAAATCTTTTGTTTCTATACACTAATAATGAAAAGAAAAGAGAAAGAAAATAACCCCATTTACAAGCACTTCAAAAATAAAATACTTAGGAATAAATTAAACCAAGGAAGTAAAAGGCTTATCTATGGGGAACTACAAGACATTAATGAAAGAAATTAAGGACACAATAGATATTCCATGCTGATAGATGGAGGACTCAATATTGTTAAAATACTTCCCAAAGCAACCTACAGATTCAATGTAATCCCTATCAAATAATATTTTTCCAAAAAATGGAATAATCCTAAAATTTGTATGGAAACACACACACATACCAAATAGCCAAAGCAATATTTAAAACAAGAACCAAACTGGAGTCATCACACTTCCTAATTTCAAGCTATATTGCAAAGCTGTAGTAATTAAAACAATATAGTACTGGCATAGAAACAGACACTTAACTTAGATCAAGGAACAAAAGAGAGCTCACAAAATAGCCCATGCATATATAGTCAATTGATTTATGACAAAACAGCCAAAAACATGTGATGTCAAAAGGGTAGTCTCTTCAACTGGTATCTGGAATTTGGGCATTTTTGTCTACAATTCCATTACCAGAAATGTATCATAAGAAAGTCATCAGAGATGGTTATTCACTATGAGAGTGCTCACTGTGATAGTTTTGTCAATGGGAGATATTAGAAACCACATAAATGTCCAAAGATAGAATGGTCAAATAAGTTATGGAACCTTCATACAAAGGAACTCTAATCATTAAAAGCACTGTAGTAGAGGGGAGCTTGGGTGGCTTAGTTGGTTAAGTGTCTGACTTCGGCTCAGGTCTGTGAGTTCAAGCCGTGCGTCTGGCTCTGTGCTGAAAGCTCAGAGCCTGGAGCCTGCTTCAGATTCTGCATCTTCCTCTCTCTCTGCTCCTGCTCCATTCACACTCTATCACTTTCTCTGTCTCAAGAATAAACATTTTAAAAAATGTTTAAAAAGCATTGTAGAATATATGTTATAAAAGATCACATTCACATGAATCACATTCATAATATAATGGCATTTTAAGCAGCTTATAAGAGTGTGTGTCATAATGCTTTTTTTTTTAAATTTACAGTTACAGATCTGGAAATTTATAGTCACAAAGCTTGGCAGTATATAAAAAAGGTTTGCAGTGGTCACCCTAAGTAATAAGAGAGCAGGTGATTGTATTTTACTCATCTATATTTTCCAAAATTTCCATGTTAAGCCTGTCACTTTGTAAATAATGTTATAAACTATATCAAAGTCTGGAATGATGTCATTAAATCTAGAATCTATTCATTTATTTATACCAACTATGTGTTAATTACGGTTAGGGACTCCCATACACTTAAAATCTATACAAAGATAAATAAAACAGAAGTCTCTGATCTCAAGCAGCTCACAATTCAATTGGAGAGAGACAAAAACAGTTACTGTTCAATGGGGTGAGTGCTTCAGGAGCACAAAGAGGAGCCCCATCTAACTTGGAAGGAAACCTGAACAAAGAAGGGCCTGGTGAGCACAGGCTTATGGAGTTAGCCAGACAACGGCACTCGGGCAAAGCATATCCCTCTGACCTTAGGACTTTTTTAAGTATTTCTATCAGCATATTAAAAATAACCCCTTTATGAAAATAAAGGAGAAAAATAAGGCTTTTTGTGGCAACTAGAGATTTTCCTAGCATCAGCCTTACAGGTCATAAACCTCAGCCTTGCAAGTGACTAAAAGAATGATCGGAATCCCAGCACCAATTCCCTATGCAGGTTGGGGATCATCAGCCTCCCAACTAACTCCATCTCTTTAGGTCTATTTGGAGAAGACCTCAAAGCAGTTCATGCATCACCACCTGATTCTCAGTCCCCTTCACCCCTGCCTTGTTAGGACCACTGCACACTACCACAACCCACCTTGAATCTGCCAACAGCCTACAGATATCTTTCCTTTTCATGGGGGAATGTGGTGAAGGAGATAGGCAAAAAAGTTCTTTTATTAGAACTTCTTATGTTCGTTTTGTAACTATTTTGACAAACACCTGTGCATCAGGTCACATGAGAAGAAAAAGCAGAGAACTGAAAAAGTGGCTTCCCCCTCAACATCACAAAAAGAAACAGACTCAAACAGGGACTTTCTTTCCTCTGAAGCCAGCACTCTTTCGAAGCACCACCTTTCCTCCAGATGGTTCTAGGTATCAACATGTAGTTTTATGACGAGCACGGGGACCATCCCTGACTATGCCACTAGGGTTTCCATGGCTTCATCAGGGCTGACAGTCGAGGCACTTCGGCCTTGTTTTCGGCTCGGTGAAAGTAACCAGATGCAACCCTAGAAGGTCCTCACTGAGCGTACAGTGACAAGAACATCACCACAAGCCTGTTGTCAGCACATCCTCTGGGCTGAGCTGATGCCCAGTAGACACTGAAGATTTCCACAGAATACAAACAAGCCTTGAATGTCTCTGTGACATTTCCACTAAAGCTACTGACTGGGTCCTATTGGTTGAGCAAGAAAATGACCAATTCCATCTCTCTATTTTTAAGGTCAGGGTTTTTCTCCTCTCTGAATTAGCTTCCTCAGACTACTTTACATACACATTCTAGTCTCTTAGGATCATTTAAACTTCTTGCTGTAAAATTTAAAAATAACCCATTTCTGATTACTGTCATTCATTGCCATCACTCGAAAATGTCAGCAAATAGCTAGGAGTAATGTCGCCGGCTCCTAATAACAGTGAAACATTATGTTCTCAGAGTTGTTTATAACAAGAGGAAAACTTAGAATTAGGTAATGTTGATGATTTAGCAGTCCCCTGTGTTGCAAATACTAACAGACATTGAAGCTCACAATGTGACCTTTGAGAACACATAAAAAATACATGATAAAATTGGTAGTCCTGGCATTGTATTTCCCCACAGGCCACCATCAGCATTGGGAGGCAACAGACCCTTATGCCTTTGATCACAGTAAAGTATGAGGAGTGATTTTGCTTAATCTTAAAAAAAAAGCATCTAATAAAAAAAGAGAGCTTGCTAATAATTAACTATAGCCTCGGGACTTCTCTGGAGGACCTTTTAACTCTTTCAAAACTACCTTACAGAATGGACGGATTTATGATGGTTTTCTAGAGCACAAAGGACATATTCGGCATGACCTATTTCAAGAGAGAAATGGTATAGCCAAGTTAAATAACCTTTTCAACGTGCCGAAAATTTTTTCCCAAGACCTATTAATGTGTTTTGCAAGATTAGAAAATCTTTTTATTTTTCACTTCTTTGTCTCTTTTAACTTTCGGTGGGGTTGCAGGATATGCTGGTGTGGTCAAGCACTGACAGACTGCGTCTATATGAGCTGCCATCCTAGGGATCAGTGGATTGATTAATCATATAAAATGAGTATTTTCTGTGCTACTGACTGAATTTACACAGTTACCACATTTTAAAACACATTTTGAACATCTAGGGAACCTTGAAAAAACTCCAGAATGTTCCACAAAATACTGAGAAGGCTTTAACATTGGATCTCTTCTTGTTCCTTTCCACTCTTTGGCTTCCAGAATATCAAAATATGTATTATCTTACAGTTCACGAGAACTTTGCCTAGAAGCAAACCCCTCAGTTTGAACTCACAAAATCATAATAGATTTTACTGGTAATGAAAATAATTGCCTTTGTGTTGTAGAGAATTAGCTCCCTAATTCAATCAAAGTTGTGTTTCACAACACCAAAATAAAAAAACAAAAACGATATACAGCTATAAACCACTGAATATTTTTGGGTTACTGGGGGCTATAAAAGAGGTAGCTAAAATTTCCTCCAGACAATAATGTATTGGACTTTTTTGGATACAGTGGGCTGTATCCTCCAGCCCACTATTAGATTAACATACATTAGCACAGCTGGGGTTTGATACTGGTACAGATAGATGATTCATATCTGTGCACTCACTCTTAATCTCTCAAGGTAAAAAATTAATGTCACTGCTACTCTAACAGGTACATATTAATAAAAGATCACTTTAAAAATAAACAAAACCCTCCATGATAGAATTTATCACCCTCAAATTTTGAAGTATAAGATACTCATTTGCCTATACTGACATGATGCTCTGCTTCAGGATCTCAAAATATTGAACTAAGTTATGACAATATCAACAAAGACACTTTTACTCAGTAGGATGTTAAGCAGGTAAGACATTAAAGTTACCATTTTGAGGATAACCCTTTAACTTGTATAGATCTGATATGTCGCCATTCTTTTACGTTAGTCCTGGTAAAATTAATCTTTCAAGGCCCGTCTCTTCAACTAACAAGTCCACTCTCTTATCTGTACTGTTCTAATTCCACATTTAACAAGGCAACTGAATTTGGAGTGAGGTGGCTTCAAATTACATACTGACCTATCCCTATCTGACTGAGTGACCCTTATTTGTCATGTATGGACCTCAGTTTTCTTCTTTGGCCAAGTGGTTTTTCACCTGCTCTGCTTGCCTAAAAGAGTTTCCTAAAGATCAAATAAGACTTCTATGACTTTTATTTTTTTAATATGTGAACACTATGCTATGTAAGCTCCTTATATCAATTAGAATTAAGTTCAGTTGATGAGGAAGACAATCCAAAATGATAATGGCTCACACCCTACGACACAAGTGAAAACTTCATTTCTTTCTTACATGAAGAAGCACAGAGGAAGCTTTCTAGGGTTGGTGTAATGGCTACAGAAGGCAAGGACCCAAACTCTTTCTCTTTTGATGTTATTCCTCTTAATGCTCCACCGTTCCTAGCACCCACCTTCCTCATCATGACCCAGGTGGCTACCACCATCTTTACATTCCAGATGGTAAAGAAGAAAAAGGGAGGAGGCATTTGTCCTCCCTTCAAGAGTATTTTCGGGAATTGGCACATGATGCTCCAGCTGGTATATACTAGCCAGAGCTTAGAGACATGGCTACACCTACCTGCAAGAGAGGTTGAGGAAGCATGTGCCCAGCTAAAAACCAGACATCCTATTACAAAGAAAGGAGATGGTGGTTATTGGAGATCAAACAGTAGTCTGTGACACAGGTCATTTTTTCAGCTGCCATAAGAATACTACGTGCTTAATGCCACCTTACTTTGAACCCCTATTAAAACTCTATCTGGGTTACATTTCTGCTAAACTCTATTCTCTAGTTTTTAGATGACATGGATCATGCCATAAACTAACTACAAGAGATATCTAAAAGCATATAATAGTTTACAACTGCCAAAATCTCTAACATGAGATCCCTTTCCAACTTCTCCCTACCCTGCCTGTACCACTAACTGCCAGAAGTCAAATTTATCCCTGTAAATATAAATGTAATTTACATAGTTTCCTTGATTAAAGCTTGTAGCAGTACCTCTGGCTAAGGAGACCATGGGTTCCCATTTGTTCAAGACAGTACTGGCTTCTGTCTCTTGTCCTTAGTATCCCATCCAGTTTAGCATTGGTTCTGGATTTTTACTTTTTTACCCAAGTGATATTAATGCATTCCTACAAATATTAATATTTGTATAAGCCACGCTGCACTTACTGGACCTCTGCTTTATGTTTCCAGCTTCTTCCATAGACTCTGCTGGTACTGTGTGAGAAGCATGGCAATGAATAGATTTCTTAGACATTTGATTAATTGAAGTCTAGCCAGTGATAATCCAACTTTCTCTCCCCAGTCCCTTCAAGATGCCAAGAACAGCACACATCATTCATAATTCATTCATAAAGTGAACTGCACTCTGACACATTTGGGTAGCGTCAGTTAAGTCCTAGTCCAGTGACACCTCTTTCAAAGTGCAGGAAGCTACCAGGCAGACAGTTGGCTAGTCAGGTGGAAACATGAAAATTATCAGTTAAATATAAGCGAAAATAGGTGTGGAAAATAGAGGCTGAGAAACTCTGCTTGAAGGGGATATAGAAAATTGTCTGAATGTTCGTATTACATAATCTATCACTTATTGTATAGTGTAGAGCTTTATATTTTATTGTTGGATAAAATGCATTTTTATTTTGTCATAATTCTTGTATCAATGAGCTAAAGAAATTCAAAATTAATGACAAATTAAGACTGAATTTCCTTTTTCAAGAAAGTGGGCGATGAAAAGGTAACTCATGCCAAGTATTTGTTAATAATTGCCATCCACTGTGTGTGATACTGGTATCACTAGCTACCTGAAAAGCCAATAGCTTAGAACTTCTGAAGAAACATCAGAAACTCCTCCAAAAGTTAAAAAGATTATGTCCAAACATAATTTAGCATGTGCAGCCAGAAAAGGTCAGCTTCTATATTCCGTAGTAAAGCATGACTTTTCATTTAGATCAAATGGATCTTCTAAATTAATATTGTTCATTTTTCATTCCAAGTTTTGTTGTGCAAGTATGAAAATAAAGGGATAGTCTTCACTATACTATCTCCATTAGTGGAAGAAAAACCTCAATTAATTAAATAACAGTTTTACATCAGAGCCTACAGCTTCAAATAGAAAATCAGTTCATTCAAAAGTGGTGTAATTGTCTTCATCCACTTTTCAAAATAAAATCGTTCATGCTGGCATAGTTGAAACAGCTAGCATCTTTACAAATGATATTGTAAATTCAGGTAGAATTTTCAATATTGCCAATAATTGTTTTTTGTTGTGGTAAAACAATCAGAAATTTTGATGGACCCCAGTATCACGGTAAAAAAAAAAAAAAAACTAACGAAATATATTTAAAAGACAGGAACGACACAGAACTCTACTTGGAATTGGTTGTAGTACCCACGTCATTCATAAGTTTCTCAAAACTAGCTGTAGTATTCTACTGTTTGAAATATTCTACTGTTCTCAAATTATATATATATGTATATTTACTACATAGTTACAATTATTTAAAGCTTTTAGTGATTTTTTTATTACTAAAAACAAAGCTTACAACAGGAAGTCATCAAAACTTACCCCTCTAAAAGCAACAGAAAAACTGTACCGAAAAATGAAATGACAAGAGTTTAAAGGGTATGTAAGTTTCAGTTTTGAAATTCTATAATTGTCCCTTACAATAGATTACTTGTAGGGAGAATCATTTGGTAGAGCTATTTTTAATTGGGTAAGTTTTTATTCTATTCTGGAGTGGAATAAAACTGAGAGTGCCTGTAATTTTGCAACATTTATATTTGGCAAAAATATGGAAACATCCTAAACAACTTATTTGATGATTTTTGTTATAAAAATCTTTGTTGAAGGTACAGTGAAGAGAGGGGGAAATAGCCCAAAATGTTTACACATTTCAACATGAAAAAAAATTGAATTAAGGACGTCCTCCATTTAGCATAATTTGTTTTCAACATTCTTCAGTGTCTTCAGGGAGAGGATTTTCTCAATTTAAAAAAAAAAGAGTTCATTGGAGTTATCAAACATTCTAATCTAGGTACCATAAAATAGAGCCTTAAACATTACTGATTTATAAAAACATTAAAAATAAAATCACATTGAAAAATATACTCAGAAAAATACTAATAGCATGGCATTAAAGATAGTTATAAACACAAAGCAGATGTGACTATGTATCAATTGTTTTGCTCAGAATAATTGTTTTGCTCATATTTTTATCATCATAGCTTTAATTTTTGCTTTTTTGCTTTAATATACAAAATGTTTTTATATTTTTAGAAAGCATTTTCTCTTTTAAAAGCTTAATAGGGGCACCTGGGTGCCCCTCAGTTGGTTAAGCATCTGACTCTTGGCTTCATCTCAGGTCATGATCTCATGGTGAGGAGATCAAGCCCAGTGTAGGGCTCTGCACTGGGCCTGGAGCCTGCTTGGGATTCTCTCCCCTCATCTCTCTATCTCTGTTTCTGTCTCTCTCTCTCTCAAAATAAATAAATAAACTTTAAAAAGTTGAATGGAATAAATATGATGGTCAAAAACATCCCCAAAATTAAATTCCAATGATTTTTAGCAGCCCCTTTTACTCTCAAAAGTGTTTCAATTTGGACATTAAGTTTTACCATCACCCTAACAATAGCTAACAGAATAAAGCCACATTCTCTGTGATGTGGCCTTCCGAACCTTTCCAGCCTCCTCTTCCACATTTCCACCCCACCCTTCTCCAAAGCCTCCCAAGCTCATGCCACACGCTGCACACTGGGCGGGGAGCAGAGGTCACCAGCTCTGCTCTGCCCCCACACTTGGCTCTGGCTGTGATGCTCTGTGCTTTCATAACCCTGGTGAACTCCAACTTCCCCATTAAATCCAACTCCAGTAACTTCCTCCAGCTCTTCCTGGCTCTTTCTTCCCACCTTCCCACCCCCAGCATTACTCTCATGCTCATCTAGGTCCTCATGGAGTTTTACATACAACTCTGACTGCCACGGCTCCACTGTTTTCTTTCTGGTCCTTCTTGCTGTCTGGATGGGAAGAGCCAAGATGTCATGAACTTTAGCCCCTTCATTTTTGTGCACTTAGAGCCTGACACAGTACCTGACACAGGGCTCATTAGGTACATGTTTGTTCAATGGACCGTGTTGTAGTGCAGAGCTGGCCTTTCAGAATCTCCTAAAACTACGTAGGCAACTCTCTGTTCCCTGTTTGTACATAAGGCCCTCCCAGGACTTGATCCACTAGCTGCTGAGCTCTAGCAAGGCCTGGATGTCTCTGGAGATGGTAGATTTACGATCATCTGCTGGCATGCTCCTGCTAGGTCTCCAAGATGAATAATTAACCTCAGCTGTCTGGGGATAGATTTTCACTTCATAAAAAGCAGAGATAGCAATTGTGCGTGCGTGCGTGTGTAAATGAACCCTGATAAATAAGCCAGAATGGGCCTACACACAAAATCTGCCTAAAAAGTCTGTAACTACCATAAAGGGTGAGGGATATAATCTGAGCCTGCTCCTTAAAGCCAGCCACAGCCTCCTTTTACTGGATAAGAGGGACTTAAGAAGATGCTCCATCAGAATGAACCTGTGACCCATACCATGGTGGGGCACCATGTTGTGTTACAAATATAATTTAAAGGTGTGAGTATAGATATGTATATGTGTACATCACCAACACCTTGAATAGAAAACAATTATTCAGATATCCACTGTCATCAGTAATGTTAAGAAGTACATAGACAAGGGAGCCCTGGGTGGCTCAGTCAGATAAGCATCCAACTCTTGATTTCGGCACAGGTCATGATCTCGTGGTTTGAGGGCTCTAAGCTGACAGCATGGAGCCTGCTTGGGATTCTCTGTCTCTGCCTCTCCCCCACTCACACACATGCTCGCTTGTTCTCTCTCTCTGTCTCTCTCTCTCTCTGTCTCTCTCTCTCTCAAAATAAATATGCCTTAGAGCTAGAGAGGTCTGTCAGAATTTTGACTTCATCTTTTCTTGAGCCTCAGTTTTCTCCTCAACAACACATGGTTAATATGGTCTACCCTTCAGGGTTGTTCAGATAATGAAAGAGAAGATCAGGGCATGGCTAGCTAAATGATAAAGTGGTTATATTTCTTAAGAGGTCCATTCTACCTGACTAATATATATAACCTGCTAACATCAAGCAGCCTAATTCTTATTCTCTGAAGTCCCTGAAGCCCCCCAGGTCCCATCGTTCCCAAAGTCTACCGTCAGTAGCATTTTCAGTGTAGCCCCTTCCACAGATCCACAGGATGCTGTTCCTGCCCAGGGGCTCCTCTGCTGCTTCACAGCAGGCAGCTCCCTCAAGAAAGCAAGAGGGAAGCAGGGTTCTGTGATCCCACCAAAATTTGGCTGGGCTCCACATCCAGCCTGGTGATTCACGTCTTTGAGTTGCTGAATGAATTTAAAGTGTTACCAAGGAATTTTGCAATTCACAGCAGGTAGATGTCTAAATCACAGAAGCGCTTTCTTCAAATAAGTGGCAGCATTTATTTGTGCCCACAAGAATGAGGGCACATTGCAAAGCACCATAGCAAACTTTTCTTCAGACATAAGAACAGACTGCAAAACACTAATGTCATTTTATCACCTTGTAATGTGTACAAATGCACAAATGCAGGAGAAATCTTCTCATGGAGAAGCCAAATTCACCAGCCAATGTTTTACATCTTTTAAATGTGGACAGTGAATTGATAAATATGAAAGGGAATAGAGGAGCGATGCTGATCATCGTTTCATGTGTCTGTTGGCCATCTGGATGTCCTCTTTGGAGAAGTGTCTGTTCATATCTTCTGCCCATTTCTTCACTGGGTTGTTTGTTTTTCCGGCGTGTAGTTTGGTGAGATCCTTGTAGATTCTGGATATCAACCCTTTATCTGATATGTCATTTGCAACTATCTTTTCCCATTCCGTTGGTTGCCTATTAATTTTCTGGGTTGTTTCCTTGGCTGTGCAGAAGCTTTTAATCTTGATGAGGTCCCAACAGTTTATTTTTGCTCTTGATTCCCTTGCTTTTGGGGATGTGTCAAGTAAGAAGTTGCTGCAGTGGAGGTCAAGGAGGTTGTTTCCTGCTTTCTCCTCTAGGGTGTTGATAGTTTCCTGTCTCACGTTCAGGTCCTTTATCCATTTTGAGTTTATTTTTGTGCATGGTGTGAGAAAATGATCTAGTTTCATTCTTCTGCATGTTGCTGTCCAGTTCTCCCAACACCATCTGTTAAAAAGGCTGTCTTTTTTCCATTGGATATTCTTTCCTCCTTTGTCAAAGATTAGTTGGCTATATACTTTTGGGTCCACTTCTGAGTTCTCAATTCTGTTCCATTGGTCTATGTGTCTGTTTTTGTGCCAATACCATACTGTCTTGATGATGACAGCTTTGTAGTACAGGCTAAAGTCTGGGATGGTGATCCCTCCCGTTTTGGTTTTATTTTTCAGGATTACTTTGGCTATTCGGGGTCTTTTGTGGTTCCATAAAAATTTTAGGATAGTTTGTTCTAGTTTTGAGAAGTATGCTGGTGCAATTTTGATTGGAATTGCATTGAATGTGTAGAGTGCTGGGTAGTAATGACATCTTAACTATATTTATTCTTCTTATCCATGAGCATGGAATGTTTTTCCATTTCTTTGTGTCTTCTTCAATTTCCTTCATAAGTTTTCTATAGTTTTCATCATACAGATTTCTTGTATCCTTGGTTAGGTTTATTCCGAGGTATTTTACGGTTTTTTGTGCAATTGTGAATGGGATCAGTTTCTTGATTTCTCTTTCTGTTGCTTCATTGTTGGTGTATAAAAATGCAACCGATTTCTGTACGTTGATTTTGTACCCTGCAACTTGGCTGAATTCTTGGATCAGTTCTAGTAGGCTTCTGGTGGAGTCTGTCAGGTTTTCTATGTAGAGTATCATGTCATCAGACGCATGAAACGATGCTCAGCATCACTCCTCATCAGGGAAATACAAATCAAAACCACACTGAGATACCACCTCACGCCAGTCAAAGTGGCTAAAATGAGCAAATCAGAGAACTCTAGATGCTGGCGAGGATGTGGAGAAACGGGCACCCTCCTACACTGTTGGTGGGAATGTAAACTGGTACAGCCCCTCTGGAAAACAGTGTGGAGGTTCCTCAGGAAACTACCAATAGAACTCCCCTATGACCCAGCAATAGCACTGCTAGGAATTTACCCAAGGGATACAGAAATGCTGATGCATAGGAGCACATGTACCCCAATGTTCATAGCAGCACTCTCCACAATAGCTAAAACATGGAAAGAGCCTAAGTGTCCATCAACAGATGAATGGATCAAGAAGATGTGGTTTATCTATACCATGGAATACTACATGGCAATGAGGAAGAATGAAATCTGGCCATGTGTAGCAACATGGGTGGACCTTGAGGGTGTTATGCTGAGCGAAATAAGTCAGGCAGAGAAGGACAAATATCATATGTGTGCACGTATAGGAGGATTAGGAGGAACTTAACAGAGGACCAAGGGGGAGAAGAAGGGCGGAAATGGTGGGGAAAGGGAGAGAGGCAAACCATGAGAGACTCTTGAATGCTGACAAAAACTGAGGACTGATGGATGTGGGGGGGAGGAGGGATGGGCATGGAGGAGGACACTTGTGGGGATGAGCACTGGGTGTTATGTGGAAACTAATTTGACAATAAACTATTTGTAAAAAAATAAAAACTAAAAATTAATTAATTAAAAAGTTTGACAGTTAAAGAAAAAAAAGGGAATAGAGCTGACAAATGATTGTGTTAATTAATTCCCTTTAGATAGGATTTAAAATCTTTCAAGAGACATTTTTCCTCTCCTTATCAATACAACTGACTTTTCTTAAGTTTCTCTGCTGCATTTGGGGCAACTTTGTTTAAGTTTTTATCTTAATTCCAGTTAACATAGTGTTATATTAATTTCAGGTGTGCAATATAGTGATTCAACACTTCAACAAAACACCCAATGGTCATCACAGCAAGTGCCCCTTTTGTACATCCCCCCACCTCCCATCTGGTGACTATCTGTGTGTCCTCTGTCGTTAAGAGTCAATTTCTTGGTTTGCATCTTTTTCCACCCTTTGCTTGCTTGTTTAAGTTCTTAAATTCCACGAGTGAAATCATATGGTATTTGTCTTTCTCTATTTCACTTAGTGTAATATTTTCTAGCTCCATCCATGATGTTGCAAATAGTAAGATTTCATTCTTTAAAATTTATGGCTGAATAACATTTCAGTGTGTGTGTGTGTGTGTGTGTGTGTGTGTGTATGCTTTAACCATTCATCAGTTGAAGGACACTTGGGCTGCTTCCCTAATTTGACTATTGCTATAAACATTAGGGTGCATGTATCCCTTTAAATTAGTATTTTTGTATTCTTTGAGTAAATACCTAGCAGTGCAATTGCTGAATTGTAGGTAGTTCTCTCTTTAACTTCCTGAGGGATCTCCACACTGTTTTCCAGAGTGGCTGCACCAGTTTGCATTCCCATCAACAGTGTAAGAGGGTTCCCACTTCTCCTCATACTCACTAGTACGTACCTGCTGTTTCTTGGATTTTATATTTTAGCCATTCTGACAGATGTGAAATGATACCTCATTGTACTTTTGGGTTGTATTTCCCTAATGATGAGTGATGTTGAGAATCTTTTCATATGTCTGTTGGTCATCTGTCTTCTTTGGAAAAATGTCCATTCATGTCTTCTGTCCATTTTTTAAATGTTTGTTTTTGAGGCAGGGGAGAAGCAGAGAGAGAGAGGAAGACAGAGGATCACAAACTAGGCTCTGTGATGACAGCAGAGAGCCTAATGTCAGGCTCAAAGTCACAAACCTCCAGATCATGATCTAAGCCAGTCAGTGCTTACCCAACTGAGCCACCCAGGCACCCCTTTCACATTTTTCAATAGGATTATTTGTTTTTTGGCTATTGAGTGTAAAAAGTTCTTTATATATTCTGGATATTAACCATTCACCAAAGACGTCATTTGCAAATATCTTCTCCCATTCTATAGGTTGCCTTTTAGTTTTCTGCACTTTGCTGTGCAGAAGTTTTTTGTTTTGATAAAGTTCCAATAGTTTTAGTTTTGCTTTTGTTTCCCTTGCCTCAGGAGACTTATCTAGTAAGTTCCTACAGGGCAATTTTCTTATGTTTGGCTTTCAACTTTTTGGGTTTTTTTAATGGACTATAGCCAACTCATTAAATCATGCACTGGATTTCAATTTCCATAACTATTTTTGCAATTCTGGAAGATTTGGGTTTTGTGGGTTTTAATGTTTTGTAGTATTCCATTTAAACTTGTGTTGGTGCTTTAGCTATACTGTTTGCATTATTTTGTCGTCATAGTGACCCTGGGGATAACAAAATACATTTCTAATTTTTACAGACTAATTTAATATTTTATCACTACAAGTAAAACATAGAAACCTGGGGCACCTGGGTGGCTCAGTCAGTTAAGCATCCAATTCTGCTCAAGTCATGATCTCATGGTTCATGAGTTCAAGCCCCATGTTGGGCTCCATGCTGACAGTACAGAGCCTGCTTGGGATTCTCTCTCTCCCTCTCTTTCTGCCCTTCTCCTGCTTGCTCTCTATCTCTCTCTCTCAAAATAAATAAATAAAAATATATATAGTTATATAAATATAAGGTTATATGTATATGTATGTGTATACACACACACACACCTCATAACCACACAGGTCCCTCTGTGTCTTTTACGTTCTTGCTGTCATAATGCATCACATCTATATGCACTGAAACCCCACCAAAGTTAAAAATGTTGTTTTCAACTGTCAAAATTTAAAAGGCAAAAGATAGGGGCGCCTGGGTGGCTTAGTCGGTTAAGCGTCCGACTTTCGCTTAGGTCATGATCTCTCGGTTCGTGGGTTCGAGCCCCGCGTCGGGCTCTGTGCTGACTGCCAGCTAAGAGCCTGGAGCCTGTTTCAGAGTCTGTGTCTCCCTCTCTCTCTGACCCTCCCCTGCTCACGCTGTCTCTCTCTATCCTAGAAATAAAAAAATAAAAAAATAAAAAAATAAAAAAAAAAAAAGGCAAAAGATAGCCTTTGATATTTACCATTTTTATTCGTCTTTAATTCCTAAAGTTTCTAGTTTCCCTTCAGTATCATTTCTTTCCAACCTAGTTAACTGTTAGTATTTCTTTTGGACAGGTCTGGTGGTAACTATTAGTTTGGCCTTCTTTCCTAATCCATTTTTATGGAATATAAAATTCTGGGTTGACAGTTCACCACCACTGCCCATCCCACCCTAAGCACTCTATACACATTTCTACTGTCTTCCAACCTCTCCAATGTCAGAAACCTTTAATGATTCACATTCTTGTGCCCCCTGTATGTAATGTGTTATTTCAAGATTTTTTTCTCCTTATTTTTGCTTGGTTTGTAGCAATTAAATGATATGGTGCCTGGGTTCAGTTTTCTTTGAGTTTATCTTGTTTGGATTTTGCTGAGATTCTTAAATCTGCCAAGTTGTGTCTCACCAAATTTGGAAAGTTTTCAGTCATTGTCTCTTCAAGTATTTTCCCCCCCTGTATCAGTCTCTTTTTTTCTTTCCTTCAGGAACTCAAATCACAAAAATAATAGACACTTAGCTATTACCTTCAAAGTCCCTAAGACTCCATTCCATTTATTTACTTTTGCTCTGTTGTTCAGATTAAGTATTACTGATTTACCTTCATACTAACTTTCTTTGATCATCTGCATTCTGCACTGAGCTATCCAGAGAATTTTTGTAAAAATATTTTATTTTTCATTCCAAAAATTTCTTTGGTCTCTGTTATGTTCACCTATTTCTCTGTGTAGAAATTCCATCTTTCCATTAAGTGTTTTCATTTTGATCTGGAACACAGTACTAGCAAACTGAAGTCTTTGATTTCCAAACTCTGGTTCATCTTGGGGTTTTTATAGGTCTTTTTCCCTTGCAAATTGGCCACCTTCTCCTGATGGCTTTGGTTTTTGTTACGTAGTGTAACTTTGAACTGTTTGGACATTTGAGTATTATAAGCCTTTAAGTCTTCTGGAGAATTTTTATTTTTCCTTTGTTTTTGCAGGCAAAGAACCCAGTGAAGCCTAGAACGCAAACCTATCTCCCCCATCCTGGACAATGGTTCCACGACCAGTTGGGTTTTCAAAGATTTTGCTAGATTGTGCTGGGTAGGCCCCATGCCTGCACAGGCCCAGCAGGAGCTGGAACTTGCTAGGGTTCAAACATGTAAGAGGAGCCCCTTTCTTCACCTTTTTCTCTGGCATTCCCCACACTCAAGCACTCCTTTTCCTGACCTACTGGCCAGAAAGATGTGCTTTATCTTAGAGTTTAAGCACCAGCTGCAACTCTGCAAATGAGACCCAATCTCAAGGCAAGTTGGAGAATTTTAAAAGGGGAAATAATTGGAAGTTTACTTCCATATGGATCACTTCTTCAAATTTTGACTCCCTTTTCTCATCTGTTATTGCTACATTTTTAGGGTTCTTAGGTAAATGCTTTTTGTGTTTTGTCCAGAGTATTAGTTGTAATCACTAAGAGAAGGAGGCTACTCCGACTTGGGCAGCAGCCCAATTCAACCACTTGGTTGTTTTTTAAGTCTTCCTGCTTTTCGTGTTATCTTATTCTTCCCTTATAGATTCTTTTTCTTAATCTAATTACTTGAAGCAAAATTACTTTATTGTCTATCCCAATGTTCTATGATCAAGGTGAACTCTTACCTTGCCCATTTTAGAATTTTGTAGTGTGAGTTCATCTTCAGTCAAAATCTCTCGGAATCCTCTACAACCTGGTTGTGAATGCCGTCCTTCTTAGTGGCTTTGCGTTTGCTTCTCCAGAAGTCACTGGTAGCTTACTAGCCAGAGATCAATTTAATGAAACTTCTCAGTATCACAATTTCTGGACTGCACAGATGGTATAATTTAGACTCAACACCTATGGGTATATAGTTGGATGTTAATTTGTCAAGGAGGTTTGGTTTTTGGTGTTTAGTTTTTGTTTGTTTTCCCAGCAAGGGCTCAGGCCAAAGACCATCTTTCTTGCCATCTCCCTGGGCCAATAGGCAGTTTGTCTAGTTTCTTTTTCATAAGAGGCATAGCCAACTAACAGAGCAGAGCCATAAACAAGTTGAGAATGGATCTGAAAATAGTGAGTGAGCAATACCTTCTCTAATCCAAAGTAGCTGAGGCCTAAGGAGGTTCCTTCATTCTTGTAACAGAACTCAGCTTTTCTTATAATATCTCTGCATTTGCCACTACCAGCCTGTCACTTGAGGTTCTTTTCCTGCATACCAGCCATGGGACAAATTTCCTCTTGCATAAACTTAAAGAATAAATACCCAACATTTCAGGATCATAGTGAATTATGCTCCTCAGGGTCTCAATAGCCACCAAATCTAGAAATGGCAGACAGACTTGAAGGGATATTGAAGTTTTCAATGTTGTCTTTGCTACCCCAGTGATGACAACAACCCCTAGTTATAGTCTGGAGGAAAAAATATGCAAATCCAAATTTTTGGTGCACATTTATTTCTAATTTCCCTGATGCATACAGGGGTCACTGACCTTCAATCACTAGTCAAGCCATAATAGTTGTCTTGTAATTTATTTGGATCCTCTGAAGGTTGGGAGTCACTGTCAGGAAAAAGTTTTCCATGGATCTCTCACTATTTCTGCACATGTTGTGAGCAGAGATACTCACTGTCCTTTGCTCTGAACTGTCTTTTCAAGGATATTCATATAGCAAACAGCCTTGAAATATAGATATTGTATCTCCCTCCAGTACAAAGAGCAGGCTTGCTTACAGTTTCAGAAGATAGAGGTAGTATTTCCCTGTGAAGCAAAGGGCAGGCATTGCCTACTATCTAGTATAATAGAGAAAAGGTCTCTCTAGGGCAAAGCTCAAGTGTGCTGGCTGCACATATACAAAATTCAGGTCTCCAAAGTGCAAGGTTCTTCTGTAACAAACCCACTGTGTTTGCAGGTATCGTCAGGCCTCTTTACGATGCCCTGTGAGAATTGGGAGTTGGAGACTGGTAATGAAAAGTGCTGATTCTCTGGCCAATGCTATTGCTTTGAGTAACATACAGTCCTCTGCCTTTGCCTCAGAAGTCAGCTCTTCTGAAGCCGCCATGAAACTAGGGCAGGCTCACCTTGGGGAGGGAGGGTAAAAAATCTTAGCCCTTCAGAGTTCTTGGCAGTTATGCAATGCCTTTCTATGTCTGCCCGGCCTTCTCGTAGTACTTAGTTCTCCTCCAAGGGTGACAGAGCTGTGTTTGCACAGTGCCTGGGTGTGGGCCAACTTACCAGGTCTTTGCAGGGGCCTTACTTCAAGTAAGTATCCCTGAACCACATTTCTTAATGCATTTCCATAGATGCCAGAATTGGTTACTGGTTTCTTTGTTTCATCCCACTGTTACTGATACTTCTTCTAGGTATGCATATACTCCATCATATCTCAACAGCTGTAAGCAGCAGCAAACACATCAGATCAGTATACTCTGAGGTCACTATATGCCTCTATGCTAAGCCATGCAAATACATTAACAAACCTCACCTGAGATTAAGGATGTAAAAACTCCACATTAAGTCCATCTATAGAGTTTTACCCCAAACTCCTATGACACAAGAGCTAAGCTTGACTACCCTATGAGAGCGGCCTGCTAGAATTTCCTCATTCCTGAGCAGAACTTCTGTTCAAAGTGAATCAGTGAGCACTCTTTTAAAATATTTGTTAGAGTCCAGTAAACTAAAGTTTGCTTCATGTGTCAATGGCTGAAAGGGACAGGGACCATGTTTAATCTGTCAATAGAAAGTATCACTGTGCCTCTACATTTTGGCTGCATTTTACAGACAGTCTGGGCAGTAAGTTGTTGAATTCTAGAATTGACTCTTGATGGAGGCTGGTTGGTCTGGCAATGCATACTAAATAAATGAAGTAAGTTACATAAATTTCCTGGCTATCTTATTTTTCTTTTGTATTATTTACATGATATCAAAATCTGTTCCAGTTGCTATGGATACATAACAAATTTCCCCCAAATTCAGTGGTGTAAAACAGCAATGAATCATGCTCACTAAGACTATGGGTCAGAAATTTGGATGAAACGCAGTGGAGACAGCTGGCCTCCACTCTATGATGTCTGAAGCCTCAGACAGAAGCCTCAAAGGCTGGGAGCTGGAATTATCTGAAAGCTTCATCACTAATGTCTGGTGGTGGCTGTCAGCTGGGGGCCTTGATGGCTCTCCACATTGACCACACCATGTGGAGTTAGTTTGCACTTCCTCACAGCATGGTAGCTGAGCTTGAAGGGCAAGTGTCCTGAGAGGGGGAACAGATGGAAGCTGTAGCCTTTTTATGACCTAGCCTTGGGAGTCACCTAGCATCACTTCTGCCACATCTATTGATCGGAGAGGTCAAGTCTGCCCATATTCAAAAAGAGAGAAGAGAGATCTCAGCTTTCAGTGGGAGGATGTCAGTCACAATTTAAGAAATGCATGTGGGATTGGGATATGTATATTGGTGTGGCCATCTTTGGAAATACAATCTGCCACAGTATGTATTTGTGGTAAATTCTCACAATAATCCTACAAAACAGATGCTTTCATATTCTTCATCTTAGAGATGGAAAATGGAATTTCGGCACGTTAAGCAACTTAACCAAGGTAACACAATCATTGGTGAGCCAAAGTCCACCCTTAACACATGCAATGCCTAACCACTTGCTTTTAACAACAACCGTTAGTAAATTTACCCATATGGGAGCTTTGTTTAGACAAAGAGTTCTTCATCCCGTAACAGGACATCATTTCAGTCTCTAGCCAGAACCACTTTTCAGGATGCTGTTACCTGTCTAGTTGATCTGGCCATTGTCTCTGATGTATCAATGTCTAGTATCTGGCACAAGATGTAAAGACTTGTCCCCTAAGTTTCCTCTTATATTTCAATTGCTTCTGGGATCATATTGGCAATAGAAACATAGTGGAACTCACACAGCATAGTAATAACATGAATAATCTTTGGAGGCAGATAAACATGCATTTAAATCTTGGCCCTAACATGTTTTGTTTTAATGCAGTAAGCAAGTTACTTAGGTTTGCTAAGCCTCAATTTCTTAACTACTGAAATGGCAATAATATAATTCTAAAACTTGGTGCAGAAGGAGCATATTAATAAAAATAAGCAAAACATCTCTGACACCTGCCCCCACATTCTTATGCAACTCAGTGGGAATCTTCACCTCCCCTATAAGTTCCCAGGTGGCATCTCATGAATGCTTACAGATTCATCACCACACGATACCTACTTTAGGCTTCTCTTCTAATCCAGATCCCTCCACGGTGGAAAGCCACAGGAAGTCATCATCACTATGGACTCACCAGCACCTCAGGACCTCATCACTGCTTCAGGTGTAGGTTCTCCCCCAGGGGAAGTCTGTCTCCTAAGGAGACTCTAACAGTGATTTCTCAGGATGCCTGAGAAGTACAATGATCAGTTTATCACTGGGGAAGATGCCTCTCCACCCTTCCACTTGGGTCACATAAAAACAGTTTCTTTGCTTTTGCTAGCAATTTCTCTTCTTCAGAGGGCTTGCACATTAGTCTTTGGGGCCAGGATAGAACAGATGCCCTTCTGCCCCTACCACAATTCATCCTTCCTCCTCACTCAACTTTCCTGCTTTCTTCAGCCCAAAGCAAAAAACACATGCAACTTACACGGCCCTTTCTCAGATCTGTCCACAGTTTTATAGACTCTCCTGACCTAACATAGTCATGCTACCATTTACGTGCTCTCTTCTGCAGTTCTTCCCTTCTTTGATTTTAGGTCCCTTTCTCATCCCTTGCCCTTTGTCCTCTGCTAAGTCATGGTACATTTGGGTGGGCATTTGCTTGAGTTAGTTCCTTCTTCTAAAGGCAGCTGTTACCCTGCTTTGTCCAGTCTGGACACCCCAACTCCATTGTTTAGATCCTCCTACTGAAGCAAACATATGTAACATTACTAGGTAGGGTCTTTGTACAATTCCTAAGGGAAAAAAATCCATTGAGAAGGACTCAAATCCCATGTGGAGAAAGAAACTATATATAATTTACATGCCAATCACTTAAACTGACTTAAATATATGCTAAACAGCAAGCAACATTCCATGTAGAATTGATGACAATTTACAACCCATGGTCACTAAGAAATTTTTAAAAACCATCAGTCAGATGTGGCTGAGGGGAAGATCTCTGCCATTCTTGCCCAAGGCTGAGTCCCTTTGTCCAGGTCTCTCACTGTCTAGGCTGCAGTGGCTTGACTCTTCTGTGTCAAGACTTAATATGAGTTAGGTAATGCCTCCCCTGTATATGCATGTAATTACTCCAAAGCTTACTTTTTTTTTTTTTTTTTTAAGTTTATTTATTTCAAGAGAGAGAACCCATGTGCAAGCGGGCAAGGGGGAGGGGAGACAATCCTAAGCAAGCTCCACACTCTGAGAGCAGAGCCTGATGTGGGGCTCCAAGCCACAAACTGAGATCATGACCTGAGCCAAGACCAAGCGTCAGTTGCTGAATCAACTGAGCCACCCAGGCGCCCCTCAGAGCGTACTTTTAAATCAAATTTCTCGGGGCGCCTGGGTGGCTTAGTCGGTTAAGCGTCCGACTTTCGCTTGGGTCATGATCTCGCGGTTCGTGGGTTCGAGCCCCACGTCGGGCTCTGTGCTGACTGCCAGCTCAGAGCCTGGAGCCTGTTTCAGTCTGTGACTCCCTCTCTCTCTGACCCTCCCCTGCTCACGCTGTCGCTGTCTCTCTCTCTCTCTCTCTCTCTCCTAGAAATAAATAAAAATATTAAAAAAAATAAAAAATAAAAAATAAATCAAATTTCTCATCAATTCCATTGGTCAAAGGTTGCTTTCTCCAAATATGTTCTGCTAACCGTCATCTCTGGCTGCTTGCTGCCATAAATAGCACCGCAGTCCCCACACCCTGTGCCACTGTAAAGAGAGGAGAGACACATTGTATAGCCCCAGGCTTCTGGTGAGAAGGGAGCTACTTCCAGCTTGGATCCTACAAGAAAAGCTTCCCTTGTTACCCAGATCTGATACTTCCTGTGTTTCCATGGCAAACTTCCCTCCTGGATGCAGCTGCTTCTGAGAGCTGGGGAGAAGGGAACTATTTAACCATTTTGCTCCCACAATGTACATTTTGTACTTTATTTCTCTTTCCCCCTGCATGCCACATTTTACTTTCTCTCCTTGTCCCCTTAACAGGTGTCTCCGCCCTCCCCTGCCATATCCACACAACAGGTTTCCAGTTCTTAGTATGTGGGGTTACTCCCTGTTAACCCCTGGAAAATCATAGGCTCTTGGCAGGAAAATACTGGATTCATAGTGCCACTAGAATAGCAAAAATTCTTCCATTTCTAGTGGGACTGGCTTGGTCCCCCTAGAATGAGTAGTTCTTTAGACCCCCAAGCCCGGGCTGTTGGTCACCATAGGAAGTCATCTGCAGCTGTGAAAACCAATGCATGTAATGAGGATAGTATTTTTGGCATTTTTAATAGATATATTTTCATTTTCCCCTTAAATTATGCTCCTTCACAGCCTCAGGCTCCCAACTTAGCCAAAAGGCATATTGCTGCAAAGAATAAGAGCCCATTGATCATGTTTGAGTCATAAATCTGACTTTTACAAATCTACATCAAGATAACAGTCATGAAAGCCAAGCTCTGGGCAGAGACAAAAAGGACACTCCAAGCAGTTTTTGCCTCACTTAACACAGTAAGAATCAGTCCTGACTGACCAGGGAGTCTCGCCAGGTGTCTCAGGAAGGGGGAACCTAGCACAGAATATAGGAGGAGGCCCCAAATGTGAAGGAGCATCTATCGTGGCCATCTTCCTGCCCCATGACCTCGCTCCTCCACCCCCCCGCCCCACCCCATATAATCCTTGAATAGGGTGAACACCAGATGAGAGGAGAGCCAAATGGGGAGGTTTGGTACTCAGAGCCGGCTGCCATGGAACAGCTGCTTCAGAGGGAACTGGTCATTATTTAGCCCCCAGAGGCTCCCTCGGCCATCCTATGGGGTTAGAAGTTTGTAGAAATTTCATTATACTCTGAGAAAGGAAACAGGCTGTATCTGATGGTCCTGGGTAGAGAGTACCCAGCAGAGGGTCATTGTGGGGCATCAGCAGGGAGCCTGTGGGCCTAGAGGGTCAGATAGGGGGAACAGCCTCTCCTCAAGCATGGAAGAAACACCAAATAAACAGAGAGGACAGCCAAGCCAATTGAACCAAGAGATTATGGAGCACAAGTCCACCAGCTGGCAGTTTCAGCTCCTGAGCAGCAGGGCAAATAGTCACCAGACACAGAAGAGACACCACTGCAGAGAACAGAGGAGCCAGCCCAGTACAAATGTGGGTCTGACATGCCTCTTTCCCAGTGCTGTGGGTCAGTGGGTTGTCCTCATGCTGTACACCGAGAAACCACCTCATAAAACAAACAGAAGGAAAGCTGAAATTCTGACTGATGATCTGAAAGGTACTGTTGCCCACCTTTGCCAAATTGGGATGAATTTTGTTTCATTTTGTTTTTTTCTCTCCTTGTGGTAGACAGTTTCTAAGATGCCTCTCAAGCCTACCTCCTGGCATTTATGCCCTTACATAGTCCGCTCCCCTTGAGTATGGTTTGGACCCAGTAACTTGCTTCTAACAAACAGAATACAGCACAAGGTTGGGATATGACTTCAGAGTTCAGGTTTGAAAGAGACTCAGATTTTCAATTTGCTCACCTCTCTTCCCCTTTCCTTTGCTTGCTCTGATGAAATAAACAACAATGTTAGAAGCTACCAAATGGAGAGGTCTGGGTGGAAAGGAACTGAAGAAGGCTCTGGCCAAGAACCAGAGAAGAACCATGGCCCTGTGTCCAACAATTCAAAAGGAACTAGATCCTACCACCATGACAGGGATGAGTTTAGAACACTGTCCCTCATCCTAGACTTTTCCTGAAACTCAGCTAAAGTAACCAATTCGCTCCAGTTTTCTGAGGGCTTTCCCGGTGTTAGCACTGAAAGCCCCATATCTCAGGAAACTGCTCAGTCTTGAGCAATCCCGAACAACTGGATCTCCTAAGTCTAGCCCTAGATGGCATCTTGCATGCAGTCTTCTGAGAGACCCTGAGCCAGAAGACCAAGCAAAGCCACACCCAGAGTCCTGACCTAGGAATCATAAGATACTAAATATTTGACTGAGGTACCACCTGGGTGCCTCCAGAAACGGGCACCCTCCTACACTGTTGGTGGGAGTGTAAACAGGTGCGGCCCCTCTGGAAAACAGTGTAGAGGTTCCTCAAAAAATTAAAAATAGAACTCCCCTATGACCCAGCAATAGCACTGCTAGAAATTTACCCAAGGGATACAGGAGTCCCGGTGCATAGGGGCGCATGTACCCCAATGTTCATAGCAGCACTCTCAACAATAGCCAAAACATGGAAAGAGCCTAAGTTTCCATCAACTGATTAATGGATCAAGAAGATGTGGTTCATCTATACAATGGAATACTACATGGCAATAAGAAAGAATGAAATCTGGCCATTTGTAGCAATGTGGATAGAACTCGAGGGTGTTATGCTGAGCAAAATATGTCAAACAGAGAAAGACAGATACCATATGTTTTCACTTATAAGTGGAATAGGAGAAACTTAACAGAGGACCACGGAGGAGGAGAAAGGGGAAAATAGCTTGGGAGAGGGAGGGAGGCAAACCGTGAGAGACTCTTGAATGCTGAGAACAAACTGAGGGCTGATGGGGGTGGGGGAGGGGAAGGGGATGATGGGCATGGAGGAGGGCACTTGTTGGGATGAGCACTGGGTGTTATATTGAAACCAACCTGTCAATAAACTATGAAAGAAAAAATAAATTTTAGGTTATTGCTGTTACAAAACAAAAAAAAGATACTAAACGTTTGTTGTTTTAAGCTGCTAAACTTTAAGGTAATTTGTTATGCAGAAACTGATCACTAATACATTCATTACCCAAAAGTTTAAAGGTTCAAGTGAAAGACGAGGTCAGCTATAGAAAAATAAAAGACAGTGCATTTTCTTTGTGCAGCAGCACGTAGTGTGAGTTAGCAACCTCTCTGTAAGTGTACCACACTTCTGAACAATGGATTCAAAGAGCAGTTTCCAGAAAGAATGAAGAATTAGGTGTGCCCCTATCTTCAAGTAGTTGAAAAGCCTATCAAGAAATCCAGACATAATCACCTGAGAGATATCAAAAATTGCTATCACAAACTTAATATTCCTACTGGGTAATCCATAGAGAGAGAGACTAAATGAATTTTCCAAGTCATGCAATGAATCTGTCCAATACGTAGGAGAATCAGGATTTCTCCCTATCTCAGGAAAGACATATATCATAAACCAATAGAGACAGAGTGTGAACTCAAATTGTCTGCTGTCACAGGAATGTTGGCTTCCCGTGGCCAATCTACTTTCCAGAGATCAGCTCCATACCATGCAGATTGGCAATTAAATGCTAGTTCCTGCTTCTGAGGTCTACAATATAGTATATCAAGATCCTAAATATGTTCGTTGAGAAGTCCTCATATATCATAGGCAGTGGACAAAGGATTGATTTCAGGAATGGAAAAATAGGCCATAAGGGCCAATACAAATGCTTTAGTCTTTGAGATAAAAATAACAATAGCCATAAATATTTGTGCAATGTTTTACAGTTGAGGAAGACTTGTAGAAATTTTCATTCCAAGATCCATATCAACTCAAAGACAGTTAAAGCTAAAAGAATTATTATTCTCATTTCATAAATGAGAAAAGTTGACGAATTAAGTGATTTTTCCAAAGTCACAGACCAGAGTTCAAAGCCAGACATCTCCCACTGGCAAGTGCTGCTTTCTTTCTTCCCCATCAACAGAGAGAAAGTGGAAATATTCACGAAATATCCAGTTTTCTACTTGCACTGGGAATGATCTAGAAAGCACTATGGAAGCAGAAAGGCTCTGTAATAAAGTATATTTATGAGAACAGCAGAACTGTGATGCATCACTGTAAGAATTTTTTTCCTCGAGTCCCAGACCCTTGAAGCACTACTCTAGCAATAGCAGCTGTTTAGATCCAGGTGTAGAATATGCTTTTGTTTGCAATGTCTTAAGAATAGAAAATCTAGAATTGCTGAAAATAAGTTATGTCAGACATTTGAAAAACACATGGCAAAAGTACATTTTGCCAAGTGCCTTGAAGAATGGGAAGGTTCAAATTCAACTCAACATACAATGTTGGGTCTACATTCATTAAGCCATGCAATAGTATTCCAGATTGGCACTGCCTAATAGGGTAGCCAATAGCCACATATAGCTAATTAACATTCAATAAATTAAAAATCCCATTTCCAGTCACACTAGCCATATTTCAAGGCCCTCAATAACAACATGTGGCTAGGGGCTTGACATAGAACCTTTCCATTATCATCAAAAGTTCTCCTGAACAATGTCATTAGACTCCTGAAAAGATATAACCAAGCGCCTCCCTCAGTGGCTCACATTCGAGAGACAAAATACTCTACTTCATAATACAGGAGGATAACTCTGGCCAGGATCCCAGGCAATGCTTTATGAAAGGTAATGCAGAACTTCTGGAATCATTCCAAATAGGTGCAAGCTAATTAGAGGTTTTTCTCATCCCTTAAAGATGTTATGACATACATTAATATGTCACGCCTTCCATTTTCTTCATTACCCATATTCCATATTCCATATTCAATTTCCATAGGTACTGTCATGCTGAAGAGTCTCTATTGTAGAAGTGTATTTCCTGTGCATGGCCATCCTGGAGAATGCACCAATCACCACAGTGGCCAGAGTGAGTGGCCCTTTTATCCTTGCATAAAGTCAGCCAGATTCACAGAGCTCAACTGCTGACCCAGACACTAGTTGGGCGTGCCTGAGAAGAGACCAGAGCAGGTAAAGGAGCAAGTGGTAACAGGACCGAAGGAACCAGTGATCTGAAGAGCTGTGTGTCATAACAAGGAGCTCTCAGGACCCACCCTTCCTAATTCAACTTGGCCCTGAGCAGGTTTGTTTGGCCTCAGCAAGATGTTGACAGCAGCCTGCCACGCAGCTCAGTTCCCCAGCCACTCCACCACCTCACATAGCCCTGACCAAGTTGTCCGTCAGATGCAAGCTTCTCCTCACCTCTCAAGTGTCTCTGGTGAACTGGACAGAAGTTGTCCTGGTATTCATCAAGGATCATACAGAGGGGAGCCTTGGAAATCATCTGACCCATACCCTGAGTTTTATAAAGCAAGTTGGAGCACAGAGCAGAAGGAAGATACACAAGGTCACCAGAAAAGCATCAGTGAATATCAATGAAACAGTTAATATTCACTTCCACACACAGGAAAGGACATGGCAGCTATTTCACCGGCACAAGAAATAGTTACCAGTGTGGGCTCTTGTGTTGTCCTGGCTCCTAGCTTCCCATATCACCCTGCAGTAAGTGACACCAGGGCTTAACCATTTTCCTCCAGGCAGGTTTATTCCTTCTACGTGGCCTGGGTTTTAACCAGGGAACAATTACAAATCAATAAGCAACTAGATGGCACTTGGTCATTCTTCATGGAAACACACCAACAGAAGCCTCTAATAAGTGCAGATTTCCATAAGACCAATTCAGTTTGGGAAATGAAAATCAAAATCTGTTGCCCCAAGTATTATAATTAGTAAAAAATCGATGCTATGGTAAAACCTAATTTGTCCAGGTCATCCTGCCATTTATTTTATTCTCTCCAGTCTTAAAATATTTCCAAATTTCAGGCCTACAAACTTCAGATGTAAATAGCTAACCCATAATGATCTATCAATGCCTTAGTAAGGATTAGGGTTTAGCTACCCAGGTAAAGAATGGGATATCTGATAAACTCTACTGATTTGGCTCCCTGGGGATGGAAAAAAAAACCCACAAGGGGAGATTTAGGGCCCAAGACTAAAACTCAACATACAATGAAATTGTGGAGAGGGCCAGCCTCATATCTAACGTTGGGGGAAAATAAAAGCTTTTAATAGATCACTGGCTCTTTAAGTCACAGTCTAGAAAAGTCAGCCCCTGAACTAGGTTATGGATCTGTGGGTACAGCACAGTGAAACATTTAATCAGGAAACAGAAAGCTTTCTGGAACAAATAAGCCAAATGAATGCCTAGGAGTGGAAATGTTAACTAGCGACGTAAGTTCAGAGTACAGCTGTGTCCAAATGAGCCGGGCTTCTGGCCCAGCCAGCAAAGTCTGTGAAAGAAGAATTTTACTGCTTTTCCTAAATGCCAGCAGTGAATTTTTGCCATGTTAATTCAGATTTTCTGGGAGGAGATAGGAGGAATTAAGAAAACAAAATGGAATGGTTTTAAAACAAATATTGGGGCACCTGGGTGGCTCAGCCGGTTAAGCATCCGACTTCGGCTCAGGTCATGATCTCACAGTTCGTGGGTTGGAGGTCCCTGTCCAGCTCTGTGCTGACTGCCAGCTCAGAGTCTGGAGCCTGTTTCGGATTTTTGTCTCCCTCTCTCTCTGACCCTTCCCTGCTCATGCTGTCTCTCTTTCTCTCAGAAATAAATAAAACATTTTAAAAATTTTTAAACAAATATTTCCCAGGTTATCATGCAGAGAAAGAGTCGTGGTTTTTATTTTTTCTTTTGACAGAGGAACAACTAGCCATCCCTCAGGAGAAATGTCTCAGATGTATTTCAATGACCTTATAGTCTGGGTATGATGACACTAAAACCACACTGGGTTTATTAGTTAATATCTAATGAATCACAATTTCATTCACGTGTTTTGGGACAATTCATAAGCTCTTGCCGTTTATTTGGGCCCCAAGACATCCCTGAACAGACCAGAACTCCAGTGTCCACATCAGCCATTCTGCAATCATGGCAGAGAAGGCTTCCAACAACCATTGTCAGGCATTACTTTTTGCCTAACTATTCATCACAATTATTCAGCAATAGGAAACTTTTTGCCAAACTAATTATTATCATTCTCCAGCAATATGATAAAGACCTCAACGTATCCATCATTACTTATATAGACTTCCGGTAGAAGATAAATCAATTTCAACAGGCTTTAAAACTGTTCTTTTTTTATTCTTTTTAATGTTTTATTTATTTCTGAGAGAGAGAGAGACAGCATGAGCAAGGGAGGGTCAGAGAGAGAGAGAGAGACACAGAATCTGAAGCAGACTCCAGACTCTGAGCCAGCTGTCAGCCCAGAGCCCGACCACAGGGCTTGAACCCACGAACCGTGAGATCATGACCTGAGCTGAAGTCGGATGCTTAACTGACTGAGCCACACAGGTGCCCCAAAACTGTTCTTAATAATAACCATCATATACAAAGACATTTTTCAGGCACAAAATGTTTCAAATATATTTTTCTTCTATATTCTACAATATAGGCACAGTTCTTTTCCCCATTTTATATTTGAGGTTTAGGCAATTTGTAAAACTTGCTCAGCTATTATACACCTGGTATGACAGAACCAGGGCCTCCAGAAGAGACATTGGAATGCTTCTGCTGAAAACACTAGGTTACAGTGAAGCAACGTTCAGTGGAATTGATGCAAAATAGATTTACCAAGTCAAATAATTAGCAAACAGTACACACTATGTAAAATAAAATGCTGAATAGTGAAAGAGAGACCCTAAAGTCCTTTTGAGAAACATCCAAAAACCCCAAAAACACCTAGACTGGAAGGCACAGGGAAGGCTTGCTGTAGAAGGTCCAAAGTGAGCTGGCCTTTGGAGTGGCTGGGATACTTCAGATGCAGAAGCAAAGGCGAGGCTAGCAGAAAGAAGAGGTTACAAGTTGTGCAAGTAGATAAAGAGGCTTGACCAGACAGTGCAGGAAGGAAATCACTGTCTACTTCTCAGTTTATTCCCCCAATTTTCAAGTTCTCATAGAACTCAAGAGACATGTAGATCCATGTAATGTATATTGGGCTACAAATATTCATTACTATGTCTACAGCGCTTCCCATGAATGCCACGCAGAATACCATAAATACCTGAGCTCCACAGTCCTCAATACAGCCTTGATCCGGCACGGACAGCTACAGCACTAAATATCGGGAAGATAAGGGTGAATGAGCAGTCTGGTCCCCTGGGAGTTCATGTTAAAACCACATGAGTGCACAGCTATTTGTGGAATTTGGGGACCTGGAGGGAAATGTGATAATAAACAAACTAAGTGTTAAAGGGACAAAGCAAGGAGTATTCCATTTCTCAAGGCAGAAAAAAACTTCTGAACAGGAACATTTGCTATGGGTCTTGAAAGAGGAGTGAACAATAGTTGGAGACAGAGAGGAAAGGAATTGTAGGCAAAAGAAACAGGGGGAGAAAATGCCTATAATCACAGAAGGAGCTGAATGGTGAAAAACTCAGTTTAAATAAGATTTTCCAGCGTCCTAGGGCTGAACATCTTGCCAGCCTGAGTTACTGAGTCCTGGTGGTAGCAATTATTGAAGAACTGGCACAGGGGCTATCTGTGACGGTATCTCCTATGCTAGGAGGAGGAAGAGTAGCCCAACAGAGCATGAGCTTAGAAGAGTCAAGGTAAGTGAGTTGAGGAAGAAGAGTCAGCTGCAACAGTTAGGTCGTTAGGTAGGAAAGAAAATAATGAATTTGAACATAATTGAGGTGCCATGGAAAAGTTTGGATATCCTAACGAAGCTATCTGATGTCTGAGATTAGATGAAAATCAGCAAAGAATGGATGTGTGGGGGATGAGCTAAAAGGCTCCTTCACTGTTCAAGGAGAGGGAAGATATGAACAAGGCCTGAAGTCAAGAGAACAGCAGACAAGGGTCGATGAGGCATGTCAGAGGTAGATCAGCTGGGCTCAGTAACTACAATAATGACAATTTCTAATTTTAGAAACTTGGAGGGTGGGGTCACTGTGGGATGGGACATCAAGACCAAAAGCCGTGAGAAGTAAGTGATACTTGAACTAGAAAAGTCATGATAATTCTGAACACATGCTAGAAGGAGCCTCAAAACTGGGTGATGTGGTTTTCTGGAATGACTGCGTAGTCTGCCATGGCAGGTGGCTCAGCCAAGTAACAGGGACAGAGGACCTCCAGGTCATAGTTCTCAAGTGTCTGAACATTGTTCACATATCTGACAGCTGTTCAATGACTTTGTGAAAGAACTTAGAGACCTTAGTTTAGGTTCCAGAAAATCAGGTGTTTTTCATAACTGATACCCTTGTTAATAGAGATTGTTTTTTTTTAACAAACCAATTCTAGAGGCGCCTGGGTGGCTCAGTCAGTTAAGCATCCGACTTCGACTCAGGTCATGATCTCACGGTTTGTGGGTTCGAACCCCACGTCGGGCTCTGTGCTGACTGCCAGCTCAGAGCCTGGAGCCTGTTTGGGATCCTGTGTCTCCCTCTGTCTCTGACCCTCCTCTGCTCATGAGCGCACGCTCTCTCTCTCTCTCAGAAATAAATAAAACCTTAAAAAAATAAATAAACCAATTCTAGCCCTTGGGTTACCTTCTGGAGGTGGTTTTAAACGAATCAGAGTCATTATTTTCCCCAGGAGTATTCAACTGTGGCATACCTGACTTGTTTGAAATGTTGAAAAATAATTTTAAAAGTCAAGGAAAGGAGAGAAAAAGCATGTTCAACAGTTATTTAATACAGCTTTCTCCTTCTATGCATCCTGTTCCTTTCTTGTGCGGTCACTTCCAAAAGTTATCTGCCACACTACAGGTCTCTGTTCTTTTCATTTCTTTACCAACATTTGGATGCAAACAAAACATTCATACTGTAGTAGCAGACCTCCTTCCCTTTGGAAGATAGCACAGTGGTGTTAACAGTTTTTAAATTTCTTTTAATGTATTTCTTCCTTTCAGACCCACGGTTCCCAGTGGAAGGCTGAGTGTCCTAGCGATTAAGTAAGACACACAGGCTGTCCCTGAAGGCCTCCACAGTGGGGGAAGCCCTGCTTCACCAACTCATGTTTGTTTACCTTGTCCCAGTATGTGGACTGGCCCAAGGCAAACCACCATAAAAGAATGAAGTGTCATTAGAATCATGTTTGAGTTTGTACATTCCTTGGTGTCGGCTAAAGCCACAAGAACTTTGGCAGTATTTTAAAGTTACACCCATTCCCCATTGCAATGCAGGTCTGTGAAATAATGCCTTAGCTGTGCCAAAACCCACACTGATCAACAGTGTAAGTAATCAAGCAAAAGCACTTTTCCACAGCCCACTGACCAGATTGTCAAGAAAGCAAAAAGTAGTAGCAAAAATTGATTGCCGTGTGCAAAAGATAATTTCTATCTGAATTACATTATCGTAGAGCAATGGTGATACAGAATGTGGGCCTGGCCTCGTTGCAGTCAACATTTTAGGTTTAATTTCAGAGTTTCTGAGTTCTTTCTCACTGTGAGGAAGGGGCCATCACGGACACAGCACTATTACTACCTGAGAAAGGAGAAGGAATCAATAAGCAAGCTACACACAGTAAAAGCCAAAGCACCACTGGGTCAAAATAATGGGTAGGAATTTAAATTACAGATAGCTGCTTACCATTGAGTAGTTAATACAAGCATGGTTGTTTTAATTTATTAAGCAGCTTGAATATTTTCAGCGTTCCAGTATAATGTGATACGGTCATTGATTCGTTGTTGTTTTAAAACCTTTCATTTCCATGAGGGAAATAAGGCTTCAGGTTGTAGAAACAAGGCCAATCGGAACAACTAATCTAGAACTCCCCACCGTCACAGATAACCCCTATGCCAGTTCTTCAATAATTGCTAGCACCAGGATTCAGTAACTCAGGCTGGCAAGATGTTCAGCCCTATGACCCTGGAAAATCTTATTTAAATTGAGTTTTTCACTGTTCAGCTCTTAATGTCTGAACCAGGAAGATGTCTGGTGAAAAGCATCAGGCCTTACTGGAAACTAATGTAGTGTAAACATAATAAACTTGAGCCTTCGGTCTCCTGCCAAGATTAGTAGGTGTGACTCAGGCGCAAAACCTGGTTGTACGGTAGCATGGCCTGAGGGAGGTAACAGGGAGACAGTTTTTAAAAATATTGATGTCTGAGCAGCCCCCTCCAGGGACCATTTAATAAAATATCTGGTGAGGATGGCCCAGGCATCAGTCTGTTTTTAAACTCTTCCCCCAGCCCTAGGTGATTCCAAAGGAGCAACTTGGTTTGAGACTCAGGGTTTCATGTTCTGGCAAGTCTGTGGAGAGAGAATGGTGTGCGTTTGCCTAGAAACACTTGCAACTGCTTAAAAGCCACTTACATGTCCATGGGAGACACCTGGGGAAGTTTTTAAGTGCTGATAGCTGAGTCTCATCCCCAGGGATTCTGATGGTCTGTGAGTAGATGGCCACTTCCAGGTGATTCCAATGTGTAGCCACATTGAAGGACCACTGCTCTACACCTGTGCAATTGAGGAGGCCTGAGTGTGAAGAGGCCCATGAGAAATATTAACAAGATAGGACTCGGTAGCCAGTAGTTATCCCAACTAAAAATTAAAAAAAAAAAAAAAAAGGAATCCCTCCTTCTATTGTCAGAACTGTCAGGTGCTGATGGCTGGATTGTGCAGAAATAAGCACATAACTGGGTGTCTATTTTGAGTAATAAGATAGCGTTGTTTCCATGGAAATGACTAATAATCATAATGGCTAATTAGATAAGTGATTTCCAAAATCAATTTGGAAGATAACTAATGTAATAAACTTCCAACTTCTTATTCAGTGACGTATTTTTTCCTTCTCTTAATGTTCTGTCAAGGTTTGACACTCAAGAAATGCCAGGTTCAGGGGCACCTGGCTGGCTCAGTCAGTAGAGTATGTGACTCTTGATCTCAGAGTTGTGAGCTCAAGCCCCACACTGGGCATGGGGCCAACTTAAAAAAAGAAATGAAATTCCAATCTTTTATTTATTTAAAAAAAACTTTGTTTTTTATTTATTTTTGAGACAGAGAGAGAGCACCAGTGGGGGAGGGGCAGAGAGAGAGGGAGGCACAGAATCTGAAACAGGCTCCAGGCTCTGAGCTGTCAGCACAAAACCCGATGCAGGGCTCAAACCCACGAACCGTGAGATCATGACCTGAGCTGAAGTCGGACACTTAACCGACTGAGCCACCCAGGTGCCCCAGAAATTCAAAGCTTTTAAACCTTAATACCTCAGAAAGAATTACTAAGTGAAGACAAAACTAGCATGCAACAAAAGGCTTGAGTTTGAGTCAAACAGACTCAACTCTGGGGTCTGGCATTTATTAAACAGCCAGCCTCAGGAGTATGGCTGGACCTTCCCACCCTGATCTTCTCGTCAGTAAAATTGAAGTGATATTGTCCAACCCATAGCATTATTGTAAGGATTGGGGATAATTTCTCTATTAAAATGCAGTACACATAAAATCTAATTATTACTAGAAAAAATCACAGAACAATGATTTAAAGTATCACCAAAACTGGGGAGCTGTTCAGGTCAACATGATACCAAAGTCAAATCTCTCCCGACAAGATGAATTAAATAAATATATATTTAAAGGTCAAGTGACTCCTCCTCCTTGCCTTCTCATTAGAATATGGAATTTTGCAATAATTGGGTTGGACCACCCTATTGTTCCAGCACATTTTGGAGATTTGGGGACCAATGACCTAGATATTTTGTGATTATCCCTGGTGTCTTTGCCCTTCCTGGCCACACTGGGTTCCCTCAGTTTTGCTCAGGGAGAGGATGGCTGGTGTATTCTTGATGTTCCTTCATTCCTCCCTTTTATTTCTGCCTCAATACAACTACCAAATATCACAACCAAGTTTCTAAAACTTAATAGAAATAAAGGATGCTGCCATCCATCTGATTTACTCAGTTCACCAAAGAAGCCAGGGTGATGTGCTCAGAACCCTCTATCCCACTCCTTCCTTGACAGAGTCACAGTATCCTAGGAGTGGAAAGAGTGCAAAGTTCATTGCTCTGACCCCCTTAATTTACACAGAGATGTATCACAGTAACTACCGTGGTACAAACATTTTAGTGTGCTATGTGTTTGTGTACATTCTGGGTACAATGGAGTAGCCCCATGAGGAAGGCACTGTTGTAGAGGAGTAAACAGAGGCCCAGGAAAGATAAGAACAAAGACCTGTTCATTCCTAGTTTAACATTCTATCTATATAGGAGGCAAGTTTTCTGCTTTCCAGGTTTTTCTCAGGCTGTATATAGCACCACCATAGTGAAAATGTCATCCATTTATAGCACAGAGGTGAAGGGATATTAATTTTTCCCCCAAGAGACTTTCTAGCAGATCAAT
Organism: Proteles cristata cristata; assembly: GCA_017311185.1. Classification (NCBI taxonomy): domain Eukaryota; kingdom Metazoa; phylum Chordata; class Mammalia; order Carnivora; family Hyaenidae; genus Proteles; species Proteles cristata. The sequence continues at coordinate 434,676 of JAESUZ010002841.1, forward strand.
GTTTTATGGCCAAGTGTGTGACTGACAGCATTCAGAGGTCTAGCGAGGGATCACACCGTAAAGCAAAATGAAGTGGCCCGAGGAAGGTCCCCATCTCCTCAACACAGACACCACAAATTCTGTTACACTGTTATTCTGTGAGCCATTCCTAAAAGAGCCAAAGCCACTGTTCTTTACTCTAAAAGCCTAACGTGCTTGATCCGGAGTCTGGGCAGCCCCGTGCAGAGCATGTCAGACACCCCAGCTCCTCACAGAAGATGAGAAGGGGAGGTGACATCCCTTTGATCCACCATTTACCTTGGGATGAGTTTATTAGCAGAAATAGTACCAGTGAGATTCTACCAAGGGCAGGAAGGGAAAACCTCCAGTGAATAGCAACTGGTCAGTAGCCTGTCAGCACTTTGGTCCAGTCTAAAAAGAGCAGCACAATATAGTTTCCCTAAAATGTGGTACACGTCCTCTGGTGTTCCGACTATTTTAAAAACATTTTTTTAATGTTCATTTTTGAGAAACAGAGCATGAGCAGAGGAGGGGCAGAAAGAGCGGGAGACACGGAATCTAAAGCAGGCTCTGGGATCCTAAGCTGTCAGCACAGAGCTGGATGCAGGGCTCGAACTCTGGAACGGTGAGATCATGACCTGAGCCGAAGGTGGACACTTAACCCACTGAGCTACCCAGGCGCCCCCAAAGTGTTTTTAAAGGTACAGGAATGAAACCTTTATAAAACTTACGTGCCTTTTAAAATTGATACATTTGAAAACAATACAACCAGCACATTAAATCCATGATTCAACTGGAAAAAAAAAGCTGACAAAAATATTGAATAAATTATGGATGGGGCATGGCCTTGATAAAAGTGACACTGACACTAAAACGACTGAAGTTTGGGAAGCATCCATGTGCTGGTTATGAGCATGATAAACCTGGGGAGTTATAAGGACTTGAGCTTGAATCCTGGATTGCTCTCTTGTAATGGGTAGGATTTAGGTCAGTTTCCTCATCTATGAGAGAAGGATAATGACACTGACCTCAAAGAAGAGCAGTAAAGATTCTATTAAAATGTTACTTATAGTATTTTGGCTGTAGGTAGAGAGCCTGACACACCTGCTTGGCACCTATCGTCATTACAACTGCTGGATGGATTCAACAGATTGAATAAAACCAGTCCTATCAAGCAAACTTCCATGATGCCATGGAAGATGATCTTTAATGATTGTTTGAGAGAGAGCACACACATGCTCACACACTCATGGGCAAGAGAGAGGGGAAAGGACAGAGAGAGAGAGAGAATCCTGACACCAGGCTCAATTCTCACAAACCAGGAGGCCATGACCTGAAGACAAAATTAAGAGTCGGATGTTTAACCAACTGAGCCACCCAGGCACCACCCCCCTCGCCCCCACCATGACATTTAGAGACGTTTCACAATTAGACTCTAGACCAGGAGGTCAGTGATGCCTGCTGTAGGCCTGTTCTCCTGTCTCCACTCCACAGTGGTCATGACCCCACTCGGTAGCACCACCTCCTCACAGCTACCCCCGAGTTGGACAGCTGGCAGAAGGCGGAACTCTTTGAGGGCTTAACTGTCACATAGAGGTGCTAATGCTCTCCAGGTATGGGTGCGGACACTCTGCCAAGTCATCTTCTTGACCCACATGGAGGCCTCACAACACATCTGTATCCCGAGCACAAAGCCGACAGCTCGGTCCCATTGCTGGGCCAGAACAGAGCCAGACCACAGCCACACCACAGTGAGGAATGACAGAGGTCTCAAGAATGGCCACCACAGGCTGTCTTGCCTTGCCTTTCGAATCCTACAAGGCTGTGAGGATTTCTTTAAGAACCATGTGCCTGCAGACGGCTAAGATGAGTTGAAGAAGCCACTGCCTCCCCAAGAGAAAGTTCTGAACAGGCACCACAAGCCCAGACTGTCACCTGCCTGTGAGGTTCGGCAGCAAGGCTGGGATCTAGGGGAAGAGCGAGCAAGCAGTGCTTTCACCTGAGGAACTCAGGGCCCGTGCTCATCAGCATACTTTAATCATCATCATGTGTTCACTGTAGAAGATGTAGAAGACATAAAATATATAAAAAGGAAAGTTACCCAAATGCCACAACTCAGTAAAATCTATTAACATTTTAAAGTTTCTTTTCGATGTTTTTTCACAGTGGTCATTGTGCTATTTATACCCTGAACATTTTCAGTATTTCCCCATATCCTTAAGTTTTCAAATGTTTTTCATATTGGCTAAATCATTGCATCACATAGATATATGGTATGCTTAACCAATCCCCTACATTTGGGGATTACATTTTCATTTTTCTAACAATTCTGTAACATATGTATTTGTGCATCGATTTTTGTCCACATTTCAAATTACTTCTTTAGGTGTGTTTCTATTTCCGTGTGATTCCAGACGTGGAAGTAAGGGGTTAAACAGTGTAAACGTTCTGAGGTTCTTGATATATGCTGTTCAACTGCTTCCTGGAAAGAGAGCACTTTATAATCCTAAAACAGGCACAGACTCTTGCCATCTCACCAAATTCTTGCCAGTGGATTTATCCTAATTCTGGACTAATTTAGCAGACAAAAAGAAAATGATGTCTACTTGCTTTCCTCTGCATTTCTCTCTTGCTTTCAATTTTCTACATACCCTTGATGGTTTTGCCTCTTTTGTGAACACTCTGGTCATGCGCTTTGCTCTTTTATCTTTCAATCAGGGCGGGGGGGGGGGCAGGGAGTGGCAGGGGGCTCTAAGATCTATAATTAAAAGTATTCTTGGGGCACCTGAGTGACTTAGTCGATTAAGCATCTGACTTCAGCTCAGTAGTGATCTCACAGTTCACGAGCCCCAGCCCTGCGTTTGGCTCTGTGCTGACAGCTCAGAACCTGGAGCCTGCTTCAGATTCTCTGTCTCCCTCTCTCTCTCTCTCTGCTCCTCCCCTACTCACACTGTTTTCTCTCAAAAATAAATAAGCATCAAAAATTTTTAATTAAAAAAAAGTATTCTTGGGAGCCTGGGTATCTCAGTCAGTTAAATGTCTGACTCTTGATTGCAGCTCAGGTCATGATCCCAGCCAGCATCGTGGCATCAGGCCCCTGCATCAAGCATGGAACCTGCTTAGTATTCTCTCTCCCCGGCCCAGCTCTGCCCCCCCACCCCCCCCCCGTCCAACTCGTACTCTCTAAAATAAAAATAAATTAAAAAAAAAAAAGATATTCTCACTTTACTTCTATTCAGGTCCATTCTAATTTTTTTTCCCCACTGAAAGAACAGTACATTATACTACCTTTGTGTCAGGGTAAAAAACGGTTCATCTGTCATTTTATTCCTGTGTAATTGGAATATAAAAACTTCTCTTTATGCAATGCCACCTGACACTTCAGCTTGTTTAGGAAAATATATTGTAGGTTACACTTATTTTAAATGGCTTTGTGGTTATTACTGTTTTGAAATGCTTTACTTCATGTGTTTTCATTTGATAGACTAGATCTAGTTTTGGTTTAAAGTCCAAGATTATGGGATTTGGGGCAAATATTAAAATAAAAACCAAAAACTCGATCAATTGATTTACTTTCAGACATTATACCCCTGCATTAATTTCCAAAAAACTCCACCTGAGACGACCTAAGACTAGGTTATCGTTAACTGAGGTTTACAGAAATTAAGAATAACCACAGTGCTCAAAAAAGAAATCTCTACAGACAGATGCCCAAATCAAATCTCTCCTCCAGAAAGCCTTCTCAGGATTCCATTGTCCTCCCCAGTACACCCACAACTTACTGCGAGTGCCCCACTGACATCCGCCATTCAAGTCTACCTCCAGAGTGATAGATTTCTGGAGGACAGGAACAATGTTTTAATTATCTGTATATCCATTTGCCAATATAGCGCTCTGAATATAGATGTTCACTCAGTAAACATACACTGAATTCAACTGAACTTTAAAATTTTGAGGAGACGTGGGATATGGGAACCCATGTAGACTTAAGAATCAGACTAAGTCAACTTGGAATCTGCCTCTAGAACTTAACAGCTACGTGACCCCTAGCAAGTTAACCTAGCCTCCTGAGCTGTTTTGTCATCTAACAGGAGAATAACAATGCCTACCATGACAGGTCCTCTAAACCTAGAACCCACTTTCAACCCATTTCACCCTAGCCTTCCTCAACTGTAGAGATTAGAAAGCTAAATCCTCAATTTCCCAGCCTCTTTCCAGCTGGAAAGATCACATGTCACAGTTCTCTTCAATGAGACAAGAACAGAAATGCCCAGAAGTTTCTGGGAAAGCTATGTGTTTCAAGTAAACCAGCTCGCAAACCCTAGGTAAAGGGAGATGTAACATGATGCCTTCGTATACAGCACCTACTTTGCAACTATGAGGCCAAAACATGCAGACAATTTTCAAAGCCTGAGGAAGATGGAATAAGAAGCTACATATAGTCTAGAGTCTTCAGTGGCATCATGGAGACCCAATTCAAATACTACCTCTCTTTGGACTTTATGTAGAAGAAATTGTCCAAATTTGTTTAAGCCACTGTTAGTGAGGTTTCCATTATTTACCCCTAAATGCATTCCTAAGTGACTATCCTATGGATTACTGTAAATAAATCATCTATGTCAAGTATTTAGCAAAGGACCCAATACACTATAAGCATTCATTAAGTGTTTACTTTTAATAGCACTGTAGAATGGGACATGTTGGTGGATGGGAAGTAGTTCTGGAGCATAGGGTGAGGGAGCATTTGAAACAAGTCACTGAAGGAGAACACAGGGAACAGAACAAGAGGGAGTTGTAGGTATGTTAGAGACAGGAAACTATACTGAAGGCAACATATATGAAGCCTATCAAAAAGGGAGAAGGAGGGGACCCTGGGTGGGTCAATCAGTTAAGCATTCAACTTTGGCTCAGATCATCTCACCACTCATGGGTTCAAGCCCTGCATTTGACTCTGTGCTGACAGCTCAGAGCCTGGAACCTGCTTTGGATTCTGTGTCTCCCTCTCCCTCTCTCTGCATCTCTCCCACTCAATCTCTCTCTCTCTCTCTCTCTCTCCCTAAAATGAATAAATGTTAAAAAAAAAAAAAATAAAGAAGGGAGAAGGAGACTGGGTGGTACTTAATGGGCTCCTGGAGTTCAAATCCTCTTGACCATCAATCCACCACCCAACTCCTACTCCACAGGATCAGACATGCTTCAGAATCTGTGCCCAAATCTGATACTTTGTAAGAACACAAGAAGTCTCATGTAAATTGTTCCCAACTCACCTTCTATTAATAGGCCACTCCTACCTTGATATACCAATGTCTGACATTGTCATCTTATGCTCCAGTGACCAGGTAAACCCACTGTCCCAAGGCTAGTTCCCCAACATTGCCCCTAGGTGCTGGAGACCTGTCTCCTCTTTCTCTTGAGCACCCTCAGTAATCATCAGCCATGAGCTTCATAGCCAAGGCCCCAAAAGGTCACTTTCTAATACACATAGGTCTGACTGGTCTTCTTCCCCTTTTAGACCTACTTTGAGTTTATATGTCCCTAGAATAGCATTACCCAGATGTACAACATAGAATGCTAATTCCTAAAGATGTTAGTAACTCAAAACAATATTATGGTTGAGTCGAAAAACCAAATAGTTGAATGTTTCTATCGTCTAATTTATCAGAGCTTATAGAATACTATAGTATTGTACATATACATACACATATGCTACAGTGTGTAGCATTTCCACGTTTACCTGCAAATCTTTGTCCATATCTCAAGGGCTAGAGCAATATGGGACATACTATGGGAAATTCTGTCTTAGAATACAGTTTTCTGATCTCCCTCCCATAGTCAGACACCCACTCTCTCTGTCAATAGATGGTCTTTACTTTTATTCTCTCCCGTGAGCCTCAAACTTGGATTCTAGCCCCAGTGGCTTTTTGCCATTCCATAATCAAGTCAGGCTTCCCCAGTCTCCAGGCCTTTCCACAAATTATATCCCCTACCCAGAAAGTTCTTCTGCCTCTTCCCCACCAAGGAAAGTTATTCTCATTTCAAGACCTAAGCTGAATAGCATGTCTATGGTAAAATTTTCCCGTTGTTCAGGGCCAATTACTCCTACCTCTATGCTCCAAAAGGACTTTGCAATTGCTTCAGTTGTGGTATTTGTTATGTTGATTACACTTGTGAACTCACCTTCCTTTCTCTCCAAGCAAACCATTAATTCTTCACACTATGGTTTGTTCATAAATCTGTCCCAAGTAATCAGCAGATCTTGAGTAAATGTTATGTTTTATGAATTAAGAATGAAGGAATGACTATCCTGAAGTCCACATGGACTTGCCTCTACATAACACCCTTGATAAAGATAAATAAGTGTCAAATGAATGTCTACTGCAGCTACAAAGGTCAATCTCAAGGAACAGGATCAGGATGCCAAGTAAACTCCTATAGCCGCCAATTACAGTTTTTTGTTTAACATGGAAAAAAAATTAATTTTATATTTAATGACTAACAAAATGGAAGTAATTCCAGTCCCAATACAAAACTAACATGAACAGTCTAGCAGTATCTCATGTATCATGTGAATAGTAGGGGTTCCCTTGCCTGTGGTCATTCCCTGCAAACTGGCCTCCCAGCAGAGGAGCAGGCCACTCACATGTAGCCATAGAAACTAGCCACTGCTGCGCACGTAAGGCAATCAATTCCAGTCAATTGCATGGCTTGGACTCCAGTTTCACCAACTGTACCAGGAAGGGTTGAAGGCTTCCCCAACCATGAACACACCTTAAGCTCACCATCTCATACCAACCACAACCTCCAGACTTGGACCTCAGCCCCTAATTCTGCCAAGGGAAGAACTAATGCTTCCCAATCAAAACCACTGAGCTAGCAGGATAAGGATGGACTTAAAGTCCTGCCAGGCCAGTTTGCTCCTGAATCCTAGCCCTTGAATATACCAGGAGGAGCCAGTGCTGCCTATTCATGTAGCTGGAAAGCCCCACAGTCCCAGAACCCAGTTCCCTCCCAGAAACAGATTCTCATCCCTGCTAGATTCCAGAATGCTGTCCTGGAATGCCATGAACAATGAGGGGCCAAACACCTGCTACAGAATCTGGCAGCATACCGTCTGGCCACTTGCCCTTGTTTGCCCAACCGAATATAATAATTTACTGCACACTTAGTGTGGAAGACAACGGAGTCTGCATTGTTGGTTGGCCCCTCCTCTCTCTTCTTTGGTGAGAAAAGTGCCCAGGAACAGTGGAATTGGTAGATACACACACACACACACACAGAAGAACTACAGCTGCTGCAGGAGCAAAGCCACCCTAGCAGCCACTGCCACCTGGTGAGTTGGGAACCTCCCTCACCTTCTCCACCTCACATTCAATTTATTTATGCTAGTTTTAACCAACATCTACAATCACCAGGATGTGCATATCACAACAGAGCAAAGCTTGACCAGATTGTCCCTGAGAAACTGACACACCCAGAAAATATCTGGATATATAATAAAGAAGTTCAAGCACTGAAAGGGCAGACTGGACTTCTAGACTTTCTGTTCTTAGTGACAAATAGAGGGATTGAGCTTTTTCACTCTGGTAACTAATTTGTGCTTCAGACTATGAAGTTGGACACTCTGGGGCAGGAGGGAGGGGAGTCACATACTTAATCTCTAAGCAGTAGGATACTGTTGAGGGAATGAGGGTAATAATATGAGCTATTATTTACTCAGCACCTGTTATGTTCCAGGCATAGTACCTAACACTGCTAAATGTTATTTCATTTAATTCCAAAATATCACTAAGGTGTTTCTCTCCCATTCTGTGAGTGAGGGAACTACAGCTCAGGAAAGTTCTAAGTTGAAACAGCAGTGAGTCATAAACTGATTAAAGCACACCTATCTTCATCTGAACATCTATGAGACTCTCTAAAATTATAGCTGCTAGTATGGGTCAACTTATTATGGAACATTAACTTTGGGAAAGTGGGCAAACCACCAAATACAAATAACAAATACCCAAGTCAAAACTTAGACTTATTCATTGACTTTTCCCATTGACTTTTCCCATTGGATATTGCCATACATCGTTTCCATGCATTAGGTTTACATGAGTTTGTGAACCAAACTGCCTACTTAATGGTCTTCATTTTTTTTCCTAGTTGTAATCCTCTTCTCCCTGTTGACGAAAATGGGTGATACACATCTAACTATGAACAGCAGAAAATTACACAGCAACAGCAAAGGCAACCAGAAGATCTAAGAAATGGGAAAGATTGATCTTCATAAACAAAATTAGACATAAAACTTCCACTTTGAGATCATGTATCTCTGTTATTATTGTGGTTGTGGACTCATGGTAAAATAACACATTTACAACTCAGTGTTCCAGTCTGTGTAGGATCCTCTGTACCTTCCTTCATGTAACTTTGAAGACGTGCTTCAGTTGTCTCCCAGATTTCCAGGTTGGATAGTATTATCTCCTCTGCATTTTTTTAGCTCCCTGGGCATAATTGTCCCGCTGACATGACCACCAAGGTTTCTGGCCCTTCCTCTCAACTAGGAGTTCTTAAGGCCAAGCCTAGCGCTTCATCATATCTTTCTTCCCTGGCATGTGTCTAACCCATAAGGACACCCAGCAAAAGCTGGATTACTCAAATTGAATGTTATCATCTTTATAAATGCTCACATAAATGATATTTAAAGTTGGTATGTAAGATAATTAAGGTTTTAATCTATATAAAACTATACATCTGCAGATAGCGATGCCCAGCCACAAACACCACTAGGGGCCAACCCCAAACTTTTGTCAATTAAGGCCATTCATATGGAACCCACTATACTTCAGATTTCAACCCAAGACACAGTTAATTCTGTGGCCTTTCTGTATGTCAAACAAAAATTCTTAAGTTCTAGAAATTTCTGAAATGATTTCAGTGGTTGTTGATATTCAGCACATCCTGAGGAGAAGACAGGTAGAGTTCCCTTAATTTTAAAGGACCCTAAATAATTGTAAATTCCCCATGTCATAACTGGTCGTCTTTCTTCCAGTTTCTCCTGAAATGTGTTTTTAAGATATCGGGCTTCTCCTACAGTTATAGGACCTTGAGTGATCATTTAACGTCACCAACCTTCAGTTTTCTCTGCTTGACCACCTATAAACTCTGCGTTCATGATTTCACATGAGAAGACACAGAACTCTAATGCTTGCCAAGACAGAGGTCAGTAGGACCACCCAGGCCAGAGCCATCGGCTTTGGAGATGCCAAATACAATTTGCATAGATCCGAGAATACTTTGTGTCTGAATAACAAATTAAATCCTTATGGGATGGTTGCATCAAATGTTAACCAATCATCAGAGAACCAACTTACGACTAGAAAAAAAGTAGTCAGGTTGTAAATCTAAGAAAGACCCCTGTTGTAAATCTTACCTTCAGTGGAGTATACACAAGTAAACCTGTAAAGCGGAAGGGAGACAGAACACAAGGAAATCAAAGAGGAAAGGATCTGTTCATTAAGAATTCCTGGCACTTAATGTGGAGGTAAAAAGAGCATTCCTTCCCTCATAGTCGCAAAGCCTTGGGGAGGGAGAGACCATGCCAGGATCTTTTCTGATGCCTTGTTTTGCTGAATCAGTACCAGTTACTTCTGAGAAGGTCCCAAAAGAATTTCTTTCACATTAGTTCCATTTATTTCCCCCAAAGATATGGAAGAATGTCAAAACACCAGCGATTATTCTAAGGCCTGAAAGTCTCAAATGACAGATCTTGCTGCCACATCCATTCTCTTGAAACATGACTTACAGCATCTCCCTCCTGCTCTCAGCTCAGTTAGTACTATCGAGCATCCCTTTTAGGGCATAGCCTTCTGCTACCTATAGAAATAACTGAATAATTAACTTTTTATTCATTTAAAAGAATGTTTAGTGAGCAGCTACGTGCTAGAAGCCATGCTGGGCACTGGAAGGAAGAAGCAGGCAAATGAGGCATGGTTCCCATGCTAGGAAGCACAAAGTTTCCAGCCACTGGCAAATGGGTAACCATAACCACAACACCCTGTGGTAATTTAACACTAAAGATACATGTGCAGAATTCTGGGCAGCCTAAGAGAAGTAAACACATTGGTTGGGCCTTCAGGGGTGAGTAGGCATTGATCAGAGGATAAGCAAGGAAAGGGTCCTCCAGGCTAAGGGGACAGCCTGTACCATGCTGACCTAAGTAAAACACTGAAAACAATGAGAAAGACAGTACCATACACCATATGGTACTTTATTAAGTGTTAGAGATTAAGTTTTAGCACAGCAGAGATCAAGAAGGCTGGACCTGGGAGAGTCAATCTTTGCTTCTGTTATTCCAGCACTCTCCCCACGTAGCATGGAGGATGAAAACCACGCAAATTTCAGAGGCATCTGGGTCAGAATCACAGCTCCACCATAAAGGGGGTTACAGCCAAATTAACAGCCTTTCCTCAACCTGCCTGTTGAAGCAGATTCTAGCTTGTCTTCCTTGCCCAAAAGTCCAAGAAAAGTCTTACTTTTCAAGACCAATTATTGTGGGTTTTGAAATGCGAAGTCAGGATTGGGGCAGGGGAGTTACAGCCTAGAGGCACACCAAATAGGTCGCACTGCCAAGATGAACAAGGCTCAGAACCAGTGTCAGGAGGTCATCCCAGGAAGGTATAGGAAGCCGTCATCGTGGTGTTCTAGAAACCCAAGGAAAGAAATTCAATTCTGAAACTATTTTTGTCGTACATTAGTATATTGTTTGTTTTCCTTTGACTTTTTAAACCAAAACATTGTCTAAGACTGGGCTATGTGGGTCATGGCTTTATAAGAATCCTATTAGCTATGTTAGAATCATATTAGCTATTAAAGAAGGGCTTAATTTAACCTCTTCACTTTCCTTATCCACAAAATGTGAACATGCATATCTGTGAGATTTGATGAAGATGAAATGAATAGTTAATGTAAACTTATGGTAATTAAGAGGATACTTTCTTTTCCATTCTAATTTGTGCCCTTTCAATCAATTCATATATCAGCTGCTGCTGCTATACCCTGTTAAAGCTGTTTACACAATCCCTACTCATCTTAAATGCTTATCGTGTTTCAGTCTGCCTAGCACTCGTTCCGTTCCCCCAGCCTTGAAATATAATTGACATGACACTGTATAAGCTTAATGTGTACACATATATAATATGCACCACAATAAGGTTAACACATCCTTCACCTTGCATGATGGCTGTTTTTGATTGTTATGGTGAGAACATATAAAACCTACTCCTAACTTTCAAGCATATAATACAGTATTGTTAACTATCAGCTCCATGCTGTACATTAGATCGTTAGAACATATTCCTCTTATAACTGGAAGTTTGTAACCTTGGACCAGGGTGTCCACATTTCTCCCTCCCACCAGCCCCTGCCAAACACCATTCTACTCTGTTTCTGGGAGTTGAGGTTTAGATTCCACATAGGTGATCCTTTTCCCTCAGGGCAATAGCCCCAACCCTCTGCCCACAGGTGTGGTCAATCATGAGGCCGCCTCTGGGCCCAATGCTGTTCCACATGCAGGCCCAGCACCCCAGCCAGGCTAATCAGAGTGCTTCTTGGGATTTTTTTTTTAAACCAGAGAGGGAAAAGAGGTTTTTCCCCTCTGAACTTAGACTAAGACTTTAAAGATTTAAGCACAAGCAGCTAGCAGCCTAATTCCAGGCACCAACTTAGAAAATGTTGAGAGAGAGGCGCCTGGATGGCTTAGTCGGTTAAGCGTCCGACTTTCGCTTGAGTCATGATCTCGCGCATCGTGGGTTCGAGCCCTGCGTCGGGCTCTGTGCTGACTGCCAGCTCAGAGCCTGGAGCCTGTTTCAGTCTGTGACTCCCTCTCTCTGTGACCCTCCCCTGTTCACACTGTCTCTCTCTCTCCTAGAAATAAATAAAAAACATTTTAAAAAATTTAAAAAAAAAAAAAAAAGAAAATTTTGAGAGAATGAAGCCAACCCAAAGAGAGAAGCAGAAGGGGTGGGGGGGGTGGGGAGTGGAGAATCCCAAATCCCTGGTCTTCCGAGGGACTGATTATAGGAGTCAATAAATGTAACCCTCTTTGCTCAGCTAATTTGAGGTAGTTTTCTCTCAGGTGCTAATCAAAGAGTTCAGGTTAACACAACATCTTTGGAGAGGGCACTCAATTCCCTGACCCTGTGGGCCCCCGGGACTCCTCTCTCGGCACCTATAACACAACTGCATGTGCCACACAGCTAGACTCTGGTGACATAGTCACAGAGTCACTATTGTCATGTGGCTTCCCCCCATCCCCAACACTGCACTTCTTAGTGCCAAATGCCTCATCACTAAGTGCTTATAAGGTACTCAGTAAATGTGTTGATCAACCTAATCCCTTCATGAACTGATAGAGCTGAAAAGATCTTAGCGAATCAGTTGTAAATTTTCTGCATGCTCAGAAATGAATAAGGATATTTTTTTCTTTCTATAATAGTACTCCCTGAAAGGAAGTTGGAAGGTTGTCATATAATATATACTGCAATTCTTCCTCAGTCATCACAAAATGACATACCAAAACTGCCCCCACAGAAGTATGTACATGTATAAATGCACTCCAACAGATCTTATAAAAGGGAATATTCATGCTCAGGATTCCTGAGTCCAGTTCATTTTGTCTGAAGACACCAAAGCATGTCCTATAACCTGAACTTTATGTGAGTACAGCAACCGATATCAACACCTAATAAACATGCCTCACTTTTGACCCAGCTATTCTGCTTTGGGCAATTTACCCTAAAGCAAGAATTTGGAAATGTTTGGAGATTTAGCCATGAGGATTTTCATTATAATAACTGTGAAAAGTTGCAAGAGATTAAAAAATACCAAATTACTTACAGGGGATTGGTTAGAGAAATAGATGGCCTATTCATAAATTGGGATTCCATTTTTAAAACTCATGATAAAGATGTTCCCGCTCTTAAGTAAAAACAAGTAGGCAGCAAATGGTGTATATGTAGAATGACCTCATTTTTTGTGTATTTAAGTATTTATAGGTAAATAGATAGTATTTATAGGTAAATAGAAAGAGTGGAAGAATATACATCAAAATGGTAACCACGTGGATCTCTGGATTGTAGCAGCATATGTGAGTTTAACTCCTTTTGCTTATTTTGTTTTGGGAATTCACCATGAATGTATATTATTTTTGTATAATAAGAAAACAACAGGAGCACCCGGGTGGCTCAGTCAGCTGAGCATCTGACTCTTGATTTCAGCTCTGATCATGATCTCCCGATTCATGAAATCAAGCCCCATATCGGGTTTGTGCTGACAGCGTAGAGCCTGCTTAGGATTTTCTCTCTCTTCCATTCGTTCTTTCTCTCTCTCTCTCTCTGCCCCTCCCCTGCATATGTATACAGACAACATGTCCTTAGAGAACATCTAATCCCAAATCCCGATCTTTCAGGAGAGGAAACAGAGGCCTAGGGAAGTATGCCCCCGGTCCTACCTCAGCAAATGGCAGACTTAGCACCGCAAGCCCAGGGTGGATTTCTTTCCACCAGACCAGGCAACCACCATCATGGGGGTTGTGTTTCAAACTCCCAGCTGCCTGCATTCAACTCAGTATTTGGAATCGACCGTCCTGACACATGCGCACGCATACGTGGGAGCAGCAGCAAACAGAAACACCTTGAATGTCATGTCCTGCTTCGGTTTCAGGGCTTTACAGATAGTACTGACATCACCTCCCAGCAGTGTATTATGGGAAGGGGGTTATTACGGAACTGGGACCACATTCTTCAATGAATAGGCAGAGCATAGGTTTCATATTAGTGAAGTCATATTTTCGCAGCTGCTCTAGTTCAATTCATCCACAGCTTAATTTGCTACCTTTGTGATTTTAACAAACGGAAAGATGATGTGTGCTCATTTATAATAATTGGCTGTATGCTTCCACCAACGTACAAAAATTCGAGGATATTCAGGAATCATAACAGACCATGACCTGTAAGTTCAATTTCCAATGGTAAAACTCCCCTGACCAAAGTGGATGTTGATGACGAACTAATGCGCTCTGTAACAATCTGTTTTGAGCACTGAATTGACCTGTAAGTGTTCTAGATACCGCCTGACGAAAATGGGTTTTATTATTTTCCATTAGCAGCTGCTACAGCAAAATGAACTGCCAGTCCACAAGGGAAATAAAAGTGCCTCTCTCTTTGCAGTAGTCTCTGCTGCAAATGTAAACAAAGCCAGCTCCCTCTTCTCCTCCCCTCCCTTCCCCCCTCAATTGAAATTTCTACACTCAAGGGCCATGGCCAGCAAATCCTGCCTGAGTCCGTGGCATCTCATTAAAGCTTAATGGCATTTAATTACAGTATTTCCAGAGCACCTACTATGCACTCGGCATTGTGCTGATGTTGGTACATGGGGAGGCGGGCAGAACGTGCAGGCAAAGAGCACCGGCCAAAGTGCTCCGTGCCCTCGAAACTGCTCCTGAACCTTCCAACCGTTCTCTCGGTACAAGAGCAAATGCCCATGCTGTCAGTTTATACACATAGATCTCTAATTACAGCAGCCCAACAAAATAGATGCCATTGTCCCTGTTCCACAAACACAGGGAGAATGAAACCTGACAAGTGACCGAGTTGGGCCTCAAGTGGTCTCACTGACATGAAAGTCTGCACCCTTAACAACACCCTGAATGATCGCCAAGGGCATAGGTTACAGCCAGTGAAGCTCACCGTGGTGGAAAGGGCCCGAGAGTTGTCAGAAGACCTGAGGCCTAATCCCAGCCCAGCTTCCTGCCAGCTCGTTGCGACTTGAGGCAGGTAGCCAAACCTCAGTTTCTCTCCCTGTAAAAAGAACTCACACCTCCCTCCTGCGGGAACAAAATTGTGTCCAGCTGGACTGACGCACCTGAAGACGTTTCCCGGCGAATCTGCGGGTGTCGGAGGAGCTCTCCTCTGCCTGCTCGGGGGGGCTGCCTTAGCCTCGGCGTTTCTCACGTGCAGAAGGTCCTGCAGCGTGATCTTTGCCTCTACAAGTTAAGCCTTGCACAATCTTTTCGCTTTTGGCATGTACGTCCTGCAACATAGTCCCCTTTTTGGCAAATGCATACACACCTGCATACAAGGGAGCTACACAAGCATTTAAACAAATCATTTCTCTAAAAACATATGAGGTCCCCTTCCAGAGACCGCGAAAAATCTCACAAAGGTGTTGTACAAAAACAAAACGCAAAGCACACACCTACTCTGCTGGCTTTGCTCCTGCTTACCTGCTCAAAGGGAAGAGGTGTTATTGAGAAGGTGTGAAAGCTTAACCCAAAGTTCTTTTTCCTAAGCACTCTTCTCTCGCCACCGTCTCCCTGAGTGATCCCCATTCCCACACCTTCAACATCCCCTAGTAAGTGGGATTCCTCAGTCTCGGTCTCTAACCACAACCGCTCTTGCCGGTCTCCTAACCTGCCTTCTGAGCTGTCTGCCTGCCAGCAGTACTCCGACACCTCCCTGACACCCAAGCTGAGAACCGCAAACCCCGAACTCGCGACCGCCTATGTTCCAACTTTCTGTTCAAGGTACCGGGCTAGATGGAAACCAGTAGGCGGCTTTCCCTCCTTCTTCCTTCATGCCCTTCATCAAACCCATCAATTCCCTCTCTGATGCATTGTGATCCACCCCTTCCTCTCCCCCATTGCTACCAACATCCTAGTTAAGTGCTGACTCTCAGCCTCTGTCCACCCCAATCCATTTTACGTATCTGAGAATTCCCACAGCATATCTCCAGTCAGGTCTTCCCACTCCTCAGAAACTGCCGCTACCACCACCACTGACAGAAGAAAACACAAATTCATAGAATGCCTTCCGTGGTTCAGTTGCCACTAACCTCGCTAGCCTTGTGGCCACTGCTCCTGTGAACATTCCCATTTTTCAATTGAACAGGACTGTCTGCAATTGACGACACGGGCTCTTTATTCTCCTTCCATTAATTTTTTCATGTTATTCCCTGACCCTGAAGACACTTTGTTCTTAATAACAACACTTTAAAATCCTCCTTCCACATTGGGGCCCGGCTCAATGTCATTTTCCTGTGACGCCTCTCCCTCGTTTGCACTTATTAAACAGTTACCCGGGAGCTCAGACCAATTCTGCCACGGAACCACAGCGCGCTGCAGCACCTCTAACAGAGGGACCTGGCGACACCACACTTCGTTTCTTCTTGCCCAGTCTTCATGTTTGTCAGATAATTTAGGTATGCATACACTATAAATCCAGCAATGAACGGCTATTTAATTTACCTTTTAAAGACACAAACTGGAGACACCTGGGTGGCTCAATCAGTTAAGCATGTAACTCCTGATTTTGGCTCAGAGCATAATCTCATGGTTGGTGAGTTCGAGCCCTGCATCAGGCTCTGCACTGACTGCTTGGGATTCAATCTCTCTCTCCCTCTCCCCTCCCCCCCCCCAGAACTTAAAAAACAAATTAAAAAAAATAAAGACAGAATAAGAAAAACACAAGTCTTTACATTCACCCACCTATTTCCATTTCTGATGCATTGACTCTTCGGCTAGTTTTACCCCACCACTGAAGCAAATCCGTCTGAGCGCTCCCTCCACCTGGCACCCCACTAATTATTTGGTTTTCCAGCCTGGCTGGCAGAAACAGGAATAATTCCTGGCCCTGTGTGAGCCTCGGAGATTGTTTTTTCTGTTTTTAAGATGGTTCTTTTCCCCCTCTTGAAAATAGTTTTTTCACACACACGCACCCACCAGTTCTCGGCTGAGTGTTCAAGGGGGCCCTTTGGCAGAGCCCCCAGAACCCCCTCTGCTCAGCTTTCTCCTTTCCAGGGACCCACGCTGCGAATTCCTGCTGCCGCGGACTCCCGAGTCCCATCTCCCAGGACCACCATGATCTGCCAGCCGCCCTCTCCCTTCTGAGGGCCTAGAAACTCCGCAGGCAGTGAGCTGACCGTTTGGCCTGCTCACCACATCTGGTTCCCACCCCTCAGGCATCACTGCCCTTCCTTACCTCACCCCCAAGTCTTGAAAGCTGCTTTTTCAACCGCTTTGATCCATCTTTTCTGTTGTTCCCAGAGGCAGAGTAAAGCAACGCCCGAGGCTCCCTCCTGACCAGCAGAACAGTTTTATTGAGCCCCACACTTAAAGATCCCTCTCAGCTGTTGTTGGGAGAAAGTTTCCAAAGTGGAATCCCACTGAAAACTGCAAAGAAGATTCAGATGCCAGGAATAAACAGCCCACCTTGTGGGTAGGGCCGAAACAAGGCTACTCCTGCTTGATAGGTTCACGGTTAAACCCTGAGTTGTGATTTCCTCCAAGAAAATAGTGCATGACTAAAACCAAAGAACCCTTGATACATATCTGGGGATCAAGTCTTGAGCACCCAAATCTGTGAGATAGATTCCTTTGTGTGATCTGAGGACTCGAAGATCCGTTTCCTTAATTGCAAGGAATGTTTACATACCAGCCCATTACCCTTTCAAACATGAATATAGGAGGCCATCACGTTTGCGATGCATATATTTTCCAATAAACCAGAATCCAGAAAATCCATACGTATACTCCGTTAATGGGGCCTATACAATGAAAGGAAAGTTTCCCTCATGACTTCCCTAATTCCCTTACTTCCTTCTTCTTATCTTTACATTTTAGCCTCCTGCTTTATCCGAAATGCTACCTCCTTAACCTTCTCTTCAGGCACATGTGGGGCTGTTACAGTGAAAGCATCACAAATACGCTCCCTTACATTCTATTCCCATCTTTTAATCAATTTGACAAGTTTCACTAATTTAAAACTACTGAAAACCAGAGCACCTGGGTGGCTTAGTCAGTCCAGTGTCTGACTTCAGCTCAGGCCATGATCTCACAGTTCATAGGTTCGAGCCTTATGTCCAGCTCTATGCTGACTATGCAGAGCCTACTTGGGATCCTTTCTCTCTCTCACTCTCTGCCCCTCCCCTTCCTATGCTCCCTCCCTCTCTCTCTCTCTCTCTCAATCTCTCTCTCTCTCTCTCAAAATAAATAACTTTAAAAAACAATAAATAGCGGCACCTGGGTGGCTCAGTCAGTTAGTATCCAACTTTGGCTCAGGTCATGATCTTGCAGTTTATGGGTTCAAGCCCCGTGTGGGGTTCTGTGCTGACAGCTCAGAACCTATAGACTGCTTTGGATTCTATGCCTCCCTCTCTCTCTGCCCCTCTGCCTCTCACACTCTTTCTCTCTCTCAAAAATAAATGATAATTTAAAAAATATATATATAAATAAAATTGAATAAATAAAACAACTGAGGGCTCCTAGGTGGCTCGGTGGGTTGGGCATCCAACTTTGGCTCAGGTCATGATCTCACCACTCATGAGTTTAACCTCCATGTTGGGCTCTGTGCCAACAGCTCAGAGCCTGGAGCCTGCTTCAGATTCTGTGTCTCCCTCTCTCTCTGCACCTCCTCCACTGGTGCATGCTGTCTCTCTCTCTCTCTCTCTCTCTCTCTCTCTCTCTCTGTCTCTCTCTCAAATATAAATAAATGTTTAAAAAAAAAAAAAACTACTGAAAGCCATTCTCTCCTACATCTCATCTACTCCTTTCATCCATGGTAGGCACTCTGAGAACAAAGACATGGGCTCCTAGGATCTTGGGGGAAGACCAAGTATAAATACAAAGAAAGGTCACGAGCAGGAAAAGAGTCGATGAGAGTGCAAACTACAGCTCCTCTAGGACTCCAGAGTAGGAGAGAGGGTTTTACAGATGAGAAATTTGAGGTTAAAAAGAAGTGGAGTCACTTGCCCAGGGTTAACGTGCAGTATTCATCAAAAATAAGATTTTACCCAGTTCTGTTGGTTGCTACAGCCCCTATGCTGTACTATCCCCAAACTCCTACATTTCTACCATAGATTGGACAATTCCAGATGGTGTCAACTTCTAGACCTTCCACATATTTATGGATAACAGTTGTGTAGACAGCACTGTTTAGATGCCCAATATCGACACTCTGAGGAGTTTCAGAAGTTTTGAGTTTGGGGTTGTGGTGCTCTGAGTTTAGCTGCAAACCACTGGTTGCGTGGTAATCCTATTTCTGGCTGAAGCATAATCATTTGGAGGGACTCCTTTCTCTTTCCAATTATTTAAGAATATTTCTTGAACAGTGATGTCACCTCAAGACAGAAATGACATCATCCAAGGGTGCCAGACTCTTCTGAGTGAGGAATAGAGGCCTGAGAACTGGGAGTGGGAAGAACGTGCTTCCACTGGAAAGCCGATGCAGAGGCCATTCATTGAGACTAACTCAAGTAGATCTACACTTCAGGTTTGCTATCAAGTTTGCTGAGGATTTCTAGACAAAAATCACAGTGTGTTTCCTAAGAAAGGAAGGAAAGGAGGAAGGAAGGAAGGAAGGAAGGAAGAGAGGGAGGGAGGAAGGAGAAAGAAAGAAAAAAGAGAAAGAAATGAAGAAAGGGAGAGAGAAAGGAGAAAGAAAAGGAGAGAAAGAAAAGGCGGTAGGGAGGAGGGTGGAGAGAGAGACATAAAAGGAGAGAAAAGAAATACTATTCAAGGTTTCAGAGTAAAAGGGAAAATCCCTAGGATCACAGCCAATTGTCATGGGAGAAATTTTTCTTCCTGATCTATTTTTGGCAGTCAGTTCAACTTCATGCATCATTGTTTTCCTTATGGCATGTACAGTAGCCAGAGAGAAACCTATAATATCTTTTCTGTCTGGTGGGAATCTTATATTCCTATGCACAGTGACAAATGTCCTGATCACAACAATTTTTTTTTCTCTCCAGGCATCATAGTGTTTTAAATATCTCTGAATCTGTGGAACCCACTTAAAAGGAACAGGACTCTCACAACATACCAAACGCAGTGAGCACGGTACAAATTAGCAGAGAGTACAGAACAGTTAGAGCCGTATCATTTTTACAGAAGCTGTCAGAGAATATGGAGCCATGGAGTATGAAGAATGGGAGAGAACAAAGGATATCTAGCCTACAGAGGTATCCGTTCTGAGAAACACTTTTTTTTTCCTCTTAAAGTGAGACTAGTACTCAAATATTTAAGCAAGGGCAGAAAATTAGATTTAATCATGGGAAAAATAATTACAAATGGCTTAAGTCAGCTTAAGATTTTCGCTTCTCCTTCATGTTCCTTTTAACCTTCTGGAAAAGGCCATGTTTTGAAGTCATCGCTTTCGAATCGCACTAATTCATTGCTTCGGTTGTTTTTATCCTTTAGTGGATTCTTTTTTTTTAAATGTGAACCCTTCACAGGAAAATATCTGTGACATTAGAAACTGACTCACGTTTCCCAGTTTTTCATGAAACAATGACATTTTTTTTCCCTTTGATGCTCTCATCTAACTTCACAGGAAATTTTACTACCAAGCTGCTTTCATCTCTTTCCTGGTTTGAAGATAAATGATCCTTGGTCTCCTTTAGACCCGCATAAATCACAAAGCAATCTGCTAAGAGATGCCGGTGGCAAGCAGCTTCAACTAGAATCAAAAGGACAGTCAGAAATATCCATACTGCTCACATAAGGAGTAACCGGGGCCGAGTAATCCAAATACCACATGCCTCTTTCTTATACATACAAAACATGGCACACAGGGCTTGATGAAAAGCATGAACGAGCTCATCTCTGACACACAGCACCACAGCATCTGGCACACGTAACTGTGAACTTCTCTGCTTTTGCTCGCCAGAAACCAAATTCTTACAAAAAAATGCATTGATCAAGAAATCCATTTCTTTGGGGTTTCTAAATTATTGTTTGTTTTGTGTCTCATTACAAAGACGTTAATGGGATACCAACCAGAAAGAGGGGGGAAAAAAGTTATCACCCATAATCCTGCCACCCAGTGAATTAAAACATTTCCATTTGTCTGTGCATGTGCATCATTTTTCTAAAAGGCCTATTGGAGCAGAGGTATCATTTTCCATCATTCTTGCACTCAACAAAAGCATTTTCTTTGGTGCACACATGATCTTTCTACTTGCCCGGGGGTGAAATCGCATCAGGTGACTGCACTTATATTTATTTAACATGCATCCTATTGGATCACGAGACTTTGAAAGACAGCATAAAGAGGCTGTTACTAGCCCAGTCTCTGTGAATAAACTGAGCTTGAATCCGAGTTCTGTCATTACTGGTTCAGGGACCTCAGGCTGATTCCTCTCTGTCTTGAGGCTCCCAGTTTTATCTGTATGTAAAAATAGGAACAATGCTGGCCTCTCCTTAAAGGAGAGGGTTATCATGGGGACCAGCTGGGACGGTACATGTAAAATCCATAGCATTTGGTCTGGTTCATAGGAACCACTCAATGCATGTTTACTGTTTTTATTAATAATAAAGAAATTTATTTTTTAGCTGATACAATCATGCCAGAAGATAAAAGAGAAATCTTTCAAAAATACTTAAGAGAAGTGAGATCTGATCTGCAATTTTGCCCATTATTATGCAACTTCCCAACTTATATACCCTTTCTTCTCAGACACAGGGTTAATAGCAAAAGAGCCTGCCTTCGCAGGCCACAGTGCAGGGCTGAGCTCTGATCCTGCAAAGATGGGGTCACTATCTAGTCACCCAGAACTGTAGCACTGAGAGGGGAAACTAAGACATCCGTTAAGTCCAACTGCCATGTTGTGTCAAAAGGAAACGGAGGCCTTGAGAAATGACCTGCTTTGTCTAAAGTTGCAGCAAATGGACTCAACCACAGTCTCCCAGCTCATTTAACCTTCGTTCATTGCCTCCAGTCTGCCTCAAGTCTGGCCCTGTTTACAAAATAATAAGGATATCTACAGGAACTCATGTAATGAACTTAGCTTCCCAGCCCTGAAGTCTTTCTTGGCCTCTTTGCTTTCGCGGTGAGGTCACCTTTCCTGGAAACCCCTTTCTTTCAGTAAACCTTCTAGTCTGCGTGTGGCAATGAGATCAGCAAAGCCAAACCTAATGATTACGTGCTAAGTAGAATACGCTCAATCTCTGATTGAACTCAGTCAAAACCACACTCAAATGTAGAATGTCATTTTCTTATATTTTAAAAACAAGGGACCCTAGTGTTCTTCCCTATTTACTCTTTTCCTTTGTTTTCCCAGTTAGCTTCTATATCTCTGTGTGTTTAATTATTCATTCTTTTCCTCTGCCTAGAAGAACTGAAATGCTTCTAATAAATTGTTTCAAGGCAGTTACAATTTGACCTAAAACAGGAAGTGCTCACTATCTCATAGTAAGAAAATCTATTCTCAAGAAAATCATAACATACCAAGAGGTTTTATTAAAGTAAGAATAAGCATCAGCCTTACAGTTTATCTACAAACCTATCTCTACAACTAATCAGAAGAAACATGTTTCTGATTAAGTTTATCAAAAGAATCTTTACAAAAAGCTTAAAAATCTCCTGGCCTCTACCTAATCAGTTGGCTTTACCTTCTAGGTGTCTATAGCTTTGTTTTCACCCTCAGCATATTAAAAATACATGTATTTTAGGCTCTGTCCATTTTTGACAGAGAAATTGCAAGCTATGTGAACATAAAGTTTTTAGGGTTTTCAAGAATCTAGCTCTAGAAGTTTATAACCTTTTGCATCCACTAACGGAAATTAGCTTAGTTGAGGGTTGCCAAGTAGAGAGAGAGAAATAGAAAGGATGTTTAATTAGCCATCTTTAATATGAAAATTAATTGCTTCGGAAATGGAGGTAAATGCTTGGTTCTCTGGAAGAGACTTACATGTCACCAAAATACAATACAGCTCAACTCACATCAAATTTCCACAAGTTTTAAATCAGTGTTAGTTAATAAGATGTTTACTGGGTTCACTTTTTTTCTTGGTATAACAGCATGAGGTTTGTAAGAATACCTTATTTCTCATGCTTGCTATTAGGAAGAATCACTCTTTGTTCCCTTTCCATATGTCATACTCTCTACCGTGCAGAACTCACCTATCTGTAACCATCCCCAACCCACATCCAGGGAAGACCTCTACCTTGCACATTATACTTAAATAAAATCAATACGTATTTACAACACAGAGACTGTGTGCCCAGTATACTGCAAGGTGATGGAAAAATGGAAAGACCTCTGTCGGAATCATGGGATGTATAACCCATATCCTATTTCCTTGCAACCCTGGTAAGAGCAGCCCAAGCGATGAGCTCAGGAGAGTGGAGAAGGAGAGCTGCCTAAGAACAATCATGGGCTCTTGGCCAGGCTCCTCCAACGTTCAGGGAGCTGCGGTAGGCCAGGTCAGGCCCTCGCTTCCGAGAAGCCAGCTTCTAAATCTTGTACATAAGCATCTCTCAATAGTAGCCACCATTTACCGAGCTCCTGCTTTGGGCACAGTGAATCTTTGCAACCTTATAAAGTAGGTACTGTGATCCCCACTTCACAGGTATGGAAGCTGTGGTATAGACGGTGCTGGCTGTTTGAGGTTAAATAGCTTTACAAAGAGACAAATCAGGAATTTGAAACTCAGGACGATGACCACTGCCCAACATTTCAGTCAGATTCTAATCACCTATCTTGCCAGTCTCTTTACCTTCCACCTCTCCTTTGTCAGTGCCTCCAAAATCTTTCCATCCGGGAAGGTCAGGCTCATTATAAAGAAAGAGAAAGAAAGAGCTTTGAGGCAGAATGTAAACCTTGGTTAAAGCCATCAAGATTTCTTTCACTACTATTATTGCACTAAGCTGTATAACATGAAATGTTGTTGCCCAGAGTTGTGCTAAAGATATATTGACTAAATATAAAACTAGCCCATTAACTTTTAAGAATTTTCTTCTCCAAATCCCATAAGGAATATGTAAATTAATTAAGCTCTGGTGTTATAAACCAGAGATAATCAGTCTTAACCAGCTGAAGAGCCACTATGTCATCCCAGAGTCAGAAAACTATCAAATAATTAAGCACATTTCTGATATAAAAAAGCACATAAACATTTTGTTATAAAATAACAGTACATTCATTCAAATGGCTAAATAAAGGTTGCTGTCTGATTCTCAGTATTTATCATCTCAGGAAGGGGTTTGGAATTAATGTCAGGCTTCCAGGGCCCATCAATTCTTCTGCTACCAACTAAGCTGGTGATCTCATATCAGGGAAGATACTTGCTAACTCAGTTTTAAGACTGATTATTTCAAAAAAGTAATAATAATAGCAATGTAGGTGATTTTTAATTTGTTTAGTTGTTAAGAGGGTGACTGTTTTTCTACAACCTGGATCTCTATGTCAGCTCTATAACGTTGTAGCAAATGACTTAAACTCTGCAAGTACCGTCTGTAAAATGGAGGGAACAAGAGCTTTCTCACGGGGTCATTGCAAAGCTCTCTTAAGGTACTGCTCTTGACACAGTGCCTGGTACACAGTGAACACTATTCAATAAAGGGTTGCTATTTTTCAGAAGTGTTTATGGAAAAGAAAAAAAAGTCATTGGGGGTTTGTTTAAGGGTTGCATTTCTTGGGAGGACAAGGATTGGTTTGGTATTTTCATCTTTAATTTCTTTCAGAGGTACTTGTATTCAGTATTCATCTATCATGACTCCAAGCGCACATTGTAAGCCATTAACACATATGGTTCCGGCTCTCATTCGAGAATAGGGATGGATTGCTCAATAGGAATTGCTGTGTTTTTATGTTTTAAGTGCTATTTTTCCCTGAGGCTTTCAGCATGTCACTGTATTTCAAAAACAAGAGGCTCACATTTCTAGAGAACCATGTGCCGAGGCTCACTGTCAGAGATTCTGTTTATTCACGGAAAGGTCATCAACTGGAGAGAACCTTATTTTTACTCCAGGCTGGTGTGCATAACTACAAAGAGTTTGAATGCTTAATGGTGCTTATTGCCAAGTCGTCCTGAAATCAGCAGTCCTTTCACCATTAATTCATAGGATTAATAGACATTACTGTGAGTGTTGCATAGGAAACTCCTCTTGGTTCCCTAAATACATTATATTTATGTAGTGCCACCCGACATGTAAACTGAACCACTGATGAAAAACTTTTTTTAATGTTTATTATTGTGAGACAGAGTGAGCAAGCAGGAGTGGGGGAGGGGCAGAGAGTAAAGGAGAGAGAAAAATCTAAAGCAGTCTATGCTGTCAGTGCAGAACCCCAAGCGGGGCTCGATCCCATGAACCATGAGATCATAACCTAAGCTGAAATCAAGAGTCAGACACTTCTCCAACTGAGCCACCCAGGTGCCCTGAAAATACTTTTATTCTGACTCTATTATAAAGGACTTGTGCTTTTGCTCTGTGGTCTCTTGATTGCTTTTATCGAGGCCCTTGTTTGCTTAAGAGTCCAGAGTCTGCCCAAGATGGCTGGTGGGAGAATTCTGGAGGTGCTCACCATCCTGGACATGAGGAGATATTGGCTCCTCTGACAAGGCTCTCCACTGCCTCACTACATCACTTTCCCAAGCTCTCCCCACCTGGATTCCCCTATTCATAAAACAACAATAACTATGGTCCCTATAAGATACTTCACCCAGCTCTGAAGGTCTCTAATTCTACTATCTGTCTTTCTTTTTCAAATTAACCTCTTTGTCAAATATTTAATTTCTCTAATGATGAATAGTATGGAATAGAATTAACTGCTACCTAGAATATATAATTAAGTTTGTATATTATTTTCTATAACTAATACGCAATGGATTTTAATTTTATTCATAATTACTAACTTCAGGCTTAAAATATCTGTGTATTAAGTAGGAACATTGCACCATTTTTATAGCCTCTTCTTCACATATTAATAAAATAACATAATAAAACACCACCCACACAGATGATAAGCCTCATTCTATCACTGGGAAATGTAATTAGCAAATTAAAGAGTTGGACTTATATTCCCGAGGTTTTGTTCTCATTTAAGTAAAGCCCATGGTCTAAATCACAGTGATTATAATGTCATACTAAGTAAATAAATGTCTGCCTTTCACAATTAGGTTTTTATTTCCCATTCTGCATTTTACAATACAAAAGCTAGATTTTGTTTACACTTTGATTTACTTAAGAATTTTCTTAAATCATATCTCCTGAAAATAGAAGTGCAGGCATACCTACAATGCATGGATTTGGGGTTATCCCAGATTAATGCAAGCATTAACATTAGCTTGTATTCAGGTGGCATGCAAATAGAAATATGAGAGCTTTCAGTTTAGAGAATGTTAAACTTTCCCTACTATCTTCAAAAAACATTGTTTAAGAGAAAGTTTACTATCTTTCATCTGGCTTCTCTGCTTGTCTCTGAAATAACAAGATAATATAAATTGGTTTCAGAAAACACTGGAATTTTGAAATGAGGGGGAGATACAACTTCCTAGGGAAAGCACCCCCTCAGATCTAAAAGCCATCTGGCCAAATCCATGAAACAAATGTATTGTGGTTGAGCAGACACGTTGGATCATGCAGATGGAAGTTCAAATCCTAACTTTGTCAAGCATCTGTTACCTCATTTGTAAAATGGAGTAAATAGTGTCTACTTAATAGGATTTGAGCAAAAATTAAATAAGGTAATATACATTATGTGCTGGTACATACTAATCGCCCAATAAATCATGGTGATTGTTATTATTTTTATTATCACTGCTATTTCTATTATTATTATTATTATTAAATCAGAAATAATGTGACCCTGGAGGTGAACATTCACCATGATTTCAGCCATAACATTTAGGCAGCAGCATTAATTTCCCTCAGAGGGCCTTGCCGTGCTCAGGGTGAGAGAATTGGAGCTCAAAGACACACAGAAAACTGACAGCATCGAAGACCTCTGAGGATGCTGAAAACATTCTTCCTAGGCTGCGTGACTGCCTACCATGCTGGTTTCTGCCCTCGGGCACTCACTCCATTGCTCTGTTTCCATGCCAGCCTTCCTTCCTTCCTTAGTGTGAGTCCCACGTGAGTCACCATAACACCCCAGTTCAGTGACAGATAAGCTGGATAACTCCCATCAGGTCACTGCTCCTACAACTGGAAGAAGAAAGGAATTAAGAGATGGAACTCAAGAGGATAAGGGTTGAACGCAGCAAGTCACATGCATGCACGCATACACATACACACACACAAACACACACACTTGCCAGAACACATACACATATACTCCATTACTGATTGTACAGTCAATTTAGAGGGTTAATCACCAAAAATATTTTTCATAAAATAGAATAGAAAATATCTACATACACACCATGTGGTAAGCAAAGTATTATGTTAAACTTTATTTCAGTTACTTGTGTGTATATGTGTATCTGTGTCTGTGTATACATGTGTGTAATCTGAGTTGTGATATAAATGCATTTCTTTTTGTTCTCATTTGAAATAGAAGGCCCCTTTTAAGGGTCCTTTTTAACTACAAATGTCCCTTCTAACTAGAAAGCCTATGGTTCAATAACCAAAATCTGTAGGTCTGGGATCTAAAATGGCAGTGGCTATGGAAGCTTTGGTTTTATTCGGTTGGTCTACAGCTTTTTGTTCCAATAAGAAAATAGATTTTGTCCTCATCAGTAGGTAACTGTGTTAAGAGAATATAACTAGGAGTGCCTGGGTGGCTTTCTCAGTTAAGCATCCACCTCTTGATTTTGGCTCAGGTCACTATCTCACAGTTTGTGAGTTCGAGTCCCACATTGGGCTCTGTGTTGACAGCATGGAGCCTGCTTGGAATTCTCTCTCTCTCTCTCTCTCTGCCCCTATCCCCTACCCCCCGTGTGCCTGTGTGCTCTCTCTAAATAAATAAACAAATAAATGTTTTAAATAAATAAATAAAAATAAAAGAATATAACTAGGATCTACAATCAATCCCCCTGAAAGATGAGAGGTCTTCCAGGAATTAGATAATGGTGTAAAGTAAACACAGAGATTGATGCTTAAAGCACGCTTTGGACTCTATGACTCACTCCTCGGCTTAATAGGCCACTTTTTGCACAGTATTCTATCCATAGAGACTAGGCCTGCTTCAGAAGACCTGAGGAGAGGGAGGCAACTGCCAGGGAGAAGGGGTGGGGGATTCTCTTCCAGAATGTACACATGCATGAGCTCATATACTTACAAAGTGCACATCAAGAAGCCAGAAGATATAAGAGGTATCTATGCTTTGTCAGGCTTCTAGAGGCCAATGGAAGTACCTATGGGTCCATGTAGAATAGGTCTGGGATTCCAAAGACCTCCAAAGCCTGTTTTCCACTCTGCTTCTCCTTGGCACAGAATAAGTCACTTCATTCTCTCCCTCACCTAGGCAGTTAATGAGCTTCCATTGAGAACTATAACTGGCAAGACAATTAGACATGCCAAATATTGGTTGTCCGTACAGATTCTCCTGTTCAAAAACCTAAGTTGGCAACTTTTTTGTAGTCAGGAAGTGCTTGTCAAACATGACATCACAAGGGGAACTAGGCAGGGTATCCTCCCTGTGGGTTCTGCAGGCAGCCACAGTCTAATG
Organism: Proteles cristata cristata; assembly: GCA_017311185.1. Lineage (NCBI taxonomy): Eukaryota > Metazoa > Chordata > Mammalia > Carnivora > Hyaenidae > Proteles > Proteles cristata. The sequence continues at coordinate 463,104 of JAESUZ010002841.1, forward strand.
CAGCCCATACCCCCGAATGCTCACGCTGCACCCGGCCCTCTCTCCCCCTTCTCAGTCCTCTGCCCACCATATTCCTATGAACACATCAATTCTTCAGATGATGAAATGCAGCCAGCCAGATGTCATTGTCCTACACTGTGAACACACCCAGAAAAACCACTTTGGCTATCTTCACAGGATTCCAAATCACAACCACATCTGTGTAGACCAGCTAGTCTTTTCTGTTACTAATGAAGGAGGTTTCTCTCTCTCTCTTTTATGTTTTTTAAATTTATTTTTGAGAGAGGAAGACACAGAGTGCAAGCATGGGAGAAGCAGAGAGAAAGGGAGACATGGAATCTGAAACAGGCTCCAAGCTCTGAGCTGTCAGCACAGAGCCTGACATGGGGCTCGAACTCACAAGCTGTGAGATCATGACCCAAGCAGAGGTCAGATGCTTAACCAACTGGGGCACCCAGGAGCCCCCAAAGATGGTTATTCTCCATCGTTATTAGTAAAATTCTATCTTCTCCCTGAGAGGGGTGTCATGATTCAAAATTCTGAGGATATCTGACCTTTAATCACCATGTGTGAGCAAAAGCCAAGATGGAGATCCCCAGGTTCAGCATCTTCGGTTCATTCAAGTTAACCTTGTGCAGTGGGCTGATACTAGGATGACTATTTGCTCTTAATATTATTTAGATGCTGCTCTAGGTCATTTTCCATGTAAATGATGTAATATTATTTTACATGTATTTACATTACATTTTCCATGTAATAATCTGAGGAGCACCTAGTGGCTCAGTCAGTTAAGCATCCAACTCTTCATTCAGCTAAGGTCATGATCCTATGGTCATGGGATCAAACCCCATGTTAGGCTCTGCACTGAGCATGGAGCCTGCTTGGGATTCTCTCTCTCCCTCTGCCCCTCCCCCACTCACTTGCACTCTCTCTCTCTCTCTCTTTCCTTCTCTCAAAATAGAGAATAATTATAATTTGAGCATGTGCCCTGGGACAGTTTTTCAAATGGAATAATTTTAAATTAAAAAAACAAACAAAAACAAAAAAACAAAAAAAAAACCCACTATCAACAAAGCCGAGAATTTTAAGCAGCTTTCCAAGGCTTTTTGCAATTAGTCACAGGCTTGTGAATATGCAACTCCATTATCCTTCTTTTGAACATGACTCATGTATGCTCTGTGGCCATCATTTCAGAAATAAATACATTGTAACTTCCTTTGGACGCCTTCAGTATTGACAAAGTCTTCTACTCCAGGAATTTTGATTATCAATATGTTAACCATAATTTCAAATCACAACTCTAGACACAGTTTCTGAAATTAAATCTAATGTGATTTTATGATTTCTTACAAAATTTCTGATTCCATCGAATTTTGGCCATCACTTATTTATTTCAATGTGAAAATAAGATAGAAATTTAAAAGGAAATACTTCTGAGCCTCTGACACAAGTTCGAATTCATCTCAAACAACCTAACTATTTTCAGTAATGCTTGGGAAACTCACCGCGTCCTTCCCCTCCCCCCATGGCACTCCCTCACCTTTGCATCGCCCCCAACTGGCAGGATTTTGGAAGTACGACAACTAACACAACAGCGCATACATACACATAACTGAACTGAATGTGGGCTACCATGCACACACGTGTCCTCATCAACCCCTGAATCCCTTCCGCCAGTGACTCAGTTTCTGGGACTTCTGCAACGTATTTATTCTTATTGTATTTCTGCTCAAAGACATTCAGTTACTATTTATCAGTTACCGCAATGTCTCAGTTATTTTACTGATTTGTGGAGATAATAGGTCAGAATATTTGAAACTGATGCTATCTCCAAAAAAGAGACATATGGTCCAGGCCAGAAGCAGGCGTCCCTCTGCAGGAGGGAAAGCATGACAGAAGGCATGCCCAGGGCACTGTGTCCTGAGCATCGGGTCAGGCCCAGGGCAGCTGTCAAATCAAGGAAAGAGATTCCAGTGATCATCACCATCATAGTTACACTTCCTGAGTATTCACTGTGCTCCGTATTCACCATGTTTTCTGTGCATGATCTCATCGAACACTCAGAAAAGCCCTGACACTAGCCTCCTGTGGTGCAGATGGGGCCAGAGGCTTGGAGAGGTCACTTGGAACTTTTGGACCACAGATCCAAACCCAAGTCTTCTGATTCCAGAGACGGTGCTCTGGGATTTCAACCTGCCCTGGACTGAACACAATGCCCATTCGGCCTTTAGGAAACATCACACCTTCTGACTGTCATTTCAGCCTGAGCCCTTGAGTCACTTGTTACAACATTCCCACGTGTCTCTAGATCCTAAAATTAGGGAGTGGTCTGCAGTAGGATGGGCAGTGAGGCAGCGTCTTTTCATTTTTTCCCTTGTAACAATCTCATAACGAATGCAATTCACCATTCCTGACTCCTCACACTTCCCCCCTCAACATGTTATTTTTTGATTATTTATTATTATCATAATTAACATTTATTGGACACATCACAGTGCAAAATATGGAGGACGACAGACTCCCCCACCCTTTTGGCTTATAATCCAAATATTTAGATTGTAAACACAATGTTTTTGGCAGGTTAATTCTGTATGAAGAAATAGAGCATTTGCAGGAAATGTCAGATGCTTATTTTATGATCAGTGTAAGGAGTAATTTACCCCACACAAAGATTTGGATTTGGCAAGCGAGCCCTGTCTACCTACCCACATGTGAGGAAGGCAGGAACAATGCTTCCTTCTTGCCACAATTTTTAGGAAATAGACATTTTTAACTGTCAATAAAATGCAGAGGCAGGAAGGGGCAGGATAGAGGATTATTGATGGCCAGCACGGCAGCTGAGCCAGAGGCATGAATGGAAGACTTTGCTTATTGCTCCTTGTAGTAATGAAAGAGATGCGTGGAAAGTGACAAAATTAGTCCACTTATTCCTTTTTCATAATCTGCAGAGTGAGGCTGGCAGCACATAAAACAGATAACTCACTCCACCATCATGGCTTCCAAACTTCCTGCGGGGCTGACATTTCTCCTTCGGAGGTACAGACTGAAGCTCATGTACGCAATGTTTTCCATTTAAGAAACCATGCCAATTTCATGTGACATAATATTGAAGACTATACGACGGAACAGGACACTAAATACCTGCACTGACAGCATTTTTTCACTTGATAGTCCTCAACCACCAAAAATACGGACCTCATGGAGGTAGGAGAAAGTCACACCTCTGGGGTGATGCTGTATAACAGTTGCAAACTTCCACTGAGAGGAGACTGTGCACTTCCACAATTCAGAAAGCTGGAAGGCTTTGTTCATTAATGGTCTGTGAGCAGACATGAGTGTTAAATATAAATGAACTGGGAACAGATGGGAATTTTAGTCCAGTATCTTCATTCTATAAGTAAGCATGAGATCATTGTATTATCCATGTTCATGCAGTTGGTTAAGTAGCAGAGTTGGGACACTAATACAGATTTTTTTGGTCGTTGAATCCAAAACTCTTGCCAACATGCCATGCTGCCCATGCTTTTTAAACCCATAACAAAAACATATCCAAGAATGAATATGCAACTTTGGAGTAATCCATAAACATCTCCCACAAAGTTGGAGGACTCAGAGATGAAGACTCCAAACTATTAGCCATGGATAGTGCCACCAAATCCCTAGCCATCAGCAGGGCTTATATTCAGCCTACAGATAAAGCATCCCAGCCAGGGTCCAATCCAATTGGTCAGAATCTGTATCCTACGAGTTGTTAGATACTATTTCAAATATCACCCCTGCTTACTGGGAGATCCTGAAGGTACAAGAGGATCACTGAATTTGTACACATTACTTCAATTGGAGGAGGCAATGTTTCAGCTGGTCAAGTACAAACTGTTCAGATAATATGGAAAAAATGTTTAAAACTACTGTGAAAAGGGGCACCTTGGTGGCTCAGTCAGCGAAGCATCCAGCTCTTGATTTCATCTCAGGTCATGATCTTGTGGTTTGTGGGTTTAAGCTCTGCATCCAGCTCCACGCTGACAGTGCAGAGCCTGCTTGAGATTCTCTCTCCCTCTCTCTGCCCCTCCCCTGCTCGCACTTGCCTTCTCTCTCTATCTCTCAAAATAAATAAATATAGTTAAAGAAAAAACTACTTTGAAGAAAAAAACAATAGAGCCACGCCCTTTAGCTGTCCTTATTTTCCTTTCCTATTGCTCTCTTCTGGCCACATAAGAACAAGAAGTCTGACAAAGGTAGCCTTTTTAATGTTTGCATTATCATCTCAACTAGCTAAACTACAATTGGAAGCCATTAAAAGGGCATTCTCTTGCCACACCATTCATCACCTGTTCTGGCACCTTGTTTATTTCACTAACTGGAATCATAGAAAGAAAGGGGTTGACTGGGTTGATCCACACCTAATATAGAATTCCGTTATTGTAAACCAGTTGTTCAACCAAAAAAAAAAAAAAAAACCAGTCTTCCTATCTCTCAGCCTATTGATGTAATAATGAACTCCCACTGCTCTGTAATAAATACTGTATGTGTCAATTGGATTATAAGAGAGCTTGGAATTTTGCCCCTTGGCATCTGGCATGATACATCAAACTTACGTTTCCCCTCTCACTCTGCTGTAGAAATATTGTAGTGCTGTTTTATACTTCAAGAATACTTATCTTTGAAAGTACATACATTCTATAATGCACAAATAATATTATTCATAATTGGGGTGCCTGGGTGGCTCAGTTGAGCATCGAACTTTGGCTCAGATCTCACACTTATGGGTTTGAGCCCCACATCAGGTTCTGTGCTGACAGCTCAGAGCCTGGAGCCTGCTTCAGATTCTGTCTCCCTCTCACTACTCTCCCCTGCTCACTCTCCATTTCTCAAAAATGAATAAATGTTTAAAAATTTTAATATATATTATTTGTAATATTTAAGCAGTACCAAGCTTCTTTTGAGTTGCATGGGCATCAGGTATGAGCAGAGATTTGCTCCACAACAGAAAGAAGGGGTGGAATGGAAGCTGGAGAGGCAACAGTGACTGTTATAAGAACCTTCCTAACCATAGCTATTGAGCACACAGCTACTTACTGATTAATCTGCCTGTATTGGCACAATACAGTCACTTAATTCCAGCTTTATTATACCTAAAGCAAATAAAAACAAACAAAAAATTATAGTGTCATAATCAAAGGGCCAAAAGTTTTTAATTAGCCCACAACATTAGCAAGTGCCTCTAATAGCAGGGACCTTTAGAGATGATGCCACACTTTGCATGGGGAAAGGATTATTTTCTTCTGTGACATAGTGTTTGTGTCGTGGCATTTAGATGATTTTAAAAAATGGCTACTGCATAAATTTAGCAACCTATGACTTGTACCATATCTTACGCTTTGAACATAAAGTTCTCTTCTTCCTTAGTGTTTCATTTGTTTTTTTTTTAAGTGGCATGTTATGAGTGATTATTTTCAGTTGATTAATAAATGTGATGTCTTCTTTGTACACTGTGTAGTAAGTTAAGGATAAACAGCCCCTTCTGAATCAGCCACTGTGTGGTCCAGGGGGAGGATGGATAACCCTTCTCAAGGCTGAAATATAGAACTTCCCTGAAAAACAGTTTAACCTTTTATACCATAGCATGTTCTGATACAAAGGTCATAAATGTTTTATATCCATTTCAATTCGTTAATTCTATTTGCAAACTTACTCCATTTGTGTGAATCAACCTGCTAAAATATACAACGCTTCATATTTTTAATCTATCTTTTGTTTAAAATCAGTAATGCTGTCCCTTTTCTTTTATCACTTACCTGTCAAGGCAATTCTTGAGAGAATGGCCCAGGGAAACACTATCTGAAATTCAATCCAGAAAGGCCAGCTGTTGGATCTCCGTGTTTCTGTCCATCTTGGGAATTTGGGGTATCATTGCCAACTATCTGAGCCGACCAAGGCGCAATGTGCTTTGCTTCTTTTCTAGCTGAATAGCATCCTGACTTTACCAAATAACTCTGGTCTACAGACCCAGTTCAGACCCAAAGAGTACACTAAACACATTCCCTAAGGAAAAGAAGCCAAGGAAAGCAGAACATGGCTGGTCTCAGATTTCTTAAAGGAAACATTAATGGTGTTCCATGCAAGAGAGCTCATGATGTGTTAAAGAAACTGAAAACATTGAGTGATGTCCATGCACTGTAATGGGGGTGTGGCCTACTGCAGCCCATGCAGGGGTAGAGCTGTGTGGAGGAGACATACCCCTAACTAATTCCATATGATGCCTAATTGCTTCCCTTTCCGAGGCTCGATTTTCTCATCTACAGAATAATGGGGCCTGCCTTGCTTCCTGAAAGTCCCTCAACTCTAACATGTTGAGGCTGAGAGTCTATAAAAGACTTGGTGCTAGCTAAAATAGACGGAGGGGCAGAGGGTATATTAGGCTCAAGAGCTCTCACCAGGAAGAGTGATAGGAGTCCAGAAAAGGAAAAAGAAAGGCAAACACAATTGTATTTTAAAATGCCTGGAAACATAACTAAAGAAGGTAATGGCTAATAGCAAAATTAATTTCCAAAGGTATAGAAACTAAAAATTGGCACACAAAACAAATAGGAGGAAAGTATGGCAAAAGTTACACTGTTACTTGGGGCACCTGGGTGGCTCAGTTAGTTGAGTGTCTGACTTCGACTCAGGCCATGATCTCATGGCTCAGGAGTTAGAGCCCAGCATCAGGCTCTATGCTGACAGTTCAGAGCCTGAGGCCTGCTTCAGATTCTGTGTGTGTGTCTCTCTCTGCCCCACCCCTGCTCCTGTTCTGTCTCTCTCAAAAATAAATAAATATTGAAAAGAAATTTTCAGAGAACAAACTGAGGACTTATGGGTATGGGGAGGAGGGGAAGGGAGGTGATGGTCATGGAGGAGGGCACTTGTGGGGATGAGCATTGGGTGTTACATGGAAACCAATTTGACAATAAACTATTTTTAAAAAAAAGAAATTTTGGGGCACCTGGGTGGCTTAGTCGGTTGAGCATCTGACTTTCGCTCAGGTAATGATCTCGCGGTTCGTGGGTTCGAGACCTGCGTCGGGCTCTGTGCTGACTGCCAGCTCAGAGCCTGGAGCCTATTTCGTAGTCTGTATCTCCCTCTCTCTCTGACCCTCCCCTGCTCACACTGTCTCTCTCTCTCTCTCTCCTAGAAATAAATAAAAATATTTAAATAAAAATAAAAAAAGAAATTTTAAAAAATTACAGTGTTGCTCATTAATATGAGTAGAAAAAAGAAAGAGAATGTCCAGGCCATTGTACATTCATAATGCCAAATTCTTTAAAAGAAAAATCTATCCCTACTTGTAAATGAATATTTTTTTAAATTAAACTCATATCATCCTTTATATATCTATTTGTCTGGGATTTGAGCCAGGCTGGAGAGTTTGGTCTTCTATGACATGTAATAGGGAATCACCACTACATAGAGAAGTGACAAGATAAAACACGGCCTGTTGCTGTAGACTGAATGCTTGTTTCTCCCCCCAAATTCACATGTTCAAATCCTAACTCCCAGTGTATGGTATTAGCAGGTAGAGTCTTCAGGAAGGGGATTAGTGCCCTTGTAAAAGAGACCCCAGAGAACTCCCTTGCTGCTTCTACCCTGGAGGGACACAGCCAGAAGTGGGCATTGTGCCACCCAGAGAAGAGCCTTCACCTAAACCCCATCATGCCAGACCCTGATCTTGCACTTGCGGCCTCCAGAGTGACCAGGAATAGATGTTTGTTGTTTGTACGCCACCCAGTCTGGGGTATTCTGTTACAGCAGCCCAAAGAGCCTAAGACAGAGACAGAAAGGCTCAATAAACAGCCCAGTGTCACCCAGCACATAAGAGACAGGGCCAAGACTCTAACACGAGCTGTATGATTCTGGAGCCTGTTTCTGCTTCTTTGACACAAATAAGTCTTTAATATTAATTAAGGTAATTGCTGCAAAACTAAGCCTAGTCCGGGAAGTCAGGGAAGTCATCCCTGAGGAAGGGGCCTCAGAACTGACACCTGGAGATGAGCAAGAGGTAAGCAGGCATGGAAGGGCAGGAAAGCTGGGTGGGAAAGTTTCTGCAGCTGATTATCAAATGAGTATGCTTCACGTCTATTCACAAGGGCCTTTGCACCATTATTACATACAGGCACCTAAAATAGCTTTAAGTACACTTTTTAAAAATGATTTTAGTAATCCCAAGGGAATATAGAATTATCTTTTTATGTAAATTTGGGATTAGACAACCATTTCTATCTGGGCTATGCTAAAGAAATACTCTCTGGTGAACTAGTGCAGCCGCTGTGGAAAACAGTGTGGAGGGTCCTCAAAAAATTAACAATAGAACTCCCCTATGACCCAGCAATAGCACTGCTAGGAATTTACCCAAGGGATACAGAAGTGCTGATGCATAGGAGCACATGTACCCCAATGTTCATAGCAGCACTCTCCACAATAGCTAAAACCTGGAAAGAGCCTAAGTGTCCATCAACAGATGAATGGATCAAGAAGATGTGGTTTATCTATACCATGGAATACTACATGGCAATGAGAAAGAATGAAATCTGGCCATTTGTAGCAACGTGGATGGAACTCAAAGGTGTTATGCTGAGCGAAATAAGTCAGGCAGAGAAGGACAGATACCAGAGAACAGGAGAAACTTAACAGAGGACCATGGGAAGGGGTAGGGAAAAAAATAGCTGGGAAGAGGGAGGCAAACTCTTGAATGCTGAGAACAAACTGAGGGCTGATGGGGGTGGAGGACAGGGGGAGAGGGGTGATAGACATGAAGAAGGGCACTTGTTGGGATGAGCACTGGGTGTTATATGGAAACCAACTTGACAATAAACTATGAAAGAAAAAAATACTCTCTGAAAGTCATTTCTGGATGGCAGAGCTAGGAACCTGGGGATACTGGCAATGAATCCCTCGTTTCCACATGATGTGAGCAGGGGCCCGGGGGGAGAGAGGGTTTTCAAGGTGCTTGGCTAGTCAGTATGGGGAGGATCCAAGCTCTCCTCAAAATGCAGAATATCAGAAACCTCTGAGTTTTCTCCCAATGACTTCCTGGGTGCTCACTGAGGTGGGATTCTTGGGCCTGGGGTTGAGAGGAGGTTCTGTAAATGAGGATGGAGCCATTCTTGGTCAGAACAGAGCAAAGGGTGCAACTGAAGTTGGCTCTGGCCACTGCCCCCGTGGGGAAGGGCCCACGCCAGGCTGTGACCAGCAGGAAGCACCCATGCCCAGGCATGCTCATGGCTGTGCTACATCTGGATAGTTCTGCACATGAAGAGAAGGGACCAAAGTGGCACATCCTGAAAGCTGGATCCAGACCAGTTCTAAAATACATTTTGCCATTCTGGGCCCAGGGCAGTGTTTATGTTCTGTGCTGCTTCTTCAGGAAACTATCGTCCTATTTCTCAAAGAGAGGAAAAAGATCATGTCCATAATTCTAGCCTTAAGGTTCTCTTTCTAAAGGATAAAATGGCTGGTATAAGCCAAGCATTCCTAGAAAAACCATTACTTTTGCAACTTCTTTTCTAACATGACTTCCATTTCCAGTGAGGAGTCTAGCAGGGACCTTATGCAGCAGAGCATTGTGTAACGACACTGTCACACATAGACTCCACACCTACTCTCCACTAACCTGCCCTGGAGAAATAAGTGGGGGTTGGAATACTTGTTAAAGGAAGGAAGGAAAAGGAACTCCTAGTTATTGATACTTGCTCAGTAACTGGCACTTTTACACACACACTGAATCTTCACATCTACCCCGTTGATTGAAATCCCCCTCTACAAAGGATACCAAGGCTCAGGGGCCCCCATCTTCACAAGACTCCCTCTTGCCAAGTCATTTTCATATGTATGAATTAAGAAAGGCAGACAAAGAGGGGCTCATGGGTGGCTCAGTTGGTTAAGCATCTGACTTTGGCTCAGGTCACCATCTCACAGTTCATGGATTCAAGATATGCATTGGGCACTGTGGTCAGAGCCTGGAGCCTGCTTTTTATTCTATGTCTCCCTCTCTCTCTGACCCTTCCCCATTTGCACTCTGTCTCTGTCTCTGTCTCTGTCTCTCTCTCTCTCTCTCTCTCAAAAATAAACATGAAAGAAAGCAAGCAAGTGAGCATGGTGTAATAGGATCAGCTCTTTCATGCACCAGGCATAGATTTTAGACGCATCTTAGTAGCTTAAGGGAAGCAGGGTAGACATGACCTGCAGACCCTGCCTGCTCTGGGCTTGCTCACTACCCTGTAAAATGTTTGACCACACAAAGAGAGGTCATGGGCTGGCTTTCCAAGTAGTAACACTTGTGTCTCCTCAGCATACGCAGCCACCATTGACCAACCAGCTTTGGAAACCTCCTGAAGGAGGCATGAAAGGTGAAGTGACCTAGATTGAGAAAAGGTGGCCCAAGGAAGATGATGAAGGACAGTAGGTGAAGGAGCATGGAGGCATCTAGAAGGTGAGGAGCTGCGGTCACCCTTCTACCTTCTACCTTGCCTTCTACCAATGAGGCAAGTTTGGGGAGAAGGGTCATAGAGCTAAGTTTTCCAAAGGAAAACTGCCCAGTGGCTTTTAATTGTCCTATTACCTAATAATGAAAAATAACCATTTATTTGTTTCTTTTCCCAAAGATAAGTGACTAATTGACCCATCCAATCCCATGGAGCTGAGCTTGACTTTATAGTCCCCTTTACCTCCAGATCAAGTCTTTTATTGTCTTTTTCACAAATTTTAATATGTTGGTTATTAACATGTAACCCAAAGAAAACCTAGCTTACAAAAACTAAAAGTATTAGCAAGCAGTAAATGTTAGGATTATTTTTAAGGGTATTCACATACAACATTTGTCTTACTTCAATATTTTATTTCCAATTAAGAACACACTATGTTTTGTTTTGGATTTTTTTCCCCCTTTTAAGAACAAATACACACATATTCTGAAAGTTTGTGCCTTTTTCTTCTCTCCCAGGGCCTGGGTGGCAGTGTCAACAATAGAAATCAGCATTAGGAACATGTGACATCAATGGGGTCATAATAAACATGTTACACATAAATGCTGAAATAATGACTTTTTTTGGACATCTTTTTTAATTAGAGCTAAAAGAGTTTAGAAAAAAATGATAACCACCTGGCAAGCCATTTCCTCTTTGAAAGCTGAATTAAAATCAAATGAGAGAAATAATTAGGACAGCTGGAAATAATAAAAACAATAGATAGCAGACACATCTTTGACAAAACACAACAAACCAGAGACATTACAATGTAAAATCTTAATTGTGTCATTGCTCACTAAATCTCTCTCCTTTTTCCCTCCTTGGTTCTTGATCACAATGAAAAACACTGTATATCAATATGCAAAGCCAAAAAGCAGTAACATTGTTACAGCCTGAATGGGTGAGACAATAAACAGAGGTAGTTGTTGTAGCATATTGTATCTAAATAGACACAAGACTGTAATTTGAATGAATCACTGTCTCTCCTTTTCTGTCCTTTGGTGGAGTGCTAGTTTTTACTTCCTGGGAGTTGTTTGTGGACCTACTTTTTGATGTATGTATCGAGTCTTAAATTTGGATTTTCAAATGCAGGACTTATTTGGACTCTATAGTCCTGAATTCAGAATTATTCCCAAATCATTGCTGGTCTAGATAAAACTACAGACAAATAACCTCACTGGAGATGACTTATGCTACTCTTCTAGAGTGTAGAACTTTCTGTAGTCACTACTCCCCTAAATAGTATTTTTTTCTTTCTATTTTGCCATGATGTGGGGGAAGGCCATATGCCAAGATACTAACAGTGGTTTTCACTGGGAAATGGAATTTCTGGTAATTTTAATTTGTATTTATGTTCTTTTCTCTATTTACTAAAATTTTCATATTTTAAAGCCAAACATAATATCATGGAAATTCTTCAATCCTATAAATGCATTTAAGAGGGGGAAATGACCCAGAAAGACATTCACAATGTCTACACTGACTGACATTAAATACAAGCTATAAGCAATGGGAAAGGAACGCATAGAAATGAAGTTCACAGACTTTGCGACTCCATTAAAGTGCAAATCACTCACACTGTAAGTTAACTGTAATGTAGGGAAGGTTCCCAGAGTAAATCAGCGTTGTTACTGACTGCACAGAGCGGGGCATATACCTCTGTGCAGACCTGGAAATCAGGTTATCTAGATATTCAGTGAATGACATCCTACATGGTGGTGTGAAAGCCACTTAATCTCCTCAGCCTCTTTGCCATCAGAATATCTCCTTTTCCACAGGCAAAGCTTCTGCTTAAAGTTAATGGAAACTGAGAGAACTGGGACATCTCTCCCTTCACTTTTTCTCTCTGTCAGGCCAAGATAAAGGTTTTATTCAAACTTTTCTATTTGAAGAGGAGCAGCACCTGAATGAAATTTGGTCATGATCAGAAATCTTAAGAATTAGAAAATTTCCAGACACCCACATAAATGATACAATAATGCCGTGAAGAATGAGGTGGGGGGGGGGTCATTCTGAACAAAAATATAGCTATATAAGCAGTCTTCCTGGAAATGAAAAGGTTTTCCACATATATGCTTTTATGAAAGTAATGTCTACCAAGAAGAAGAAAAAATTTTGAAAGAAATTTTAAAGATCTAATTTAATCAAAGGGATTCAGGTTTTTACATTTTAGTGTTGTACTAGCACATGCAATTTCTCTACTATTGAATAGCAGTGGCTAGTTCAAACTTTCTTTTTCTGGAGGTTTAATCTGGCCATGACCCCTTCTCTGAAAAACCCAACTTGAAATCTTGATTCCACATGTTAAAAGCTTGAGTTTCATTCCCCACAACCTGTCCAATTTGAAAAGCAAAGGGATATAAGTATAAAGAATATGGCTTTTTAAAAAGCCAATTCAGCAATTAACTAAAATTAATGAATAATCTTGGATGAGTGGTTTGGTATCTGTGAACCACATAGCAGTGTTCACCAACTATTCATTCAGTGAATGAGTGAAATGAATAGATAAATAATCAAATAATGGTCAGTTTTCTCATCCTGTTACTAGATGACATACTCTCACCACCTATGGCCTATGTGTCTTCTTATAGATTACAGCAACCGTTCCCCCGAAACAAGTCAGCCTGTGAGGTCTGACATATCAACTCATGTCAGCCTGCAATAAAATTTTCAAAAGCTGGCCTATCGCAAGAGAAAATAAGTAAGTATATCATCGTTGATTTGTCATGAGGCAGACATATTCCATTTCAAGGAATCTCTGATAGCCTGAGACTGAGACCTTCATATTTCTCTGGGGCAGAATTGTCTTTTCTCTCATGCAATGATTTTTTTTTAAGTAGTAGTTGTTGGAGGTCTTTAGGATTCTTTTATTGGCATAACATAAAGTCCACAACCTTACATCAGTACCCTTTTTTTTTTTTCTAATTTTAGTGCTCTATGAACTCCAAGCCTGAAAACTACTGACTTTCAGAACATGCATTACTTAAGGTACAAGAAAAAAGAAGCTTTCTCTTTGTCCATCCCCAGACTTGTCACTCCCAGAAGAACAGAGTCTATCAACTATTCCTCCACATGAAACTTTCCAAACTCTTCCATCCCTCACCATTATCCTCCTAATTGCAAAGAGGCAGCCTGTTAACCACTCTCTGTATGCTCACCATCTGTTAGAGGGAGAGATGACGTAGCAGATGTAATTTCATTAACTGTGTTTCTCATAGTCTCTTCTAGAAAACTGCCATGCAACCAGTTCTGGCACAGACCTTTCACCCAAGGCCAGCCAACACATTTTCTAACCAATTACCAACAAGATCCCCTCTCTCCAAATCTGAGCTAACAGGACATAAAGACAGTCCATGGTGAACACTGAGCCTGGGAGTCTATGTTACAAAGTTGGGACTAAGGCACTCATGTTACATGAAAGGGAGAGAGCAAGGGGAGGTAGTCAAGAAAAACATCAGAGAGGACTGAAAGAGAAAAGCAAACACCTCAAAAAAACATCAAAATAGCTTCATTTGTTATTTCCAATTCCTTACTGCAACAGGATTCTATCAAGGTCCTTATTTTACCCTTTCCTCCGCCATCTCCCTTTTTGTACTCGAGCTACATGGTATCTGTTCCATATCTGAAAGAACATTGTCTGGAATTGAAAACACGGACTAATTTCATGCATTCTCAAAAGAGGGACTTACCATTTTTTTTGCTAGTCATTTTCTCTTCCTTATTTCTGCAACACCAGCAATATACAAACCAAGTCATACTTCCTTCTTTGTTCCCTTTAAGCCCTGTCCAAAAGTATTTTCCATGCATAAAAAAGCCCAGCCCTCAGCCCCTCTCTTTACCCTGAATTCACCCATTCCTATCTTCACCATTATCTAGGTTTGATCATGTGTCCAGCCCCCACCTTGTCCCCTGCTCAGGCTGCATAACCAGATAAGGCACAGCTAAGAACCACAGTGCCTGGGTCCCAAAGAGAGCACTTCAGTGACTCCACTGGGTAAAACTCCCCATTATTGTCATTTCTCCATTGAGATACAATCCAGAGAAGTGAAGTGACAAGTTAATGCCACATAAGGAAAGAGCAAGGAGAATAACATTTTATTTAGTCTTTTAAACTACTCCAAAAAATAAAATGTTATCCCCATTTCCTATAACAGGAAAGTGAGCCTCATAAGGCTTGCCTGTGATCACATACTCAGTAAGAATTGAGGCCTGGCTTTGAGTGAAACTTCTTAAATTCTAGTCTATTGCATTTAATAATACATCCTCTGCCTCCAAAGAGCTAGTGGTCAAACCACACTCAAAACTAAATCACATGACTCCTGACTCCTAAACAAGTGCTCTCTCTCCACTAATTATTCCACAGCTCAGAGAACAAAGTGCATAGATGTGGCGTTGGGTAGATAATGAAGTAGGAGGGCAGCTGAGAGTAGTACCCTTATTGCCTCAGCCCTCTCCCATCTTCTTGTCTGCCTTCATCAAACAAGGACTTCTTCTGGGTGTGGTCCTGAGTCATTGGCCCTACCTGGTCCAGCCATGGGGCAGACAGCCACCAAAGTGGCCACCATGATCTTCACTCACTAGTATTCCCATGTGTGTGTTGTACTCTCCCTCACTGTATCTGGGCTGGTCTGGATAATCAATAGCATATAATGGAAAAGTAAGTTATTGAAAGAATGCAACATCTGTCTTGAGTGATCTTTCCTCTCTCTCTCTCTCTCTGTCTTAAATCACTCACTCTATAAGAAACCAGCTACCATGTTTTAAGGACACTTGGGTAGCCTGCAGAGAGGCTCACATGGTGAAGAACTAACATCGCTAGCCAACAGCAGCAAAGGACTGAAGCCTGTCAACAACCACCTACATGAGCTTAGAAAAGAATCTTCCCCAGGCAAGTATTCAGATGAGACCGCAGCCCTATCAAACAGCTTGCATGCAGCCTCATGAGAGTCCTTGGCTCAGAACCACCTAGGTAATCTGCTCCCCAATTCATGATCCACAGGGGAAAAACGATGTTGCAAATTGCTACATTTAAGTGTAATTTTTTAAGCAGCGATAGATAACAAATTTAAGCCCTGAGATGTTCTTCTAAGTACTAAACACTTCTCCTACCTTGGTCCACTCAGGTTCTTCCCATTGAGGGGAGAACAATTCTTCTTTGCCTTCCATAAACCTTTGTGTCAATACACTAACTTCCCCACCCTGGGTAGGGAGTAAGCCCGATAGCTAATTCACAAATATTTTCCCTTGAAATGTGCATATGCATCTGGACTGTGCATTTTTCAAAAGCCAAGACTATCTCTCTTTCCTCTGTGCTTTCATTTGCATACTCCCTTAGCTTTTGGGATCTTTCTCTCACAATAAGTCAATAGAAACCAGAGACTTTCAAGAAAGAGTCTGACTTCTCTCCTGGGCAGAATATTTAAGTCACACATTATTGTTTGTTTTCAGGCAAACCAGTACAATTATGCAACATAAATTCTTTTAAAGCATCTGGGACTTCAATCCAATTTAAAATCCTGTGGGGTTTATTACCAGAATGAATGATTATAAAATATATGCATGCAAATGAAGAGATAAAAAAATTAAAGAGCATATGAAATTTAATGCATACTCCTTGTAATTCCATGCCAAGTTGTTGCACAAGACAGTGGCTATGCAATGCCATGTAAAAATGTGGTTTATAATATTTATGACTTGAGAATGTGGTTTTAATATTCTATTGTCGTGAATATATATTATAAAACAGAGAATTAGTTCCTGGTGCTAATAGGAGGGGGAAGGGAAGACAGATTTACCCAAGGCTGTCATCAGTTTTACTGTCAAACTAAAGAACCCTGTTTTGCCCCAAAGGTATAGCACAGTGAAAAGCCTGCAAAGATGGAGGTGCTCTATTTTTCAGTGTTTTTATTCTAAGAGTTCATCTGGGGACAATCTAGTTCAATCACTATTTTATTAAGTGTCAAAAATGTGAAAGTAAATATATTTGAGACTCTAGGAGTTGGATGGGAATAGATGGAATTAAAATTGAGCCTATAGTACCTACCCTTGAAGAGAGCACAACCTAGAGAGATAGGCAGGTGTGTGCATGAAGAATTCGAACCAGAGTTGTGTAAACTGTTGCAGTGACCAAATAACAGACTCCCAACCCCAGATTCTGGATCCATCCTCCACATTGCTGCCTGAGTTAGTCACACAAAATAAAAAGGCACTTGTTTTGCTTTTCTGCATAAAGTTCTTCATTGCTCATAGTCTGCAATCTTTGGTAGAATGCGCTTCAACACTTGGTCTGAAACAACCGTTTCCTATTCAAATAACATTCTGGAGAACAACAGTAAGAAAAAAAAAGTGATTCCACTTGAAAAAACTAAGGATTCCAGTACAGGTCTTCAAATAGTGTAGGGGCATCCGCTGTTTCTGTAGGACTCATCCCTTCCTAACTTTGTCTTCAGTAAGAACTGACATCTGAAGAATAGAGTCCAAACAATCGGGCAGCAGCCGAGGCATTTCATCATAAGGATTAGTACAGGAGAAGGAAACAAAAGGGTGTGCTATTATGAAAGAAATTAACTGATGTTAGTGTCTCCTTTCCCTAAGTCTTCCACCCCAGCCCCAGTCCCCAAAGCAGAGAACACTGTGCTTCTCAAAGTCTCCAGTCTTTACACATCACCCTGGAAGAGAAATTGCTCTGGGGTCACCCTTAAATATAGAAGGAGCGGTGACATTCTGAGATAGAGGAAATTGCTTGGAATTCATTAGGCTGATGCAGCAAGATCTAGCATTATGGAGAGAATTGAGGAGCCTTAGGATGGGAAGGCTTTTTCTTTGGATCTGATCTTTTCAGTCGGTAAGGAGTTCATGCATAGTGTAGAAACAGGGGGTTCTTTCATGCATCACCATAGTAAGCCTTTAGAAGGGGGACACTCTGACAGCACAGAGGGTGTGGGACCTTGACCAGTGAGTGGGGAGCAAAACATATGCCTTAACTCCCAGCTTAGCAAAGAAATCAACCCCAATACCAGCACCAAGTAGGACGAGCAAGAGTCAAGACAGCAGCACTACGGACTAGTGGCGGACATCTTCACAGGGCCTCATGAGCACCAGATAATCCTAACTTCTTGTGTAATCTCAAAAGAAGGAGCAAAGATTTCAGTCTACCAACGGTCAAAGGAGGTGGAGCTCAGAGCCATTTATATTTTATGCAGAGATTTAAGGAATGCAACTTATGTTCTAAAATCTTTATATACTAGACATAGTTCAGGGGCTATTTCCAGGTAAGAAGCTTCCAACCAGATTTCTGTAGATGCTCTTGCATGCCAAACCCCGTATGCATGGCTCTAGGGAGGAAACCACATTACACTTTATGTAAAAACCATTTCCCCATTCCTTCTTCCGTATTTCTATAGCCTACAGACTAACTCCAGCCTGCTGCCTGCTTTTTGCATAGCCCTTGAGCTAAGAATAGTTTTTACATTTTTTTAATGGTTGGAAAAAAGCAAATCAAGAATAATAGTTTGTGACACATGAAAATTACATAAAATTCAAATATCCAGTGTCCATAAATATGTAGTTTTATTGAAACACCCATGACCATTTGTTTGCCTTGTATTACCTATGGCTGCTTTCACTACAGTGGCAGAGTTGAGTAGTTACACCCTAAGGTGCCCAAAATTTAAAGCACTTATTATCTTATTATGCAATCCTGGCACTTTACAGAAAAAATTTGCTGATCCCTGCTTCACACATGTGGAGACAGAGGTGATTAACAATATTTAGGAGGGAGTGTGACCTTCTTCATTAGGAAACCAAGTGCCCAACTGAGGGACAGGAAGGCGATTCTAGCCCCGGTCCCAAGCCTTCCCCTCTGTCCTGATCCAAATGGAGAGAGGGCAACCAGCCTCAGATTTTCTCAGCTGGAAAACCTCTATCCATGTAAGGACTCAGAACAATGCAACAGAAAGGTAAACAATATGCAAAGTCATCAGAGAAAGGGGAGAAACTTCCCAGGCATGTAGCCTCTACCTGCATCATTATGACAACATGTCTAAATGAAGAAGGCGAGCACCGAGGGGGAGTAGGTCGGCCAGCCTGGACTAGTAAAGGAGCTCCCGGGCTGCCAAACCCTTCAGGCCACTTCCCTCTCTGCCACAGGGTTGTGAAAGTGGAGAAGGGGAACAGGTTGAGAAGGCCAAAATGACATCTTGCCGGAAAAATGGTGGAGCATGACAACATCCCAGGTGCCCAGAGAGGGCTTTCTAGACCTGAAATAAGCTACTGAGAAGAGTTCCAATCACACAATCGCACCTTCAGAGTGGGGCAAACTCTATGTCCTGACTGTTGATTTTTCTCCTTAACTATAGTCTACTGAGAGAACAGATACTTTAAATATGGGGGGGAGGCGCAGGGACAAAAATGATTTGGCAATTAAATATATGCCTCAAGGAAGTGCTTCAAGCCATCTTTTAAGCTTCTCTTTTTAACTGCAAATATTAGAAATTGATATGAATTCTCACTACCATCATTTTTTCATACTCTTGTCTTGACCATCTTTTGTTTTAAATTGAATTAGGCAAGCCGCTGATTCAGAACAACACCTAATTGTTTTTGTAATCCTTTCATTTTATAAACATTTATTAAGCACTTGTTAGTTGCAAGGCGCTGTGCCAAGCGTAAGTGGGTGAAAACAAAATGAATAAAATAAAGTCTGAGCCCCAACGAGATTTGCATCTCAGTAAGAGAGATATAAAATATGATTACAAATAACAAATATTTAGTACTGGATAGACACCATACGGGCGTGTGTGCATCTGAAAGCTAAATCTTGCGGAGGTATCTGGGTTCTGCACAGTGAAAAGCAGAGCCTCGACAACTGAAAACAAAATGCCCCTTGCCTCGGCTAGCAGTGTGCTCTAGTGACAGGGAGGCTCCGAACAAAGCGTGTAGGTCCGCATTTCTCGAAGTCTGACTGGAAGAGAGACCCATCAGAATAACGTGTGATGCTTGCTAAAAGGCACAGGGCCTCAAGGCTTGCAGGTGGCTCAGTCATAAGAGGATCTCACGGTTTGATTTCGAGCCCCACATCGGGCTCTGTGCTGACAGCTCAGAGCCTGGAGCCTGAGGACTCTGTGTCTCCCTCACTCTCTGCCTCTCCCCGACTCACACTCTGTATCTCTCTCTCTCTCTTTCTCTCTCTCAAAAATAAATAAACTTTAAAGAAAAAGGTGTACCAGCCTCTCCTCAGTCCTGTCGAATCAGAATCTCCAAGGCAGGACCCAGGGCCCTGCCCTGATAACAAACTCCACAGATAGTTCCAATGATACTTCCCAGCTTGAGACACAGCCTGGATGAGTGGTTCTTAAACACTGCTGTTCATAGAATTACCTAGACCCCAAACCAGACCAAGGGTCTGGGAATGGGTCTCAGGCACCAGTAGTTTGTAGCACTCTCCAGGGCAATCCCAATGTGCCACCCAGCTTGAGGTGTTCTAGAACCACTGCTCCCATGACTTTACCCAAAGAATAGGCTCTATTTAAAGAAAAAAAAAGGGGGGGGTTTTACCATTCATGTAACAGACATGCATGGGTGTGCCAGGTACCATCCAAAGAAGGTGGGGACACAAGATGAGAAACGCAGTTCAACAAAGCTGATAGAAAAGCAACAACATAGGGGCGCCTGGGTGGCTTAGTCAGTTAAGCATCCGACTTTCGCTTGGGTCATGATCTCGCGGTTCGTGGGTTCGAGCCCCGCGTCAGGCTCTGTGCTGACTGCCAGCTCGGAGCCTGGAGCCTGCTTCAGTCTGTGTCTCCCTCTCTCTCTGACCCTCCCCTGCTCACGCTGTCTCTCTCTCTCTCCTAGAAATAAGTAAAAAAAAAAAAAGAAAAAAAAAGAAAAGCAACAACATGTAAAATGCTAACACTCAGTGTGTCAAGGGGGCTTCGGGGACACAGAAGCACCTAAGCAGCCAAGAAATGGGGGTGCCAATGGCAAGCTAGGAGGAAGGTCACTGTAGGGCTCCTCAGAGAAGGAAGCCCTTACACTAAGTGTCGGATAAGGAGAAATTATCCTCACAGAGAAGGATGAAATGGCCAGTTCAGCAGACTTCGGTTGCGAAGGCATAGTCATATCTAAACTGTTTAGAATTTCTGAAGTATGACGAGGCTGTGAAGGGTCCCCAGCCTAAAAGATGGCTTGGGCCTTGCTACCAGTCCCCTTAGGGACGAAACAAAAACAAACAAACAAACAAAACATTGTTCTGGCCTAGTGAGTCTTAATCCCAGCTATGGATTAGAATTACCTGGGATATTTTAAATAAAATCCCAGCCATACCCCCCAGAGATTCTGATTTAATCAATCACCTCAATTTTTAAACAGGCTCTTTCTGGGATTCTAGGAGCCAGGGGTGAGAGTCACAGGTGGACTCTCGGTAAACAGAAAACTGACCTTGGCTATTGGCTATGCCGGCTGGAGCAGACTGGAGCTAGAGTCCTCAGGCTGCTCTCGCCCCAGCCCGTCACCACATGCTCCTGCCCCAGGCACATGGTGGTTTTATTGCCTTAGGAGGAGAGCAGCCCAGGCTTCAGGCTTCCCAGGCTGGCCTTTCACCTTGCACAAAGGGGTTGAGTGATCTCTGGCTGCTCCCAGGGACTCAAGCTACCACTCAGCATTCCTGCATTCCTGCATTCCTGAGAGCATTTCTACAAGCCCATTCCGGGAGGGAGGGGGGAGGGACGGGGGAGGCAGGGGGCTTGTAGTGCAGGGACCTTAGAGGTGTCCCCAAGGAATATACGGGAGTGCTAGATTCATGAATGCTACCATAGCACAGAACAGAATTTCTCCTGTTCAGTTGAGTGAAATGAACCCCACATTGTAATCAGATGCTTAATTAAAATAATGGAAGATGTAAGGAAGAATGGAAATAGTGAACCTACAATGGAGTGATGCTGGGCAGTCAGCTACATTTACACAGCGGCTGAGTGACTCCCAGGCCACTGTGGCCAGACAGCATGTGATTCAAATCTGTGCTTGAGCAGAAGAACAAATTGCTACACGTCATAAATCTTCTGGGTCATCTGCAAATAGTTGAAACTGGGAATGTTAAATCCGTGAATGCCAAGGGTGCATTCATATATCAAAATGAACATTTGTGCAGACAACACAAGTCCAAGTGAGAAAAATGTGCAGCTGCATTTGTGTGTAAATGGGCTAGATAAAAATCCATCCACTGAATCTTTGAAACGATATCTCTACAGCCCCCTGTATTTCAAAGTCAGTGATAGGTATAATAAACAGATTTTTCTGAGTCAAAATGAGGGTGCGTGATTTGAGAAAATAGTCTTTTTTTCTGAGTTGTAAATCTGTTTATAAAGAAGAGTTGCCTTGGGATCTTAGGAGAACAAAAAGTCTACAAAAATCAATAAGAGGGGCACCTGGGTGGCTCAGTGGGTTAAGCACCTGACTTTGGCTCAGGTCATGATCTCCTGGTCTGAGAGTTCAAGCCCCTCATTGGGCTCTGTGCTGACAGCCTGGAGCCTTTCTCCCTCTCTCTCTGCCCCTCCCCCACTCATGCTCTGTCTCTGCCTCAAAAATAAATAAACATTTAAAAAAAAGTATCAATAAGTAAAGGTGGGAGTTCACACAGCACTGGGGCCACAGGAGATTGCAGCAGAGCAGTAGACTTACGAAGCCCGAGGTTGGCCTATAAACTGTCCAGGGGCCATCACAGGGTGTGTCTGGAGAGGAAATAGAGAAAAAGTCCAAGACCAGTCAAAATGAAGAGGTCACCAAGACAGTTGCAGAAATATCTAAGAGATTAGAATCCACTCCAGGAAGGAGGGGGAGGGAGAAGAAAAAGATCTGAGGGGGAATTTGAACTTGAATGTGACTGGATTATAAACCTGAACTTGTTGAGAAAATTCTCAGTTGGACGGAGTTTACTTGGAAGAGACTAAATTCAAAACTTTATGCCGAGTCAGAAATTACATTTACTACAGGAAGGTAAAGAAGATAGTTTGCGTATTTGAGTTTGTGACAGGGAAGGAAAGAACCATCCCTCAGGTTATGTTTATTCCCTCCTCCTCTGGTGGCAAAGGTCTCTCCTTTCCTTGAGGCCAGAGCAAGAGCAGAGGCCTTTCCCTGAGTAATGGGAAGGGCCACAGCTAAGGCCACCAGCAGAGGCAGGCCTATCTATGCACTCATTCATTTACTCATTTAACAAGGATCTTCTTTGTGCTCCTGGCCCTCCCTTGTTATTCCGGATCTGGGAGCCAAGGGGAAGTTTGGGAAGCCAAGAACAACCACACCAGACTTTCCTGTCTGTAGGCAGACCCCTCTAAAAACCTTCCTTAACAAACAAGATGGTTGTTGTTGTTGTTATAAAAGCCAGCATTGCCATTGTGTCAGGAAGATGCACACACACACACACACACACACACACACACACACAAACACACACACACATACACACACACACACACACCTACCTGCACTGGGAGTAGAATGTAAACTTGAAAGGCTTTTCTGGACCGCAATTAGATACTATGTACCAAAAGCCTTTAACACGTGCATACCTTCTTAGCCAGAAATTCCAGTTTTGTTTTTTTTTTTAATATTTTTTTACTTATTTCTGGCAGAGAGAGAGAGACAGCATGAGCAAGGGAGGGTCAGAAAGAGAGGGAGTCACAGACTGAAACAGGCTCCAGGCTCTGAGCTGGCAGTCAGCACAGAGCCCGACGCGGGGCTCGAACCCACGAACCGCGAGATCATGACCTAAGCGAAAGTCGGATGCTTAACCGACTAAGCCACCCAGGCGCCCCCAGAAATTCCAGTTTTAGAAATGTGCTTAAGACAATAGCTAACATGATCAATTTTGGGCAGTGATTAAGCGCTAGTCCTTAATGTCAATAGAATCTGGGTTCAGGTCCTGATTCCACTGATTAGCTGAATGAAACTGGACAAATTACCAAATCTGAACTTTAACACCCTGGTGTGTGAATTAGGGGTAATAGTCTCAGCCATCGCCCAAGGCTGACATGGTAACAGTCACAGCCATCGTACAAGCTCAAACATGGGAATGCTCTCAGCACCAGTGCACCTGGCAAGGTATGTGAGCTCAATAAATGTTGCTGCTGGCCTTGAGCCACACTATGTAATATACAGAAGGATGATGGCATAGCAATGGTACATCACACCACTGTTTGTAAAAGGGAAAAGTAAATGCAATGAAAATATCTAATGTTAAATGATTCGTTAAACGAAATTATGATATATCCATATAAATGAATATTGAGCTGTTCTTTAAAAATGTCATGGGGCGCCTAGGTGGCTCAGTAGGTTAAGCGTCTGAATTCAGCTCAGGTCATGATCTCACAATTTATAGGTTCAAGGCCTGCGTCGGACTCTGTGCTGACAGCTCAGAGCCTGAAGCCTGCTACCGATTCTGTGTCTCCCTCTCTGCTCCTTCCCCACCCACACTCTGTCTGTCTCTCAAAAATGAATAAATGTTAAAAAAAAATGTAACAATATAGAAACGTATCTATTGCTATAGAAAGATGTTCACAATGTATCATTAATTGAAAGAGGCAGGTTTACAAACTAGCAAGCACAGCATGATCAGCTGTTTGTTTATACATGCATTATAGATGCATAGAAAAAACATATGGGAAGATAGACTCTAAGATATTAAGATCATTACCTGTGCATGAAATTATGGATTTTTAAAACCTGTCTTATCTTTGGTTTTTGTATTGACTATGTATTGCATTTGCAATAATCAAAATAAATTTTTTTATTAAAAATGTCACTTTTAAATTGCAAACGCTCTTTGGAAAGTCATAGGTAAATTTTATGAGGTAATTATCAAAAACCCCTCACAGAAGAATTCCAATTAATAATGTGGAAGGGGTGAGGGGAATAGAGAACCCCTTAGAACACCACAGTAATACTGCTGCAGGTAAGATCCACGAATGGATGCTAAATTCATGATTGAGACTTTGAGGACTGGAATATTTTCATAATCTCAAAGTATCACCCTCAAGATAGTTATTAATTACCAAGGAGGAAAGAGTAGCTTTACAATGGAGAAGATTGGCAGACAGCACCTTAACCGTATGACCAATGTTACACAGGAACATTAAGAGCCCCTTGATATGATGCCCTGCATGGAAGGACACACCACTTCCGTGGTACACTTGTTCAAAAGGCAGGACTTCCATCTCCCCATGAGAATACAGCAGTCAAACTCAGATCGAAAGATATCATGTATATAACACCTGACCAATTCTCTTTAATAGCATCAAGGTCATGAAAGACAAGGAAAGACCAAAAAACTATCCAGTGTGTGACATGACGATTACGTGCAATGTAAAATCCTGAATTGGCTATTAGAACAACCAAAGGACATTTGTGGAAGAACTGGAGAATCCAAATAAAGTCAGTAGTTGAGCTAAGAGGATTGTCCTATTATTACTTTCTTAGTTTTGATAATTATTATATAGCTATATAAGATATTGACATTAGAGAAAGCTGGGTATGTGGACATTCTCTGCACCATTTTTGCAATTTTTTATGGCTAAAATTATTTCAAAATAAAAAGCTTAAATATAAAGCAAGACTGGACATTGACATTAGAATTAGACATTATTGGGAAGTTCCCAAGAAAGCCCAGGCAAAAAAGGTCTCAGTCCTATATCTCCTCATATATGAATAGAAAATATGACTTTAACAACTTGCTAGGTTAAAATTAGCTTAAAGCAAACATAGGGAATGTATCATATTAGTTTTCAGCACATAACCACAGAGAACATTCATAGATATTATCAATATTCAACATTTCTCCTTTGAACTGTCTCTCTTCAAAAGCCATAGTTTCTCTATTCCAGTTCATTGGTTCAATTCTTCTTTTCAAATCTCAATAATCTTTTTTTTTCATGTCTTATCTGTGAGTCAACAAAAACTAAAGATCAAAATCCTTTGAATTTCAAATATCTCAAAAAGCGTCTTTACTATTGCCCATTTCTTTTGTTGACCCTTTCAAAATCAGATATGAAATGTTTGTTTCCTCAGTGCCTACTGAATTGGTATCTGAATCAGAAAAAAATCACCAATTGAGACAGGCTAGTTGACCTTCATGCTTCCTAAGGAAACATGTTTTACCTCTCATTCCAAGCCTCTTGGTAGTTAAAACAAGTAGCAACTACAAACACAACTAAATTTATTGTAACCTACTCTATATTTACTTATATCTTCACCATCTGCATTTTACAGTTGACAAAACTGAGGCTTAAAGAAATGAATTAATTTTTTTTCAGGGTCATAGAATAAGTAGCAGAATCAGGTCCCAAGTGCTGTGCTATTCAATGTTTGTTTTGAACTTTGTGAATGTTCTTTCATGAATCTCACTGGTATTAGAAGTCTATCTAGAAACTTCTGGAAATCCAAAACTTAGTTAAGGAAAAGATGCCTATTGCACGTAGTGGTCTGCTGGCATACATCACCCTTTCCACCTTGTATAGGGTAACTAAGAATACGTAGATCTGTTTGGAACAGAGCAAACAGAAGCTGCATCATGCAAGTCAATTGAAAGACCGAGGGGCGGCTTGCTAATCTAGGATTGCTCTGTAACCACACAGAGATTCATGTCACATTTTAATGTGCGAAATTTCATTTGACTTAAGATGAGGACTAGGTTCTCTAATCACCATAATTCCACATGTGTAGACTTTTACTGTAGGGAATGTTCCACCTCCTCATAGGCACTCTCTTCCCTCCCCTAACCCATCCTACATACATCTGCCAGATTAATCTTCTTAAAGTTTTAATTACTTCATTCCTCAGCTGAAAAACCTTAAATGGCTCCACACTGCCTTTGAAATATTGTCTAAATTCCTCAACGTCTGGCTCCAATTTCTCTTTCCAATAAAATTTTATCATCGGTTAGGATAATTTCCGTTAACAACTAACAGAAATCTCAACTCCAACTGGCCTAAACAGAAGGGAACCTATTTTCTCATATAACTAGAAGGACACAAATAGGATGGGTTTTGAGGTGACTTAATGCACTAGCTCTAGTTCTCTATGTCCCTACGCTTTTCTCTCTGACTCTTTTCTCTCCCTCTCGCTGCCCTCGTCAAACATTCTGTCCTCAAGCCAAATGAACATACAAATTGCTTTCCTACTTGGTCACAGGACATCCACCCACCATCTTTCCCGGCCACATCTTCCATGACCCATCTCTGGTTTTCCCCCGCGGAGAGCCTTGCCCTCTTTCTCTGTGATTCCATAGAACTTTAAACCTGTGTCCGAGGCCCATGGCACATCCCGTCTTGTAAAGTAGTCACTCATAGCTGTGCCTTACTTGCTGTACTAAACTCTAAGCACCTTGAGGGCTGAGTCCAAATCTAACCTCTGTCCCTATCCCTGTTTCCTGCTTTAATGTTTGTTTATTTATTTACTTATTTATTTATTGAGAGAGACACAGTGTGAGTGGGGGAGGGGCAGAAAACGAGGGAGACAGAGCACAGACCATGATGCAGGGCTCAAACCCATGAACTGTGAGATCATGACCTGAGCCGAAGTCAGACACTTAACTGACTGAGCCACCCAGGCGCCCTCCCCCTGTTTCTTGCTTTATACAAAGCAAATCAATCAAGAGACAAGTTAACCTTATAAGAAAATTCTCATGGTTGTTTTTCCTGAGACACCATTTACTTTCTTTCATTTGGCAGTCTTCAAGGCCTAACAGAAATTAAGACATGTTTTTGTTTTTTAGTTAAAAATGCCATGCTCACCAACCAATAAAAAAGACAATAAATATGTGTGTGTGTGTGTGTGTGTGTGTGTGTGTGTGTGCGCGCGTGCAGGCATAATTTCTCTTAAACCTTGGGTTGAGAACAACCAGAGGACACTCAGGTTTGCAGGAGTTGTTTTCTGCAGAAAAGAACATCAAGCAGAAAAGCTATTCCCAAGCCTAAAATGATCACAGGACCCTGGCTAAATCTGCTTTGTGTTGATGCTGTCTCTTCCATGCTCTCCGCTTACCTGCACATTATCCTTATCTAACTGAGACACCAGACAAAGCCACCATCCTCTTGTCATCAGTCACTCTCTAAACCCTTCGGAGGCCTGAGTGTAATCTGTTCGAAGATTTCCCTGCCCAGAAGTGGAGCCCAAGAGAAACCCTCAAGGGAGTATGCCTACAGGAAATTACATGGCAAAGCCAGGCTCCCCTGACCACCTCTCTGCCCAATATCATTACCATACTAACCACACTGAAATCTATATTATCTCTGAGCAAACTGGGCACTAGCATCCTTCAGTTAATAACAACAGCAGAGAAGTTGGCAAAAAAAGCAACATGATGCCTGCATGCTACATGGGACAGAAGGGATATCTGCCTTAGTGTAGGATAAGGCCAACTGTCAGATTCGGTCTGGCATTGGGATTCATTCAACCACTATCCTAAAATACATTATAAGTGTCTGTTAGGTGTTAGGTGCTATGCCAGTTATGAGCTTCAAACTTCTTTGGGGCAGCTGAAAAACCCAACTCTATCTTCTCCCAAAGCCACCTCCCTCATTTATGGCCCAACAGCTCAAGCTCTCCTTGATATGTGCAGCTCAGAGTGAGAAGCTTCCATGAAGGTTCTGCCCCAAGTCCCAGGGCAGAAGTGGCCAAGGCTCACCAAAGACTGTGGTTGTGCCAAGCCATTGGGCTATGCCCCATGGGTTGCTAAATGAAGAGGGGGTTGTAGCTCAAGCTCTCATTCTATGTGAGAAAGGCTGTAAGAATATGGGGCGCCTGGGTGGCTTAGTTGGTTAAGCATCCGACTTTCGCTTAGGTCATGATCTCGCGGTTCGTGGGTTCGAGCCCCACCTAGGGCTCTGTGCTGACTGCCAGCTCAGAGCCTGGAGCCTGTTTCAGTCTGTGACTCCCTCTCTCTCTGACCCTCCCCTGCTCAGGCTGTCTCTCTCTCTCTCTCCCCCCTAGAAATAAATAAAACAAAAACAAAAACAAACAAACAAAAAGAATATATCACTTAGGACTTTCAAATAAAGCCTCACTGTAGAACATAGGACACAGCAATCCTTTGACAAGGCTGAGCCAGGGTGATCAACCTAGCATCAAATTTGGGGGATCCCCATGGTAATGGAAAATGGCTCAGAAACACAACTGCTGATGAAGAGATAGCTCACTGTTTCACCACTCATTGGTGGCGTGATTCATTATCCAACAAACATTTACTGAAAACCTTCCATTTGCTAGTTTCTCTGCCCCAGAAGACACATGAACAAATTGCCACATGCTAAAATCAGAACCATCATAGAGTAAGCACAGAGGGAGAGGAAATGACAAACTCTTTCTGGAGAGTCAGAGAGGGCTCAGAGAGAAGGCAACATGGGATCAGTGAAGGATGTCAACTACAGAGATGTTCCAAGCCAAACTTTTCCCGAGCATCCAAAGTAAATGCAAATTTAAGCAGAGATGTGGGTAGCTTCACTTTAAGCATAGGAAAGGTTGCAAAAGGACAAGTCAGGACTTTTCAGCTACATATGGGGTTAAATCACACATGAGGACAACCCAAGCTGCTAATCCTTTTTTATTGATGATAACTTCTTTCCTGGGGCCTTTCTCTGTCTCCTCAGTTCCCTGTTGTTTGTGGGTAAATATCCACCTGCTATTTTACACTATTCCTGTTTAATAACAGGCAACCAGCTGCCTCTAGGAAACAAGATATTATGTTCAAGTGTAACTATTGCTCCACCTCCATCTTATCACTGAGAGTAAGACAAAATAGGGAAAATATAGTCTTAGATAGGCTCTTTAGGAAATAAAAACAACAATGTGATATAAAGTTAGTGCAAAGAATTCCAGCTCTTCTAAGGTATTAGTTAATGGTAGGCAAAGTGAGTTTTATGGCATTTCATAAAGCAACAGGAGCAGACCTAGTCGAACTTAGTGATGACTCTCAAAGAATTCACTGCTTCCTGAATCGCCTCCCCTGAGGATGTTTTCATTTGAAACTTTAAGGGCCCTCAGAACTTTTGAAATGCTTAAGTAGCAAATTTCCATAATCTGGGAGCTGTGTTTCTGAATTAGACAGATGCTGCCTGTCCACTCAGTATTGTGTTGGTGGGATATGTCAGAAAGCAGAAGCACTTTGGAAGAAGGCCACGAGCACATGATTGGACATCGTCATGAGGAAGACCACCGTTACCTGTAAAGGAAGACAAAAACATCAAGGCCTCACTGGTTAAAAGGCAGTCCGAAGAGATAGGGAAATCCCTAAAGCAGAGAATAAATAATGGAATTCCAGGCACCTGGATCTGCAGAGGAGAAGAGATGTACCTGGAGGGAGGCAAGGAATGGAGTAGTGTTGGTTATGGCCTGTTGAGTGAACCCTACTTCACAGAGGTCCTATCACTTGCGTTTATGTTAACAGATAAAAAACAGGTTTCCATCCAAAAAACATCAAGATTGTGATACAGGTATGAAAACACTGTCTTATATATGTAGCAGATTAGACCCAAAGTTCAATGGCCTTCTTATAGTCCCAAAGAACTTAATAATACAAGAAATTGCATAGCAAACATTTCCAGACTGAAGATGGAAATTTCCCTACACGTAGTTCTTATCCAGGGCATTTCTCTATGCTTGAAAGAAGGCAACGGGAGCTGCTCTATAGGAGTGTGTGTGTTCCCTCCAGGTCATTATAGAAATTGTAACAACACATACCATTTTGGAAGTCAAGAAAATATAATAAATTTCCAGTCTTCCTTTTTATAGATGAGGAAGACGAGGCCCTGGGGAATACAGTGACCTCCTTAAAATAACAGAACTACCAAAGTGGGTGCAAAAGCCACAACCTACATTTGAGCCGTCTGATCCCAACTTCAAACTATCTCCACCTCAAAAACACACAATGAGCAACAATAAGAGAAACAACATCTCTACTTCTTCAAAGGTAGGGAGCATTCTTACAAACATCTGCCATTTCATGGAAATGCTGGCCTTGAACTTCTCTTCCTGAACTAATCGACTACATTCCTGGGCTATCACTCTCCTTGGTGAGTACCCTTTGCCTGCCAGCTGCTATGTAAAGTTAACCTTCTTTTAATGACTATAATGGGAGCCAACAGAGAGAGCTTTCCAGGAATTGTCCCATCTTCAATTCATCCTTGCCCTTCTTGGTTTTATAAACTCGCAAAATACACTAAAAAATATCTTTTTTTCTCTCCTAAGTAAATCTCTCTGAGGTTGCACCTTAGTGCCTTTAAAGCTCTATGAGGAAAAAAACAGAAATAAAAGCCAGTTGGAAAACACCCACGCCTCTAGCAGAACTCTCGAAGCCTGTGTGCACATGCACATGTGCTCCCCTCCACTATCGCGGCTCAATATTTGTCCTTGGTTTTGACCTGTTTTCATGTCCTGGCTGGACACATCAGAGGTTATCACCCATGGGCATAAAGGGTCAAGCCCATAAGTTCAGCCTGGGGAAGCTACTCGAATGTCAGCAAAAGGGGTCAACGCCCCATGATGGCACTCTGAGTCTCTTCCTACTCCTCAGGGGAAAAACAGAGGCAAATAAAAAAAGTGCAATATGTCTGCTTGAAAGGCACTGAGACTTGGAAAGCCACTCTGTTTGGGGTCTAATTATAGTGACTCATTTATCGAGCACTCCCCAGGCTCATCACTCTGCATACATGATCTCATTTCATGTTGAAAACATCTCTAGGAGGAATGCAGTATCCTTTTTTCATGCTAAAGAAACTGAGGGTCATGTAGTAAAACTGGGACTTGAACCAGGGAATCTTCATGCTTAACCACTCACTATACTGCCTCTTAGGAGTTAAGACAGGTAGGAAGCTCTTGCCCAAAATAATATTGATGGAAGGGTGTCTGGAGAATACACAGTCTGTCAATTCCCCCCAGACGTTTCAAATTTCAGCCTTAGATCAAGCAAGAACTCTAGCAAGCTGTATAGCCATCAGCTTGACATTGAAGGACATTATAATCTAACATTGAAGGACGAAACAAATCTAACACAAAGGTGTTGTTGAAGGCATCATCCACTACCTTGACATAGTATCCTCCTTACCAAGACCCATGAGGA
Organism: Proteles cristata cristata; assembly: GCA_017311185.1. Lineage (NCBI taxonomy): Eukaryota > Metazoa > Chordata > Mammalia > Carnivora > Hyaenidae > Proteles > Proteles cristata. Next base: position 494,706 of record JAESUZ010002841.1, read on the forward strand.
AACATTTCCTGTTACTCTCAGTATCAGGAAAAGCTGTATTCTCCTGAATAGTCACTTTGTAAATATGAACAGAGTAAATTCCATTCCTGTTTGGTTTCCATCTCTGTTATGGCTGCTAGGAATTGTTAAGCCAAATTTATATCCCACATCTAGAAAGTGTCCAGGACCGTATACCTGTAATATGTCTTTAATATACTATACTCACCCCTTGTTTTATTAGTTTCCTGCCTATATTCTCCTTTGCTCCTGATTTCCACAGCTATTTATTTTTTGCTTCCCTTCATTTATTACACTATCTCTAATCTCTTATGGAATGAGGAACTGAGTGAGAGAATGCATAAATAATAGTCAAACAATCGTCTTCTTTTTCGTGAATTGGAAAAGATGCATTATACCTATTCAAGTCCTTGAATCCCAAATCAGAGGAAAGCTCAGACCCTGATCAACAAGACAGTTTTTTTTTTGGGTACCCTATGGTCCACAGAGGAAGTAGCAAACACAGCAAAGGCTGAATGATGACCTCACGGTAGCAAAGAGGAACATTAATGCTACCCTCAAAAGCATCTGAACCACTTTAGCTACCCTGCCAATGAGAAATGGAGAACTTTGGAGGACTGAGTTTCCATTCATGATGCCAAACAGGCTTGAACCTGAGATTTCCATTAGCGTAAACCACACACTCTTGAGCCCCCAGTTCCAGGCTACAGTGTCCTGAAGACATAATTATACACTTGTAAGATTCAGCCATGTTTTTGCACTGGGTTGCCTCACTGCAGTTTGTATCTCCAGATCTTAATTACATTTTTAAGTACTACACTCTTCCCACATCTACAAATCATGAAGTGATTTACACTTTTAGGGCCCCCTAAATTCTCTCAGAACTATGCCTATTCAAGTCATCCAAGTCTCCAGCCGTTGATTCAGTATTACAGCCTTAGCAAAGCCAGGTTGATTGGTCTGTTCCAAATGGTCAAGAGAGGACGGGAAGTCCAAGAGGAAGATATATTTGGCTGAAGAAGAAACATGGATGGAGCTCTGGCTGCTCAGACAATGAAAGCAAATACACTCTAAATTCTGTGTTCAAGGTTCTCCGCATTGGATTCTGATGGACAAATTGATTAAGCACATTATCTTATGCCAGGACAGTGATCTGGAGCTTAATGATATGTGGTCATGCCAATACTTTTCTGAAATGATTATATCTGCTGTAAGAAAATGTCCTGTTCTAGTTTGGAAATACCTGGAGGCCTTCATGTTCCTGAATCATTCAACCAACTAACTAACAAGTATTTTTAGTCATCACCCAGAAGTTCCTCACTGTGACAAACTTATTGGTGAAACCATAAAAGAAACCAAGATCTGATTGCTGCCCTCAAAGGACTTATTCTTCAGCTAGAAAGACAAAGAGCGTATTAAAAATGAAAGAATCCTTATAATCAAAGCATTGGCATTAGTGATAAAAGTTCAAAATAGAAGAAGAAGAAGAAGAGAATACTGGAGTACGGTTTGTTAAGGCAGAGGTAGAATTTGAGCTGACATTGAAGAGGAGCTAAAATTTAATTAAGAGCAACAAATGAGAGAGTTCATTCCAGGTTGGGGCAAAGAGGAGAAAACTGTAGACACAACTCGAATGGTAGTTTTGAGCTGATATTGGACTTCTCCCATCACTCTGGTTATCTCCAGGGACCCTGTCAGACACTCCAGGCAAGGAAGAGCAATTCTTTCAAGACCACACACCTCGCATGGTTTTGTAGAAACAGCTCTAGATTGTACTTTCCTTGTTTCCCAGTTGGACGTCATTTGATTCTTTTCCCTTCCATCTGGGTCTTACTATCCCAGTCATATTTTCAGCTACAATTTTGAAAGCACATTTACTGGGGTTTGTAAAGAGTGTCCAGAATACAGCTACTCACATATGCTTCAACAGAAAGCACTGCCCTTCTAGAAAACTCTGCTGTAAGTAGTACTGCTTATTACCCTCTGCACGGGGATGAGGGTACACCTTCCAATTCTAGAACTAGGGAAATATGGCTCCATTTTTTCCCTGTCTGCTTCTAACCATCTGGGAGATCTTCATTTTTCTTGGAGATGATGATGGAATTATCTAAGGAATGGGGGAATCCACTTATCCTTGGGGACAGGGGCAAGGAGAGCATTGGTTCATAGCCAGTAGACATTTAGTCTCCAAGCAGCCAGCGATGTTTCTGAAACGACTAGAGCATACATTCGCCTGTGAAGCTAAGGGCTTTAGAAATACCAAGGAGAGGGAAACAGCACATTTAGTTTCTTCATAATAAATCTCCCATCTTATTGTCTGAGACATTTTGCTCTCCTGAGGACACAGGGCCCGTTTCTCAGTGTTTTCCAATTGGGCTCTTCCTTGTCTCCCGCCCATTTCTATTAAAATGGTTGACTGGGATCCCAAAGAGGCAACATGCCACATGAAATTTGTTATTTTTGTGTCTCGCCCTTCCCCCTCCTTTCCAATCTCATTTGGATACTTTTTCTTTCCCCAGCCCCCTTTCCCACCTCCTTATCCTGCTCTTCCTCAGTCATCCATCATTACCCAAGGGATGTGTTTCTATACGTCTTCAGAGAGAAACAATTCCTTGGTTGGATTGTGAAGCAAAACATTATGAGACTCTAACTCAATCACAATTACTATTTGGCACTACATTTTATGAGTGAGAAATGCAATAAAATAGCAATTTCTAAATTTAACTAGCATTATATAATGCAATTATTTATTCCAGAAGGCTGTTGTTTATATATTGCCTGAGCTATTGATTAGTATGAAAAAGGCAGTGGATAGGAAGCCATATAAATCGATCATTATTTAAAGTGGTTAATCAAATATTTAATTTGTTTCCATGAATTTCCCTCCAGTAATCATGCAGCATATCACACTATGTACCAATGGACTGTAATCCAAATCCACATATCAATGCTAGAATAGAGTCTAGCAAGAGATGACGTTCTCATTCTATTGTCTGAAATGCTGGAAAGGCCATGAAAGCAGGGCAAACCATCTTTTTCTTCCACACACCCATCCTCACTTTGCTCCCTTCCATAATCACCATAAGCTGAAGCCACTTAAGGATTACAATTACCCGTCATCATTATCACCCACATGATGATGAGGCTGCTACCCACTGCAAATGAGGCCTTGATGCTTCAGAAAGTGAAAGACACTCTTCAGAGGGACTTCTGTGTGTTTGTTTTTTGCTTTATAGGCTCCTTTAGGCAGAATGGGGGCAGGGGGAGAAAAACAAATGGAAATTCAGTCAGGAAAACAATTAACTAGCACGGCTTCACTGCACAGTAACATCAAATCATACAGCAATTAGAGCCAAGCAAAATCCCCGGGTTTGGTTTCACGCGCATTTAAGGATGCAAACTGACATGTACGCAGAGTTGGTGCTGGGCGCAAATGAAAAAATCAAAGAGGCAAACATTGTAAAATTTCATTCTCTAGAATAGTGATTTGAGCTAAGAGTATTTTTAGTCTGCACACAAGAAAATTCACCTTCTCTCCTTAGGCCTTGGTAGGTTGCCAGAGAAGTGTCTATCACTCATTTTTGTTTCCACGTTGAATATAAAGAAGTTAATATTTGCTTAAGAAAGATATTGCACTTGGTCTCTAATAAAAGGGTTAATTAACCCATTGTCCTCACAGATGACCAAAAGTTTTCATTGTTAAATCTGGGAAAGTAATAACTAAAGCTTCCCCAAAAGCAAAGCAACAGTGTTTTTAAAAGGTGAGCAGATCCACCAATCTTTGTGTTGTTAAGCTTTACTACACAAAAGGGATTTACCTTTATCTTGTAAAAATGCCAGTATAGATGATAGAACCTGCAAGATATTCGTGTTTTCTTTCCATTTTGTTTTTCTTAATTGGGTGCTTTTCTCTTGGAAAGTTTTTGCTATAATAGGGGTTTGTCTGTAATACATGAGGAATTTCTCAATACAAAGCAATCCACAAAGGTTCATTTATCCCCTGTCTACTTCTGAAGGTGTCTGTCGTTTGACGATGGGTTGAAAAAGGAAATAAAGTGACTAAGATATCTGCCTCCTTTATTTTTTAAATAAACTCTTTATTTTTAAACAATTTGAGATTTACCAAAAAGTTGCAAAGGTAGTAATACAGAGTGCTTGCATATCCCTTACAGAGTTGCCCCATTTTATACAACCTTATAGAAGCATTGTATACTTGGCGAAACTAAGAAACTGATAATAGACAGATTGGTATTCACTGAGCTCCAGACTTTAGATTCCACCAGTTTCTGTATCACTGTCCTCTCTCTGTTCCAGGATCCAATGCATGTTACCACACTGCACTAAGGTACCCATCTCCTCAGTCTCCCTGATCTGTGACAGTTTCTCAGTCATTCGTTGTTTTTCATAACTGTTTAGGGATCCCGTAGCATGTCTTCCAATCTGAGCGTCCCTCTTGTTTGTTTTTCTCGTGATTAGACTGGTGTTAGGAGTTTTTAGAAAGAATAACACAGAGGTGAATTGCCCTTCTCATCACTTACCAACACCCTGGACATAAGGACATCCATATGATGTCACCAGTGATACTAGTCTTCATCCTCCATGAAGCTTGGGTTTGCCAAGTTTCTCTACTCTGGGTTTACTATTTTACTCTTTCTTTTATTTTTTGGAGAAAAGTCACTGAGTCCAACCCACTCTCAAGAGGGGTGGTGGGTGAGAAACTTTTGGAGAGACAGGTGTCTCCATGTATTTTTGGAGGGGGTATCTAGGAATTATATCATAAGAACAACTTGTCTCCTCTTCCTAATTTACTTATTTATTCAAGAGTTGCTTCCCAGGACACCTGGGTGGTTCAGTAGGTTGACAATCTGGCTTTGGCTCAGGTCGTGATCTCATGGTTCGTGAGTGAGCCCCTCATCGGACTCTCTGCTGTCATCACAGAGTCCACTTTGGGTCCTCTACCCCTCCCCCACTCACATGTGCGCTTGAGCTCTCTCTCTGTCTTTTAAAAATAAATTTTTTTTAAAAACATTAAAAAAAATAATTGCTTCCCTTAATTTTAAAATAAGGCAGATCACTAGAGTGATGAACATCTTAAGTATACAAAACACTAAGAAAACACATTAGGGCTTTTAATTTTCAAAAAAAGTATTGTTGTTTCCAAGGCCTTTTCAACAAACCAGATTTAACATTCATATAATGAGCCCAGGAGAAAATGTACACATGAGGTTATACACCCGCTCTCCGACCCCTACCAGAGCTCTATGTGTATTATACAAATTAGGTGTATTTATGCCAAGCAGATTATAAAAACAAGTAGACATTGGGAACCTTGGCTGAAGCATTTTGGTTCAGCAAACAGCCCAGTCACCTCTCGACCTTACTCAGCCACATGATTATATCTGCAGAAAACAGGAAGTAGTGTCCATATCCTTATCTGAAGGCGCCATTTGACATCCTACAGCACTCCAAAGACAGCATGTCTTTCCATCATAATCATTCCATCGTAACTACTCTATATCTTTCACCATTCATTACTCATGCCTTCGACAGATATTTATTTAATACTTACTATATGCCAAACGTTGTGCTGGGTCTTGGGGTAGTAAATGGAGAGAAAGGTTACAATAACAAGTAAGGAGCTTAGAGAAAAGCAGGTTCTACATGAGACACATTAATTGGGTGCAAAGTATGCACAGAGGAAGGAGTAGTCCATTCACCTTAGAAAGGACAGCATGAATGGCTGTATGATGTTACTGAACCTGGGTTTCAAAAGCTGTCTCCCAAACACAAGGCTGGGCTAGAGAAAGGCAGGAGGTGTGAGCAAAGGATGACCTAGACCAAAGGACAGCCTCAAGCGAAGGCACTGAGAACTTGCAAGAGTTAATGACATGAGATCACACACCTTCTGTGAGCAGATGATCAGATATTGACTATTTATTACAAGATCCTTAGAAGAGTCATGGCCCCTAAAAGAAGTTATGATGTCCTTGCTCCTTTTAGTGGTTTACAGAATGGAATAAGACAGAATAAGTTACCAAATGATGCACGGAAAGTACTTTGATGTTTACGCTGTGAACACATCAAAAGATACCTCATCTCTCACCTAAGGTAGAAAAGAAGGAAACAGAATAAAGCACACATTTAACCAACATTAATCAAGCTTCTATCATCTCCAAGCACTGTGCTAGGTCCCTCACAAGCATTCTCTCATATTTGTTATTGTCATCATTACCATTTTACAATGAGGAGACTCAGTCTTAAAGTTTAACATGATAGGTCACACACCCAGTAAGGGGGTGGGGGAATAGGATTTTAATCCAGTTCTGATTTTGATTGAGTTTGACTCTCCCCTCGGATTTTTTTTTTTTTTTTTTTTGGTAGGTAGCAGATTTAATAAACAAAGGAACTTACATGTGAAGTCTGTCCTGGATGGCTGCAAGATGAGTAGATTTCTGCATCCACTTGCCGGAATATTAAAACTGTACAGGGGACTTAACAGGGTTCAGTCATGTATCGTCCAGATGGTCTCAATAACATATTACTCTCTTAAATCTATGTCTCTAAAGTGGCTCCTAGCACAGGAATGATGGGCAGAACGTACACTTAGGGACAGGGTCAGGATGAGGAGCCTCCAATTGCCTGAGTCCAGCTCTTGGGCCAGCCAAAAGTCACATCCTCTCCTTGACTTCCTCCAACACTCCAGCCCTCATGGCCGACTTTTACAATCTCACATGTCCCCCTCATCTGCAATGTGCCCTAAGTGGTCAGCAAGGGATTATTCTAGCATTGAGGGGCTTGTTTGGTGCCTAGCTGGCTGCACTGGAGGCAAGTATCATGGCAACATTATAGGCACATACAAGAGAAAACACAGACTGAGACAATGATTCACAAAATAAGTGATATTTTTTGTACACCAAAAGCCCCATAATCCAAATCACAGATTTATGAAGTCCCCTAGGGTGGGAGTCAGATCACACAGGGTGTTCACTGTGTCTTCATGAGATTTAATAAAGATGATACATTAGCAGACTCATCAGGTATGAACACACAGCATTCTGCTTGGATAATGGCACAGATGACTACGTATGGGGCAGTAATGATGTCCAAAGCCATTCTATTTTGGAGGATAGCTTTTCTCATTAGAGACATTTCAGTGTTCAGTAAGGACAGGCTTTGTCAGCTATCATTTGAGGCTTGCTGGGTGAATTTAGTAAGGCTTCTGTGTGTGCTATAATGTGCTTCAGACCACCGGAGGAAACAAAGACAGAGGCTAAATGATTGTGCAGGGAAAATAAGAATTTGCCCACCTGGCCTTGAGGAGAAGGAGGTTGTCAACTCTTGTTACTCTGGGGCAGTCTCCCCTGTGTCCCCCTATCCAGGGTACAGTGGCCCCGCCACCCAGAAGCCACGGACAAAGGTTTGTGCCACGCAATCACTGGGTTCTCCTCAAGGCTATCCAACAGATATCTGGGCAGTACAACCAGTCAGCGCCAACCAGTTTCTACCCCTTAGTATGACACAATGACTGCAAAGTTCCGGTTCTATCTATCCCATATTCCTGATACAGTTGGGTTGGTTCTGTTTAGAGCAATTTTTCTGTTCTAAACATAGGGATGCATAAGTGCTCAAATGTCAATAACCTGGCATAAGCTTCATGGACCCATCCTAAATCTGGTGTAGCCACCATGGTTCTGATGGCAGTATATTTTGGACACTTCTGGTCAGCAGTTTGATGGGTCAATTGGCAGAGAAAGAATAAACTTCTAGTCAGTAGTTCGATCGGCAGAGAAAGAATAACAATGCCTAGTGTTCTTTTGGCTTTCGGCTCGGAGGAGGTGATGGTGCAACAGTCTTCGGGCGTCCTGAATCCGGGTTCATCCGACACCAACTGCCTCCACCATGCTGCCTAAGTTCGACCCCAACGAGATCAAAGTTGTATACCTGAGGTGCACCAGCGGCAAAGTCAGTGCCACATCTGCCCTGGCCCCAACGATTGGCCCGCTGTGTCTGTCTCCAAAAAAGGTTGGTGATGACATCGCCAAGGCAACCGGTGATTGGAAGGGTCTGAGGATTTCAGTGAAACTGACCATTCAGAACAGACAGGCCCAGATTGAAGTGGTACCGTCTGCCTCTGCCCTGATTATCAAAGCCCTCAAGGAACCACCGAGAGACAGAAAGAAGCAGAAAAACATTAAGCACAGTGGAAATATCACTTTTGATGAGATTGTCAACATTGCCCAACAGATGCGGCACCAATCATTAGCCAGAGAACTCTCTGGGACCATTAAAGAGATTCTGGGGACCGCCCAGTCTGTGGGCTGCAATGTTGATGGCCACCACCCTCATGACATCATAGATGACATCAATAGTGGTGCAGTGGAATGCCCGGCTAGTTAAGAACTACAAAGGAAAATGGAAAATATTTTAATAAAGGATCATTTGACAACCAAAAAAAAAAAAAACAATGCCTATTGTTATTGTTAGCACATGCCACAGGCAAGTTCTTTGGATCAGTATTGGTAACATCAGATGAATTAAGAGTACTAGTCTCAGCTTGTTCCTCCTTAATGTACTGTCTTTGTGCCTTTAAGTCCCCTCCCCGGAGTATTGATATCCGTCATGGCGATCTCAGTGTGCTAGAGAGGGGCAGCTGCCCACACAAACACGTGGGTCTCCACATGGAGAGATATATGATATATACAAAGCTGTCGCGGTACCTGAGCAAACCTGGCTGTATCTGTCATGTTTATTTCTTACAAGGTAAGAGTAGAACAGCCGCTGCCACCCAGCACACAGGAAGCGATGGATGACGATGGCTTCAGGGTGAAGTCAACGGGGCTTTCATCAAACAGACTGAGATTGAACAGAGTCACTGTACTTTGGCTCAGATATGAGTGGAAACACCAAAGGGTACTGATGGAGGAAAGAAGAGGGGTAACATGGATAACATGACTCTAAAAGGACACAGTCAATGAGAATAAGAGACAAGGGGTACGTCAGAATAGGCGGAGTATCCATCACTCAAGAATCGAAATTAAAAATTCTGGTAATAAGCCACGGCAAATAAGGGCTGGATTCAGCCCCCAGAAAATAAGGCTGGGACAAAGAAGAGAAGGACTTCTGCCCACTCCCAGATACAATAGGGGTTAACAGGGTGTGCTCTCTTTTCCTGGGATAACGGTGCTTTCTTTAGAAACAGAGAAACTCATCAGCAATACCAGCTACTCTAAAACAAAAAGAGTAAAAAAATTAAGCCAAAGAAAAACTAGACAAAACCATGCATGAATATATCATTTTTAAAGTGAAAAGGGACTTTTGAGGGGAGCGGGGAAGGAGAATCCTAGAGAGTAAAGGTTCACACATTTGTGGGTTTCAGCTACACCAAACACCATCACTGTAGGAGATGAGAAGTGAACTGACCTTCCAATACACCCTCCTGCCTAACCCCAATGTGTATTTTCCAGAAGACCCCTACAACATGGTCACTAATGAAGTAGAAAAGACAGGTATCTGGAAACACTCTAGCTAGGAGCCACACATCTGGCTAGAAGTGGTCCCCACCAGTGGCTGAGTGTAAGATGCACTGACTGTGTACAGCAGCCTTAGGACTTCTGAGGTTACTATACTCAGCAGGCCAAGGGGGCTTTGCATAGATGGGGTAAAAGCTGACAGCAGAAACTTTTGCTTTCACAAGGTCAGTGAGGACCAAAGCTCTCTAACTGCATAAATGCTCCTTTGCCATGAAAGAGGAGGTGAGGTTGTACAGGAAACTGCACTATGTATCTGAATGACATTGAAAAAATGGCCTTTTCTCTGTCCCTGTTACCTTACTTCCAACCCTAACAAAACCTTTTTGTGATGTATCTCTACTTCAGCCTGCTAATTAATGGTGAGTATTAGTTATTTAATGCTGAGTAACAAACTGCCTCGAAACCTGGTAGCTTAAAACAGCAAATATTATCTCCCCGTTTCTATTGGTCAGGAATCTGAGTGCAGGTTAGCTCGGTGCATCTGGTTCAAAGTGTCTCAGAGGCTGCAGTTAAGCTGTCAGCTGGGACGACAGCCCCATCTAAGAGGAAGCCTTCACCACAGGTGCCTCTCCACAGGACTGCCTCCAATATGGCGTCTGGCTTCCTCCCAGGGTAAGTGATCAAAGAGAGTGAGCCCCCAAAACAGAAGCCACAGTCTTTATAACCTTTTTAAGTGAAAGAGGCTCTTACAAAAACATCCCTCTTTTTCCTGCCTTAAGTTTGTAACCAAATGAGAGATAGACCCAAGAGTCAGAGAGATAATGAACATTTTCACAGACCGAGCAGACATCGGAGATCACAGGTTAAGTCAGCAACGACAACAGCCCTGCTAATGCTGTACCTACCCCAGGAGTTGACTTTCTCGGTTACAGGCAGTGCTGACTGCCTGTGAGCTTTCACATGGGAGGCCACCTTGTGAAACGAGGATCAGAAACAGAGGATGCATGCTGTTTGATGCATTGACTGTGTACAGCAGCCTTAGGACTTCTGAGGTTACTATACACAGCAGGCCATGGGGGCTTTGCATAGATGGGGTGAAAGCTGACAGCAGAAACTTTTGCTGTCAAGGATTCAAGGCAAAGGAGCTATCTCTTCTCCCAAATTCACCACTCAGACAAGGATCAGCTCAAAGAGAAGCCAGGTGTTACGCCAGTAGAGATTCCCCCCATGGAAAATATGAAGAGTGTAAAACAAGTATTCCCCCAATACCAAGCACAGCACCAAGGCTCAATCCACAAAGAAGAAATTGAACTATTTGACCAAGTAAATACTGTAAATGTCCACACGTAAAGAACATATATAAATATATATAATGTATAGAGAGCAATAACAAAATATATAGAGATACATTTAATTCTTGTTATTTGCTGTAGTTATGTCCTATAAAGTCATCAGAATTAGCAAATACTGAGGCGTTACTCCTGGGGGAAATACAGCACTAGGGTCTTGCAAGCCTTGGATCCCAACATTTTTGTCAGACAGTCAATACGTCGCCTTATTTTATGTGTGTTTCTGTTTAAAGATCCCTTACTTAATATACATTGTGGATCCATTAACATTGCAATCTCAGCCAACAGCTGCTATAACTCATGCCTGAAGGAAGCTCGTGCGTGTCCTCCGTGAGACACATCAGAACCAACCTCCTGCACTAGGGACTAGACAGCACCACAGCACTGCCCTGAGGGCTGTTTTAAACAGTAAAATCTCCCACAAAAAAAGGCAGAAAAATGTGAAAAATGTGGCAGTAAGTGGACTGTGAAAGGACATAGTCTGAGGGGAACGAGGAGGTGAAGGGTTGCCTTGTTGGACGTCCACTGGGATCGTTCATGTCACACGATTCAAATTTTTCACTGCTCTGCACGTGTCCACAAATGACCACAAAACCCCACAAATATTGATTCGGGGTTACAAGTAATTTTTAGTGAGTAGGCAAATATGCAAATAGAGTCAACAAATAATGAGGATTGACTGCACACACACACACACACACACACACACACACACTTCAAGGCCAAGTGACAAAATGAGAATTCCTTCACATATGTCAAATAAAGATGCATTAATGACTACATTAAGAGATTTTGTAAAGTCAAACAAAAAGGCAAAAAATCCCAATAGAAAAACAAAATCAAAGGACTTATTCAGGCAATACATGCTTGAAGAAATACACAGAGTTTGTAGAGAAAGAAAACCTTTTGCAATTTTTATATGATATACCACCCATTCCTTCTTACATGCTCCTACACTGTGGGTATGAGGAGAAACAGGGCATAGCCATTCTGGAAAACAGTGAGGCAAGGCTTTAGAAAACTCATCTTTTTTAAACCAGTATTTCCAATTTTAGTAAAATAAATAAAATCAGGGCAAAGATATATTTCCATTGATACTCTTTTGTTTATATTGCTCATACTCATTGTTTATAATAGTGAAGGGAAATGTGGGGAAATCCTGTATTCGTAAAACCAAAATATGAATTAAATTATAAAATATCAATAGAATGGAACACTGTAAACATTAAAAATGATGTTAAGAGGGGTATCTGGGTGGCTCAGTCAGTTAAGGGTCCTACTTCAGTTCAGGTCATGATCTCATGGTTCATGAGTTCAAGACCCGCATCGGACTCTCTGCTGACAGCTCAGAGCCTGGACCCTGCTTTGAATTCTGTCTGTCTGTCTGTCTGTCTCTCTCTCTCTCTCTCTCTCTCTCTCTCTCTCTCGCTGCTCCTCCCCCACTCATGCTGTCTCTCACACACACAAAAATAAAATAAACATTAAAAAAATTTTTTTAAATATTTTTATTTATTTCTAGGAGAGAGAGAGAGACAGCGTGAGCAGGGGAGGGTCAGAGAGAGAGGGAGACACAGACTCTGAAACAGGCTTCAGGCTCTGAGCTGGCAGTCAGCACAGAGCCCGACGCAGGGCTCAAACCCACGAACCGCGAGATCATGACCTAAGCGAAAGTCGGACGCTTAACCGACTAAGCCACCCAGGCGCCCCTCATAATGATGTTAAGAGGCACCTGGGTGGCTCAGACAGTTAAGTGTCCCACTCCTGATTTTTGTCTCAGGTAATGATCTCGTAGTTTCATGGGCTTAAGCCCTGCTTCAGGCTCCTCTGTGGTGACAGTGCTACAGAGTCTGCTTGGGATTCTCTGTCTCCCTCTCTCTCTCTGCCCCTCCCCCACTCATGCTGTGTGTCTCTCTCTATTATTCTCTCTCTCAAAATAAATGAATAAACTTGGGGGAAAAAATGATGTTAAAATATGCCTTGGCATGATACATGTGCACTTTTCTTCTGTAATTTTAATTAATTACAAAAACATACTGTCATGGGGAATTGCTCCCAATATATTTATAAGTGAAAACAATTATAAAACAGTATTCAGAGCATGATCTCATTGTCAAGGGACCACAAATACGTTTGCCACAATGTTAAGAGTAAATATCTCTTTGGGGTAGAAATATCAATATTTCCTAAAATTTCTTGTCTTTCTTTTCAAATTATGTCTATAATTACTATGTATAGCTTTTGAGGCCAAAATAGCATTTTACATTAATGCCATCTCTGCCATCATCTTAGATTCTTGTAAAAACTGATCCTTTTCTCACGGCTTCCCAGAGACTTAAGCATTTTCACTGTTTCAAAAAAAAAAACAAAAACAGTTGCGCTAATAGATTAATAGGAGTGATAAGGAAAATGACCTTTTATGTCTGGTTTATGAGAAATTGTGGTTTTCCTCATATTTCCTTTCCTGCCTTCAGATATATGCCCTGTTCCCTGGATTTCAGCTGTAGAATCTCAGGCAGGAGGCTGAACTTCACACACACAGAAGGACACGTGGATGTGATTACACTGTAAGTGGGATTTTCCTGCTCTCTGTGCAGAGCATGATGAATACATTCTAGCAGCTCAGTGTGCTGCGGGTTTTTTGTCATTTCGCAGTGTGCTGTCGGCAGCTCTTCACTACAAGGCTATCAGTTTAGCTGTTGGGGAAGGTGTGGTCATAAAAGATGTCGTCTTCCCCTCTCCCCATATGGAGCTATGCTACGGAATGTATGCCCTGCTATTTCACCAACTATTAATAGAGCCATGCTGCTTCCTCCTCCGCGCTGTTACAGTCTCTTTAAAAGATGATGTCTAAGATTTGTATGCAGATATCCTGATTGCCACAGCTTCTCTTCTCCATAAGCCTCACTGAGCATGATCTATACCTTATTCTCAGATCTGGAGTAGGCTATTTTTTTTGTGACAGTGTGTCCTTTGGGGCTATGGCTCCAGGCTATCTGCACGATGATGGCAATGATGGCCAGCTTTTTATCAACAAAAACTTACTGAGCATGTCTGGTGAACTCCACAGCTGTGAGGCAGGTATTATGAGGAGACATGTCCTCCCTGCCCTGGAGGAACTTTTTATCCAAAGACACGCTCACAATTTCCCTAACATCCTCCATCTGAAGGGATGGAGGCATTCCACACAGGCATTCCATGTTTATCTTCCAGCTCGCATATCTCTTTCTACTGAGAGATTAAGAATTTACCTCAGATCTTTCAGGAATAAGTTTATCTGAATAAACACACTCAGATTGGCCTATCATATCTACCAGGCACAAGGATCTTCCTGGACTCTCTTGAGTCCACAGTCTCGAGTTCTAAAAACATCTCAGAGCCTGCATACACCCTTCTCTTTAGCACGCTAAAAGCTTGGTGGATGTTGAGTGTATTGATTATGACACTGGAAAGATATTGTGAGATTTTCTCTCCAACTAAATGCTAAAAGGTGACATCTACCCAGACTGGGAAAGTCAGTGTTTGTACAATACTCTATTATATGTTGTTTAAAAAAATAGAGAAGCGAATCAATAATGACATTTTAAGATGTAGGTCATTCTTTTTTATGGGATTCAGCCTAACTTAGTGGAATAAACATGGCTTCAGAGTCCAGCAGACGAGGTTTCATTTCCTGTTCTATGACTTACCAGCTCAGAGATGCAAGATGGGCTTGCAACTTAAGATCTCTTTATATCACAGTCTTATCAATGAAAGAGCCAATAAAATAATAGCAGCCTCATAGAGTTGTGATGAGATTAAATTAGATAATGTAAGTAAAGCGTGCAGGAGCAAATGTTCAGTTAGTTGTACCTCTTATAATTGTGCATGACTTTGAAGGAGAGTAGCTTTCTGCTTCACTGGTAGACAGTAACTCATATATTGAGCAAGCTTTATTGAACTGCTACTAAAAGCCAAACTCACATAACCACTTGGGGAAACGAATGTGTGGGGTTGGGGGTAGCGATGGAGGTGGGGGGAGGGAAGGAGGAACTCGTCTCTGTGGTATGGAATTCAGTCCCATAATCCACCAGGAAGGAACAGGCAGCTTAGCAAAGAACACGGTTGGTGGGATAAGTTCTATAAAAGTGTACTACACACAGAAATTTACGGCAGGGGCTGATTAATGTCTGATTGTTGCATTCAGGGAAGGCTTCAAAGAGGAGATGAAGAGCTGCTTTTTAGAACTTGAATAAAAGCCCCCAGAGAGAGGTGGAAAGAGAAAGAGTCCCAGTGTTATTTGGTCATGAACAACTAACGGAAGCCCCTACTTTAACACAATGCCATGCATGTGGTAGATACTCACTGAGTATTTAATGAGCTTGCCATCTAGAAAAGGTTAAAATGCATAAAGATATATGTGTCCTAGGGACTAATTTCACACATCTTAACCACTGGTATGCAAAAAATAAAGACTCTTACCTCCCACTAAAACTCATTTTTGTTTCTTGGTCAAGCTCCACACTTTTTGATATAGAAAATGTGATCTAGTCATTTTTGGCTCATCACTTCCAGTTAATTTAGTAAATATTTTCATATTCATTTTAGGAAGTGAATTTGCACATTCAGGATTCTGCCCCTCCCTTATTTTTTTCCAGGGATTATCTTCTTGATCTGTCCATTGGAACTATTTATACTTACATTGATGTAAGTTTGAGAGGTGTTTGCATATTTCATAATACTAAGGCACAGACTATGTGCCCCATATGTGAGAGCACCAGCTATTACCTTCTTTACGCTATATGGATCAAGGACACTCTTAGAACCCGCTACCCCAATTAAAAAGAATGTCACCTTTTTATACAAGGAAAATAAATGTAACAGATCAGAGAATGGCATAGAGAAAGTACAGGTTTCCTCTTACCCTGATAACTGGATGCCCAAACCCTATACTTCCCTGCCTACTATTGTACCATACTTCCTCAGCTAAGCAATGCCCCACTTACTGTGCTCCTTGGAAGAAAACTCAAGCCAACCCACAACTGACTTAGGTAAGACTCTTTTTTAAAGTATAGTGCAGTAAAACACAAATTTGCTTAGCAATTCTCCAGATAATTAAGAGCTGTGTATCAAAAAAATTTCAACCACAGGAATTTTAACTAATCAATTCTACTTGATCTAGTTTTAAGGACTCTCATGATCGGGAAGGCTTTTGTGATTCCCTAATGAACTACTTAAACTTTCTGGACCCAGGAAGTTCAATGTTAGCAGAAATAAATCAGCACAAGGCCATTGGCTAGGATTTGGGCCAAAGTTCAAAGATGGTGATAGCACATTAACCTTAAAAATTGGCAGAACAGTACCACTTACAGATAACCCTAGCCTGTATTAACAAACAATTAAGCGAACAATTTGCTTACATAATAAGGTAGGGTTATAGGATTAAGATTCAAATAAGCACTTTATAAGCTTCACAGTCTTCAAGCCACCCAACTACAAGATACTTTGTGTGTGACTAGGTGGTAGAAGACCTAGAAAGAGTCAATCAGATAATAAAAAAGATGATTAATGACAAGATTGGGAAAAAGATGAGCTGACAAACCCAGGACACTCTCCAACATTCATGCTTTATTCACTCATAACACAGTAAAGAGATGACTGTGGGGACTTACCAAAATAATGTTAGAACTTCAGGATTTTCTCTGGGTTTCAGAGAACTAGGGACCAACAGGCCCGAGGCATGAAAAATCTCAGGTTATGTGAGTCTTTTGTGGTTTCATTGAGGTTAGGGTGAAACCAACTCAAGTTGTAGGATGACATCTTCCTTTATCTTCATGATCCATCCTGCCCGGCTCTTCCTTGACCGCATTATTCTTTTCTAAGATTAGGAACCTAAAAGGGGGGGGGTGGGGATGGGACCGATGCCTAACTCAGGAGCTGTGCCTGCTGAATACCCAGTCCTTCCAGCCATTTCAACCCAACACCCTAACAACAGGATCATCTGATACTTGACACGGTTCTTTCAGCTGTTCTCTTTCTCATCTGCTCCATGCAGAACAAACATGAAGTGCTCCAAAACCCAAACTTTCTCAAGTTTTCTAGTAACTTGAGTCCTTAGAAAAACATGCAGTATCGTTCACAACTCCTCATGCTTCTTAAAAAGATGTACAGCAAGAATCCACTAGTTCTTTTTTTTCTCCCAGACTTACTAAGAGAAGAATTTTAAAACAGAAAATAAAGATTAAAAAAAAGCAACTCCAAGCCAAGACTCATTTACATACAACCCTCCTTATCATCGGGGGCACCTACCTTCATTTGTCTTGGCCTGTTAAACTTCCTACCAGATCACCTGTTAAAATGACTTCTGGATTCTGGATTAAAATAACCACTGTGTATGTGGAATTTGGGTTAGAATTTGTCATCTATGAACACCATGCTCCAACATAACTACCTCTGTGGTAACAACATGTGAAAAAAACAAATCACTAAAATCTCCCCCCAAAGAAAAACTGTTTCAGCACTGCAATCACTTGCAAGCTACTATGAAATATATCCCTGTATTCCCAGATATTCCTGTAATTAATACGTGATTCTGGAAAAGTCATTGGTACGACACATACCTGTTATTCTGTACTCCAAATATTAAATTCTTTGTCAAATGTTAAAATGTTGGTATTATCATTTTCTAAATCTTCATACCTGCCCTTCATACCTTCATTTTCTTTAGTAATTCAGACCCGAGGCAACCTGAAAACAAAAAGAAATGTTAATTCATGTCAAACTGAAGCCAATTCTTATGTGTCGCACTTTGAAACAGACTCAATATCTGATCTCCACACATTTTACTGATCTGAAGAAACAGTAAGAAATAAAAGGAAGGTTTTTCAGAAAAACATTGTTCAAGATTCTCATAAATATGTGCATCTTTTAAATATCAAGAGTATGAATTTTGACTATAAGATGTTCAAACCCAAGCTATCATTGTGTGACAGAAAGACAAATCACTTCAGATACTTCCACATTATGCTCCAAAAATTGTTTGCTAAGTTAGATACATAGAAGTTGGAAACAGATTTTCTCATTAAAACAAGATTTCAAAATAGCAGCTTGTGCCCCAGACTAGCCTTAAAATGTTGCTGAGCTATTAGATATGTGACAAGTATCAACCAATGATATTATATTTACATGGCAATATTATAGCACCTACTGCAGTATTATCCAATCTCATGACATAATCAGGCATGGAAAGTTTCACTGTAAATAGAATACAATAGATTGTAAATAATACTGAGAATCATTTTTGTTTCTATAAAGTATATATGGGCGATATTCTTTTTTCCTGCATTTCTATTTCTGACTTACAAATGATGATTTAGCTGGGTATTAAAATTCTGACTAACAACTGTACACCTTGAAATCCCACAAAGATTGTTCTATTGTTTTGTTGGGTTTTGTTGTTTTTTTTTTTCTACCGCTGGCAAATTGGAAATCCAGGACAACTTTATTTTTAATCCATTGTTGGGAAACTTTAGTATTGTGTTGTTTGACAGAAGCAGAAATGAGGGCGGGGAGCAGTTAGGATGCCTGTAGGAAATTTTATAATAATTATCTGTTAGTGTTGCAATTTTTTAATCTGTAAACTCAGATCTTTCTTCAGTTGAGAAATGTGATAATTGCATCATATCTTTTATTATTCTGTTTATTGTATCAAAAGGATTTAAGCAGAGAAGTAATGTTTAGAATTTTGTAAACATTTAAAAACTTTTTTAATGTATTTTATTTTTGAGAGAGAGAGTGAACAGAGGAGAGGCAGAGAGAGAGGGGACACAAAATCCGAAGTAGACTCTAGGCTCCAAGCTATTAGCACAGAGCCCAATGTGGGGCTCGACCACACAAACCATGAGATCATGACCTGAGCCAAAGTCAGATGCTCAACCGACTGAATCACCCAGGCACCCCTTTTGTAAGCATTTTTGTGGCAGTGTAGGAAATGGATCTAGAGCAGGGCACAGGATGGATACTGCAAAATATATTAGGAGTCTCTTGCAAAATATTTTGAGATACAGAGGGCATTACAAACCAAGTGATAGAGAAAAAAAAGTACATGATAGTAACACCTAAGAGGTAAAATCTGAAACTACACAACTTCATGACTAATTGGGTATGAAGGAGAGAAAATAGGAAAAATTTAGAATGAATGTTCATATAACGTATGGGTGACAGTGTCACTGGTACCATCATTAATTACGATAGACATACAGAGAAAGGAATAGGTTCAGGAATCTGTGTGTTCTAGCTAGCTATCTTTGGCTGTGTAACAAATGATCCCAAACTCAAGGTTTCAAAGTCACGTTCATTTTTTTTATCCTGATAATCTGTAATTGGGGCAGACTCAGTGAGGAAATCTCATTTGTGCCCCACGTGGTGACAAGTAGGCCAGCTTGACTGGGAGCTGGAAGCTGGAGAATCCACTTCCATAATGGTTCGCTCACACGGCTGGCGAGGTGGTGCTCCCTACCTGCTGGGACCTCTGTGGGCTCTCATGTGGCAGATTGACTTTTTCACAATAGGATGTCTGGGTTCCAAAAGCAAACACTCCAAAACATGAGAAGTGGAAGCTGTGAGCCGTTTAAGGGCCGGGCCCAGAACTTGGCACCATGCTATTTCCACTGTATTCTGCTGGTCAAGCAATTACCATACCCAGACTCAAAGACAGGGACCTAAACCCCACTTCTTAAAGGGAGGCATGTCAGATAACCTTGGAGCCATGTTCTAAAATCGCCACCTTAAGTTCCATTGTAAGACAGAAAAGTCCAATAAGTAATTCAACTTACAGGAACGAGGTCAAAGAAGGTAAGCCAACTTAGGAGTCATCTATCTACAGATGTAGACAGAGACAAATTTACTATAATTTTAATGAAGCTTGAGTTTCATACCCCTTACTTCCAATGTGAGACCCAGTATGCATTTTGTATTCTTTTTATCAAAGAGAAACCCCCAAATTATATAAGCTTCAGACCCCCACAAAACCTGAATCTACCCCTGGGTGATATTCAAATCATGAGAGTACATAGGATTATCTGAGGAGATTGTATAGAATGAAAAGAACATTGGACTAATAATGAAAACCTGAAAACGTGTTCACAAGGTATGAGAAAAGAGGAAGTAGCTTATGAATGAGATTTTTTAGAATATAACCAGAGAGAGAAAGAAGATTAGAAAAGAATTTTGTCATAGAAGCCAAAGAGTGTAACGTTTCAGGAAGGACCAGCTGGTAAACTATCTCAAAATAAAGCATAAAGGTCAAAAGAAAAAAATTAAAGAACTAAAAAGAATCCTTTTGAGTTGGCATCATGGAGATCCATTTGCAACCTTGTCAAAGCAGCTTCAGAGGAAGCAGAAACCACCTTTCAGTGTGTTCAGAGTCCATGTTAATTGGAAAATGGAGACAGCAGGAAATTGGCTGAAAAGGCATCTGAAATAGATGCAAGGATAAGAGAGGTTGGGAACTAGAAAAATACAACGTTCTGAGATTGTTTTTAGCAAAAATGCAAAGCCTGAAGAGTGTTATAACTCTGAAAGAAATGAAAGCAATATTTTAAAA
Source organism: Proteles cristata cristata (assembly GCA_017311185.1). Lineage (NCBI taxonomy): Eukaryota > Metazoa > Chordata > Mammalia > Carnivora > Hyaenidae > Proteles > Proteles cristata. Next base: position 515,102 of record JAESUZ010002841.1, read on the forward strand.
TATTCCCACAATGAAAACACTAGGCTCAGATGGCTTTAGACAAAAATACTCCCAAACTTTCAAAGAAGAAATCATCTGTTTCGTATAATATCTTCCAGGAAACAGAAAAAGAGGAAATATGCCCCCGAGTTATTTCACACAACCAGAATAGCCCTGATACTAAAACCACGCACACACTAGGAAAGGTTAACTTTCAGGTTTCTACTTCATGAATAAAGAGACAAAACCTTAAACAAAGTACTAGCATGGTCAAATGGAACAGTGTAGATAAAAATCAATATGCCACGTTCAAGGTACTTTTAACTCGGGAAAGCAGGGATAGTTTTCAATATTTGAAAATGGAATTCTGCACATTAACAGGTTAAAAAAAGAAAACCATACAATCAATTTAATAGATGCAAGAAAAGCATCTGATAAAAATTCATCATAATACAAACTCATAGTAAAAGGAGAAAAGACTAGAAGTGTAGTATCCATTGTCAGGAAATGCTGAAAGCATCTTTAAAATCAGGAATGAGATCAAGTATTATGACTTCTTCCTAACATTCATTCTATTGAAGGCTCCACTGATAGCAAATGCTTAATAAAGCAAGTTTTCCTGGGTTCTGTGCTAAGCCTATGCCTACATCTCAGTTGACTTTGCTAACTCAGCATCTACCTGATACCTACATGCCCTCCTTCCTCGGTATCTTCTTCTTGGCATGGGATGCGCAATGGAGTCACCAGTCTTCAAGTTCCTATTTGATCTGGGATGCAGCACAGGCATCTGGATTTTCAAAAGCTCCCCCAGTGATGCCGATGCACAGCTCAGGGCGAAGCACCGAAGTAAATAAGAAGAGGAGAGAAGGCATGGGAGAGCAGTGATTCTCAAACCTGGCTGCACACTACAAGCACCTAAGGTGCTCTTAACACTCTTGGTTCCCAGATTGCATTCTATACCTGTTTTTAAAGCAAAATCTCTGGAGGAAGGATTCCCAAGGCTTTCTCAAACACAACCTAGGTTTGAGAACCATAGCTTGCGACCTTCTCCCTAGGCAATGTCATCATCAGCTCCCCTGGATTCAGGTAACCATATGCCAATGGCTTCAAAATCTGTATATCTTGCCTTCTAAACATGAACATGTTAAGTCCAACAGCCACCTCTACATCTCCTCTTGGAAGCACCAATGCAGCCCAAAGGCCCAGAGCTTTCCCTGCAGCCCAGTTGTACACACACCCTGGATTCTTACCCTAGGCAGCAAGCATCACAAGGAGGAGGACTGGTGTATCTTCTGTGTGTACGTGAGGACTGAGACAGTTTCTCCAATCTCCCTTCGCTAAAAATAGGACAGTTTCCGCATTACTGGCACATCCTGCAACTAGGAATTAAGAGCCATGGTTAAAGAGGAAAGGAGAGGTACAGAAGCAGGAACACAGTACTGTGTTGATATTACTGATTTAGAAAGACTCTGGCACGATGGTGTGGGGGAGGGGGGGTCAGACTGTAACGAAATGTGCCTTAGAAACCGACCAGCACTCCCCACCTCTAGAAACAGGAGACAGATGGCAAGAACAGAGTCTGTCTCCGGTCCCATCAAACTCTGAACAACATTGCTCAGAAGTGACGTTCCCTACCCTTTCTTTCCCCTTCTTTCCATCAGTATTAAAGGGGTGAAAAGGAACTCCCCTAACCCTCACTGTCACCATAGTGAGAAAAGAAATCTTCCCACACCCCTGCAACCCATATAATAAGAAGGGACTTTCCTGCCTACATGACAAGATGGGAACCCCCTGCCACAGAGGCATCGAGAAAGTAAGGGATGTCCATCGTAAATGGGTAGGCACCTCTCAGATAAGGAAACTAAACTTTCCTGGCTCTTTTCCAGCTCCATTTATACTTCTCATAAGATTTCTCCTAAATCTGCATTATTATTCCTATTTTACAGATGGGGAAACTAGGCTTGTCCATGGTCACCAAACCAGTAAGTGGTAAAACCCAGTCACTGGCGCATATATGTCAGAATCAATATTTCTTCCATGTTAAAACGCACTAGCCTGTCCCTATCGTCAATTTATACTAGGGTATTTTTTTCTTTCTCTTATTCCTATAGCAAGAGCAAGAAGGAAAGAAGGAGGTTTTAAAAGGAAAACTCAAATGAGATGATGAGGCTGAAAAATTGTTCTCGAAATGTTTCCAAAACATCCCTTACTATATTGAGACAGAATGTGGCTCCTCTTTGATCTCCTGTCAAAACAACGCAGAATAACACCGTGAACTTTTTCCATCTACCCCTACCAAGATCAAGGAACCTGGCATTCATCTTTGTAAATAGTCTGTTAGCACCAAACTCCAGGCCAGCCAGGGAAACCCCTGCACCCGTGGTCCTGGGGAGCACACTTAACTGGGGCTAGGTTCCCCAGCATTCTCTACTTGCTAAAACCCAGGTTTTGCCAAGCAAAAGGGGAAGGTACGTAGGAGGTCCAGTCCCATTTGGGAGGCTGCCAGGTAAAGCTGCCTCCATGGGCCTCCTCAACTGGTGTGAAAGTGCAATAGGGCGTCACTTGAAAGTAAGCGGAAAGGCTGTGCGTGTCCCAGCAGGGCAGCACCGGCTGTGCGTGGCTTCAACTGGAATCACGCCCTGACTCACTGCTCTGCCAATTTATTTTCTTGCTTATATTCATTAGATTAGAATGATTTAATTAGGCAGTGAAGTGTGGGCTTGTTTGGTGAGCAGCATAGTTTCTGCATATTTTTGTGGTTGTTGTTGTGTCCATGTATTTAAACCTCTGGGGGGGAAGGAGAATATTTTTATTCCCACGGCACCAACAAATTAAATATTGTTTTCTCTTGCCACCTTCCTCATGATCTCACTGCTCTTTGGCTGCATCATGGGAAAGAAACCATGTCAGTAATCGCCATATTGTAAAGAGGCACAGGGAACGTTAGAGCTACTGGGTCATAGCACTTGAGTCTTAGGTTAAAAGAATGAAAATAGTAATGGAGGAAGAGTCCACAGACACACTGCTTTTTCCAAGGCTGCCTCAGTCTTTGACTAAATGTGCTCCCGGACAAAAATGGCCAAAGATAGACAAAAATAGTCTAACTCTTCATTTCTCATCCATGGACATTTTCAGGAGAAGCAGCCACAATCATAAGGGGAAAATAAAGAATGTTCCGATGCCTTGCATACAGCTGGTGCTCAGAAAAATACTTGTTGATTTGATCTCTAATATGATTCAAGATCCAGGTCTTTACCAGTCCCCTCAACATTAAAAAGTAATGCTTCCTAATGAAGGCAAGTTCTCTCGTTCCCCAGCAGTACCCTCTGTACCCTCCAAGCCGCACTCATGTAATCCTTCGACCACCTCTCTGGACCAACCTTATAACTAAAGTGTCATCTTCTTTCTGATTAAGGTTTCATTCTTGATCCTTTAGCAGCTCCTGAAATCCTATATCCTTCTAAGAAATGCTCTTTAATCTGTGTCCCTGTATATACACTAGCAGGTAATTCCTATGTTTCCTCTTCTCACAATACCCCACAAAAGTAATGTACATCTTTGCCTGTGGATACCCCATTTTACGTTAATCCTTGCTCATCAACTGTTTCCCTCATAACTATATAGCAAGAAATACAATAAGAAGACAGGAATCCATCTGCTATGTTAGAGAGACTCTCTGTAGCCAGTTAAGCCACCTACAACATTACTTGGCATGACACTTAAGGAGCATCTAAGGAGCAAAACCAGACTGAACACCTGCTGTTTCAGTGATAACAAGAAAGAATGAGGTGTCCTGCCTGCCAATCTGTCCTCACTGGTATTGTAGGCATAAGTTAAGCTCATCTACACCCTTAGGAAAATGTCAGAAAATGACTGAGGAAAACTAGGATCACTTTTTAAATATAAGTCACACATCATACTCATCATATCAGGAGCGCCATTAAGGATCTCCTTGTCCCGGACGGTGAGATCCTCAGGCTTTGACTTTGTTGCTGTGTTGCATTATCTTGGATTTTTATAAAACCATCTCAATTCTTCCTAATTGTCAGCTTTTTCTGTTCTACTCATTAGTTGTACAGTTTGTTGGGATCTAACTCCACACCAAATGGCAGCCAGATAAACAGTCTCCTATATACATCCTTTGCATGCATGGGAGAGGACCTGTCTGGTATGCCCGTCTACCTGCTGCCCATCCCAGCCAGCCAGCCAGCCAGCTATTCCCCCATCCATCCATTCCAGTTCTTTTATAATTAATCGCCTACAATCCTGGACACTGAGGATACCACTAAGCAAGGCAGACATGCACTCCATTTTATGAAAATTACCCTGCCGGATATAAGCCCCTTTCCTGACCTCTAGACAAAGTTTCAGAAGAAGCACAACTGTGTCCTTTTATAGACTTTTTATAGTCGTAAACAGCTTAGTTGGGGCCACATACTGTTCCATCACTAGCTTTCTGTTTGCCCCGCAGCATGGAAGAGTCAGGCAGAATAATATCACTGGTTTGTACTAAATGCCCACTTCTAGACTTTATTTTATTAATCTATGCCCAGCTCACACCTGGTCATGAACTGTTCTTAGACACTGTGCATGCGAAGCCAATCAGAGCCAAGAGACATGTCCCTAATTCAACTGGATAATATTTTAATATATATAGCAATTGTGGATTTTTTTAAATAGGAAACATATTAAAAGAATACATAATTCTCTCCAGTCCAAAGATTTTTAGAGTTAGATGCAAAGACATTTACATAGTTTTAGAGCCAAAGAAATGAAAAACCCAATCAAGCAAGTTGCTACCTAAGCCTTTGCCTTAGCTTGGTACAATTAGACCGCGCACACTGCATATATAAAAATGAGTTCAGTAGTGGACTTCCCATATAAACATAGCTAGGAAAATTGTTAGTTGAATCCAGTGGATACTGGCTATCAGATTACTCCAAATGGAGGCCATTTACCCTGCTATGAAAAGGGGCTCCACTGGACTGTTTTAGTCCTAGATGAGGATTTACGTATGCCCAGGCCAGTATCTCCGGGTAGTAAGCACCTTCAACAAGCTGAGGAGGCAAGTCCCAAAATCAAATGGGAAGGTGACCCCCAAATTTCATCAAGGAAACACTTTTTTTCCCATAATGGATAAGCATATGTTAAGCCCCCCCCCATTTTAATTGTAAGTGCTTGACAAAATGAAATCTGTAATATTTATGATTTTGCGTTAAATAATATGTGCATATTTGGAATTTTAAATATTCATACAAGAGTTTGGCCTCTTTAAGTAATAGTTAAGCCTTGTAATTCTAATTTAAAATATATGATTGAGTTATTGATTTAGAGCTGTGATTGTAAAAATATTATAATATTGGAAGATTTAAGAGATTTTAGTGTTCCCATATCTGTGAGTTTGATTTGTTAGATTTATAGCCATTATTTAAGTACTTAGGAAGGGTTTTGTTAGTTAAAACAATCATAGTCTATGAAAAGAAAATCTAGCATGTTTAAATTATCAGTGAAATTTAAAATGTTCTAGGCTGTTCAGTTAAGTTTGTAAATGGGACCAAACATTACTCAAAGGCCCCCTGAAAAGTGACTGTGAAAATGTGCTGAATTTATAAATAGAAAAATCAGATCTTGAAGCTGAACTTAAAAGCTTAAAGAAGAGCTACATTTGTGGATTTGTAACAATTATTAATTTTTAAAACAAGCAAAAAACCTGAGTAATCTTTTCTGCACACCAAAACTGCCTTAAAGGATATTTTTAAGCCACAATTAACAACATCCTTGGAGCCTAGGGATTGAATGGAGAGAAAGAATTATGCTCCCAAAGAGAAGGCAGGAAAAAATATATACTATATGGCCCAGAGTTGACACTAAAAAGGACCTTTTCTGCTATCTTCTTTTATCTTCCGGTAAATGCAGCAAAAATGCTACAGGATAATGTGGGTAAAGCAAAAGATCAGAATTATTCAGCTGCTTATTACTGAATGCCTACTCCGTGTTTAAGGCTGTGGGAAAATGCAACCGTACATAAAGTATTTAATCTAGTGAGACAGTTAAGGTGCACAGACCCGAGCTGATTGGAGAACAGAATGCTTCAGCTCAATAAACAGTTACTAAGAGTCAGTCTTGCAAGAGATAGAGTGATTGGCTGCAAGTCAATCTTGCAAGAGATAGAGGGATGCGGAGGGAGCTGGGCTCAAACACAAACAATAAACTTTATAATTAAATGCTAAATTGCATGTTGGGAGTCAAGTGAGGAGCATTCAAAGAGAGATCCCGAAGCATATTGGAACAGCTGAGATGTACGGATGAGTAAGAATCGATCTGGGCTTTGAAGGATGGAAACAACTGAAATCCACAAAAGGGAGCAGAGCTGGAAGGGAACAGGAGAATGACCCTATTGTATAAGGGAAACAACCAGGAAACCCGCTGCCAAGAGAAAGGTTCATGGTGGGTGACAGTGAAGTTAGACTGCGGAACAGTTTCCAAATGACACAAGACTGAGATAAAAATTAATTACTAGTCTAAGGTACTAAAGACTAGAACTCACAACAGTAATAGTTACTACCAAACAAGTGGGAGGAGGTGGTATAGATTCTCATCTGTCACTGCAAATATACCATAGACAGTATTTCAGTTTGATGAATCAGAGGCACCTGGGTGGCTCAGTTGGTTAAGCATCTGACTCTTGCTTTCAGCTCAGTTCATGATTTCATGGTTCATTCCTGAGTTCAAGCCCTCCATCAGGCTCCACGTTGGCTGTGTGGAGCCTACTCGAGATTCTCTCTCTCTTCCTCTCTGCCCCTCCCCCCCTCTCTGTCTCTCTCCCTCTCTCTATATATAAATAAATTAATTAAAAAATAAATTTGAAGAATCAAAGAAAAAAGTATAAGCATATATTATTAGACCATTTGGGGTAAATACATATCAGAGGAAAGGTAAGTGAAATTGAAACACTTGGTCTCTAGAAATAGAACTGGGGATCAGAGAACATAGTTTTTCATCCTAAACTCTTCTGCACTATTTGAGTTAATACCACATGAATGTATTACTCTGAACCAAATATGAAAATTCAAGACAAATACACTCGGTTATGAGCCACATTTATTTGACTCAGAAGCACATTTACTATGATGCTATTAAATATTAAGTTTCCAGGCCCCTCACTGATACTGACACTTCCAAGCCTACATCTAATTTTGTAACGATACAGTTCCTATTCTTTCTCTTAAAGAGAGTTCCTTAAGTCATATCAGCTTCAGGCCATGGATGACCCTGGTTTGAACAAAGATTTGTTTCATCTCTTACAATTCCTTAATGCCTTTCTCACTTTACATTGTCCTAGAAGGGATCCAGTCTCACTATGTTTTATGTCACCCTTGATCAAGACACATGATCTTAGTTATGCTAATAAACAATTAGCATAAATTTATTCAAAAATAAAAAATTTATTCCAAATAAAAATCCTATTTGACTCAGGAAGTGATATCAAGGCACTTAGATTTCCAAACAGAGAAATGCCCCACAGGAAGTAGTGATTTACAAAACAATGGCTGGAGGCTGGGAAAGACCAGAAGAAGTGGACGGTGGTGGCAGTAATTGGCAGGTAAGATGTGAAGACTTGGTCTAGGGGGTAACAAGAAGGAATGGAGAAAATGAGATCCATACAAGAGGCATTGTAAAACAGAACTGACCAGGCCTGGTTACCAGCTGAAGAGCTGCCCACAGATAGGGATACCCAGGGTACCTCCAAATTCTGTGGTGGGATGGAGCCTGATTTTTCTTCTCATCATTTGGCAAATTTCTCAGAGGCTTCAAATGACACTTTGACCAGTAAAAACCAACTTGAATGAATACATCCTGTCAGTCTTTCTGTAACTCTGGACAAATGTTTACAGATAAAATTCAATCAGCAAGTTTTAAAATAAGGAACTTTCTTTTAATAAACAACAATGAGGGGTGCCTGGGTGGCTCAGTTGGTTAAGTATTCAACTCTTGGTTTTGACCCTAGTCAGGTTCTCATGGTTAGGGAGTTCAAGCCCCCCCATCAGACTTCGCTCTGTCAGAGCAAAGCCTGCTTGGGATTCTCTCTCTCTCCCTCTCTCTCTGGCCCTCCTCTGCTTGTACTCTCTCTCTTTCTCCCTCAAAATAAATAAATAAACTTAAAAAATAAACAATAAACAATAATGAACTTTCTAGCCCTGGATATGTATTTCTATTTCCATACATAGACTTCAGGAGCATGTGCTGACCAGGGAGCCTAATACATGAATTCAGTTAAAGTCCCCAGAAATCCTTTGGTTCGGGGGAGTTCTCACTTAGACACCGTTTATATCATTGCCTATATTCCTGCTGTGGCAGATTGATAACTAATCCACATTCTGTGGGAGGAGACACATAACAAACTTGTTCTACAACGGTTAAGACATTTGGCAAACAACTTAAAGAATTCTGTGAAGCACATCTAAATATTTCTTACTGCTCTTATGAGCCAGTATTTTGTAATCTCTCTACACTGTGTTCTGGGCTGTGTGCATATAACTTGGGAACTCTGAATACATAAACTGTCAGTCTTCGGATTTTTCTGTGGAAATAAGGAATTTAAAATCATGTTTGTGTGCAGCCAAACAGCACACCCTACCTGGAAAGCGAAGGCAGTTAATGATGTACCTGGGTTGTTTCCTGATCGATTAATTGGACTGCAATGCTTCTGGGTAGATTGACAGCCAGGCCTGAAACTTGGTAGGAACTGCTGCCCTTTATCCTCCATCTCTTGACTTGGGATTTTTTAAAGTTTATTTATTTATTTTGAGAGAGAAAGAGCACTTGTGCAAGTGGGGGAGGGGCAGAGAAAAGAAAAGACAGAATCTCAAGCAGGCTCTGCACCATCAGCACAGAGCCCCATGTGGGGCCTGAACTTACGAACCGTGAGCCCATGACCTGACCTGAGATCTAGAATCGGAGGCTTAACGGACTAAGCCACCCAGGTGCCCCAGGATTTATTTTTCTTATAGACAGAGCCTAATGCTCTACCCTTTTTTGCCAAAAGAGAGAGAGGGGAGTGGGGAGGAGGAGAAAAACATTTTTAAGAAACCTTTTTCTGGATGACATAAATAGGACCAAAGTTTCACTTACCGAACAAAATGCCTGTTGAATACGGTGAGTTAAGAAGTAGAAGTACAGAGCCAAGGGGCACCTGGGCGGCTCAGTTGGTTAAACACCCGACTTGGGCTCAGGTCATGATCTCACAGTTTCTGAGTCTGAGCCCTACATCATCAGGCTGTCTGGTGTCAGCACAAAACCTACTTCATATCCTCTGTCCCTTCTCTCTCTCTCTCTGCCCCTCCCCCCTTGCGTGCACTCGCACTCTCTTTCAAAAATAAATAAGCATGAGAAAAAGAAATACAGAGCTAAATATGTGAGTGCCTTCCTCCAACACCTCCCGTGCTAGTGAGTAAATTAGACAACCAATCTATGAGGGCAATGATAGAGATGTAGTAGTTTCCACAGTCAGTTATTTCACCAGAATGTAAAGAGGACAAATGTTATCTTTTTCCCCAAAGTTTTTATTTAAACTCCAGCTAGTTAACATACAGTGCAATAGTGGTTTCAGGTGTAGAATTCAGTGATTCATCACTTAACATACAACACCCGGTGCTCACCACAGATAGAGTTTGTGTCATAAATTTCCCTGCCCCCTGGATCGAATCCTTTCAGACATTTTTTCCCACCTCAATCTATTATTTGTCCCCACTCTTCACATCTTCCAGCTGTCTGTCCCTACTAGCTCCTTGCCATCATCAGCATTGTAAGCAGGCCGATATCCACCCCCTCTTTTAAAAATATGGTGGCGCCTGGGTGGCTTAGTCGGTTAAGTGTCCGACTTTTGCTTGGTCATGATCTCGGAGTTCGTGGGTTCGAGCCCCGCGTCGGGCTCTGTGCTGACTGCCAGCTCAGGGCCTGGAGCCTGTTTCAGAATCTGTGACTCCATCTCTCTCTGACCCTCCCCTGCTCACGCTGTCTCTCTCTCTCCTAGAAATAAATAAAACATTTTTTAAAAATATGAAATAAATCCCTTCTATGACTACTGCTCTTCACAACTCAAAGCTTACTCACAAGTCAGGAAGGGGGTGGGCCACCTGGGAGGCTCAGTCGGTTAAGCTTTGGATTTCGGCTCAGATCATGAACTCATGATTCCAATTTCTGGGTTCAAGCCCTGCATAGGGCTCCCCACTGCTTGGGATTCTCCCTCTGCCCATCCTCTGTTATCTCTCTTTCTCTCAAAAATAAATAAACATTTAAAAATAAAAAAGTCCTGTCTGGGGTACCTGGGTGGCTAAGTCAGTTGACCATCAGACTCCTGATTTGGCTCAGGTCATGATCCCAGGGTTCTCTCATGGAGCCCTCTGCCAGGCTCTGTGCTGAGTGTAGAGCCTGTTTCAGATTCTCCCTCTCTCTCTCTCTCTGCCCCTCCCTGGCTCATGAGCATGCATTCTCTCCCCCTCTCTCTCATTCTCTCTCTCTTAAAAAAAATGTGTCTGATCACTGCCTCTTCAACCTCACCATCTACTCCCTTCTCAGCCACTGTAGTTGCACACCTGTCGCTACTTCTCAGGAGCCCCTCTTGCTAAGATGGCTAGTTATCTCCTCAGGTCAAATTCGATGGTCTTTATTTCCAAGATCTTTCAGCTGCTTTTGATACTGTTGAATCTCCTACTGCCCTTAACTTCCTTGGGGGGAGAGGGAGGGAACCTGGCTTGCACTCTTCTCTGGCTACTTCTCAGTATCATTTGCTGGCTTTCTGAGTAGTAGTTTACTATGAACCCCAGATTTGTTTTCTGGCTCTCTTCTCTCTTCCTTTGTACATACTCTTCCTGTGATCTCCTCCTCTCTGGTGGATTCAATCACCATCGATATGTGAATGACTAGTATAATCCAGCTCACCTGCTGTCTCAGAACCACAGGCCCAATGGGAATCACCATTTGCCTTTGCAGTGGTGATTTCTGTGCCAGAAACTCCTCAAGCTCAACTTGTCCAAAACCAGGCTCCTCTTTCTGCTCAAACTCATTCTCTCTCCAGGGTTTACCATTCTGTTGAATAATGTCACCCTCTATATAGCTCTGCTACTCTGAAGGACACTAGGGCCAGTGTAAACAAAGTATTTGATATTTTTTGAGAGTTTTTCTCTTCTTTACCACTATTCTGATCCAAGTAGTCCAGATTTATTCTTTTCATCCTTTTGTTCATGTAACTATGATATCAATCATGTTTCAAAAATGAGATGTCTTATTAACTACTTTAGAAGGTATATAAGCTTATACGGTCTAGAAAATAATACACAAAATAGTTTAAGAGATTTCATTTAGTCTTCAATCCTTGCTGAAGTGTCACTAGAAATTGAAAGAAGTCTCTTTTAGCTACCTAGATGGACCCCTATTTCAGATACCTTGACATTGCCCTAGAAAAATTGATTCCCAGGGAATTACATATTCACTAGTTTTTTACAGTAGACCTATGCCCAACTTCTGCTCTTTCTTATATGTTGGGAAATTCCTCATATGCTTGAGTAATAAATATCGCAATCAGGCAAACATGGAGCAAAGATGCCACAGTTTCCACGCTTTCTGAGACTGTTCAGCTACAAAATGGAGTAATGATACTTACCTTACATGGATGTTGGGGGGATTTAGTGAGATGTGTGCAAAATTCTGGGAGCTCAGAAATTTCAACAAACATTTTATTTAAAAATTTTTTTCACCTTCCTCTTTCCTTTCCTCCAATTTTGAGGCAATTTAAGCCTTCTGGTGCAGAATGAAATACACCTAGAAAAAAAATCCTATATGATTCCAGATCAGAACTGTTCCAATATATGTGTAGAAATTAAATTTGGTTTAAAAATATTTCAAGTGTTTCAAGTGTCCTAGACTGTATTTCTCAGGGGTACTCTATAATGGACCCAAATCCCTATGGTACTTCAAGAGGGGACCTGACTTTTTGAGGCCCTCAAAATTCTCACTGGTGAGATTAGATTAAATGGCCAGGAGCAGTGAAGACTGACTTACCCTTCAGAGGCAATTTTAATTCATAGATGAAATTCTCTTAAAGCCTCAAAACTAGGAAGGAAAAGAAAAAGGAAGTAGAGAATGAAGGAGGACTCTGAATATTATCAGCTCTCTCCTCTAAACATTCTTGGCTTACTTTGAGCTACCTTCTTCAAAATAACAGCAAACTGGAAAGACAATTTGTGCAAAGGAGCATGGGAAAGGGGTTGAGGGGGGGTTGAAGGACAGCTCAACACACCTAGGAAGGAATAGCAATTGTTCTTTAAATCGGTCTAAGGTTGGTCATGAAGGTGGAATGGAGGAGAGCACATTCTCTCTAGAATCCCAGTGAAAAAGGAAGAACGAAATCAATGGCATGCTGGACTAAGTTATAACTGTGTGAAAAGCCCACGTTGTTAGTACCAGTCTATGAACCACCAGCAGCCTTCACAATGCTCTCAGCAAAGATCCCCTTCATAATTTCTTTCATGGAACCCTGACGGCGAGCTCCCACAGAACAGGCCATAGATATAACTGGGCCTACACTGCAAACATTATGAATATGTCGTTAGTGCAATCACTAGCAGCACTTACCTCTTGGTATTTCCCTTTTAACTGAAAGAACCCAGGCCTAACTTTTTCTAGGGCAGCCGTCTTCACGCTGAGGTACACATACACTTTTGTGGGTACATGAAGACTTTCCAAGAGTACACAAAAAAGGATAATTTTAAGAGAACCAACTTCCTCAACTTCTATAAGTATTATCTATTTGGAAAAGAACTTGCTGTCAAGGTGATCTATTAATTTCCTGTCTCTTACTTAACGAAAGAAAAGCATACCAAATACTATTCAGCCACAGAAAGAAGGAAATCTTGTGGGGCACCTGGGTGGCTCAGTAGGTTAAGCATCCAACTTTGGCTCAGGTCAGATCTCACGGTTTGTGTGTTTCTGGGCTGACAGCTCAGAGCCTGGAGCCTGTTTCAGATTCTGTGTCTCCCTTTCTTTCTGCCCCTCTTCCACTCATGCTCTGCCTGAAAAATAAATAAACTATAAAAAAAAATTTAAAGAAGGAGAATCTTGTGACTGGAGACAACATGGATGGACCTTGAGGGCATAGAAGTCAGACAGAAGAAGATAAATACCATATGATCTCACTTATATGTGGAATCTACAAACACAAAACAAAACTGAGCTCATATAAAGAGAGAACAGATTGGTAGCTGTCAGCGGCAGGGATGGGGCATAGGGAAGGTGGGCAAAATGGGCGAAGGGAGTCAAAAGGTACAAAGTTCTAGTTATAAAATAAATCAATCCTGGGATGTAATGTACAGCATGATGATTATAGTTAATAACACTGTATTTTATACTTGAAAGTTGCTACAAGTAAATCTTAAAAGGTCTTATCATAAGAAAAAAATATTGTTACCATGTGTGGTGTTAGATGTTAACTAGACTTATCATGGTGATCATTATACAACATATACAAATATCAAATCATTATGTTGTATACATGAAACTAGTATGATGTTATATGTCAATTATATCCCTATTTTAACATTTAGACAATATTGAGGCACCTGGGTGGCTCAGCTGGTTAAGCATCTGACTTCAGCTCAGGTCATGATCTTATAGTTCGTGTGTTTGAGCCCCTCATGGGGCTGTGTGCTGACAGCTCAGGGCTTGGAGCCTACTTCGCATTCTGTGTCTCTCTCTCTCTTTCTTCCCTCCCTCATTCACACTTTGCGTGCCTCTCTCTCTCTCTCTCTCAAAACATAAATAAATAAAAACATTAAAAATTTTAAAATAAATTTTAGACAATGTAGACAAGCAATCAAATAAATAGAACAGAAAGAATATAGACAAGAATAAAATAAATAGAATAGAAATGATAAGAAATATACAAGTAAGTAAGATCTCAACTACCCAGAAAAAAAAAAGGAAAAGAAATACACACCTTACACCTTTTGCCAGTCTTAACTGTGGTTCACTGCATGAACATCTGCAGAGCGAAGGAAGAATTAAGTCTCAGGATAGGTAAAGAGGAAGCAAATAATGTTAATGACTTGAAATAAATACCTTTGCTAGTCAGGTGTCTTACTTGACACTGCACTGCTCTCACAGAATACCATAGACTGGACAGCTTATAAATAACAGAAATGTATTTATTACAGTTCTAGGGGCTGGAAGTCCAAGCCCAACACCCTGGCAGATTCGATGTCTGGTTCATAGATGGCCATCTTCTCACCAAGGCTTCACATGGCAGAAGGGGGAAGAGAGCCGTCTGCAGTCGCTTTTCTTTTATATATATATATATATAAAATAGTTATATAAACTATATAATATAATATTATATATATATTATTATATAATATAATATAATAATAATAGTAATATAAAACTATATATATATATATATAGTTTATTTATTTTTGAAACAGAGAGAGAGAGAGAGAGACAGAGACAGAGCATGAGTGGGGGAGGGGCAGAAAGAGAGGGAGACCCAGAATCTGAAACAGGCTCCTGGGTCTGAGCTGTCAGCACAGAGCCCGACACAGGGCTCAAACCCACAGAACCATGGGATCTGACCTGAGCCGAAGTCTGATGCTTAGCCTTAAATGACTGAGCCACCCAGGCGCCCCTGCAGTTGCTTTTCTAAGGGCACTAATCCCATTCTTGAGGGCTCCTCTTTCATGACCTAATCACTTCCCAGAGGCCCCACCTCCTCATTCACATGGGGATAAGGTTTCAACATAGGAATTTCAATTCTGTCTACAATGGCTGACTTCTTTGCTCCCCACAAGATGTAATGTAGGATGTAAACACAGCTGATTTGAGGCAAGCCATGAGATCTTTGGCAAAGGATTCAGGAGATGAAGAATGAAAGAATGGCAAATGGATCTAGAAAGGATGTTGCTATTTTAAAACTACTTCCATTTCTATCTACCTGTTTGTGTGATAACATTTCTTATGTGCACCCAAGTATAGGAACAGAAAACAAGAAACAAAATAAATGATCATTCTAGCAATAGGTAGCCGTAGTCATCCACAGATACAGGAGCTAATTGGAAAAAAGGCACATTCACCTCATTATGATATACGGTCAATAAAAATTAACGCTTAAAGCCATATAATCACACAGAATTTTTTAATTAAAATGTATATTTATTTTGTTGCCTCCGTAAGGCTGGTCATATAAATTCAAAGAGAAAAAAACCCACGTAAAACCCTCCAGCATTAAAAAAGAGCTTGTTCATGTATTTTTTAAGTGAATGATGATGGGTATCTGATTGCTGTGGTATTTGGATCCCATTGGATACATTTTAAAAAGTGATGTAATGGCTTTATTCTAAAATGTCAATTTTTGCAGTACACTGGGTATTATCCTTTGCCAACAACTTCAAGTTATAATGCAAAACTGTAGCTGCCTTTTTCACAAAGAGCTGAGGATACATCATAGTCTGGCATCCTTTTGGGGGTACGTATACAAGAGTTTGCAGATGAGAACCAGTAGAGAACAGCAGGCTCTGACGTTTTCATGAGGGAGCATCGCTTCCTAAACATAAAAAATAAAAGGTAGTAGTAGTTTCACTTTCTATATCTGTTCACCAAGAAAAAGTAACAAGAAACTAGTAGTAACACTTATTAGTAACACTTGGAAGTTATTAAATAAACTTTTATATTCATCAAAATAGCATCGCATGCATCTCAAGACTTCAACCTATACTGATCTGAAGCATATTATCTATTATAATCTAGAATGTTTGGAGTACCGAAGCATTCACAGCAACCGCATGCTAACACCCCACTCCCCTGGTCGGGGTCCTATGACCTTCCATGGTGGTCTTTTCCTGTGAGAAGGCTAGGAAAATACGGGACACCTGGAAAGGGGGTACAGAGCTCCAAATGCCTTTTAGAGCAACGCAGGTCGCTTAAATGAGTGATCCTGCCCCAGATGTGCAAGACTAAAGAGGCAGCTGCTACTCAGCTCACCCGATTGTTGACATGCTTGTGTTGCTGGAAGCTTCCCACTTTTCAGGAGAAACTGGGTTTTATGTGAAATCTCTGGATTTCCAATCCAAATAAAAAGCAAACAAACAGAACCTATTTAGGCCAACCGAAACACAAATGTGAGCTGAATTCAGTGGCTGGACATCCAGTGTGCAACCTCTGCTCCAGTGCTACTCAAAGTATGTCCTGGATCCAAGAACTGTTTGTTACATTCCACAATGGGATGCACATAGCAACTGAGAATAACATTTAAAAACAGCCGGAGCAGTTTGGCAGAGACATTTTGCAAATATAATTTTCTAAACCTAATTAAAAAAAATTAGGCTTCTATTTTCATATCTGTTTTTCTATTTTATTTCTTTAATTAAAAAAATTTTTAGTTTATTTATTTTGGGAGAGAGAGGAGAGAGAGAGAGAGAGAGAGAGAGAGAGAATCCCAAGCGGCTCTGAGCTGTCAGCGTGGAGCTGGATGTGGGGCTTGAACTCACAAACTGCGAGATCATGATCTGAGCCTAAACCAAGGGTCTGAAGCTTAACCAACTGAACCACCCTAGTGCCTTGAAAATGATGCCTTTTCTAAACCAAAGTTAGGACTTCATATCTGAACACCAATCTTCATACTGACTACCTGAAAAGACACAAGCCTGGGAATTAAAATGCACCCACTTCTTTTTTTTTTTTTTTAAGTTTATTTATTTTGAGAGAGACAGAGACAGCATCAATGGGGGAGGGGCAGAGAGAGAGGGAGAGAGAGAATCTCAAGCAGGCTTACTGATACTAGCACAAAGCCCAACTCAGGGCTTGAACTCCGGAAACCATGAGATCACGACCTGAGCCGAAACCAAGAGAGGATATTTAACCGACCCAGGTGCCCCAAAATGCACCCATTTCTAAGCAGCTGACAAATATTTAGCAGTAAAGTCCCTGAAGGTGACCCCTTTTCCCCCAGAGGAATGGGGGACTATCATGTAACTTCTGTAGGATTGCTCCTAGGTTCCCTACAGGGCCAGCTCTGGGAAGAGGGGCCCCTTGCCATCTGTCACAAGGAGTTCCTCCTCTCTCCAACACACAGGAGGACCAACCCAGGCAAGCCCTGACCTGGGTAGGCAGAGGACATGCTCTCTGGTGGTGCATACACGTCTGCCTCTTCGAACATACTGATCTCATCCCCAGCCAAGACTCCTGCTTCTCTGTCTCCTCAACGTGGTTCTTTCTACTGAACACTCTCCTCTTCTTCCTCCTGACCATATAGGCTTCTGTACAAGACAAAGGTGTCAGCCACCTAGTTCTGGAGCTGTGGTACCTGGTAATCAACTTCCTATCCCGCAACTTGTGCCCAAGCGACCCCATTGATCTTTGTTTGTCCCCGCTGCTTAAGCCAAAGCTCCAGGAAAGGGAGTTGGTTGCCAGGTATCAAAGCTCAACATCTGGAACGAAGTGGCTGACATTCTGGCATAGCAAGGACCCCCTAACAAGGTAGTGCGTCTGGGAGGGGTTCAGGCAGAAGCCAGAAGGCCAGCAGGTGAGAACACAGATAACCAAAAAGACAACCTCACGGGGCCACAGGCTCCTCTGTTTGGAGTTGAGGGAAAACCCCGAAGTAAGTAGTGCATGAGTTGGTGGTGAGCTCACCCTCACACCCCACTCCATCCTTCCTTTAGCAGCTTCAAGCTCCGCAGACAAACACCTACCGAACCGTCTTGGAGGGCTGCGCACAGGACCTCACCAGCTGCCAGCACCTCAGAAAAGGGGAATTTCCCGGGGCAAGGTTGGGGGTGGGGTGGGGGAGGAATATAGCACAGGCCTGGGGAGGTGATTTTAGAAGTGCAACCTGGTGGGGGAGTTTTTTTCAGACCATCTGGAGGGAAGTGGTCACAATCTACTACAGATTCTTCTGAAATGACCTAGCACAGGCAGAAAAATTGTTACATTGTTAAGAAACAGGGCTTCTTTGCTTCCTCCCAGGGAAGCTAAAGACTTCTGTATCTACTCTTGATCACTTTCTGCCTGATGTATGGAGCATGAGATCAGGTCAATGAAGAACTGCTCTCCCCCTGTAACTCTGCAGGTAGCCAGTTTGGGGCTGGCTGACATTTTCTGCAATTTAAGACACTAAGAAAATTTAAAGGAGTTCTGCCCTGTGTGGGTAAAGAAAGAACTAGTGTTTGGGGCCAAACAGAAAAGGTACTATGTTGTGTGAGTTATTGAGTTGTCATACTTTTAACTGGTATGGGTATGTATTAACAGAATAAAAGTATCAATAATCTATACAATCTGTAGTTATTTAAGCTACTACAAGTATCATGATGGGGGGAGGAGGGAAGAGAACATCTAAAATGCATAAAATTATTTTTAAAAACTCGCTCTAGGAAAAGGAAATGCCAGAATAGTAAGATAAGGAGTCTTAATTAACAACAAATTCATCTATTTCCCTCCTTCAAATTGAGACACTCTTCTAAGGCAATTTGCTTGGAGAACAGTTTTGCACCATAAATCTGGGACATGTTTTCTATGTGTGTGTTTGCTCTGCATGAGGCTTAAGAAAAACTCAGCAACCAAACCACCCAGTCCAGCCCTGGAGGGAAAGAGAAGACCTAATCACCCGTGATGGCGATTACATAATAGAGAATTGCACACAAAAAAGCCCCAAGAGTCTCAAAAGAATCAGCCCTTGGCTTCCTGTCATACAAAATGCCTTTTCCTTTTTTCCTTTGTGAGGATCACTAAAAACGCTCCTTAAAGACCAAGTAGATGTCTTTGGTAGAAATAGAGGTCACTTAAGAATGATTTATAAGTGCACCCCAAGCCAAAATGAAGCTTGTATCGATATCTAAAGTGCATCTGCATTTAGCGCAGCAAAAGCTCATAATCTGTTTTTAATCGGTGCCCTGAAGATGCTCCCCACTGAAGAGAGGCCTGGCTCCGGGCATCCACCCCTCCAGAGGCCAGCCTGTCCCGAGTCCGGGCCCTTTCTTGGGCAGCCAGAGTGCTCCTCTCTTAGATAATGCCAGGTACTCTGGAAAGTAGCCGTGTAATAATACACAAACCCCTGATGATGTCAGCGTGTTATTGACTTTCCAAGTCTGAATGACTGAGCAGAGGAGCGGGGGTGGGGCGCAATCCATCCGGCAGCGCGGGGACCGGCCAAGCGAAAATGGGCTCGCGGGCCCGGAGGGGGAGGGGCGGCTCGCAGGCGCCGCGGCAGCTCAGAGCTCAGGCTCCGCGGCGGCGGCGGCGGCCTCGGCGGCAGGGTCGATGCAGCCATGCCCAGGCTCGGTTCCGGGCCCCCGGCTCCCTCTCCTCGGCTGTTTACGTTTGGACCAGCACACCTCAAGCAGAAATAATTGGGGCCGCCCTCCCACCCCCGGAAGCCTTTACCACGTGGCAGAGCGGGTTACAAAGCGGGGAGCCAAGGGCAAAAAGGAGGGGGGGGCGGCTCCCAGGTCCCTCCTCCACTCTGTACCCGGGCCTTCCTCCCCTGCTGCAGTGGATTTGTACATCTAGGGGTCGCTTTCCGTGGTGTATTTCCGTCTGCAGAAGACCCCCTTGTAAATTGCACCTCAGCAGTGGTGACATATTATGGAAAATGATTGGCTTCCTTTATGGCGCTGGCAGTGCAGGTGCAGAGTTGGAGGCTCCCATTCTTACCCTGCAAATTGACCACAGGGCAATCTGTCATCTCCAAGACTAGGTGTGAACCGGGCTGGGTTGCCCTTAAATGGAATTGCATTTAGAGGCCGGGATCTGGAAGGAAGCACTCCAAACTGGGGCGTGGCATTCCCCCCTGGGCCTGGACCCTGCTCCGCTCCGCACCTCCCCCAGTCTTCCCACCCGGCTCTGCTGGTCTCACCTTTGAGACTTGGTGCCCGAGCCCTGCCCTCTGGCAGAGCTCTGCCCCTCCCTCTCCTAGACCTGTTGAAACCCTCCCGGTAAGGAAAGGCCAGGCTCAGAATTTCTGCCCACCCTGGCTCTGGCTGGGACAGACTGAGCCTCCTTGGGGTTCCTGCCCTCTCTCCCGGCCTGTGTTTGTGGAGCACCCGAGTGGTTGAACCACACAGGGACTGTTGAATCACATCTTTCTGAACCCTGCCCTGCCGCGTACTAGCTGTGTCAGTGTGGACAGAGTGCTTAGCCTCTCTGTACCCCTCGTCGGTAAAAAGTGGGTAGCAGGAATGCCCTCAATCACTGTCATGAAGATCAAATGAGGGACACCTGGGTGGCTCCGTCGGTTTCGCGGCCTTCAGCTCAGGTCATGATCTCCTGGTTCACCAGTCCCAGCCCACATTGGGCTCTGTGCCCACAGCTCAGAGCCTGGAGCCTGCTTCCTATTCTCTCTCTATCTCTCTCTCTCTCTCTCTCTCTCTCTCTCTCGCTCACTCTCTCTCTCGGAAAAAAAAATAAATATTTAAAAAAGAAGAAGATCACATGAAAGCCAGATTTCATAAGTGACTCCTTTTTTTTTTCAAAGATTTGAGTCCTTTGCCTTCATTAATAGAGTTACATTCATCAAACCAGGGTCCCTGTGGTTGTTTCTGAAAGCACAGTCCGCTGAAGTGCCGAACCCATGATTTCCCACTGCCTTCCTGGCTTGGTGGAGCCTGCTGCTCTGAGGCCATCAGGACAGGGTTACTGAGAAAAGCCATTTTACTGCCCGGCTGGGGATGGGAGTGGGTAATGTGCCTCTGACCTAAGCTGGACCGTTCACAGCCACTTTCCAAGTCCTTCTCTTCCCTGGCTCCCCACGTGGGGGTAGGTCCAGAAGTGAAGAGCTGACACATTTGAGTCCAATCAGAAGCCTTCTTGAGGAATTTTGAAACTGGAAGTGAAAAAGTCTCTTTCTCCCCAGGGCTAAAACTGCAAGATATTATAAAGTTGGGAATCTTCTATACGATCATGTTTCCCATCATGTGGAGGGGACGTCAACCTGAAAACAGATTGAGGTAGAAGTAAAGACAGACAGATGGAGATAGACACAGAGGTACATGAGCTGGGAGAGCAAAGCTGAGAGGCCAGAAGGGTCGAGATACTGGCAATCTGGTTCCTATGTTCCTGATACATCCTGCCTGCCTGGGTTCCTGGTACAACCTGGTGTTTCCTACAACACATGCTCCTAATTGTTTAACTTAGTTTGCATTTTTGTTACTTGCGACCAAAGAAAGTTCTAATTAATACACATCATCCTTGGCATTTCTTAGTCTGATTTGTACAGTATCTCAGTTGAGTTCAAAACTACGTCCCCACCCCTACCATAAACCCTCAGAGGGCAGAGCTGTGTATGTCAGTGCCTCACAACAAGGCGCTCTATAAATATTTCAAACTGAATTGAGCAGAGTGTGAGTGGACAGGAAATGCCCCGATAGCTGTTGGAACAGGAGCCTTCAACCGGTTAACCTAAAGGGGAAACATTAGGAATCGCCACAGTCTTCTGGAAGCCCATTTATTCTGCCCCAGAGGTAATTAGGGTTTATTCGAGTGAATAGAAAGAGAAAAGAGAAGAAACTTTATCCCCTCTAAATTGCATTTAATAAAAATCTTGGAGAAAATGAGGGAATTGTCAGGCTTAATAATTCCCCCTGGGTTTTGTTGGAGAGAGGCTGAAGAAATGCATAGCATTCAACATTTATGGGACAGCAGATCCATGTTTTATCTGAGAAAACTATAGTGACTTAACCAACTCCCCCCCCTCCCCCGCCACCTCATTTGTTTCCAAAAGGTTTTTTCCAGCCTATGAGTCACTTCCAGTCAGATCCAAAGACAAAAGCTGGCTAATTGTGTGTCAGTGAGCCCGGTTCCCACCCTGCCTTATCAGGAACACCCTTTCTAGTTCCAAGAAGACGGAATGGAACACTTTTCAGCCTGTAAGGCACTGAGCAGAACCTGGTGCGTGTGGCTCTGGGGCGGGCTCTTAAGGGAGCAGGGCTGGGCCCTCCCCACTCACTCTGGTGGCTGATCTCTCTGCTGATAGCACCTTGGGTGTCTCCTTCCCAGGGTTTTTTCTAGTTAGGAATTTGTCATGAATCAGGGCTCCTAAGGCACCTTGGGTTGAGCCCAGGGATACAAAGGTGACTACAAAAGAAGGCCCTGAACCTCTAAAATTTGTCAAATAATGAAAGAGAAAGGCAGAAGGGAAGGGAGGTTAGACAAAGCTTGGGGGCCACAGAGGGAGGCCTTGCAAAGACTAATGATTCCCATTCTCCATTCCTCACCATCTCTTGGCAGAACTTGAGCTGGTTGACTGTTCCCAACTTCCTGAAACACGTTCTCTCCAGGTTTCCTTGATGCCTGTTTTCCAACCAGGTCTCTCCTCCCAGCCCCCCCATCATCTCCCACCCTCCTCATAAAGATCTTTCTCTTCCAGAGAGCAGTGCCACAGGCAGCTGGCCAGTCGCTCCACAGGAGCAATCCTTGATTTATTCTTTTCTCTCATTCACCACATCCAATCTACCAGCTTGTTTACCGCCTAAAGTATCTCCACCAGTGCACTTCTCCTCATGCCGCCGGTGAGCAAAGCCACCTTCCCCCCTGCACACTCAGCCCGCTCCACAGGTCTCCCAGGCCTTGTGGGATCTGGCCCCGTATCGCACCCACACCGCCTGCCCCCAGCTCAGGCCACTCCGGCCACACTAGACTTCCTTTTCTTCTTCCACCACCCTGCCCCTTCCTACCTGAACGCTTTTGCTTTTAGAGCTGATACTCCGTGCCTGGAAGACTCTTCTGGGCCTTCTGGGTGCCGGCTCCTCGGTATCTGTCTTGCTGTGTTCTGGCTGCCATGGTTGACTGAGTGGCTCGCCCAACAGAAATTTATTTCTCCCAGTTCTGGAGGCTGGGAAGTCCAAGACGAAGGTGCCAGCAGACACAGTGTCTGGCCAGGACCTCCTCCTGGTTTACAGACACACACCTTCCGGCTGTGTCTTCGCATGGTGGAGAGAGAGGTCTCCTCTCCCAAGTCCTGTCTTATAAAGGCATGAATCCTATTCATGAGGGTTCTACACTTTTGACCTAATTGCCTCCCAACGGCGCCGCCACCAAATACCATCACAGTGGGGATGAGGGCTTCCACACACAAATGTGAGCATGGGGGGACACAATCATTCAGTTGGAGCAGTATTCACCAGGTTTCAATTCAGTGGTCACCTCCCCGGAGAGGTTTCCTCTGACCGCCACCCCTCCCCTTCTCTCACATTACCCAGTTTATGGCCCATAAGACATTTATCATAATCTATAATGATCGCTTCTATTTTTCTTTTCTTTTTTTTTTTAAATATTTTTATTTATTTCTAGGAGAGAGAGAGAGAGAGAGCGTGAACAGGGGAGGGTCAGAGAGAGAGAGGGAAACGCAGACTCTGAAACAGGCTCCAGGCTCTGAGCTGGCAGTCAGCACAGAGCCCGTTGTGGGGCTCGAACCCACGAACCGCGAGATCACAACCCAAGCGAAAGTCGGACGCTTAACCGACTAAGCCACCCAGGCGCCCCTATAATGATTGCTTCTATTTTTCTAGTTGCTTGATTCTGTATTCTCTGTCTCCCCATTAGAATAGAACCCCCAGGAAGGCAGAGATCTTATCAAAGCTTATCCTGCTCATTTTCATCGCTGAGCTCACTGACCAGGGTCTATTTCATAGCAAGTATGCAGTAAGTCCTTTTTGATGAATGAACAGAGACAATAGAGAAGGCTCAGTGTAAGACATAGCTAAATTGGCTTCTCAAGGCAAAGTGGAAGTTCAGGGGACCTAGGTGGTTCAGTTGGTTGAGTGTCCGACTTCTGCTCAGGCCATGATCACTCAGTTTGTGAGTTCAAGCCCCACGTCAGTCAGGCTTTGCACTAATTGAGCAGAGCCTACTTCAGATTCTCTGTCTCACTTTCTCTCTACCCCTCCCCCGCTACGCTCTCTTTCTCAAAAATAAATAAGCATTAAAAAAATTAAAAAGAAAAAGTGGAAGTTCAGTAGGTAGAGTCTAGAGAGGGGTATGAAAGCATGACTACCCCCATGTGATCCTGGAACGCTCTCTGGACCTCACTTATCCCTCTAGCTATTCCTTATTTCTCTGCTCCCTTTATTGCTAACTAGTTCTCAGAAGGGTTGTCTTGACTCAGTCTTCAATTCCTCCTCTCCCATTTTTCTCCCACTCATCACTACTGCATCTGCCCCAAAGCATTCCACCCGAACTGCTCTTCTTCAGCTCATCATCAATGATCTCCATCTTGTTAAACTCACCTGTGACTTTTCATCTCACATGTTCACCATCTTAGTGAACTTAGCAGTATCTAACATAATTGATACTGATGGCTTCTAGAAATACTTTCTTCCTTTGCATCTAAAATGCTACCTCTACTTCCCCCACCCCCACCTACTGCCTGTACCATCTCAGTCTCCTTGCTGATTCCTCCACCCTACTCATCTTCTGTCTCCTGAATACTGAAGCACTGCACATCCAAATCTGCTTTTAAAATAGATCCCATATTTGACTACCTCTTTCTACTTCCACTGCTGTTAACTCCGGTCTAAGCCATAAGCCTCTCTTACCTGATTGCCCCCCATGGCTTCCCAGCTGGCCTTCCCACTTCTGCACCT
Source organism: Proteles cristata cristata (assembly GCA_017311185.1). Taxonomy (NCBI): domain Eukaryota; kingdom Metazoa; phylum Chordata; class Mammalia; order Carnivora; family Hyaenidae; genus Proteles; species Proteles cristata. The sequence goes on from JAESUZ010002841.1 coordinate 539,701, forward strand.
CAAGTCTGTTCACAGCCATCAGCCAAAGGGGTCCTTTGAAAATATGTCAGGTCATGTCACCCTCCTCCACAAAACACTCCAATGGCTTTCCATTTCACTCAGAGTCAAAGCCAAAGTCCTGACAGTGACATTCAAGACCTTACTGTATGGTCCCAGGACCTACCCCCTCCCAATTTCCTTCTACTCCTTTGCTTTCTCATTGCATCCCAGCATAGTAGCATCTCTGTTGTTTCTCAGACACAATAACCACTTCCTATGTCAAGATAGCCACTGCCTCTGCATCTCCAAGATGTTCACATGGCCCACTCTCCCATCAGCTAGTTATCATTATAACAATGTGACATAACTGAAACATTCTTTCACCTTTTCAGAGGCCTACTTTGATCACCCTACACAAGACACAACCCTCACCCCCAGTCTCTGCCCAACTAAGCCCTCTTGTTTTGCCCTGTCTTTCCCATAGGTCTCACCACGTTCTAACATGCTCTGTAATGTTTATCATCTGCCTCCCTCTGTAATGCAGGCTCTGTTTTATTTACTGTTATATCCCCAGCACTGAACTCATTAGTGAGCATGTGTTAAATATCTGCTGAATAAATATGGAATTTGGGAATGGAAGTTTACAGGCTGGAACCCAGAACTGTGCCACAGAAGAGTGGGTGATAATCTCAGCAGAGAGAGAACTAGAGAAATAGGTGGAAGCCATATGTCTCAAAGGCCTGTATGCTATGCTATTTGCATGTCATCCACATGCAATGGAGTAGCACTGACTCCTTTTAAGCAATGAACTCTCATGACAGTGAATGTGCCTGACGTGACTCTAGCTCCATCATGGAGTAGAGTAGCACAGAGGCTGGTGGCCCAGAGCCCAGGTGACAGGCTGTGGGCACTTGGACTGGTGAGCAAGAACCTTGTCTGAGCCTCTCAGTTCAAGCTGTGTGAGCAGTTGCTACTTTTGCTCATCAGCTTACCTGACAAGATCTCCCTGTATGTACCGGAAAGAAAATATGGAACTCAAATATTGGTGAGGGGGCCCTCATAGCCAGACTTCTTTCACCTGAATCTCAAACCATGGATATCACTCAAGCGTGTATTGTAAGAATAATAATCGCTTACCCTTATATAGCACCACAGAGCCCACAAAGGATTTTTCCAACTATCTCATCTGAAAACTCAAAGACCCAAAGTACTCCAGCCAGTATGCTTAAGCAACTAGCCACTTCACTGGTTATGAAAGGAAATAACACTTAGGTCCTAACATACACTAAGGAACTTTTCTGATGAATTGCTAAGAATATAGTTACAACATGACCTAGGGTACTTCTTTTCTCCTTCTAACAAAAGGTTCGTATCGGACCTTAAATTTTCAGAGGTCGATGGTTAGTGTTGTTGTTTGACTAGATGCCATAGATTTTTTTAATCCATCAAATGGCTCTTCTCTCTGCAGTTAGTCACTTGAATCTGTGCACAGAGACACACATAAATGCACTAACAGGTAAAATAGGTACTTTCCCCAGTTACTTCTGCATAGAGTAAGAGATTGTACTTTGCTTCCCCACCGAGAAAGCAACTATGCTTAAAGGAATTATTTATAGGGCTACCAGGAGTTCCCCTTTAGTCCCCCTAACTCTTTGCACACCCCTGAAAGGGTTTCTTTCTACATATATAGTCTTTGTACACCCCACATGCCTTTCTTCCTTGGCAGAAACTCAACTTAGATGTGACTGTTTTTGAATGTTATAGCCCAAGCAATTAGCTTCATATAGATACATAAAGGCTCCTAGCTGAAGCAGCTTTAGAAATTATCTAGTGAGTCTAGTGTCTTCATTTTCCAAACGAGAAAACTGAGGCTCAACAAGCAAAGGGAAGGGAAAAGAAAACTGATGCTTCCTAAGCTGCTGTCATGATTCAGACGTGTGACATGCTGTGCTCCACACATGACTTCCTTTATTCCTTTCTGTGGCAATAAAAGAAACCTTTGAGCAGGTGGATTAGTCAGAGTTCTTAGAGAAATAGAACCATACATATGTATAAATAAAGGGAGAGAGAGACAGAGAGAACAAGAAAAATTTATTTCAAGGAATTGGCTCACATAATTATGGAGACTTAAAATCTACAAGGTGGGCTTGAGGTCAGACTTGAGATTCATGGAAAATCTAATGTTGCTGTTCCAGTCCAAAGGCCCTCTGTTAGCAGAATTCCTTCTCGTTTGGAGGAGGTCCATCTTTTTTTCTATTCTGGGCTTCAACTGATAAGATGAGGCCCACCTACACTTACGGAAGGCATTCTGCCTTACTCAGAGTGCACTAACTAAAATGTTAATCTCATCCTCACAGAAATATCCAGAATAATGTTTGACCAGATATCAGGTCATTGTGACTCAGCCAAGCTGACACAAAATTAAATGCCACAGCAAATAATATCATAATTTTACAAATGTACTTTGAAAACTAGTTCCCAGAAAGTTTGAGTAACTTGGTCAAGGTCACCTAGCTGATAAACTAGGACTAGAACTTGGGGCTGTTAAATCCTAGAGAATCTTTTTTCTACTAAACTATGTTCTTTCTGCTAGATTCTCCAAGAAAAAGAAAGAAAGTGGCAATTTTCAAGTGCTTGAGATTCTGATACTTGCCAGGCTCTCTACTAAATGTTTACAGAAGTGCCATTTAATAGACCACCACTGTATAGACATGAAAACAGTATCTTAAAAGGTTAAAAAACAAGCCCAAAGTGGCAAATAACTACTGGTAAAGTGGGGATTTGAATCTAGGTTTATATGGCTCTAATACTTGCTACCATCTGGCATTTTTTTTCCCATCTGGAATTTTTTAATGACGTTTTCCCCCTGTACTCATCTTTCTTTCAATTCAGCAGGATGTAATTTCTCCCCAAAATTTTAAGAAATTTTAAAATTTCAGAGTCTTCATCCACAAGATTATTTCCTCAGCTCAAAGCGAGTTTTCAAATATCAGATAAGAATACAAGATGAAGAGATGGACCATGAGAAACGTAGGAATTCTGCCATATCCAAATGAGTATTGTCCCAATTTGAAAAGTTATCTTGGGTGACAATACACTCATTCCATTACTCAAAACTCTTTTGTGACTCCTCTTTTGAAATCACCTTCAGGGCCTGTCTCACTTGGTTTTCAAAAGCAGTTTTAACATTAGCAAATGTTCATTGTTTGACTTGGTATTTGGGAAACAGCCCAAAAATGCCTGGTGCCAAATCTAGTGAATGAGGTACGTGATCAAGCTAATATAGTTTAGACTAAGAGTTAAAAAAAAAAAAGAGAGAGAGATGTGACTCTGAAAGAATGAGTGGTTTTCCTTAAATAGCTGGAAAAGTGGCTTCAAGGGCAACCCAGCCTCATTCTGAGCAATGACAGACAACAAAGTTGGAATAAATGTTTAAGTCAAAGAAAGTAATCCCACTACATAGGACAGGCTATAATCTAGCTGGTGTTTCCTGTTATGCCATGGTCACTCCATATGTTAAGGTTGTTTTTTAAAATAATCAATATTTTTAGAAACGTTGTAGAATGAAATACTCTTACACACACACTGGTTCGTGTTGGCTGAAGGAAGATATCGACAACAATGTCTGGACCCATAATATCATAGCCGTCATAGTTCAGAGAAAATGGTTGAGAATTTTCCATTATGTTTTTGAATCCTGATCATGCAAAAAAGCTATTCAGACAAAGCGTTTTTCTTGGGAATAATCTCTCCTTTTTCAACAAGCGCAAAGGAAATGTATGAGGGGAAAAAGTCTCTCTCCCAAAAGCAAATTAGAGAACTGTAAGTCTTTGAAAGTTTAGAAAAGAATGTCTTCCTGCTGCACAGCTGACTTTCTTAAGGTCTCCTCATAATATCCCTTGTAATCCATACATGGAAGTCCCCTTAGATTCCACACATAATTAACACTTGGCAGAAGTAAGGAGAGTGAGCCTGAGGCTCTCTTAAATTTCATTTAAGGAGTTTGGATTTCCAGGAGGGTGGCTGGGGGAGGGGAGGCCCCTCTTCTCCCACAGAATTCCCAGGCCCTGAATTTTACATGAATGTATAAAGATGTCCTCAGCCAGTCAAAAGGCATTTACCAAGCGTCTGCTCTGCATAGGGCACTGTGGAAGTGTTGAGGGAGCTGCAACCGGGAACGAAACAAAGTTCCAACTCTCACTCACTTCATTGAGGTCACTGTAGGTCCTATCTAATATTTAGGTGTTAAGAGGGGAAGACATGACTGAGGAGTTGGATAGGAAAGAACGGCGCCATATTGAAGAATGATCAGGTTGCAGATGTCTGGAGTGGGGGGAGGGTGTCCCAAGGCAGCAAAGTCAAGGCAACTTGTGGCAACTGGATAGGAAGACTCGCAAGTCAGGCTGAGGACGCAAGCCTGTGGGCTGCAGCACACCTGGCTCTCATTTAGCACACATGCCGGGAGTTGGCTGCTACATTTCAGGCACCATTTTAGGCCCTAGCGGACTACGGGAATCTGAGGGAAGTCTTTTGACTGTTTAGTTTTATCCCTGAAGTAAAAGACGAGGTCATCAGCTGGGTATAGCTATCGGGGCTGCTTAATTCTGAATGGGTAATATTTGTATACAGTATTAAATACAAACAGTGTGAGAAGACAGAGGAAATCTCTCTATTTTGCCTCTGTCCACCAGCGATCTAGTTCTCCTCTGCAGAGACAGCAAGGCTTCCCAGTCAGGAAGGACTCTGAGCAGCAGGCTGCCAAAAAAGGAAGCATAACGTTAAGTAGGAAAAAAGAATTGTTGGGGTACCTAATATTTTTATCCTGGGCTATCAGCTAACTTTTTGCCCAGAACAGTAATTAAGAGAGTGCTCAAACATGTCCCTATCTTTATCTTCCCAGGATTTTAGTTTTTCACAGATCGCTGTCATATCTTTATTCTGCTACTTTATCATCTTAACAATATTTTGCAAGACAACTTCACCCAGCACCTATTACCTTTACTTTTACCCCAGACTATTTCTCTTCGGATGCCTGGAGCCGAGCTATTTCTGTGCATAGCCCCTTCTGGGTTGTGCGCAGGGAGCCCAAGGAGTTTGTGAGGATGCTCAAGCAGAAATTCCCCCCCGCGGTGCCCAGAACATGCTGTAGAATCAGAAAAAAGTTGAGAACCCCCAACATACACTCAAACCTTATACTTTTATCTTGTCCTTAGTAAAGAACATATAGGGGAGTACCTGAAAAAAATATAGAAGAAAGATGTTGGTTGAAATAAAATGCCATGTACCTCTCTCTGCAACTAACAACTTAAAAAAAGAAAATCTATATACCTTTATGCTGCCTGATGGGCAGTATAACAGATGTTCTACAGATAAAAAAAGGACTCCTGGATAGCTTAAACAGGAAAGGATTAAGAAGATTATTGAAAATGCTAGAGGTAAGGCTCTAGGCCAGATGTTCTTGAACTTCTGTGACTGAAACTCATAGCTAGAAATACCTTTTACATTGTGACTCAGAATACACATACATAAATGTATGTATAACACACATGTAAAACTAATACGAGTTGCCTAAAACAAATGAATTTTTACTAGAGAAAATATGATTGTCCCATTTATTCTATTCTATCTCTTTTCTTCCTTCCTTCCTTCCTTCCTTCCTTTCTTTTTTTCTTTCTTTCTTTCTCTTTCTTTCTTTCTTTCTTTCTTTCAACTAAATAAACTAAGTATGTTTCACTTCCTATATAGGCATACATAATTTTATTACACTTTGGTTCTTAAGCTTTGCAGATATTTCATTTTTCACAAACTGAAGGTCTATGACATCCCTGCATGGAGCAGGTTTGTTGGTGCTGTTTTCCCAACTGCATTGCTCACTTTGTATCCCTGTGTCACATTTTGGTAATTCACACAATACTTTAAACTTTTTCATTATTATTATATTTGTTGTGGTGATCTGTGATCAGTGGGTTTTGGCGTTACTATTATAAATGTTTGCAATGTCACAAACCATGCTCCTATATGATGGCAAACTTAGTAAAAGTTGTGTGGCTCTGATCTCTCCGTGGACCAGCTATTGACCCAGGCCTCCATATTCCCTGAGACACAACAATATTGAAGTTAGGCCAACTAAGAACCCTACACTGGCCTCTGAGTGTTCAAGTGAAAGGAAGAGTCACACGTCTCTCACTTTAAATCAAAAGCTAGAAATGATTCAGCTTAGTGAGAAAGGCATGTCAAAAGCCAAGACAGGCCAAAAGTTGGGCCTCTGGCACCAAACACTTAGCTATTGTGAATACGAAGGAAAAGTTCTTGAAGGAAATTAAAAGTGTTACTCCAGTGAACACAAGAATGATAAGAGAAACAGCCTTATTGCTGACACAGAGAAAGTATGGTCTGGATAGAAGATCAAATCAGCTACAACATTCCCTTAAGCTACAGCCTACTCCAGAGCAAGGCCCTAACACTCCTCAAATCTATAAAGGTTGAGACAGGTAAGAAAGAAGCAGAAGAAAAGTTTGAAGCTAACAGATGCTGGTTTGTGGGCTGATGGAAAGAAGCCATCTCCATAACACAAAAATGCAAGGTGAAGCAGCAAGGGCTGATATACAAGCAGCAGCAAGTTACCCAGAAGATCTGAGATCATTCATGAAGGTGACTACACTAAACAACAGATTTTCAATGTATATGAAACAGCCTTCTACTGGAAGAAGATGCCACTGAGCTTTCATAGCTAGAGAGGCGAAGTCAATGCCTGGCTTCAGAGCATCAAAGGACAGCCTGATTCTCTTGTTAGAGGTTGATGCAGCTGGTGACTTGAAGTTGAAACCAATGTTCATTTACCATTTCAAAAATCCTAGGACTCTTAAGAACTATGCTGAATCTACTCTATCTCTGTTCTGTAAATGGAACAGCAAAGCCTGGATGACAGCACATCTGAGTATTTTAAGCCCACTATTGAGAACCACTGCTCAGAAAAAAAGGTTTCTTTCAAAATATGACTACTCATTGACAATACACCTGGTCACCCAAGAGCTCTGATGGAGAGGTACCATGAGATTAATGTCGTTTTCAAGCCTGCTGACACATTTCTACAGCCCATCAAGAAGTTTGCGACTTTCAAGTCTTGTTGTTTAAGAAATGCATTTCATAAGGCTATGGTTTCCATGGATGGTGATTCCTCTGATGCATCTGAGCAGAATAAATTAAAAACCTTCTGGAAGGGACTCACCATTCTAGAAGCTATTAGGAACATTTGTGATCCATGGGAAGAGTTCAAAATGTTAACATCAACAGGAGTTTGGAGGATGTTGATTTCAACCTTCTTGGATGACTCTGAAGAGTTCAAGACTTTGTTTGGTAGAGGAAGTAACTGCCAATGTGATGAAAATAGCAAAAGAACTAGAATTGGAAGTGAAATCTGAAGATGGGACTGAATGGCTGCAATTTCATGAGAAACCTTGAACAGATGAGGAGTTGCTTCTCAGGGCTGAGCAAAGAAAGTGGTTTTGAGGTGGAAACTACTCCTGGTAAAGATGGTGCGAAGACTGTAGAAATGACAACAAAGGATTTAGAATGCTATATACACTTAGTTGATTTAAAAAAAAAAAAATAGCAGCAAGGATTGAGAGGATTGATTTCTATTCTGAAAGAAGTTCTCCCGTGGGTAAAATGCTATCAAACAGCATCACTTGCTACAGAGAAATTGTTTGTAAAAGGAAGAGTAGATCGATGTGGCAAATTTCATTGTTACCTTCCTTTAAGAAATTGCCACAGCCACCCCACCTTTCAGCAACCACTGCCCTCATCAGTCAGCAGCCGCAAGGTGAAGGCAAGACCCTCCATCAGCAAAAAGATCATGACTTGCTGAAAGTCTAGATCATGGTAGCATTTTTTGGCAATAAAGTATTTTTTAATTAAAATTTTCTTTAAAATAACTTAACAGACTGCAATATAGCGTAAACCTGCCTTTCATATGGGTGGGGAAACCAAAAAGTGCCTTTGACTCACTTTATTGTGCTATTCCAATATTCATTTTATTGTGGCTATCTGGAATGCGACCTCCAATATCTCCAAGGTATGCCTACTGTTAGAAGAACATTGCTCTAGGCTGATACCTCCCAGGCACAACTCCCAGACCCTGGAACCAACTGCCTCTGCCCCGTGGCAGGAAGCCTATTTCCACTGGCGCAGATGCAGCTGAACTAGGAGACCCTTATCAGGTCAGGAAGTCACAGTCCAAAGCTGCCGACTTCAGAACCAGGCCATGTCCACCACAAAGCTGTGTTTCTCACCTCTAAATTAAAGTCTCACAGGAGTTTTTCCTGTTGGTGGGAGCATAGCTGTAAGGGACTAAGAAATGTAGTTTTTACCTTTGTAGCCTTAGCAAGCAGTAAGGGTTTTACAGGAGAATGGGTGAATGCTGTTGAGGAAGCCAAGCCTCCCCTGAGGTTGAGGGCACCCGTTCCATACTTTAGACATCTCTAGCCCTCCATGCCACCTGTTTCCTGGGCTTTACAACACAAAATCATAAGCCCAGGGTATTCCCATGGCCCCTGCAATCATGGGAATCCAAGATCTCTGACTATGACTCTGCTTTTACCTGAGATGCACTGAGCACACTGAGGGAAAGTTTCTTAGAGAATCGTAGCCCCTTTGACCCTGTAGAAATGGTCACTAATGAGCACCCAGTGCTCATCAGCACCTGTGCTTGTGTGTCCCTGTTTGGGGAACAAAAATGTGTAGGACTGAATTTTACATTTAACTTGAAAATGGTAGCATCACATCAACTTGGCTTTTCAGAGAGCCACATTCTACATTCACAAATCATTTGGGAAATGCTTATCAACCACCATTCTGTGTCAAGTATTGTTATAGATGCTGCAATTCACAGTTAATTAGCTAGTGATCTCTGCCCTCAAGGAACTTACAGTCTGATGGGGTGATAAACACATAAATCACATTAATAATAGTGTGTGACAAAGGTTAGGATGGGCTCAATCATGGGCTGCTAAGGGAACACAGAGGAGGAAGACTTGAGTGAGACTGTGGAATCGTGGAGGGATTTGGAGGCAGTGACTCTTTCGTTGAGTTTTGAAGGACGAGCAGTCATTACCAGGTGAAGAGCAGAAGAAGCACATGCCAGGGAGGAGAAAGAGACAGTACAGTAGCCCGGGTGCCTGGAAGAGGGTGGCAAGCCTGAGAGACTGGGGAATGTTCCATGTGATTGAATACAAGTCATATGAGGAGATATGGTAAATGAAGCCATAGGAATAGGCAGATAGACCCTCGTTCGTGCCTGCTCTACTTAAGAAATAGTCCAACTATGATGATAATGATTTACTTGAACACTGTAGGTTTATTGTCTCTTCTTTAATATTTTATTTTATTTATTTATTTTTTAAATGTTTTATTTATTTCTAGGAGAGAGAGAGAGAGAGAGAGAGAGAGAGACAGCGTGCGCAGGGGAGGGTCAGAGAGAGAGGGAGTCACAGACTGAAATAGGCTTCAGGCTCTGAGCTGGCAGTCAGCACAGAGCCCGACGCGGGGCTCGAACCCACGAACTGCGAGATCATGACCTAAGCGAAAGTCGGACGCTTAACCGACTAAGCCACTCAGGCGCCCCTTATTGTCTCTTCTTTGCCATTGTTTCATGAGATTTCTGGTGTAGAACACATGGATTTAGTGTTTTTTCTTTATTTATCAAACAGCCTGTACTCAGGATTGTTAATTACACTGGGGAGGGGTGTGGAGAAGCAGGAAGCAAGGTCATATATTATGATGCAAATACCAGACGCAAATAAGAATGAACATCTGGAAATGGTTCATTTATAACAACACTATTATAGGTGAGTGAATGTTTTTTTAGGGTATTTCAGGGAATACATATTTACATAGAGTTTATAAAAATACTCTTAAAAGAGTAAGTAATTGACCCATCTGTAATTGTGTCCTTGTTGTCAGTAAGAAGGTTTCTTCATATAAATTCACAGCTGTCACTTACAAAGAAATGCTCTGAGGCTGAACTCTTTCATATTAGCATTATAATTTTAGACTGACTTCTGAGCTCCAAACCACTTAGAAACTTTTTGCCAGCTCTGGAATAGATAGCAAGCAGGGTAATACTCATTTAATTCCTTTACACAGTAATCTGATGGCTGAATATGAATATGCTTCAGAGATTCTTTTAGGACCAGCTAGGGAATGAAATCAATCATAGTGCATAAATTACAAGAAAAGTGCTGTTGGTATCAATTACCTAAGCTCTGTGAATGTAAGTCGTCTAATTTCCTGTTAAATCAGTAATGTTACCAATCTTACTCTATTATTCTAAATAGGGCTGTGGCTGCAGTTGCCAGGAGTTGAATGAGAGCAGACAAATGGGTATAGTTAATGAGTGTCACCAGCTAATAACAAATTGAAGGTGTCAATAACAGTGATATTATAACATGGCTCTCAAGGCTCCACCCTAAGGTCTGCAAAATAAGATTTAATTTTAATTTGCTCCCCTGTACTCTCGCTAAATCCATTTTGTACACAGCAAATGCCAGGTGAGTTTTGGTGTTCCTGTTGCCACAGCGAGTCCTTATCCTCTCCCAAAGATAATGACCCTGAGCTGATACAGGAAGTCTTGGCTGCACTTGTCCTCGTAATCTACCCACCCTCACTGCTCATGGCTACATTTCACTGACTCATAATTTCCAAGTATGATCAGCATGCTAACAGGAAAGATACAGTCACTGGGCGAAGCAGCAGCCCTAGAGAGCTGGCCAAGGCGTATCCAATGACTGCTGGTAGCTGCCACCATTGATGGCAAAACAGAAATAAGGACAACCACAATAACAACAGCAGCATCAAAACCTAGAGTACAAGAACATTCACGTATCAACCCGCTGCTGTTTGGTCACTTCCTCAGCACACTACACACTGAACTGAATGCAGGAGTACAGCTTTATTTAGCATTTGGCTATTCGTTCACTTCCTACTCTCCAAAGATAATATAATTAGCAAATGGCATAGCACACTGAGTCACACTACAGGAATCAAACTTGCCGGGAGCCAAGTTACACCTAAGGCTTGGATAGACCTGGATTCGAGTCCGGGGGGATCACACACGGTCTGCGCGAGTTGGGTCTTGCATGCTTTGCCTTCCTTCTGTTATGAAACATCGTCTCAGATGGTACACTGACTATGCCACTCAGCCAGTTCTCAGACAGGAAACACAACTCCATCCTTCTACTTTCCTTGGTAAAGCCTCATCTTTGAGTCAAAGAAACTGAACTATCTAAATCACCCCCTTCTTTTCTCAATTTGCATTTTTCTGTTTGTTATCATCTTGCAAAGTGTACCCACAATTCTCTAAATCCATTTGCAAGTCACCCTTCTTTCCAATTACACTCACAGGACATTTGATGAATGAAGAGGATTCCTATAACAAAAGATAGCTATTAATAAGTCAGTTGTCAACAGTCAGATGAACCGAATAGCTAAATGCCAAATAGATTTAAGGAAATGGGGAGGCGCTCAAGCAAAGTCAGGTTTCACAGTTTTATTTAGTCACTTGGTCAGTTCACTACTTGCCTAACAGATATCCTCAGAAGAGAAGTTTCCTTTGTTGCTACAGAAATTAAGATATTTAAATGAATGAATGAATAAAGGAAGGAAGGGAAGGCAAAGGAATGGCGTGGGACAAAATCAGCCCAGGTCAGCTCCAGTATAACTGTTGTTCTGGGAGCATTTGGTAGAATTGAAGAGGATGAGGAACAAGGACACTGGCTTGTCTCCCCGTATATATTTCTTAGGCTCAGAGAAAAGCTACAGCACACCTGTATGTGGCTCTGGTCCATGTCGCACCATGACTGAAGCATGTATCACAAATTAAGCTGAAATACTTAGAAAATGATGATGCTCTACTGTTATAAGGATTGGAAAGATACTGAGAGAAACAAACTGAATTTGCACATGTTGAAAGGGGGTCACGAGAAATCAAGGAGCTGAAGGAAGTCACAGGACTCATTAATAGGTGACTAGAAGCAGGTTCCCCAGCCTGGAGCCCCTGCAATGCTCCACAGTGCTTGCACTCTAGCCATATCTGGATTACTCTACAGATTGTAATGTACTTAAAGGCTGATTATCTATTTTCAACCTCTGTGACTGTAAATGAGATTAGAAAGTTTGTATGATGGGAAATCATACAATGGTGTATCATGTGATAGCAGGAAAAGAAATGTACTGATGATAAAATCCTTGCTGACACAAATAACTCAGCAAGCTGGTGAGAAGGCCAGGTCTGTACACATCGTGGTGTTATTATTAGCCAAGACTCTAGCTATGTTTGTATTTCTGGTCAGAAGCAAAGAAGAAAGATACTAGGTTCCTAAGGAAAGATTTACCTGGTACTTAGTTCTTCAGAAACTGAGCTATTTCCTGTTTCAATACAAAAATGTCTGTTTTTGTGAAATCATCTTTCCAGAAACATGCCTTAGCAAGGAATATCCTAAGACTTTCTCACATCAAAAAAATGCACTGATAGAATCACCAGAGGCTTTTTGAATGGGACAAACAAAACAAAACAGAACTTCATATACTCGACCGTACTTGCTATCAGGAATTATTGTCATTGGTGGTACTTCAAGCCTCTTTTTCCAGAAGGACAGTGTGAAAGTTATTGAAAAGTTTCAGATGGATGGAACAGGTCCTAGATTGTGACAGCCTGGGTCAGAGTCTGAAGGTTGAATGGACTGTTGCTTGGATGTAAAAGGGAAGGGAAGGGAAAGAAGATGCGACGGCGGGAGAGAGGAGAGCCTGGTCACCCTGAATGGCTTAACTGCTAGAAACTCAGCCTGCTTTGCAGGGACGCTGCTTGGCCTGCCTTGGGCCTTCCCCATGAAAGCCACACATACAAGCTTAGATTTCTAAAGAACAGCAACGTTAACAGTTCACGTTTCTCCTGTGCTTGCCACACGTCAACCCCAGGCCGTGCACTTCCTCTCTCCAACAACTCTGAGAGGGACTAAAGGGAAAGAGAGAGAGGCTGGGTCAAGAGTGCTCACATTTCACTGGCCCACGCTCAGTCACGTGGTCACACCTAACCTCAAAGGTGACTGGGAAATCCTCTAGTTTGGCCCCTGAAGAAGCAGAGAACCTGGATACTGTGGAACGTTGGTAGCTTTTGCCCCAGCAACGAGAATTTTCACTGGCGTCGCGATTTAATACCGTCTTTCTCTTCCGCCCAACAATTACTTTTAAAAGCAGTTTTAAGGGACAGTAGATACAGAAGATTTCCTGAAGGACATTTAATCTACTGATTTCTAGACAGCGCTGTATGGATTTAGATCCACTATTTGCTCTTACACTCAATATCCTGGAAACACACTTTCTGATTTACGTTAGTGCGTTCTGTTTGGTTTGAGCCGAGAACATGGTGAGAACTAGCGGCCTGAAATTCAGTTATATATGCACCCAGAGGATGTTATTAAGGGGGAAAATTTCTCTCTGGTCTTAGTGTGAGTAAAAGGCATGCCTCTCTTGAATTGATTTTTTTAATCTTATGAATATTCAGAATCTTAAAATAGCTCATCTATCCCACTTTGCTAAGGCAACTTAGAAACTCAGAGCCGAAGTTGACACCCTTCTCCAGACACTGTACAAAGACTTTATAAATATTTATTTCTGTGTATAAATTTTACCTATCTTCCCTCGTTTCCTATCAAACCCAAAAGAACTTTCCCTTTACACTTTTTCCCTTTCCCTTCCCTGTTCCTATTATTTATTTTCTGTGGTTGTATTTTACACATGGAGAGAGAACCTTGTGTTGCTAGATGGATAAAGCAAAATGAATTTGGCCATGTTTGCAGTTTGGAATCTATGCTCAATTCCAGCTTAGCTATGGGGGCCCTTCAGAAAGACAAATGTGGCAGATACTCCCCAGCTGTTATGCTGCCTCAGCGCACAGGAAACTCTGTGAGCATCTGACCCTTCAAGCTGATCTCTAGCTCATGGCATTCTTGGTGGTATCCCCACACCACCTTAGAAGTGAAATGTGCCGGATGTAGAATGTGTGAGAAAACTGCTCTTAGTTAGGGCCTTTGCTCAGTGAGGAGTTGTGAAAACATAGGCCCTATGGAACAGCTTAAGAATCACCCGTGTGCCCACACTGCAAATCTACTGGGGCCAACCAGCTGAGTGACCTTCAGCAAGACCCTTAACCTCTCTGGGCTTCTCGTGTCTGTCTCTAAAATAAAAGTCATTGGACCATTGGACCCGATGATCCCTAAAGCCTCCTGCAGCACAATAAACCTGTGATGAATTCTTTATATACATTAAAGAATTATCATCTCAAAAATTTCCCCAAGGATTTTAGAAATAAATGGCTATGTCTAGAAAAAAAAGAGCTAGTGGGAAACCTACAAATGGGAAAGCAGGTTAGTGGTAAACGTAAGTTTAGAAACTACCATGGTAGAATATAGCCACTTATCTTTGGGCAAATACCAGGTCACAGCTCCATTATACAGACAGAAGATTGTATAGACAGGATGTATTCATCTGAGTTGGAATTTGGCTGGGGCACCTACACAGTTAATCCATCTCTTGGCTTCAGAATTCTGATACTACTCTAAGAACACTGTTGCAGACTTCCCAGGGCAAGCTGCACAATCAGCCCACCGGTGGGCTATGGAGGGGCTCACGCCCACCCAGCACATGTCCCAGAATCAGCCCAGTTTCTGGATTGCCCAAGGCAACATGAACAGTGTAAAGCATCTCTCAGCTGTAATCTAGGAGGACTGTGAGTCCCCCACACTGCTTGCACTTCAGGACCTTGTGCTTTAAAGACATTTTATGGTGAAACAAGGGATTAGCTAATCTTCTGGGCTAACGGAGGGCCAACTACAAATGTTTCCTGTGTGTATTGCGAAACCCTGAGATGACAGAGAAGTTCCGCATTGCTCTCTGAATTTCCCCTCCCCCATGACTTTCATTGGTCACAGAAGCTATTATCTGAGACAAGTGGCCAAAGCATGATGTTGTAATTTTTCTTGGTTCATACTTCTCAGTTAAATCTGCTTAGAAAAGGAAAAGACTTAAAAATTGTTTTTAATCTTCTCTTGAATAGTCTAAGACTTTGCTTATTTTTTCTCATCTATTGTCCAGTCTTATTCTTTGTTAACAAATCCATTCTTTGGATACTCACTCACAGGCCAAAAACAAAAGGAAAAGAAAAAAAAAAAAACACCTAGAAACTGGGCACGTAAGCAATAAGAACTCAGACACTTATGGTTTGATACAAATGCACTGACAGAGAGCACAGTCCCTGAAACTTCATAGATGCAGCCAACACCAATGATCCACTTTGATGAATAAATGTTAATACTATTTTCTTTGACTCATAGTAGATGCATTTACAACTCCCTTTGGCCTCACTTACAAGAGAGTTTTTTTCTTTCTTTTTTATTTTTTTTAAGGGTAAAGGCGTGGGAATTTCCCAACCACATTGTTCCACTTCATATCTTCTTCTTTCTCTTCTGATTTTATTTTCACTGCAGACCAGAGGGAAGGCAAGCGTGTACTGGTCTGTAGCTATCAGGACTATTATATCAAGGCATGCATCTGTAACCAGTAGGATTCTCACATTTATACATTACTGATTAGCAAGAGTGGAGTCCTAAAACATCTACCCTCTTATAGCTGTGTTGTATTATTATGGAAACACAAAGTATAAGATTTCTGACATAATGGAGTGGGTTACTTACCTTTATAAAGTAAAGGGGGAAATGTACATGTTTGCATTTGTATATATTTGTATAAAAATATTGGAAAGATACGCAAAAACTACTAAATTTATTTTCTAAAAGGAAAACAAAAGAATAAATGACTGTCTTCCAATAATCATTTGCTGATTTTATCTGACCTCTCTGTTTATTTTTTTCAATAATAAATTTATTGTCCTGCGCTTAATTTTAAAGAAGGCTGAACCACCCCAAAACTCAGGCTGAAAATACACTCCCCCTCCCGAACGGCCTGAGGTGGTTTCATTAATGCCATGAAAATTCCAAAATGATAATAAATGAGAATAATATTTTAAATATTATCACCCCACCAGCTGAGAAATCTCCGTGTACATTGTTACTTCACAAAGATGCTCAGCACACAGCAAAGCAAACATGGCGTTTCAAAACTGAGCAAATTAAGGCTTTGTAAGAGAAGTCTGTAGCCACAGTTTCCTGAGCCCTGTTTATGTATCTCATTTGTTAAACCAGATCCCTCCTAGAACCCATCTCACCAAAGTTCTTGTTTGATTCCACTCTGGTCTGCATCTTTGTGAAAATACTTTAGTGGCCAAGCTGCAGAAGGGCTCAGCTGGTTAAAACACGCATCGAATCAGGAATTCCTGCCCCACAGTTGGCTGGGGATGTAACAGTTAACTGAGCTCCGTGCAGACCCTCAAGACTAAAGGTTTTGAGAGGCAAGGTTTCAGTAGAAATGTTTAGAAGCTGCATACCACACAGCTGGAAGTGAAGGCTGAGCTATTTTCTGGGGAATTTGAATTATGTGTAGAGCCAATCAGGAACAATAAATGGATTTGTGTCCAGTGATAATAATTCCCCATAGTTACAGATAGATTTACAGTTGATACAGCATTTCCTAGACATTCTCTCTCACTGAGCCTCAAAACATTTCTGGGCAGCAAACAGGGCTGCTACTTTCATGCTGTTTTAGAGCTAAGAGCTCCAAGGCTTGGGAGATGAAATGGTTTGTCCCTTTGAACCAGATATGAGTGGCAAGCTGGGACTCCCACTTAGGTTTTCTGAGGATATTTTCCACTGAGCAGGCCGCCTCAGCCTTCAAATCTAGTCACTAGATTAAGGAATTCGCCCACTTAGCCAACTTTCCATCGGACAAGCATGAGCCTCCTATTCATCTAATATTGAACTTCTATCAGGCTATTTGCATTGTACTGAAACACAAAAGACACATTCCCATCATTAAATAACTTGCAACAGCGATGGCACTTTAGGTTTCCTTCCCCCTCCTGCCTGTGTTCTCTTTGCATTTTTTTTTTCACAGCTTGTGTAACTCAGGCTGCATTAGCAATTAGAGGAAGCTTGAAACTAGATGGTATATGGTATATGGTAACCAAGGTATGGGGGGTGGGGGGGGCAGGGATCCAGCCCCTATTTCTAGGCTTTTGTGGAGAAGACCCAACGATAGGATCAGTGTGCCACTGTGTTCTCTACAGCGTCATTTTATTTTCCTGAAAACATTTGTCCTTGCTACAAGTGGATTAGAGGTTAGAATGCAGGATTGGCAGGCAGGATCTGTGGTTTCTATTATTAGCCTCGCCACAGTTTTATCACACAAGGGTGAGGCCTAAGCAGTGTGGGTTACTGAAGAGACAACTTGATTGGGAGATGGTGCTGGCCTTCTTGTGAATGAGAAATGTTGGTGCCATAGCCAAGCACCAGTATACGATGAGGGTCTAGGGGAGGTCACTGGGTGCCAGGGTTGTTATGACTAATGTCCCTTCTGGACAGGGGAATTGCAAAGAAATCCTAAGAGGCTCTCTCCCTCACTTTCTCCACTGGGAACAAAAGCCACTCTTTTAGGAAGGCGTGTTCAAGGAAGAGGGAAGGACCCTGAGAATTGCTTTCCCAGTGTGCTTCAGGGTCTGTGCAGAAACCTATAGGTTTTCACCAATGTGTGTGTGTGTGTGTGTGTGTGTGTGTGTGTGTGTGTGTGTGTGTGTGTGTAGCAGGCCAAAAGAATGCTATGGATGTTTGAAGAAGGAGGGATGAAGGTGGTGGTGATATGTTCTCAGATGATCACTGGTATTTCCTTGACCATAGATATCATAATTCAAGCAGGATCAAAGAATTTTGGTAGAGAAGGGGAGAAAAAGAGTCCTGTGTGTACTCAATTCTGAGAGAGATATATTCTAGCCATCAGAGCTTAGAAAGATGAATTGAACCAACTATGTTCAAAACACATTGTGTCAGCCCTGCATTGCATCAGACAACATGGCCCCAAGACCTTTCCACACTGCTGGGAACACCTGTGGGCACATATGCTCAGTCCTAATCCAAAGCCCCAGGACCTCATATTACCCTAGGCAGGAGCGACAAATAACCTTGGCCCTGGCTTCTGACTCTCAGCATCTACGACTTACTTTTCTGGCCTCAATCTGTCTTCATTTGATAACTAATTTTTTCCTTTTCCATCAATGAAGCTCTGTGTGACTACTCTACCTGCTAACTCAGCCCCTCTGGGAATGCATGCAATGAACTAAAATTAATCCATTCATCCAGTCAAGAAATATATACATGCATGTTTATTATGTGCCAAACACTGTGCTAAGCCTGAGGATAAAGGAGCAATGATAAAACAAGACAAAAATGCATGGTGTTTGCCAAAGGGAATCAGGACCAAAAAATAAAATCACACAAAGAGGCATATAATTACAACTGGTAATAAATGCTGGGAAAGCAAAAGTTAGGGTGTTCTAAGAACCCTGTGGCCCCAGCAGGAGAAAGAGGACCCGAGATCAGAGGATAAATACTCCAGATGGCAGGGTGCTGGGGTGGCTCAGTCAGTTAAGCATCTGACTTCAGCTCAGATCATGATCTCACATTTGTGAGTTCGAGCCCCATGTCAGGCTCTGTGCTGACAGCTCAGAGCCTGGAACCTGCTTCAGGTTCTGTGTCTCCCTCTCTCACTGTCCCTCCCCTGCTCATGCTCTGTCTCTCTCTCTCTCAAAAATAAAATGCTCCAGATGCCAACCACCTGTCTTCCTGGACTTTCTGGTATTGCCCACCCTTAGTGTCTCTGTTCCTGGGTTCTTGCCACTTCTGAGGAATCCTTGCTCTAGAATTAGGTCTCTTGCTACATGGGGTGGGCCCCCTCCCCTGAAATGCTGCCCCATCACTGTTATACCCCACTCAGCTCCATTGGACCACAATGGCCTCATCAGGACTGAGTTATAAGATCCTGACACTTGGGCTCTTAGCAATGGTCCTAATAAATGGGAACATTTCATTGTTTTTCAAAGATAAATTCTAAAAGCAAAACTAGTCCTATAAACTAGTGGAAATGGAACTTATCTGTCTATGGAAAGGAGAATCCTGAGGCAGCACAGGGCTGGTGCTATGGACTGAATGTTTATGTGCCTCCCAAGTTCACATGTTGAAGCCCTAACTCCCGAGTGTGATGAGTATTTGGAGATGCATCCTGGGAAGTACTTAGGTTTAGGTGAGGTCATGAGGGTGGAGCTCCCATACTGGCATTGGTGCTCTTAGAAGAAGAGACCCTCTCTCCGTCCTTCCCCCCCAGCATTCCTCCCCGTCATGTGAGGACACAGTGAGAAGGCATCTGTTTGCAAACAAGGAAGTAGGTCCTCCCCAGACACTGAATCTGCTAGCACCCTAATCTTGGACTTTCCAGTCTCCAGAACTGTGAGAAATTAATGCCTATTGTGTAAGCCACCCAATCTATGGCACTTTGTTATGGCAGCCTGAGCTGACTAACACAAGGGGATACTCAGAAGGCACTGTTGTAAGCATCACGAAACCTGCTCCCTGAATCGACCACTCTGTCACCTTGTGTCACTGCCTAGAGGTCACTGAAAAGGATTGATTTGCTTAGGTTTGGGGTGAGGCTCAGCTGTAGGTTAAGACTATCCGTTGAGCACATTTATTGGTTCTTTTTTGAAAGCCGAAAGGTTAGTGGTTTATTTTTTAGGCTGTTATCAAAAAGTTGCTTCTCTGTCAAAGCTCCCACTTCTGGATGCCAGGTACACTTTGTAAATTACCTGTGACAGCCCAGCATCTTGCCACACTAAGTCATCTGCTCTGGTTCTTGAATAACAAGCAAAGGAGCCAGCCAGGAAAGAGTCAGGGCTAAATATGGAAGGGAGTGGGTATAGAAAGGGAGAGAGCCGGGGAATGTGTGACTGTGTTTGTGGCTGTGAGTACATTTTTTTCTTGATTTTCTTTGTTTGGATTAATAACATTCTATTCAACTGAAATTAGTGTTTAGTGAATGATAATCATGGGTCAACCGCTTGGGTAGCTTCTCAAAATGAAATGATAAACAAGGTTGCCATAGTCTCAGCTTTCAAAGAACATAGAAGATTTCAGAGACAATACAGTGAAGCTTATAAATACCATAGGCCTGTTCAGTCTTAATGGCAGAATCCAAGAGGGGCACCCCACTCAGACATGGGAAATAGGGAAGGGCCAAGCCCAGAAGAAGGGTCATCTCTACGGGGGCTCTTGCTACCTAGTTGCAATGTTTAAATAGTAGTTGAATGATAGGAGGTTGATGGGCCATAATTTGCTTAAACACTCTCCAATTGTGGAAAATTTAGGTTCCTCTCCCCCTTTTTCTCTTTCTCTCTTTCTCCTCTATTATAAAAAATAATGTTATTAACTAACCTTAGCAAGTCATTAGTCACTACAGTGACCTCATTTCTTGCTTATCAAATGAGTGAGGCTCATGCCGGTGTAGCTAATCTAGGAGGAGAGCTCTACCATCACTAAAGTAATATGAAATGCAACTTTATGTAGGCGATTTCACATTGCAGATTATAAACAGGCGAAAACATACATCTCTGGACCACTTCTGACACATACGTATTTCTTTCCTTCAGTATTCACCCTATATACAAGGAGACTGAATTCATTCTAGATTCCATTTATGTAAACCACAATGATGGTAGTGTATTTTCATATGGTTTTATGAAAAAAATTATATAATGCATTCTAAGATCAAATATAAATGATTTTGGATTAGCTGCATTTTTAAAAGTATCTTTGCCATTGTTCATTGAGTAGAAATGGTTTGAGTATTATCTGTGGTTTGTATTATCTGTGCTTTTTCGCCACTGGGACATATAGTAATTGAAAGTTAGTACAGACTTTATGACTATGTTTTTGAATTGATCAAATCATCTTATGGTTGCTTTGTAAAGCTTAATTAATGCTTCTTAAATGCTTTAAGATCTTATTAAAGGCACAGAAAGAAAGTTTTATTCTGACTTCGAAAATATTAGGCTTCCACATTATATCTACAAAGAATATGAGGTTTCTTTTATGTCAAAATCTGCTAATGCAAAGTAGGAAAGGAAAGAATTAAGGAGATGATCCTGTCCAAAATAAAACATAAATGATGACATTTTCACTCTGCTCCTTTGTACAATGCATTGCCTAGGAGAATCATTCCTATCTTCAAAGCTCCTGTAATTTACATCTTAGAATTCATAATGCCTGGACTCATTGTGTGCCATGCTTACCAAAAGATGACCTCCAACATTCAATCAGAGAAGTTTCCTATGCAATTTACTCAAAGCCTGTAAGTATAAAGGGGGAAAAAAAATGGTATGCTAAAATACTCTTCCTGAATCCTTATGTAGTTCCCACTTGTATGAAAAATGTGAAATAAAGAGATTCCAATTTCTTTGTTAATAGTAGTCTCTTTAAACCAATGAAATGCATATTCTTCAACAATAAATTAAATTGGCTAGATTTGGTTATCACTTATGAACAAGAAATTATTTAATATTTTAAATTATTTGAAAAAATAGACCATTCTTCTACCTGGAATGGCTAAAAATCATAATAATAACAATTCCTTTTATTCATTCTATTCAGGATAAAGGCCTTTGTTGAAATGTTAGGCAACTATTTTGTTTTTGTCATATTCTTCTTTTGTATGTAAGGCATTCAACAGAACAATTGTTTAAAGAAATGACAGGAACATAATCTTTTGTAAAAAAAAAATCCTGGCTCATAACCATTTTGCTATGTAGATGTGTATGTAGTAAGAGCTTTTAAAAAGTTAATTAAAAACTGAATTGCTAAAAGGGATTCAAAATCATGATGGTGATTCAGGGATATTAAATGGGAACATTTTCAAGAGAGAAAACAATTAGTACCCAAAGGATTTTCACAGATCAAACTGTTTCTTATTTAAAATATCGTCCCCCCTACCACTCTCCAACACCCCCAAGATCCTCTCCAAGGCCCATCTAAGATGTCCCTTTTGCTCCATAATTTTTTTTTTTTTTTTTTTTTTGCAGACCTAAACAGTTAGTCACTCCCTTCTGAGAGCCAGGCCATGGACTGAGATACCAAGACCAATAGGGAACAGTCTGTGTTCTGCCCCTGAAATGGAGAAGGAAACCATAAATTAGACAGATTACAGTTGAACAAAGAAAATGTCGTTAGAACAGTATGATCAAGGGGGCTCTAGGCAAAAACAGGAACAAAAACAGGGTATCCACAAAACCCTCTCCATACTTTTACTGTATCCATTTATTGGTATTCAGGTCAACGTGAAAACTACGGATTTAGTTTCCTCTATGGACTAGGCACACCAAGCATCATCCTGGTTCTGACCCAAAGGTCACCCTTGCTATTATGTATGCAGAGCCCAGCACAGTCCCAACAAACATATAGTAGGAGCTTGATGAATTCTTATTGAGCAAACCACAAATAATGAATTACTGACAAACAGGAGAGGCTTTGAAAAGTGGAATGCAAAACCGTATTTGTTTGGATTTAACTGACATGGCTCAGGAAGTTGATGCATACCTGGATGCAAGGAACATGTCTTTTGGTCTTTCTTAATACTGTACCTATAACTTAGCAGTCACTTGAGAAAATGTAACTTTTTAAAGCTCCTTAATCTTGGTAACAATTGCAGAAAACCAAAGCAAAGTGAAAGAACCAGGAGACAGTTTGTAGGAGTTACTGTTCTCAGAGATTTAGCCTGAAAAATGAGAATTTAAGCATAAATTTTAATAATTTCGGGAAAATGTATATAGCAACCTTAACCATAATAGCTGAAGACAAGAAACAACCCAAATGTCTACCAATAGGATGATGGACAAGCAAACTGTAGTATCTTCATACCAAAATAAAAAGAAATAAGCTTCAGATGCAATGTAGCAACATGCATGAACCTCAAATACATTGACTGAAAAATGCCAGACACAAAAAAGTACATACTGATTGATCACATCTATATGAAGGTCAAGAAAAGGCAAAAATAATCTCTTGTGATAAAATCGTGGTTGCCTGGGAGGTTGGAGGAGAAACTTACTGGCAAAGAGCAAAGGGTACTTTCTGGGATGACTGAAACGTTTTATATCTTATATTGAGTGGTGATTACATGGCTACATACAACTGTCAAAATTCATTCAACCAAACCCTTAAGACCAGTGCATTGTATATAAATTGTACCACAACAATAGAAAAAGAATCTTAGATACATTGCACGTGTTCTAATTACGGTTTCCTTTTCAGAATTTTTATTTAAAATATAGTCTTAGAATCCTCACCTTTATCTTGCAGAAGTTTAAACATGCTTCTTAAAACCTGTATCATTTTTGTAAATTAGACCACACTCTATGAATATTATGAGTAAAATGTTTAGCGCAGATAAGATATGGCACAAAGCCAATTAATGATAGAGCCTTTTGCCATATCAGATTCTATTCAGATACTAAAGGGGCTTGGTTTGATATATTTCTGTTTCATGAATTAGTTCGGATGGCAGCAGCCTGTTCTCTCCTTTACAAGCACTCACAGATTACAGGAATATCTACAGGACATTGAGTTTCTACCCTTGGAGATGGCAAGGCTTTGTGTGCTGACTCATTCACACCCTCTCACCTGGCCCAGCACACATATTTGTAAGGCAGTCAGTGAGGGTTAGGGATTTAATCTGTGGTGACTGGAGCTGAAATTCTCGCTCACGAGGTGTATTTCACTGTATGGAAATGAGAGCTCTGACCTTGGCCTCATTAGCACTCTCTTCCAAACAGCTAAGTGAATCAGCCGCTGACACATGCCAATAATAAACTGAAAACATATTGGATTGATGGTGATATTAAGGTGCACGTCAGGCCATGCTTTTCCCTTCAAGCCCCTGGTGATAGAAAGCAAATTCTCAAGCTCTCTAACACTCAGGGCCATAGTTCTATCATCGCCACTGCCCTGCTTTTCGCCTCTGTGCCCCCAAACAGATACACAAATGGGAGGTGTGGCTTTTACTCCACAAAGCTTTATGAGATATGTCACAATACTTCATTTTGTTCCAAAATCAAAATACATCTCAGTAGAAGTCCTCATCTTATTGGGCATCCCCATGTTGTACAAAAGCTCCTGGGAACTTACCTAGATCACATCACTTGGACCAAGCCCTCTTGTCTTCAACCCATACCAATCCCCGCCCATGTGTTCATTGTCCGAGCACACCCAGTCCCTGCAGTTCAGAAAGCTGTGCAAGTTTGGCACACAACTCTTTGCTAGAGCTGAAAGGCCCAGAGGCTAAAGGTCAGGCTCTCCAATGACACCACATAGCCATTCCCCTCCAAGTTCTTCCTCAGGATCCTTCAAGGAATCTGGGTGTAGATCTCTACAATGCAAAGAACCTGAAGACTACCATTCTTTTTCAGTCTTAAAAAGTCTCTTTTAGGGGCACCTGGGTGGCTCAGTTGGTTAAGCATCTGACTTCAGCTCAGGTCATGATCTCATGGTTCGTGGGTTCGAGTCCTGCATCGGGCTCTGTGCTGACAGCTAGCTCAGAGCCTGGAGCCTGCTTCGGATTCTGTGTCTCCCCCCTCTCTCTGATCCTCCCCTGTTCGTGCTGTTTCTCTCAGAAATAAAGAAAACATTTTTAAAAAGTTTTAAAAAGTCTCTTTTATTCCTCTTGTGATAGGGATTGGAAAGGAGGAAAAGAAGAAAGAAAAATTAAACAAAAATATTTAAGTTAAGATTTCAATTATGTAAACATATGTACATCTCCTAATCACATCACCTGTTTTGGTATACCAATCCATACGCTGGTTTCCATTTGAAACTCTGTTGTAGATCAGCTGTGAGAACTCAGACAAGTTACCTGACTACAGAAAACCTCACTGTCTTCATCCGCACAATGGGAATGTAACTTAGCCTGACTATTTTACACATCTATGATAAGAACGGAAGTAAACAGCAATGACCTTGGACCATTTACAGAGTCTATTTTCCATTATTAATTCATGTATCTTCCATATAATTCTTAAACGTTGTGACAGTGTTGGGGTGCCTGTGTGGCTCAGTCCGTTAAGCGTCTGACTTCGGCTCAGTCATGATCTCATAGTTCGTGAGTTCAAGCCCCACATCAAGCTCACTGCTGTCAGCAGACCCTGCTTTAAATCGTCCAACCCCCTCTCTTTGTCCCCCTCCCCCACCTGTGCTCGTTCTCTTTCCCTCTCTCTCTCAAAAATAAACATTAAAAAAATGTTTTAAAGATGTGACAGTGTTTTATCATGAGCAATGAATGGTACAAAAGTCATATGATGTCCTTTTTAAATGAAGACCCCAGTGATCATATCTTGATATATTTTTGAAAGTTTCTTCCATGGCTGCTCCCAGCCACCATTTTATATGTCACATATCCCCACATTTTATTAATTGTGGAGAATTTTACTCAAATTATTTTCCCATTATCTCCCAGGCCCCATATTCTGGATCATACTGGAACATTCTCCCCCAAGTATAAGATAATTCCATATACCTTGCACCAACTATAACCAAAAACAGTTTTCACCAAGTGGTCAGCCTCTGTATTTTGGATGCAGCACATAACATATTCTAAGCATACTTCTCTGGCCAGTTCAGTGTTTAACCCATATGCAACCAGAGTTGAGTGGTGACAATGTAAAAGAAGGCTCAACTAGTCCAGCATGTAGACCGTAAACTAGTCCAGGCTAGTTATGCTGCTACCTGGGATGTAGGACTCAGCAGATCCAGTAGCACTGGGGGTTTCCTTGGAAAATAGGGATGCTGTATGGAGCCCATGGCAAACCCCCAAAATGATGACCAGGGTGCATCCCCTGAGGGTTTGAATTTAAGTGGTGCCCTCTTTTGCCAGATGACTACTCTCCTTTCTAACTGGACATTATAGAGAACAAAACTCTGGCCTTATGGCTTGAGCTGCCCATGACTGACTTGGTACTACCTGATTCATTAGGCTGCACGGTTAGGCACACACAGAAACACTCCATCGCCAAGTAGAAATGGCATGTGCAATATCAGACTTCAGCATCTCAAAGGAACAAGAAAGCTGTATGTGCTGATGGCTCAGGCTTGTAGCACACCCCTCTGCTATTTATCTATCTTCCTGTCAACCAATGCTAGATTTTTATAGAGATGTCCCTGTGAACAAATGATGGAGAAATGGTCTGGTTTACAGATGTTTCTTCAATATACTGGCAAATGAAGAATAGAGCTTTATAGCCATCATTAGGAGTATGCTTTAAAAAACAAACAAAAAAACACTAGGGAAGAAAAATCTCTCAGTGGGTAGAACTTTAAGTAATATATCTCACTGTCTACTTTGACTGGACTGAGCAACAGCCCAAGATATGGATAAGCCTACATTGATTCATGGGTAATAACTAATGGTTTAGCTGGATCATCAGGGACTTGGAAAGAAAGGATCAGAAGACTGTCTGCAAAGCAGTATGTAGGTGGGCCTCTCAAATTTGGCATAAAGCATGAAGATATTTATGTGAATTTTAATTACATGAATCTCCACAAAGGCATCTACTGCAGACAAAGTTCTCAATAATCAGGTTAAAAAGAGAGCCTATCTGTCTGTTTCTTTCTCCAAACACTCAGGTTGTTGGTCAATAGGTTCATGTACATAAAACATGGCAGCAGGAATGGAGGCCACATTTGGGCCCAACAACATGGACTTCCCATTACTAGTTGTGATTTGGTAACCACCACTATTCAGTGCTCAAGCTGATAATAGCAGAAGTATAAAAGCAGCATAAAATGTGTCAGAAGTCATTTCTGGATCCAATTATGGCACCATTTGAGGGGGAAGGGAGACGATTCAGCTACCCACTACACCGCACCCCTTCCATAACAGAAGGGCTACAATTGTCTTCACTGGCATCGGCATTTGTTCTAAATACTGATTTGTCTTCTCTGCTTGCAATACTTTTGTGAACATGCCATCTGTGTTCTTATGGATTACCTTTTCTACCTTCATGAATTCCATACAAATTGCTTGAGACTCAGCAACACATTTCGCAGCTAAAAAAAAAAAAAAAGTATAGCCATGGGTTCATGCCCATGGAAGTCACTGGCCTTACTACTAAAACCTACTTAAGTACTTAAGCAGCTGGCTTAAGACAAGGGTGGCATGGCCTCCTAAAGATTCAGCTATGGCTCTAGTTGAGAGAGCATCCTCTAAAGCGGCATCCCTCTCCTATAGGATGCAATATATGCTCTAAACCAAGGACAAATATATGGTGTTTTTCTCCCACAGTTACAATCTATGAATCTGGAAATAAAGAGGTAAAAATCACCATAGTTCCTCTGTTACCCCTAATAATTTACAGAATTTTTGCTTCCGATTCCCACAAATGTGTGTAATGAGCACTCATTAGAGAGCTTAGTTACAAAAGGAAAAATGACTATTTGAATTGGCAATTAAGATAGCTATCTGGCAAGTTGGGTTTCTCCATGTCACTGAACTGATGGACAAAGGAAGAGTTACTATACATGGTTGTAGTGATAGATCCTGTTGACCTCTATTGCTTGCTGCACAACGCTGACAGAGAAGACGAGGTTTAGACTTGAGAGGATTCTCTAAAGTATCTCTTAGTAATTTATTATGTTCAAAAAAGACAGGAGGCGCTAGGGGTGAGGGGGTGGGGAGAGGCTAGGAGAGAGAAGAGACTTGTTTCCTGCCTCCAGCAGCTTTCAGCACCTCGCAGCACAGATCTTAGCACAGATGGCCAAGACCATAGCATCTGTGGGCACCCATGACATCCATGGAGAAGCCCCTCAGGGGTCTGGATGCCAGCATGAGATGCCCTTAGCGGTCTGAGCACAACTGCATGGCAGTTCTCAGCTTGCTGGGTGCAGCTAAGTAGTGACTCCTTCCCACACCCCACTCTGAAGTGGCAGCTCCTCAGCTCAGCTCCGTGGTTCTGGTATCTCTGCCTTTTCCTTTTTGTTCTCCCATCTGAAGGGTGGCAGCTCCTTCCAACTTAATAATTTCCAGGTTAGCTCACCATCCTGGCTTTATTTTTTTTTTTTTTTTATCCCTTTCTTCGAGGCTATTAATTCCTTGTATTGAATTCCCTCTGTTTAAAATACATAGTGTGGTTTCTGTTTTCCTAACTGGACCTTTACAGATACTAACACATATTCTATAAGTTGATTAATAAAATATCATAAAACACATAGCCAAAATAAAAAGATTCCATGTTTTTTAATATCTTCTACTGTTTTGAGTTTTAAAGAACTTTAAACCTCCTCCAGAACCCAAGCTTTTTCTGTCCCTGGATCGTATGAAGCTTCAGTTTCCCTTGGGGGTCACATAACTCTATGTCAGTCTACCAAGAGGCATTTTGCCCAGCTTCTAGTCTTCTTCCCCCAAACACAGAAACAGGATAGATGGCCCCTCCTAGAGTGCTGAGAGCAGAGACAAAACACATTATTTAGATGTCAATGTGAGGAAATCAAAACAATGGCTTTTTACAAAAATTGCAGTCTCAGCATGTGCCCATTTCACAGAATGTTTTCTACTTCTCAGTTCATGTGCTATAAAAACATAGTGATCCACTTCCTGTCTTTTGGCAGAGGGGTCATATGGGTCAATCTTTAGGCTGGCATGTGAACTTCCTGGTTCTATCAAATGCCATAATGAGAATGAGGACGTAAGTAGATATGTGTGCCAGAGGGGACATTTTTTAAAGGACTGGCTCCTGGGGCACCTGGGTGGCTCAGTCGGTTAAGCGTCCAACTTTGGCTCAGGTCAGATCTCATGGTTCATGGGTTCGAGCCCCGCATCAGGCTCTGTGCTGACAGCTCAGAGCCTGGAGCCTGTTTCAGAGTCTGTGTCTCCCTCTCTCTCTACCCCTCCCCCACTCGTGCTCTGTCTGTCTCAAAAATAAATAAACTATTAAAAATTAAAAAAAAAAAGGACTGGCTCCTAAGAAAAACAATCTTCCCTGGGAACATGACATTTACAGGCTACGTAAACACTCTGCACAAGTGAGGTAGTTTCGGTATGAAACAGTGAACAGGACAGTAATGTGCTCCTCCTTTGCTTTTC
This sequence comes from Proteles cristata cristata, assembly GCA_017311185.1. Taxonomy (NCBI): domain Eukaryota; kingdom Metazoa; phylum Chordata; class Mammalia; order Carnivora; family Hyaenidae; genus Proteles; species Proteles cristata. The sequence continues at coordinate 568,792 of JAESUZ010002841.1, forward strand.
ATTTTATTTCTGTGACCCACCTGCAATCAGTGTCTGTACATAAAGACATGAGGTAGGTTTCCATTTGGGAGATCTTTGTAAGCTGAGGTGAAAGAGGGCCTCTAGAACAAAGTCAGGGTTTCCACTTCCACAAGGCATTGGAATTCTTATTGTGGATAAAAAACCAAGGGGTGAACTTTCTAGAAATATGTTTTTCTTTTTTTTCATTAAAAAATTTTTTTTAGTTTCTATCTATTTGTTTTAAGAGAGAGTGTGTGTGTGAGCAGGTAGGCAGAGAGAGAGAGAGAGAGAGAGAGAGAGAATCCCAAGCAGGCTCCACATTGTCAGCACAGAGCCTGAACTGTGAGATCATGACCTGAGCTGAAATCAAGAGTTGGATGCTTAATGGACTGAGCCACCCAGTCACCCCTAGAAATACGGTTTTCTATCACTCATTCAGTTCATCTCACAGAGGCAGAGAAGGCAACTTGCCATTGTACTAAGAGATCAGGACTAGGGTTTAGTGTCATCCTACCTTCTACAGATGAGCAAAAAGCACATACAAGTTGATGAGTTCTTTCACACGGCCATCATGGGCCTCCCCCACCCAATTCTTATGTTAAAGAGGTTCTGAGCCTCACCTACTTTGAGTCACATCACTTGATACCAGCTTGACTAATTGTCAGGCTATAGGAAAAAGAGTGGACAGGGGAAAATAATTCAGCCATTTAAAAATATTTTTATGTGCAAAGGAGACAATGGTATCATTCTGAATGTGAATTGCTGTTTATTATAAGAATAGTCATTTTAGCTGTTGCTCTACAGATGAGATAGAAGAGGAAAACACATGGGAATATGGAGAAAGGGTTCTATTGTTTCCTGGAGGGTTAGTCTTTCTAGAAGTGCTTTGCCTAAATCTTCTTCTTGATCCAAACCACAGGGACATAATAAACTGACCCACTGAGAGTGGAAATTTATGGCTGGAGAAAACAAAAAGAATCTTTGGAACCCAATAGAAATATCCCTTCTTCTAGGGAGAATTAATTTCTCTTTCTCTGTACTCCAATGTTCACATTGGTTGTAATTATTTGCTTAGATCTGTCTCTTTGCTGGAAGGCAGGAAACATGTCTTACTCACCTTGGTGTTTGCTCAGCATTAGCCAGTGCCTGGCACAAAAGGTTCAATGAGTGTCTGCAGCCATGATTGAGCAAAGGAGGCATGCTTGGAAACTAGGTCTTACATTAGCCTCAGGAATGAAATGCCCAGATATTCAGAATGAAATTGTTGACAGAGGCTGGTTTAAAACATTCTTAAAGCACATTTCACAAAGTTTCAGGATTTTAGCAATAAGGTTAGGAATGATAAAGGACTTGGAGGCCCCAGATCAAGAACATGATGAAGGAAGGGGGAAAACGGAATGGTTTCTTGCTGACCTGATATGTCCCATGTCCCCAAGACCTTACCTCTAAAAGCCATCTTTCACCTCCCTCATTTGGAGCCTTAGAATGTCAACTGCGAAGATGTGCATGATTCTGTGTATGTACACACATATATTGCACATTTTTTGTGCCAAATATAATGTCTTTCCTCTCAAGGAGTCAGTCTTCAGGTAATGAAAAATATTTCTCAACGTAGTTACCAGCAAAAACAAAACTCCAAGAAGTAAACAGTGGAGGAAAAAAGGAGAGTAGTTGAAATCTTGAAGCAACGCCCATTCAAAATGATTGACTCTTGTCTAAAAAAAAGAAACCCTCTTTTATTTTTCTGGATATGTGGAGGGCTATCATAGTCAGCCTGGAGGCTGCTTTTCCACATTGTACCCGTCAGTCTCGTGATACTAACCAGACCTGGGACTCAAGACCCCACAACCAGCAAGCAACTGAAGTGCTACCTGAACATTCGAGATCACTCCAATTTATGTTCCCTTTCCTCAGGACAGGCATCTGCTTTAGTTGTGATCATATCCTTGCCAGCTTCTCCCTCAGGCGTTAGAGTTCTGCGCCTATTAGAGCCTTCTACGATGGTGACCAGGCTGCCTGACATCAAAGTACCATCCTCTCTGGATTCTCTATTCTTCATCCTGTTGCCTGTACCTGTCCAAGCTAATGCACAGAAGAGATCAAGAAAACTAGTCCACTTATGAACAGTAGATTAAACAAAAAAGCATAAATAAGATGGTGGCCAATCAAATCCAGCACTGGATTGAAAGGATACACAAAAGATGAGTAATTATAAAATGGATGACACAGACTGCAACACCAGAAAGCACTGATCAGTCTTGCCATCACTAAAAGTAGGACGAGACTGATGTATGCCTCCTACTGTGGTACAAAATCAAGGAAACGGCACCACCTCTGAAATATTCTTACCTAAAAATAGAACTTTAGTCTAAACAAGCCTCAGGTCGAACTCCAAGTTATAGGAAATGTAGGGGAGACTTGTCAAATATCTTACTGGAATTAAAAACCATAGTATTGGGGCACTTGGGTGGCTCGGTCGGTTAAGTGTCCGACTTCGGCTCAGGTCATGATCTCACATTCGTGGGTTCGAGCCCCGCATTGGGCTCTGTGCTGACAGCTCAGAGTCTGGAGCCTGCTTGGGATTCTGTGTCTCCTTCTCTCTCTGCCTCTCCCCAACTCATGCTCTGTCTCTCTCTCTCTCAAAAAATAAATAAACATAAATGTAAAAAAAAAAAACAAACAAAACAGTGTTTACAGTGTTCCCAGTATACTAATGTTATCAGAAATAAAATCAGAGACCCTATTGAAAATAGTGTTTATATTAACCATCTTGAACTGCCCTAAGATAATTAAGTGATAGCAATTGTATTTTTATATAATTTCTATTTTACAACTCTGTATATATATTATAAATATATATGTATGTCAGGAAGTCTGAGAAAATACAAAAATGAAAGCCGCTTTTACATGGCAGGAGCTTCAGGAATTTATTCCTTTCAGTGTTGTGATGATGTTATAAAAATAAGAAACTATGTAGTACATTTTAGAATGATTTGTATCCAAAGTTAATTAAATTGTTAAAATTCCAGTAAAAGAGGTGGCTCCAGTTTTCATACACACAGGTAGTCACTAATGCAGTACTTCATGATACTATTTTCTTGAAAGAATGAGAGATAAACCCATAATTTTCTTAATCAAATACTGAACAAATTATTAGGAAATGGGATTAAGTTTTATTGTGAACTATGTTGCTAAAATTCTAATTGTACCCTGTACTCATACTTCTAATGTACCCTGTACTGATAGTTTTGAAGTACTAAAAAGGCAAAAAACAAAAAACAAAAAACAAAAAAAAACCTAAAAGGATGTGGATTCCACAAACAACCTCCTAAATTGCATGTTCTCTGAAATTCTGTCATTGAGCCTGACACTTCAGTTCCATTTGTAAATCAGATTGAGCTTCTCTTTGTGAGTAGATTTGGTGTATTTCCAGCCTAATTATTAAATTTGCATGGTAGATATAAATGTGCTTACAAAAGGGCATTCCCTAAGAAAAGTTAAAGTTTTATAATTAACCTTTAAAAATAAGCCCCAGAGATCGCTGGAGGCACAGTACACAGGCTTCAGGCCTCATTCAAACTAACACCCCCAATTAGCACGAAGACCACTGTGACTTCAGAGGGAGCTTGGCCTAATGAAGGTCAGATGGACTGCATGGTAAATGAAGTGCAGGAGTATTATTTAGCATTTAGGATGATGACTTTCCTCCTACATTCGTTTCCTGCATCCTTGAAAATACAAAACTATCTTTAAAATGCTCATTTTCCAAGTGACCAGGGTAGACTTGATATGAGATGATCTTTGACTGGTGTGACCTGACAGTTGTGTGATACTATGTTCTACATTCTTCTTCTAATAATAGAAATACTTGGGTCCAAGTTCTCATATTATCTAAATTAACATATCTAAGTTCTGCATAAGCTGTTGCACTGCTATTTTAGAAGAAAAGGTTTTACCCGATGTTTTCTCATCTCTTTGACATAGGTCCCAAACCACTGACTGAAGAAATATATAATTTTGAAAGTAAACTTTATAATACTGAAAGTTTCAACTTGAGCCAAGTTTTGAAATACCATAAGACTTACATTAATAATAGTATCGTTTATTCATTTAATTCCAGTTAATTCAAGAGCTACCTGATATATCAAAGAGCCTAACAAACTGCCATTTTTAAAGTATTCTTACAAAATTTTTGATACATGTTACATTATACAATTTTAGAAACTCAAAGAAAAGCAGAACATTTAGCCTGCACTTCTGTGTTTTATTTTTTTCTGTAAAAAAATCTAAAGTAGAGGGGGAGATGCTACTCCAAATGATAGGATATTCTTTAGGTTGTTTTAGGGAGTTTCTGTTTCCTGCCAATCTAAAATTTATTAGAGGAAAAGAAAATGGACACACAAACTACCGTGAATGGAACCCAGTGTTAATATCAATAAATCCTTTTGGAGTGGAATGATTATATCTATTGTCAAGTTGTTCACATTTAATTTCTAGTCACAAAGCTTGAGATAAATAGTCCTTTTCTATTGTGTGCTAGCCTTCCTAGAAGGATCTTTTCAGAGTCTATAGTTGTATCCATGCTCCTTCTTTCCTGAGCTCCAGATCCTATTTCTACCTGCTACCTGATCATTTCCATCTGAATTACCTAAATATCATGTACAAACCTAGCACTCATTTTCCCAACCCTACACCCAACCACTCCTTCCTCTGAACTCCTGCAAACTCAGGAAATAGCACTGCCATCCACACAGTCACAAGGTCATGACGGATAGAAATTTTCTCTGGTTGCCCGTGCTTATTTAATTAGACACCAAGTCCCATGACACATTCTTCAAATTACCAACGGCTTTGTCGTATTCAAGTTATCCTTTCCCCCCAAGAATACTATGTTAAAGGACTCCAAACAGACTTTCTTTCTGATCAACATGAAATAACAATAACTGAATTTATCTTCCCTCCCAAAACAACTGCACAACTGAACAGATACATGAAACAATGGTTCCTAAAACCCTGGTGGTCAGGCAACAAAGAACAGTGATTCTTGTGAGATGGGAAACAAACAAGGTTAGCCTCGTGATCGCCCTAGCTTGGTGCCTAGAAAAAGTTTCCAGGTTTGGCGCAGGAAAGGGAAAATCAAGCAGAGCCTGACTCTCTCCCTGAGTTGCAGGCAGAGCTGTGAGTGGGAGAAAGCTGAAGCATCTAGGATTCACAGGGCAGATTACCAGAGGGAAAAGAACTGGACACCTGTAGAGTGACGCTTGGTGTTTAGCTGAGTGCTAATCGATGCATGCAGGTGTGGGAACTACCTGAGGCCAGGTGGGAATAAAAATGAAACTGAAAATATTAAAGGGAACAATATCCTAATCTCATGCGGCATGAAAAAATTGCCTGTTCCTGCTAGCCAAACTAGAAAACCTTATCATTCAGGTTATCACCTTATCATTCAGTTAGAGTACTTAAAAGAGGTTAGCACCAGTAAAAGGGAGAAATTCATCCTAGACAAAACATTGCTTTGGTCTGCTTAACAAAGGTTTAAAGCCAGACACAAAAGGACACTGTTGGGGTGCCTGGGTGGCTCAGCTGATTAGGCATCAGACTTCAGCTCAGGTCACAATCTCATAATTTTAAGTTCAAGCCTGACATCAGGCTCTGACAGTTCAGAGACTGGAGTCTGCTTCAGAGTCTCTGTCTCCCTCTCTCTCTGCCCCTCCCCTGCTCATGCTCTGTGTCTCTGTCCTCAAAAATAAATAAATATTAAAAAAAAAAAAAAAAGGACCTACTGTTTCCATTCCAAGAGATTTAGGCACAACCCAAAACAGAGCTCAAGGATATTTATAGGAATAGGGGTACCTGGGTGGCTCGGTCAGTTAAGTGTCTGACTTCAGCTCAGGTCATAGTCTCATGGTCCATGGGTTGGAGCCCCGCATTGGGCTCTGTGCAGACAGATCAGAGCCTGGAGCCTGCTTCAGATAATGTGTCTCCCTCTCTCTCTCCCTTCCCTCGCTTGAATTCTCTCTCTCTCTCTCTCTCAAAAATAAATAAACAAGAAAAAATTTTTTAAAAAAGACTATTTATAGGAATATAAAAATACCCAATGAGATAAAAATCACGTGTCTAGCATCCAACCAAAATTTACAAGGCAAAAAGTGAAGCAGGAAAACGTGACCCATGATGACTAGAACAGTTGATCAAAATGGACTCGCAATTCACATAGTACAGATGACATATTTAGTGAATAAGGATGTTAACACAGTTATTATGCCTGTATTCTATGTGTTCAAGAAGCTATAGGAAAGATTCAGTGTGCTAACTAGAGACAGGGAATCTACAGACTCCAGCTGAAGCTCTAGGGATAGAAACTGAATTGTCTAAGATGAAAAATGTTCTAGATGGAACTGATGGCAGCTTACACATCGCAGAAGAAAATACTGATGAATTTAAGTACAAAACAAAATTAAAAACTGTCCAAATGAAAAAGAGTGAGATTTTTTTTTTAATCCGAAAAAAATAAAAAGAGCATCACCGAGCTGTGGGGGAACTTCAAGAGATCTAACATGCCTGTGATTGGGATTCCCAAAGGAAAGGAGGAGGGGCAGAAAATATCTGAAGTCATATTGTAATAATGGGTACAATTTTTCCAAATTTGATGAAAACTATCAACCCACAGATCCAAAAACTGAAAAGACACATGAATAAAACCACAATTTTCATAATGTAATTACCTAAAACCAGTGATGATTACAACATCTTAAAAACAGCCAGTGACAAAAGACACATTTCATGCAGAAAAACAAAATACAAAGGAAAGCAGATTTCTTGTTGGAGACAACACAATCTAGAAGATAAAGTACTGTAAGGAAACAAAGTTGTCAACATAAACTACTTCAGCAGTGAAAATACCTTTCAAAAAAGCGAAGGCAAATAGAGGCTTTTTCAAACTCAAAAAAAAAAAAAAGGTTTAAAATTTACTCTCAGCCAACTTGCACTACCACAAATGTTAAAAGAGGTATTGCAACAAGAAAGAAAATAATCATATATGGAAATAAATGTCTACACAAAGAAATGAAGAGCACCAGAAATGGAAAGTGTGAAGTATACAGACATTTTTGTCACATTTTAAAAGTATCTCTAAAAGATAACTGATTGTTTAAAGCAAAAACAATCACACAGTGTACTGTGAGTGTAAATATATGGAGGCCTTAAATGTCTGGCCTCAAAGCACGGAGGCTGGGAAGGGAGAAGTGGAGGTCTACTGTGGGGAGGTTTGCCTACTCTATGTGAAGTGGGATAATATCACTCGAAGGTAGGCGATGATAAGTTACGTGTAGTACACTACCCATAAAGAAACCACGTAAATAACCTAACAGAGGAATACGGCCAACAAGCCCATAAAAAAGATAAAATGAAGCCATAAAAAATACTCAGTGAATTCAAAGAAGGCAGCAAAAAGGGAACCAAAAACGGATAACAGTGGGTTTCAAGTTTGGTTCATTTTTCTTCCCAGCAAAGACCCGTGTGTGTGTGTGTGTGTGTGTGTGTGTGGTGAACCTTATGTTTATGGCCAAGCAGAATAGAATAAGCAGATACAAGTAAGAGTGCTATGGTTGAGGTGGGAGTGGCGGCGAAGAGCCCTCCCAGCGCATGCCCCGTATGGCTGAGGAAGGGCCTCTCCGGGAGCACCTCTGTGTGTTGTGCTCCCACCCTGGAAAGCCTTCTTTCCCAGACGGATCCCTGAGGATAAAAAGACTAAGTGACACACACAGTTACAGACTTGGGACCGAACACTAGGTGCTTTCACTCACAACTAACTCCACCATGCTGCTGAGGATAGAAAAACACGGGAGGCACACGCACACTGTCAATTGTTAAAGCAGAGTGAAGAAAGTCAGAAAAGCATATTATGCATATCTTGACAAACCTAACCATTAAATCTTTTCTTTTTAACCTAAGATGAAAGCATGTATTAGGTATTTGATCTAGTATTTCCACTAATGCTCATTAGCATTTGTTTTCCTCAATCTGAATGGGCCTTTTTTAAGTCTATACATACAGACAACCCAGGCAATGAGCTTCAGATATGCTGAATCTGAAATAAAAACAACTTACTAGTTTCCGTGAATAAAAACGCCACACCCTGCAAGTACTGCCAAATCAGCTAAAGGCTGAGGGAATATATCATTCTTCCGAAGAGGGCTTTTTCTCCCTTTTATTTTTCTAATGGTGCAAAGAGGGTGTAAATATATTCCGAAACAATGACCTTCCTCATAGCATATTGAAATCAAATGTTCCATTTTCAATCTGTTTCAGGTTTAAAGTAATAGTAAAGAAAACCAAATGATATAAGGGACACACTTTCAAATAACGTGATGGATTTATTTCATTATGACACGAGTCCTAAAATCAAACACAGCCAAATGTACTGCAGAACTGTGCTTTAAGCTTCAGTGGACGGTTCCCTGAACTATAGTAGTAGGAATCAGGTCTCTAGGTAAACATTTAAGTGTTGAGCTGCAAGGAGCATTTCGTGAACACAGGTACAGCTTAGGATGGCAGCAGAGCCACACGTGTGTACAGGGAAGCTGTCATTCCCCAAGGACAAGAATAGTCTAGGGTTCTGACCAGTGTCAACATTTCATTTAAAGCCAATACTTGCAAATGGTCAGGCTCCTGCGTGGTGTCTTACTGCTTCATTTCTGAGGCTGTCATTGAGTTCCATGGTTATGTAGCAGGAAATATTACATAGATTTCTTTAGTAGAGCAGGCGAAATGACTATAAAAAATATTATCAACTTTTTAAACTAAAATTAAAAATTGTAATCACTATGTAAAGGGTCTCTTTTAAAACTCTCCAATCCACTATTGCTTCTGCCCAAACCAAGATTATTTGGAAGCATAAATCCAGTGGAATGCAAAATCAATGATGTCAATGAGCTTATTTGGCTTTCCAGCATTTGTGAGGGTATGAAACCTAGTCCTGTGTTTCAATTACTTTTCTAAAAATGCATATTTAAGTGTGAAAATGTTGAAGAATCAGTAATATCGAAGTGGAAAAAATAAAATATTGGTTTTCAAAATAAAGCTGTTAAGCAAATAAATCATTTGCATGATTCAGACTTAATATTACTAGAAACAAGGTTTATTACTCGACTTTTTATGGGCAAAGCTTTCCTAGCTCCTCTCCTTCAGATCAGTAGAGAACACATTTCTCATGCCTCTGTTTTGAAAATAATCTTTTTTTAATGTTTATTTTTCAAAGAGAAAGACATACTACAAATAGGGAAGGGACAGAGAGAGAGCGAGACACATATTCCAAAGCAGCTCCAGGCTCTGAGCTGTTAGCACAGAGCCCAATGACAGGCTCAAACCCACAAACTGTGAGATCATGACCCGAGCCAAAGTCAGACGCTTAACTGACTGAGCCACCCAGGCACCTCTGTTTTGAAAAGAATCTTCAAAATTTAAAAGAGTGCAAATCTCTTGAAATCCATAAAGTACCATAGAAAGCATTAAAGTATGGTTAAAGCTATTAAGTCTTTAATACAAGGATTGCTTGGACATCCTATCAATATTCATGAAAACATGGAACTATAAGAGAAACTTAGTCATCTATCTTCAGGTAGGTGAATGTCTAAACCTCTTACCTCTCAGTGGAGATGAGAGATGGAATACAGAATAAGCTCAGAACATCCTTCAAAGGCTGCACATTCCCTCTCTCTATCAGATGAGGAACAGGGGAAATGTGAATGCTTGGAAACACTCCCTGGCTTAATCAGAATGTCAGTTCCCTGACCCTGTTAAATCCATTCCAAAGAATTCTGGTCTAACCATCTTTACAATGATCTCTGCAAGTAAAGTTTCAATAACAATAATGCTAACAACAAAATAATGACAATGTCTTACACCAAATGCCACTTTGCTATTTATAAAGCCCTTTCATTTAATTACCTCATTTGAGCCTCACAACAGCTCTATGAAGTAGTTATGGTTGATATTATCACTCCTACTCACAGCTGACAAAAATGAGGGTCAAAGAACCGAGGTGGTGTCCCCAGCTTCAGCTGTCTATGCTTGAGCTCGAGCTAAAATTGAAGGTTATCTGATGCTTGGCTTGACTCTCTTTCCTGCACAATACAATGTCTGATGCCATAATGAGATGATGCTCCCTAAATTTAAAAACAAAACAAAACAAAACAAAAATGCTCTGACTTAAATGCAGGTCCACTTCTTTAGTTCCTTCTCCTATCATTCTAACTTCTGGGTTAAGACTTCTAAAAACATGTGAAAGGAATCAAAAGAAAGAATTTCTCTCTCCTACCACAGAAAATGTGAACAAAATATAGATTTAAGAACACTATTAGGCAGCCAAGCAAAGAAAGGGGTGTAACCTGATGCCATTTTTCAAAATTTAATGGCTGGGGAAAGAAAGAGAAGATTCTGAGAGAAACAAGAGAGAGCTGGTCTAACTTCGTTATTAACCCTAAGATCAGACCTTGAAAGTTATATTAGCTTCATAAAGTAAATAAAGGAGAAAGTACTCAGCTTCAAACCCTTCCTCAGAGAGGAAATCACATTGGGTTCAGTGGGAATCAAGTTAAGAAGCCTTCCACACCATAACAGAGGCAGGACGGGATAGAAGTAACCAAGCAAGAACAGGAAGAAAATAAATATCTTGAAAACTCTGAAAACATAATATAGGGGAAGAAGGAAGAATGAAAAGGAGGGAGAAATGACAAAAAAAAAAAAACCTAGGAAAAAACCCATTAACATTTGCTTCATGCCGTAGCATAAATCAAGAAGAATGTGAACTCATTACTTAATATTAAGTATAAGCCCAAAGATGATGAGACAGTAGAATGAGAGTAAAAGGCAGACTTGACCAAGCATTATCATCATAGGACTAATTGATAGAGATGACAAGGAAGACTAGGCACCGTTGAATATGAAATTATAAAAGACAAACCACAAATTCAATTAGGATAATGCTAATGTAGAAAAAAAATATTAAAATCTCATATAATGGTAATTGGTATCTCCATGCTACAGAAACTAGAAAGGAAGCAGAAGATGTGATGAAAGATCAAGTAGCAAAAAATCCTGAATCCCACACCCCAAGAGAAAGGAAAAAACTGGATATGCAAATCAGTTTTGAGACTATTTGAAACAGAAGGCTCAATACAGACATTACCTAGGTTAGCTATTGAACATAGGAATGCTCATCTAAGAATGGCTTAGATGTCTAGGAAAGCATATCACCACTATGATGGTTAATTTTATGTGACAACTTGACTGGACCATGGTGTGTCCAGATATTTGGCTAAACGTCACTCCGGTTGTGTCTGTGAGGGAGTTTCTGGATGAGATTAACAGTTGAATTGGTAGGTTGTGTGTCTCATCCAATCAGTTGAAGGCCTAAACAGAATGAAAAGGCTGAGTAAGAGGGAATTCCCCCTGCCTGGCCACTGAGCAGAAACATTCATTTTTTCCAGCACGTGGACTTCGACTGAAGCATTAGCTCTTGGATGTCGAGGCCACTCACTGTCTTTCAGACTGGGCTACACCATCAGATCTCCCGCTTCTTAGGTCTTCAGTCGTAGGTCTTCAGTCTGGAACTACACATCTGCTCTTGTGGGTCTCCAGTTAGCTGACTACAGATCTGGGGATTTCTCAGACTCCACCATCACATCAGCCAAATTCCTTGTAATAAACCTCTGGGCAAACATCCTGCATGTAGGATGATGGGCACACGCGCGTACATACATTATTGGTTCTGTTTCTCTGAAAATCTAACTAACACATCTACAAAGATGAAAAATATCAGACTGGCCTCATCTCATATGTCTTCACGATAACATGCAACAGCAGAAAACTAGAGAAATAGCCACAACAATCTAGTGAAAAGAAACTGACTCAGGAGCATTGATTCAGTCATGATACCTTTCTAGTATAAAAACAACAGATTTTTTCGAACATGAAAGAGCCAGGGAATACGATGCCAATGCGCTCCTTTTGAAAAAAATATCTGACAATGAAATCCAAACAAAGAAGAGATGAATCAAAGTAAAGATCAAAGAAACTATAGTACAAAGACTGGTGGGGAAGAACACTTCCATTTAAACAAAGTTATACTAAAACAATAGAATTATAATTACAGATTATAAATCTGGATAATTTGAAATTAATAATTGCATTTGGGAGATGGGCAAAGGGGAGATGGAATAGTGACATTGTTAATTTTCTCATTTTATACCATCTAAAATGGTGGTGGGGGGGATGTTTTCAATGTTCTTTACAACTTCATTTATAACCTTAGAGGGATTAGGAAGTATCCCTAAAGAAGAAGAAATATTTACCTCAAGTTCAACAATTCCTCTAGTTGTGTTTTATTTGATTTTTTACCTATTAAATTCAAATTTTTCATAGAAATCGTGCCTATATCATGATGCCATCTTTACATAAAGTCTACCTACTTGAGTGTGTGCATAGAAAGACGGATGCCCATCCAGTGCTAACAGTGTCCATAGTGGCATTTTTTTGCAATGGATTCTGGGTGATTCACTTACTTTTCCTACATAGTTTGAATTATTTTTAAAACAATAAAAAGTTTCTCTTTAAAATAAAAGAAACTAATATGCAACGATCTTAACCATAATTCTTTACCTTTTAAAATAAACTGTTAATTTCTAAAAATATCAAGTCACTCCCTAGCCATTGTTTTGCCATTCAAAATATGACACAGTGACGCCTGGGTGGCTTAGTTGGTTAAGCATCTGACTTTGGCTCAGGTCATGATCTCATACTTTGTGAGCTTGAGCCCCTCATCAGGCTCTGCACTTATAGTGCTGAGCCTGCTTAGGATTTTTTCTCTTTCCCTCTCTCTCTCTCTCCCCCCGCCTCTCTGCCCCTCCCCCACTCATGCTTTCTTTCTCTCTCTCAAAAATAAGTAAAAATAAACTTTAAAAAAATATTTTTTAAATAGTTTATTGTCAAGTTGGTTTCCATACAATACCCAGTGCTCATCACCATAAGTGCCCTCCTCCATGTCCATCACCCCTCTTCACCACCACCCCATACCCATCAGTCCTCAGTTTGTTCTCAGCATTCAAGAACCTATCATGGTTTGCCTTCCTCCCTCTCCCCACCTATTTCCTCCCTTCTTCTCCCCCACGGTTCTCCATTAAATTCCTCCTAATCCTCCTATACGTGCAAACATAGTATCTGTCCTGCTCTGCCTGACTTATTTCGCTCAGCATAACACCCTCAAGATCCATCCGTGTTGCTACACATGGCCAGATTTCATTCTTTCTCATTGCCATGTAGTAATCCATGGTATAGATAAACCACAACCAAGAAGATAAACCACATCTTCTTGATCCATTCGTCCGTTGATGGACACTTAGGCTCTTTCCATGTTTTGGCTATTGTTGAGAGTGCTGCTATGTACATGTGCCCCTATGCATCAGCACTCCTATATCCCTTGGGTAAATTCCTAGCAGTGCTATTGCTGGGTCATAGGGGAGTTCTATTGTTAATTTTTTGAGGAAACTCCACACCATTTTCCAGAGGGGCTGCACCAGTTTACATTCCCACCAACAGTGTAGGAGGGTGCCCGCTTCTCCACATCCTCGCCAGCATCTAGAGTCCTCTGATTTGCTCATTTTAGCCCCTCTGACCGGCATGAGGTGGTATCTCAGTGTGGTTTTGATTTGTGTTTCCCTGATGAGGAGGGATGCTGAGCATCGTTTCATATGTCTGTTGGCCATCTGGATGTCCTCTTTGGAGAAGTGTCTGTTCATGTCTTCTGCCCATTTCTTCACTGGATTGTTTGTTTCTTGGGTATGGAGTTTGGTGAGTTCCTTACAGATTTTGGATACTAACCCTTTATCTGATATGTCATTTGCAACTATGTTTTCCCATTCCTTCAGTTGCCTATTAGTTTTGTGGATTGTTTCCTTTGCCGTGCAGAAGCTTAAACTTTAAAAAAAATATTGACACAATGCTCAAAAAGGATGACCCAAAATTTTCTCATGTACTTTTCCCTTTATTCTGTCTCAATGGAAAAAGCCAGAGGATCCTTAGAAGGAAGGAATTTAGACATCTTACCTCCTTCCACTTAAAACACGTATAACTCTAGGACCTGCATTTGACCCCCACAGCAAATAAGTAAAATGACCCAGATATTGCCTTAAATAAAGTAGAATTTGTATAAGTGTGGACAGTGGCAGTAGGTGGACCTAGATCTGTATGCAGACTCCTTCATTATCTAGTTCTGTGCCTTTGGCGAGTCCCTCTTTCTGATTCTCTGGTGATAATACTACTGAGTGTGGTATGTGATGGGAAGAATTAAACACACAGCATGTGTAGACAAATTGGCACACCTTAGGTCCTCAGTAAATGGTAGCTGTTACTACTTTCAAGATAATTCATTATTTCATTTAAATGGAGGAAGGAGCAAATTGGGGGACACTCTATAAACCTCTAGAAAGAGTCTGTGGTGGGAGTATGAGGGCCCTTCCAGGGGAGTTGAGCATGGCAACTGCACAAAGAAAAGTAGTAAAAGAGCCTCTTTCCTCCTAGGCACACCTTAGCCCAGCCTGGACTCACATCAAAAGGGAGCCTCTACTCATTCTCTCATTTCATGGTATCAGCTCTGTAGCACGTGTCTGGACTAGTTTTTATGAGGCCTTAGACTATATCACTTACCAAGTTGCAAAGTGCAATTAGGTTGCCTGACCTCTCAGAAACCAGGTTTGAGAGATAGTGCTGAGCCTTTCCGGGCGAATAAGTGAGCGAAATGAACACCCCTCCTGGGCCTTCACTGAACCGTGGCACTCCAGGGTGTAACTCTGCTTACATCGCTGGGCCACAGAAATGCTTTACAGGCCAGCTCTCAGAGGGTGTGCATTCCTCCTCTGCCTGTCTCCTTTGGAGGAGGGCGTTTATAGGGCGCACAGCTGTCCAAAGAGGAATAAATCCGTAATAAAATAGGCAGTGTACTGTAGGCTTGGCTTTTGTGAGAGAAGAATAAACATATGCTTCGTGGAGATTAAAGATAAGAAAATACTGTTTTCTGGCTACAGGTCCAAGTCCAATCTTTTATGTTCACAGAGTCCATCCTCTGAATCATAAGCACGGAGTTTACCAGGTATAAGGGCATTCTCTCCTGCTCTGGGCCTAATCCTGAGTCAGCCTAGACAGCAAATTCTCTTTCCCTGAGGAGCTGACAAGATATATTTATATCAGGTTCATAATTACCGGAATTATTTCTCCCCCTTCAACTTGGACTTTTGTTTTCTGTTATCACGAGACAGTGTAAAAGCAAGGTACAAAAGTCCTTTGTCCCACTCTATTAGGCACCCTGAAAAACCTTTGAACTCTCAGTTCTGTGTCAAAACCAATGTGGGCCAGTCTTCAGGCATAAATACTAAAGACTGGGAAATACTTCCACAAGCATTTGCTTACATTTCTTCTGCCATCTACATCTCTCCACAGAATGGTGGACTCTTCAGAGACACAGTCACCATTTCTTTTTAAGATGTACAATGCCTGGCACTACAGGGGATCCATAAATGTCCAGTGAATAAAAGAATAAAGGAATTAATGTGGAGATAATTATAATCACTTTCCAAATGGCTTCCTTAGTCCCGGTCTTTTCCTTCCAAGCCACTCAATATTGCACTGCCTACTTCCTCTCCTCCAAATACTTCATTCCTTCACTCAAAAATCCTCACTGGATTCTATTTGCCTGGGTACCTAACTCCTTAGGCTGGCAATCAAGGCCAAATTTTTTTCAACATAATATTTCTATACTTCCCTTGATATTTCCTGGGTACTTACCCCTCTTGCCCACTCCCTCTCACATCCTTATATACCTCTATGTGCTCCCAGCACATATTGCTCTATTAATAGAACCCCCTTCACTCTCATCCATACACATCCGAATTCTACCTTCCTGGGCTTTAACAATTGGCAGAAAGAGGCCCCTCAGCAAATCATGAACAGTGACTGATATTAGTGAAATTAACTTCCCTCTTGTTACACTCTTCGAGGATAGGGCTCTGTACAGCAACAGCTTCTGTGATTTAAGAAGAGCTCTGAGTGGGCAATCTCTGTGTAAAGTTTGGTTGTAGGAATAGCTTCTGTATTAATTAGGGTTCTCCACAGAAACAGATTTAACAGGACATATGTATGTGTGTATATATATATAGATAGAGAGAGAGATTTATTTTAAGGAATTAGCTCATGCAGTTGTGGAAGCTTGGTAAGCCCAAAATCTGTAGGGCTGGCCACAGATCCAGGAAAGAGTCCAAAGGCAGTTTGGTACAATTTCTTCTAGCTCAGGGGAGACCAGTCTTTGTTCTAGTCAGGCTTTCAAACAATTGAATAAGGCCCACCCTCATCAGAGAGGGTAATCTGCTTTACTCAAAGTCCACCAATTTAAATGTTAATCTCATCCAAAAACACCTTCACAGAAACATCCAGAATGATGTTTTACCAACTCTCTGGGCTCCATGGCCCAGCCTAGTTGACACACAAAATTGATCATCACAGCTTCTAAACACCTAGTATAGCTTCCTCCCAGTATCATCATTACCAACCACAAACGAGGGGAATTTCTCTTGGCCCTTGGAATTTTCTCACTGTTATTCCAGATCCATCTTGAAACACCCCATGGCTATTACGCTCGTCCCATAAAGTGTGGACACAGAAAGCCAGAGGGTTTGGGGACATGCAGGATGCACTGGAAGTTTCTTCTAACACAGCTGAAATATGTCCTTGCTTTAGAGAAAAAAAAATTTTTATGTTTACTTTTTTGAGAGAGAGAGAGAGCATGGAGGAGGTACAGAAAGAAGGAGGCAGAGAATATGAAACAGGCTCTGTGCTGACAGTAGAGAGCCGGATGTGGGGCTCGAACTCATGAACTGTGAGAATGAGCTGAGCCAAAGTCAACGCTTAACTGACGGGGCCACCCAGGTGTCCTATAAATATTAAGAGAAATAAAAGGAAATGATCACAGAAAACTGTGACAGCACAAGTTGCTCAGTTCCAAAGAACAGGTCTCTGGTTCTAGCATTGTACACTCCTTCACAGTTGTCTAGGCCTGGCCACCCCTGACTCCTGCCTGGGAATCAAGCAATTCTCACCCAAACATTCCGTTTTTTTTAATTCCTAGAATTGTGGGGGGGTTTTCTCCCAGCTTTTTCTCTGCCTCTTCCCCATGGAAGAAAGGCTGAAACATCTGTAGACAGATCTTCCTGGAATGGCTAAGTAGTTGGAGTTTCAAGTCCAGACAAAACTCTCCTCCTTGTCTCACTGATACTTGTCATATAAGAAAATAGTCCAGGCAGAGAGGTGGCCTCTCTTCCTCCAGGTTATTAGTTATTTTCTTATAGCTCTTTTCTAACCAGTTTTACCTTTATAAGCTAGGAGCTCCAGAACAAAACCCCACCATGTGGACCCCAAGCTTGAACAGACAGACCATGGCTTACATTCTCTGTGGTATGAGATGGGGAAGATCTGGCCTCCTCGAAAGTAATGACACATGCAGTTTCCATTAATGTACAACCACTCTCTGGATGGAGTTGAGTACACCTTCAGCTACTGTGGGCTTGAGGGTTCTGCTGACAGGCCACCAGTGCATAGAACAGAGTATGAACCTATAGGATTTTCTGCCCAGCACATCTTTTCCAAGAATTGGTCTCCCCCACCTCCCCACCTATATTCTCACAACCCCTCCACACATACCTTTTGCCACAGGAGCCACCATAGGTATACATTAGGGCCTGGCTCCCTGGCTAGTGTTCATTCACCCCCGGGCTAGCACCAGACTTAAGCTGAGCCACAGTCCTTTGTGGCTTGTGGCCCTCAAATGAAGTGCAAGTTAATCTCTCTCCAGGAGCTCCACACTTAGATATAAAACTCAGTTACTTTTGGTAAGCATGTCTTCCACCAAGTGGAGAAAGCTAGTCTAAAATGAGGTAGAATGAAGTCAACATCCAGAGAGGCCCATGAGACTGAGAAGAATACTGACTGACTTCTAGTCCCTGGCTTGAAGTATTTATAGCACAGCTATACCTCTGGCTCTCCCTAGGTCTTGATCATTCAATGCTTTCTAGAAGTCTGTGGAAGAAAACAACAACAACAACAGAAAAACCACACCATTATTCTTCCAATCAATTGCCTTTTTTATATAAGATAGTTTTGGGTTTTCCACATTTGCAACCGAAAGGTCCCAAACATGATGTACTGTGGAACTCTTCAGGCCACACTGTCTACTTGAAACAGCAGCACCTGACTGCTGAGAGAATTAGATGATATGATTAACATAGAAGTACTATATCGTCTATAAAACACAACTCATGAATGTGATTCTTCTGAAGTCCTTATAGTCAATTAACTGGTAATTAAAATTTCTGCTTATAGAGTAAACAGTTGGTCATGCTTCATGATTTTCTAACTTTCTCATAGTTTTTGTAATATATTATCACTCTGTGTGATCTTGAGGGTTGCCTAACATAAAGTCATCTTTAGATTAATAGGACTTTGAATACAGAAGCAATGTATGTATGTAAACACAATAATAGCATCTGTAAAATGGCCTATTATACATCTTCGTCTGTAATACCTGGATGCTTAGGGATCTGTGAAGTTAGCAAGACACCCTGGTGCTATTTTAAATATTTTCAGACCTCTAAATACAATTTTATATGTACCATATATTTATTTATACAAGTTAATTATAACATCTGATTGCTTTGGGCTAAAATTATGTCAAATCAGTCTGGCAACTGACTAAGTCATGTTGCTCAAAAATTCTGATTGCCTCTTGATGATACCATAGGCATTTTTCTGTTGAAATTAGGGGTCAGACCGTTAAAGTGCCATTAAAATGCCGTTTCTTTGGTTCTTGAATACTTTTTGCTATTCCCAATACAGATGCTCCTGAGAAGAGAAACAAATTAGGCCAAATTTTCTGAAGCACTTCCAAGAAAACACCTCTAATAGCAGAGCAGGGTGAACTAGGAACCTGGGGATCTGAGTGAACTAAGCCTGAAGCAGCTCACAGCCCAATATTTAAATCAAGTCTCCTGTTGGATTTGGCATTCATACAAATTATACACACCATACACCATCATATACCCGGGTTTGCTTTCACATAAAACTGTCCTGAATTGCTTAGAAGCAATAGAACATATTCTATTCTATATATTCTATATATATATTCTATATATCTAATAGAACATATACAGAATACTGTAGAAAATGCATTACATTATATCCTGTGGCTATAGGTGGCCCTGTATCACTCAGTCCCACCAGATGAGGAATGAGCCCTGGGGAAGAGACACTGGTAAGAACCCCAGGAGGAAGTCAGAAGAGGAAAGGCATTGAAATGGTGGTAGGTGAGTATCAATGTAATTGTGCAAGGCCAGGGGACATGTTTGTAATTGTGGGCAGGCTCGTTCAAGCAGCTGTCCCCATATGCCCCAGGGAGTGGGAGGGGCAGAGCGAGGGAAGTGGGGCTGTGGGAGTCTGTACCTGATGAGGCATGGAGGTTCTTCCTCAGGAGGCTCTCGCTCCCTTCCCTTCTGGTCAAGAAGGCTGCTCTGCGCCCACAGTAACCTTTCCTTCCATTTTCTCTTTCCTTTCCCGTTCCTTAACCTCATTTTTGTTACTCCTTCCACTCATTTTCTTTATTTCCTCTTCCACTCTCCCCTTAATCTAAAAGTAGGGTTTACTATTGTCTGTGTGTTTGTGGGGGGGGAGGGGGAGGGACCGGGATCAACATTATATCCTCTCTCCGTGAAGAAGGAAACATTTACAGTTCCTTTAATTTCATGCCAAAAGATCTAAATGATTCTGAGTACAATGGGGAAGCCAGGGGGGGGGGAGGGAGGGGGAAGAACATTCTGCCACGTTTTTTCCACTCTGTACTAACTGGTATTGGTGCCAGTGTTGGAAGTGGCTTTCAACATCACTGAGCTTTAACGATTCTCAAGTTTTTGAAATTGAAGAACTTTTTCAAATCAATTTATTGGGAACAACAAAAACATAGTATTATTTTTAGTGTATAAATTTAACCATTATGTTTGATATTCAGGGCCCACGAAAAGTAACAGAAAATGACTTTATTCCTTTCTTCCCACTGCCCCTCAGCCCATGTCCATTCTTCGGGGCTGGTGTTCTGTTTCCTTTGGATGCAATATAGAGCCAGCCTTTTCTGGTCCTTCCCAGAGTTAACCAAGAAAAAAAGAAAGTCTTCTGCTCACTGCATTCCTCCAAACAATTTCAGGTCAGTAATTAGTCTGATGAGTCCAGTCTAACCAAAATTCTGAATGCCCTTCAAAGTTTATGCTTTTCCCTCCTGCTTTAGGCCAAGCTCCAGTAGCAGAGATTCAGATAGGCTAATTCTTTAGCTTCCAATCTTCCCATTTTCTTCTATCTGGTTTGCTGCCAGCTAAATGAAGCCCCCATCTTAATGAAGTTTCTGACAGTTCCAGGACTAAAGGATCAAGAGAAAAGGGAGAGGCCAAGGGGCAAGAAAAGTTTTACTCAACAGGTGCCCTGATGGGCCCAGTAAGTATGTAAAGTTGCCTCTTTCTCTCTTGAGGTGTTGTCATAAGTTCTTGGAAGACTCTCACTTATGTGAACTTGCATTTGCTGTTCCCATGACAAAGGCAAGTCAATGTCTTTTTTTTAATTTTTAATTTTTAAAATTTTTTAATGTTTATTTATTGTTAAGAGAGAGAGAGAGAATCTAAAGCAGGCTTCAGGCTCTGAGCTGTCAGCACAGAGCATGACACAGGGTTTGAACTAACAAAGACCTGAGATCATGATGTGAGCCGAAGGTGAACGCTTACCAGGCTGAGACACCCAGGTGCCCCTAATGTCTTTATTTTTTTAACTTTATTTATTTACTTAGGGGGAGGGGAGGGATAAAGAGAGAGAGGGTGAGAGAGAATCCCAACCAGTCTCCATGCCATCAGCAAAGAGCCCAATGCAGGGCTTGAACCATAAAATCATGACCTGAGCCCAAATCAAGAGTGGGATGCTTAGCTGACTGAGCCACCAGGTGTACCCAGTCAATGTCTTTAATATTTTTTAATGTGTATTTATTTTGGGGGGAGACAGAGAGTGAGTGGGAGAGGGAGACAGAATCCAAAGCAGCTCCAGACAGCTGTCAGCACAGAGCCTGATGCGGGGCTTGAACTCATAAACCATAGTGCTGAAGTCGGACGCTCAACCGACTGAGCCTCCAGGCGCCCCAAGTCAATGTCTTTAGACTGACGGCTAATGAGTCTTCCATCAATTCATACCTCCAGGCTCTTCTACTGAGGTTGTCTTGCTATCCCTAGGTAGCTCTTTCATGCAGAATCTAAGTCAACCCCAAGCTAGCTCTTTCTTTCTTACCTTCATCTGGTCCACAAGAAGATGTACTTCTCGTGTCTCACTCAAGGAAGAGCAGCCACATCCTAAACCATACCCTCCACTCTACCTGGAGTGCTTCAGCCAGCCACTGTGCTAGGTCTCTGAGGGTAAAGTCAAATAGAGGTCCCAGGAGTCTCCCCAAACTGCAGGAGGTACAAAGCAAGTACTCCAAGTGATCTCCCTGAAACCCTGCTCACTGATCACAGGGTGAGGGAAAAGCACCCACTTTTACCCCCTCCCTGGGTAAACAATACTGACAGAATATTGACAACTCTCTCTTAAAACAAAAACATCTTCCAACCCCCATCCATCCTTGGCCTCTTCAACTTTAATTGTTTTGTGTTCCAAATCATGTGAGGGATAAGTTTACAGAACTAGAGTTCAACATCTCTGTTGGTTCTGTATAGCAGTCTGGTTTCTCCAACGATACATTTTAAGTTCACACTTAGGACAGCTGAACTAAGATGCTCTTTATGTGAACTCAGAAATTTGAAAACAGGAGTTAAGAATGGTCACAGGTCAGCCTTTGCCTCCATGCCATCAGTCACGCACTTGCAAAACCTTTGAAATGCCTACATGAGGACATCTCGCTGACAGACGCTGGTCTGGTCAAGCTCTTCCTATTAGAAATGAGGAACCTGAGGCCCAGATGAGTTAAGAAATCCTCAGGATCACACAAGTACAGGCAGCAAAATTATAACCAAATCACAGTGCCTTGATGTCTACTCTGGCAAGTGTATCACCACACAGTCTTGACTGGCTCCTCTTGGAGCCAGTCTCTTGGAGAAGCGTTGGAAACTTGTAGGGGTTGTGCAGCCCCATGGCTCTACAGTCAGAAGCCTGGCCTCGCATCCTGGCTTCTCATGGACCCCCTGGTGATCCTGGGCAAATGTCTTATCCTCACCAAGCCTCGGAGCTTCTATCCATAAAATGACATTGATACTGGTATGAGGAACATAATGGGTAATTTATAGGAAAGTACTTTCTAAATCACTGTATCTTGAGCCAGTGTTAGCTGTCATTATTATTATGACATGAGGGAGGTGGTCATTACAGTGTGTTCAGGATAACCTTAGTGTTAGAATTAGTACAGGATTTGTAATTAATGACAGAGATTAGTCATAAGAAATGCATGATCCCTAAACAAGTTCCATAAGCTTTTCATATAACACTTATGCAACTGTAAGTCTATCTAGCCTATTAAAAAATATATATACATATATATATATATTTTTTTTTTTTAAAGAGAGTAGTACCCATGTTATACTAATACAGTGTTGAAGAACAAACACCAAATGACATATACATTTAGTCTCTATCTAAGAGCTATAAAAACACAGCTAGATAAACAACGAAGGGAGATTACAGAACAGCGTAGAACAAAGGCACAGGTGACACCAAAGGCATGGGTAACACTTGCCCAGAGCAAGAGGACTTTGCCTCCCAAGTCTATGAAAAAGAAAATGGCCTTTCCCTGAGGAATCATTTAGTAACAGACCACAAGGCACCCACTTCAACACCACGTGCTGCCTGGTAGTCTTTCTAACAGAGAGAGGAAAAACACACACAAAGGGCCTCCCCCACTAGGAGTCACTGGATCTAATCAAAGTCAATGGCACAGAAAATGGCAGGAGGCCTCAAGAAGGTCTTATGGAGGCTCAGAGGGAAGGCTGGTGGCACTGGAGGGTTCCCCAAGCAGGAAACCTCACCCTCTGTCCTTGCTTGATCTCTTCAGATTGCAAAATATGTGCGGTGCTCTTGTATGACCTAAGAGCCCTTCAGAAAGAGGGAAGGGGGAGGGGAGAGGAGCACTCAGCAGAAGAAAAAACTATCATCTTCACGGTCACCATTTTCTGAGAGAAGGGAAACATTAAAAAGAAAAGGGTTACAGTCAGACAGGACAACTCTAGTAGGTACTATCCAATTTCAGCCTTCCTATGAGGGATTACCTAAGGCCAAGCTTACATTTGTTTTTATTGACATTTATTGAAAGCAAGAAAAGCAAATTCAGGATTAGCCATGTGTAAGTAAAAGCACTGAGCTACAGGATGGGTATGTGGGAGATTAATCCTGAGTGCATCATGATATAAGGTGACACTGGGAAACCAAAGGGCATGGTGGCCCAATTAACTCCAACAGGCAGCTTGAATCCATCCATGTCTGATACCTAAAGCTATTTCATCTTGCATCTTTTCTCAACACAACCATACATGTACATGCTAAGTCACTTGTATTTTCTACTACTATTTAAAAGAACATATTCATTGGAGGCACACCAGCTTTATTCTTTTACTTCAAAGGTCATTTTTCCTTTAATTTTAGGGGATAAGAGCTCTGAGGACCATCACTCTGCTGGTCTAGTCATTCTACTACGAAAGGCCAAATTGGGCTCAGCCCTGAAGAGATACTGTGCACTTTACTCAGGGCACTTAAGAGACTCTTGAGCATCCAGGCAAGATATTCCTGAGTGTGGTTACATGAGGAATGGGGAGTACAATGAACATTTTGGAAAGTGGCCTTAACATGAAATCTCTTAACTTAAAATCTGGGTTCAATCGACATTCACTTGCCAAGTTGGGGGCCAGTTATGGATGCCCTCTGGGTTTTTCAGACTTACAGAGCCACATTCCACCTTCCGTGACTCTGTGCCCCTCCACTGGAGACACAGGGTTTAACAGGGTACGTTCCCACAGGGAGGAACACAGTACTGGCTCAAAGAACATTGAACTGCATGATCATCAAACCCTAAATGTATTTTTTACCTAACTATGC
This sequence comes from Proteles cristata cristata, assembly GCA_017311185.1. NCBI lineage: Eukaryota > Metazoa > Chordata > Mammalia > Carnivora > Hyaenidae > Proteles > Proteles cristata. The sequence goes on from JAESUZ010002841.1 coordinate 592,993, forward strand.
CCTCTTTGTTTATTTCTTATTTCTCATAGGGATTGGTGCTATACAGGCAGGAAGTAGTGAGTGAATGAACGAATGAATGGATGTGTTAATTAACACATGATGTCTGATTATACCTAAAAGCATTAGTCTAGCTTGTGAACTTAATAGTGTTTTCTTCCCCAGTGCTTTTTGCTTGAATATGGTGCCATTATTTATCATGATAAATGCAAGTTACAAAATGCTTCCGTATACATTATCTTAGTTAATCCTCACAGTGCTGCGAAGTAGATATTATTATCCCTCACTTTAGATAAGACAGGTGATCTTGTCCAACGTGCACAGTGAGCACAGAGCTGGACTTGAATTCAAATTTTGCCACATATAATTAGCAGTCTTTTCCCCTGGGTTGAAGCATGAGTAGCAAGGCAGAAGTTATATTAATTTGTAAACAGACACCTGTTTCTAAGATGTACTAGCATGCAATGCCCAGGTAGGGAAAGTGGCATCTCTAAACTCTGGACAAGCTCTCCCACAAGGCACCTGGCTTGAAGCTGGCTACATCTGTTTTGGAAAGCACAGCAGTCATATGCCCTCAACACAGCTTACATTGGATTGTAACTACTTGCTTCTAAAATAACTAGTGCAAAGGGGGGAAATTCAGGCAATTAACCAGTCATTATTTTGTTTACACACTGATAAACAATCTTTGGGGTAGATTTTTGTCTTTGAGTTGAGTTGCTACATTCATGGAGATACCACAATTATTTCCGCTCCAGTTAAATGTCAGCCCACAACAAAGAAGCCAGGGGGCTTGAACAGCAGGAGTTAATATTAAAACAAAAAGACAAACAAAAAACCAACAACTAAGCCTTAAAATGTGGCCTGCATCCTAAGCCCCTGGTACTCTTTTCTGTGCTAATGATGTGCGTTGCTGGCACTGCTGCTACGTGAACGTTTACTATCCTAGAGCTGTAAGGACCTTAGAAATCATTTAGTGTGGCAGTTTTCAAACTTTGCAAAGACTGTACTTAACACTTTATTTAAATGAAATGTAGTATGGAAGCCCAGTGAGTAAAGCAAATCCAAGTAGATCTGCTTCATTTGCAGAGACTGTGATGAGCCTAAGGGTCTCTTCCCAACAGAGCTCTACAAGTAGGGTAGCCCTTGTTTTATATATGAAGAAAAGAAACCCAGAAAGCAAATGTCAAAGGTGAAGAACTAGGTAACTCACTCATGTGGTTCTACTACATTTTGGATTTCTACATTCCCTATCTCTGTTTAGCTTTCATTTCTCTGCCTGGTTTCCAGTCTCATCACACATCCCACCCACTTACACCCAGTGACTGGACCCAAAACCACCCCAACATTCTAAGTGTGCCACCAACACTGAGAGAATACCCTCTTTCCCAGATGTGCCTGGCTAATAGGAACCCTTGTTAAAAATGCAGATCCCTAGGGGTGCCAAGGTGGCTCTGTCAGTTAAGCATCTGACTCTTGGTTTTGGCTAAAATCATGATCTCATAGTTTGTGAATTCGAGCCCTGCATCTGGCTCCCCACTGACAGTGCAGAGCCTGCTGTGGATTCTCTCTGTCCCTCTCTCTCTACCTCTCCGCCACTTGTGTGCTTCCTCTCTCTCTCTCTCTCAAAGTAAATAAATAAACTTAAACCAAAAAAAATTTAATGCAGATTCTTAGATTCCCTTTTTTGCAGATTCTTATTAAATTGGCTTGGGATGAACCTAGGTGATTCTTTTAATCAGGGTCGTTTGGGAAACACTTGCTGGATGGCAGGAGTCAAGGATGTTCTCTTAAGGGAACATAAAGAATATACGTAAGTCGGCTATTTATCACCTGTAAAGCCAGAGGAGATCTAAGTATTGTTGGAAAAGTTTTCTCTCTACTCCATAATCAAGGGATGCCAATTCACAGGCAAAAAGGAAAATTTTCAACCAAAAAATTATTTCCATTCACTTTTGAGACCACAAGTTTTTGAAGGTACAAAAGGAAGGTACATTCCTCTAAAATGTCACACATGACTTGCATCGGTAGAAAGGCAGAGCTCGCAATGTGACCGCTGCTCCCTCCTGACTGCCCACTTCTGCTCAGACACTCCTGTGCTACTTGCTCTCTGCCCATGGGGTCTACCCCAGGTCCTTGTTTTCTTCCTAAATCACAGGTGTACTTCATCTAACACATCATTCCTCCAGTGTAACCTGGACTCCAGGATCAGAAAGTCCCCAGTGTGCTCACTTAGCCACCCTAGACTTGCCATGATGTCTTGTCTAACTGTGTTTATAACCTAGGTGTCTGCTCCCTGGAAGTATCTCCTCCCTCTAGTAAGCTGGTTTGACCCTTTCTTTTAACATTTACACTTACCCTTCCAACCTATATATGATAAATGCCCCCATTTTGTTTTAGATAAATAGGTATTTATCTTTAAATCTGAGGTTTGTCTCATTTCCTTTCTAGAAGCCACGTGGGTATAACCTGTGTCTCTACTCTACTTGACTAGAGGAACTAGAACTAGTTCTACTAGAACTAGTAGAGAAACTAGAAGGAACTAGGGGAGGAACTAGGGGAGGTAGAGGACTACTCTTTTTCTTTGCAATAATACAGCCATCGGTGATGCTAGCCTCCAAGGATGAGGTCACAGAGAACCAGGCTACCCAGTGCCACATCATTCCTTAACTCCCTATGTCACTGTTAACACAAGGCTACTATGTGAACAGACTATAATGAAGAGTGGGGGATATATATTAGAGGGCATATATATACAACTGGATGCTGAATACAACTGTTCCCAGAGTCCAAGGAAAGAGGATGTTAAACTCATGATAGAGGTTTCCTCGAAGACACAATCCAGTTCCTAGTCCTCTTTCTGTCTCTTGAAGTCTTCAGAGAGATCTCCCTCCATAATCCTTCACTGTATGAATAAGGACCCCCCTCCATAGATTAATTATATTTACTGTAGAATTTGTCCCAACTACACCACGTTGCTCCCCAATGTACACACACACACACACACACACACAGACCTATATGCATCCATGTCAGGATGATTCATATGATAAATAATCCACAGCATCGCTCTGAGAATATCGCACTGCAGAACAAGAGACACGAAGACAGTTTGGGCCGGGCTCCAGGGCTCCATATCCTGTTTACTACAGGGTGACTCTGTAAGTGTAAGGTGAAGCTAAATCTCTGTATTCTCTATCTCTACTCCTGTGTATCTCTCGGTCACCTTAAAGAAATACATATATGCATGCTGTCAAGAAGAAATAAAATTCACCTTACCAAAGCCAACCTAATCTATAAAATTTTCCCAACCCGCCCCCAAAATACCCTTTATACAATTATGCAGAGGAATTACAGATCCCTTTAAGCTCAACCTCCTTGTTTGAGATCATGCCTTCCTACCTACAACAATCAGTGAGTGGAATGCTCACACAGCATATTGGTAATATTACAAAAATGTGATTAAAATCAGTCCTGTGCATTATCTATTGGGTTCTGATTTTATCTTCTCCAAAATACTGTGAGGTAGGTGGAGCAGATAAAGCATATCACTAGTTATCCTTCCGTATCCATCCTCCCCTTTCACAGATACAGTGTTTTACCTGGTCACATGGCTTCTTAGCTACAGATCTTTATCATATTAGCATGAGGCCACTGGTTAAGGCCAATGGAATGTGGTTTTCGCTTCAACAGACTAAGTGAATGCTCCTGGCCCTTTGCTTCCTCCCCGCTGGCCATAACAAAAACTGATGCCTTAAACCCAGACATGGAATTCCTATCTTTGGGCTTCTGCAGAGAAAGAAATAAGCATCTACTTTGTTTAAGCTAATGTCTTTGGGGTGCTGTTTGTTACAGAAGCTTGGTGGACCCCTGTCAAGCATAAATCCTCCTGGATGCCAAGTTTCTTAAAGGTGACATAATCGGTAAGAGACAGAACTGAGACTTGGCCCCAGTTCTCTAAACACAGGGCTTCCCTCAACCATCCTAAAGGTCTTTGCCAGAGCTTGGACACTTTGTACAGAATAGAGATAGCATATTATGAAATGTGACATTTTATTCCATGTCCTTTCGTACTTTCCCTATTATAATTTTGCTTCTGTTAAGATATTGCTGTCCAACAATCACCAACATCTACTGCAATAGCAGCCTCCCTGTAGCTTGAGAGCTTAAGAGTACAGCACACATTTGGAAGCAGTGACTTCTTTCTCTTTAGCACATTTAGCAGGGAATTTTAGCCTTGAAACTTAGAGGCAACAAAAAAAAAAAAAAAAAAAAAAAGAAAGAAAAGTTATAACCAACAAGGATAATAGAGGCTTTATAAATAAGCAGAGGAAATGGAGGGTCCAAGGAGGAAAGCTAATTCCTAGTAACTCAGTAAATGTAACTCCGTCCTTCGATCCTTTTCCAACAATCCTGCTTAGACCCACAGCGGATAAAAGTGAAATGACCTTATCATTGCCAACAAAAACAGGGGGAGGTAGAATTTAATTTTAAACCACCATTCCTCAGCCTCACCAGGAAGAGTAAATCACCAGCTGATAGGCCACACACTGAATCCAACCAAAGAACGGATGCTCTTAACCCTATTTTGGGATCTGCTTTAATAACTAATAGCAAACTCATGTAGCATTTACTATGTACCATTACCATTCTATGTGATTTTCACATACTAACTCTTCTAATTTCTACAACTCAATAAGTACAGCTGTAGGTACAATCGTTTGTCCCATTTTGCAGCGCAAGACACAGATATTTTTTACATGCTTGTCAACAGACTAGCTATATTTTAGTAGGTGTGGAAAATGACATCTTGTAGAGATTTTTGTTGTTGTTGATGATATGCTGAATGATTATTGGTGATGAAGTAGGAGTATTTACAATTTCATTCACCATCTCCCTACCTGCAAAATTGTACTCCACTGAAATTAAGCTGTCTCCTCAGTAGGCAAAAACAAACTATTTGATTGTCCTGAGTTTGTACCAAAAAGATTATTCACAGCTAGATCAACTGTTCTCCTGTTCAAGAAATTGTATATTCAAGTTTTATAGAGCACACATCTCAGTACTTAAATTTTTCATGTTTTCCAATCTATTATCACTTTTTTTTCATAAGACAATCTGGTTTATTGACATATAAATGCCCATAAGAATTAGAATACTAATATTTATCTTTGCTTTAGAAAAAAAATGAGTATATAAATACTTATCTTTCAAAATCTGTACTTAATGAGGATGGACAGTTAACAAGGAACTCACAAAAGGTACAATAGATTTTGACCATTTTAGTTATAAGCCAGCTCTGCCCATGTAATGTATTTGTAACTTCCTGTTTGAATAATTCCAAAGATTTTTATAACATTTTAGTGTCAAGGCAATACTATTGTATTGTCGCAGTGTTTTATAGTATCCAATTCTACCACTGATGTATGTTGAAATAGTTTGTTTTCCTGCTTGCCAGTTCAAACAGTCCAAATTCCCTTTCTTCTTTCAATAATTCGAATTTTTGTCTATGCTCTACATGGCAAAAATTCATGATTTTCTCCATTCTTACCTTCTTCCATTTGGGACACCAAGTGCTCAACCAAAAAAAAAAACCAAACTAACTCATTAAATTTCTTAACAGTATCCCCTTGCAGACAGAAGCCACCAGGTGTCCTGACCAATGACATAAATGGATGTCACTGGTTGGGACTCAGAGGAAACCTCTTTAAAAGTGGCAGCAAAGACACAGCTAACAAATATTTTCCTCTGCCCTTACTCCTCTTCCTTTCTTCTTAAAGAGGAGCTGTAAAGTCAGAGGTGGCGCAGTGCGCTTAGGCTCAGGAGGCAATAAGCATCCATTTAGGACAGCTGAGCGGAAGCACAGACGGGGCCTGGATTACATTCGGAGCGGGAACCTACCATAACAAACCCATAATGCCTAGCTCCAGACATCACATAATGTGAAGAAATAAAAACCTTCATTTGTTTAAGCTTCTGTTTTTCTGGTTTCTGTTACTCACAGCCAAGAACAATTTCTAACTTCTAAGTGATTAGATTAAACAGTAGCAGAGGATATAAAGGTTTTCAACATCTTGAAGCTTAAAAATTGGGAGAGGTCTACGAAGCGTGGTTAAACATTCTGTTATACAGCCATTAGGTATTTTCAAACAATATTTCAAATCAAATCATCTGTTGGTGAATCAGATCAATCATTTGAAAATATGATTCAGTTATTAAGAAAGACAAAAATACTAATGCTACCATCCATCCTCCATTTATTTCAGTAAAATAAATTTGGACATAGGAGAAAAACATGCAGTATAATTTTTTTCCTTTGGAAATTGATAGGAAGTACAGAAGATATGGGGTTCTTAACACGAAAGATTCTTATGCTCAGGAATATGCATATATGTAGTAGGAACTTCTAAATTGTAGAGTCTTATAAAAAGTATTTGATAATAATATATTATATATGAAGTATACATATATAGGATGTATACATGTATATATACATATATCCATATATATGTGTGTATGTATGTGTGTGTATGTGTATGTGTATGCACACATATATATATATGACTATAGTGATAATAGCCTCCATTTAAAACGTGTCCATCATGGACCAAGTTCTGTAAGAGGTTTTGGAACTTTGAGGCAGGCCTTTTGACTAACCTTAAAATCTGGGTTTTCTTTGTGTAAATCACTAGTCAAAACATAAGAATTCTGGGGTGGGGTAGAGGGGAAATTGGGTGATGGGCATGGAGGAGGGCACTTGTTGGGATGAGCACTGGGTGCTATGTGGAAACCAAATTGACAATACACTATAATAAAAAAATAAAAATTAAATTAAAAAAAAAAGGAATTCTATACCTGAATAAGAGAGGTATTCAGTGGATTCAATGATGTATTATTGAGTTTATTCTCTTCTTATCCCCTATCTCTGAGAAAGCTTCCATTCCCAAAGCAAATACAAAGTGAACAGATTTGGAGAGGCATTTTATGTGATTAAAAATTCTCTCAATGATGGCTCCTAACCACAAGTGTATTAGTTTTCTATTTCTGGGGAACAAATTAGCACACATTTAGTGACTTAAACAATACCATTTTTCACCTCCCATTTCCAGTAGGTCAGAAGTTCAGCAGGGCATATATGCTCAGGGTCCTGCAAGGTTAAAATTAAAGTGTCTGTCAAGCCACATTCTCATCTGGAGCTTGGGACCCTCTTCAAAGCTCATTCAGGTTATTGGTATAACTCAGTTCTTTCTGGCATAGAACTGAAATCCCTATTTTTTCACTGGCTTGCCGCCAGAGGGATTTCAGTTTTAGCCATGTGCCCTCCTTCTCTCACAACTTGGCAGTTAGCTTGTCTTTAAGACTAGCAGGAAAACATATTATGGGAGCTTTACCTTCTTTTAAATAGCTCACTTGATGAAGAAAGGTCCACCCAGGATAATCACCCTTGTGATCAACTCAAGGTCAGTTAGTAACCCAGTCATTGGAGAGGTACCCCCTCACATTCCCTGTCCCCACCCACGCTCCAGGGAAGGGGGTTTGGAAGGTCTATGCGTCACGGGACAGTGTCTTGGTGCCATTTCAGAATCCTTCCCACCACTACAACCAAGAGCATTTTGTTGCTTGAGAAAGTAGTTACAATGGCCACTTTTACTTCACAGCTCTAAAGAGGGAGGCAATACCAATACTCTTATCTAATCTGGAAATATCATTGTCAATTCTGCACTGTCGCCACCACTTTGAAATTAGGTTTTCAACACTTCAAGATGACTATTCCTTCAAACTAGAATTTTTAAAAAGATCAGCTGCTTCAATTCCATTCTTTAGTACATAAGCAATAAGCCATACACTCTGACCTCCACCCATGGGGTTGGAGCCCAGGAGTTTTCCCTGCAGGCCTGTTGTGCTGCATGGTTCTGAAGCTGACAGCAATAATGACAATTCCCTCATTAGGCTCGTTCTTTAGTGTGACTCTGCCCTTTACTTATGGAAACTTGGCAGTTTTCTCTAGGCTTCCCAATTATCCAGTGAGCTACTTAATAACCTTTATTAAATCTATTTCAGCTAAAAGTAGCCAGAGTGAATTCCATTATTTGGAAACAAGAATATTGACCAAGATAATAATTAATTGCAGATACAGTGATGGACAACAGATTTTGGGGGAAATGAGAACGTATGGCTGCTTATCTTACATGGTCAGGTGAAAAGGCAGTGAGAAACCAGACCATGACAGCAGTAGAGAAAGTTCCTTAAATTATCACTTGATCAAGGATGGATGAGGAGCCTACCAATGGCAAGACTTTGGCAGGGACCAAGTGACTGCAGGACTGCAGTTGTACAAGTGTAGGCAGGTATATGGAAGAGAAGAGTGACGATCCATACGGATACTTCTAATTGTGATGGGAACAAAAAGACAGTGTGATGGTTAATTTATGTGTCAGCTTGACTAAGCCATGGTATCCCAAATATTTGGTCATTGTATGTGTTATCCATAATACATATACACATACGCAGTCTCTCTCTCTCTCTCTCTCTCTCTCTCTCTCATTTCTGTTTCTCTCAAGAACTCTAATACAGACAAGTTTAAAGTTCGACCATAACCGGGATCAAGTTACATTCATGAAACTATATATGCCCTTAAAAAGAATGTCTTATGTGAACAAAATAAGTCAGGCAGAAAAGGACAAATATCATATGTTTGCACGTATAGGAGAATTAGGAGGAACTTAACTGAGGAACAAGGGGGAGAAGAAGGGGGGAAATGGTGAGGGAAGGGGAGAGAGGCAAACCATGAGAGACTCTTGAATGCTGACAAAAACTGAGGACTGATGGATGTGGGGGAGAGGAGGGGTGGGCATATAGGAGGGCACTAGTGGGGATGAGCACTGGGTGTTATGTGGAAACTAATTTGACAATAAACTATTTGTAAAAAAATAAATAAAATAAGTGGGGGGAAAAAAAGAATACCTTATGTGGCCACAGACTATTATAACTGAAAATGAATTATTGAATTACAACAGCTGATTTCACAGTCTCATCACTTCTCTTATATAAAAATGAAAGTATTTAGGGAAGAGTAGTACCTCTTCTCAGACCCCTAATAATAAAAATGAGACATATGGGAGGAGTCTGATGATTCACCATACCCCAAACTTCTTAATATCATGGAGCCATTTCTGATCTGTCTAATAACGCAGTTCCTGCTTTTCTTGAATTCCATGTAATGGCCTAGACAGAGGCAATTATTTTATAAGGAAAATCTACTTCTCCTCACTCTCCTCCCATGAGAATCCTCATTGCCTACAGGCTTATAATTAGAAATTTCCAGAGGCTTATTACAAAGTCAAACTACAAAAGAGAAAGCTTACACACATGAATATGCACACATATAAGTAAGCAAAATTTTGCTAATTCGTATCATCCAAAACCTGGGAAATAACATGTGGGAATGGAGTTTGACCATGCTTGAGGAACGCAGATTTTCCAATGATGGCAGAACAATATCTTCCATCCCATATGCTCTCCTCTGATGTTTCTTTCATCAAGAGTTGAATTCTCTTGTTCCTTCCCCTTGGATATGAGTGGGCTTGTGGGAAAAGTAAAGTTATGTAAAGTTATACAACTTCAAGGCTGGGTCATAAAGAGCAATACTTTCCACCTGGCCTTGTTTTTGGAGTTCTTACCCTTGGAATCTAGACATCATACTGTGTGTAAGTCCAAGAAACTACATGAAGAGACCACATGTAGAGCTCCTAACCCATAGTCTCAGCTGAGGTCCCAGGGAGAGGCTTAGCATCAATCACCAGATAGGTAAATAATGAGTTCTTCACTCAGCTCCCTACCACATCCCAGCTTTCAAATCTTTCCAGCTGAGGCCTCAAACCACCATGAGACAAACATGACCTGTCCCCACCATACACTCTAAATTCGTGATGTTCAGAATCCATGAGCTTAACAACACGTTTTATGGCACTGAGTTTGGAGTAGCTTGTTACACAGAGTTGAAACCACATCCAGGCCAATGAGCATAAATTCAGATTGGTCTGAGTTACTGAGATGAGTATACTTATTATAGATTCTAGAGTCTGTATGCTAAGTCAGGTAGTTAGAGTTCAAAGTTTCGCTCAACTGGTTCACTGAAATCTGAATTCAATAGTGATCTTCCCTAAATGAAGATGCAAAAGAAGTTGCCTGAGGTTGTAAAGAGGAACAAATACAAAGATTTGATATAAATATGAATGTTGGTAAATATTTATAATTTGCCAACTATACACACACACACACATATACACACACACAGACTGTGACCCTTGAAAGGGTTTCCCAGAAGAAACTCCTTTAACCACACCATTGAAAAATGCATTGGTGAGTAGAAGCCAACATTTTTGAAAAGTGCTGTTTTCTGTAGGCAAGGGACACTATCATGGGAACGGGCTCTCTGATTAGGAGATCTTGGTTAATCTAGTAGTAGTTCTTAACTTCAAAAGCAAAAGTGAACATGGATATGGTAACAAGCAATTGGGCCAGCACAATAATCATATGATTCAAAAGAAAGCGACCTTTGGCAGTGCTCATTGGACAAGATATCTCCAGTACAAAAACATAAGAGCAACCCACTATGAACCTTTTTGATTAAAAAAAAAAAAAAAAAGTACACAATGACAAAACAGTAAGAGCTTCAGAATTTTGAAGAACATAAGGCATAAAATGAGCTGCCATGATAGAGTCCAAACCCAACAACCAATGCTCAGATCTAAATAATTTCAGACCTGGAAGCCTATCAATGAAGGAGGGAGCTCAAAAAACACTTGAAAAGTGACCCTAAAATGGCCTCACATGTAAATGATGTATAAGTCTTTTTTCCATCATTCTCTAATGGGATCTGCAGCCATTTTGCAAGGATGAGAGAAAGAAAAACACTTTTAGGGATTACTGAACATTGGCTCTGAGCTAGTTAATCAATGAAAACCCAAGCTTTTACTATGGCCCACTGGTCAGAATACAAGCTAATGGGAGCCAGGAGATAAGTGAGTTTTGCAGACTTAGTCACTCTTAAAGTAGATCTGGGACTTCCACAAAACCATCTTGTTAATATTTCTCAGTTCTCAAAATAGAGTTTGAACAGAAATACTCAGCAACTGGAAAACCCTCCATATTGGCCTTTGACCCCTATAATAAAAGTTTAAATTATGGAAGAAATGACCAAACACATGCCTCAAAAGATATCTGTGCTCTCAAAATGTTGAATCAAAGGCAATACCATATACCTGGGGTAATCACAGAGATTGATGTCATCATCTGACTGTTATCATATTCTCATCAAGTTCACCTATCTGGACTTTGCAGAAGAGAGATGGATCTTGCACAATGACAAAGAATTATTTTACATTAATTTGGGCTGTCACATGATAAGGATGCTATAATTTGGTAGAGAAAATCAATTCAGCACCTAGAGTGTAGCTGGAATGCAGCCATTGATCTAACCAATTCTTTTTTCTCTGTCTCAATAAATAGAAAATACTAGGTGTAGTTTGTTTTCATCTGGCATGGATAGATGCACACCTTCACTGGCTGCACTACCTAAGAGCAATGTGAACTCACTAACTGTGCCATCATTTATTCCACAGAACGTCACAGAGGACTGTAAATTGACAACTTTGGGCTAATGCAACTCAGTGCACCAGAAGAGTAAGTATACTAGATGTGTTCATAATATGCCCCATACATATCAAAAAGAAGATAAGAAAAATACAAAAAACTATTACTTTGGTGAAATTTCTACAGACCAATGATCTCAGAACTTCTTGAAATGTCATCACCAACATAATAGAAAAGTATTGCACTATACATCCCCTACCACTAAGAAAAGGAAGCTGTGCTTGCTCAATTCTTTGTTATTTTGTAGAAAATACACATGACATTTGGTTATGCTCCTCCAGGTAGTTAACTGGTCTTATGAAACTCTTCAAGCTTTGAGTGTGGTACAGAGCAATAAAAAATTCTCTAGAAGATCTATGCCATAGTACATTTCCTCAAATTTCAAAGTACAGTATCTTTTTCAGTTAGTAACAATAGCATCTTTCCTTTGAGAAACTCTTGGTTTGCTATTAGACCCTGGTAGAGACTGAATGTTTGAGAACAGTATATCACATGACTATAGACATTAAGCTGCCCACCATGAATATGTGTTATCTCATCTACTGAGCTATAGTCAGCTATTCCCTGCAGCATTCCATCATCCCTAGGAAACTGTTTATATTTGAACAAGCTCAAGTAGGTCCTGAAAACACAAGTTGCAAGAGCGGATGACTCATATTCTCAGTGCATCTACTCCTGCCAAGTTGCTATTATTCTCCCAAACCACACCTCTGCTTCAGTAAGAAATCTCTATGACTAGGTGACTGAGAAGAAAAATACCCCAGTTTTCTATCAACTCTGATGGACATGACAATACTAAGAAACACCCTATAGGAACCTCTATGTTATAGAAGTATTCTTCTGGCCCACATCATGTAGCCATATTTCTTTGTCCTTTTTAATGCAGCTCAATTACCTCTCCTATAGAAGTGGACTACTATATCATGACAATCTCATTCAGGGGTGCCCTAATGGTCAGTGTAGAAAAATAAATATTTCCAGTGGATAGGACTCCAAACAGTACTCATTATGATCTATTTATCTGGAAAGGGAGATAAGCTACAGGTCTACATTAATCTATGGACAATAACTAATAATTTCATCAGTGAGTCGGGGCTTTGGGGAGAATAAGACTGGAGAATTAGTGATAAAAAAGGATCAGAGAAAATACCCATCTAGACTTTTAGACTATGTTACAGTTTGTGACAGTTTATGTTCCATGTGAATACACAAAAAGACAGATACCTTATATAAAAGGTGTCAGTAGATGGTTGGACAAGATGACCTGCCATGCGGGTTCATTAACCTCTTTCCACAGTCACTCAGTAATCATTGAAATATAAATACATATAAATTTAAATCAATATCTCATGATAAAAAGTGGTCATTGTTTCATGCATGCGCTTAACAACTTAGATTTCCTCTCCTCTAGATGTCTAGGTATTACTTCTCCTGAGTGACCAGTTTCAAAGCGACAGTGAACAAACATGAGCCCTGCCATATGGTACCATACCCCAAAAGGAATAACCAGCCACCTGATGGCAGGTTAATTACATAGGGCCTCTTCCAACATGGTGAGTGTTGGAATCTGTCCTCTCTGAAATTGATACATTCTAGATATAGATTTGTCTATCTTGTCTACCCAGCTTCTGCCACCAACACCATCTGTGGACTTACCAAATGCTCACTTGCTGTCACTATAATTCACATAACATCGCTTCCAGCTAGGGATCTTATTTTATAGCAAAATTATTGGGACCTTAGATTGATGCATTTACGGTATATTAAGATTTAACCAGAAGCAGTTGGATTCATAAAGCAGTGAAGTGACTTATTAAAGATTTAGTTTTGATGCTTATTGGGAGATACCTTACAAAAGTGAGGTGATCTTGTAGAATACAGTACATGTACAAAATAGTCACCAATACGTAGTGTTTTTTCAGCCATGGACAGAACATGTGAGCTTAGGAACAACAAAGTGAAAATGGGAGTGGCACTTCTCACTATTCCCTTAATGGCCCACTATTCTCTTATATTTCACATCCTTGCCCCTGCCAACTGCACTGGGTTAAGGATCTTAGTACTCAAGGAGGAATACTTGCACCAAGAAACACAACAGCATCTCAAACCACATAACAAAGCAGACAACAGGATTACTATATTGGTTGCAGGGTTAAGCTGGTTTAAAAAGGAAGAATCACTACTACACAATGTAAACATAAAATAATATTTCCTTAACACAAGGATTCCCGTAGAGTGTCTCCTTAGTATCTCTACGTGCATTAGTAAATATTAGCAGAAAACTAGAGCACCTTCTTAGAAGCAGAGCCAACAAGGGCACAAATCCTAAGGAATAGGATTCCTAACTAAAGAGCCCCAGTTAAGTGAGCCAATACTGAGCTAAAGCTAAAAGTAATTGGAATCGTTAGTTGTTGGTGAGGAAAGTTACACACATCAACTGAAGACAATTTGCAGAAAGTATAACAGGCTTTCTGTTTTATCCTTGATTTATTTAGTATATTTTGATAGTATTTAGTATACTTAGTATTACTTTATAATTTAGTCCACATATTGAAAATATCAAGACACGTGGCTCAGTTGGGTAAGCATTGACCCTTCGTTTTGGCTCTAGTCATGATCTCACAGCCATGGGATCGAGCCCCACACTGGGCTCCATGCTGACAACATAGACCCTGCTTGAGATTCTCTCCATCTCACTCTCTGCCCTTCCCTTTCTCTCCCTCTCTCAAAACAAATAAAAAAAAAACTTAAAAAACTACTTTATTAAAATATATATCAAGGCAGAATTGAGGAAATATAATTATCATTACATGTATTAAACCTGGAAAATATTATTCTAAATAATCTGAGAGTCTCCTCATCTGGGAATAAGGTGCAGATTGTGTTTGTATGAGGAACTGTCACCTTATTAGGTAGGAACATAGTTTTTTGCTATTGCTGTTTTAAATCTGGAAAATGGATATATGTCCAAATAAAGGGTGACATCCGTCTATCTTGACTGCTCAAAATACTTTCAATATTCTCTTTGCTTTCAATTGTTTCCTGTCTTGTAAAACTTACTTTGCCAGGTGGAGTCCCAAAAACTACATCTTTACAGACTCTTTTACAAACAGTGCAAGCCATGTTATCTGGTTTCTACCATGTGGGAAAACAGGATCTGCACGGGGAACTCATTTTTTGGTGGGGTGAATGGCACCAGAAGTAGAGGTAGTGATGGAGGCTTTCTCTCTAATCCATGAAATATGATTGGGGAGTCAGCGACAGTGACAGCTTCCTCCACAGAACAGATCTGTGGCGTGGTTCTGATGTCCAAGGTGGTGACAAACGACAGCTCCCTCATCAGTCCAATTCTGTGGTGTGCCTCAAGGTATCATTCCTGGAAGCTTAATCTATTTTTCCAACTCTCCTCATGACCCCATGTAGGAGACCCAACAGTTTGTCATTTGAACTAAGACACATTTGGGAGGGAAAGAGAATGCTATTAATAATGTCAAGGATAAACTAGAATTACACTGAACAGATGAGTTATATAGTGACTCTAATGCTATGACTTACTTCATACATTTTGCTGATTGAATTAGAACAGACTTGTTTTTTACTAAGAACCATAAACAAGATACCATTGGATTTTTAAGATTATAAAATCTTAAAATTTTATAAAGAATGAGTTAACAATATAAATGGACCCTATGTACTATATTATGCCTACATAGTACAGGGAGAATATTCTATTCTACAAATTCATAAAGCAAGTTCAGATTAATTCAAATTCATTGTGTGTATTATATCAATATTAGTTAACTTAATGTAGCCATATGCTTGTTGCCTATAGAACCATGACTCACACTGATGTTATATGTTCTTAATGAAGCCTAGGGACTGGAAATAAATTATCTTGTGATGTTTTTATAAATAGTGATTCACTAACATGTAGGTGAGTTAAGATTGTTAAATGCAATATTACTAGAATAGAATATACACTTTAAGAAATCTTTACGTTTATGCCCACGTTAAAATTGTCATTATCTAGTTTCTATATAAGTTGATATTTGATGCTGTAGACATATAGCTAAATGCATATTGTTCTATGCTATAAATATAAGTATTTATACTATAATACTATTAATGTCAGAAATCCCAAAAGAAAAAAATATCAGCTTCATTCATCATCCCGGTGTCTTCATTCAAAAAAATATTACTGAACGGTTATTGGCACTTTACTTACTCATTCAGCAATTCATATAGGCACTAGGCTCACAGCTGAGAAGACCGTGATGAGCAAAGCAGACATGGTGTTAGAGACATGAGTCTAGGAGTCACACACTGGAAAGGCAGCAATCAAATCATAATACAAATAAATATGCGATTTCACATTGAAATCAGTGCTGCAGAGGAAATGCATACGATGCTCTGAGGCCCAGGGCGTGTGGCGAGTCAGGGAAGACCTTTCTGAGGAAGTGGCATTGAAGCAGACACCTGAAAATGACAAGATGATAACCAAGAGTGGGAGGCGGTGTGGGGGAGGGGCAGCTCTGGACACAGAGGACGTGTGTAAGAGGCTCTGAAGCAAACCTGGGCATGCACTTCTTTTCAAAGCACTGAAAGGAGATTTGCGCAACTGGAGCTGAAAGCTACGGCAAGGGGAACCTCAGGGACACTTAAAGGCAGTGGCCACCCCACAAGGCCCTGGGGAGATGAACAGGAAGGAGGCCTTGCCCAAGTCCCTTCTCCTATTCTAATGCATCGGGTAGGTCAGTAGCAGCACCGTTAAACAGAATACCCAGAGTACAAATAAGGTTCTTTCTGAGAGAAAAGCTGGCGTGGGAATTCTACCTGAAATTGTAAAAAAGCAGAGAAAGATGGCGAGGGAAGCTCACAGCAAAGTCCTTGTGGGAAAGCCAAAATTAGGAATTCGGACTGCAAACCATCAACACCAAAGATGACGTTTAGTGAAAGATGCCGGACTGAAATATATATCTACCAATCCTCTCTTTCCCAAGTCCCTCAGCCTATGGGGAAAAATAATAGTAATAATTTTCACTCATAAAGAATAATTGTGCTGAAAAACAAACGAAAAAAATAAATCATATCATCACCTAACCAGAAATTTGAAGAAGAACAAAGTAGATGGGAAATGAAGGGGAATAAGAGCCAGTAAAACCAAAACAAAATCAACAGAAGCCCCACCCAGCCTAAAACACAAACAGGAGAAGAGCACCTAAGTAAATTTGTAGTTTATAAAGATTATTTATAATCAAAATTACCATTGAAAAGAGCTTTATCTTCACCGTACTTTTTGTATCTTTAAACGTAGTGCCTTATGCATGTATCATGTTGGGAATAGTTTCAGGAGGCCAGGGCCTTCTAGGGGGTTAGAACACCTGAAAAAACAGCCTGAGAAATTGATCTCCAATTCAACCGTTCTTACAGTAAGCACTCAGGAATGTGCT
The DNA here is from genome assembly GCA_017311185.1 of Proteles cristata cristata. Lineage (NCBI taxonomy): Eukaryota > Metazoa > Chordata > Mammalia > Carnivora > Hyaenidae > Proteles > Proteles cristata. The sequence continues at coordinate 610,095 of JAESUZ010002841.1, forward strand.
GGGGTGGTCACGAGTCAGTTTGCATCTGGTGAACATTAGAAACCGAACCCAAGTCTCCAGCACAGTCAGTCGAGAGTGATCAAAAGGGAGTAAAAACCTCTGAGTGAGAGTTAAAAAGACCTCTTAAAAACCCTTCCGAGTTCTCTCTGTCAACAGGTGGTGCTACCAGCAGCCAGACACCTCGGTGGGAGGTGACAGTCAGGTAAGCTGTCACTCCAACAGGTAGGCTGTTGTGCCTTTTGCCCTCAGAACTGTATGGACAGAACGACATATCTTTCCTACTCCCAGATGAAGAAGCCGTGTTGTATACTTGAAAGTTTGGTGTCTTCCAGTCAACCAGATCATCTTCAGAAAAACTGCATAATCATCTGTTTAAAAAAGTAAGTGAAAAATCATCCTCGAAAAGCTCTTGAGAAAGGGCCACATTGCAGACAATCCAGATATCTCTTAAGCACCCAGCACAAGTGATTTTTCCTTGTTGGAACAGAATATTTCCTTGGTTAAACCCCTTACATTTTAGAAGTTGTGTGGTAAAAGAAGACAAAGCTATATCTTTAATCATTATTGTCACAATAAATGTTATGAATGCTTTTACTACAAGAGGTGTATGGATGCCAACCATGATGGAAAGAACAACAGATTTACATTTCCCCTCTGAGATTTGCTTGTACTGGGACAAACCTGCTTGAACAGAACGACAGGCAAAATCATCTGTCATATTTAAAATTTTGTTTTTCTTTCTGTTTCCCTTACAATGTAATTGAATTCTGGAAAATTAAGTATGGAAATAATATAACTCCACTGCAAAAATAAGAGCCATTCCAAAAAGACCCTAAGCTTAGAGGCAAGAAAAACAAAAAGTGAAGTGGCTTCGGCACAATTGTCCGAGTGGTTCATTAAATTGTGGTGTTTGAATAAACTGTACGAGTCAGCTTTTTCTTTTCCCCTGAAAGTGGGGAAAAGTGGCTACTGCTGCTTGCCCCTCGACCACCAGCACCAACACCAAACAGTGTGCCGACTGTATGAGTGCAATGAGTGCTAGAGCCAGAGAAAGAAGAAAAGCAGTGAAGTCACTCCAAACCCCCACATTGGCAGGAGAGAAAGAAAGTAAAAGGAGAAATGGAGTAGATAAATCAGGCACTTGTCTCCAGTACAGAATTTTTAGGTGTTGTTCTACAAGGTGGATTTTCTGACACCAGAAGATCTAATTGGGGCCAGAAAAGCAGTGAAGAATGCCAGATAATTCAAGTTTCCAAAAAGTGATGGGGAGCCCAGACCTCACATCCAAAATCAAGCTATTCCCAGGGACACCTGGAGGAATACATCACTGAAGTGTCTGAGTGGTGATCTCAGCTCAAGTCATGATCTCACAGTTCATGAGATTGAGCCCCAAGTTAGTGCAGAGCCTGCTAGGATTCTCTCTCTCTCTCTCTCTCTCTCTCTCTGTCTCTCTGTCTCTCTCTCTCTCTCTCTGCCCGCCCCCCCGCTCATGCATGTGCTCTCTCACTCTTGCTCTCTCTAAAATGAATAAATGAACTTAACAACAACAACAAAATCAAGCTATTCACAGACTGCCTAGTCACACGTCCTGCCCAATCCTTAAAGAGCCCTGACAATCACTAAACATTTGGGGAAACAATGACCAAGAATCTACTTAAGGAAAATTACCTTTCAAACAAATGAGAAATCTTATAAGTTAAATTTAAAATATGTCCTTAGCAATGTACCAGATATCTAATGCGACATAACAAACTACCGTCCTGTGGCTAAACACAAGCATTTTACTATATTTCCCCATTTTGTGAGTCAGGAAATTGGGCAAGTATCAGTGGGGTGACTTTTCTATTCCTGTGTCATCAGCTGAGGTCACTTGATTATATGCAGCTGACAGACAAACTGGGCTAGAGTTTCCAAGACAGACTTATTCATATGCCTGCCGGGGGTGGCTGGAGGAATGGACTTAGCTGGAACTGTGAAACAGAACATGTACAAGTTGCCTCTTAATGTGGGAGCTTCAGAGTAGTAAAACTTCTTACAGGATGGCTGGCTTCCCCAGAGCAAAGATTCCAAGAAACCCCAGTGAAAGAGTCTTAGGGCCTAGAATTTCTTTGGAAATCCAAGACTATCATTCTGCCCACATTCTAATGGTCAGACACAACTAAGGCCATGCCAGATTCAAAGGCAGAGAATAAGAGCCCACTTCTCATTGGGAGGAATAGCAAAGAATTTGTGACCATGTTCAATCTACCAGTTCAATTCCACTTATGGCCTTGGTGGAATATATGCAAGGTCAATATACAGAATTCACTTGCATTTATACGTATTAGCAACAAATAAGGAAGTGAAATGTAAATAACATCATTTATGGTAGCATCAAGACACAAAAAAACTACTTAACAAAGTATATGTAAGACTTAGATTTTGAAAACTATGGAATACCGCTAACAGAAATTAGAGAAATCCTAAGTAAATGGAGAGATATACAATGTTCATGGCTTGCAAGACTAAATACTGTTATGATGTAAATTCTCCCCAAAATTATTTACAGTTTTAATGCAATCTCAGTCAAAATTTAGCAGATTTTTTTTGCAAAAACTGATATACTGATTCTAAACTTACATGGGACTGCAAAAGACCAAGAATAATCACAACTATTTTGAAAAATAAAAGTACAGGACATACACTCTCTCCTGAGTGTATGACATACACTGAGTCTCCTGACATACACTGACATACCTGATTTCAAGACTTACTATAAAGCAAAAGTATGATATTGGCAAAAAGATAGATGTAAGATTAACGAAAGAAAATTGGAAGTCCAGAAATAGACCTAAACATATATTGTCAGTTCAATTTCTACAAAGGTGCCAAAGTAATTCAACAAGGAAAGAATAGTCTTTTCAACAAATTTGCACAAGTAATGTTTCCAATTAGGGGGAAAAAGGAACCTTGAACAATTCCTTGCATCATACACAAAAGCAACCATAGAAGAAAAAATTATAAATACTTCATGGAAATTAAAATGTTCTCTTCTTCAAAAGACAGTACTTTAAAAAATATGAAAATAAAATAGTTAAGCCACAGGCAGGGAAAAGCTATCTGCAACACATATAAACGTCTTGTAACCAGAATCTTTACAAATCAATAAGACAAATGACTCAATTTAAAAATGGGCAAAAAGGTTTGAACAGGTATCCCAAGGAAGACATACGAATGTCCACAAAGCACAGAGAAACCTGCATGACATCATTACACATTAGGGAAATGCATATTTAAACCATAATGAAGTACATGCCTATGGGTAAAATTTTTAAAATCCTGAAAATAATAAATGTTGTTGAAGATGTAGAGCAAATGTAATTCTCATACTTTGCTGGCATGAATGCAAAATAATAGAGTTACTTTAAAGTACCATTTGGCAGGTTCTTATAAAGTTAAACATGTATTTACCATACAACCTAGCAATTTCACCCCTTGGTATTTACCTAAGAGACACAAAAGCATATATCCACACAAAGACTTGCAAGTGAATGTTCATAGTAGCCTTATTCATAATAACCTCAAACAGGAAACAACCCAAACACCCATCAACTGATAAGGTGATAAAGAAATTGCAACATATCCATGTGATGGACTACTACTCAGAAATAAAAAGGAACAAACTACTACTATATGCAACAATATGGGTGAATCACACAGACATTATGATTAGCAAAAAAAAAAAAAAAAAAATAGCTAGAGGCGTGCCTGGGTGGCTCAGGTGGTTCATCATCCCACTCTTGATTTTGGTTCAGGTCCTGATCTCACATGTGAGATCAGGTTCTGCATCAGGGTTCTTCCTCTCTCTGTCCCTGTACCCCTCCTCTGTTCTCTCTCACTCACTCTCTCTCTCTCTCTTTCTCTCTCATTAAAAAAAGCTAGAAATAAAAGACTACATAGTATATGATTCTATTTATGTAAAGATCTAGAACATGAAAAACGAAATCTATATTGATAAATTGCAGATAAATGGTTGCCTGATATGAGGAGAATGAGGGAGTATTGACTGCACCAAGGCACAAGGAAACTTGGAAGTGATTGAAATGTTCTACATCTCAGTTGGAGTAGCACATATTCTATATACATGAATATCTTTGTCAAAACCCATCAAACTACTTAAAATATGACTTGTATGTATATCACACCTTTATAAAGTTGATTTTTCAAAAACAAAAACCTTTATTTTATGAATGAGAAAAGTGAAATTAAAAGTTCAATAGCTAGGATAAATATGGAATATAGACTCAATCGAAGAGCAAATCAGTGAATTAAAAGATCAAAAGCAATGTTTCTTAGCCCAAAAGTTCATGGCAATCTCAAATATTATAAAGTAGCAGGATATTTTGGAAAACTAAAAGGTTCCAGCAGTCATCAACAGAAGTTCTATAAAGAAGAAATAGAGAGGAATAATTTTTTTAGAAGAAAAAAACAATTTCCCAGGGCTGAGGAAAGTCAAGAGGCTTCACACTATAAGTACCACTGGCTGTGGAAAAATAAGGACAAATGAGAAAAAAAATAGTTTTTAATTCCAACATAAATACTAGTGAAATTTTAGAATTCTCAGGTAAACAAGAAAATTCTAAAAGCTTTTAGACCCAAAACATCCTAAAACAGAAAATGGATTGTTTGGAATCAGATTTCACATTGGCAACACTGATTGTCAGAAGACAATAGTGTCTTTAGCATTTTGTGAAAAAAAAAAAAAAAAAAGATTTGTAGTCTAAACTTTCGAACCAAGTCAAACCAGAATCCACTTATGAGGGTAGACGAAAGATATTTTCAGACACACAAGAACTGAGAAGTCACCCTCTTGAGGCTGTTGCTGAGTACCTCAGATCTTTCCACTTATTTCCATTTCCCCTTGATTTATTGCTGCCTAATCTCTCTGTCTCTGGTCCTGGACCATCCCATACCTTTTCACTTTGCTGCTGAGGTGATGTTTTCAAAAGGCAAATTTCTTCATTTACTCCTCTAATAAAACCCTTCACTGAATTTCTTCTCCACACTCATCTCCAGCCACTCTCCTTTTCTCTCCTTTTCTGGTCCTCTGGGAGTCCTTTCTTCTCCCCCACTTCCCTCTGAGCTATCATCTCTAGAATGTACCATGTACCTTCAATTACCTTTGCTGGGAGATGATCTTCTCCTGCCTCGTTCCTCATCTTTCTTCAGGTCTTTCATGGTCTTAGAATTAGAAAAGTGTTCATGTGCTCTATTTCCTCAGAAAAGTACTCCATGGAACCTCACTCCCATCCCTGCCTCTCCAGCAGATTACATAGTGATCCTAATAGGACCTGTACTTTTACTTATGATCATAGTAATTATATAGGACAGCTATAACTAAAAATGTACTTGTATAATTATTTGTTTAATGTTTTTTTTCTCCCAATAGACAGTAAGCTCTACTGATGTAGTCTCATTTTTCCTCTTAGCTCTGTGGGTGAGGATGCTGTCTGTCCCTAATATTTGTTCTTCCCTCACTAGGATCAGACTAGATTTTTCATCCTCCCTTGGCTATGTGCCTAGGTTCTGTCTAATGGGGTATGAGTACAGCCTGTAGGCTGTATACTTAAAGGAAACAGGTGTGGTCTTCACTTCCCCATTTCCCCTTTCTGCTTGCTAGCAAACCATCATAAACCTGACAAAGGTCAAAACCTTGGGGACAGATCATCGACAAAGCAGGAACAAGTATCCCTGACCCTGAAGGGTCACCTCATACCATTCCTGGAATGATAGTCTTGGACTGTTACATGAATGAAAAAATAAAAATACTCGATTAGATTGCCAGACCCCAGTCTGAAAAATACCACTCCTTCTCCCAAACAAAAAACTCTAGAATTGCCTCTTCGTTTCACTTATGACTTCTTATACACTTTCTCCTTTCACTCAGGGGTACCATAAATATTTATTATATTCGATGATCTATTTATACAGTCTTTCAATGTTTTATTATCCAGTTATCTAGATGCCCTCTGTAAGACCCACTGCTTCCACGTTATCAATCTTAAATTATAATGGGGAAAGAGGATGTAACTGCAAAATACCTTCTTATGAGTTAGATTTGGAGTCCTAAATGTGTCCTCACCTCAAGGAGAGATAGGCTAGCCATGCCAACACAAGCAGATTTGAAGTCAATATAGGAAGGCCTTAACTGTATCTTGAGTTTCAAGGGACATTGGCAAGGATACACTCACACATAGATGTCACAGTTGCTTAAGTGTAGATATCCACTGAGGATTGCACTGGTTTCTTAATTGATCTACCTACTTCCACTATGAACACCTCAAATCTGTCTGCCAAAATGATCTTTCTAACTGAAAATCTGATCATGTCACTTCCCTTGCTCAAAATCCTTTACCAGATTGCCATTGCTCTTGGGATAAACACCAAGACTGTCAGTGTGGTTTGTGAGCCCCTGTAGGATCCTCTCTCTGCTTCTCTAATCTTCATGCCTCCTTCTACCTTGCTCTCTGAGTGACAGCCACATTTGCTTCTTCAGTTCCCTCCAAAGCATCAAATCATTCCCCCTGAAGAGTAAAAGGTTATTCCCTTTGCTTGAAATGTTTTTTTCCCTTGTGCCTCCCTCTACTGATTTAACTCTTACTTAGCTTACTTAACACAAATGTCACACTTTTAGGAAAGCAAGCCTTGCTTAAGTCTTCAGTTACTCGCATCCCCCCATTCTATACAATTATACCCTTATACTTTTTTTTACAGAACTGAAACAATTTTGATTATCTACTTGTAAGCATATTTGATTCAGGTATTTCTCCTTTACTGCCCATAAGACCCAGGAGAGCAAAGACCAAGTCTATTTTGCACACTGTTGTATCTCATGGCTTATGAGGGGATTTCATAAATATTGGTTGAATAAAATGAACAAATGAATGGGATGTGATTTGTAAGGGAAGGGTAAAAGGCTGCCCTGCCTATCTTTTCCATCAGCCTGCTATTAGGGCCTGGGATTTCTCCGTTGTTTTAATGTCATCTGGCATGCATTAAGGGTTTCTGGAATTTAACTATTAAGACTGAAATACATGGGGTGCCTGGGTGGCTCAGTCGGTTAAACATCCAACTTCGGCTCAGGTCATGATCTCATGGTTCATGAGTTTGAGCCCGGCGTCAGGCTCTGTGCTGACAGCTAGCTCAGGGCCTGGAGTCTGCTTCAGATTCTGTGTCCCCCTCTCTCTCTGACCCTCCCCTGCTCACTCTGTCTCTCTCTCTCTCAGAAATAAATAAAACAGTTTAAAAAAATTGTTTTAAAAAGACTGAGATACATGCTTCTAAGGTTCTATCTCCACCTGTAATGGCCAACTAGAAGCAATGTGAAAGAGCAATCAATCCTCTGTGAAATTTTAGGCAAACCCTTACTTGTATATGTAATGCTCTTGGGTGCAAATTCAAACGTGGACAGAGGAAGGAGAGGCTTACAGGAGGAGAAGGTAACTTGGGGCAGAGCTTATGAGCTCAGACTTCCAGCTCGACTCTTTGATTTTGAATCTCTGTCCCATAGCTTATGAGCTACTAGTCATAGGCAGTCTTCTGTCCTCTCCATGCCTCAGTTTTCTCAATTGTAGAATGGAGCTAAATATTGTGTACCTTGTAGGCTTATGAGGATTCACTGAACTGGTATTAATAAAATGCTTGGTAGAGTTCCTGACAGAGGATAAGTGCTATATAAGTGTTTGTAGGTAATACATATTACATGAAAGATTCTGCTCCAAGAGTAAAGGTAAAGACACAGGGTTAGTTACAACAATCAGGTGCAACTTTTAGAGGATATAGGTCAGGTCTACCCACTTCTCACCATCCTCAACATGTTGCCTTGGGTGAAGGAGTTGAGTCACTTAGGCATTTCTTGTTATACACAGATATCTTCCAGGAACTGTGAATGGAGACCTATTTACCACAGCCAATCTTCTCAGCAAAGTCCAAGGCATAGGATGATTCATTTTAATAAACAGGGGTTGGAGAGAAGTAATTAATTTAATGCAGCAAATATTTACTGAGAATGGCAGAGACTAGCTAGCTACCACCCATCACGCATGCTCTGGCCCTCCTTGGCACAGTGCTGGCCTGCATGGTCCAGGCCCACGGCACCCAGGAAGGGAATGAAGAGTTTTTTTCAGTGGATTGTGAACAAAGTGATGGGTGGTACTTTCAAGCCATGATGGTTAAAAGCAGGTGTCTCACTCTCCTTTACCCCATATCTGAGAATTTTCTGGAAGACTCTGATACACTGCCTGGAGCAAAGCACCTTCTCCAGTTTCAATCCAATGCTTCTCTTTGTTATGTGAGTTCAAGATGGAGCCTAGGAGTTATTTCAAGAGGGCTTCATTACTGAGAAGCTTGATGAGTGTTATTGTATTTTAAAACTATAGCTTATACTATAGACTCATATTAGACTATTATGGGAGTAAGAAACAAACTTTCATTGTTAAACCACTGAGAATTGGGGGCCATTTGTCATGGCAGTTAGTGTACTCTTAACACCCAAAGAATAGGCCAGGCACTCCAATCCATTTATGTAACTCAGTTTCAACTAAGGTTTCCATGACCACTGTAATCCAGACATGCTGTTCAAGTCTCAAGTCCTCCCCCAAGATTCCTGAGATGTCTGTGAAAGTGTTTTTTTTTTTTAAGTAGGCTTCATGCCCAGCCCAGAGCCCAACATAGTGCTTGAACGCAAGACCCTGAGACCAAGACCTGAGCTGAGATCAGGAGTTGGATGCTTAACCAAAGGAGCCATCCAGGAGCCCCTGAGAAGGTGTATTCTTATACTCACCTCTGACACTGATCTCAGTTCTGCAGAATTAGAACTTACGCTGGCCACTTCTCAAGTGCTTTCTTTATTCTCAATAGCATCAACTAACATAAAATGCAACTTCTACTCAATGACTACCTTCCTCCCCTTGCAAATTCCACTCTCATGATCCTTTCATATCCAGCTGACTTTACTGACTGTGGAAGCACAGTGAGACAATACAGGCACTTACCTTGTACTATCCACAGAGCTTCAAAGAGAACAGCAGACAATCTGTCTGACGTTCTCTTTAGCTCTATTCCCCCCAATGAAACTACGAGAGATAATCCTCAACCTCACTAGAACCGTCTTATTTCTTAACACTCTGCCTTCGATTGCCACAAATGTGAGAACATCATGTTTCCCCCCTGAAGTGTGTACTTCAGCAGTATTAATTTCATGAAGTTCACTTCTAAAGTCTAACTCTCAGGCCCATCTTTGCAATACCAAATCCATTAAGGTCATTCTCACTGCAGGAAGGCTTTCTGTGTTTCAAGATCCTTTTCACAGAAACACCAAAAATACATGATCACTCCCATAGGAGATTTATAGTCTCATGGAAAAGAAAAACACACAAATAAGAGTATATGATTACACTTCACAACCAGGCTACTTCGTTTATACCCCCACAGGATTCTGGGAGGAAAGAGCAAAGCTAGCACGGTTCCTCTCCACTCTGTTCACTAACAAAGATCTCTGAGCTTTGGGGGAATTAAAAATCATTTCCCCTCACAAAAGGAGAAGGACCTTTGGCCTACAGCTTTTTAACTTCATGACAGTCTTCCCTCTTCCCATGGAGAAAGAATTAAATTGTAACTCTCCACTCCAACTCCTCAAATAGTAAATTGAGGCTATAAAGACAATTCCAGCTCAAGGTTTCTTTTTGTAATGTGAGCTTAAATTGGAGCCCTGGAGTTATCTTAATGATACTTTCTTTGCTGAACAGTATTGTGAATGGTTTTATATTTAATACTAGCTTTGTTATTGAAGCGATAGATAAATGACTCTCAGTAATAGTAACCTTTGGTGCTTCAGTTCTGGGATCGCATATTTTAAGTAAAGTGCAATGCAGAAAACAACTCAGCACCTTAATAGTTTGATTTCAGCATATTGCTGATTCTGAGCCAAATGGTTTAGTGCATCAGATGATATAAATTAGAGTCAGAGTGCAGAAGAGAATATTGAGCACTTATAATCACCCATTATAGGGCTGATAGTTGATAAAAAGCATTAATTCATTTTCATTGTAAGTAGCCCCGGAAAATGCTATCACATCATAGTAGTATGATATAGATACTATCATAGTAATATGATCTCTGAATGAAAGGCTCATATTTTTATTAGAATCTCATGGTTAAACACATCTTAATTGATAAATTGAAATAATAAAGCTTTTTTCACTTAAGAAGATATATTTTTAGGTCTCAGTATCCTTGTTTTCTCTTTTGTCTTTTAAATACTAGTAGATATAATCTTCATTTTCCTAGTCATAAAGAAAAGCTAAATTCTATTACTATTTACTTTTTAAAAATACTCGGATTCACTGGCTTTATTTTATGTGGAAGATGTAAAGATTAATATGAAACTGAGGTGAGTTAGAAATATTTTATCAGCACTTATTTAAGGATGAAAAATGAAAACACTACATATGCTTTCTAAGCCTTCTATATTAGCCTCATTGAATTGATATTCAAAAACAGCTGAAAACAGATCTTAGGTGAACTGTGTGTGCTGTTATTATTGGTGGACTGTGTCTTTGAATCAGTATATTATGTTTTACTCTCCCTGAAAGAGCTGAATTTCAATAAATCTTTTATGTTAGCATATTCCCCATAGAGTTAGAGAGTTGGACCTGCCAACAGTGTGTATATTTTTCTAGCATCTATAAGACTATCTGAAATAAAATCATAGATTTTCAGAACTGTGAGTGACTTTGGACTCTTCAATTATTACTTTTAAACAGCCCACTTGCCATTTGCCAGATGGCATCTTTTTGAACACCAAGAAAAATTTTAATCAGGCTTTGAAAAAGAATAAAGTGGAATTTTTTAAACCAGAATTTTAACAAATTAAACAATAGGTAAGTCAATAAGAAGCAGCAGAAGTGAGATTATTTTATTATCTTGGTTTAAATGTACTTTTTCAAAATGATTCAAGAACTTTCGTTTTTTAATTAACTGAATCACCCAGTTTTCCTTGTGTTATCACACACAAACTGCCTGGATGCAGGGGAAACTGCACGGGACTCCAGGGAGATAAGGAGGGAAAAGGGTGAAGTAGTTCCAGCAGAGGAGAAGCCTTGAGACGTAACCTGTTTTAGGGGGTTCTAGTCTGCAATGCATTGGAAGTACTCAGAGAGTTTCTGAAAATGTAGATTTCCAAGTCTTGCTCTGAAGATCTAGATTCAATAGTTCCAAATCTAGACCCAAAATATATATTAAATTTCTCAGGTAACTCATGATATAAGTTGACCTGTTGCACCTCATCTTAGTCCAGTTCCCCATTTTAGAGTATCTGGTAACAGTTTTTATACAGTAATTGAAGCTGAGATTTAAATCCAACTCTCCTATCCCATGGACAACAATTATTCTCACTAGTGACCAGAATTGAGATTGAAACCCACATACCATGGATTCCTACATCCATGTTCCTTTGATGTTACTGTGCTTAAAGAAGAGAGGAATAAAGTTACCACAGGCTAAACACCAAGCACAGGCGGCCCAGCTATGTGTTTGACCCTTGGATAGTCCTAATATCTGCTCTAGAGAATTTGATTCAGTCATTCCACTAGGATTAATAAAGACAGTGGCAAATTAGAAACATCTTAATTAACCAACAGCACGATATTTGGTACATTAATTATAGTACGCAATTATGGTACAAGAGAAATATGTATCTTTAACAAAGATAATGTAACGTATACTTGGGACATGAAAATATATTTGCAAAATATATGCATACACAGAAAAAGCCTGAAGGGTATACCTAAAAGTATGGACAGCGATTTTCTCTATGAGTGGTTTTCTCAATCAGTGGTAGTAAAATCACGGAAACTTTTCTAAAATTTGCTAACCATAGTTCACATATTTTGACAACAATCACATACTGATTGTAATCAACATACAAACAAAACACACATACAAATCTGGAGGTTTTATGGCTTTAAAGGCAACATGTCATAGCTCAGTGATTCTGTTGAACCAAAGTTTAATTCAACCAGAATAAAGATGATGAAAAGGTTGCAGGTTTTTTCCACTCTTCTGTGGGCTATTTTGTGTATGTGTCCTGTAAAACTGAAATAAAATTATGCACAATGTGTATATTTAAATTAATTGTGTATTTGTTGAAAGTCTGTGTTTATGTGAAGACTCTTCCACAGTTCCTAACATATAAATGTTAGTATCACAATAAGTATTCGTTTCCCTTTCCCTTAGGGATTTGATTGGTGGTTTAGAAGGGGATATAATAATACAAATGTACAGCAGTTTTTTATAGGAGGAAAGGAGAGAGATTCTGTAATTGACCTAATATTAGATCTACAGTTCTTCCAAAGACCTTGCCTTCTACTGTGTTTATTAATAATTTAGCCATCGTGGTGTACAAAGGAAGTGGAGTGTATTTACAGAGAAAATATTGAAACCTCTGTTGAAGATAAGGTTATACAGTCTAGTAAAAATGTGTGCATGTGAAATATATTACTATCTTTTCCGTGTTGACTGCAGCTCTACTAAGTCGAAGGTGACTATTTCTTCTATAAAACAGGGTGTGATGGAAAGAGCATCTGCTAATTTCATGATTCTTGTCTCTGCTACTGATTCGTTCTATGATCTTGGGTACCGGATCAATGTTAAGTTCAGGGTTCAAAACAAATCTAACGCCTCCATATGAAGTGCCACATTTAGATGTTATGTGCATCTAACAATTGCAAATACATGTTTACATATGCAGTATGTATCCATAAGCTAAACACACAAAGTTCTTATAATATGTTCTTCGTTTGCTGTTTTATTTAAGTAACATGTATACCCAACATGGGGGCTCAAACTCATGACCCTGCAACCAAGAATCTCACACTCTTCTGACTGAGCCAGCTAGGTGCCCCTCTTATAACATATTCTTAAACTGAGAATTTCAGAGCCTATAAACTAGGCTTATTGCAATAGATCATTATCTTTGGTTGAGTCAGATGCCCTGAAACACTAAAAATTAAACATGAAAAATAGAGGGATGACAACACAAGGTACTTTTCATAATCCCAACTTCTTATTGCCTTAGGATTTTTCTGCTAGTTTTCTGATGGTAAGCACACCATGCTGAGGCATGAGGCAAACTGCTAGGTTGGGGGTGTGTCATGCTGGTTTCGGTTCCATATTCTGAGGGTATAGCTTTATATACCCCAAGGAACCTGGGTGCATTCCAGGCCCACGGTCCCAATGCTGATAATAACTAATATTTACTGAGTGCTTATTGTTTGTCGAATCCGATGCTAAATATTTTATATGAATTAACTCATTTACTCTTAACTTTTTTGATGAGAAAATGAGGTAGTCAAAGGTTAATTAAGATGCCTAAGTTTACTCAGCTAATGATAAGCAGAGCCAGGATTCTACCTTAGGGCATCTAAGTCCAGAATCATCCCCTTAACAATTTCCTGTGCAGACTCTTACACATACTTTTTTTTTTTTTTCATCGTAAGCTCTAGGCCCAGTGTGGGGCTTGAACTTATGACCCTGAGATCAAGAGCTGCACATGCTACTGACTAAGCCAGTCAGGCACCCCCTGCACAGTTTCCTCTGATATTACTGCCAAGCTCTGAAGGCTGGGTCTCTCATATTCTCATTTTATTCATAAAGCCTGCTGCTGGGTATGTATTCAACAAATATACGTAAGTAATGAATAAATGATATCAGTGTTTCTCAAATCAGTTGCAAGGTATTTTGCAAATGATTTGTTTCAAATGGTAAAGTACCAAAGTTTCAAACTGTCAGCTTTCAAAAAATAAAATAGAGCAGAATCAAGGTTGAATGGGGAAAAAATGTCATTCTTTACTGATTTACCATCTGATGTCATAACAAATAAGCCCAAATGTCTCGTGGCTTAACACATAAGAGTCTGTATCTCACTTAACAACATGTCCAGTGTTGAGGTGAGCAAGTCAGCAGAGCATCTGTCCACCGTACAGGACCTCACTACGCACACCACACAGACTGCTTCCACACAGCCCCACCAGTGTGATGTAGGACTCAGAAAAAAAGCTGCTACTCAAACAGGGCTTTACACCTCAGCCTGAAGTGACACATAAATGATTTGCCGCTTCCACTCAGAAGTTATTGGCCGGAAATAGTTACACAGCTTCAACTATCTACCTGGGATCTGATAAGTACAGTCTTCTGGGTACCCAAGACAGAAGTGGATACATGTGAGCCCAATAATGTCTTCCACAGAGAGAAAGAAACAGGTATGGAGTAGGTACTGGGATTGCTCATAACCTTAAAAAAGCCTGTTGAAATGGGTCATGCTGACCAGTGTTGCCTTAGTGGTAAGAGATAATAAGGACTGGGGAGACATAATTAAAAAGGCACAGGGGAGAGGATATTATCACGTCTCCTTCCTACTCATGAGTTGCAGAATTTGCACACAAATTGTCCTACATACATACAGAATGAAGGAAATTAACCTCGCTGTATACAAACAAAAACATTTGCAATGGGTTAAAGAGCTAAATGTAAAAAGAAATCTATACACGTATTTGCAAGCATACAAAAACATATGAATGTTTCCTTAGGCTAGGAAGGCCTATCTTAAGCAAAACGGGGTATAAAACCTATAGAGGAAAAAGACTGGTTTTTAACCACATGAAAATTAAAACTTCTCTTTGACAGAAGATACTGCAAAGTTGAAAGAAAATTGATATAGGGGGAGAATATATTTTTTCCAACCTGTGCAACAAAAAAAAGAATTAATGATCAAATTACATAAGAAATTCTAAACATAAAAAAGACCACCGACACCACCACCATGACCACCACATTGGAGGGGAAATGCCAAGTGGCATTAAACTTATGAAAAGATACTTTACTTTAATAATAATCAAGAAAAACAAATTTTAAACCAGCAGTGAGATATGTTAAACTAATCAGATTGGCAAAAATCAACATGATTAATAAGAGTCCTAGAAACCCTGTACAGAATTATACCTTTCTGTATAATGTTAGTGGAATGTAGATGGCAGTAACTTCTTGAAGGCTACTGTAGTAGTCACTGAAATGTGCTGTCCTGGGCGCCTGGGTGGCTCAGTCGGTAAAGCATCCAACTCTTGGTTTGGGTTCAGGTCATGATGTCATTGTTTGTGAGTTTGAGTCCCACATGGGGCGCTGTGCTAATGGCTCAGAGCTTGGAGCCTGTTTCAGATTCTGTGTCTCCCTCTCTCTCTGCCCCTCCCCCCTAAAAAATAAACAAAAATTAAAAAAAAAATTTTTTTTACTGTTCTGTCCTTTAACCCAGAGGTTCTACCCCTAGATTTTTTTTATCCTATACCACTTTGTATGTACAAGGGCTGTATGGGCAAAATGTTCATTAAAGGATTATACGTAGTGGGGGACAAATGAAAACAACTTAAATGTTCAGCAAAATGGGAACATGAGAGGGGTGCCTGGGTGGCTCAGTTGGTTAAGCATCGACTTCAGCTCAGCTCATGATCTCATGGTCTGTGGGTTCGAGCCCCGCATGGGGTCCTGTGCTGACAGCTCAGAGCCTGGAACCTGCTTCAGATCCTGTGTCTCCCTCTCTCTCTGGCCCTTCCCTGCTCATGCGCTATCTCTTTATTTCTCTCAAAAATAAATAAATGTTAAAAAAAATTTTAATGGGAACAGGAGATAAATTATAGTGCATCTCTGTCATAGACTCTCATACATAGCAGTGAAAAAGAGTGAGATAAAGGCAAATAGAAAAACCAAGAAGAAAAATCAAAATAGAATTCCATAAGAAAAGGTCTGATCCTATTATTTTTATGTGTTGCACAGTTTTGAAGATTTGGTAGACTAGAATAGGTAGAATTCAACTGTAATATTCTGTCACCACTGTTGTGACACTGGAACAGTAGAGAAGAAAATACATAACATTGTTTACCTCTGCAGTGAACAATACTCACAGACATGATAATATAAGCCAGCTCTGTTTGTTACTTTTCATCTTTCAGAATCAACTTATGAAGACATAATCACCTCATTAAGGTCATAAGAGATTCAAAAGCTATCAATAAAAAATTGTTACTGAACATCACACTATTACAATCAAAGTAACACTGGCATAACACCGTTGGTAGAAGGGCCTGGAAGCAAGAGCATGGCAAGTGTCTGTCAGTTAACATCCTCCCTCTCAGAGGAGAAATGCTGTCTTAGAGACTTTTACTTGGTCTGTGTGTTTCAAATGTTTGCAATGTGAATGTATCATGTATTATTTGTGTACCTAATAAAAATTAAAAATTTTAATTTAAGAAAAAGATAACAAAATGTGGGATTAATTTCTTGAAAGCCCTCAAAGACCTTTTTAAATATCTAGATATATCACGAGTGTATTTTTTATCTAATTATTTGGTAAATTCTTTCTATTTTTCACATTAGAGTAGAATCAGTGTTGAAATCCAAAACTTTTGAAATGTCTCCTAATATATACATATAAAGAGTCCAAAGTAATGCCTGTAATTTTCCTATTTAGATCAATGTATATTAAGTAACATATTTAAAACTCCTTTAATATTAATACCGAATGAAAAAATTGAATAGAAGCATCACCCTAAGATGACTTCAAAGGCATTTAAGGGGAACCTTGGTGGCTCATTTGGTTGAGCATCCAACTTTGGCTCAGGTCATGATCTCATGGTGAGTTCAAACCCTGCATTGGGCTTGTGCTGACAGTTCAGAGCCTGGAACCTGCTTCAGATTCTGTGTCTCCCTCTCTCTTTGCCCCTCCTCTGCTTGTGCTCTGCCTCTTTCTCTCTCAAAAATGAATAGGCATTTAAAAATGTTTTAAATAAATAAATAAAAGCATTTAATTAACCAATATAATTGTCTCTTAAGCCCCAATTATAATATATTACTACATACATTATAACATTATGATTATTACTTTTATAATTTATATATTTATATTAGAAAGCTGTAGTCATCAATACAGTATCGTACTGGCACAAAAACAGATGCATAGACCAATGGAATAGAGGAAAGAACCCACAACTGGACCCACAAAAGTATGGTCAACTAATCTTTGACAAAGCAGGAAAGAGTATCTAAGTCTCTTTAGCAAATGGTGCTGGGAGAACTGGACATCAAGGTGCAGAAGAATGAAACTAGACCACTTTCTTACACTAAAATAAACTCAAAATGGATGAAAAACTTAAATGTGAGACAGGAAACCATCAGAACCCTAGAGAAGAAAACAGGCAACAACTTCTTTGACCTCAGCTGCAGCAAGTTCTTGCTCAACATGTCTCAGAAGGCAAGGGAATTAAAAGCAAAATTGAACTATTGGGACTTCATCAAGATAAAAAAAAAAAACTTCTGCACTGCAAAGGAAACAGTCAAGAAACTAAAAGGCAACGAACAGAATGGAAGAAGATATTTGCAAATGACATATCAGATAAAGGGTTAGTATCCAAAATCTATAAAGAACTTCCCAACTCAACACCCAAAAAACAATCCAGTGAAGAGATAGGCACAAGACATGACTAGACACTTTTCCAAAAAAGACATCCAGGTGGCCCACGGACACATGAAACGGTGCTCAACATGGCTCATCATCAGGGAAATACAAATCAAAAGCACACTGAGATGTCACCTCACACCGGTCAGAGTAGCTAAAATTAACAACTCAGGAAACAACAGATGTTGGAGAGGGTGTGGAGAAAAGGGCACCCTCCTGCACTGTTGGTGGGAATGCAAACTGGTGCAGCCTCTCTGCAGAACAGTGTGGCTCTTCCTCAAAAAACTGAAAATGGAACGACCCTATGACCCACCAATAGCACTACCAGGAATTTATCCAAAGGACACAGGAGTGCTGATTCATAGGGGCACATGTACCCCCATGCTTATAGCAGTGCTATCAACAATAGCCAAATTATGGAAAGAGCCCAAATGTCCATCAACTGATGAATGGGTCAAGAAGATGTGGTGTGTATATACAATGGAATACTCCTTGGCAGTGAGGAAGAATGAAATCTTGCCATTTGCAGCAACGTGGATGGAATTGGAGGGTGTTATGATGAGTGAAATAAGTCAGTCAGAGAAAGACAGATATCATGTGTTTTCACTCATATGTGGCACTTGAGAAATGTACCAGAAGACCATGGGGGAAGGGAAGGGGAAAAAATAGTTTCAAACAGAGAGGGAGGGAGGCAAACCATAAGAGACTCTTAAATACAAAGTACAAACTGAGAGTTAATGGGGGGTGGAAATGGGTGATGGTCGTTGAGGAGGGCACTTGTTCTTAAAATGTACTTTGTAATTTTGATTAAATGAAAGTAAGGAAAAGAAATTTTATTAAGTAAATTTATAGTAACTTAAAAAAATAAGAAAAGTAGAGATAAATAAACCTATCCCACTCCAGCATTGACCCCAGCCCTCCCTTTTATTGCCTAACCTCAATTTCCAATATAGGTTATTATGTCTTTTTCTTTCAAGTTTTACTTCATTACTTCAGATATATCAAATCAAACTCTTATAAAACATTATCACCCTGCTACAAAGATTATGTGATCTCACTGAACATTTAAAAGAAAAATTCTCACATTCCTGCATTTACATGTACTCTATTCTATATAATGCTTTTCAAAAGTGGGAAGTGTTGTATACATGAATAGTACACAAAGACATGAGACAGACAGTATGAGGCATTGAGTAAGATGAGATTGTTGTGGGCTGAAGGAGTTATGGAACACACAGAGTAGAAAGAAAATTTGCTTTGAATCTTGAAAAGTGGGCTGTATTTGGAAAGGCAGGGAAAAAAAATAATTCCATGAAGGTGAGCATTGCTCTATTTTCTTCTGTGCACTGACCTTCTAACATACGCTGTACTTTATTTTTGACTTCTCCCTACTAGAATGTGATCCATGATGTAGAGATTTTTGTTGTCGCTATTTCAATCTTTTAAATCTTCAGTGGGACCTAGCACAGAGCAGCTACTCAATAAATATTTGTTGGCTAAAGAACATGTGAACGAATGAATGGTAAGGTCAGCCTGACAGAAGCAGTGTTCCAATGATGTTGGTATAGAAAATACAGTTAGTTCATTGTAAGAAATTTGAATTTGAGATGAGAGATTGGAGTCTTCTTTAGACAATGGGAGAGGGGACAAACATTACAGAACTCCTTAGCTCATCTTATTTCATTTCCATACTTAGTGTAACTACTCCAAAGAAATTGGAAAAGAAGATAAAATTGCAAAGGCAAACATGGATCCTTTTTAGAAAAGGGTGATGTGCTAATGGGCTGGTTGAAGGCTGTGAGGTTGCTGAGGGCAGAGTCTTCAGTCAGCCAGCAGCACCAACAGGGGACAGGGATTAGAGGCATGGATGAGTCAAATGGTGTGCTGCTGCTGTGAACACTAGAATATTCTTTGGGACTAGTTTCTCTTTCTGGACCCAGGGGCCATATCTCTCACTGTTGCCCTGTTCTTGCCATTTTTATCCTAATCCAAGGCTTCTCTAACTTGTGATTTACTGAAATTGTCTCTTAACGGGTTTTCCATCTTCAAGTCTCTACCTTCCCTTTGCTTTCCACTCCCATAACACTAACACAAAGTCTTTTCTAGCACATCAGTGATAGCACTGTCCTAAAGGACTGCTTTAATGATGTAACTTTTCTGGTTAAGGGCCATAATAGATTTCTAGTAAATATCCATTTAACCCATTCCATCTTTAGGTCTGGCTTTCTCTTCCTTTCCTTTCCCCTCCCCAACTCTTTCCAACTAGTATCAGTCTTCTCTAGACATACTCAATGTTTCTTCTATTCTAGTCAAACAGGCCTATTCATATTAATTTGGTAATACATATATGGGCTAGATATTGTCTATGTGTATGTGTCACCCTTTTTTTATTTGAGAAAGAGAGAGAGAGAGAGAGACAGGATCAGGGACAGGGGCAGAGGGAAATAGAGAATCCCAGACATGCTCCATGCTCAGCACATAGCCTGAATCAGGGCTTGATCCTATGCCCTTGGTATCATGACCTGAGCAGAAATCAAGAGTCAGACACTAACCAACTGAGCTACTCAGGCATATCTCCCCTGTTTTGCAGGGGCTAGAAACCTGAGAAAAACAATTCTCATATTGTATTACCAGTAGGATTTCAGACACAGTTGGGCTCTGCCAAACAAATGTAGTGGTGAGGGATGTAGAAGGCAGAAGAGAGAAGGCAGCCGTCCTTAGCTTTTTCCTCTGTTGATGATGATGGTCAGCCTTTGTCATTTCAGACCCTGGGGCTCAAGGGTGTGAAGCCAACAGAGTTTCTATCATGCTCTAGGCTTTAGGAGGCAGAAGCTCTTTAATCCTCTGTGCAAGGATATGCCATGGGCCATCTGGCTCACCAATGAAGATACAGAGGGAGTAAATAATAAGACAGAGCAAACGTAAGATCTTTTTTCTTTAAGTTTATTAATTCATTTTTGAGAGAGAATGAATGGGAATCTTAAGCAGGCTCCGTGCTGTCAGGGCAGAGTCCAACCTGGGGCTCTATCCCACAACCCTGAGATCATGACCTGAACTGAAATCAAAAGTTGAATGCTTAACTAACTGAGCCACCCAGGTGCACCCCAAAAAAGCTCTTATTTTCACACTGTATATGCCTCAACTCTCCCCTTCATTTTAATTTGATTGGAAGTAACATAGCACAGGAATTTGTAGGGGCACCAATGTGTTTTTGAATAGTAAATAGGTGTTGACTATCAGACCAGGAGTTCTTTCTGTTTATACCACCAGTTTTATCTATGAACTAGGACATTTGGCATCTCAGCAATGCCAGTATAGTGTATTATTATAATATTATAACATATTATATATATTATACAATAATAATATGTAATAAATACATAAATAATAAAAATAATAGAATAATATATCATATAATATATATTCTAATATTATATATAGTTATATAATATAATTGGGGCTTAAGAGATAATTATACTGAATAATGAAATGCTTTCATTTATTAAATATATTTTTATGTCGTAATTTTGTATTTTATTTTATTATTATTTTAATATAATTTATTGTCAAATTACCTAACACAGTGTATACAGTGTGCTCTTGGGTTTGGGGGTGGATTCCCATGATTCATTGCTTACACACAACACCCAGAACTCATTCCAGTAAGTGCCCTCCTCAATGACCATCACCCATTTCTCCCTCTCCCCCACACCCCCATTAACTCTCAGTTTGTACTTTGTATTTAAGAGTCTCTTATGGTTTGCCTCCCTCCCTCTCTGTTTGAAACTATTTTTTCCCCTTCCCTTCCCCCATGGTCTTCTGGTACATTTCTCAAGTGCCACATATGAGTGAAAACACATGATATCTGTCTTTCTCTGACTGACTTATTTCACTCATCATAACACCCTCCAATTCCATCCACGTTGCTGCAAATGGCAAGATTTCATTCTTCCTCACTGCCAAGGAGTATTCCATTGTATATACACACCACATCTTCTTGACCCATTCATCAGTTGATGGACATTTGGGCTCTTTCCATAATTTGGCTATTGTTGATAGCACTGCTATAAGCATGGGGGTACATGTGCCCCTATGAATCAGCACTCCTGTGTCCTTTGGATAAATTCCTGGTAGTGCTATTGGTGGGTCATAGGGTCGTTCCATTTTCAGTTTTTTGAGGAAGAGCCACACTGTTCTGCAGAGAGGCTGCACCAGTTTGCATTCCCACCAACAGTGCAGGAGGGTGCCCTTTTCTCCACACCCTCTCCAACATCTGTTGTTTCCTGAGTTGTTAATTTTAGCTACTCTGACCGGTGTGAGGTGACATCTCAGTGTGCTTTTGATTTGTATTTCCCTGATGATGAGCCATGTTGAGCACCGTTTCATGTGTCCGTGGGCCACCTGGATGTCTTTTTTGGAAAAGTGTCTAGTCATGTCTTGTGCCCATCTCTTCACTGGATTGTTTTTTGGGTGTTGAGTTGGGAAGTTCTTTATAGATTTTGGACACTAACCCTTTATCTGATATGTCATTTGCAAATATCTTCTTCCATTCTGTTCGTTGCCTTTTAGTTTTCTTGACTGTTTCTTGGGATAGGTATAAAAGAGATAAAGAGGTCCTTTCAAGGAACCCATGGAGACAAAGGACAGAGGAAATGGGGGGAAGGAAATTTATTTAGAACAGAACATTTTGAGAAGAATGTTATGAAAGGCACATTTAAAAGAAAGAATATAAGGACATATAACTCTGTTAACATAACTCTGTTCATGATAATGTCCTAGGAAGCGGAATATTTATAAGCAGAGCAAGAATAATCAGAGATATCCTCTGGATCATCAAATCTGTTTAATAATAAAAATCTGCTGGTGTATGAGTATGTGTGTTTTAATATAAATTCCTGACTCTATCCCCAGACCACGTAAATTAGACTCTTCTGGGGAAAACCCAGGAATATGGTTTAATATGTATTGTAAATGATTCTTTTGATTTGTAAGAAAACTCAGGTTGACAAAGTCCATAACAGTGGGTATTAGATTTTGCTATAGACAATACTTTTTGCTTGTCATTAGCTTTGAGAAGAACCATAAATAACAATAGTATAAGTCCAGGAAAATGCTGGCAAAGCCGGTCTGTCAAATGTCCACCACTTTCCATTGGAGAGCTGCAGTACATGCTGTTGGTGGGCTAACCAAGAGTCATACCAAGCTCCCTTGCCATTTTCACTAAATACCCACCTTCCCAAATACTCTTGCTGCTAGACATGTCCGTGTGATGCACACTGTCAATTAGATCTAAATTGAGGTTTCCTGGGGTTTCTAGGAATGCTTTTGTTTTCTTGGTCTGAAAGACAGACATGACTGGTACCACCCCCTGCTTTCTTCCTGGCTTGGCAATCAGATATGATGCCTCTCTAACCACAGCAGCCATTGCAGGATTGAAGGGAACTAGCACAAAGGACAAGTCAAGAGAGACAATGACCCTAATATTGGGGCTCTCAGCTGCTTGTTGTGAAGAAGAAGGAGAAAGAGAAGAGGGAGAGAGGGGGGAGCTGGAATTCATTTTTTCATGAGCTAAGGTGAAAAAAGAAGAAGAAGGGGAAGGAGGAGAATGAAAAGGAGGAGAAAAGGAGATTTCTATTTTTAAAAGCCATTTTTAAAGTTGGTTTTCTATTACCTGCAACTGAAATCATTCCTAGCGGAATGAAAGGAAAAGTGGGGTGAGATAGGCCTGCCACTAGAAAAGAACCGCCTTGTCTTTAGAAAGATGTCTGAGTGAAAGAGTCGGCTCACCTTCTCATTTGGGCTGGATGAGCACAAGAGTAGAAGGTTTTTGAACCCTGGAATCTGAGGGAGAATTCCAGAAAGGGCATAGAACAGAGAAAGCTGATACATTATGCCTGTTATTATCTCAATAATAGGATATTTGCCCAGGATAAAGCAAAATTTGCCTTAACAGCATAGATGTTGTAGCTTCACATTCCCTCAACAACATGCAAATCTGGCCTAAGCAGGCTACATAGTCGGCAAGGCAGCTTGGGCTCTCAGGGCATCTTTGGGAGGTCATACTGCTAAAAGTAAGGCATCTGATAAATTAGTAACTTGTTTTTCTGACAATTTCACCTCTACCTGGGTAAAGGAAACGCCAGATGAATTGCTACTTTGTATTTAATTCTAACCAAAAACGAGATAGAGAAAAACCAAGTTGTAATCTGGACCTGGCTTCAGAGAAGAGAGCGCCCAGGACATCCTAGATTCTGTGATTTCAAGTCTCCATAATTCTTATGCTCAAGGAATTTATAGTCTGTGGATGGAGGAAAACAAAGCAAGTACTCAAATGCAGAGCTACCATTTATTGAACATCTACTGTGAAAAACAATATGATTAATAATTAATGTATAATATTTAAAATATTTACAAATGCGCTGCGAGGTAGATATTATCCTCAGTTAACAAATAGACTAAATGTTTAGAGCGGTTAAGTAAATCGTTCAAAGCCGCTCAACTCAGGAGGAAAGAAGCTCCAGTCCCACTCCTCTTGAATCTACTGGAGCAGGTGATTCCAGGACTTAGTAAGGAAGAAGGAGGCTTTGCTCCCTTCTGCTGCCTCCCATGTGTATTCAAGAACACCAAGAGTTCCTCTGTATGGATTTGACCCCTAAAGTAGCAACTTTTTAAATGGTTATCTATTTATTTTGAGAACAGAGAGAGAGTGTGCACATGTGCGCATGTGCGACCTGGGGAGGAGCAGAGAGACAGAAACAGACAGAGACAGAGAGACGGAGAGAGAGTCTCAAGCAGTCTACAAACTATCAGCACAAAGCCCAGTGCCAAGGCTCATTCTCACAAACTGTGAGATCATGACCTGAGCAGAAATCAAGAGCCAGTTGTTTAACCAATTGAGCCACACAGGCACCCCTAAAACTAGCCACTTTTAAAAAATATGTTAATGCTTATTTATTTTTGAGAAAGAGAGAGAGAAAAGAGAAAGAGAGAGAGGCAGAGCATGAGTGGGGGAGGGGCAGAGAGAGGGACACAGAATCCGAAGCAGGCTCCAGCCTCTAAGCTGTCAGCACATAGCTAGTTGCAGGGCTGGAACCCAAAAACAGTTAAGATCATGACCTGAGCTAAAGTTGGATGCTTAGCCAGCTGAGCCACCCAGGCATCCCCGAAACTAGCAACTTTTTTTTTTTAATTTTTTTTTTTTAATGCTTTATTTCTAGGAGAGAAAGACAGCGCGAGCAAGGGAGGGTCAGAGAGAGAGGGAGTCACAGACTGAAACAGACTCCAGGCTCTGAGCTGGCAGTCAGCACAGAGCCCGACGCGGCTCGAACCCATGAACCGCGAGATCATGACCCAAGCGAAAGTCAGACGCTTAACCGACTAAGCCACCCAGACGCCCCCCAAACTAGCAACTTTTAACAACTGACTACAAAGGAGTAAAATTAATTCCACCGTTGAAAATGGAATATCTGCTAAACTTCTGGTAGAATGAGTACTTTGAATGAATGACCATTATCAGTCCTTCTATATTTTAAAAACATTCCTCCTAAATTGCCAGGAGCATTGAAATAGAACTCCTTAGTAACAAAATATGTAAACAAGCTTTGCCTTAACATTCTAAGAGAATGTTAAAAAAAAAATAGATGCAACTCTTTAATGTTGCAAATAATTTAGTTGTGTAATGTATTTAAAGCCTAAAATGTTAGGAAGTAGATAAAATTATAACAGAAGTTTTACTTTAAACATTTAATGAATTATATAATAGATTCAATGGTTGATTAAATAATACTAAAGATTTGGTTAATTATATATATATATATTTTTTTCAAGTTTCAGTGAAACTAGATAAATACCCATAGCTTTTCTATAGCAGTTAATCCTTAACCAAATTATTGGAAAATTAAATTTACACTCCATATTTATTTACCTATCTAAATTCAGCTTACATGTTTTAGTTACAAATAATAAAGCCAGTGAAGTCACTAGATGTTAGTAGTCTAGGAAACATGTATTGAGGTTCATGGACTTTGGTTAAGATATCAGCAACAAGAGGTAGTTTCAACCAAAGATCTTCACTGGATTCAAAGAGCTATATAACTAACTACACCCTATTTCCTGTATATTCCTGGAAGGGGAAAATATCCAATAAACTGAACATGAAGATTATATTACAACAATGTTTAGCATACACAGCACTAGCTCTCTGAAAATTGAGGGAAACCTTGTTGATAGGTTTCTTTTAGTGGCAAAAAAGGATAATGTTTAGAAATAAATGATAAAATTTGACATTCACATTTGTCTATATATAGACAAATTAGAGAAAAATCACAAGACACATTGAATCAGTTATTTGCTTTGTACAGAGACACACATACATAGAACATTTCACAATCTTCTCACTGCCTGTGGGGCTGCTGTGTTGTTAGGCAGGGCCCAGCTCAAGTAGCAGGATTGGTGGTTAATGTGTAGCTTGCCCCTCTGGCCATACCCTGTACCCTAGCACAGTGCTAGGTCCCAGCAGAGGATGTGTATATAGTTCTAACTGGTCCACCCAACGGGAGCACAAAGGATGTGCATATGCTGGCTGGGTCCCTCAGTGACCCTGCTCTCACAGATGAGAAGGACCAAAGAGGTAGCCCAGAAAGACTTTCCTATGGGGCATGCGAATGAATGTATAAATGTGACTTCGCTGTGGCCCTTCTGGGCTCTGGGTATTCTGGACAGCACAGACCTGAGACTGCAAAGTACAGGACCACATCCTTGGCACTTTGGTAAAGGGAGTGGGATGGACCTATGCCTGCACATAAATGTGCTCTTCTCAGACAGAGGGCATTCATCTGATCCCGCTGGTTCTCCTTATTTGTCTGCTGAAAATCTGTCCTCAAATAAACCCCTGGCCAATATTATTTTATGGCTCTGATAGAAAATATTCAATTTGCTCTCTTCCTATCGCCTTATAGTTTCTTTTTTCCCCTTGACCCTAATTACTCCTTGACCTAGAATCCCAGGGTGTTAGAAAGTGAAGAATCCTTTGAGATCAAACCCAGCAGCCTCTTGCTTTCTGCATGATAGAACTGAGGCCACTTTGTGCTTTCTGCCCCACTTAATTCTTCTGATATCTGCTCACACTCTGCATCATTCACAAGCTCCCGGAAACTATGAGCTAGAAAAATATGCTCACTGCAAATCTTGTCTGCCTAGTCCCAAGCCAAAATAAGGAGCATAAGAAGAGAAGAAAAGAAAAAGAAAACAAGAAACTTGCATGCTTTGAAATTTAAAGAACTGTTGGCTTTCATTATATTATTGTACCCCATACACACTTTTTATTTCATTGATTAAAAACTTCTTTTTTATTTTATTTTTATTTATTTCTAGGAGAGAGAGAGAGAGAGAGCGTGAGCAGGGGAGGGTCAGAGAGAGAGGGAGACACAGACTCTGAAACAGGCTCCAGGGTCTGAGTTGGCAGTCAGCACAGAGCCCGACGCGGGGCTCGAACCCACGAACCATGAGATCATGACCTAAGCGAAAGTCGGACGCTTAACCGACTAAGCCACCCAGGCGCCCCTAAAAACTTCTTTGAGAGTAGGGGCCATGTCTTTTAAAGTATCTTTTAATATATATGGAGTCTAGCACAGTATCATGAATGTCCAGGAGTTTGATAAGCATTACTTGTGGCTGATGACCTGGTCTATCCCCTTAGCCAACTAGCAGTATCCCACATAATCATCCCAGACAGGTGAGAATCCATCCTGCCTTTGAAAACCTCCAGGGAGTATGAATCTAAACCTTCTTCCATAACTTATTTCAGTGTCTAATAAGGCTTAGAGTCTGCTGGAAAATTCTTCCCAAGAGGTGGCATTTAGGAATGTTGCATAGTAAATGCTAGACTCATCATGAGGCATTGGACCAGTCCCTTGGGGATCAGGTTAGGGATCCTGGGTGGTTGTTGGAGGGACAGGTAGTCATATGAGGGAAAAAGGGGCAAAGATTAGGTTTCTTTCCTGTTCAGAGGAAGTGGCATTGTTCATACTTGTTATTAGAACTGCCCAGTGTTAAAGGGATTTGGGATGGGTATAGTCAGGAAGTTGGGGATGTAGGGAGAGCTCTATGGATAATGTTGAAAGACAAGTCTGCCTTTGACTACCTAGCTTTTTACATCCTTCCCTGGAGCTGTCTGTAATTGCCATTATAACTCCATGGACATCAGTATTAGTTCCTATGCATAGAAAAGAAATCTTCATACCTTAGCCATGCTACAAAGGATCTGAATATTTCCTTTGCAGTGTGTGTGTGTGTGTGTGTGTGTACGTGTGTGTGCATGTACACATGCACATAAATGAAGGAGCTTGTGGAGGCAAATGGCTGAAGAGAGAGGAGGTGAATGAAGGAAAGGTTAGTAGCAACCTAGTACCTTCTCAGCCAAAGTTGGATTCAGGCAGGGGCCCCAAGTCAGGGCTGAAAATCCAAGCGGATGCCTAAATAGAGGAAACGCAAATTAGGTAAAAACCAGGGAAGGGAAAAGGGAAGGCAAAGTTGGAGGGAGAATAAAGATAGAAGCAAGACCATGCAGATCAGAGAAAGTAGGTCTGCTGAGATACCTGCCCTGGAAGGGATAAAATAGAGCTGTGCCTCCAGGAAAATGGGTTGGCAAGATGCAGTTGAGAAGTAAGTTTCAGTCTAACAATGGGGGTACACTTCAGGGCTTCCATCCACCCTGGGCCCATGTGCTGGGCTGGTGGAAGGGCAGTAGGAGTGCTGTAGTCAAGGGACCTAGGCAGGAAGAAAGCAGGTTGGTGGCCTGGCTTCCCTGCCCGGGGCTTGGAATGAAATGCAACGGGATGAAGAGGAAATATTCAGATTGGGGAAAATCAAGACAAATTTCAACTCCTGTTTTGCTTTGACAGGCTGAAGGAGAGAACATGGCCTGCGCCTAGCTAGAAGCTTGCTTTGAGGTGGCTGAGACCAGGTGAGGTTGGGGCACACGAGGCCAGCAAAGGGAATTGGTACGTCGATGGTGACAAGTAATTAGTCACTTAGGAGAATCTAGGTCAGTTTGGGTGACAAATGCCCTGGTTCACCATGTCTTAGCCAGCCTTTCTCAGGGTCCTCAAAAACAGAGAAGGTAGTTGAGTAGAGAACAGTAGGAAGCAGTGGAATTAAAAACCCGAGATAACACAAGAAGCCCTAAGTGGTATTAAGAGCCTAGAGAGGAAGTGTGGGTGGAAGGGAATGAGTCATAAACAGTGGTTTATAAGCCTTCTAAGGACTGTCAACCCCTTGGAGGAGAACAAAGGCTCCATACACTTGTTCCATTCCCTATTTCTTATTAGCCCCCACAAGTCATTTTCCATAGCTCTGCAGGAACCTGATGTTATTTTGTTCAAATTGTAAATGATTTATTTTATGAATACTGAATCACAGGACCCTGGTTCAAGAGAATAATCTCCACACATAAGAAAAGAATTCCTAATCTATTCCCTAAACCCCTAAACTCTTCTTTTCCTCCCAACTTGTGTGTGTGTGTGCGTGTGTGTATGTTTACGTGTATGTGTTGACTGGGATGTCTGTTTCAGATTTCAGCATTGTCCTTAAAGCACAAGTTTTGAAGAGCTTTCAGGTCAAAACACTGGAATCTAGATCCGAAGCTGGCAGAGCCCTCAATACCAGTCCTGCTTTTCTTGGCATTTTCCAATTTCTCTGGCACACATCTATGAAAAATAATGAAATACCACTTATTACATTTTTTGGTTATAGTGGGCCTTTTATATACTTTTGCTTATGTGATATTATGTACCTGTTTTACATCAAATCAAGCCAGGCTGCTCATTTAATGTGTTTACTAAATGTAAGCCTGATTTGTCTATGATAATACTGAGATTTCTATAACCTATAAATCGGGGAGATATTTATATATGTAAAGCTGAGACTATGCACCTTAGAAGGCAATGTCTTACCATATTCTGATTTAGGCTTAGGAAATTGTGAGGGTGTGGCATGGATCTCACTTATTGCTAATATTCTAATCTCACATTTTAATAAGATTAGAGAAAAAGGGATCCTTTGTCCATATTTAGGATGTATTTTATAATCTTCTCTTTTAGGCCCTTGTTAACATTCCCACTATGCTACTTAATGGTGCAACTTGTGTCCCTATAGGCTGGTTGAGGTGAGAAATTAGAGTGGGGTCGTCTGAAGAACAAGCCCTAAATGCTCTGTCCATAGCTCAAAGGTCTTTAATATCTCTGTTATGCTATAAATATGCCCCCCAGTATCCTGAATAAACTGACCCTTCAGAACAGCATACCACGTTTATCTAATAACTTTGTTTCTTGTGTTTCTATTAACTTATCAGACTGAGTACTTCAGCATCATGCTTAGGCATTGGTTAATTTGTGTGTGTGTCTATTTTGTAAGTAGTAAACTTGCAGATAGCAGCCCAAAACACCCCATATGAGATGTTGACTTACTGTTCCAGATATATGTAAAGATAGCTCACCTTGAATGCTTACTCTGTGCCTTGTACACTAATAAATAAAATAAGCATAATTTTTGTCATTGAGAAGCTCATGGTCTAGTGGATGAGGCAGACTGTAAATCAAATAATGAGACAGATACATATACAGTGGCCACTGTGTTAAGCACTGTAAAGGAGCAGAAGTCTGTTGTAAAGAGACCATCTGAATGATAGGGAAATTTGATCTTGTCCAGGGATCGGGAAAGATTTCCCAAGAAAGTGATGCTTGAACTGAGATCTGGAGGAGGAGTAAAAGTACAGAGTTAACTAAGGAGAGGGGATGAGGTATGGGGAGAGGTGAGTTGGGTGGGGGGGGTGTCCCAAAACTTCGTGGTGGTGGGGAGCATAGCACATGTGATGAACTGGAAGAAGGTCAATGTGGCTGCAGCTCAGAGCCCAGGGCCAGAAGGGTGCATGTATATGGGGCTTTGGGGAAGTTTGAACATTCAAGCTTTTTTTGTTTGTTTCTTCTGTTTTTTTGTAAGTTTATTTATTTATTTTGAGGGAGACAGAGACACTGTGAGTGGGAGAGGGGCAGAGAGAAAGGGAGACAGAGAATCCCAAGCAGACACCACACCGTCAGCACAGAGCCCTAGATGTGGGGCTCAATCCCTTCAACTGAACCATGAGAACATCAGCTGAGCCAAAACCAAGAGTGGGATGCTTAACCGACTGAGCCATCCAGGCGGCCCGGGCATTCAAGGTTTTTAAGCTGGTTTGTGGGAACATTTTGGAGGAAAGCAGAAAGGAAGCAGAGAGTTAGGAGGTTATTACACATAAGAGATACTGCTACTTGGCCTACGTTTCTCTATTTGTGGATATTAAATCAATTCATGGGATTTAAAGAGATCTCTAAGATGAAATTTATTTCAAAGCTTCCAAGTATTAATTTCCCTAGACCACTCCAAGGAGATGATTGCTTATAAGTCTAAACCTCTCCAGAACAAGTTCTTGAAATGTGTTGTTACTCTTATTACTGTTTCTCGGTTACTATGTGGTCTAGGTGGCATGCCTTGGTCAGCACGGGAACCCTATCAGGGAGATCTCAATGGGCTGTGCAGGCAAGGGGGATGCAGGGAGTTCAGCAGGTACTTTCTACCCTTGCCCTGAACAAGGGCTTTGTGGAATAGATATAATTCTTTCCAAGACTTCCCTGCCCCCCCACCCCACCCCAAGTGGCTCTTTTCGGGTCTCAAAGCCGTGGTGAATGAAAACTTCCCTAGGTGGCATTTGTTTGGCTCCTCCTCTCTCATTTTTTTTTATCTTTCCAAATGTCATGTTTCTATTGAAAGCTTGCTCAATACCAGTGATATTCCCCTCTAGTCCATTGTAAGTAGCCTCTCCAACACATTAATTCATGTTACGTGTATTGGAAAGTTCTAATAATTATTTGGAAACCATGGCTTCCTGTCAATTCTTAGGTTAGAAACAAAAAGTGTTTTAGAAGTTCCCTCCTCTTTCCCTACCTCCAGGCCTTAGAACCAAGGCTTTGTTGTTAATTAAAAATAGTTTTAGGGGCACCTGGGTGGCTCAGTCAGGTAAGTATCTGACTCTTGATTTCAGCTCAGGTCATGATCTCACAGTTAGTGAGTGCAAGCCCCTCACCAGGCTTTGTCCCGGAGCCTGCTTGGGATTCTCTCTCTCTCCCATACTCTCTGCCTTCCTCCTGCACACATAGGCTCTCTCTCTTTCTCTCTCTCTCTCTCAAAATAAATACACTTATAAAAAATTTTAAAAGAGGGGCACCTGGGTGACTCAGTCAGTTAAGCTTCTGACTTCAGCTTGGGCTGTGATCTCACAGTTCATGAGTTCGAGCCCTGTGTCGGGCTCTGTGCTGATAGCTCAGAGTCTGGAGTCTGCTTCGGATTCTGTGTCTCCCTCTCTTTCTCTCTCTCTCTCTCTCTCTCTCTCAAAAATAAATAAATATTTAGAATTTTTTTTTAATTTAAAAAGAACAGTGTTAGTGACTTGCAGTTCATGTACAAAGTGAAGAGAGAAGGCTGTTTTGTGTCAGCTAGTTTCGGGCAGATGGTAGGACAATGAACTATCATTCTGATAACAAAATATATAAAGTTGCTCGTTTTATGGTTGAGCTTCCTTATTGTATAGCTTGTCTCTAAGGGAGACATTATGACTGAGAGTGATGTTTATTAAAAAGTATCATTTCCTGGGTTACCTCACTGGCTCAGTCGGTAGAGCCTGTGATTCTTGATCTTGGGGTTGTGAATTCAAGGCTCACATTGAATGTAGAGATTGCTTTAAAAAAGGTTCAGTTTCTTCCTGCTGAGGGCAGGCTCTTCCCAAAGACATTGAGATATTCCATCTCGGGGTACTGAGTGGGAAAGGTTGCTATTCATTTTCCCTGAAATAGAGTAACAATGAGTTTCCTTGCTTTGCAATGTTGTCTTGGGCATAAGTTCCCAAATGGAAGGCTGCATGCAACAGAATTCTTGCCGAGTTGCTCCTGTGCACAGCTGTGCAGGGCCTAAGACTCCCCAGACACACAAGACTGCCCAAGAGAGTTAGTTCTGAAGCTCCTCGATGGACCATACTTCTGAGTTCACAAAGCATTACCATATATGCCTTTTCCTCACCATAGTTAGCAGCTCTCCAACTCCTTGGAGCCCTGATTCAGGGTAAATGGCCAACACTGGAGAGGAGCAAAGGGTCAGAGTCAGGTAAAATGGTGAAGTTTACAGATTAAGTCTTTAAAAAAAATTTTTAATGTTTACTTTTGAGAGAGAGAGAGCACAGGCAGGGAGGGGCAAAGAGAGAAGGGGAGAGAGTATCTGAAGCGGGCTTTTCGCAGACAGCCCGCTGTGGGACTCGAACTCAAGAGCCGTGAGATGATGACCTGAGCCAGAGTTGGATGCTTAACTGATTGAGCCACCCAGGAGCCCTACAGGTGATTTCTTTAGAGCAAGAGTTGGCAAAACTACAACTCATAGCGAAATTCAGCCATGGAGGTATGATTGGTAAATACATTTTTAAAGATATGGAGGAAAACAATGACAACGACGACAAAGAAGAAGATGGTCCGCAAAACCTACAAAAATTATCCAGTCCTTTACTGGAAAAGTTTGCCGACCCAGTTTCAGAGCCCTCTCAGCTCCCTTTCTTTGCCCTCCTCTTTGACGCCTAGCCCTCAGCTCCAGGTTTATTTACTCAACAATTAGAGCTAATCCTCCTACCCAAAGGCAAGTGACTGCCTTTTCGATACTGGAGAAAGACTTGTTCTCCCTCATGCCCCCCAATTCTTCCCCTCCTTTCCCTGTTGTCATTTCCCCTGGCTTCCACTATCTGCTGTGGAAGGGAGGCACCCCTCCTCAGGCTGTGGGCACAGGTTTCTCCGCTAGCCATCCAAAAGTAGAGCATTCCTGTGAAAACTTTCATAAACCAAAGTGTCATAAAGCAAAGAAGCAACTGCCATCAATTTATGTGGAAAAAATTTTGATCATTACCAGACTCCCCCCAAAAACCACCTCTCTTAGATTCTTCTGATATGTTAGGGCACATCTTGCTAACGGATGCACAAAATAAATTGAGATAGAGCCCAGATGCTCACCAACACAGTGCGACATGGCGGCTTGATGCTGAGGTACTGAGTGTAGTTCCGGGTGAAGGAGCTTGGTGGCTTCGCTCTTCCTGCTAAGGGTGTGTGCTGCCTCTGGAGTGACTTTCTGCAAAACAAATGGTGGATGCTGTGTTTGTTTTTTGCCTTCGTTGTAAAAGCGAAAATCCTCTTTGGATTTCTTTTGGATGCCCATTGTTCATAGGTTACCAAACATGAAAGTAGGTCTTCTGTGAAAGCAAAGAGGTATGACATGAACTTTTGAAAAGTGAAGGATACCTGTACCCCAGTTCTTAATGCATGGAGGCAAGCATTCTTGCCAGTGAGAAAGAAGCTTCTGGAGACCAAGGGTCCTGTGTACCTTCTGCAAAAACAGTGAAGAGGTCTGCTCCTTGGGACTGCCTTGAGTTATAAAACCTGTGGTCCTAAGAAAGGCTTCCTGGGAACTCAGAGCTCAGTTCGGGGCCCATAATGCTCTGGGCTGCCAGCCCTTCAGCACTTTACTCCCTTGCCCGGCTCAGATCTGTTTGCTATACAGAGGGGTGGTTAAGAGCATGAACTCATCTACCGGCATTAAAATGAAACTGATATTTACCAGCGAAGAAACCTCAGGCAAGTCACTTAATCAGCCTGTAATTCAGTTTCCTCATCTGTGGAGAGGGGATAATAATGGATCCTCTCTCATGTGTCTGTCACTAGGATTAAGAGTTAATCTGTATAAAATTGTTTTGAACAAGGCCTAAATGCATGGTAGGTACTCAATAAAGTGCTAGCTCTTACTACCACTTGATATTTTGAGGTTAAGCATTGTCTTGGGCTGGTCTTGGCTCAGGTCTCCACATTCTCAGGCAGTTGCTCAAAGTGCTGTCTGCTCTCAAACTAAGTTGGGCTACCCCCAGAGGGTATGCAAGACTATTAAACAGGTGAAATGTGTTGAAGAGTCTTCCTGTCTCCCTTCTTCTTTATATCTTTATTATACAAGATAATAACAACTAAAAGTACCTTGATTTTGTATGGAGGTTATG
This sequence comes from Proteles cristata cristata, assembly GCA_017311185.1. Classification (NCBI taxonomy): domain Eukaryota; kingdom Metazoa; phylum Chordata; class Mammalia; order Carnivora; family Hyaenidae; genus Proteles; species Proteles cristata. The sequence continues at coordinate 644,741 of JAESUZ010002841.1, forward strand.
ATCTGCTTTCGCAAACATTATTTAATTAGATGCATACAGCAGCCCTGTGAACTAGCTGGCACATGGTAAGCACACCCAAATGTTGACCGAGTGAAGGAGGTGAGCTGTGAGGCTGCCAGTTAGCAGACTGATCTGATATGGCCGATGGGTCAGAGGCCATGTAGAACTGGTTGATAAATATTTTCAATATCCACTCTGGGGCAGTGTTGTTAATGTGGTCCTTACTTTATCGGGGAAGATGCAGAATTTCTGAGCTGGTCGAAGTCTTGTCTAATGTTACACAGTAACGTGGGTAGAGCTGCATCTAGAGCCAGGTTTCCCCCGCCTCTAAGCTAGCCCCGCAGCTGTTATACCTGTCACTAAATATGTGTAAAATCAAATTTGTCTTATTTGATTCCAATAACAACCTGGTTACTGTGTTGCACAGCCTTCCTGTTTTGTTGCTCAAAGAGGACTAGCAATATTAGGAGGTTGTATGAGGGAGGGGAGCTCCCAGGCCCCAAGGGAAAGTTCTCTGCAGGGCTTTTTCCCCAAAGGACAGGTGACTTACAAAATTGTGGGGGAGGAAGTGAGCACAAGGTACTCAGCGACTTCCCCTGTCTTTTTGGAGGGGACTTGCCACAGGACACCATTTCTCTCAACCCTTCAACCCCTGGGCAAGCAGTAGTTTCCCCTGTAGCGAAGGGCTGCAACTGTTCAGTTCTGTCTGTGGCTGGGTGGGGTAAGTTTAGGGGAAGGGAAATCTCAAGGAAGCCCTTTTGCTTGTATATCTGAGCTTTGATCTCCAAAAAGTAAAAAATAAAACCTCCAGAAAAAAAAAATCCATTTTACCAGATATGAACACAACTTACCAGTGTTTATTTTTTTTTTATTTTTTTTATTTTTTTAAAATATTTTTATTTATTTCTAGGAGAGAGAGAGAGAAAGCATGAGCAGGGGAGGGTCAGAGAGAGAGAGGGAGACACAGACTCTGAAACAGGCTCCAGGCTCTGAGCTGGCAGTCAGCACAGAGCCCGACGCGGGGCTTGAACCCATGAACCGCGAGATCATGACCTAAGGGAAAGTCGGACGCTTAACCGACTAAGCCACCCAGGCGCCCCTACAACTTACCAGTGTTTAATAGGATGCTAGCTTTGCCAAATCTGAAAAGGTACGTCTTTTAAAAAGAGATTCATTGGGTTTACAAGATTTCATGCTGCAAGGTTTCTCAGTCTTTAATATGCTAGTGAACATTGCAAATCTCTAGAAGCTAGATTTAACATGTGAGATTTCCCAAACTTCCTTAATATTGGAAACTTTTACTCCCCAAAGAAAAGGGTGTGTGCCCATAATGAGTGGAACACAGTTTGAGAAATCTCGACATAAGGAAATGATAGTAACTATTTTTTAAAAAGAAAAAAAAGGCTGTACCTGTCACAAGGCATTTGGGGCATTTTTAGAAAGCCCCGTCTGCTCACTTTCCAATGACTATAATAAGGTGGTGTGTGGCGGGGATGCCTAGGGGGCTCAGTGGGTTAAGTGTCTAACTCTTGATTTCAGCTCCAGGCATGATCTCATAGTTTGTGAATTGGAGCCCCTGATCCGGCTACCCACTGCCTGCTTGGGATTCTCTTTCTCTCTGCCCCTCCCCTGCCTGTGCATGCGCATTCTCTCTCTCTCTCTCAAGATAAAGCAACTTAAAAAAAAAAAGTATCTAAATACATACATACATACATACGTACATACATAAATAAAGGTGTGTGTGTGTGTGTGTGTGTGTGCGGAACTGCAGAGCCAGGCACAGACATGACTGTGTGCACAGTTAATTTATATAAGAATTGTAGCCCTGCCAGAAAAGAAGAAAAATGAAAACCATTCAGAATAAAAAAAGAAGTGGTAAATTGGTTGACTCCAGCTATGTGTGTCAGCAGTCTAAGAGTAGGGGTACAGATTCCAATTGTTTGGACGAAATGAGCGCAGCCAGGTTCTGTGGATATGAACTATGGCAAGACCACTCATTTGAGAGCAACAACTTGGAGTTCGCATTGGCTGTCATTAAGGAGGGTTCAGAATGTCTCTCATAAGCTGTGAATAAGCCACTCAGCCCAGTGGAAAGACATCCCAACTCCCTGGGGCCAATAGAATTATTTATTTAAAGCGTAACTTTCTTTTAGCTCCAGGAAAGCATCAAGAGATAAAGTAAACTCATAATACTATTATTTTTATTTTATGTTTGGAAATAATTTCTGAATATTTGTGTTTGGTATTTTCAACATTTGTTATGTTTAAGATAATTTGAGAACTTAGAATGTCCGGCACATTACTCTTGTGATGCCAGTGCCAAACACTTACATGGGATTTGTACTTGATTTAGATTTATGATTTCAAGTGAAAGATATGAGAATTTCATTAAATCTGTAAACATTTTCTCAACAGAACTTAAGATTCATCATATTTTGTAATTAGTTTATCATATTTATAAGCATTACTTAACTGCTTGTGATTCTTTTGTTGAGTGAAGTATTTTAAAAAGAAAATTAAATACATTAAATGTATAAATGCAGCTTAATAATTCAAGGGAATTTAATTAACCAAATTGTAAACATTTCCTTAGAAGGAATTTAGATATGAAACTTGCAAGTCAAAGCTTAAAGGAAAAGTAGGCTTTCAAAATCAAAATAAATGAACGTGAATTCTTGTATATTGTCTTCTTTGCCAACAAAATTTGTCTTCAAGAACATTCCAGACCCAAGTTGCCCTGTGGTGGGGAGTGATGGGGGTGGTGATGAGAGATAAAGAGTGAATGGGACAAAGATCTTCCCTGTGAAATCAGTAGATACACTAACAGTATCAAAGAGTGAATCCAATGGATTGATTACAACCACATCTGCATTCAATAAACATTTTTTGAGATTCTGATCTAGGAAATGGTGCATGATATAAATATGGTAAGGCACGGTTCCTATCCTCAAGCAGTTTCTCTTTTTTCTCAGTTTGCATTTCTCCGTTCTCCTCACTTACTGAAGGATTTTTTAGCCAACACTTGCACTTTCTGGCCTTGATCTGCCTAATTTCACTCAGTGGAACAACAGACATTGCAATCAGATAGCGCTGAATTCAAATCCTTGTTTTGCCAATTGCAGCATGATGTTAGAAAAGCCCTTTGGTCTCATTTGATTTCCTCATGTATCAAACTGCTATAATATTATTTATTGTTTCAAGGTGTTGAGAAATTTGGAGACAGCAAATGTTAAACTGCTTGGCAACAAGCTCAATAAATGGTACCAGTTAATATCATCTATGTTTCCATCAACATCCTTGCATAGAATGTCACCTTACATCCACCTATGATAAAATATTTAGGCTTCTGACCCCATTAAGAGCAGAGGAGTATTGATATTAAGAGAAAATATTTGGGGCAAGAGCCAATTGAAGGTAATAGAGAACTCTTCTTTGCCAATACTCACTCCCATGTCAATAACATCTAGTTTTTTTTTTCATGATTTAAAATATCATTCCTTTACTGACAAGTCGCAGAATTGTATTTCCAGCTTTGATACCGAATACCAGATTTGTATATCTAGGTGCCCATTCAATATTTTCACTGGGATATCTGATAGCCACATCAAACTCCAAAACAAAACTTGATTTTTCTCATCAGCTTTCTCTTCTGCCAGCCTCTTCCACCGCAATAAGTGGCGATTCCACTCTTTCACGTGTTTTGGCCTAAAATCTTGGAATCACCGTTGACTCTTTCTGTTTTTCTAACATGTCACAAAATATACCCAGATTCTCTTGTTTAAAATGTACACAGAGTTTAGCTTCTCTCATCTGTCCCTGCCGCCATCACCCATATTACCATCCCCCCTACTGGGATTTCTGGACTGGCCCTCAACTAGGTATCCTCTTTCCACTGTTGCAGTTGATCTTCTGCATAGTTTTTTTTTTTTTTTTTTTCACATCTGAATGTGATGGCAGAACTAGAAAAACATTCTTAGATCACTGGGTAGAAGATATGTGTTGAGATAGCAGAGGTATCTGGGTCCCTGAAACCTCATCAGCTCTGGAATGCTTACATTTGAATGGCCACGTAAGAGAATAAACATCATCTTGGTTAAGGCATTTTTCTATTATCTTTGTTATAGAAGTCAAACTATAGTCTAATGCAGACAATGTTCTTCCAGCATCAGTCTGTCCTTCCAACCCCTACCTGACTCAAGACTGGCATGTGAATTTCATTAGAGTGTTTAGTTCACTGTAAATAGCTTCTTGAACCTTGTCTGGCACACTAAACATTCAAAAATGTTTGCTGAATGAATGAAAATAGCAAAACCATCAACGTAATGCAGGGCCTTGTTTGGTGCTGCCCTGAGGAAGCACAAGGCTGGTCAGTGTAAGTAAGTGATGGGTAGAGCAATATGCTCTGTGTGTGGTTGGTTTTCTATTCTGACTGAATCACAAAGGCAGGATGCCACCTGCTATTCCCATTATCTGAGAAGTATAAATACTTGTAAGATGGTTGTGTGTTGCTTTTGTAATTTAAATGAAGACTCCCAAGTAAAGTTCATTCTTGTAATGAAATCAGGTCACAGAGTCATGGAAAACTGTGACAAGGTTCACACTGATGAGGAAAGGTCACAGGTCGCATGCTAAGCATAGGTGGAGAGAAGAAGCTTGTATGCTGAGATCTTGAGATGTGTGGCTGAGATGTACATCAGTCCGGATGGCAAGAGCTGATAGCTGGAAGAACCACAGACAAAGAATTGCACAAACTGAGTCAAAATGAAACAGAAACATATCACAGGGTATCAGCAAGATGCTTGGGGGTAAATGCTGCAGACAGAAAGCCACTGGGTTCCTGGGTGAGTATGAATATAAAGACTTATAGTTACAAGGATATTTTTGGTATCAAATATCCTTTTAATGCTATTAAGTTGTGTTTTGAACACTTTAATTACATAGATCAGCTAATGTAAACAACTTAATCTATGGTGGCTTTAAAAACATATAGTAATGAGATCCTGTAGACCTGAGATTAAACCACCTTAATTTAAAAATGTTCTATTTCCTGAGTGATGATGGAAGTTGCAAAGATTAGGCTATCTTGCTATATCACACCCCCTTGGGTTTGATATTACTGAAATAAAACAAGTCAAGATTTGTTTAGTCATTTTATAATATATATGTAACTTCTGGTAATAGTTACTGGTATGAGGTTTCTCTTTGTTGAACAGTTAGCTACAGTGTTCAAGGGAACTTTCTTAATAATGTGTCTCTTTGCTTTAAAATTTCTTAGTAACCATAATTTCTCCTTTCTAGAAACATACTAACATTTTTATTCAAAGCACAAGAACAGCTTTAAGATTAAGACAAAGTACTGAAAATTAGTAACAAGACTTCTCTGTCTTTGTCTCATTCTTGTGCCTAATTATTGCTTGAATTTTGGTGAGACTTCTGGTCATGTGTACTAGATATGCTGGAATGACTGGAGGGTGGGCTGACCATACATGTGACCTTTCTGTGGTAGCTCACTTACCCGAATGTTTCATGTTGAGGTCTCACTGTCATTTCAGAAAGGTTCCAGGATGTAATTCAAAGGGATCAGAATATGGGTCTCCTAAAATTCCTTCCCTAGGGGAAATCCAAGCTTTTCCTATTTAGCATTTATTTATTTATTTTTTTTGGGGGGTGGGTCCAAAGGTACTTCAAGGAAAGACTAGTTTAGGGCATAGGTTGCACCTTTGGTGATTTTTGTCATGATGTTCAACTGAAGTAATTTATGAACAGAAATAAATATCTTGTAAACTACAAATATGTGAACAAATGCATGGATTATTGTGATAATAACTTCATTAGGAAAGGAGACAGCTTGGTGTAGGGTATAAGAATTTCAGGCTGGAGGCACCTGGGTGGCTCAGACCGTCAAGCGACTGACTCCTGGTTTCAGCTGAGGCTGTGATCTTGTTGTCATAGGATTGAGTGGACAGGTGTGGAGCCTGTTTGGGATTCTCTCTCTTTCTCTGCCCTCTCTACCCCTCCGCTGTACTCGCACTACCTTGCTCTCTCCCACACACTCTCTCTCTCAAAATAAACTTAAAAGAGAATTTTCAGTTTTGGGGGCCCATGGAGAGGTCTGGCTGGCTCAGTGGGAAGAGGGCGTGACTCTTGATCTCTGGGTTGTGAGTTCAAGCCCCATGTTGAGTGTAGAGATTACTTACAAAAATGGATAAACTTTGGGGCGCCTGAGTGGCTCAGCTGGTTAAGCATCAGACTTCCTGCTCAGGTCGTGATCAAACTATTCGTGAGTTTGGGCCCCACATCTGCTGTCAGTATAGAGCCTGCCTCAAATCCTGTGCCCCTGTCTTTCTGCCCCTCTCACTGCTCGCTCTCTCTTTTTCTCAAAAAATAAACATTAAAAAAATAAAAAAAAGATAAACTAAAAAAAAAAAAGAATTTCAGAGTGGAAGCCATGAACTCTATTATTAAAAGGAGGTGGACCCTCCCCTGCAGAGGGAAGGACAGAGGTCATTTTGAGGGAGGATAAGCCAAAGGACCCAGGTATGGAGATGACTCTTAAAAATCAGCATAGTTGGGAGGTTTCATTACCTGGAAGAGTGGTTTGATTTTATAGTAAGTGCTGCCTAAAGAAGACCCATGCATGGTGGCACAAAGTGAAACTTCCAAAACAAGCTAGGACTATACATTTGTTTCATTGGGTGGCTCAGATAAAGAACCCCTAATTGTACTGGGTTTACTTACTGAAGACAGGATTATGCTTAGTGAAATACATATGTCATTAATCAAAGCTTAAACATATTAAAATAAAAAAGGAAGATACTATACTCTCATCACTTCTGAAATAGAGTCTTTGCCAAGGTGCCAGTACTGCAGTAAATGAGCCTCGGCTTAGAATCTTCCTGAAATGCAAACCTTGCTTTCTTTGTGCTGTTTCCCTGTACACTCAACACAGTGTTTTGGAAACCTTCAGTTATCTAGATTCCCATCAGGTGACATTGTTTAATCTAACATTCCCTCTTTCCTATATGAAAACAGCTCTAAGGACAAACCACAGAGATGCTTTGAACTCTCTGGTGGTTGGGAGGGAATTTCCAATCTCACTCTTTCCTTTGCCTTCCCCAACCCCCCACCCCAAGCTGGTGAGGAAAGGCTTCTGGCTGCTTTCCTCTACACCTCCCCCGGCCCCCCCCCCCCCCACCACAAGTAAGGGCTCACCAGGGAAAGAACCTTTGACCTTGGCCAAAACAGTACCTGTCTAATCAGTGACCTTATTAGGTCACCAGAAGTCCACATGTGTAAAAGTTACTTGGAATGAACTTTTTTTTTTTTTTTTTTTGGTGTGAAAATCTAGGTTTCTGATATTGGGAGGAAAAGACTGCTTTAAAATAATACAATTTCAAATACTATTTCAAATACTGTCATGAAAGTATGAAAACAGAACCCTTCTCCTTAAAAAGGCTGCAGAAAATATTACGTTACTTTCAAGACAGCAATAACTGAAAAAAACAAAACAAAAAGGTTTCTTTCAGGTCAAATCTTAAAAGGGTCCTAGGCTTATACCAAGAGTCTAAGACCCCAACCCCTGCTTTCTGAGGGCCTTAGACAGACTCACTCGTTTGTTTTAAAAACTGAGGTGCCTCTCTTTTAAAAAACAATTCGCTGCACTCCTCTCCTCAATCATATTGTCACATTATCACTCATCTAAGTTATACTTTATAAACTGCTTTGATGTGGTACACACATGCAAAAAGTACACGAAGTGGATAAACTTCTGTCAATGCTGCCGTAGAGGTATATATTTAGTAAACATTTAGTTACATTATTTTATTTTTGTGAAATGAGAACTGATCGACCAAACCTTTCAAACAGACCCACCAGACGATAAATACCACCATATGTTTGATTCACAGTACATTTGGGCATAAACACTTCAATTACAGCTTTGTGTTTAGTATCAAAAACCTTTTCTTGTGTGCGTGTGTTTTCTCTACAGATCTCGTGCTCTGGATTACATTTTGAAAGTCGCTTATTACAGATAAAGCCCCTTTCCAGGTACGTTTCCGAGAAACATATGTATTTATGCACACAAAGGTGTGTGCAGATCTATTCACAAACAAACGTCCATATGATGCCTGCGCCGCGCTCCCCTGCACATGCCCACCGAGTGGCGTGCCCGGCCGGCCACGCCGCGCAGCCGGGGTGCTCACGGGGACAGGCCACCCCCGAACACGCGGGAGCCCCACGGGGCCTCCCCAGGAAACTTAACCGGCGTTTTCACTCAGGCTGCGGCGCGAGCCTCCCCGCCCCCACCGGGCCTCCGGCCGCCCGGCCCACACCCAGGCCGCCCCGCACCCGACTGAGCGCGGCGGTGGGGGCGGGGCGGCCAGTGCCCCGGCGGCGCCTCGCAGCGCCTGCGGGTCTTTATTTTTAAAAGGCTGCGCCGCACTCGTCCAGCCCCCTGCGCCGCCAGGGCGGGCGGGAGCTGGAGGAGCGAGGCCGGCAGAGCCCCCGCCGCGCCGCCGCCGCCTCCTCCCCCCCCCCCAGTCCGCGGCGCCCCTCCCCCGCCGGCCCCTCCCCCGCGCGCCCGCCCGGCGCAGGCCGCTCGGGTTTGTTTTGCTGCGCGGCCGCCGCCGCCGCGGGCCTCGCGAGCTCATTTGTGCCTGGCTGGTCCCCATTCCTCTCTCCCCAGTGTTGAGTGTCTGAGCCGTTGGCTGCTCCGAACCGTTTGGCTCTTTCCCTTAGTAACAGCTTTTACCTTCTGCCTCAATTCCTCTCCCCGCTCGCGCCCTTCCCCCGCGCGCCGCCTCCCCCCCGCCGCCGGCCGCGTGCGCCCCCGCCCCTCCCCCCGCGGCGGGAGCACCTCCGCTCGCCACCTGGGGACCCGCGCCGCGCTCCCCGCCCCCGCCCGCCCGGCGCCCATCCCCCGCGCCCTCCGCTCGCCGGGGTTATAATTGCCTCTCACCCCGGAGGGGTTATTTTGGGGGTGGTTGGAGGCGGCGGCGGCGGCGGCGGCGAGGAGGGGAATTTCCTTGTGCCTCCATTCCCGGGAGGGGGGAGCGGCGTCGGAGGCCACCGTTTCCAGGTAAGCGCTGGGGGCCGGACCCCGGGGTGGGGGCGGCTGCGGGCCGGGGCGGGGGGCGCGGGCGGAGGCGGCCGGGGGGCGCCGGGCCGCGGGGGGATGGGCGCCAGTGGAACATGCATTTTTCAACTTGGCCCTTTGGGGAGCTGGGGTTTTGGTGGGGGAGGGGAAGCCAGGGAAGGCATTTAGGGTGCCCCATCCCCCCCTTTTCCTCTCGGGCTTCTTTGAAATGCTCACGTGCCTGCCCACCCCCTACCCTTTCCTGATATCGGGGATCCTCACCCTTATTTTGTTGTCCCCGAAAATGTGCACCTCGGCCTTCTCCCCCGCTTCCACCCTTCGTGCATTTACACCCCCTTTTTGTGTGTGTGTGTGTGTGTGTGTGTGTGTGTGTGTGTATGTGGGGGGAGGCTTTCAGGAAAGAATTTGCAGCAAATTGAATCAAGGAGCCATCATGAGGCCGACTCTTTTATAGCCTATTTTTAGCAGAGGAGAGGGATCTTTTCGGTGCACGTTATTCTGTTAGCAATGGAAATCTGCTCCCTTCCCCAGGCGCGTCCCCGGTGCAGGCGCGGCGACCCGGGCCGCCGTGCTGGGGGCTGCGGGCGGCTGTTGGGGCCGCGCGTCCCGGGCGGGGGCGCCGGAGGGGGGAGGGGCGCGCGGCCGCGGGGCCGCACTCCCGGACGTGTTTATTTGTAACTTAGTGCCTTTTATCGTCTTAAGGAGGTTATTTGTTAGAGCCTCTTTGAAGTTGGGTTCAGAAGTGTAGAATTGGCAAAGTTATTGCCAGCTTCCTGGTAAGTTTTGGGTGGCACAAAGTCACATTATTTTCTGACAGTGTAAAGGCCACGTTGTGAGGGTGGTTTCTCGGTAACTTCCTCTTTGCAACCGATGTCATTTTTTTTTTTTTTTAACAGAAGCGGACTTTTTATTCAAGTGAAATTATTAATCTTAAATGGCAGCTCTAGGGAAACCATGCATGTGTTAACATGTTCAGTATTTTTGGAAGTTCTTAATTTGCTGAAAGGGGCATCACTTTGCAGTGGCAACCGAGATTAAATTTAGGTTGTGAAAATGGTGTTTCATGTAAAAATTTCGGTTGAAATGGCTCTTAAAGAATGCTCCTATTACTAAGTTACCTCATTAACAGTCTCTAAAATAATTTGGTGATTACAAACGACAAGTGCTGGAGTCTAGTTAAAAACTGGATTTTCTCAGTGTCTGGAGTTTACTTAAAATATTGGACTATGCAGGCGCTAAGGTGAAGAGTTGTAGTACCTATGTTATTTACAGTTGACTTAGGGAAGTTTACTGTTGGCTTCCTTGTTTTCCAAATAAGAACCTTATGCTGATCGTTAATAAAATATGGTGGGTGAAATGATGGGTTGTTTCTAGTCTGAATTGCTTCCCCCCTTCCCCCCATGTAATTAAGTAAAGATTTTTCTCTTCCATTTTTCCCAAAGACTCCTTTATCAGATTGGATAGTATAAGGCCCTTGTGGTGTTTTTATTATAAATATACTAATTACACATTGAAGATACAACCAACGACTTTTTGGGTTTCTCAGTGTGGTTCATTTTTGTGAAATAAAACCCATGCTCCATTGGTGTATATTGGTAAGCCTTATTTCCTGGGAGTGTATGTTCTCACCATTTTAATAAGTTTGTAGTCTAGGGAAATAGGGCAGCTTTGTCTCCATGAAGACAGTGTGTATGTTGGGTTGTATCATGGGAGTTCATGGCAAGCAAGTTTCAGAAATCATCTTTGAGGGTTCTAGAAATAGTTAGCCTTTACCTGTGAAGGAGGAGTGGCAGAAAGAAAATATGCCTATGATTGGTTAGGTGTGAGATTCATGTTTATACTTTTTGCTCTGAAATTGTGGTATTTCTGCCTGTTTGGAATATGATTTTTTTTTCCTGTGTTGCTATAATGCATTGTGTGATCTATGTGACCACAACCATTAAATCCACAAATTACTACTTTTTGCTATTGAGTAGTTAGAATGAGACCTATAGGACAAAACAGTACACTAAATGGAGGATGAAAACCATATGTAAGTGGAAAAAGTTTTCCTTATTGTTACAGAACTTAAGTAATGGACTTGTTGATGACTTAAAAATTGTGGCAGAGCTCACTATCAGTTTATAAAATGCTTTTCTTGCATATACCGGCTTTAGTTATTAATTTGGGAAACGTATGTGGTATATGGAATGGCCCCTCGTGAAGGTTGTATTTTTGCCTTGGTTACCTCAAAGAAGTGTTAGACATTCTAATAACTTTTTACATGTGTCCACAAATTTTTTTTGTTATTCGCGCTCTCAACATCTAATTAAGGTTTATCATTATCATCATACCTGCCTACCTGGAAAATAAGTAACTACTTCCTGAGAGCCTTTCAAGGTAATAAGCAGAAAGGGCAAAAGCTTAATATAAATATAGGGATTACTGATAAAAAGAGATGGAACTAATGAACCTTTGGAACGGCAACTTGTTGAATAAATACATCTGTTCATATCTATAGTGATGGAGTTTAAGTACAACCTTGTTAGCTGAGTAGCTGACAGAAGAGTTCTACGATTTACCCCAACAGTATTACTACAACGAATTTGACTTGATGCATTTTGAGGAAGTTAGTAGAAATAACTTGTTGGGTTTATTTCATTCCTGTGTCTTTTATATAAGAATTGAGAGGAATGAGAATGACAGTCAGGGGGAGAGAGATGGCGGAAATACTGGCACTGGGGAACTGTATTTTTCTAATATATGTGAATTTGACTTATTTCACAAATAACATTTGTAGTATGTCACTTAAATGCAAAAAAAAGAAACCAGCTAACACCGAGACCTTTATATATCCCCATAGTATCGAGGGGTTAGGACCCAGGGCTGTGTAGTAGAGAATTAGTAAGAGTATGGTCCAGTTTGGAGACCACCATGGTTGTAGCTCCTGTTGTATCACCAACAGAAACTTGAATTAAAAAAAAAAAAAAGCTGATGCTGGAGAGGTTTGCTCTCCAACAGCTATGGGATTAGACTCCATAGGAGTATGAATACTTGCCCTGTTATGAAGAGTCAGAGGAAGGAGACTTTGCTTGGGTTATGCTCTAGGAAAGGTGTGAGGTGCTTTCTGTGTCCTGTATACCTCTGGCTAATCCTATAAAGTTGGTAGTACTGGACTCTGCAGATGATGAAATAGAGAGGTGCAAAGTTAATTCCCTTGTCCAAGGCCACAGAATGATCAGATGATGCATTGGGGTGCAGATTAAGTCCTAGTCTGTGCTCTTTCTAGATGAACGTAGCTGTGCCAAATTTTTCCAGCTGTTTTGTCAGTTTGTCAGTAGATGTCCCAGGAAAAAATTAGTGTTTGTAATCACATTTGTAATTCTATAGTTGTGCATCTCTAGTAACTGGGTTAAGTAATTGCATGGATAAATGAAATTCTTAGGAATCCTACATCATTGTGTTTAACTTTCTAGAACCATTTAATAAAATGCAATCTTCTTGCAAACTGCTGTATTTCCTGTCTTAAGGTGGAGAGCAGTGAAGTAGCCTTTCCAAGTACTGCCAGTAGAAAAAAGAAGATATGGTTCCATGCCTAAAATTAAGAAGGAAAAGCAAATAAGGGTATGTCTATCCTCATCCTCAGAGTACGCATTCTTCAAAACTTGTGTAAGAATGTCATGTTGTCTTTTTGTGTAGCATAGTGGTCCATCGGGGTCCTTGAGGCGAACTGCCTTGGTTCAAACTCTGGCTCCATTTCCTTACTATCTATGAAACCTTAGGGGAGTAAGTGTCTCTTTGGTTGTTTCCTCTTCTGCGTCATGGGGACTGTCTACTTCTCTGAAGTTGAGAAGATTGAGAGAATTGTATGTATAAGGTGTTGAGATTAGTACTTGACATACAAGTATCATGGAAATGTAAGCTATTGAAGACGATGTTGGGTTTGGATTTGAAGTTTGCTTCTTTGTATTTCATTTTCTTTGTTTTTTATTTTAGTGGGGGCATGCCATAGAAAATATTTGGTAGTTTTATTTCCTGATAAAATATTTGAAATAAACTTAATGTATTTGCTCTTCAAGTTGTGATTAAACACTTACCTTGAAGAATGAGATTTGATTTTAAAACTAGGAACAGTGTTAAGCTACATTGTGTAGTGACAGTGCTAGTGCTGTTTTGTTGTTGTTGTTGTTGTTTTTTATTTGAGAATGAGGGTGTGTGCATGTGCACCCAAGCTGGGGAGGGGTAGAGGAAGAGAGAGAATCTTAAGCAGTCTCCACACTCAGTGACAGGCAGACTTGGGACTCCATCTCCTGACCCTGGGATCATGACCTGAGCTGAAATCAAGAGCCGGATGTTTGAGTCGGGGAGGTGCCCCCAGTGTTGGGTGTTAGGTCTTTTGCATGACTTTTGTTGCTGTTCTTTTGTTACTTGGGGTTGGACTTTTTAAATCTCCCACCATTTGAAACATTTTCCAGCTCTTTAAAAGAAGGAATTTCGTTTTTCAGGGCTGGGTCTGGCAGTACCTAGGATCTCCTTTTTAGATTGGCGTGATGGCTCTAAGTAGATCATTGTTTTCTGCAGCCTGACCTTTCACCTGTGTTCTTGTTCCATATTTTCAGCTGCTGTCAAGACGATTCTGTTTGGAAGTTCTCTTGCTCTGAAATATCTCTTAAGCATTGTCTTATTTTCACTTCCCATTTTTACTATTTTTAATTCAGCGGTGATGTTAACTACTGATAGAATTTATGTGTCAAGACCACACAGCTGCTTTGACAGGGACTTTGACAATCTGAGTGGTTGATACTGTGATTTTAAGTTAGGAAGCCAAGGCTCGGTAGTAAGGGGCACACAAAGGGGTTTAGGCCCAGTGTGATTGTATGCCAGTGTTCTTAGCTAGCAGTCTACGGCGTCACAGTGAATGAATGAAAGACTGAATGAATGGTTTTAGGTCCGGATTATTGCATTAATTTTCCAGTAGTTTTCTCTGATCAGCCTTTCTTCTCCATTCTGTCTTCTGTAACTACTTGGGAGTGTAATTTATTTAAAATACTGGTTTCATGTCAGTTCCTTTGCTGGAGAGCCCATAATGGCTTCCCTTTGCCAACTGGATAGGGTTCATAAGCTTCAGTTTGGCTTTTAAGGCTCTATTTTACCTATTGAGCTATATTTTCCTATCTTCCCCCAAACTGATTTTGGCCTGCCTATCAGATACTGCAGTTTTGCCACACTCATTACTCCTCTGCTTCTACTCAGGCTCTTCCTTTCCTTTGTCCTTTTTATAGTCTACTTTCAGTCCACCTTCCCTGAAGCTTTTTCTGGCCATCTTGACTCAGGATATTTCCTTAGTGAGATACTATTTGTGTTTAATGACTATCACAACCTTCGTAATTATTCATTATTTCATACGTCTGTGTCTCATAGCCCCTACTACAAGTTATATTTCTTGAAGGAAAGGGCCTTTTTTTCTTCCGGTATTAGCAGAATTTGTGATTTATGTACCATAGCATCTTCATGTTACAATGGATTGTTTCTGCAAGGGCGCATGGTAAAATACGCAGTGATGTGTCCTGTACTACTGTTGATGTGGCAGAAGCTTTTGTTTGAATTAGGCCTTCAAAGTTTAGGTGTACTGTAGCAGCACTTAACTGTTAACTTGAATTTTAATGCTACTAGCGTTGACAGGGAGGAGAAAAAAAATCTTAGTCCTGGAATTGTAGTCATGATGTTGGTGAGGAACCTAGTCTAGTTGAGAATCCTGTCACACTCCATTGGCTTTATTTGGTTGTATTTGTTCCAGTTAGAAGGAAACTTAAGATTCTTGAACTTTATTTTTTAAATCTGTGTGGCTTTCTTGCTCTTTATTTTCTCTGTAGTGTGCCTAAAATTGTGTTTTTAGTTCTGTGTGACAGCATCTTGACCACATTGGAGTCTCATTTGAGTCATTACTATGAAGGTATTAACATTTCAGTATAGAGTGTGTTTATTATATAGTGTAAGTGGCTTCAGTCTACCAGAAGAAAGTTATCATAACCGTCTCTTCAGTAGGTTTTTATGGTAAGGTTATGTGCCATGTTAGTTCTTCACAACCTGGGTGATTTCTTCAAATGCAACTAATTTGGTATTACATTCTTTGGAATTTTTTAATATTTAAAGTACGAGCTTTTCAGCATGATTTTATTTGTACCAAACAAAATGAGTTGCTTGTCACTCTGCTTTCTAAGAGCTTATATTCTTTAAATTAATACAAACTGCAGAGGTCATGTTGAAAGATCAACAATTAAATTTCAGTAAATACAAAGAGTGTCTGGATTAAAGAAAGATTTATGTGAAGTGAACACTTTGAAGAATAAATGAGAAAGAATAGGTAGTGAACGTTTAAACTAAGGAGTTTGCCATCTGTTTTCCTCTTAAGCTATTGTAAGTTTCTTTCATGAGGCAGAACAGAGAACATGGAAAGCAAGGGTCAGAGATGGTCCTTCCAGGATCTTAATAGAATAATTGTTTATCATTTAAAATTGTAGTCTGGACTCTCAAAATTTTATTTTCTTCTTTTTTAATGAGGTGTTAAAAATTTTTAAATACCTTAAAAGTCGTGAATAATTTTTACTTTTTAGGAACTAGGTATCTGTGTACTTCTTGATAACTAACTTATTTTGTCTGAATTCAAAGGTGGTATCCGTGGTTTTCTTTTTTTCATTGTGTCCTTTCCAGCATGTTGTGTGATAGGATATTGTAATGAGATAATCAATTGTTAAGTTTATGTTTGCTTTTTTGTTGTTATTATGTACCCACTTGAATGGTGGGTCGTATTTTAATATGGATTCAGTATTAGGCAAATGAATTTTTATCATTTTTTGCAAAGCCATAGTTACATGGATAAATCATTTAGTTTTTAGAAATGCAACTTAGGTTCATATGAAGTATTATGTAAAGCTAGTTCATCCTTTCGAGCAATGCTTGTATAGTCAATTCCTGTCTTAAAATCTGGAGATTCTGTCATTTATGTAATTTTTTGAGCGAGGTCTATGTGCAAAATTTGTGTAATTCAGAGTAAAGGCTAAAAATCTATAGCCTTATATAGAATAATAGAAAACATTTGGCATTAGCATAAGCAAACCCCTCCAGAGTAGTTACAGTAATAGTATATTTTGTTAGTTACCTTCAACTGCTAATAGAATATAGTTTATGGGTTAGGGAGAGGTGTTTTATGCTTTCCTCTTAATTTGAACAAGCTAATTGGGTAGAGTGTATACTAATTTTGTTCCATTTCTATTTTTCGGCTATCAGATGTCATTAACTCACAGTATAAGGCAATTGGGTCATCTGCTTTGGGTTTCTGAAATAAGGTAATGGAAATAGATCATGAATGAATTTCCTTAATGTCTTTTTTTCTGTGTAATTGTTCTTTTATGGGATAGAATTTATCATATATGCGTGGATTTTAAGATGCTATTTGTAGCAGTAATATAGTTCTTAGCCACCTTTTTTACTTAAATTTTCTCCCACTAAAGTGATGGGTTTTCTTTAAATCATCTTTCACTGTCTTTTTTAGTAAATCGTGTACCTTTGTGAGATCCTAGACTGAGGTTAGGATTGCAGCCTGTTACTGTGTCAAGGAACTAGTTTTCCTATTCTGTGAAAACTAACATGGCCTCATGGTTGGGGTATTACTTCTTTGACCTTGGCCTGCCTTTTGTCCTGCTAGCAGAGGCTACCAGTTTTAACATCTGGTGAGAGATGTTTTGTGTGAAGTGTTCCTTTACAGATTTGCTTAGAATTAATGTTTAAAACTTTCTTGTTAGTATTTACAGGTTCTCAAAGATAAATTTAAGTGACAAAACAGAGGCAGAGGTTGTCGTAGTCTGCTGCCATCTTAGCTTGCAAAGGGGGAGATGGTGGTAAAGGAGGACACAGACATGATAGGAGAATTGATGAGTTGTGTGCATTTATATTTGTTTTGTGTGTTTAGGGAGACTGCAGATAGATACACCAGAGACTAGTAACAGTGATTTTAGGGGGTGAGGTTGGGATCGGGAGATCATGTGGTCAGATGTGGAAGAAGCTTGTATAACCTTTTGGACTGTTAGAATCTTACTGTTAGTATTACTACCATTTTTAAAAGAAGTATTGATTGTGAAAAATCAAGGCATCCAGTTAAGAATTCTTAATCTTTCTATTTTTTTTCAATTTGGACAGTCAGAAGAAGAGGGAAAATTTAATTTTTCGTGTGCTTTTCAGACAGTTCTTGAAGAGCTGGAATTGTGTATATTTCTTCAAACTCTTAATTTCTCAGATTTGTTGGCCAAGTTAGAGATGCTGAGTATGATTAAAAAGTGTTGGTCTGTTCCATGATTGGGTCAGTGGACCACTTGAACTATTTAGTAATAGTGACGTGGTGATTTTCAAGTCTTATCCAAGGTTGATAATTAGAAATTAACTCAGTGCAAGTATTATAGAAAGAGATATTGGTTGAAAAATGTATGTAGGTGTTGTCTGATTTCAAAGGCATTTTGTTGAGGGTTTGGACATCAGGTGAAATTTCTATTTCTCAGTTTAGTAGTTGATTTTTAGTAGTTGTGATAGTTCTTGGTATAATGGGATTTGTGGAACTGTAGGTTTTGATATTACATGGATCCTGCCACAACTTGGGAATTAAGATGTATGTATAAGTTGGTGTCACTTGTAATTATTCACTGGCTGCTGAGTTTACTCTAAAGGGTCTTCTAGTTGTGCTCCTCATTTTTCAACTTAAGCTGGAAGGTCTCAGAGAAAGGTGGCACCTGTTTTTGTACCTTTAATTCTGCTTCACTGTGACTTGACAGTGTGACCTGCTTCCCTGAGAGCAGTGCCTCTCTTTAGTGATAAGAGAGCTAGGAGGGGTATGTGTCTGATCTTAGGCAGTTAACTCTTAACTGGTATGTCACTGTGGCGAAGAGCTCCGTTTCTGAAGCCTGATGTACCTGGTTTGTCACCCCTACTTATTAGTTGTATGCCTCCGGAAAGTTATGTAATCCTTCCATTTGTTTCCACTCTAAAAAATGGAAATCAGGAGTAATTAATACATGCCTCTTAGGGCACTTGTGTGGATTCAAATGTGAATCTATGTAAAGCAGTTACCATAGGACGTGACACATGGGAAGTAATTCTCCCTACTATTTGGTGGCTTTGTTAAGTGTAGCAGTAACAGCTGTAGAGAGAGGCAGGAAAGTGATGCTCCCCCTGTAAACATGTCAGGGCTTCCTCTGGGAACTGCAGAGAACTGGATGGCCAGAATTCCCAATTCAGAGGGCTACGACTGCATTTCGCGACTGAGCTTTTGTGGCTCACCCAAAAATGAGAATGTGGGGGGTGCCCGGCTGCCTCAGTTGGAGGAACATATGACTTGATCTAAGGGTCTTGAGTTCCAGCCCTGTGTTGGGTGTGAAGATTACTTAAATAAAAATAAAACTTGAAAAAATAAAAAGAGAATGTGTACTGTGTACTTTTGTTATGCCTCATATATATATATTTTTTCTTTTTTTAACGTTTATTTTGAGAGAGACAGACAGCATGAGCGGGGAAGGGGTAGAGAATCCAAAGCAGGCTCTGTGCTGTCATTGCAGAGCCGATTGTGGGACTTCAACTCAGGAATTCTGAGATCACGACCTGAGCTGAAACCAAGAGTTGGATGCTCTACTGACCGAGCCATCCAGGCATCCCTATATGTTGTTTTACAGTAATTTTTAAATATTTTTGGTCACCTCTTGATATTTTAAGACAAAATAAGTTACTGCTTTTCTTAAAAAAATAGTCTTTTTGCTTTCTGGAATGAACTCTACACTCCTTTTCTCTGGTCTCTGGGAAATAAAACACTCTTCTCTGGCTCCCCAGTGGATGCTGCTTGTATGGATCAGCAATTTTATTTTATTTATTTATTTTTTAATGTTTTATTTCTAGGAGAAGGAGAGAGACAGAGTGAGCAGGGGAGGGTCAGAGAGAGAGGGAGTCACAGACTGAAACAGGCTCCAGGCTCTGAGCTGGCAGTCAGCACAGAGCCCGACGCGGGGCTCGAACCCACGAACCGCGAGATCATGACCTAAGCGAAAGTCGGACGCTTAACCGACTAAGCCACCCAGGCGCCCCTGGGTCAGCAATTTTAAATATGTGTGTTGCAAGTTATGTAGAGTTGGACTTGGACTTTCACTGAGATGTGTATATGACATAACAGGATATTTATATGTGCAGAAATACTGAAGTTTTAAGGAAATAATTGCTTTAATAGCCAGTACAGTCATTTTTTATAATCTTTCACTTAAAAACATGCTTTTATAAACTTCTGAATTGAAAATTTCATTTACCAAATTTAAAAAATAGTGGCTTAAGTAGTGTAGAGTTATAATTCTCTTAAATTTTATCAGTACTCAAAATTAGAATCAAATCATCATTCTGAATGGTACAGCATAGGTAAGTCACAGTTATTGGTGTTAATTTCTTTAGGTAGTTTTCTGAGGCTCTATTAGGATTCTGAAGTTCTAATCCCCTAAAGTGTGCATTCAAAGTAAGATACAAGAATAAGGACATTTGATTGCTAATAAATGTGAATATAAGATATTTTGGGGGGAGTAATCTGCCAATAGCTCTGGATTAAGAACCCTGAATGCTTCTCATAAAGAATAGTAACAAAAGAAAAACCGTCATACTAAGATATTTCTGTTTAATTAGAGAAGAAGTTTGTATAGATTGTCTTATACTGTTTAAAAACTGACGTTCCACAACATTTTGGCTGAATGAAGTTACACCATCTGATTGAGGATTAAGCTTCTTTCTGTGACACTCTTAAGTTGACATCCTGGCCCGTGACCACTAATCATCTGCTTCTAGCACAGACCTCTTTGTGACTGAGTTATTTGTTGAGTCCTGTCTAAGCCTTCTTTGAGAACAGTTGTGTTTCACCCGTTTTTATCCTTAAGCATCTGGTACAATGCTTGACACAGTGATTTCAGTAATACTTTAATATTTGTACTTATAAATGTTTTATAATTCATCAACAGATTTAAAAAGTTACCAAGGGTGGTGCATTTAAAAGGTAATATTTTTACTTCTCTTTGAGTGTTGTTAAAACAGGCAGGGTATTATGAAATGAAAAGAACAGAAAATTTATTTTAGAAGCTTTTGTGTTTTTTATTCTTTGTCTACTTGTCTATAGAAGAGTATTTTTTATTTAAGTAGATAATTTATTCTTTTGTATCCATGGACCCTCTGCTTTTTGAATGTGGGTATGTTTTCTAATTTGGTGCTTCTCTACTTGTTTTGCTACCTTTTTTGGGTCCTATATTCATGAATAACTGGTTGCCTTATTTCATCTAGTCTCATTTACCCTTCTTGCATTTTCCTCTAGATGACTCATGTATGTTCTGTAGTAGATAACTGGTTGGTTCATTTGGTCTGACAAATCAACGTAGAGGAGACTTCCCTTAAGTGAGACTGTAGTAACAAGAAAAGTGACTTTTTTTTATCGTAATAGCATACAAATGACTTTTGATAAATATGATTAAATGCACATAGTATAGTTTACACAAATGCATCTATTGTTTTATAGAATACATAGTGGAAACATTCCTATATGCCATTTACTTTGGCATTGTAAAAGATGCTCACTAAATGTGGGTTTCCTTCCGTATTCCATATTATATGGGTTTTCCGTCACACTCAGTGTGAAATCCAAAAGTCCTTCCTTAGCTTGTGAGGAACCCCCCCACCACATAATCTGCTCTGGGACCACCTCAAAAGGCTCATCCTATTTCACATTACCCTTCTTCCCCTTGTTCACTGTGCCGGCCATACCAGCTCCACTCCCACTGAACAAGCTTGTTCCTGTCTCAGTGCTTTAATTGCTTTGCTCTCTGCCTCAGGCTTTGCCCTGAGATTGTCATATGGCTAATTCTTTTATGTCATTTAGATTTCAATTCCAGTGCCACCACCTGAGAGGTCCCACTGAAATGCTGCTCACTCCTTAGCCTTTTTCAGTTGCAAGACCCTCACATTTTCCTCATAACACTTAAACTCTCTCTCTCCCTCTCTCAAATAGGCTCGATCGTTGTTTCTTTTTGTTTGTTTGTTTTATTCACCTCTGGAATTTACACTCCATGAGAACAGGGATGGGTTCTGTCTTGTCACTCCAGGACACAGAACAGGACTGGTAGGTGTTCAGTAAATATTTGAGTGAATTGTTTGCTCAGAAATGCTTTGGTAACCAGCTGATAGCTTTAACTTGTTTCATCTTTATAGTAGAATCTTGGAAATAATTCATTAAAAGTCAGCAGTTAGGGGAGGGTTGAAAGAGGCTTTATTGCATTTACTATTTGGAGTCCAGGGGTATATGTGAGTGCTGGATGTTTTTCTTGGAGGAATTACTACAGATGGTATTTGAATCAATCTGAAAAAAACAGGTTAATGGATAATTGATGAGCAAATTTAAATATGTGCTTCTGTTGTCATAAATGTTAGAATTTGAGCTGTTAACACTTTATTTTTAAGTTAAAATACATATTTCATTCAAGTTACATGATGAGAGCTAGATACTCCAATTTTTGTTTTATACAAGTTAAGGAGATTCTGTAATTTGCTTTTAGTTCCATTTACCTGTGCTATTCTGTTGTGATTAATCTTGGCTAACTTCGGCAAGTTGGTATATGAATTAGAACTCGTAGGTGTAAGAGTAGAAATTGAGTTCAAGTTAGTTTAAGCCAAAAGGAGGGAGTTGTTGGCACCAGAATCCCAAAATGGATTGAATGTTGACAGAATGTGTGTGTGTGTGTGTGTGTGTGTGTATGTGTATGTATCTGTATGTGTATGAGTGTGTGTGGTTAGTTGGTAGGTTAGTTTCTTTCAGAAGATTAACTTTCTTAACGTGGTGGAAAATGTAACTTGTCAGTGCCAGAGTTTTTATCCTTTGTTTCCCCTGCTCTAGAGTAGGGACTACCTCTTTATTTCATTTGGAAAGATCTTAAAGTAGTGATGAGTTTGGTTTGGGAAGGTGCCCACCATGGCCAGAGGCCATTGAGAAACTATGGCTGTTTCCAGTAGAGCAGTGGGAATGACACTGGAGTAAACTGGGAGCTGCTGGCCAGATAGCCTCCTTTTCCCTCCCCCCCACCAAAATGTGTATCCGTTTATTTATTTTTTTTACAAATAGTTTATTGTCAAATTAGTTTCCACATAACACCCAGTGCTCATCCCCACAAGTGTCCTCCTCCATGCCCACCCCTCCTCCCCCCCACATCCACCAGTCCTTAGTTTTTGTCAGCATTCAAGAGTCTCTCATGGTTTGCCTCTCCCCCTTTCCCCCACCATTTCCGCCCTTCTTCTCCCCCTTGGTCCTCTGTTAAGTTCCTCCTAATCCTCCTATACGTGCACACATATGATATTTGTCCTTCTCTGCCTGACTTATTTCGCTCAGCATAACACCCTCAAGGTCCATCCATGTTGCTACACATGACCAGATTTCATTGTTTCTCATTGCCATGTAGTATTCCATGGTATAGATAAACCACATCTTCTTGATCCATTCATCTGTTGATGGACACTTAGGCTCTTTCCATGTTTTAGCTATTGTGGAGAGTGCTGCTATCAACATTGGGGTCCATGTGCTCCTATGCGTCAGCATTTCTGTATCCCTTGGGTAAATTCCTAGCAGTGCTATTGCTGGGTCATAGGGGAGTTCTAGTGTTAGTTTCCTGAGGAACCTCCACACTGTTTTCCAGAGGGGCTGTACCAGTTTACATTCCCACCAACAGTGTAGGAGGGGGCCCGTTTCTCCACATCCTCGCCAGCATCTAGAGTTCTCTGATTGGCTCATTTTAGCCACTCTGACTGGCGTGAGGTGGTATCTCAGTGTGGTTTTGATTTGTATTTCCCTGATGAGGAGGGATGCTGAGCATCGTTTCATGTGTCTGTTGGCCATCTGGATGTCCTCTTGGAGAAGTGTCTGTTCATATCTTCTGCCCATTTCTTCACTGGGTTGTTTGTTTTTCGGGCGTGTAGTTTGGTGAGTTCCTTGTAGATTCTGGATATCAACCCTTTATCTGATATGTCATTTGCAACTATCTTTTCCCATTCCGTTGGTTGCCTGTTAATTTTCTGGGTTGTTTCCTTTGCTGTGCAGAAGCTAATGTGTATCTGTTTATAGTTGGGAAGGTTATGCATTTAATCCATGATGTATTGTCACATAAAATTCTCTTTCAACTGGAACTGGCATATACTTTGTTGTTCTTGACATTTTAAATACGTACTGTTTTTTAAATTGAGAAGTTGGGATTCCTCATGTGGTAGTAATTGTAATTTTATGTATGCTGTCTAACTAATATGGGTGTTCAAATGAATTTATCTTAAAATGAGTTACATACTGAGAACATTGATGCTATTTATTTTGGTTTTGTTTTAACGTTATTTCTGCTAATTTAACAGCCAATGGAAGTCTGAAGTTGAAGGCAACTATTAGAAAATTATCAACAGGTTAATTATATGTATTTAGGGGATATTTTAAACCTTGTAGAAGATAACTACCCTTGTCCTAACCAGATATTCAAGTAATTTTAGCATATAGGAAAATTAATGAGTGGCATATTCTGAAGTTATTTTGACAATACTTCATCAGTTCACTAAAATAAGAATAGTTAGCCTTGTAGACCAAGCATTTTTGTGAACCCAAGAGATATTAATTTTTGTGGACTCAGTTGCGTCACCTTTAGAATGTTGAACTGGGTCTCATTGCTCAACTCCACCCCTAGAGCTTCTGATTTATTAGATCTGAGTTGGAGCCTGAGAATTTGCATTCCTAGTAGATTCCTAGGTGATACTGATGCTGATGCTACTGGTTTGGAGACCACACTTGGCATTCACTGACTGGGGTGTGATAAAGAGAATGAAGGAAAGTGAATAGGTGGAGGGATTTGAGGAGGTTATCACTACATATTTACACCTCCTGATCTTTCTGTTCACTGCTCATTTGCAATCTTGATCTTAGTCTCTTACATCTTTTAGAGCTGCTGGCTCTTTTGACTAGTGAGGAAAGGGCCAGGATTAGTTTTTGGAAACAAATATGTAGATATAGATTCTGAATTTTACCAACTGAAAAGTTTTATGCTCACTCCATTACTGGAGATGTGTGTCCTTTCTCTGTTGATGTCCAATTAGAATAGCTGCTGGTTTTACAGTGGTGCTGCATTATGTATATGCAGGGTGTAGTTTCCAAGATGTTTTAATGTGGGAGAATTGGTTTCTTACAGGTTTTTATTCAGCATATATACATGACTCTTTAGGTTTGGCTCTTTAATGATATTTCATGGAGAAATGTAACTGAAAGGTGAATTTGGTGTTTTTAAAAATAACTATTAATCTGAACATGTCAAAATACTGTTTTTTAAAGCATGAATAGTTGTAAGGTTTAGAGATTTAGCAATTTTTTGGTTGTAGGGTAGATGTAATTATTTTTTTAGACTGATGATTATATAAGGCATTAACTTTAGATTTAAAGTCTTTTAAGAAAATTCCTGTCCATGAGAGTCAGTCCTTACTGATGTTTGAATATACTGAAGTGAGAAATCCCCATTTTTTTCTCTGTTGATTAATGATCAGTATTCTCTAAGAAAATAATAAAATATAAATACCATCACTGCATTAACAACTGAAATGGAGCTTTCATTTTTTTAAAAGGGCATATATAATGTGTATATATGTAAACATGCATTTGAGTTTCAGGGATTCAGTAAGGGAAAATAATAAGGAAATAATAAGGAAACTAATAAGGGAAAATAAATTGTGTGGAAGGTCAGAGGACAGAATGATAAAAAGCTAATTGCTTAGTTTAAGATGATTAACTGGTTATGGAGATAGTTGGGCTTATGTTTTTATAGATGTATGTCTTACACATATACGTCTTTTTCAGGCTTGGACAAAGTAATGCTGAATATTTAATGTTCAGTTGTAATAACTTCAATTCAGGCTATTGATACTTTTTAAAAGTGTTTTAAATTTTCAGTGTTTATTATTTTTGAGAGAAAGAGAGAGAGTGAGCTCAAGTGGAGGGATGGGCAGAAAGAGAGGGAGAAACAGAGTCTGAAGCAGGTTCCAGGCTCCCAGGTGTCCACACAGAGCTGGACGTGGGGCTTGAACTCATGAACTGTGAGATCGTAAGCTGGGCTGAAGTCAGATGCTCAACTACTGAGCCACCCAGGGACCCCTGTATGGATATACCATAATTGAACTGGTTTTCCCAGTTGATGGATACTCAGGTTGTTTCAGTCTGTTGCTGTCACAGTGTTGCAGTGAATCACCTTGGTACATATATCATTGTGTATGCATGCAAAGGATATCTGATGATAAATCACAAGAAGTGGAACTGCTGGATCAAAGGATGTGTACATTTGCACGTAGGATAACTACTGCCAGACGGACCTCACAGAGGCTGCCCCAGTTTATATACCTGCTCCCAACTCGAGTCTCTTTGCCCACACTCTTGCCAACATAGTGTTGCCAGATGTTTTGCTCTTCCTTAATCTGATGGTAAAGATGGTATTTTAGCATCTTTCTAAAATTATTTTTTAACTAAACTCCGTTCCCAACCTGGAGCTAGAACTTAACAACCCTGAGGTTAGGAATCGCATACTCCACTGAACCAGCCAGACTCCCTTATTTTTTTCTTTTGATTGAGGTTGAGTAATTTGAGTCATTTCTTCTGTTAAACTATTTTTTTTTAATATTTTTTATTTCTAGGAGAGAGAGAGAGAGACAGCGTGAACAGGGGAGGGTCAGAGAGAGAGGGAGTCACAGACTGAAACAGGCTCCAGGCTCTGAGCTAGTCAGCACAGAGCCCGACGCGGGGCTCAAACCCATGAACCGCGAGATCATGACCTCAGCGAAAGTCGGACGCTTAACCGACTAAGCCACCCAGGCGCCCTTCTGTTGAACTATTTTTGGATTCTTCTACCATTTTTTTTATTGTGGCGTAAGCGACATAAGGTAAAGCATATACAATAAAAAAGTTTTTTTTTTTTAACATTTATTTATTTTTGAGAGAGAGAGTGCACGTGAACTGGGGAGGGACAGAGAGAGAGGGAGTCACAGAATCCAAAGCCGGCTCCAGGCTCTGAGCTGTCAGCAGAGCCCCACGCAGGGCTCGAACTCACAAACTGGGAGATCATGATCTGAGCCAAAGTCGGATACTTAACCAACTGAGCCACCCAGGCACCCCAAGTGCACATTTTAAATGTGTAACTCTGTAAACTTTCTTTTAGTTGAAGTATAATACTTTCAATAGAAAGAACAGATTTTAAGTGTGCAGTTTTGGTGAGTTTTGACAGCTTTATATGATAATATAATTCATCCCGGTAAAGATTTAGAGCATTTCTATCACCTGGAAAGAAGTTCCTTCAGGCCCCCATGCCCCCTTCACTCAGTATTCCCTTCTCCCCACTTGAGGTAATCACTTTTCTGATTTCTCTTACCATAAATTGGTCATGTCCATGAATTTGTATTGGAGTATACATGCATGTCGTACCATGATGATGAAGATATTGAACATTTCCTGCCACTCGGCAGACATCTTTGTCCTCTCTTCCAGTCTGTCTCCCACCAAAAGGAACCAATCTGTTGACTTGTAGTCACCATACAGAATAGTTTAGTAAAGCTGTGCACATCATATCTGCGTGATGAGTAGTAGGGTTTTTGTTTTTTTAACCCATTGCTTTGTATATGGATATAACACTATTATTTTTTGTGGAAGAACCGATGTTTGGGTTTTTCACCTTTGGGCTGTTTTGAATAAAATGGCAGTTAATATTCTTGTGTATGTGTTTTGGAAGATCTGAATACCTGCATCTTTCTGGTATATTAGAAATAGAATTGATGGGATATAAGGTATAGGTATATGTCTCTTTAATTTTAGTAGATACTGAAAAACCATTCCCCAAAGTGATTGTATGAATCTTTACTTACAGTAGTTGTGTTCGAGACTTGTAATGACTCTGTATTTTTGCTATCACTTCATATCTATTAGTCCTTTTAAGTTTTTGCCATTCTGGTGGGAGTATAGTGGCATGTCATTGTGGTTATAGTTTGACTTTTCTTGGTGACAAATGATGTTGAGTTTACTGTTGATATACATTCTTTAACTGGGTGAGGGGTCTTAGAATGATTTGTAGGAGCTTTTTTTTTTAATGTTTATTTTGAGAGAAAGAGAGAGCGAGCCCTCGTGCATGTGTGAAAGCAGAGCAGAGAAAGCAGAGTAGAGACATTGTGGGGGATGGAGAGAGAATCCCAAGCAGGCTCTGCACCAGCAACGCAGAGCCTGATGCAGGGCTTGAACTCAGGAACCAT
Source organism: Proteles cristata cristata (assembly GCA_017311185.1). NCBI lineage: Eukaryota > Metazoa > Chordata > Mammalia > Carnivora > Hyaenidae > Proteles > Proteles cristata. The sequence continues at coordinate 672,171 of JAESUZ010002841.1, forward strand.
GAGATCCTGACCTTAGCTGAAACCTAGAGTTGGATGCTGAACTGACTGGACCACCGAGGGATTTTTTTTTTAAATATATCGTGATATGCCTATTGTGATATGAGTTTGCTGTTTTGTTTTTTTTTAAGGTTTTATTTTAAAGTAATCTCTATATCCAACGTGGGGCTCTAATCTGTAACCCCAAGATCAGGAGTTGCATGCTCTACTGACTGAGCCAGCCAGGTGCCCCACAGATGTTTATTGATTTGCAATGTGTCTTTTGATGTCCTGGGCTAAAATTCAAACAAGTGGACTTTATTATTTTTTATGTTTATTTATTTTGAGAGAGAGCATGTGCACACGCTAGCAGGGAATGGGCAGAAAGAGAGAGGGAGGGAGAGAGAAAATTCCAAGCAAGTTCTGAGGTGTCACCACAGAGCCTGATGTGATGGTGTTCAGTCTTTATGAACTGAGATTGTAACTTGAGCTGAAATCAAGATTTAGACACTGACTGAGACACCCAGGTGCCCCCAAATAAGCATACTTTAAAGAAAAATTTTTGATCAAGATTTTCATGGTTTCCAAATTGTTTTTGAGTTTTGTGGTGTGCTTTGAAAGGTCTTGCGTGTTCATTCTGAGGTTACCATATTTCAGTGACTCTAATGTGCCACCAAATGTAAGATATTCTGTTACTTTGTATACTCCCAAAATATGGGGAAAATATTGTTAAACTGACACCGATTTTTTTTTTTTTACCATTCAGCATCTTTATCTTAAATTTGCAGGCTTAGTTTTTTTCTATCACATACTACCAGATAAATGAGTAGGGAAATATAGATGAAATAAATTGGTTAAAGTATTCCCTCTAATTTTTCGCATTTTGAATAGGACTTCTGGGTCACTTTTTGACTTAGTGTGTTTTTCTGTTATCTTCTTTGCCTGAAGAATGTTAGTGGGGAACCTTTTTTTTTTTTTTTAAAGTTTTTATATAAATTAGTTAACCTACAGTGTAATATTAACTTCAGGTGTGCAATATAGTGAGTGATTTAACACATCTGTATGGCACCTGGCACCGGTGCTCATCATAGCAAGTGCCCTCTGTAATCCCCATCATCTGTTTTACACATCTCCCCACCCACCTCCCTTTTGGTCACCATCAGTTTATTCTCTGTAGTTAAGGTCTGTTTCTTAGTTTGCCTCTCTCTCATTTTTCCTTATTTATCTGCTTATTTGTTCTGTTTCTTAAATTCTGCATATGAGTGAAATTATACAGTATTTATCTTTCTCTGATTTATCTTGCTTAGCATAGTATTCGATCCATATCATTGCACATGGCAAGATTTCATTTGTTTTTTATGGCTAATAAGCTGAGTAATACTCCATGGTGGTGGTGTGTGTGTGTGTGTGTGTATACATGCATGTGTAAAATTTAGTTCCAAAGAGGGGAAAATAGAGGCGACTGGGTGGCTCAGTTGGTTAAGCATTGGACTCTTGGTTTGGCTCAGGTTATGATCTCAAGGTTGTTGAGTTCCAGCCCCACATTTGGGCCCTGGGCTGACGATGTGGAGCCTGCTTGGGATCTGCTCCCTGCTCCCACTACCCCGCTCCTGCTCCGCCACTTCTCCCCTTCCCAGCTTGTGCAGTCTCTCTCAAAACAAACAAACCAAAAAAAACCCAAGAAACAAAAAACCTTAAAAAGAGAAGGGAAAATAAACTGCTATATGTTGCTGAACTGTTGACTGTCTTTTGGATATTCATGGCCATGCCCAGTGGAACTTGGGGGAATCAATCTGGTGCTGATGGTCATTTTACAATAATTATCTCTTATGAAGGTTTATGCATGCTTACTACTGAATCCAAAGTCTTTGACTTTTATTTTATTAATTGAAAATGGAATTAACCCAGCATGTTCATAAGGTACATGTGAAGTGGTACAGGAGGTAATGTTTGCCCACTGCTTGTAGATATTTCTCTCCAGCAAGGGTTTTGGGAAAAGAAAACCTTAAAGGGTACATAGACTAGCGAAAATAACCACATGAAAAGTGAGAAAGGCAGGAGCTGGTTTTGGGTTATCGAGATAATAGGAAGGAAGAACAGAAAAACAGCAAAGCATAACTTAGAATATAGCAAATGGAAAATTATGGTGTTAAATAAACATTTATCAAAGTAAAAAAAATACCTAGATGGGTTTGTGTGTATGTATGTATGTAAGATTATTGTTTAACTGTCTTAAATTGTTTATTTGGTACTTAATTATATACATGTATAATTTTAAGGATTCTAGAATGTTGTAGACTTTAGACTTGTTTGACTTCAGACTCTTTAGTTGTAAATAAAACCCAGTACTTGAGAGGTAATGAAAAAGAAGAGTTTATTGGAAAGTATCTCGTGAAATTTGGTTCAGGGACAGAGCCTGGAATTAGAGACCCTGTGGGAAATAGGGACTCAGTGGAGTCTGGACGTTGTTTCATTCTCCTTTCTCTCTGGAGACCACATAATCATCACCTGGTCCACAGATCCTTAAGGCTTCCAGCAACTTTTTAATTAAAAAAAATTTTTTTATGATTTTACTTCATTTTTGAGAGAGAGAGACACACACACAAACAGGTGCAAGTGGAGAAGGGGCAGAGAGAGGGAGACACGGAATCTGAAACAGTCTGTAGGCTCTGAGTTGTCAGCGCAGAGCCCCATGTGGGGCTTGAACTCAGGACTGTGAGATAATGACCTGAGCTGAAGTCGGACACTCAACGAACTGAGCCACCCAGGTGCCCTGCAACTTTTTAATTTACGTGTTATTTGTCTAAGCTCCTGAGAAAAGCACTGTTTTTGTTCCTCCCCTCTTCATATTTTTTAAAATCTTTCTCAGGTTAAGTAATGTACTCAGGATCACATGCAAATATGGCTCTCTAGCCAGCTCTTAACCATTGCTTCATATTATTGAGTTACATTAGATCTAAACTGTGAGGTTAGACATGTGAACCCATGGGGTAATATCAATAACTTTGACCACTGATAAAGAGATAAACATGCTAACTTTTACAGAAACAAAATATTGAGTTCTTATGTAGATATGTAACTTGTGTCTTTGCAACTCAGCAGTACAGGCAGCTGAGTTTGTGGCAGCATAGTTTGTAAAAAAGCATGAATGGACATCATCAGTCTGTGCCAAGCCCTCTACCCCAAGGTGGCTGCACAAGTGTTAATTGCTTAGCGAGGACTTTCTTGGTATCTCAGGAGCTGATACTTTTTCTTAATATTTACCACTGATTATAATTCTGTATTTACCTGGGTGACTTTTTCTTTTCTCCTTTTCCTACTAGAATGTTAAGGACTAATGTACCTTTGTGCTCGGAAGGGGTGTTATAAACGCTTATTTTAAGAAAGAGAGTGGATGTAAGAATTCATGCTGCTAAAATGTGATGAGAATTTTATGTCCTCATGTTTTCAAGAAGTTATTTTGATCAGACTTGTCATTTATATGTGTGTAAATTATATATATTGACTTTATATAGTTTTTCTTAATAAATCATGCAATTCTCATAACAGTGTTGAACGTGCTCTATTTTAAAATAGAGGGTCCTTATTTTCATAAATTGGTGCTCTAAATTGTACTGTGAGTGGTAAATTACTTACCATTTTAGAGGGAATCTTTTTAGCATTAGAGAATTGATATAATTTCAAGAAGCTTGTTCATTCAGTTTTGGAAGTGAGCTGTTTACTTTCCTCAGTAGCAGGAATCAGGCCTAGCATTTTAAACCCATGATGGAAACGGATTTCTCTTTATTTTCCCTTTGAGAAAATCCAACGGAGTGCCGCATTACTAAAATCATCCTTGTCACTACAGGAATTAAAAAAGAATTTTTCCTTTTGTTTCTACATTTTATTTTATTTTATTTATTTATTTTTTTAATGTTTTTTTTTTTTTTTGCTAGGAGAGAGAGAGAGCGTGAGCAGGGGAGGGTCAGAGAGAGGGAGTCACAGACTGAAACAGGCTCCAGGCTCTGAGCTGGCAGTCAGCCCAGAGCCCGACGCGGGGCTCGAACCCACAAACCGCGAGATCATGACATAAGCGAAAGTCAGACGCTCAACCGACTAAGCCACCCAGGCGCCCCTGTTTCTACATTTTAGAATCAGAGCTCTAACAGGATATCTCTACACTGAGGCTTTTTGATGTTAATAATTTTAGAGATGATTTTGTATTTTTACAGTTTTGGAGGTGGTGAGGTAAATCCTTTTAGTGATCTCAGTAGTTTAAGTGTGGCCCTTAGGATGGGTGTTCCTGTTCATGATTTATACTATGTAGAAGAATAATATTAATTTGGTGTTAGGTTATTTTGGGGGGTTGATGTAACCTTGAAGTTGTTAGTCGCTGTCTAATTTTCCTTAAATGAGTGGTGTTCCACTGAAGTGTTTGAAGTGCTGCACACGATTTCCTCATGACACCTGCACACAGGTTAGTTGGCTTCTTAGCTTCTGTTACTGCTTCTGAAGTGTCTCTTGGAAGCAACACCATAGCAACACACAGGTTTCTGAGTCCTCAATCTATAATAGTTAATTTAGGAATTTATCACTGCCAGAGTTGTGGCCTTGTTGTAAATTCCCATATTTGAAATGTAATTTGCAACAGGTTTTTTTTTGTTTTTTTTTAGAAATAACATATAAAAAGTGTTTAGTTCTCTAGTGATAAATATTACTTCTCCCCTAGTCATATAGAGTGTTTTACTGAACAGTGCCATGGTGGGAACGTCAGATATATGAGAAAGAAAGGTTAGAGAATTGAGGTTATGGGTAAACCTGTTAAAGCCTATGAGGTGCAGGTGGGTGGCAACGTAACCGAAATAGAACAAAATACCTTGTATACCATATTATTTATGGCTTAAAAAATTTTTTTTTAACGTTTTTATTTTATTTCTAGGAGAGAGAGTGAGAGAGAGAGCGAGCATGAGCAGGGGAGGGTCAGAGAGAGAGGGAGTCACAGACTCCGAAACAGGCTCTGAGCTGGCAGTCAGCACAGAGCCCGACGCAGGGCTCAAACTCACGAACCGCGAGATCATGACCTAAGCGAAAGTCGGATGCTCAACCGACTAAGCCACCCAGGCGCCCCTATGGCTTTTGAAATAAACTGTGTTGAGGTACACTTTATATACAATAACGTATACTAATTTGAAATGGTTAGTTCACAGTTTTGATAAATAACGTATACCTGTACAACCACCACAATTCAAGCCAAGGCACATGTTCATTACAGAAAATGTTTCCTTATCTCCAGCTACAGTCATTTCCACTCTTCCCCCTTATCCCAGGCAACCACTGATGTGCTTTTCAGTGCTCCAGGTTAGCTGTGCTGCTTTTAAAATTTTGTATAAATGGAATCATGGTAGGCAGAATACAAACCCCTGAAAGATATCCATGCTCTAATCCCTAGAATCTGAGAATATTTTACTTTACATGGCAAAAGGGATTTTGCAGATGTGATTAAGGGCTTTGAGATGGGGAGATTATACAGGTGGGTCCAGTGTAAATTATTTGAGTCCTTAAAGACCATGGTCTGAGAGATGATGAAGGCTGAAGAATGGTCAGAGGGTTGGTTTAGCAGAAAAGTAAGGCTGCCTCTGTTAGCTGAAAGGGTCAAAGAAATTAACTCCTTTGTAAGCCTCCAAAGAGGAATATGGTCCTGCTCTAACACAGTGAGACCTGGGTCAGACTTCTGCAGAATTTGGCATGATAAACTTGTGTTGTTTTAAGCTACTCACTTTGTGCTAATTTGTTGTAGCAGCAGTAAAAAGGAATATTGTATTCTGTTTTCTTTTGTGCCTTTTGTTTTTAAAGATTCATTATGCTTTTGCCTGTATTAGTAATTAGTTCCTTTTTTCTTATCAGTATTGTCCCTTGTATGGATATATCACACTTTCTTTTTTTTTAATGTACGCGCCTACTGATGGCCATTTGGATTGTTTCCAGTTTTGAGCTATTAGAAATGAAGCTACTTGTGAATATTTGTGTTTGGGTCTTTGTATGGCCTTGATGTTTTCACTTCTTTTTACCTTTGAATGGAGTTGCTAGGTCAAGTGGGAAGCATACATTCAGTTTTATAAGAAAGTGCCAACTGTTTTCCAGGTACCAGTTTACATTCTCATCACTAATTTCTCCACCCTGGAATTCTTAGCCTTTTATTCGTTTTGTTTCCTTTTTCATTTTTGTGTTAGAGCATGCAAGCGAGGGGGGATGTGGGGGAGGGAGGTGGAGAGAATTTTAAGCAGATTTTACACCCAGCTGAGCCACCCAGGTGCACCCATTTAGCCTTTTTAAATCTTAGCCATTGTAATGGATGTGTAGTGGTATATTGTATTTTAATTTTTGTTGGCGATGACATTCATATATTTTATGTGAATGGTTTAAATATTTAGCTAATTTATTTGGGTTTTATATCTTTATGTAATTGTGGTACCTTTGGTTATATATTCTGGATACAAGTACTTTGTCAGAACTGCAGAGAATATTTTTTTTCTAGCATATAGCTTGTTTTTTCATTCCTTACATGATTACTTTATTTTGTAGAATGGAAGTTTTTAAATTTGATCAAGTCTAGATTATACATTTTCTTCTTTCATAATCTGTGTATTTTGTGTCCTAAGGACATTTATTCTGTGTTGTCTTTTAGATGTCTTGGGATGTTAGCTTTTACTTTTAGGTCTGTGATCAAACATTAAAATACTTTGATTTAATTTTTGTGTATGGAATGAGATAAGTTCATCTCTTTCTCCATGTGAATACCCAGTTGCTTTCAGTACTACTTGTTGAAGAAGAGTATCTTTTCACCATTAATGACCTTATTAGCATCTCTGTCAAAAATCAGGTTTTTGGTGGTTAGGGGGTAGATTTCTTATGATCTTCTTCTGTGTATGTGATCATGTTAACTCTGAATAAAGATGATTTATTCTTCTTTTTGATCTGTATGCCTTTGTTTCTTGCTTTATTTCAGTTGGGTAGGGCCTCTAGGACAGTGTTGCCTAGCTAGGTGTTGGTGAGAATAGGACATTTGTGCCTTGTTCTCAATTTTAAGGGCAAAGCGTTCTTTCACCATAAATTATGTTAGCAGCAGTTTTTTCATAGATAGTCTTTATCACATTAACCATGTTTTCTTCTATTAGTACTTTGCTTAGAATTTTTATTGTGAATGGGTATTAGATTTTGTCAGGTTTTTTCTGCATCTACTGATATAATTGCATGTGTTTTCTCCTTTGTTTTATTAATGTAATGAATAATGTTGATTTAACATTTGAAATTTTCCTTCCTTGCGTTCCAGAGTCATGATGTACTATTCCTTTTTATATATTATTAATTTGATTTTCTAATATTTTATTACGGTTTTGCTCATTTGTCTTTATTAGGGATTGATTTTTTTTTTTTTGGCTATAGTCTTTATCTGGTTTTGGTATTGGGGTAATGCTCATTTCAGGATATGAGAAGTGTTTACCTTCTGTATTTTTTCAAAGAGTTTATATAGATTTTTTCCCCCTTAAATATGAGATACAATTCATCAGAAAAGTCATCTGGACCTGTAGTTTTCTTTGTGGGAAGGTTTTTAATAACATATCTGATTTCTTTTTTAGATACAGGGCAGTGTAGATTTTTTCTCTTTTCTTGAATCCTTCTGGTAATTTGTATGTTTCAAGATTTTTTTTTTTTTTACAAATAGTTTATTGTCAAATTAGTTTCCACATAACACTCAGTGCTCATCCCCACAAGTGTCCTCCTCCATGCCCATCCCCCCTCCCCCCAAGATTTTTTTCTTTTAATTTCAGAGCTTAGCAGCTTAATATCTTTGCTCTTTCAAAGAGTATGGAATCTGGTTAAATAACCTTTATCATTGGTCATGATTAGCAGGCATGTATCTTAATCAGTTTAGGGAGACTGACTTACTCAAACACTGGTTTCGCTGGTCTTTATAGTATGTCCATTGTCTTTTACATTGATTTCCACTTGATTTCTTTCTATCTACTGAATTTATTTTCTTTTTATAGCTTAAAATAAGATCTGTGATACCAAGTGCCAACTCTTTTGTAATACAAAGTAATAAGTGCTATAAATGTCCCTTAATTAATTAATTAATTAATTAATTTATTTATTTATGAGGGTCAGAGAGAGAGGGAGACACAGACTGAAACAGGCTCCAGGCTCCGAGCTGGCAGTCAGCACAGAGCCCGACGCGGGGCTCGAACCCACGAACCACGAGATCATGACCTAAGCGAAAGTCGGACGCTTAACCGACTAAGCCACCCAGGCGCCCCTAAATGTCCCTTTAAAGAGTTGTTTTAGCTGCATCCCATATTTTCATTTAATTATGAGTTCTAATTTTCTTTGTGATTTTTTTTTTAAAGAGCTGTTTGACAAATACGTTTTATTTTTGGTTTCTCATTTTTACATGTTTGTTTATTTTTGAGAGAGAGAGACAGAGCATGAGTGGGGAGGTGCAAAGAGAGGGTAGACACAGAACCTGAAGCAGGCTCCAGTCTCTGAGCTGCTGCAGCACTGAGTCTGATGTGGGGCGTGAACTCGGGAACTGTGAGATCATGATCTGAGCCGAAGTTGGAAGTTGGATTCCCACCCAGGCGCCCCTCTTTGTGGATTTTTTTTTCTTTTTACCTATTAGTTACTTTAGGCATATGCTTTTGTTTTCTAAATATTTGAGAACTTTGTACGTGTCCTTTCTTTATGGTTAGTGAAAATACTCTAATGTGACTCAAGTCTTAGATTTGTATCTGCTTTGTAGCACTGCATATGTCTATTTTGGTCATGTTACTGTTTGCACTTTGTTTCTGTTGGATGGTGCTTTTAGAAATACCAGTTCAAGTCAAGTTAGTTAGGTGTTCAGAACTTCTATATTCTTATGATTTTTATGTTTGTTTTTATTATTTATGGAGTGAAGAGTGTTGATCTATAACTCCAGATGTAATTTATTTGTTTCTCCTTTAAGTTCTCTCAGGTTTCATATATTTCCAAGTTGTGTGCCCATTTAAGATTTATATGACCTTCTGATAGATGGGTTAACCCCTTTCTCATTATTAAACATTCCTAGCCTTTTGCACAAAAGCATCTTGTTTGATATTACTGTAACCACCATAGCTTATACCTAATGTTTTCATGTTCTGTTTTTTCCATTTTTTTTTTTACCTTTGATCTGTATATTTTTACAGTTACGGTGGATTGTTTTTAAGCAGCATGTAATTGGGTCTGTTTTTAAAAACTAGGTTGACAATTTGTCTTCGAATTGGATTTAGATCATTTACGTTTAATGTAAATCCTAATGTGGTAGAAGAATTTAAGTATGCTACATTGCTTTATGTGTCATTTTTTTCTTTCTACTTGTTTATTTGGTAGTTTTTAATGTTTCTTTTTGTTTCCATACCTCTTTGTTTACTTTTCTTTCCTTGTTACTCTGTGGTTTATTTTTTGCATACTTTCAGTTTGTCTTCAAGTAAAATTATAGCACTCCATGAACAATGTTACAATATTCTGCCTTCCTCCCTTTTTCCCACTGTTATACTCTTAGGTTTTATTTTCAGAGGTGTTGCAAATTTGAGGATATATTATTTCTGCTTTGAACAGATACATTTAAAAAATTTTTTGAGGCAGTCCATGTGCTTGCGTGCTTGTGGGGGAGGGGTAGAGGGAGAGAGAATCTTAAGCAGCCTCCACACCCAGCTTGGAACCCAGGGGCTTGATCTCATGACTGTGAGATTATGACTTGAGTTGAAATCAAGAGTTGGACACTTTAACAGCTTAGCCACCCAGGTGCCCCTGAGCAGTTTACATTTTAGTGGAAACTTTAATAAAGAAAAGTTCATTTTATATTTGCACACATATTTATCAGTTCTGGCATTTATTTTGGGTAGATCAAAGTGTTTATTTGTCTGTGTTGTTTTCTTTCTGCTTAAGAACTTTTCAACATTTTTGCTCCTCAGATCTGTTGGTAAGGAATTCTGTCAACTTTAGTTTGTCCGACAGTATTTCATATTCATTTTTGAGGAATATTGTCATCTTTTTACTTGAGTCCTTTAAAGACGTCTTTCCATTATCTTCTTCATTGCATAGTTTCTGATGAGGAGTCTATAGTTCTTTCTTTCTGTGTATTTAAATATGTTTTTTTCTGACTGCTTTTATGATAATTCTTTTCAACACTGATTTTCAACAGTTTGATGATAGTGTATATAGCTTTCTGTGTATAATAATAATTGTGTAGTTTTCTCTTAATTTTGCTTGGGTTTATTTGAGGTTCTTACATCTGTGGATATATATATTTTAATTAGAATTTCAAAAAACTTGGAGATTTTATTTTCTTTTCCACCTTCTGCAACTTCACTTACATATCTGTTTGAGTGCTTGTTATCACACAGATCACTATAGCTTTACCCTATTTCAATCAAAAAATTATGTAACTTCTTTTAGAAATCAATTTAAATCTTGCAAGAATTGTGGCTTCTGATGCTGAGTATCACTGTTATTCTCCTCAAATTTAAAATATTTTGTGTAGTGTTTGATAATTCACTCTGGTACTCTAGTGTGCTGTAGTAGCTCAATTGGGAACTGTGAGCCTGTATCTGTGTTCAGAAATTTATGAAGCTCTTGAGATCTACTAGTCACATGTGTTAAGGACCTCCTATATATAAATTTTATATTATTGGATATGCGGTTTGTTATGTACCAGTGTCCTTTCTATAAGGATTTATGACAGAAATGTCTTCATGGTTTTAGGAACAGGAAATTGATATGCACTCTTCTTGTGGCTGTGAACTTTTGAACCGTTTAGCACATGTGGATTCTTCTGCTAGAAAACTTGTTTTTTTGTAGTAAAATAAACAATATAAAATTTACCATTTTAATGAGTTTTTAAGTATACAATTCATGGCATTTGGTAAAATCACAGTGTTGTGAATCATGACCATTATCCATTTCTATAACTGTTGCATCATCTTAAACTGAAAGTATGTACCCATTAAAGAATAATTTCTCTTTCTCCTTTATCCCCAGCCTTTGATAACCCTTATTATACTATATTTTTATCTGTAAGAATTTACCTATTCTAGGTACTTTACATAAATGGAGTCCTGCTATTTTTCTTTCAGTGTCTGACTTATTTTGTGTAATGTCCTCATGGTTCATCTTAAATATTGTAGCATAAATTAGAATTTCGTTGCTCTAGTTTATAAAAAAAAATTTCCCCCAGCTTTATTGATATATAATTGGCTTAGTATTGTATTAGTGTAAGATGTACAACATAATGACATAATATGTATACATAGTATATATAGTATACACATAATATGTATAGTAAAATTGTTACTACAGTAAGTTAATGTCCATTGCTTTGCATAATTACAAATGTGTTTTTTCTTACGGGGAGAACTTTTAAGGTCTGCTCTCTTAACAGTTTTCAAAAGTACAATTCAGTATTCTCATTTATAGTCATCATGTTGTATGTTTCATCCCCAGAACTTATTTATCTTTTGACTGGAAGCTTATTGGTCATCAGTGAAAAAAGTATTTCATTTCTTCTTATGGCTGAATAATACTTCATTGTATGTGTATATACCACATTTGTGTGTCCATTTATTTGCTGATAAACACGTGTTATTTTCACCATTTGGTTATTGTGAATAATGCTTCTTTCAAAATTTGTGTACAGATATCTGTCTGAGTCCCTGTTTTCACTTCTTTAAAAAAATTTTTTTTTGTTTTCAATTGCTTTGAGTACATACTCAGAATTGCTGAATCAAATGGTAAGTCAGTATTTATGTAGTATGTCTTTGTGTTTTCCACAATTTGTCTGCCATTTTACATTCTCGGTGTTTAAGGGTTCCACTGAACCACATCCTCACTGACGCTTGTTTTCTGTTTTTTTAAACTTTTAAAATTACTTTTGTTATGGTAAAATGTAAAATTCATTGTGTGTACTGTTTAAGTATACCTTTTAGTCATGTTAAGTAAATTTACATAGTTGTGCAGTCAATCTCCAGAACTCTTTTCATCTGCAGAATTGAAACTCTACATCCATTAAATAACAGTTCTCTTATTTCCCTCTCTCTGAAGTCTGTGGCAACCACACTTTTTGTTTTTGTTTCTGTGAATTTGAGTACTCTAGATACCTTATAAGTGGCATTACCTGGTTTGTCTTTTTGTGATTGGCTTCTCTCATGTAGTATGATCTTCTTTAAGGTTCATCTTTATTGTAGCATGTGTCAAAATTTTCTTCCTTTTTTAAGGCTGAATAGGATTCCACTGTGTGTATAGAGTATGTTTTGTTTATCCATTCATCCTTTGATGGACATGTGCGTTACTTCCACTTTTTGGCTATTGTGAATAATGCTGCCATGAACATGACTGTACAGATTCCTTTTAAAGTCCCTGCTTTCAGTTTTTTCACATCCAACAGTGGAATTGCTGGAACATATAGTAGTTCTATTTTAAATTTTTTGTGAAACCACCATACTGTTTTCCATAAGGACTACACCATTTTACATACCAATAGTGCACAAAGTTTTCAGTTTCTCCACCTCTTAGCAAGCGTTATTAGTAGTAGTATTGTTATTAGATGATGGACATCTTAATGGATGTGAAGTGATAATGTGGTTTTGGCTTAGAATTGCCTAATGATTAGTGATATTAAATCTTTCCATATGCTTGTTTTCCATTTATTTATCATATTTGTAGAAATATCTATTTCAGGCTTCTGTCCATTTAAAAATCAGATTGTTTTTTGTTGTTGTTATTGAGGTGTAGGAGTTTTTTATTATGGATGTCGATCTCTTATCAGACATGAGTTGCAAATATTTTCTCCCGTTCCCTATGTTGCCTTTTCCCTCTGGTATAATTTGATGCACAGATTTCTTTTTTGCTTATTTGATAACAGCCATCCTAACAGGTGAGGTGTTATCTCACTGTGGTTTTGATTTACAGTTCCCTAATGATACATATCGTTTTTGGGAAAACTTAAGATTTGAGCAAGTGTTTTTGTGCACCAGTTTCGTTCCTGCTTCCATTTACTTTTCTGTTTCCTTTTGTATTATGCATTAGTTTAATTTTTATTTATTTAATATTCTTTTCTTCTGTTCTTCTGTAAGTTATTTTTGAAACCATGCTTATATAATTTTTGGTAACATGAATTCTTGGTGAAGAATTGTACTGTATTAGACCTTGATCTTGCCATTGATCAAATATGAGGTACTGGACAGGTCAGTGAACTTTTCTCTGGGTCCATAAAAAGTAATGCCAGTAAAGACTTGCAAACCAAGTCTTCAGGTAGTGTGGTTCTGCAGGGTAGTAACAGCTGAATAGGAATGTGAGAGTGGGGATTGTAAATAGCAAGAGCTGAACAGACTTGTCTGAACAGATGTATGGAAAACAGAGGGAGATAGAAGCAGCAATAGTTCAATTTGCTCTAACCAGGAGCAGAATAAATGGGATATCCGGCTCTGACGAGGCTCTGTAAATGATGGCCACAGAGATCTACATAGGAAATAGACAAATATATAGAACCAGGATCAACATTGCCTGAGTAGGTGAGGGAAATTAAACATGGTTAAGGTTTCTAAGTTTTCTGCAAAAGCTTAGAGTAGAATGGGGCTCAGATTAATCGTTTGCCTCTGGAGAAACCAAAGAGAGGAGGGATAGTGGCCTAGAAATGAGAAGGAAGATGTATCATTGAGAGTTGAGTATAGCAACTTAGGTTTTGTAGACTGAAAAGAGGAGGATGACAGCTGGGAGCATCTTTGGAAGAAATTTTGCAACGCAGCCAGGCCAGTTGAATTGAGTAACCTATAAATAAGAACAAACTTTTATTTGCTATAATTGTATTTTTATTCTTAAAATTTTCTCATACTGTTACCTATTTGAAACAACTTGAAATAAATTGTATTTAATAGTACTTAGGAGAAAAAAATATGGTATCTAATGGGAAAACTCCTTTTAGGTGGTAAATAATTATTCTGAGATTTCACCATAGCTGACACTGGAAATATACCACAGGTGTTCTGGGGTATAGTTGGTTTCATGCTCAGCCAGTTTATTACTTTATGTAAACTACTAGCTAAGATAATGTAATGCAGTTTTTTTTTTTAATATGGTTTCTGAGACCCACTGATAAAGTTAAGCTATATTGAGACATATGTACTTAAAGTATTTCAGAAGTGGATAGTGTAATCTGAAAATGCATGGTTTTAAGAGTCCCTGCTTTGATTTTAAATAGCTGGGCAAGTGACCTAATTTTCTTTTCACCATAGCTGTATTAGCTGTAAAGTAAAGGAGTTGAGCAGCATCTTTAATCAGCACATCTGATTCTGTGATCCTATTTTGTTTGTATTATTATTATTCCTTTTATTATTAGTATTTTTGTCATCATCATGATAGCTTTTCTGAGCTACCTTAGAAACAAGTACATTATGTATTATCTTATTTCTAGGACAGAATGAGTTTTAAGTTCTCTGCAACCAACTCACAGTCCAAATCTTCCTTCAGTGGTGAAGTCAAATCTGGATTCTCACAAGTTGTCAATTTTGTGTCCTAATTAAAAAAATTTTTTTTAATGTTTTTATTTATTTGTGAGAGAAAGAGAGACACACACATACACACACAGCGTGAGCAGGGGAGGGTCAGAGAGAGAGGGAGATACAGAATCTGAAGCAGGCTCCACGCTCTGAGCTGTCAGCACAGAGCCCGACGCGGGATTTGAACCCACATACCATGAGATCATGATCTGAGCTGAAGTTGGATGCTTAATCGACTGAGCCACCCAGATGCCCCAAGTGTCCTAATTTCTAAAGTGAAGGTAAAATGTGACCGCTTTGAGTGTTTCTCCTTATTTATTAATACCTTTCCCTACTCCATTGTCAGCCTGCTATAACTAGGATTATCTCAAAGAATCCTTACACAATTATTTTGTTGGTTGTTTTCCTCGTGGCACTTGAACAAAGACTTCCATATGGCCTATATTTTACACACAGACCCAGTCGTTTTGTGGGTTGTGGGTATCAGAGCTGGGAATATTACCGGTAAATGGGAAAATATTTTTTCTGAAACATTTTTAAGCTATACAACAGGTAAAAACAGGGTCTGAATCTGAGTACTTCTTAGGGTCAAATGAATTTTTTTTTTTTTTTGGCTAGTTAACTATAGCTCCTGAAAAAGGAAGAAAGAATCGGAAATGGTCAGTTTTCAATTTTAGCAACCTAGTGACTTTTGAACTCTGGATTTTGGTATGCAGAAAAGGTACCCTGCTGTGATCATTTCCTGACAGATGTGTGTTACGGTCCTTTATCTGTGAGTTTCCTCTTCTTTTGGCTCATTTTGCCACGATTTAAGGAATTGAGGAGTTTTTAACCCCTGCTTGAAATGTCAGTCCCTTTGACACTACACTTCTTTCTCCTTTCCTGAATTATGTCAACCTGCTACACGCTAAAAAGAAAGCTCAATTATTTAAAAAAAAAAATCTCTCCTGCTGCAGGGCTCCCCTCCCAAGCCCCCGCCCAACTTCTAAAAGAGATGAATAGTCAGGTACATTGGCTCTTGGTTACCTGCTTGTCCTGAAAGTAGCCTTTGTGACACTAACTTTAGTGTCATATTTACCCTTGCAATGGAAGAGATAGGTGAGAGAGAAAACAATGGGATTTTCCGATTTAACGTTAATTATGGGGTAAATTGTGCAGTGCTACATGTCTCATGTTCTCAACGTAGGTAGTCGATGATAGAAAAGCATATATACCTATTTTAAGATTTGTCTACATTGGTATTTCCTCAGTTATTTAGAATAATTTAGCAGAAATTGGCATTCTGTTTCTTTTTGTAAAGGGTCAGCTAGTAAATATTCTGGGCAACTGCTCAAGTCACTTGTTTGCAGTGCCATAGCTATATGTAAATGAATGGACAGTAAGGTTTTACTTATGATAGACACTGAAATTTGAAGTTCATAGGATTTTTACATGCTTTTCCTTCATAAACCGTTAAAAAATGTAAAAACTATTCTTAGCTTGTGCATTGTACGAAAAGCAGGTTGGATTTGGCTGTTGGACTATGGTTTGATAAGTCATGTTTTAGAAGAATGATAAGTTTGTTTCAATTGATGTCCTGAACTATTTAAGTAATTAACTGTAGAATTAGTATAGCATGAAGTTAGCAAAATAACTAAGAAATCTGTTACCAGCATATTACCCACTCATCTTAAGCTTTAGTTTGCTTATATATGAAATAGGAAAAACATAAGTATTATAAGTTAGTTCTTTATTATGAACAGTGACCCACCCTGGCTGTTACTAGCAGAGTAGGGACTTACTAAAGAATATTAGGTAGCTCGCAAAATCATTGGGGAATGGAGAGGTACAGACTTGAGTCCAAGCTTCTGGGAAACTTTTCTAAAGCTGTAAAGCAGAACTAGGTTTGAAAGTCACTGGCGGTGAGCAGTAAATGTTAGGTGCTCACCTTGATTAAAGATGCTATTATTATTGGCTCTGTTGCTTTTTCAGTGATAGGAACTTTCATGTTGCAATTGGTTGGAAATGGTTGGTTTGCTGCTGCCACCGTCAAAACCCAAGCCTGCTCATGCTTTGGTCAGGAGCAAAATTGGAAGTTCTATGCATTGCTTACTTCCAAGTCAAAATTTCTTGGAGGTTTAGATGTTAGAGATAGAATGACATATTCCGTCTCTTTGGGAATTTTAAACTGATTTCTGCATTAAAATTGAATTAGTAAATTAGAAATTACACTAATTGATTAGATGGTAAACCATAAAATGTAGAAATATCCACAAATTAAAAGTCTGTTTAGACTTTTAGTACTGATGAATATGATGGATGTCTGCAACAGTAGGCACTTTGTCTCCCATTAGAATGCACATACACCTCCATTTGTCTTTAAATTTCAAAAAACTACAACAAGCTCTTTGCTAAAACCTATAATTTATGAAAGGTTTGTCTTCTCGGTGTGTGTGTTGGTTATTTAGAGCTATTTTCCCTTCAAAACAAGAAGGTTCTAGATAATGGACTTGTTTCCAGTGTATTTCCTGACAGTTTCAGCTTGCTCTACTACTAGGTGGCAAGTTTCACTATTGTGAGGTGTGGCGGTAAGAGGCACTGAGTTACTGCTTACTGTATGTTGTATTATGCAAAAAAAAAACACTTGCTTCTCTTCTTTAGTGGGTTTCTCTATGTAGAGTCCCTACCTAATAGGAGGAGTGACCCCAGGCTTAGCCATGGGACTTGCTTTGGTTAATGCAAGATAAGAAGGGAGATTTGCTATGTTTAAGCAGAAGCTTTAGGAGCCATTTTGTGAATTGATTTTTGTTTATTTTCCTCTGCTGTAAGAAAAACAGGTACCAGATAAAGGCTGTTTCTTTTGCCAGGATCCCAGAATGGAAAAGATACCTGTAGCCAACCCAAAGCCAACAGAACAAAAATGAGAAATACATTTTTGTTCTAGTAAAACAGTAGTTCTCAAAGTGCTCCTATTGAACCCAAGATCTTTAAATACTATTTTAATAATACTAGGTCTCTTTTTACTGTGCTGACATTGCATTATGGTTAAGTGACAGTGGGGAAAACTGCTGGTGCCTTAGGAAAGATCAGTAGTTGCTTCAAACGGTACCTTTTATTACCAGATTTTTATAGTAAAGAAAGTTTACTTCTTTGATGAAGCAGTAAAAGTTATTGAAAAAAACCTTGATCCTGAGTATGTGTCTTTTTACAAGTCTCTGATGAAAGAAGAAATGTACAAGAAGCACTTGTGCATGCTGCAGTGTGCTGGTTGTCACAGAGGAAAGCCCTTGTGCAGTTGAGTTAGGAGCTGGACTAGTCTCTGATGGAATATCGTTTACCCTTGAAACATTGCTTCACTAACATAAGCATTTAACAGACATTTTCTCAGGTGAACAAAATGAGCCTTTTACTTTGAGGAGAAGAATTGGCAGTATTTGTTGCCAGTAATAAAAACTGAAATTTCATGTGAAAACTAAAGTTTTGGAAAATTCTGAGATATGTGAGCTTGATAGTCCCCAGGTACTTAGGCTTTTTCTGATGAGCTTGGTAATGATAGTAGTAAATATAAATTTTAAAAAATTTGGTGATGCATAATGAAATGCCAACATTTGGGAGATCTGCCTAACTCAGTGGACCAATACTTATGATTGATGAATGATGTTATAAAATTATGCATGGATAAAAAATCCATTCATAATGCCAGACCAATGGATTTTAATGTAACAGTACTGAAAAGTTCATTGAGAAGGTTGAAGATTCACACTTCAGTGAATTTTCAAGACACTATTTGTTGAGATTTGGTGTGGAATCGAATAATATTCATAACTTTGAGTCTACACCAAAGCTCATTTAAAAAAGCTGTGTAATATTCCTTTTTCAACTGCGTATCTATTTGAGAGTGAGGTTGGATTTTCTTCATATATTTCAATCAAAGTGACATTGCTGCTGATTGGGTACAGAAGCGTGTATGATAACCAGTATGGTTTCTTAAGGCAGACCTTAAAGAGATTTGTTAAAAGCTAATGCTTCTCCTAGAATTTTTACTTCTTTTAAAAAATGTAGTTGATTTTAAATAAATACAAACGCAAATTTTAAAAGTTCTTCATTTTAATTTCTAATATAGTATATGTAGCTAAATTCATATAAAGTTTTTTGAGATCTTCCATTTTTAATAGTAGAGACTATAAGTCCAAAACATTTAAGAACTACTGTTGTAAATGATTAAGATTTATAAGGATTGTTTGTTACATCATAACCTAATACATTGGAAATATGGTTAAGTCGGCAGTGTGATTAAATCAGTCTTATTGAGAAATACAAGTTGCTACAATTTGTTAACTTATGTTTTGTTAGTATGGCTTAAAATTTTTTTTTAAATTGGTTTCCGATCTTTATTATTTCCTCTTTAAAAATTTTTAAAAAATGTTTATTCATTTTTGAGAGAGACCACACTTTCCAGGAAGGGGCAGGGAGAGAGGGAGACACAGAATTCAAAACATGCTCCAGGCTCTGAGCAGTCATCACAGAGCCTGACTTGGGGCTCAAACTCACTGACCACAAGATCGTGATCTGAGCTGAAGTCAGATGCTTAACAGCTTAGCTGACTGAGGCACCCAGGTGCCCCAGGAGTAATTTCTTTTTAATGTTTATTTTTGAGAGAGACAGAGCTTGAGCGTGAAGTGGGGCTCGAACTCCTGAGCCGTGAGGGCGTGACCTGAGCTGAAGTCAGACACCTAACCGACTGAGCCACCTTGGCACCTCTACTATGGGTGCCATAGTAAAAAAAAAAAAAAAAAATTGTGGAAAAAAGAAGTCTTCTCTATAGCAGTGACTTGTGAGACTTCACCTGGGACAGAAGTATTTTCACGCTTGGTCAGTCCATCCATACAGCTCTTCCTTAAATTACTCTGCATACCTGTTTCTTGTGAGGACCTGACATGGAAATCTAAGCATATGAAACTCATTTAAGAATTGGTATGCATTG
This sequence comes from Proteles cristata cristata, assembly GCA_017311185.1. NCBI lineage: Eukaryota > Metazoa > Chordata > Mammalia > Carnivora > Hyaenidae > Proteles > Proteles cristata. Next base: position 691,656 of record JAESUZ010002841.1, read on the forward strand.
GGGTGCCTGGGTGGCTCAGTCAGTTAAGCGTCCAACTTTGGCTCAGGTCATGATCTCACGATTTGTGGGTTTGAGCCCCGTATCCAGCTCTGTGCTGACAGCCGGCTCAGAGCCTGGAACCTATTTCAGATTCTGTGTCTCCCTCTCTCTCTGACCTTCCCCTGCTCATGCTGTCTCTCTCTCTCTCAGAGATAAATAAAGCAATAAAGAAAAAAAAAGAATTGGTATGCATCTCACTTTGTTTCCCTTTCTTGACAATGCAGACAATGAAGTGTATTACCCAGTGGAGAATTTCTCTTTTTAACTTTCCTTAAGAAGTATTTCAGATGGTTGAAAGAATCCATTTCTGGGTGATAGCCAGCATATAATGCAAAGTCATGTGTAATCTAGGCTTATGCATTTTTTCTCTCAATTAGCTAGTCATAGAGAATCTCTTATGTAGTGAATAGACCTTGTTTGAGGAAGAAATAGCAGTGAGTGAGGAGTTAGTTGCACAGAATATGAACCATCTGCTTATGCCTCACGAGCATCCTGAATCTTGTTGGTATGTACTACATACAACAACTTGATGATGGAGGATTTCTGTCACATCAGCTTTGCCTTTGTGGATCAGATGAAGATAATTATTGATGGGTAGCTCAGGTTTCATAGTTTCCTTGGCTAGATGTTCATTCTCACCAGTATAAAAAGTACAGGAATTATTTTCAAAAGAGAATCTTGGTTTGATGAAGATGGTATGTTTTTGCCCTAGAAAGTCTTAAAGGTTTCTGCTCTGATTGTCCCAGAGGGGTTTGCCCATAGCTTCTTATGACATTGATCTGTTGACACTGAGCACCAGTGCAGTCAGAGTTTCATTACAGTCAGCTGGTAGTTACTTCCACTTGCATACTGGATTGGCTAGAGACTTTTTCTCTTCCTCAGGGCCATACTTAAAACTGCTGGATTTCAGAGCACTCCAGATCACTCCGTAAACAGAGCCGTGCACATCTATTGTTTCCAATGAGGCCTACCAAGGTTTCTGCTTCTTTCTTTGTTGTAGGAAGTACAGGGTTTTCATTTTGGAGGAAATATTCTGGCTTGCCACGCTCTGTTGGCTTCTACAACTAAATTGTGGTGGCGGGACCCAAGTTTTTCTTGGGACTTTTTTTAATTGATCTTTTGGCACACGTGTTTTGTTAGGACATCCAGAGTACTGGCTATTTCCTCCTCACCAGGTGTTACTGACTTGATTTTATCAGTGTAGTGGACCAGTGTGATGTGTAGTTGTGTGGTGAAACAATTAAGGTCATATGAAAGCCAGAAACCTGACTTAGCTAGAGGCAGTATAGTCACTATGTATTACTGTCCCATCCAAGTGAAAACAAATTACTTCTGGAGTTCTGTTTGTAGAAATAGAGAAACTGTTTGTCAAAACTATAGCTGTATGTCAGGTACTATGCTAAAGAGATCAAATTTGGATTACCAGGTGTACTTCTAATCATTACATTTAGAATACACTCATTCTCTGTGAACATTTGTATGTTCTGCATTAGTCAAACAGTTGTATTAAATGAATATCTGCTAGGGATTGCAACCCTTGCATCTTTTAATTCTTTGATAATTCCCACCCTGCCCCCGTGTCACCCCCACCTCCCTGCCAATGCAATGCTTTGTTTGGAGGGAGTGCTTCAGGGGTCTGTGTCTGAACTTTCCTGATCCAGTGTAACCCCATTATTTCTTTTGTCATGACATCATTGTGGGATTTTGTAAGTTGGTAGTCCACTGTAACTACCTTTCTCAGCTATATATTCAGCACCCATGGAAATACCAATAGGATGGGGCGATTGATCCACTCTCTAAATGGGCTTGGGCCAAAACTTAATATATTATTTGAATACTATAATCCTTTTTCCTGACACATACTTCACAGTGGTGCTATCTAAGAGGTCCTCAGGGATTAGTTTAAGAGTTAGATTTTATAGTCCCAAAAATTTGGGTCAGGGAATTTTATTTCCCTTTCCCAAGTACATAGTTATCCTGTTAAGTGGCGGCTGTTCTTCCATGGAAAATAACGGTACTTGTGATCTAATCATAGAGCTTTGAAGGATTCTTTGCTTTACCTTCATTCTAGAGGCTCTGGGTCTAGGAACTCAGAGAGGCTGTGATTTCCCATTTTGGTGGCTTATGTCCCCTTTGTCAGCCTCTGTGTGTCATACCTAGAGTTGTTTATTTGTGTAGGTTTAGGGACCAGCAAACTTTTCCTTTTTTCAGCCCATGTATTAAATGTTTTAGGGTTTGTATGTACCCAACTCCGCCATCATAGTGCTAAAGCAGCCATAGTTAACACATAAATAAATGGGCATCTCTGTGTTACTATCAAACTTGATTTTCAAAAACACAGTGGGTTAAATTTAGACTGCAGGTTGTAATTTCTGTGCCTCTAGTACAGATCTTATAGGATTATGATGGGATGTCCTAATATTATGATTTTAGGGATTTTTCTTGCAGACAAACCACTTTGATAACCACTACGTTCCTGTTTCTTTGACCTTGTTTGGTACTACTTGATGTTATAATTAAGCAGTCAACAAAATCAGACTGTGCATTTTGGTCATAACAGCTCTGGAGGAGGGGTTGGCAAACTATAGTCCACAGGCCAGAAGTGGTCTGCACTTGTTTTTGTTGATCCACAAGCTAAAAATGTTTTTCACATTTTTAATTGATTGAAAAAAAATAAAAGGTAATGTTCTATAAGTGAAAATTCTATGAAATTCAAATCTTCGTGTCACGTCTGAGGATTTACTGGAACACAGCCACATTAGGTTGTTTACATTTACATATAGTTTGTGGCTGCCCTCACTTCACAGCAACAGAATAGGCTAGTTGTGACAGAGACATCGTGGCCTTAAAATAGTGTGCTATCTGCCCTTCATAGAAAAACAGAACAAAACAAAAACCATTTACTGATCCCTGCTCTAAGATTGGAGGAAAAACTCTTTTGTGTCATGCTCAGTAATTGATTGCTCTTTGTCAGTGCCTTGACTCAATAATTTACACTGTGAATATGTTGCTTTCTGTATTTGAACTCTCCAGTTAGAAGCCATGTCCTACTCTGCTGTCCTTGTGTATCCACCTCATGCCTTTCACAGCTTCACGCTACTGTCTCTGCTTGGTCCCCAAAGCCTTGTTTTAAAGCACTTTATTACAGATGACCGCAGTTGGTAATTTAATTTTGTCATAGTCTGAATATAAACTATCAGAGACCTATCTTGTGTGATTGTTTCCTTAATGCATTCAACCTCAGCTAGATTAGATAACATCCTCAGATTTCCATTACCTTGAAGATTCTCCCAGATTCTCATCACCTCAGTGATTTCAGAATTTAATGATATTAATAATATTAGCCAATATTTTATTCAACTTTTATTGTGTGCACGCACTGAGCTAAGTACTTTTCACACAGGAGTGCTTACTTAGTATGGTGTCTGGCACAAAAGTATTCAAAAAAGGTTAGCCGACATTTAGTTATTTTTTCATTTAGGTGTAAATACCCCTCCCCCCATACTTCATGTATGATAAAAAAAAAAAACTCCTTGGTCTTTAAAATTTTAAAAATCACATTAAGTTTAATTTGGAGCGAGTGACATAAATTAACATTTTTTGCCTATAATGTTTTTCCTTTTTAAAAATTTATAGATCTATACAGTAGGTTCTCATTATTCACAGTAGTTATGTTTATAAGGTTGTTGTGAACACTGAATTAGTACATAATGAACCATTGCTCCGAGGGGAAATGCATGATTAGGTTCCTGTGAATCTCTGGTCACATTTTCATCAAGTGATCAGTAATAACCTTGTTTTGTGTATTTCTGTTTAAAGTCCCCTTATTTATATATATATATTGTTGATTCATTAACATTTCTTTTTTTTTTTTAATTTTTTAAATGTTTTATTTATTTCTAGGAGAGAGAGAGACAGCGTGAGCATGGGAGGGTCAGAGAGAGAGGGAATCACAGACTCTGAAACAGGCTCCAGGCTCCGAGCTGGCAGTCAGCACAGAGCCCGACGTGGGGCTCGAACCCACAAGCAGCGAGATCATGACCTAAGCGAAAGTGGGACGCTTAACTGACTAAGCCACCCAGGCGCCCCGATTCATTAACATTTCATTAATGGCCAACAGCATTATATCTCCTAAATGAATGAAGCCCATCTATCACACATTTCCTCCATAAGGCATGTCACAGTCAGGAACACTAGACGCAACTTCACCACTATACTTGGTGCTATTTTAAATAGTGAAATCACCGACAAAAAGCACAAAATAAAAAAAAAATTTGGCACGAGATGTACCATACAAAGGATATTTGTTTATAGAATGAAAGCTGAAACAAGAAGGCAGAATGCCATGTCATTTGCTGGGTGTGTACAACAAGTGACACAAGTTTTCACTGTTCTATACAGGACTGAAGGTTACAAAGGCACTACAAGTATTGATGCTGGGGTTACATATAAATTTTAGCAAGTAGGCAGATTTCACAAATATGAGATCCATGAATAGTGAGGATTGACACTCTCCTCAGATGCCATAATTTTTTATTTTAATTTTTATCTTTTTTTTTTTAATATTTTTATTTCTAGGAGAGAGAGAGAGACAGCGTGAGCAGGGAAGGGTCAGAGAGAGAGGGAGACACAGACTCCGAAATAGGCTCCAGACTCTGAGCTGGCAGTCAGCACAGAGCCCGACACGGGGCTCGAAACCACGAACCGCTAGATTATGACCTAAGCGAAAGTCGGACCCTTAACCGACTAAGCCACCCAGGCGCCCCTATCTTTTATATTTTAATTGTTTTACTCTTTAAACTTATTTATTTTTAAATAGTGTTAAGATACATACAACCTGTGATAATTGAATTGTGTTAACTATATTCACATGGTTGTGCCACCAATCTCCAGAACTCTTCATGCTCATTAAACAACTCCCTGTTTCCCTCTCCCTCCATTCCCTGGCAACTACCATTGTACTTTCTGTATTTATGAATTTAAGTACACTGGATACCTCATACAACTGGCACTATAGTATTTGTCTGTGACTGGCTTCTTTCACTTAGCAGTATGTCCTCAAGGTTTGTCTCTGTTGTAGCATGTGTCAAACTTTCCTTTTTAAGGCTGAATAATAATCCATTGTATATATAGACCCCATTTTGTTTTTCCGTTCATCCTTTGATGGACACTTGGGTTGCATCCACCATTTGGGTATTGTGAATACTGCGCCTATAAACACAGGTGTGTAGATATCTCTTTGAGACCCCGCTTTCTTTCAACCATGGTTTATCTCTTAATATGTCACGCACATGTATTGCAAAAACGAATGAGCTAACAACAGATGTTAATTACAAAGCAACAGGTAAAAGTTGTCAGTTTGACCTCATCCCATTCACCAGCGACATCTGTTATTTAGTTTCATATGTATTCTTTCATATGCACACAGTTTAAGCATATATATAAGATATGTGAAAACTATTTAATATGACTTATTAACATTTGTAGTTAAGTATAATTTAGTAGCAGTTGGGATCACATGAATACTGTTCTATGTATTGTTGACATTTCATGTAAATACATGTATATCTTAGTCTTAAATACTATCTAGTATTGTAATTTCTGTTGTACCATACTTTTAAAAAATCAAAATCAGGTTATAATTTATAAGTAATGAATACATATGTTAGAAGACTCTCCAAACAGAATAGAATGGTGTGAAGAAGACTAACAATATCTGGCCTTCCTTTATTTTTTCTTATTCCCTCCCAATCTTCCTGGAGGCAGGCACTGTTTGCTATAGTAACTTTAAATAATAAATTATACTAAAAGATTCTTATTTCTTGATATATTAACCATGAGGCACATCTAATATGAAAGTTTTGAGGAAATTAGTGCATTTGCTCTTCCTTACACTTCCTCTCTCCAGCTTTTTAAATATTATTGCAGAGTACAGATTAGAGCTTGCAGCTACTTCTATACCTCTTTTTTTTTGCTATACGATGTTTTCAGAAACTGAAAAATGAGTTATTTTTATGATCATTACTTATGTAATATTTATGAGAAAGAAACATAGTACTGTGTTATTAAATTTCTATTCAAGGAGAATCTCCCACCATCCGTGATGAGTATCCTTTTTTGTTTTTGTATTTGTTATTTTTAGGTCATACTTAGCTGCTACTGTTTTTTTGTTTTTCTAATCTCATTTTGTGTTTTATCAGGTTCCTTTTTTGTTTTGCCCCTGTACCTTTTCAGTTTTTTCATATAAGTAAAATTTAAGTTTTTATTTTGACTCTTGATGGATAATGTGACTAGTGAGAGCAGTGCTTTTACCAACCTTTTATGTCATGATATGTATATAGAAAATGATACTATTTGATGGGTGGAGCTGCCTACAGCAGAGGCCTCTGATAACCCATTTATTTGTAGCCTGTGTGGTGGGGAAACCCTGGGTTATTTATTATAGGAATCCAGTTTCTACATATTTTTCTCCTAGGACTTGGAAGACACTGCTCTGTCTTCTGTCATCCAGTATTTCTGATAAGAAGATGAATATTAGGTTCTTGATTCTTTTACAGCTTTCTTTGTATTCTGGAATTTTACTAGTACGAGTCTGTCTAGTCATGGGTCTTATTTCATTTGTTGTGTTATTTTTGTTTTGTTGAGTCTTTTCATTTTGAAGTCTGAATCTTCCTCTCTTGGAAAGTTTAACATGTTCCTCTCAACCCACCACCCACTTTTGAGAATTAATTTTCCTTCACCTCTGTTCTCCAACGTGGGATGTTTCGTATAAGCAGATCTTGGACCCCTTAGATCTTAATTCATTTTAATTTTCTTTTCTTAGAGCTTTCACTCTTGTGTTTGTGGGGATTTGTTTTTCTTTTTTTTAAAGTTTATTTATTTTGAGAGCGAGAGGGAGCGTGCATGCCCTTGTGTGCAGGGGTGGGGGGGAGTGAGAATCTGAAGCAGGCTCCATGCTCTCAGTGTGGAGCCTGATGTGGGGCTCCATCCCACGAACCGTGAGATCATGACTTGAGCTGAAGTCGGGCGCTTAACCAACTGAGCCCCCCAGGCCACCCGTAAATAATTTGGTGTTTAATCATGCCTTTTTTTCTCCTGGATTTCTGTTTTCTCTGCTAACAGTTCTGTTAATCTTGTTCTTCTTTCGTGCTGTTAGGTTTCCCCATGTGGTTAGTGGATCTTGGTTAGTATTGACAGTTGAAGTGTCTGCTGTAATATGTAGTTCTTTACCAGCGCCTCTGTTTTGAATGGTAGTTTTGGTGTGATAGGTTCTGTGAAGTTGGATTAGGTGTGGACCAGCAGACCAGGCTTCCTTCCAGGGAAGGTGTGTGTGTGGGTGAAGTGGCACCATTCTAACTTAGGTTAATTGTGGTGTCTTTAAATACTGCAGGTAGAGAGTGTTTTGGTATATTTCACTTGGCTAGTATTAAAAAATTGATCTCCTTTCCCCTCTATTTTTTCCTGCTCAACCCTCCCCTTTTATTTCACTCTGTTAGAAGTCTGATGTGCCTGCCAGCTTTCTGCTCTGCTTTTCTCTCAAGCCTGGCTACTCTCCCAGTAAGACTAACCTAGGCAGAAATGCCTACTTCATAGAGGATCAGCTCTTTGGCTTTATCGTAAAGGGAAAAGCTGCCACCACCATTGCTCTGATCACCAGTCAGAGGAGGAGGGAGTCCTCTCTCCCCAGTAAGGTAATGCAGCACCCTGATGAAGCACCCTAGCTGTTTCCTCCTCCTTGTGGTTGTGATTAGTTTGACTGGTACTTAGAACCTCTCTAGCATGTCCTTGAAAAGATTTTGGTGTCTTATATATGTGATTTCCTCTTTTTTTCCTACATTAATCTAGTCTTTCCTACTTTCTATCTGCCCATATTCCTTAAAATTTGTGATTGTTCAATGACATCTTTTCTTGTTTTGCAACAGTGCTATCAATTCATTTTAATATAAATCTTTCCCTGCCATTTCAGGGGGACTTTGGGACGAGAGAGAGAGAGGGACAGAAATTTATTTAGTCTGCTACCTTGAGATATAATTGACTAATTTGTGACTGATTTTAAAAGGTACATAAGTTCTCAAACACCTCTTTCTTTTGTGCCTTAGAATAATAAGTCATCATCTTTCCTCCTTGTAACAGCATTGTAATTTTCAGTCTATGCCATATAATGCTTACTGCTGTTCCTGGAAATATGGCTTCTTGTAGAAAGAGAGCATGAATAAGCATAGTGACACTGCTGGCCATCCCCTTCTGGTTGGGTCTTCTGTGTATATGGTGGCATGTGTGAGTGAAGTCCCCCCTTTTAAAAAAAACGTATATATTGGATAATAATTTATTCAGTCACTCATAAAAATGATCAGAAAACTGATAAAATTGGGTTGTTACCTCTAGTGAAGCATAGCAAAGCAGAGAAACAGTTTTGAAAATGATTTAGTAAAAGCCTGGGAGAAGAGAGTGAGAGAGCAGCTAGATCATCTTTGTGCTTTTCCATCTTCTCTGGATGTGCAGTGTAGCTTTAGCACAGACTTTGCTGGAGGGGGGAACACACGGCACTTATGTCCCAAATACCTTTTTCACTCACAACCTTGTAAACCTTGTTTGTTTTGTTTTTATATTGTCCTGAGGATATTAGGTGAAGGGTTTTACTGCCTAAATGTTTTTAAACTTTAGGCCTTTGAAAAATTGAGAAGATATGTCAGTGCATATAACTGTAGTAAAGGCAGTGTTTATGTACGTGGCTTTCAAAGTTTTTTGGTCTGTGTCCACAGTAAGACATACATTTACATTGCTGCCTTGTACATGTGTGTACATGACACTGAAATCAGAGTTTTGTGGAATAGTATTTTCCCCTCAGAGGATACACTTGTATTGTCTGTTTCATTAACAGAAAGGGTATGAGCCACTAACTTTGTTTTATAATCTAATAGGTTGTGACCTGCAGTTTAAAAACCCCTGATTTAAGGGGCGCCTGGGTGGCTTAGTCGGATAAGTGTCTGACTTTCACTTAGGTCATGATCTCGCGGTTCGTGGGTTTGAGCCCCGCGTCGGGCTCTGTGCTGACTGCCAGCTCAGAGACTGGAGCCTGTTTCAGTCTGTGACTCCCTCTCTCTCTCTGACCCTCCCCTGCTCACACTGTCTCTCTCTCTCCTGGAAATCAATAAAAACATTAAAAAAAAAAACACCCTGATTTAAATCCTTATCTGTTAGAATAGTGAGAAAAGGGAAGGATTTGAATTCAGAAGACCTAGGTGGCTCTAGCGTTACAGCCTTGGGTAATTTCTTTGTTGGAGTTTGTTTTTACAAATGAAAAATGGGAATAATAATATCTTGTTAACTGGATAATGAGGATTGAAAATAATTGCAAAGTGCCTAGCGGTGCTAGGGATAATGTAGATATTTAAAAATCAGAAGGTTTTTATTATCTTCGTTAGTTTTACAATTGCCACCTGTCATGTCGAATAGGCACTGAGATTCAAACGTTCTTGCCTTAGGGAGGTAGGTAACATTTTATCAGTACAGAGAGATGTAGACATAACTGCCTTGCTGGCGAAGAAGGTTAGTAGAGTATTCAAGAGGAATGGTAACCTAATAGAGGAAGTTAGAGTTGGGCAAGTGCAGGGCTACTACCTTTTTTTTTTTTTTTTTTTAAAGTTTCAAGGAGCAGGGTCCCTCAAATTACTTCTAGCTAAATGGGGTTTTACGTGAAGGCTACATAAGGGAGGTAAGGAAAAACAAATTATTTAAACCTGCAGAAATAGATATTTCAGAGAATTGCAGTACTGCTTTGCCCATAACTAATTTTTCATTTTGTGACTTCATGGATAATTGGCGGACCTTCTGGAATGTAACCCATTCTCGTGTGTTTCTTCAGTAGCAGCAGTACTGGGTCCAGTATTCTGTTGTCATAACTCAGTTCTGTCTCTCACAAGCTCAGATCCTGCTCTTCTTTGCTTTATGATTTCTGCTGGAGTGTGACTTCTGCTGACCTCTGTCACACACTCAGGTTTTTGTGATTCCTGGTATTTTAATTATAAGCAACAGAAGTAGATTATAGATAGCTGAAGCTAAACCAAGGAAAGATTGGTTCAAAATAAAAATGAACAAGAGATCTAAGACATAGAAATCAGTGAGCTGACTTGGCAGTGGTTAATAATCCATTCAAATTATTTTCTTGTATGATTTTTCTCTTTATATTCAGGTATCTAGGAGAGACTCTGATTTGCATAGCGTGAGTTACATTTCCTTCCTTTGGCCAGGGGAGGAGAGGACACTGTCGTTTAAATTCCAACCAGAAGTCTGCACTAGAAGTTGTATTGAGTGTTGCTCCAGAAGGGACTAGGTACCGGCAGCCAGCAGCATGTCCAGTGCAGTATGACTGTATGTTGTGTTTGGGGGAGGGATGTGTGTGTTTTTCTCCAGAAAGCCAGTATGTCTGGTCCTTAATCATTATCCTGTATAGAGTGTGTTAGTGGACACACATCTGGTCTAAAAAGTGAAAGAACTTTGTAACAGTATGTGACTAGGGCTTAGGGCACATATTTTGAAGTTATGTGATATGAGAAGAGAGATAATAAAGATAATGTCATCTCAGGGATTTCTGATTCATTTATTTTAAGCTGTGAAATTATATGACTATATTTATCTTTTAGAAAGTTGACTCCGGAGGCATTACAAAAGCTGAAGTTATGGTGACTCTGCTCTTTGTGAGCTGATAGAGGCAGCAAGGCCAGTAGGAAAGCTGTCGAATTAGTTGAAATCCAGATTATAAGGCCCTTTCTGATCTGGTCCCATTTACTGCTCTGATTTAATTTTCTGCCATTTGTCTTTGCTTACCACTCCCTAGCCATACTTATCTTTTGATCCAGTCAAATTTGTTCTCTCCTCAGAGCCTGTATACTTGCTTGGAATTCTCTTAACTCTGGTTGACATTTGCTTGGGTTCTTCTCCTATATACCTCAGCTCATAATGTCCGTTCTTTCTTGGCTATTCTCTGATTCCATTGCCTGTATGTTTTTCCACTTTCAGATTATTCTGTTTTATTTTCTCCATAGCAGTTACTTACCATTTTCCCCCCACTTGTTCTGCTAACAGTAGCAGGGAGGTAGGGTTTGGTTACTAAAGGAGACTCCTAATACCCCCAGACACAGTGCTGTTCAGTCTGATTCATTGCTGAAAAAGGATGCAGTACAGCAAGTGCCGTGAAGTAGGGTTATGCATCACAACCAAAGGTTGCCTCCCAGCAGTGGACCTGAAGAGGTTGAATGTGAACTCCATTTGTCTTCCCTCTGTAGGGTCATACTGGACATGTTTCTGCTCTCTGACCATGATCACTGCTGTGTGCAAAAAAACACCTTGCTGAGAGCCCATAGTGAAGTTTCACCGGGTACTTCTTATATTCTGCTGGACACATAGGCTTTTGATAGAGACCTCTGGGGAGGGGGGTGGGGGGGAGGTTCACCACAACCAGGTGCAAACCATCAGTCTCACTGATAACAATCATCAGTGCTGACAAGCTGGTACAAACAGCCCAAACTCATTGGACCCATGGTTTCAAAGCAACCTTATTAATTATTATGTTTTGTTTGTTTTTAAAGTTTATTTATTTTGAGAGGGAGAAAGCATGAGGGGAAGGGCAGAGAGAGGTAGATAGAGAATCCCAAGCAGCCTCTGTGCTGCAGAGAGCCCAATGTGGGGCTCGAACTCGCAAAAGCATAAGATCGTGACCTGAGCTGAAACCAAGAATTGGACACTTAGCCAACTGAGCCATCCAGGGGCCCCATTAATCAGAATGTTTTGTGCTTTGATAAGGTGTCTGTCTATGCCATGAAGGTGGTACTGCTATTTCGATGCTTGACTCCGGCTATTTCCAGGCCTGCTGGAATTTACTCTCAGTCAGAGTGCTTTATGTTTACATGTTTATCTTTCTCTACCGCTAGAAAGTAAATGTCAGTAGAGCAGGAATCTTGTCTGTGTTGGAAGATATCAACAATTTTGTTAATGTGTGTGAGATTTAGCAATGGATATCAGAATGACCAAAAGTATCTTTCCTATTTAGGGTCTGTCTTTGTCTCGTCTCGTCTCGTCTCTTTTCTTTTTTTTCTTTTCTTTTCTTTTCTTTTCTTTTCTTTTCTTTTCTTTTCTTTTCTTTTCTTTTCTTTTCTTTTCTTTTCTCTTCTCTTCTCTTCTCTTCTCTTCTCTTCTCTTCTCTTTATTTTCTTTTCTCTAGGGTCTTTCTTTGTCTGTCTCTTTTCTTTTCTTTTCTCTAGGGTCTTTCTTTGTCTGTCTCTTTTCTTTTCTCTTTCTCTTTCTCTTTCTCTTTCTCTCTTTCAACTTTTAGGTTTGGAAGGACCAGGTACTTTATGCAGTGTTGAGGTTAGGAGGCATTAAATGTTCCCCTTCTTGTTACTCCTTCATTTTTCCTTAAGTCTCCTGTGAAGGTCTTTATGATTAGACAAATGAGGTCGTTTCCCTTTTTTGATATGTTGCCATGTATCTTTGAGAAGGAGTTACACATACAAAAAATTCTCTCTGAGCTGTCCCCTATAAAAAGGACTAAGTGTTTTTATAAACAGGTGAGGAAATAATGGCTACTTTAAAAAAAATTTTTTTTGCCCGTTTTATTTATTTCTGAGAGAGAGAGAGAGCGTGAGCAGGGGAGGGTCAGAGAGAGAGGGAGACACAGAATCTGGAACAGGCTCCAGGCTCTGAGCTGGCTGTCAGCACAGAGCCCGACGTGGGGCTCGAACACACGAACCGTGAGATCATGATCTGAGCTGAAGTCTGATGCTTAACCGACTGAGTCACCCAGGCGCCCTGACTTCTAGAATAGCTACGTTTTTTTGAGTGTCTTTATTCATCAAACATTGTGCTAAGCTTTTGTAAAAAATTTTTTTACATACATTATTTGTAATCCTTATGAGGACACTACAAGGTGGACACTAATATCCCTGTTTTGAAGAAATGTAATCCGAGGCCTAAAAATTTAAGTACTATGCTTAAGGCTTTTCTTGGTAATAACTTGGAAGAGGTAGATGTGGACCAATGTTTTTAGAGCTCCAAAACCAGAGTTCTTCTCATTATACCATGTAGTTGAAGTAGAAGATGACAAGAACCTTACAGTAAATGCTAGTGAGATAACTTTTCAACATATGGTAGAAATGAAGATGAGAAAATGTCAAAATTCTGCCCATTACTGCTTGCTGATTCCATGTTAACCATAACTTCAGTGCTTTGTCTTGTCTGTTTCTGTTTCACTTAAGTATTTAGAACTCTCTCATCTCTTTTATTGGATTCATGTCAAATTGATACCTTCAAATGGATGCCCCTGATGTGCCAAATAACTTTTGCCTGTTATATTCTCTGAAATGTAGTCTTCTGTTGCTGCTCTGTTACCGACCACACAGTAAGCCTCAGCAATTTAACTGATTTTATGGTATATCCAAATCCCAAATATTTTGGCCTTTTAAAACGTTTCTAGATTGTTCTCCTCTGAGAGATTGTAAGCATTTTTATAAATCTAGGACTGATCACCTCTTTATGGGTCTCTAATTTTGATTTCAGGTGATTATTTTTTAACTAATTGTTTTGAACATTTGAACGTCTTACATGGCTTAAAGCTTAGAATGTTACAAAAGTATTATACATTGAAAAATCTCATATCTGCCTGCTACTTTGTTCTTCTCCCTGGAGCATTCAGTATTATCTCTTTTCTTTTATATTCTCCCAGAGATGATATTATTGTATGTAAACAAATAATATGTTTTCTCTCAACTTTTCCCCTTCCCCAATACTACATATTATATATACTGTTTTGTCTTTTTCTCCCCTTTGACTTTTAATTTAGCAGTACATCATGGTGGTCATGCCCTTATCAGTACCTGAAGAATTTATTCTTTTTTTTTTTTTGACGGGATGTCACTATAACAGTCTTCTATTGATAGACAGTAGTTTGTTTCATTGATTTTGGGAATACTGCAAGAATAGCTTTGCATGTAAGTTATTTTGCATGTATACAATCCTGTTTTGAAGAATAAATTCTCCACAGTGGGATTTTGGGATCAAAGAATATGTGCATTTTAGCATTTCACTGCCAGATTGTTTCCATGGAGGTTGTAGTAATGGACACTCATACCAGTCGTGTTTGAGTATAACACTGTGAGGTGTTATAGCACTGTTTTTTTTTTTTTTTAAATTTAGACTTTTTATCTTTACCAGACTAGTAGATGAAAATTTAAAAAATTTAAAAAAATGTTTATTTATTTTGAGAGAGATCATGCATCGGAGGGGCAGAGAGAGAAGGAGAGAATTCCAAGTAAGGTCCATGCTGTTAGTACATAGCCTGATGTGGGGCTCAATCTCACAAATTGTGATATCATGACCTGAGCCTAAATCATCTATATTGTATTTTTTAAAGGTTTGGTTTTCATTGTAAAATAACAGATAAAAATACATAAAAAGGCACAAAATATAGCTTGATGAATTTCATAAATTGAACACACTGGTTTAACCACTAACCCAGGCATTGTTCAATTCCCAACTTCTGGAAAAATAACTATTATCCTGACTTACATCATTGATTATTTATTTTTGTATTTCACATAAATCATACAATATGTGTCCTTATTTATGGCTTCTTTGCTTAGTGTAGTATCTTCTGTTCATCCAAGTTGTATTGGAAATTCTCAGTGAAATCTTAATTTGCACACTTCTAAGGAGAGAAAGAATCTTCTCATGTTTCAAGCTTTAAAATTTTTATTTTCTATAAGCTATATATTTTCTGTATCCATGGGTAGATGGATGATTACTTTCTTAGGAATCTCTTTATATAAAGATTCTATATATAAATCCTTTTATATAAAGGAAGCTAATCGTTTACATGGGATATGAGTTGTACCTGTTTTCCAAAGTGGGTCATGCGTTTTGATTTAGCATATAATTGTTCTTACATGAAGATTTTTTTAAATGATGTAGTTTTTTGTGGCCATTAAGATTTTTTTCCCGTTAATGTTGTTTTATGTTTAATGTTAAATGTAAATGGGGTATAAGAAAAGGTGCCTGTAAGAAGATACTGCCACTGTCGAAGAGACTCTAGGTATATGCAGTCAAAGGAGTTTAACAAACTGTATGCGCAAATGAGGAAAGTGGTTGTGTGAAAAGGATGATGTTCGAGAGGAAGTGATGCTGACAAAAAATTTCCCACTAATGGAACTCTCAGAGATCTTCCATGACATTGAAAGTGTAAGGGCTAAAATGTTAGAAGCTGTATGACAATTCTCCACAGTGTATGAAATATAAAAGATGCTCTGTACTCTAAGTTATACCATGAGAGAGACAGATGTCAAACTACTTGGTAAGTTATTTACAAAGAAATAAAGCACTTTAATTCACAATGGTTTTCATTTGAAAAATTACAGTGTATTAAAAATATTAGTTTTAGTGTATTTTTATTTTCTTATATAACAGTTAATGTTTTGATAATTTTAAATGTACAGAACAGGTAGGTCCCACTGAAGATGGTCACTTTGGTTTCATCTGACATGATCATTTCTATGACCACACTACCATACAAAATGAAGACTGCCTGTGTGTGTGTTTAAACTAACAACCTACCCCCAGCTCCTTAAATTGACCTGATAGTTTTAGAAAATGATCTCTTGTCTATTCTGACCTTGGAGTCCATCATAGATTAAGTACAATAGCGAAAATGGTATGTTTTTCACGTACTTAAGGACTGGAGTTGTTGGAGGTGCTCTGGATTTCATTTCTTCCCTAAATTGCCAAGTATGGGTCTTACTAGTCTCATGAGCTTTGTGAAAAGGAGTATGCAAGATCATGAAGGACAACAGTGGTTTTGTGTGTATATTCAGCACCTGTTCTGTACTAGGCACTGTGTAAAGGATGTGCAGATAGCTGAAAGATAACATAATGGAGTTGTGTACAAGTATAGAAGAATTAAAGTTCATGATATGGAAACATTTTTAATATTTTTACAGTATTGTTGAATTCCCAGCTATGTTTTGTGATGTTGGTGATGCCACAAGAGTGATTGTTGTTTTCAAGGAAATTGGTGGGAAACCTGTATACAAATTGAACATCTTTATATAGGTCAGAAGGCAGCATGTCTGATACATGCCATAAAGCAGATGTTTTAATGTTAATAATACATTATAGAAATAATTGTACTTGGGCATCAAGTCCCATACTAGTTGTAATCTGTCTATGGCAGATTAATGTTTAAAACTAATAGCCTAATTTTGGATTGTGAACACATGTCATGAGCAGAATAAGTTAATTGATTAACTCAAGGCTTATATTGTAAATTATTCTTGATGCTAGGTTTTGAACCTCTGTTCTAGTGTTCTTAGGCCAAAAATCCTGAACCCAAGTTGTTAAATATTCTAACTTATATATGCATAGTTATTTAAAAAGGATTTGATTTTGACTTCATTTCTCTGTAAAAGCTTGATTTTTTTTTTTTTTTTTTTTTTTGGTAGGGAGGATGAAATGAAAATTACTGATCCTAATTATTTATGGAACACATTTTTACTCCATATTTTTGGAAAGTCTCTCCCAGAGGTCTGAAGGATATGCAAATATCTGGTTGTTGGCTACGATGAAACTTTAGTAGGTGAGATCAGTCTTAAATACAAAGAGCTAAACAATGCAAACTGACAGTCACTGTCTTATTGGTGGTACAAATGAGGACTTAAGTCAAAGGAGTAAGTAGTTATTTCCAGCTAGGGTAATCAGAGCAGGCTTCATACAGCTCTTCAAGGGCTTGAATGATACCTGTGGGCATGTTTTTTTTTTTTTTTTTAAGTTTTTAAATTTTTATTTATTCTTTTTAATGTTTATTTTTGAGAGAGAGCTCGAGAGGAGTGGGGGAGAGAGAGAGGGACACAGAGGACTCCAAGTGGGCTCTGTGCTGATAGCAGAGAGGGTGATGCAGGGCTCGAAACCACGAACCATCAGAGCATTACCTGAGCCAAAGTCAGTTAGTTGCTTAACAAACTGAGCCACCTGGGTTGCCCTTTAAAGTTATTATTATTTTTTAATGTTTATTTTTGAGAGAGAGAGGGAGAGGCCAGGGAATAGGCAGACAGAGAGGGAGACAGAGGACTTGATATCTGCTCTTTGCTGACAGTAGAGAGCCTGATGCGGGGCTTGAACTCAGGAATAAATAGTGAGATGATGACCTGAGCCAAAGTTGGGGGCTTAACCTACTATGCGACCCAGGTGCCCCTCTCCTGGGAATGTTAACAGAAGGATGTACCAACCAGTTGGAGCAGACAACGCTAGGAAAGTCTTAAAGATAAAAACCCTTCTGTAACCTGGCTTAGTTTTATTACATAACTCAGTTTGGTTAATGATGTTTGATAGGTGATTGTTGGATTATTAATATTACGAATTTTTGTTCTCAAAAGAATGCTGCTATATATTTCAGGATTATTGTATAATTTAGCAGTTCTCAAAGTGTGATCTCATTGTAACCTGTTAGCATTCTTAAATCCTTGGCTCCACCCCAGACCTAGTTGTTGGATCAGAAAGAACAGGAGTAGGACCTAGCAATCTGCTTTAACAAGTCCTACCTCATTTTGAGAGACTAGGTGTTTATAATTCATTGTTACCCTTTGAAAAAATTTGTATCATTTTTATTTGATAGAGCTTACTTTTTTTGTGCGTGATCTTTCCTAGAAGCTATTAATGATTAATCGCCCGTTTGGTAACTTTGATTAAAAGTCATTGCTTGGAGGGGCGCCTGGGTGGCTTAGTCGGTTGAGCGTCCGACTTTCGCTTAGGTCATGATCTCGCGGTTCGTGGGTTCGAGCCCCGCGTCGGGCTCTGTGCTGACTGCCAGCTCAGAGCCTGGAGCCTGTTTCAGTCTGTGACTCCCTCTGTCTCTGACCCTCCCTTGCTCATGCTGTCTCTCTCTCTTAGAAATAAATAAAAAATATTAAAAAAGAAAAAAGTCATTGCTTGGGCACCTGGGTGGCACAGTCAGTTGAGCCTCGGACTCTTGGTTTCAGCTCAGGTCATGATCCCAGGGTTGTGGGATCCAGCCCTGTGTTGGGCTTGCAGGTGTGCACTTGTGTGCTTGCTTTCTCTCTCTCTTTCTCTTTCTCTCTTTCTCGGTCTCTTGTCTAAAGTCATTGCTCTGCAACTTAAAATCTGGAAATTATTTAGGGGACTGTTTTGTCAGTGGTAATTATGAAGAAAATTGCTAGTACATCTCCTTAGCACATCAAGTGTACTTGCTGTTTTATTGTCACCCAGAATATTTAAAACCGAGGCATTGTGGTCATTGGATATATAGAAAGGAGACCTTTCCTTATACAGTTTTTGACTGCTATGAAATCTTTTAATGACACCTGTCCGTTTTATACTAATTTGTTTTGAAATTGTAATAATTCATTATTTCTAATTAAATTCTAATTGAGGAACTGCTAGGCTTTTTTTTTTTTTAAAGGAAATTTTTTTTTAATGTTTTATTTATTTCTAGGAGAGAGAGAGAGAGACAGCATGAGCAGGGGAGGGTCAGAGAGAGAGGGAGTCACAGACTGAAACAGGCTCCAGGCTCTGAGCTGGCAGTCAGCACAGAGCCCGACGCGGGGCTCGAACCCACGAACCGCGAGATCATGACCTAAGCGAAAGTCAGTCGGACGCTTAACCAACTAAGCCACCCAGGCGCCCCGAGGAACTGCTAGGCTTTTCCAAAAGGGCTGCATTTGACATTCTGACCAGCAGTGTTTGAGGGTTCCAATTTGTCCACATCCTCAACAACCATTATTACTGTCCTTTTGTTTTGATTGCCTTCCTTGTGGATGTGAAGTGGTATCTCATTGTGATTTTGATTTGCATTTCCCTGATGGCTAGTGATGTTGAAGATATTTTCATGTGCTTATTGGGCATTTGTATATTGTTTTTTGTGGAATATCTGTTCAGATATCTAAAAATCTTACTGTTGGCTATAATTATAGTTTGCCTTCTTATCGTTGAGTTGTACTATTCATATAGTCTAGACACAAGTCTCTAAATTATTTTTTGCAAAATTTCTTCTCTATTTTGTGTGTTTTCTCTTCCTTGATGGTGGCCTTTGAACGGAAAGAGTTTTAAATTTTGAGGATAGCAGGTTTTTGTTGTTTTTGTCTGTATTTTAGATATCCTAGCTAACCATTGCCTGATCCAGAGTTACTTAGGTCTATGTGCTCACTTCGGCAGCACATATACAGAGTTACTTAGGTCTTTGATCCATTTTAATTTTTTTATATGGTATGAAGTAGGTTCCATTTTCCTTCTTTTGCATGTGGATAGCCAGTTGTCCCAGCACCTGTTTCTTTTTCTTTTTTTTTTTTTTTTTAATTTTATTTATTTCTAGGAGAGAGAGAGAGAGAGACAGTGTGAGCAGAGGAGGGTCAGAGAGAGAGGAAGACACAGACTCTGAAATAGGCTCCAGACTCTGAGCTGGCAGTCAGCACAGAGTCTGGTGTGGGGCTCGAACCCATGAACCGCAAGATCATGACCTAAGCGAAGGTCGGACGCTTAACCGACTAAGCCACCCAGGCGCCCCCCAGCACCCGTTTCTTAAGAGTGACAGATTTTTGTGGATTTTTATCTCTACTTTCTAGATCTTTTTTTTGCACTTGAAGAGATTCTGAGTTTTACTGTCTACACCCACCCTATTGTCCAAAAAAGAATAAATTTACTAACTATTGAAAAGACACTGTGAATAAAGCACTGTGTTCTGTTTTGGGATTCCTATTTTTAGAAGGATATAAAATGAAGCAGGTTTTTTTAAATTGTTATGTCACAAATTTTTAAAATGGGAAATAGAAAACTTGGGAGTGAGAGACTGGGAGAAAGTCCTTCCAGTAGCTAACTAGTTTCATTTAAAGTAGAGTTAACTTGTTTTGTATAGTTCCAGAAGCTCTGAGTAGGAATTACAGATAAATACATTTGAATTCTAGAGAAGAAAGAACTTTGAAAACAATTAGAGCTGTCTGATAATGTAGTTAAAGCATCTTTATGCAAAAGCACTCAACGTAGGAAGAGCTCAAGCAGAGGTTGAATGATGGGTCATTTTGTCATTAAAATTACAGAATGGGTTGTTTGTGTCTGACTTCAGCTCAGGTCATTATCTCTTGGTTTGGGAGTTCTAGCCTCACATCAGGCTCTCTGCTGTCAGCACAGAGCCTGCTTCAGATCCTCTGTCCTTCTCTCTCTCTCTCTCTTTCAAAAATAAAACCGTTAAGGAATGTTTTCAAAAATGTTTTTTTTTATTTATTTATTTTATTTTTTAAAATTTTTTATAGTTTTTATTTTTGAGACAGAGAGAGACAGAACATGAGCAGAGGAGGAGCAGAGAGAGAGGGAGACACAGAATCCGAAACAGGCTCCAGGCTCTGAGCTGCCAGCACAGAACCCGATGCGGGGCTTGAACCCACGAACCGCGAGATCGTAGGACGCTTAACTGACTGAGCCACCCAGGTGCCCCTGTTTATTTTTTGAGAGAGACAGAGTAAGAGAGAGAGGGGCAGAAAGAGAGAAAAACAGAGCATTGGAAACAGTCTCCAGTCTCTGAGCAGTCAGTATAGAGCCCAACTTGGGGCTTGAACTCGGGAACCACGAGATCATGACCTGAGCCAAGTTGGATGCCTAACCGACTGAGGCACCCAGGCGCTCCCAAAATAAAACATTTAAAAAACACATTAAAAAAATTACAGGATGGGTTTCTTCATGGAACAAAGTTTGTTGAAGGTTTTATATTTCCCATTGTAGTTTTCTTTCACAGTTGAGAAGGGTTTTCTCTTCAGGGTTCATCCTTTTCCAGACTTCTGTCAAATATGAGAATGAGTGTGAGTGAAAATAGACTATTGTCTTGAAGGATTAAATGATAGAAATACTCTAGTTTTTGACCAGCTAACGTTGTTGTCTATTATCCTGAGAGTTAGCCTCACTGTATGAGTAAAGGTGTGTTTTTGTGTATGCATGTGCATGCACACACGTGTGCCTCTAACCTTGTTGGAACACATAGTGAACAGTGGGGGTGAGGCATGTAGCAGGAGGGAAAGTTGAGATGAAAACTAATAAAGTATTCGTCTAAGGTCAAATTTAGGCATGGTTGTGGACTGTGCAGTGAAGAAAAGCTGACATAAGTGCAGGGAAATGTAAGCTGTGATAGTATAAACTTCCCTTCAGTTAATTACCCTTCCCAACTCAGGGAATTTGGCTCTTCATAAATGATCTCTTAGAAGAGTACATATTGTTAAAAGGAGAAAATGTGCTAGTATATATTTATCCTTTTGTGATAGGCATATTTAAATCATGTATTTTAGGGTCTGGGAAAAAAACCCTGATCATTATGTAAGCTGATTGAAACAAATGAATTTGAATACCTGGCCTTTTGGCAAAATAATTTAAGAACTCTTAATGGTAAGACTCATACCATGTGCTCAAATTAGAACTGGGAACATGAAAAAAAATCTGATGCCTTAATTTCTTTGAAGTGAGATTTTGGAATGAACTTTAGAGAAAAATTTCTGAGCTTAGCCTGTTCCATGTTTTAAACATGTTCCATGTTTATTTTGTTTCCTCAGTTTTAGGTGTGTGTGTGTGTGTGTGTGTGTGTGTGTGTGTGTGTGTGTGTGGTGTGTCTCACCTACCCACCCAACAAGGGGTTTGAACTCGGCCCTAAGATCAAGAGTCACATGCTCTACTGACCCATCCATCCAGGTACCCCATTATTTTAAAGATTATTTCAAAATCTCACTTTGAGTATACCCTGGAATCTTGGTTGGGAATGATTGGCTTCAAATAAAAGCTTGACTTCAAACAAAACCTTTTTTTTTTCTTTTCTGTGATGTTGGTATAGTTCTGCCTTAATGAGCAATAGGTATAAATGGATTAAAATAAAAATGTCTTTCTGTAATTGTAGCTTTTTAAGGCTTGAATTTAAAATGTTAATGTGTGTATTCTTTTATGCTTAAGAATGTAAAAAGAGTGTTTTTAGTGTATATGAATTTTCCTTCTAAGTTACTATACATTTTTAAAAAAGAATATGAAAGTATATATCAAGATTTTCTTTACTTCTGCCTGTTTTTGAATGTATCACCTAAAGATTGCTAATGTTCACAAGTCTCTTTCCATGACTCTACTAGAATACTAGAAGTTAGTAAAGGACTTCACTTCTTTTCTTGGTAAATAGATATAAGAAATGTATGAAGAAAGAAAACACATGAACATAGGGGAAAGGAAGGAAAAATTAAAAGAAGATAAAAAATGAGAGGGAGGCAAGGCATAAGAGACTCTTTTTTAAAAGATTTTTTTTTAATTTATTATTTCTAGGAGAGAGAGAGAGAGCGTGAGCAGGGGAGGGTCAGAGAGAGGGAGTCACAGACTGAAACAGGCTCCAGGCTCTGAGCTGGCAGTCAGCACAGAGCCCGACGTGGGGCTCGAACCCGCGAACTGCGAGATCATGACCTAAGCGAAAGTCGGACGCTTTGCCGACTAAGCCACCCAGGCGCCCCAGGCATAAGAGACTCTTAAATATTGAGTACGAATTAGGGTTGATGGAGGGATTTGGGGAGGGAGATAGGCATTAAGGAGAGCACTGGGTGTTGTATGTAAGTGATGAATCACTAAATTTTGTTGAAACCAGCAATACGCTATATGTTAACTAACCCGAATCTGGGGGTGGAGGGGAAGACATGTATGTGCAGTACTGGATAGAATGTGGGGGAAAATATTGCACAACATGGTATTTTCCTATGGCTTTTGCTTATAATGTTTAATAGCTTTATTCAAATTCAGGTAGGGATTCCTTGTATTAAAAAGTACCCCACATTCGACTAGTATAAGCTGTATAGTAATTTTAAAAAATGCTATTGGAGTTGGAAGATGAAGAAAGACATTGTGCTAATTATGTGGTCTTTGCATGAGCCTAAAAAGACTCCTATGTGACCAGCAGTCCTTTTACTACATATGTGACAATCTGTGCTTCGATTCACAGCTATCCCCACTGTTTAAAGAACTTGTTGCTCTTTGCGTATTTAGCTCTGTCAACCAGAAGCCATTAATTCACGAGCTTTGCTTTTCTTTAAACTTGACCATAATAGCTGTTTGAAAGCTATTCTAGCAAATTTGAATTGCCAAGAGTGTCCCTTCCCTCTTGGTGGACTTGCAGTATTTTAGGTCAGAGATCTTGTCGTCTTCAAGTTCACAAGAATTCAAATCAGTATTTATAGAGCCACATTTGACATTAGTGCTTGAGGCAGATGTTATGACAATATTAAGGACTTTGAGTCAATACTTGGCAATTTTCATGTTATGTGCTAAACTTTTGATGCCATCCTCTCTTGTTCTGTCATCTCACCTCTTCTGTTCCCCCAACTTGGAGTGATACTCTGTGCATTTCTAGATGCTTTGACACAGGCTTACAGTGTTTAGCACATCTATCTTGTATAGCAGTTCTGTGTCTTTAGATGTCTTATTTTACTTAAAAAAATTTTATAGTTTATTTATTTTTGAGACAGAGAGAGACAGAGCACAAGTGGGGGAGGGGTAAAGAGAGAAGGAGACACAGAATGTGAAACAGGCCCCCGGCTCAGAGCTGGCTGTCAGCACAGAGCCCGACACGGGGCCCGAATCCACAAACCGTGAGATCATGACCTGGTCAAAGTCGGACACTTAACCAACTGAGCCACCCAGGTGCCCCTAGATGTCTTATTTTAGAGAAGGAAATATTTAAATTGTTGTAACCTGTAGCACCAAATAGAATGTATTTCACTTAAGTAGACTTGGTATTGTGGAATAAGTAAATTTGACAGTTGTGCCCAGGAGCAGAATTTTGGTGAATTTGTCAACACAAATATATTGTGATTTAAGTATATCTTCTATTAATAGAAAAAAAAGCTTAGTGTATTAATATTCCTTTAGTTTCTAATGCACTTCACAATTTTGACTTCAGATTGATAAATGAGAATTAAATGGAATGTTGGGATTACCTGCATTTTTTTTTTTGTGGGATTGGAATTGGAGGTAGTTTTTAGAATTCCTTCAAGCCCTATCTCATTCTACATTTCCAGTAATCTGTGACTCATCATTACTTGCAACTTCCATGGATTTTACTTGCTTAGCTACCAGAAAAAAGTCTTACGAAATCTAAAGGTAAATCAGATATAATGTCTGCTTTACCAAGCTTTACAGGCTTGCCTTCCTTATATCTCACAAAAAAAAGGCTCAGTGAGGTTGTGGGAGTTTCACTTCTCACAGTGCTAAATGCCAAAGAGGGACTTGAATTCAGAGCCAATGATAAGAGGTGTTGCATAATCTTGTTACGCCAAGCACCAGATAAGACCCTTTCCCTCAGGGAGTCAAGAGTTTAAAGAGAAAGTAAATGCCTGTGGCTTGTATGACTTTAGTCTGGTTGAAAAAACTGCACATTGTTTGGAAGTAAAAGATAATGGTTGAAAGAAGAAGGATGTGTAAAAGTCAAATTGGGACTTTTTAAAAAAAGTTTTTTAAATGTTTTATTTATTTCTAGGAGAGCGAGAGAGAGAGAGGGAGAGACAGCGTGAGCAGGGGAGGGTCAGAGAGAGAGGGAGACACAGAATCTGAAGCAGGCTCTAGGCTCTGAGCTGGCAGTCAGCACAGAGCCCGACGCAGGGCTCGAACTCACGAACCGTGAGATCATGTCCTAAGCGAAAGTCGGACGCTTAACCGACTAAGCCACCCAGGCGCCCCAGGACTTTTTTTTGGAGGAAAGTGGCCATGGAAGTGAAGAAAGAGATTGACATATATGAAGATTTCTAAGTGAAGTTTTATTTTTAAACTCTGTTTATGAAAAATTTCAAAATACATAAAAGAGAAGAATGTAATGAATTCTCATGTTCCTGTTGTTTAACACCCAATGTTTATTAGCTCATAGTCCTTTTTTAATCTGTAAAGGGTCAGCAAACTAAGGCCTGGTTTTTGATAAATACAGTGTTTTGGAACATACCAAATCCATTCATTATATAACCGTCTATAGACTGTCTTTGTGCTACAGTGGCAGCATTGAGTGGATGAGAAGACTGTGAGGTCCCCCAAACCTACAATATTTACTTCCTGGCTCTTTGCAGAAAATATTTGCCAGTCCCTGATATATATGCTTCCCCATTCCTTTCAACAGTGTATTTTTTTCTCCTTTTCCATAAATTTGAACTTTCACATCCTTTCAAGTAGTTTTTCAATTTTTGATATTTTTCACAGTTGCTTTATGTAGAATTTATATATATTACATATAGAAATTATTCTTGTCATTTTTTTCTCATAATTATTTTAGTTGAGCCATTTAAGAATAAGTTGTACACATTATGATCATTTAGCCTTTAAATACTTAGGTGTATCCCTTAAGAACAAGAATATTGTTACATAACAGTGCAGTCAGTGGTCACATTTAGGGATATTTAAGTCAGTATTGATACAGTATAGTATTTAATATATTGCATATTAAAATTTTGCCGGTTGTCCTATTAATCATGTGAGCAATTGATTTTCTCTAATTAGGATCATACATTGAGTAATCTTTAATCTGGCATAGTTCTTCAGCCTTTCTTTGTGTTTTATTACTTTGACATTGACAGTTTTAAAAAATGTTCTTCAGTTTGAGTTCGTTTCCTCAGGAACAGATTCAGGTTATATAAACTGGTTTTAAAGTAATGAAAAGTATGGAGTCATATAACAAGAAGCTATAGGTTATAATTTAAGTAATTCTAGGCCAAGTATCAAAAAATTCAGTATGCTGTATTTAAAGAGCATGGACTTTGGAGGTGGTGACATAGTTTTAAATCCCAACTATATTGTGAGAAATTGTATAAAGGTAAGCAATTAATGTCTTAGGGCCCTTTGTACAATATGGGTAATGCATTTCTCCCTTTTAAAGATGTTTGGAGGAGTAAGTAAGATAATACATGCAAAGTAGAAGGATGCCATGCTGTGTGTTATTTATTAAAATACAGTAAATTTGGAAAGGAGGAAATCAGTATGAATTAGAACTGTCAAAGGATTTGAGTGGAGAAGATTGCACTTTACCTGTGATTTGAAGGATGAGTTGGCTTTGGATAAACTATGTAGGTGAGAAAAAAAAAAAAACTTCAAGGAGTTTCCTTACTGCTCTTTCCTTATTAGCATCGGAAATGCTGCAGGTTTTTCCTGAAGATTTTATTCTTACTACCTTTCCCTTCCCCCATTGTTTATGGGCTTTGTTTCAATCAGTGAAAGGAGTCAGTATGACAAACTACATTTTAATTTTGTGTAGGAACCTTAGTCATGCCTCTGGGTGACCATGGCCAGATTTTTAGCCTTCTGTGGAAAGGATACTTAACATCCTTTAACAGGATAAAACCAGCAATTTAAAAATTTGTTTTGTACTAGTGATTACTTAAAATTTAAATCTTCTTTAATATTATCCCATACTTAAAGATTAGCTGCCTAAAAGTTATATTAAATCTTATTAAATTACCAAAGATACACTGAGTGATGGGGGTGTGCAGAGGCAGAGTTTGTTATCTGCATAAAGGAAATTTCTTTCCTGTCCTTGGATTACCTAGGAAATCAGAAAGTTCAGTTCTTTTTTTTTTTTTTTTTTTTTAATACCATGGAAGTAATGAATACAGACAATAAAATGGAAAAAAAAAATGAAGCTTCTTTACTAGGTCTACCCTCAGGAGAAAACCGTGTTTAAGAACTTGTATTTTGGTACTTCTGTTGGTTATCATTAACATGTTTGTTAATGTCTTTATCTGTTAGTTTGAGACACAGTTTATTTTCTGTCTTCAACTTCTAAATGTCTTTGATAATGTCTTAGTGAAATATGTGTTTTTAGAATAATATCTGGGGAGAAAAGATTGTTTTAGAATGACATAGAACATGAGAGTGCAAGAAAAGGTTTATTGGGTAGGAGAAATACTGGGAACTGTCAGGAAAAACAGTTCTGCGTTTTCCTTTACTCAGACACACAATACTTCTGACACTTTTGATCACCAAATGTGTGGTATAATTTTTTTCACATCAAGCAATTCTCTTCAACACCAGCTGGGTGTCCTGTAATTCAACTCAGTTCTGACACTGTCTGCCTGGAGTTAGCATGAGATTTCACAGGGTAGGGGCTCAGTCCCACAAGACTGCCTCCACTTCAGATGCTAGTTGGCAAGTCCCGGGTTGTTGCTTCTGAGTGACTGGCTATGAGTCAGAGTCCCCTGACTCCCTCCTTGGGTTTGATAATTTGCTACAGTGGTACATAGAACTCAGGGACCCACTTAACATTAACCAATTTATTATAAAACGGTTTGGTAAATGAACAAACATTCAGGTGGACGAGATGGGTGTGGCAAAGTACAGGTGGAGGAGCACAGCACTGCCATGCTCTAGTCCTTGCCGTGCGCACTACCCTCACAGTACCTCCATGTTTCAGCAATCTGGAAGCTCTCTGAACTTCAGACTTTTTAGGTTTTTATGGAGGGTTCATCATGTAGGGTGTGATCAGTCATGAACTCAGTCACCAGTCTTCCCCTTCCTGAAGGATGAGGGAGAGGGGCTGAAAGTTCCAAGCTTTGATAAATCCTGGCTTGGTCTTTTTGATGATCAGTTCTCATCCCGATGTAGAGTCCTTATCATCCAGCAAATTCGAAGGCATTTAGGAGCTCTGTGTGAGAAACCAGGGTCAAACACCAAATACTTGTTCTAAAGATATTTATAGTGTTCTTGGCTTTAGGAAATTCTAAGTTTTGGGAGCTCTTTGCTAGGAACTAGGGTCAGAGATCTATACAGATGTGCATATATATATACACATACATATATGTATTTGTGTGTATATTCCCTATTATTTCATAGCAACAAATGGATCAAGTTACTATTCTAGATAGGCTTTGAGCAAAAGTCTAGTATTTCTCTGCGTCCTCCTTGTATACGTAATTTTAGTCTAGGAATACATCTCTGCCTTAAGTTGGACTTCAGGGAGATTTAGCCTCTGCCAAATCATTTTCCACTCCATTCAGAGAATTCCTTGGGGACTTGGAGTTTGAAGCAATTCTAAAAGTTTATTTTTGCATGTATAGTATGGTTATAACCACACTGTTCTTCCCCCCTTTATATGTAGAGTCCATGATCCTTATACAAGCTCTGAATGAATGAAAGGACATCAAGAACACATGAGACTTTGAAAAGGTTGGGTAGTTTTGGAAGAAAAGGCCTTCTCTATTCAGTTTTTTAGAATGTGGCTTAGTAGTAGTCCTCGTTTGCACATTCTACAGTTATGTCCTGAGTTTCGGGCTGAGACATGGATAAAATAAAGGAGGGGAAAAATTAAAAATTTATATACTGTGTAATAAGAAATGTATAAAAGTCCATTGGCCATAGACTTCTGGTTTCTGACTGTTTAATACTTTGCACAGTATGAAAAATAGCAAATTGATGGGTTTAGTGTTCTTGGTTGATAATTCACCTTAGGCCGAACTCATTCTGCTCTTCAGTACTGCTTCTCTGTCCTTTGAATGAAATAGCTAGTTTTACTTTATATATCTCCCAATCAGTGACATGGAAATAAAGTGGAATTTATTAAAGCTCCAAGTGGGATTTGCTGACTTCTTTCAAATTAGAAAATTAGTCACTGTACTAGTGGAATTTGAAGTTAGACTGACTTAAATTCTTAATATCTTTATTACTACACTAGAGATGATGTATATTAATAGAACTTATAGAGTATGCTGAATTGTCCAGGGTAGCAAACATCAGGGAGAACCAAGAGCTTACATTGCCTATAACGAATTTCCTGGGATGGAAAACTGCATGTTATTTCCTATTAATGTTTTAAAATTATTTTGATATTTTATCTAGAAGGGAAATGACTCCAGACTACACAGATATTCAGTAGTGTATATGACATTCAAAACCAAAGTAAAAGTACTATTTTTAAATATGGTGTAATTATGTAGAAGGCTTAACGAAAGCCTTATTAAATTTACCCATTATTTGCTATCAACTGTAAGTATCCATCCCAGGAATTCAGTGCTACTCTTTAGGCAATAGTTTTGTTTTTAGCTTCTCAGCTACTATTTAGAAGCCACGGTACAGGAATAATAATATTAGACTGATATTTCTTTAAAACATGGATATTTGAGGGGTGCCTGAGTGGCTCAGTCAGTTAAGTAGTTAAGTGTCCGACGTTGGATCAGGTCATGATCCCCATGTTTGTGAGTTTGAGCCCTGCATTGAGCTCTGTACTGACAGCTCAGAGTATGGAGCCTACTTCAGATTCTGTGTCTCCCTCTCTCTCTCCCTTCCCTGCTCGTGCTCTGTCTCTTATTGTCTCTCAAAAATAAAAACACTAAAAATTTAAAAAAAACATGGAGATGTGATTGATCCAATACTCGTGTAGATGATTGGTTGCAGGGTTAATTGAAAAATGAATATTGTTTTTTAGAGGCCAAAATTGACCTACTCCTGCTTCCATGACCAGTACTACTCTTTTTTTCTTATTCTATATCCAATATTTAATCCAGAAATGATAGATTATTTTCAGAATGCTAGTAGGAGTGTGTTTAAAAATAAAGTTGCATTTTTGTTTTATGAAATAAACTGTTCAGTAACATTCATGAAAACAAGGCATTCTAGACATTTAGATTGGGTATACTGAATACGTTTATTAAATCAAGACTGTGGTTCCATTAAAGGACAGCTCAGTGTATCCTGTCACACACAAAAACTGGTAAAATAATGATTGCCATTAATGCTTTTTATATTTCAGGTAAGATTACATGTTTGATATGCATTCCCTTATTTAGTTTTCAGAACAATAGCCCTCTGGGTGGATAGTGTTAAAATCCTTGTTTTACAGATGATGAAACAGGTTAAGAGAGATTAAATAACCACCCTTGCATCTCATGTTCAGTAAGTGATGGAGTCACAGTTCCCTTGCAGTTTGTCCTGTTCTAGTTCTTTGTGTAGTTTCCTCTACCTTAATTCTTAGAATTTTGGAAAGAATGGATGAAGCTGTGGAACGGAAAGACAGTGTAAATATTTATTGAATAAGTGAATGCACTAATACAATTGAGTTATTGTAAAGAACCAGACATTTGTTTGTGACTATTGTATTTTGTGATGTTTACAAATGGAATGTCCTGGCACAGGATTATTGAATGAATGTGGGAAGAAGTAGAGGATTTGGTGTGATTAGAGGAGAACAAGGACATGAAATATTCAGGTTGTTACAAGAGGGGGAAAAGCAAATAGTAACTATGGTAGGAGGTATGAGATAGGGGTATAATTTCAGAGTAGCCACCGGTAAATCTAGAAGCTCTGAAAATGCAGAAAGACTTCATTAGGGTAAACACGTAAGGGACGTATATCAATATTCTTTCAGATGTTATTTCCTCCTGTGTTAGAATGCCAGTAGAACAGATTTTTCTTTCTTGTCTTTCTTCCCAGGACCTTGGGGTCAGAAACTAATGATGAACGGCATCCCTGCCTATTGTAAGCTGATTTCTTGGAGTAGTCTTTCCATTTTTTGTCTGTAGAAGTGAGGGAAAATTAGCAAACCTTAAACCTTTCTCAGTGAACTTAACTTCAGCTGTTGATACTTTTTTCTGTTTATTCAGTAATCTTTTGCCTTCCCAGTTCCTCTACTCTGGCCTAAAGTAATCAGTGGGAATCAGAATACTCTAAAAAAGCAAAATTTAGGCCTTTTAAGAGCAACTGTTGTTTTTAATTTGAATGAACATTTTAAACAATAGTATAGCATTAAGATGTTTCATTCACCAAGATGTGATAATTATAATAAAGTGTTTAGGTTTCTAGTGATGGGAGATGCACATACAAAATAAATACCTGCAGTGGTGATAGAGCTTAGGTGGGAGGTAGATGATCTAAAATTTAGCTAGAGAACATAGCATATCCAAAGTCATGAAGGCGCAAGGAACTAAAAACATACTTGTGAATTAACACCATAGAGATGGAAAGTAATGGTGTTTGATGATGGATTGGTAGGTATACCGGGAGATAGGTTTAGGAGAAAAGAGAGGAGAAAAAAAAACCATATTTCTAGTGTAGTGACTGGGAGGTTGGAGCCATACAAAGAAGTAGAGAATAGGAAGAGGAACAAGTTTAGGTTGAGAGAGGAATTAAGTATATGCATAGTAAGTGTGAAATGCTTTGGGGACATCTATGGGGAGAAGGATGTCCAGTTGGCTTCAAGTAACTTAAAATACCATTTTAAACACACTAGATGCAGGAAGTTGCTATTTTTTTATTCCCTTGCCCTTAGTGTAGGGAAGTCCATCAGATGTATTGCCTTCATTGACAAATGGCCACTGCTTCAGGAGGCGTCTGGTTTAAACATCTGCATCTGTTCTCTATTTTTAGGAAGACAAGATTTCCTAGCTGCCTGCCTTGCTCTGATGGCTCCCTTGCACCCACCCCTATTTCTGCTTAGATCTTATTATCCAGGCTGTTGTTTCACATGGCTACTTCTACAAGAAAGGCTGAGAAAGCGAATATTATGTGGATATATTGCTGCTTTCAACAAAATTGGCATTGTTAGCAGGGAGGCTGAGGGCAACTAATAGTTGTTATGTAAATAAACAGTGACCCAACAAAGAAATCCATTACTGCCTCTTTCACTTCAAA
The DNA here is from genome assembly GCA_017311185.1 of Proteles cristata cristata. Lineage (NCBI taxonomy): Eukaryota > Metazoa > Chordata > Mammalia > Carnivora > Hyaenidae > Proteles > Proteles cristata. The sequence continues at coordinate 723,345 of JAESUZ010002841.1, forward strand.
ATGACAAAAACCAAACAAACAAAAAAACTCCACAAACAATAACAAAAGAACAACAACAACAAAAAATCTGAATTTTCACATAATCAAGTGCTGTTCAGATATAAACTTTGAGATGCATGCCTGTTAAATATAATTTTTTGCTTTGGATTTTACTAAAGTTGATGGGGAAGCAGAATGAGGAGTGTGGGCAGTGGGATTCAAGGAACCAGTAGGTATTGTAGGGATATTTAGGAAAAAGAATTGATCAAGTTTAGTGATTGATAAGGCTGACAAAGGGGACAGGAAAGAGTCAAGGATAATTTTCAGTCTTTTGATTTGGGTAATGAATATTAAGTCAAGAGCAACACAGTATTTGCTGCAGAAATGGCTGTATATAGTGTTTTTGGTATATACAGGACTTTTGGTAAACTTCCAAAAGTAGGAGATTTATGCATTTTAAAATTTCAGGCTCCCTTATGAATTCTGATATATAATAAATTCAACCTAACTCTCATGAATGAAATTCCTGATTTCAGTATGTATCTGTTTTTAAGCAGTTAAACCCACATAGTGTTTCAAAAACTAGTTAGTTGTATGAAACACTCTAAGTCCAAAGTATTTGGAAGCTGGGTAATGTCAGGGGATGAAAAGTAGTATTTATTGGTGGGTGGATGTAAGTAAGCTGTCTTCTGGTGGGTGCCTGTGATCCTTGGCTGTACTGATTCTACCCTCCCTGTGACAATAAGAGATTATGGATATAGATCTCTTTCTTCTAAGTGATACTTTAAGCTTTCATGTTGGAGTAAAGGAAACTTTTTGGAAGCAAAAGCTTTGAAAATAGATTCAGGAGATCTAGAAGAGGAGAGTGGTTAAGAATTTAACCTGATCTCAGATGTCCACTTACTTGGCCTTTTATTAACTGTTGATCTTGGTCTAGGAACTGCTCTCAGCCTTAGTTAACCTGGTTTTGAAATAGATGCAATACTTCCTATACAGCTTGTTACGAGATTTAAAGGATACTGAGTGTGGAAGCAGTGCAGAATTTAATATTTTACCACTTCTGGGAAGAATATTTAACTTCTGGGCCTTAGTTTCCTTTTGAGCTAGACTGCTTTTCTTTAACTTTATTTTTAACCTTCATATCATCAAAAGAGATTTTCTGTGCTATTTATAAGATACCTTATAGTATGTTAGTTTGGTTTTCTGTCTGTGTTCCTATATTTCTCAATTCAATCCAGTCAAACCCAGTCATTGCTTATAGGAAGTGAATCAGTCTCTTAGAAGGTTTAAGTTACAGGTCCAAGACTGCTGACCTCCTAGAGGCAGAGATGAGAACCCATGTGTGTTGTGAGACAAGAGGTCACCAAATCTTTCTCTTTCTATAGATAAGTAACCTTGGTTCAGTTTTGGCTGTGTTTCATTTAAAACATAAAAGTGGAATGTCCAGCTGTATTACTGGCCAACATGGAGTCATGGCAGAGTAGTCCCTGACTTGTGAACTGCATCTGGACTGGGGGTACGTATGTGGAGGGAAGGTGTGACACATTTTTACAATTGAGCATATCCTCTGATGGGCTGGATCCCCAGGAAGCTAGGTCCCTGAAAATCTTACCCTCTGTGGAGCTTGCAGTTTTTAAGCCACGGTAGCTTCCATACCCTTTTGTGAATTCTTGCTCCCTCTTAACCTGAGCAGTGAAGTGATAGTGGTTAGGAGGAAGAGTTGCAAAGACCATTGCTCCTAGATTGTGTGTTCTGCTGACACGTATGGCCTGAAGCTATCTGATAGTCTTTTCCTATCCTGTATCCTTCCCAGTAAGCTCAGTGGCCTTCCTCTGTTTTGTGAGTTTGTCTAATCCAATCTGAGTCATCAGAATTCTCTTTATCTAATTGATTAGCCTTGACTTGAAATCAGGAGGCCAGTGAGCAGTCCTACTCAAAAGATTTTCATCCTCTTTGTAGGAAAGACATTTTCCTCATAGTATTCTTTAAAGAATTTCTGACTTATATTCCTTCTTAAGGAGAAGAGGTTGAGATTTAGTTGCCAGTCCCCTACCTGCACAGAGCCTCACCAGCCCCTTGTCATTTAATACTCCTTGGAATCTGTTTTAGGTCTGAAGTAGGCACAGTTATCGAGATAAATTAATTTTTTCCAGGAATTTACAGTTAAAGGTATTGAAGTAAATTCAGCTAACCTTTATAATTCTAGCTTTGTACATTTTCATAAACTAGTCTCACTGTCTCTTCTTTATTTTTCTCAAGAATGCTGAACACGGGGAAAATGACCAGCAGTTCTCTTTTTTTTTTTAAAGTTTATCTACTGGGGCGCCTGGGTGGCTTGGTCGGTTGAGCGTCCGACTTTCGCTTGGGTCATGATCTCGCGGTTTGTGGGTTCGGGCCCCGCGTCGGGCTCTGTGCTGGCTGCCACCTCGGAGCTTGGAGCCTGCTTCAGTCTGTGGCTCCCTCTCTCTCTGACCCTCCCTTGCTCACGCTCTCACTCTCTCTCTCTCTCTCCTAGAAATAAATAAAAAAAGGAAACATTAAAAAAAAAGTTTATCTACTTATTTGAGAAAGAGCATAAGCAGGGGAGGGGCAGAGAGAGAGGAAGCAAGAGAGAATCCCATGCAGGCCCCACACTGCCATCTTGGAGCCCAGTGTGGGGCTCAGACCCACGAACTGTGAGATCATGACCTGAGCTGAAATCAGACGTTCAACCAACTGAGCAACCCAAGCCCCTCAAGACCAACACTTCTTAAGCATTTGAGGAAGTCTTGGTCTGTATCCACATTTGGGTTTTGTTACTTTTACCTAGTTCAGTATTTTGAGGTAGTGATGGCAGATAAAATATATGTAGTACCAGGCACAATGTAAACATTTGCTGGATATTTAAAAATTGAGCATGTGTGTAAACTGCTGTAGACCTTAGTGACTAGACATTCTGTTTCATTGGCGTTTTTTTCCTCTGGATTTTTTGTTTTTACATTTTGTATCTTGAAAAAGTTTGAAGCTTTTTGGTGTTAACTGTGTAAGAATGCTTAGAAAAATAATTTGACTAAACAGACTGGACAACAATTACAAAAGTTTTAAAAAAATCTATCTTCTTTCTCATTTGATAACGTTTATGATGGCCTCCATAATATTATAGTGCTAAATACTTATTTATAATTTTTTTATTTAAAAAATTTTAAAAGTAATCTCTGTGCCCAACATGGGGTTCGAAGTCACAACCCTGAGATCAAGAGTCTCCTCCTGCTTTACTTAGCCAGCTAGGTGCCCCTACAATGCTAAGATATTTAGGTAAACTTGTCATTTTATAACGCCTAATGTCTACCCTAGAATTACAGCTTTATAATACACAGCAAATGTTGGCAAGAACAGGTAGCTCCGAGAAATAATTAAGAGTAATTGAAACGTAAATGACCTGTGTGGTAAATATGCATGTTCTAGGTGTGGCTTCCAACAAACATGAGCATTAAGGTAAAGCTCATCCTCATACATGATTGCCTGCACGTAGAACATAGAACACAGAGGAGCTTCCCATCCTGCCAGCGCTCACTTGAAATACAGACATCCTACTTACTCATTCAACCTGGGGGCCTCACCTCCTCTCCACAGAAAGCTCTGGAACCCCTCACCCTATGGGTGGTTTTTTTGTTCATAGCTTGTCACCTCCTACATAACACTTAATCCTAAATTATGTTGGCAGTTAAATTCTACCAGGGCAAGGATCTTTATTTATTGACATACATTAGTAAGTTTTGTTACATTGTCAGTAAACTTTTTTTTTCAAAAGGCTAACTTTTTAAATTAACAGTGTTTAGGAGAGAGGTTAATAAAAATTTTCTTTCCCTTTGTTTTCTCCTCACAGTTCTATTGTCTATAGCCAGATAACTCTTAATAGTACAGACAACAGTAACAATGACAATTCTACCACCTAACATGGCTGAGAGAAAAAACCTGGGGATTAAATTCCATTGCTTCCTAATCTCCGGAAGGAAAATCTGTCTTCTCAGTTTCTGTTTTCTTGAGTAACTGATGCATCACTAATGGAGAGAGTTCACTTATAGTATGTAGTTCCTTTGTTATTGGTGGAATCTCTGGTTGCTTTGATATTAGAGAACTGGGAAAAGAAAAAATTGACATTGTTTTATTTATTTGTTTAAAATTTATTTATTTATTTTTAAATTTATGACATTTATTTTTGAGAGACAGAAACAGAGCACAAGCAGGGGAGGGGCAGAGAGAGAGGGAGACACAGAATCTGAAGCAGGCTCCAGGCTTCAAGCTGTCTGCACAGAGCTCGAAGCCGGCCTTGAACCCACCAACCGTGAGATCATGACCTGAGCAGAAGTCGGATTCTTAACTGACTGAGCTACCCAGGCACCCCTGACATTTTGTTTTAAATGCACTTCTGTCTATAGATAGTTTATGAAGTTGATTTAAAAAATAATTGCAACTATACAGTTTACTTGCTTGTTTTCTATGTTTATTTTTTAAGTTATATTATGACTTAGAGTTGTTAAAAAATGTGAAAATATCTTTGGCAGTGACATTTTAGTTCATCTTATACAAGTGATTTTTGGTGTCCAGTTATCGTTCAACCATGTCAAAGCTAAAATACAAGCTGATTTTTCTCTTACTTTAAAATTTGCATAACTCACTTCTCACCTACTACTTACATTTTTTTTAATGTTTATTTTTGAGAGAGAGAGACACACACAGAGCATGAGTGGGGGAGGGGCAGAGACAGGGGGAGACACAGAATCCAAAGCAGGCAAGAAGTATTAGATCATAACCTGAGCTGAAGTTGGACTGAGCCACCCAGGTGCCCCAGCTTTTCACTTTTTGCCTGATGAACATTAGCTAGTTTTGGCAAAACTTATGGCTAACATGTTTTCCTGCTTTCATTTGGTGTGGTAAAGAGGATTCATTTCCAGGACCAGTCTGTTACTCTGTGCTTTCATTGTTCTTTCTTTCTTGTTTATTTTTAATACTTCCAGTTGATATTTTTTAATCTCATGGTTAAGTCATAAACAGGTTTGTTTTTTGTATTTTTGCTTAGAACTTAAGTTTTTTTTTTTTTTTTTTTTTTAAGTCATTTAATACTGTGCTCTTCTTAACCCTGTTGTGGCCTTTTAAACTATATTAAGCAGTTAGAATTAGCTGCTAATATATTAGCATGCTGTGTGAAAACATCTTTAGGAACTTAGTACGATTGGTGTTCTTGTTTTTGTTATTTAAAACAAAATTTTTTAATGTTTATTTTTGGGAGAGAGAGTACAAGCAGGAGAAGTACAGGGAATGAAGGAGACACAGAATCTGAAGCAGGCTCCAGGCTCTGAGCTGTCTGGAGCAGCTTGGACTCAGGAACCACAAAGATCATGACCAGAGTGGAAGTCGGATGCTTAGCCGACTGAGCCACCCAGGCACCCCTATTTTTATAGTTTCTTTTGAGTGAGAGAAAGCATGTGCACATGTGAGCAGGAGAGAGGCAGAGAGGGAGAGTGAGAATCCCAAGCAGGCTCTCTGCTGTCAATGACAGTGCAGAGCCCGATGTGGGGCTGGATCTCACAATCTGTGAGATCATGATCTGAGCCAAAATCAGAGTGGACGCTTACTGACTGAGCCACCCAGGTGCCGCATGGTGCTTTTGTTTTTAAATCGTAGTATTTTATTTATTTTTCAATTTTTAAACAGTAAACTGAACTCTGTTCATAATTGTTGTTGGGCTATCTAATATACTTTCTTTGCAGAGTATAGCATTATACAATAGCCTCAGTTTACAGAGGAGGACATGCTTGTGGTTATATGGATATGATATGAAAGGGCTGAACTTTTAAACAGAAAGAGTAGTTCTTTCCATTTTACTTCTGTCTTCTAAGTGTCTGAAGATCACAAAGACATACTGAAGTTCAGTCCTTTTTAAATTAAACTTCATTGTTCATTTGGTGTCACATAAGATAGTATTTGAATGCCTTAGAAAATTTCTTTGCCACTAAATGGTAGTAGTTTTGGTGGAGAAAGCTTGAATAATTTTTTCAAGTTTATTTATTTATTTATTTTGAGAGAGGGAGAGAGAGAGAGAGAGAGTGCGAGCGAGAGTGCGAGCACAAAGTGGGGAAGGGACAGAGAGAGGGAAAGAGAAAGAATGCCAAGCAGGCTCTGCGCTGTCATTTCAGAGCCTGTTGCAAGGCTCGAATCACGAACCATGAGATCATGACCTGAGCTGAAGTCAGGCATTGGATGCTTAACTGAGCCAGCCAGGTGCCCCATGATTTTTATTTTTATTTTTTTGGTAACTTTCTGTTAGTTTGATTTTTAAAAATATATCTTAAAAAATGTTTATATATTTTTGAGAGGGAGGGAGAGAATCCCAAGCACACTCTACACTGTCAGCCCAGAGCCCAACGTGGGGTTCAGACTCATAACCGTGTCCAAGAGTTGGACAGTTAACTCACCGGCCATCCAGATGCCTCAGGATAGCCCTGGTTTCCTAAAGGACCATATTTCTGACTTTCTTTTTTTGGTAGAAACATGGTAGTTAAATAAGCTTGTTTTAATTTACTGAAGGCAAAGCATGTTAGTACTATCTTGATTATACCAATTTAAAAAAATACAAACTCACTGTAAGCAGTTTGAGTTTTTTCATGTGAAAATCTGTAAGGAAATAACTCTTAGTAAAGACACAAGAATGACTTACATCCTTTAGCAGTAGATGGAAATAAAACATTTTAAAATTCTGAACCTAATAGCTATTTTAACACACGCATTTTTTCTCTTTGTGCTTACAAGACTTCAGAATGACAGTTTTCATTTAAGTAATTATCTGCTGGCATGTTCTTAATTTTAAGCCTATCCCTTTCTTTAAAAAGTGAAAGTTGAAGATTTAGTTTTCACATGTGATGGTGAGACTCTGCCTCACTGAGAGGGTCAAGTGTGTTCATTTTGTCACTCTGTGTTGTCACATTTGTAAGGTGTGTTGTCACTGTGTGGTCACACAGGACAACTACCATGTTTGGGCACACTCCAAATCTGTTCTACTTCGAAAGTCTTATCAAAGACTATTCTGAGTAGTAATGCTGTTAAATGAACTTATGAAAGACCTAGTGTAACTGGACTCCTGAGTCATGGTAGCCCATAGCCCAGCAGAATACCAGTGGGCAGTTTGTGTCTTGCATGAAGTGCATGCATGGCTAGGGGACAAGTGGGTGCTGACATCCAGGCCACACTGTCAGCCAAGCCATTTCTCTTATATGGTACTGTGTCCTTTCAGAGGGAAGGGTTCCTTTTCCATATATGTATTATTTAAAAATGATTGCACATGAGTCCTATGCCAGGCACTTTTGAGCACTGTATAAATACCAAGTTATTGAACTCGTAACAACAATTTATTTTCCATATGAGGAAATAGGCACCAGGAGTTTAACTTGCTTTAGATGGGCTAGCATAACTACATTTCATAGCCTCAAGTCAAGTCTAATCTCTGTGGCTCCACAGTACAGGCTTACCTCCCTGTGCCACAATATGGCCTTTTTTGTCCTGCTAGAGTTTCATTTGCACAAAGGTACCACAGAGGCTACTGATGGCCCTGATAGCACATTTGAGTGCCAGGATGAAAGGAATTGGACAGGGGCACATATGACACCCCCATCCCCACCCCGCCATCATGTGCCACTGTAGTAACTTTCTTGCTAAGTGACAGTCAGGTTTTGACTTGTGTGGCTTTTGTTTGACTTCAGTTGACTTGTGTGGCAGTTTTCCATTATATTGAGCAGAAAAACATACCCTTCTGTAATTTCTGCCTACTAACAGTTTTGTCACACATAGCTGTGTCTCAGGCTTTGTGTCTTTTTATCTAAATGTAGGTATCAGCATTGTTCCTTTTGTGCTTTTTTAATGGTAACTCCCCTGTTTTGTTCTTTTTCTGGGTTTCTTTCTAAGATGTTTTCACTATTGTCTTCCCTTTTCTAATAAGTTTTTGGAGAGAAGGGTTAAGTTTATCTTTTGTTCCTTACTGTTAATCTTGAAGTCAAATTAATAGAACTTTTACTTGATAGAGTGTGGTTCCCACTCTAATTCTGAGAACTACTCACTTTGCTGTACTGATATTTGAAAGAAGTGATCCCTCCATGCTCCCCCAAAATGCATTATTTATTAGACGCTGACTAGTAAAACTCCCATTGTGCCCTTTCCTGCCACAGAGTCCAGTGGTTTTTAACCACTTAGTCCCCACTTAGAATCACCTGGGAGACCTTTTCATGCAGCTGATGGTGCATATTGTTACTCTAGACCAATTAAATCTGAATGAGGGACCCACTGTGTCTCACAATTACGTTAGAATCTGGAAGGGCATTTCTGTAGGACACAGTTAATCAAAGACCCAATATCCCTGGCAGAACCCTTTCATTTCTGCTGGGAATGTATTGTTCAGCAGAATGATTTTTGTGTTGTCCTAATTAGCTGTTCAGATTCTTGGTATCATGAATCAAATATTCAACCCTTGGGAAGAGTGAGGAACCTAATAAAATGTAGGAATTCTAATCAGTTTTTTTCTTCTAACTTTTTAAGAGCCTGGGTACTTATGTAGCTACCTGTGTGTGTGATCATAGGCAAATTTGGACTAGGCAAAGTTTGGTTTTCCTTTTCATCCTGTTATTTATTAGACCCTGATACTATTCCTATTTCATCTTCTTTCTCCTTAAAAAATATGAAGTTGTGCTGTTATCAGCTTTGTGTTAAAAAGAAAACAAGTCAGATCTGTCATATTTCTTTTTTTTCTTTTAAGTTTATTTATTGAGAGAGAGGGAGAGCATGCACAGGCATGCACACAAGTGGAGGAGGACCATGGGTTGAGAGAGAGAGAATCCCAAACAGGTTCCATGATCATGACCTGAACTAAAATCAAGAGTTGGACACTTAACTGACCGAGTCACCCAGGCGTCCCCAGATTTGTCATATTTCTAAGGTATCATGAATTATAAAGTGCACCATTTATTTAGTAACATATTTTTGGAAAAGGAAATTATACTTACTTTGTTGATATATTCACTTTTATTTTTAAAGTAGCTGATAATGTCTGTCTGTCCATATATTTTGATACCATCTTTTGAGTATCATAACTCAAGTTTGAGTCTAAGCCTCTTCTCATTCATGTTCAGCTTCTCTTAGCATTTTAAAGTTCGTGAACTGGAAACTTTTGATGGGTAGATTGTAGTGCCTAAAAAATAAATTTAACTTTCATTAACATTCAAAACTGCCTAACCAAACTTTAATCTTAAAAACAGTGTGGTTTACTATAAAGAGAGTTTCTAGTTTTTATTGTCTTTAATAGCATTGCTTACTCTCTGACAGGCAGATCTCAGGGTATGTGATAGCTCTTTGTCTTATTCTTACCCAATAATTTTTTTCATGTAAATTTAGTATAAAATGCTACCAATGAATTACCTGAAGTAATAGTAGCATGATTAGATACCAGTTATTATTATTGTTATTAATGTGGGTTTGTGGTACTGAGTGTATCTAATTTTTAGGAAATAGGGATCATAACACACAGCTTTTAAATTCATTTTTTCCTGGGGCGCCTGGGTGGCTTAGTCGGTTAAGCGTCCGACTTTCACTTAGGTCATGATCTTACGGTTCGTGGGTTCGAGCCCCGCGTCGGGCTCTGTGCTGACTGCCAGCTCAGAGCCTGGAGCCTGTTTCAGAGTCTGTGACTCCCTCTCTCTCTGACCCTCCCCTGCTCACGCTGTCTCTCTCTCTCTCTCTCTCTCTCCCCCCTAGAAATAAATAAAAACATTAAAAAAATTTAAAAAAAATTCATTTTTTCCTGAGTCACCTAATCAACGAAGAGAAGTGGAAAATTAGAGCCAGTGATGGCAGAACTGTTTGATATGGACATTCTGTCTTTCAGTCTCCTTTCCGGGTTGGCTTCCTTAGATAGTCCTCTTGTTTCATCTCCTCCCCTCTCCCCTGCTTAATTGTCTGGGTGCCTTGAATATTACCTGTGTATGTGACAGGGTGGGAAATGAGAATGGGAAGAGGAGCGGTGCAGACCTCTAGATGCTTACAGGCCTTGATGAATGCTTAGTATGTTACTAGAAATTGCCATGTGGAGGAAGACAACTAATTAAGTCTTTTGTGAAATGGATCAGTGGAATTGAGAAGATTCAGTTGAAACACCTTGTTTTACAAGTATATTTCTTTTTCTGTTTCCAGTTGCAGATAATCACCATTCATTTGTTGTGTTTTCAGTCATGTACTAAACAGTTTAATTTGTACTTTATCTGTGGCTCTTGTTAAGTCCTTTAATAAAACTTAATAAAAATCTTTCTGGGGCACCTGGGTGGCTTGGTGGGTTCAGTGTCCAACTTCGGCTCAGGTCATGATCTTGTAGTTTGTTAGTTTGAGGCCCACATCAGGCTCTGCATCGTCAGTGTAATTTGGGATTCCCTCTCCCCAGCCCCTGCCTCCACTTTATCTGCCCTCACCCCCTGCGCTCCCCCCCCGCACTCTTTCCTTAACTCTCCCTAAATAAACTTAAAATCTTTCTAAGCAGATTGTTTGTTATCTTTTCCTTTTACTTCTTGGGCTAATTTTCCCAAATTCTGCAAAATTATAAATTCATTTGTTAATTTCTGCTTGTTAAGGATACCAGGTACAATTTCTTGAGTTTGTTTCTGGCTATGAGGTTACAGGTTAGATTATGTTGCTACTTTAAATTATAAGCAAATTTTTGTTTTGCTTGTACCTTTCCCTAGGGAGGGAACCCATAATCCATTAGCTTTTTAAGAAATCTGTAAATCAGGTAAATTTACTTCTAGAGACTGCAGGGCATTAATTTTGAAGATCAGTCAAAATATACTGTTGTGCTATTTTAAAGGATTTTTGCATCTTAAAAAAAATTCTAATTATATATAGGTGGTAGATTTTAGGAGAGATCTACTGAGTAGCAGTGTCCATTTCTTTTCTTTCCTTCCTTTCCTTCCTTCCTTGTTTATTTCTTTTGAGAGAGAGACCTTTCTTCCTTCCTCCCTCCCTCCATCCCTCCCTTCCTTCCTTCCTTTTCTTTTCAGAGACAGACCGTGAGTGGGGAAGAGGCAGAGGAGAGAGAAAAACAATGCTAAATGTTCTCCATGCTGAACGCAGAGCCTGACCTGGGGCTGTATTCCATGACCCTGACTGAGATCATGACCTGAGCCAAAGTCAAGAGTCGGACGGTCACCAAAGTGAGCCATCCAGGCGCCCTAGCAGTGTCTATATTTGTGTTGAAAGCCTTTTCTAAAATTAATACTCCATTTATTTCAGGTAAAATGTTCTGAAATATAGATTATAAAAGCAAAGCTTTTTATTTGGATACAAAACCAAACCCTGCAAATATTTATTTCATTACAAGAAGTAAAGCAAATGGGATTAGTTTATGTAGTATACAAAAATAGTTGGTAGTTTTACACTAATTTTATAATGTGATTGATCACATGCTCTTGAGTCTTCCTTAAGTGGCAAAATAATCAGCTTTTATTTGCCACTTCCTGGAAATGGTACTGAAATTAATGGTTATAGCTGGGATCTCCTAGATATTTTTAGAATAAAAATCTACGGTTAAGTTCTTGACAGTATTATTTATTTGTGCTATAGTATAGTTTCTACTGTTTTACTTTCAAATACGGATGTACCTATTCCCACATTATATATGGATAATATGATGCTTGATAGTAAGTCACTACACAGCTGTAATAAAGGAGGCTCATTTTCATCTCCTTGAGTAGTAGTATGAGTAATCAAGAGAGGAAGCTGATTTGGGCTTGAACCTTGAAAGAGATGGGCTCACTTAGTGGCCAAAACCACCTAATAGAAGGAAATTCCTGGTAGAGGAGGAGTAATGTCATGGCAGCCAAGGTATGGGGAAATAGAGACCTGTGATGTGCTGGTGAGAGTAAGGATGTTGGACAAGTGTGATTATATGTTTATTTATTTATTTTTGAGAGTGAGTGAGCAGGGGAAAGGCAGAGATAGAGAGGGAGGGAGGGAGGAAGAGAGGATCTCAAGCATGCTCCACACTCTTGAGTATAGATCCCAACACAGGACTCAAACTCACAAACTGTGAGATTGTGACCACAGCAGAAACCAGGAGTCGGGACACAACTGACTGAGCCACTCAAGCATCCTGGGCAAGTGTGACTACAAAGGCAGGTGTAAAGGGTGCACTTTTTGGGTTTTTTTGGACAGCTTGAATTACTTTGGTACAAATCAGTTTAATATACATTCTGTCAAATTATCTTAAATATACATTAGATTTTTGTAATCCTGGAATGATCTAATTTAGTATTTTCCAAAGGAAGATCAATTTGTATGAGTTTGTGTGTGGTATGTGTGTACACCCCCTGGTAGGGAAAACAAGTATCCATTGGGGTAGTCTATTTATGTTTGTTATAAATTTAAAAAATTAAATGTTACTAATAATTAACATAGGGGTTAAATTTGCACCCTTATTCAGCCCTGATGTCAGAAAGTACTTGCTAAAGTGGTGCATAAAGGGGGCTCCACAAGGCAGCTGTGGCACTCCCAGTCATCGGCTTTGTTTCTGGGAGTTGCCACGAGGCTGAGCTTACTATTGTAAGTTTACTTGTGTTTGATGATGTAGATTTAGGGAGTAATTTCCACTGAGCCCTGCAAAACAAACAAATAATTCAAAGATTCTTGTAAAAACCTTAATATAAGAAATGTGAATAAGAATAGGGAAGAAGAAAATGGTAGTGCTGATAGTTAAACTACTAGAATTAACTTTTTTTTTTTCTTTACCTACCATGCTCTAATTATTTTAGAAGATGGTTAAGCCTATAAGAGATTATCAAGAAAGATATTGGACATGTAGGCGTACATCTTTGTTCCTTGTGTTTTTAAACAGAATATAACACATATAATTTAGGGTTGCCTGGATGACTCAGTTGTTTAAACATCCTACTCTTGATCTCAGCTCAGGTCATGATCTCACTGTTGTGAGTTCAAGCCCCACATTGGGCTATGTGTTGAACAGCACAGAGATTGCTTGGGATTCTCTGTCTCCCTTGGTCTCTACCCCTCCACTGTTCACTTGCCATGTGTACACGCACATACACACTACCTCCCTCCCTCTCTCTCTCCCTATTCCTCTCTCTCTCAAAATAAATAAACATAAAGTATGTAATTCAATAATACATGTTAATTATTTATAAATAACTGGAATGGATGTATGCCCAAAGTATTCTCTGATAAGGGTGTTCTGTCAGTTTTTAGATAACAAGAAGTCCCATATAGCTTGTAGCTCAAAAATTGATGAACACTTTATGATAAAACGATTGATGTTCATAGCAAATGACCCTCAGGTAAACAGTCTAGCAGTAATCTAGTTTTTTTTTTTGGATTCAGTTATGATGTCTGTAGAAGATTTCTCCAGTAGGTGCTAGAAAGGATCTACCAGCTGGTTCACAAGTGTCTCCTACCAAAAGACCTTAGTGCCCACTCCGATGTCTTGAAGCACCAGAGGCTGATGTGATATTGTATGTTGATGTAACTGTCTATAATTTCAGTAAGTGGGTGCCGTGTTTAATAAATCTTATCTTAATTCCTAGATATTATAACTTCACTACCTGAAAGTTAATTTAGTAGCCCTAAAGTTGTTTAGATTGGCCGTGGAGTTGGCAGCACAAATGAGAGTTCTAGTCAATTAAAGATAAGATCAGAGAGGAGCAAACTTAAAGGGATTACATTCTTTCTGCAGGTATTCAGTGTATTTGCTTAGTTATTTTTTTTAGTGTTTACTGACTTAATTCACTGGTTTGGTGTAGGAGGAAAAGCTTCTGCATTTCTTTCTGTGGCATCGACTTGCCTTCTTACATAAAATTGTATTCCAGCATGTGGTGGAATCTGCGCTGGTCGGCGTTAGACTTGAGAGCCACCACTTTGACAGGGCGTCTGAAAAACAACTTGTATATTTACACAGAAGGGTCACAGAAAATAATGTGCTATGACTTAGCAATTGAGATGGCTGGGTAAACTGTAAAATGTAAACTCTGAAGAGATTAAACTTTAATTTAAAGTTTTGATTGAAATTGTTTCGAAACCAATCATGCATTTGTTTTTATTATTAAATAATATATAGAAGACAAGTTGATACCAGTCTTTATGGCTCATGATCACAAATTATGAATATACTACACTGGACCCTATTGCAGTAATATTTGCACAAGTTAAGTTGAATGGGGGTGAGTGTACACTTTGTGCAAATTCATCTCTTTCAGTCTTCCTTTTGTTCATTGTGTCAACCTTTTAGGACTGTTGTAAAGATTCAGTGCCTGCCACTTACTACCCAAAAGTTGCTGCTGTTGCTTATATAAGATAATAGTTGTTTAGGGGGAGAAGGATAGTCACTGGTGGCAGAGACCTTACAGATGTAAATAAGAATAATTTGACAACATGAAAATTTGGTGTGGGAAATCTCTTAAACTGAATTTGTTTTAGGGCACACTGAATATTTTACTTTCCTTTTTCTTAGCAGCAGCAACTTGTGATTGGCTGTACCGGATATTCAATTGCACATCCCTACATCAATGCACTGCCAATGGTAAGAATTCCTCCCCCTCCGAATGTTAGAGCGTTTTAATGGGTCTTTTTATTATTTTCCTACTTGTGTCTCTTAAGAATATTTACAGTTTCTTACAGGTTGACAAAATATATCTGTGTTCCCAGAGTAAAGAAATGTTTTAAAAAGTATATGTAAGGTATATATTTTTTAGTTAAAAAATACCTTACTTTGGAGATTTCCATTATCTGTAGATTTTATAACCACTTTGCTGTGGTTATCAAGATGAAAACTATTATTATATAGTGATGATCTTGTATTTTAACAATAGAATAGAATTGTTAAACAGTCTTTTTGCATATTGCATTTATTTTAGTATTTGTAGTTAATGGACAGTTAAATGACTAATATTCTGTCCGTTTTCAGTGAGTGAATGATTTTCAAGAGAACCATCCTTATTATTTCAAAAGATCATTTAGAAACCTTTCTCTGTGTGTGGAATAAATATCTGTGAACTGTATTATACAGAAAAGGCATCTGTAGGTGTTGAGATAGCTCTTAGGTGAGATAGGTGTTGAGATATCATTCTTAATATGTCTTGGATGACTTTTGGCAAGAACTCTCTTGTAATTAAGTGATAGAATTTGACTAAATTTCTAAAGTTTATTCTAACTATAGGCTAAGTGATCTCATTACTGTTAACTAAAATCAGAATGATTCTCCCTTAAAAAAAGTAATCCTTTACCTAAGTGGTATTGGTACGTATTTTAGAATTCAATAAATAGGAGAGTTCTATTACTTAATAATAAATTTCAGAATATTTTCTGTAGTACGTTATTAAAAAATTTGATTGTTTTTACTTAATCACATTTTTTATTTTAAACATTAAATCAAATAGCTATAGAAACTGAAAAAGCCTTATAGAACTTGATGGGAACTGTAGATATATCAGTCTGAAATAAAAGCTATTAAAATTAACTAGAACCAGAATAATGGGTGAGATGAGTTATCTGTGAACAAATTCCTAGGAAGTGATTCATTTTAAAGATGGACTGGTCAGTGTGTTGATAAGAGGAGAATTTCTTCTCCCTTTTCCCCCTCTTATTTTCTTCAACATTCCCCATTAACTGCTGAGAGAGAATTTTTTGTGTGACCTGCCTTAGCACGATGACATGAGTTCTTCATTAGTTTAGGAGACACTTGCTCGGTTCTTTAGAGTCCTCAGGTGTCTCATTAACCATGGTTAAAATCTGCTGTTTTCCTCTGAAGCATTACAGTTTCTCATGTAAGAGACAGCTCTCTGGTAAATCAGCTCCATCAATTGGATTACCCGTCCTTGGCTTTATGTTTGAACTTCACATTTGGAGTGAGTCTTAACTATTTGTGGCATGTCCCCCTTGAGAATCCATTGTGCAGGCCTGTATGTGAGGTACAGGTGCTGTGTAACTGGCTATCTCTTCTAAGTGCCTATCTTCAAGTGAATTTTTCAGTGTGTTCCTCATGACTGCATGTTGTTTTGTTTTTGGAACAGCTCTTAGACTGTCTTTCAAATCAGATTATTTCCAGCACATTTACCAATTTTATTGAGAGTTCCTTAAATCATTTGTAAGTCATGATCATAGAAATTTATGTTAGTTCTAAAAATGTGTTAGTAAAAGGCCAGGATTATAACAAACTTCCTTATAGTCTAGCTGAGGACATGACAGCCATTTGTACATATTTGCATGATGTGCTAATAAGTTAATAGGTATTGGTTCAGTGGTGGTTTTCTCATGAACTTGAGAAATGCCCGTGTTTTGAGTTAAACCTATGCTATGTAGTATCTTACATTTTTTTACTGAAAATGCTATAAAGGAATGCTTTGTGGGAATGTATACCTTACCTCTACCACCCCACCCTCACCCTCAAGTTTGTTTTTGATATAAATAAAGATGAGGTATTTGTAATATTCTTTAATGCTTATTCTTCACTTGGCTAGGTATAGTTTATTTTATCTCTGATTGTACCTTACGTCATCATGGTTTACAGCTACTTTCCTAAGTAAATGTGGATCTTGTTGTATTTATTAATAGAATCCTTTGGCCATCAAATATATATTATTTTAACTTTTTATTGTGCACATTTTCAGACATACTCTGAAAGATAGGATCACATAATGAACTTTCACTCAACTGCACTAGTCAGAAATTTTTTTTCATCTTTAAGCACCTCGTTTCCATGTCTCTCTCACCCCCTCCCCCATACCCCCAGTTATTTTGCAGTCAGCACATGTATCACATGATTTCGTTCTTAGATATTTTATTTAGTATGTAGCTATTTGAGATAGGGATTGTTTAAAAATATATATATATTTTATACCTGTGAGTGAATACACACACACACCCCACAATACAATTTATCACACTTTAAAAATTGGTAATTTCATTTTTTATTTGAAAAGGGATTTAAATATACTTTTGAAAAATTGTAGTAAAAAGCATAAAATTTGTCATCTTAAGCATTAAGTGTGTAGTTAGTACACTTAAGTGTAGTGTTAATGATATTCACATTGTTGTACAACAGATCTCTAGAACTTTTTCATCTTGCAAAACTCAAATGGATTGAAACTGATAACCATTGAACAGAAAACTTTCCATTTCTCCCTCTTATCTGCAGCTGGCAACAACTATTTTCCTTTTTGGTTTTATGAGTTTGACTACTTTAGATACTTTATACTTAGTGTAAGTGGAATCATATGGTATTTGTCTTTTGTGACTGGCTTACTTAGCATAATGTCCTCAAGGCTTATCAGTCTTGTGGCATGTAGCATGTGACAGGATTTCTTTCATTTTAAAGGTTGAATATTCCACTGTATGCTTATACCATATTTTATTTATTCATTAGTCAACACTTAGGTTGCTTCCATCTTTGGCTCTTGTGAATAATGCTGAAATGAATGGGTATGCAAATATCTCTTCAAGATCCTGCTTTCATTTCTGGGTATATACCCAGAAATGAGATTGCTGGATCTTATGGGAATCTCCATAGTGTTTTCCAGAGTGGCTGCACCATTTTCTATTCCGACCAAAAGTGCACATGTGTTCTGGTTTCTTTCTGTACATTCTCTACATTCTTTCTAACACCTGTGATATTTTCTGTGGTGTTTTTTTTTTTTTTTTTTTTGGATAGTGGACATTTTAATGCATGAAGCGATGACAGTAATTTCTTAGTATCATTAAATAGCCATTTAATTTAAATGTTCCTCATCTGCTCATAAATAATGTTTCTACAGAGTCATTACAAAATCTATATATTAGTTTTGGTTGGTATATACATCTTAACTCTCCTGCCTCTTTATTTATTATAGTTTTTCCCTTTTAACTTACTTGCCATATAAAGTTTCCTCAATCTGTGTTTATTATTATCATTATTATTATTAATTTTTAATGTTTATTTACTTTTGAGAGAGAGACAGAGTGCAAGTTGGGGAGGGGCAGAGAGAGAAGACAGAGACTCCAAAGCAGGCTCCAGGCTCTGAGCTAGCTGTCAGCACAGAGCCCGATGCAGGGCTCAAACCCACAGATTGCAAGATCATGACCTGAGCTGAAGTCAGAAGCCCAACTGAATGAGCCACCCAGGTGCCCCTGTTTTTTAAATTGCATCCCTATAGTAAAATGCCTCTCTTTTCCTTGTGCTATTTTATAAATCAGTAGTTATATCCAAGAGCTTTATCTAATTCAGGTTTTTCTTGCTTTATTTTGGGCTGTTAGGGTGAGGATGTGCTAAGGATTCCAAGAAGAGTTGTGTGTTTTAGTTGTCTCTGTGAGATTAGGTGACTGTTGGTCACTGCATAGATCTCTTATTTCTATGCAACATGCAAAATGTTGATATCCTATTTGTATCAAGCCTTTATTTATGATCTGTAATATCTCTGTAAAGTGAAACTTCCCTCATCAGATGCTTGGTCACTCTGCGGCACAGTTTGCACAGGAAAGGCTGATTACTTGATTCTTTCCTTTATTTACCAATTTTCAAAATATTTGAGTTGTTTCCTAGAGTCTTGGAAAAGTAGACCAATGAAGATTCTTTTTTTTTAAGTATCATTGAGCTTTTATCTTTAAATATTTTGTGTTTATTGCCTTGTCATTTTTACTCTTATGATGATGATGCTCAAAGGAGGCTATCTCAGTTGGCTTTTACATAAATTTCTTTTTCTTTCATATATGTATCATATTAGGTTAAATATAAATGTAATATAACATGTTATTAAATTATAAAATATATAAGTGAAATATGTAAATATATAAAATACATATAGACCTATTACGTAGGATGTTTTTGGTCTTATATATGTTACATCTTTATACCAGTATCACCAATATGATTACTAAAAATGGCTTTTTGGGCCTGTGTCCTGCTGTGGTTTACAGTCTTAAGTATTCTCTTTTATAGTACTTGAAGTAAATCCATTTGTGTGATTTTTCTGCCATCTTGTTATATAGTCAGGTCCGTTTGTTTCAATTTATTTTTAGCATTCAGGATTTAAATGTTTTGATTTAGTTTTGGTTTATAATTATAAATAAATCATTTATGTACTTCTAAATAAGGTACATTTTTATTTCTCCCTTTATAAGTAACCAGTTTTAACTATATTACTATTTAAATATATATAAACAAACCCACGTGTATATGTAAACTGGAGACCATCTTAAAGCGCTGTATAGAGTTAGCCTGCCTGCTTTTTAATAACTTTGTAGTAGTCCTTGGTATCTCATTTGTATCTTTTCATGTATTTTAGATCTATTTGTGTGTTTTTTTCTTTGAACTGTTCAAAAGATAGATTCTTATTTCCAAGGAAATCTGTTGACTTTAAAAAAAAAAAAATTAATGTTTTTCTTTTTTTTAATTCTGAGATAGAGACAGACAGCGTGAACAGGGGATGGTCAGAGAGAGGGAGACACAGAATTTGAAACAGGCTCCAGGCTCGGAGCTAGCTGTCAGCACAGAGCCTGAAGCGGGGTTCAAACCCATGAACCGTGAAATCATGACCTGAGCCGAGGTCTGACGCTTAAATGACTGAGCCACCCAGGCGCCCCTCTGTCAACTTTTTTGACCAGTCCCTCAGACCTCTTGTTTTCTCTTGCTCTGATTACATAGCTGTCTCACAACTTGTAAAAATTAATTTGGTTTAACAATAATATTTTTTGCTAAGAGAAGAACTAAGCTGACCAGTTGTGTCTTATCTTTGAATTCTATGGAATTGGACCCTTGAAATGAACATTTTATTTGAAAAGTGAACCCAGAAAATTCCTCTTGGTGTGGCGGAGTAGTGGGGAAGTAAGAAAAGATAAAGAGGCCAGTAGGGATGCCTTAACGAGTAGGTTACTGTTGTGGGCAGTTGGGGCTCAAATCATGTTAGGGACTTGTGGGAGATAGAGTAGAACATGCCTCTGAATTATTTCACTCAAGGGTCAATGAGGCGGAAGTAATTGGTCTACCAGCTCCCATTCCATATTAGTTGAGTTATGCTTTCAGGGTGGGCAGGTCATCACCTCCTCAGCAGCTTCTCTCTGACCTAACCTCTGGCCGGAGATGACTGGTAGGTGTTGGTGGAAAAAGCTGTCTAGTTCCTATGGAAAGTTCAGCGGTGAGGGGATGTGGGCTGAGCGCTGCCAACTGTGTTGCGTCAGTGAGTATTCCAGTCTGCAGTTACATTCTCAGTGTCCATTAGTGAATCATTCTTCTCATTCATAAATTGCTCTAGTGTATTTTGTTAACATCTATTCTTTCAAAACTAGATTATCCTCAGAGAACTGACGAAAGTAAGTTATGGCTTGCTAGACTGAGGATGAGGCCCCAAAGAGTTGTGACCCTTCCTAGAGGTGGGATCATTCAGGTGGTGTGTTTTGAGAAACCAGTGATCTGATCCCTTTTACTACCTACTTTCTTTTTTTTAAATTTATTTATTTATTTTGAGAGAGAGAAATTCCAAGCAGGCTCCATACTATCAGTGCAAAGCCCCATCGTAGGGCTGCAACTCACCAACTGTGAGATCATGACCTGAGCCAAAACCAAGAGTAGGACAGTTAACCACTTGAGCCAGCCAGGTGCCCCTACTACCTACTTTTTAATTATATCATCTGTGAATTGACTTATTCTATTCATTGTCATTTATCATCTTTCACTGTCATGTGATTTTGAAGTGGTGTTATTAAATGTGAAGAATGAATGGCATTACTCTATAGATGGCATTGTATAAAGTATTCATTTTCTTTTTGGTTGAGAATTTATGCCTCTGGAGAATTAATTTTCACATCAATAGTAAAATGGTTACATTGAAAAACTTTTACTCTTGAGGGTTTTTTTTCCCCCTTTAATGGATGAAGGTGAAAACATCTACAGGCTCAGTTTCTTTCAAAAGGGATTATGTCATTGTATATGTTTGAACAGTTGTCTCTGAAAATGTATGGTTTATCTTTTATTAAAAACAAAAGATAAACTCAAAAAAGCAGACCACATACACGTTGGATTTGTATTTACTTAATCCCCTGTATCTTACCATTGGATGATTGTTCTTTGATGTGAGGCTTCTGTAACTAAAATGGAACCTGAAAGATTGTGTTATCTATCATTTGAAAGCCAAAGAATGCTTGAATTCTTAAATAGATTTAGGCCTTACATTAAATGGTAGAACTTGTTAATGGTGGGTTGCTATTGTTATTTAAAAATTTATTTTCATGTTTTACATAATTTTGGCATCTGTTCCCTAGGTTTTAATATGGGCCCCATGTAGCCAGAAACAAAATATAGCTCTCTTCTTATCTCGAGGAACCCAAATAGAGTGAGAGCAAGAATGTAAAACTTATTAGAGGTAGAGAATGGCTGTTTAATGGAAAAATGTTAAAACAAAAAGTGTCCTTGGAGCCCCTGGGTAGCTCAGTTGGTTGAACTTCAACTCTTGATTTAGGCTCAGGTCATGATCCCAGGGTCATGGGATCAAGCCCCATATCCCTGTCTCTCTGGTGCTTGGATTTCTGTCTGTCTGTCTGTCTGTCTCCCTCTCACTCAAAAAAGGGGGGGGGGGGGCTCCTATCTCCACTTCTTTTCTGGCCTTATTTTTTAAGTATTTCAAACTTTTTACACTCTCCGTACTATGTTAAATTTAGTCTTACTAGGTTCTAACACATTCAGGGCTGGACTACATGCTTTAATATTGGCAGTACAGCCGTAACATTTGAAACTATAGGCCATTGCAAATTTCTGGATATACTGAAGCCAGTAGGAGTTTCTTTATTTTTTCCCCATTCTTCCTTCCTTTTATCAATCCATCTTTCCAGTGGATAGTAATACTTTTTTTGTTATTTAAATTTTAATTTTTTTCTCCGAAGGAAATTAATATAGTAAAGTTTGGTATGTAAAAGATAGGAATTTCTGCTTTTAATGGCTACTATTTATTCCCTTCTCATGTTCTCCCTTTTTTAAGCCAGTTACTTTCAGTCATATCTTCTGATTGTTTTCCTCTGGTTCATTGGCACAGAGATTCTTTACAGTGACTTTCTCTCTTTCCTGTGATTACCATTTGCTCCGATAAGCAAGATCTTTAAAAAAATAAAAAGGATGCTAATGCTCTTATTTCGTGATATTATTTGTTTCCAGTCAGATCATTCCAGTGGGATCATTTGAGGTTGTTATAATCTGACACTTTTAAAAAATGACTTAGAACATAAGGGTTTGTGAATTTAGAATAGATTACATAGAAATACTTCAAATGTGTAGAGTATTTGGAGACACCAGACATTTGATTAATTTAAAAGTTCTTTGATAAGTAATAAAGTAAATAAAATCAAATGAGTAAATGTTTTATGATAGAGTATAAATATCTTAAGTCTCTGTAACTGTGAGGTTTTTAATAACTTTGTCATCTACTTTATTCCTGTTTATAATCACCTAGATAATAAATCGTAGAGATTGCTCTGAACCATATCTCGTTCCCACAGTTCTGTCCTTTCCTAAGAGTGTCTGCACTACTGTATCAATACAGAGGTTGGAACCATGGTGAGATGGGACTGGGGTGGGACCCTAGGTTCTCACAAAGATCACTTCTCCTTTAGTTTGCATGAGGAACATTTAAGGAATAAAATTGTTACGCTGTTCTTCAAAGCAAAAGAAATTATATCCATTTAAAAAATATAGAGGTTTCAGTATTCATAAATTCACTTAAGTTTTTTTTAATTTTCATTCAAAGGAGGGATTTGATATTTTAGCGTCAGTTTCAGAAACCAGGTCACAGTAAAGCATTTGATTTGAATATTGTGGACTTTTGAAGTAAATTTTGTGTCACATCTTTAAAATCATTTAATTGTTTTATGATGCCTTTTAGTATAGTCCCTACGTGATGGTACAACTGTGGATAGGATAAAATAAACAATGGCTTTCATAAAAATACTCGATTAAAAACTTACTTTTAATGTTTATTATTTTTTACACACACACACACACACACACACACACACACACACACACACAGTGAGCGGGGGAGGGGCAGAGAGAGAAGGAGACCCAGAATCTGAAGCAGGCTCCAGGCTCTGAGCTGTCAACACAGAGCCCGACTCGGGGGCTCAAACTCAGACTGCAAGATCGTGACCTGAGTTGAAGTAGGACACTTAACCTATTGAGCCACCCAGGCACCCCAAAATAAATACTTTAAATTCAGGCATTTGGAAATGATATGTAAGTCATTACCTACCTGTATTTTTTTCCTTTTGTAGTGGGTTCTACCTGTACTAGAGATGGAAGTTTATTTCAAAAACAAACTTTCTCTGATCTGTCTGCTATGTGGGGATGACCTCTTTACCATCAGCAATCTGGTGTGTGTGTGTGTGTGTGTGCGCACAATTACACAATTACAGGATGAGTCATTGAGACACCTTGGCCCTTGTTTGCTATTGTGTCCTCCTCCTCTTCCCACCTCCACATCTGAACCTGCAGTATATAGTTGTTTGCGGTAGCCACTAATAATATGTGGCTTTCGAGCACTTGAAATATGACTAGTCGTAGTTGAGATGTGCTGTAAATATAAAATGCATTGTGGATTTTTAAGACAAGATAAAATCGTGATTTTAAAATACTTATTACAAGAAATGATCACATTTTGGTTATATATATTGGGTTAAATTAAATATATTATTAGAATAACTGCCACCTGTTTCTCCTTAAATTTTCCATGTGGCTCCTAGAAAATTTAGAATTACATAATGTGGTGTGCATTGTGGCTTGCCTTGTATATCTGTTAACTGGGTTGCCCTAGAACTTACCAGTCACAGCTACCTGACCATAGGTTCTCCTTATGTGTCAGAAACAAGTAATGAGAGCAGTGAAGAACTTGGCTAATGCTAAGATCTGAGGAAACAGGCGTGACCCTCAGAACATTCCTAAAATTAGATCATGGTGTTGCCAGGTGAACTGGGGGAGACCCAGCCTGACCAATAGGTGTCACCAAAAATTCCTGGTCTTGTCACAAAAAAGAATTCAAGGACCGATGCATGACACTGTGACAGAAGCTCACAGAAGCGAGGAAGTTTGTTAGAGTGAAAGTACAGTTTGGAGATGTGAGCCAGGGTGAGGGAAGTTGGAGCACATGGGGATTGGGCCTCTGTCTTTTACTGAGGGCTGTTAAGGGGCTGTTAACTGGGGGTGGAATATTCATTACCTGGGGCAGGGATGCAGGGTGTTTAGAGTTTTCTTCTTGATTTGGTCAGGGGTTTTTCTGTCATAGCATCTGCTGTCTTCCGCCTGTCCAGTTTGATGAGGCTTGATGTAGAGTGCTTGCTGCCCGCCAGGCCTCTGACTTTCCCCATAGCCAGAGATGACTTCCGGGTTGCTGGCTTCTAGGTATCCTGTTAGAACCTAACTGCCTACTCTAACAATCCATCTATATTATAAAGCTAAATAAGTTGTCCTCACTCACTAAGTAGGTCCTGCTTTTAAAAATAAGGAATTAGAGCCTAGAGGAGTAATGCCACTTTACACATTTTGTCATAGTTAGAGAACCAAGACTGAAATCAGAGGTCTTCACTTGCAGTCCAGCATTCTTAAAAATTGTATATCCTACAAATGATAGAGTATTTTTCAAAGATGAGTCATGAGAGCTTTCAGAGGCACCCAGGAGGAGATAGAATAAGGATGAAAGCATTTTAGTTAGAGATCTCTAGGTTTTGCGTTGATGGTTCCCCCTGCCCCCCATTACTGTTCAGTGCTAAAGACGCAAAATGTCAGGAAAATTTTCTTTTATTAAGATTAGATTTATTTCTTAACTATTTGTGTTATTTTCTTATTTGGGGAATCAGTTATTCAGTATTTACTTTCCTTTGTCTAAACTTGTTGTCAAATCATTTTTTCCCTAAAATTTTCCCACTTGTTAAGTTTACGTTTGGTTCTTTTTACTTTGTACTTCTGAGAACTTCTGTGTTTCCTGTCTTTATAAGTGTATACTTTTACCCTGGGGAGGATGGATGAAAATAGCTGCCTTAACATTTTTGTTTGATAATTCTCACATCTGGATAATCTCAAGATTGGCATCTCTTCTGGTCTTTTTCTTTGAGAGTTGGTCAGATTTTCCTGATTCTGTGTAGGTAAAATAAATTTGTATCTTCTCAGGGAAATGTTGACTTTATTTTTTTAATGAAAGCAGGTGATGAGCATGGTTAGGTTCATGAGAACCACAAGTTCTCAGTGTTTGTGTCCTGGGTCTTGTCAGCTCCAGCGCCAGTTCAGTTTTCAAAGCCTTTGTCCTGCTGCTTTCATTCTGCTCCTTACATGAACCACTCAGGGTTAGTGTGGGACCTGAAGAGTGACTTCTATCAAAAGGTCTCAAAACCTTAGCTTCTTTGGGTGTGTTCTTCATACATGTGTTGGGATGCCTCTGGGACCTGTATTGGTTCATGTACAGAATTACAGGATTCCCTCCTCCAGCTCTCATAATCTGTAGCTCCCAGAGGCCTTTTCTTGGTTTAGTTTAGCTCTTTGGATAGAAGGAGACTGGATCAGTCAAGCTCTTAGGAGAAAAAGAAAAGCCAAAAAGAGATTTGTCGATTATAATTTTTTTGAAGTAGAAAAATAGGGGAATTATAATTTTAAAAATGGAGATCCTACTGAACAAATCCTCCCACAAATTGTGACTACAATCTCTGGGCAATATATAAAAAACGTGAGGACACTGTAGAGCAAACAAGAGCAAGTAGAAATTGGACTGCAGTGGTTTCTTAAAGGGAATGGCCTTGGGTGAGTTTCTAATGTTGATGGTGTTTTGCTTCAGGCAGACTCCTCTTGGCTTGTTTGCAGTCTTACTGGCTTGAGGAAGGAGATCAAATTCAGAAATACCCCAGCAGCTGCAGGGTGATGGCAGTCCAGATGGAGGAAGAGGGAGGAAATTCCGGAAAAGAAAGAACCACAGTGGTGGAATACCAGATTCTGTGTATAAACTCTGCCAAATATGTGGCTGACCCCTAAACTGGAAACAGTTCAGATGTCTGTCAACAAGAAAATAGATAAACTGCTGTGTATATATAACACAGTACTACTGAGCAATAGAAAGGAACAAAGTATTGATACCTGCATCAACTTGGATTAATCTCCAAAACGTAATGCTTAGTGAACATAGCCTTACATAAAACTAGTGTATAATTATGATTCCATCTCTGTGATGTCACCCAAACAGACAAACTTACGTATTCTGTGTTGGGTAGGGCAAACAAAACTAATTGGTTTTTTTTTTTTTTTTAAAGCTGGTTGGCAGGGCTTAGAAATGGATGCATGGGTGTTGGGGACAGGGGTTAAGTGGGAATGGGCATGGGGTAATTTTCTAGGGTGACGGTAATAACCCTGTATCGTGTTAGGGATTTGGGTTACTTGAGTATATCATTGAATTGTAAGCCTGTATCTGTTGTGTTTTGTAAATTTTTTCTTTGAAAGAAACACTATTAAATACTTTACTATAATTAGTGATAGAGAAGCTGAGTGTATATGGGGAAAGTGTACTGATCTGCAATGTATTTTGAAATGCTTCAGAAGTTAAGATAGCTTGAAGAGAATGATAAGACAAATGCAAGGAAGTATTAATTCTAAAGTCTTGGTGGTGGCTGTGTGAATATTTTCTATACAGTTTTAAGTTTTTGTCTGTATGTTTGAAAATTTCCACAGTAAAATGTTTTAAAAATCCTAGTAAGTAGTATTTTTCTAAACCATTTTCCTGTTTAATAGGTTGCTGTTAGGGGCAACTGGGTGGCTCAGTTGGTTAAGCATGTGACTGACTTGGGTCATGATCTGGCGGTTCATGGGTTCGAGCCCTGCATCAGGCTCTGTGCTGACAGCTCAGAGCCTGGAGTCTTCTTCAGATGCTGTATCTCCCTCTCTCTCCGTCCCTCCCCTGTTCATGCTCTGTTTCTCTTCGTCTCTCAAAACTAAATAAACATTATAAAAAATTTTAAAAATAGTTTGCTGTTAGTAGCTTTCATCAAAATTGATATTTTTAAAATTTGAAGATACTTTAAAATTTTGAGTGACATTTTTTTGCCTTCTGAGCTCTGACCTTTATAGGAAGCAGAAAGATACAGAAATATAAACAATAAAAGTATAAGAAGGGAAACATACCCATACAAATAATTTGATTACTTCAAAATGATATAGCAAAGGCTTATTAAGATCATTTATAATACATAAATTCTGAGGGGATGGATACATAATTAGAATATGCTTAGAGTCAAGTATGATGAATGGGAGATGGAATTGCTGGGGTTGCTTATTTTGAATATTTTTTTGAAAATACTATTAGAGGCAATTATTTGATTCTATTTTTTAAATTGACCAGTTGTCATTTATGAAGTTTGACTTAGAGCACATCCTCTTAAGTGCAATTGTATTTACTTATCAAGAGGAATGCTGTATGATTTTTATGCTAAAATTATTAGACTGAATTAGAATTTGTTTTTTAAAAATTTCTATTTTAGGAATATGGAAATAGTATGTTAATGACTTATTAGGTTAAAAAGCAGATGATCATTATTGCAAAATTTTGTGGTTCTTCCATAAAGTTTTTACAGAGAAGTATAGTGCTAATAAAATATAATAACCATGGGGTGCCTGGGTAGCTCAGTTGGTTAACCATCCGACTTCAGCACAATATTAAGTAAAATGCTTATAAAATACTAATTTATTTTTTATCCTCAGTTTATTTACTGTTAGGAAATCTATTCTGAAAGGCTAGATTTTCAAAATATGTGTATCAGAATAAACTATAAGTAGGCGAGGATGAGAGAAAAGTAAAACCATTAATATTAAAATATAAAATGTAATTATGAGATTAAAAATATTTTTGATGTTTTTATTTATATTAGAGAGAGAGACAGAGACAGAGTGCAAGCAGGGAAGGGGAAGAGAGGGAGACAATCCCAAGGAGGCTCCAGGCTCTGAGCCATCTGCACAGAACTGGACAGGAGGCTCAAACCCATGAGCAGTAGATCATGACCTGAGCTGAAGTCAGATGCTTAACTGAGCCACCAGGTGCCCTGAGATGTGGGATTTTTAACCATTAATTTGATCAGCTCAGTTTCTTCTTTCCTGGCATTTGTTTTCTTCCCCAGTCCTAAAAAGAGAATTTCCAACAAAACTAAGTAGTTATTAGATATATTTTAGAAAATGAAAGTTATATGAAATTGTGTTATATGTGAAATTCTGTTACAGAGTTTCATATTAGCGATCAAAATAGTCAGATTTGGACTTATTTCTGGTCTTTTGTCTTTTTCTCCAATTGTATTGCAATAATATAAAAAGAATTCCCATTTCTAGATATTTGAACTTTTTCAAAGCAAATGTGCTGCTGTTTTGTGCCCAGTTATAGCCATTTATATTGTTCCAAGAATTCTGTACTGTTGATATCTAAATGAGGTATTTTGGTCTTTGAGCAAATTTTGCCTTGTGCTGACTTTTTATGTTCTACAAAGAAATTTAGTGAGGAACAATCCAGTGGGCTTCATGTGTGATACCAACTAGTTATTTAAATTTCAGATTCTCCTTTAGCTGCTGATCTTGGTGCCAATCCTTCCTAGAGGAGAATATACTGCTCAAGACAGTGGTTCAGTCAGTCTTGAGTTTTTGCAGGAGTTAATTTACAGCTGTATTACATTGGCTAAAACCAATATGGCTTATGGTATTTTATCATTATATCATTAGTAGTAATAATATTGTCAGTAAATAAGTTTAATGTTTTAAGTCTCTCTGAAAAAGTCTTAGAGGGCAGTAAGGTAGATGGAGAACATTGCTGAAAACAGCTTATGCTCAAAATAGAGACCTAAAGTATGCTTTGCATATCCTGATTTCTGTTGTTTGCCCTTAAGTGTAAGGTTGTTTTAATCAGCTCATTAGGATTGTAAATCAAAATATCTAAATTAAAATAGAAAATTCAGTGTAAAGGAAAGTTTTGTTTCACAGATTTTTATCTCAAAGACATATGGACATCACCACCATTTTTAAGACTAGCCAAGAACAAATTTCATTATCATCGAGACTGCTTTATTTTTGCCTTTGTTTCTGCCAACCAGAGAGAAATTTTATTAGTGATTCTGAATAACTTATTAGGCAATATATTGCCAAGGTGAAATGCTCAAATGAATAATTAATGGAATTGGGTGTATGTCATTTCTTTTATAATCACTTTAGGTAATTTGCATAAAACAAGCTTTAAAAAAATCAAGTTTTTTTTCACTGAATATTTCATCATGTCTTTACATCCTTTAAAAGATACAGATTCATTCTTTAAAATAGTAGATTTTTGATATATTCTTGATTATAGAGGTATGTTTATTGGTTCTCTCCCTGGAGTTTTAAGTCTGCCAGGTAAGAACCATAGTATCAACATAAGCAAATAATAATAATAAAGTAGAACGGCAGCTGATCTATGAACTTAAAATTTAGTATTCTGTTTATTAGGCCCAGAAGAATATGCTAGGACTAGGCAACTAATGTTATTTCGGTAACTGCAGTTAGAAAACCACTAAGATTTTGAGCCACCAGAGCCTTTCTATAATTTGTTACTGGTAGTAGCTTGATTTCTTTCAGTGTAGAAAACTTAAAGACACTCTTGAAATGTTTCTGTGTGTCATTGCGGGGAAAATGGTTTATTTCAGTAAGCGCTGTGAGAAGAAGCCATGTTCTATTTTGAGAGCTAGTCAGAAAAAAAAATAATGCTTAGGGAAAATATATTCATTAACAAAGAAGGATATCACAAACAAAATTATTGTTTTATTGTTTATTAAAATTAAACTTAATTTTAATAAATTAATTTAATTTAATAAATTACTTTAATCATTTTTTTTTTTTGTTCTCTTTCTTTCTGTTCAGTTACTTAATTGGGGACACTTATGAGGTACTTTTACCACTTAGCATAATCATTAGCCCAAAGGTGTTTCTGCATTGTTTCTAGATTTACTTGGGCAATCTGATTGGCTAAAGGTGAATAGGTTTTTTTCAGGTCATAATTTGGTCACTCATTACTAATCTAGTTTAGATGATTTTGCTCCTAAAGCAGGTATATTGTAAAAACCTCTGTAGCAGTTATAAGTTTATAATTGCTTTTGAAGGTTAAAATTTTATGAAAATTGTTTTCATCTCTGGTCCTACCTGCTGTTTCCACTGTTAACAGTTAAACTTAACTGTTAACAAAAATCCTACGTTTTATTGCTTCTTTTGGAATATGTCCATAGAATCCCTCATTGTTAAAGTTAGAGGAGCCCTCTCAGATATCTAATTCAGCACCCTCATTTTACAGATGAGGAACTGAGGCCTTGGACTAGAACAGAGGTCCCCTCACTCAGTCCAGGACTCTTTCTGTTACATCATGCTGCCTGATGTTTATTTATGGGACTCAGCAACATCACATACAGGGTGAGCTTTTTTTTTTTTTTTTTTTTTTAAAAACACAGAAAATAATTTGCTGCTCTGATCAACTGCTAGTCATCATTCCTGTATAACTCACTCTCCGTTTTTACCCATACCTGTCTTAATCCATAATATAGCCCAGTTACTTTATTTTGCTGCTACTTCTTGGTATTCAACCATTATTTTTAAAACTTAAACTCTTAGTAAGGTTTCTTATCAGTAACCCCTGTGGCTTTACCAGGCACTATAGCAACAGTAAGTTAAAATTTATGACAGGGATGATTTTGTAGAGTTTTAAATTTAGATTTAAAAATGAATTACAAGTATGTGCAGGAACATGGATATGACATCTAAGAGCAGTTGTGATATGAGAGCAATTTTTTTGTGAAATAGAAAATGCCAAAAAATGCCAAGAAATATTAACCAGTTGTGTTATGTTACGTAATTGTAATAACAGTGGTTTATCCTGTGAACTCATGGATTTATTAGATAAGCATATTTGCGTTTTAGAGTTTTGAGTTTGACTTTTTGCATTGACGTTCAGATTGTTCTATTTTTGGCTAGTGAGTGTTCAAGTTGATTCTTGTGTCCTTTAGACAAGACTTTATACTTTTTGGTAGCTTTCTTGTTTTCTGGTTTAAGCTTAACATGGTTTTCAAGGGTACCTCAAGGACTTTTAGGTTCTCATAGTAAGTTTATGATTCACAGGTTTCTGTAAGACCAAAGTGTTTTTACTCCACTTTCCATATTATTTTGAATTTTTATGAACATTGGCCAGCATCAGTTTTGCTTTTGTGAAAGAGTAGAAAAAACCCAGAATGTTTCAGCTTAACGAAAATTAACCTGTTTCTCTTGTATAATTATTTATTTTTTTAATCTGTTGTCTTATGTCACTGGAATAACTGTGATATCAACCTTAACAATTTTAGGGCAAACTAAAGCATTAGAGCTCAACTATGAATGCTGGTTAAATTTGTTGGAATGGACAAGATACCACTAGCACAGTCACGCAGATACTTTATGTCACTTATATATTGTAAAGGTTTTGGCATTCTTCAACTATTTAGTTATTTATCAGCCATTTTAAAGGAGCCCTCTCCACCTGCCAGATAACTAATTGGGTTTCAGGTGAACTACATCAGAGATGTAGAAATGTCATGTGACAGTAGTTTTACCAAAAACTTATCTGTGGGAAGAAGGGTTGTAGATTTTTTTAAAAAAATCATTGCATAATTATATTATACGATTGTGTGTATATTATATTTCTTATGCTGGAGTGGGAGAGCTCTATTTTATGACTTACGAACTATTTTTTAAAAAATACATTTGAATTGCTACTATGTGTTAGGTTCTAGATATGAAGTATAGACTTTTAAATACTTATAATTTGTGGAGCACCTGGGTGTCTCAGTCAGTTAAACATCTGACTCTTGATTTCAGCTCGGGTCATGTTCTCACAGTTCAGGAGTTCAAGCCCTCCATTGGGCTCTGTGCTGAAAGTGTGGAGCTTGCTTCAGATTCTGTCTCTCTGTCTCTGACTCTGTCTCTCTCTGTCTCTCTCTGTCTCTCTCTCTCTTTCTCTGCCCCTCTTCCAGTAACACTCTCTCTCTCTCAAAATGAATCAGTAAACTTTAAAGAAAATGTTTATAATTTGTGGTTGAAAAAACAAATATGTGTAAGAAAAGGTAATATAATGACGGCATTAGCATTTAAATTATAATTGGTTTTCCATACATTCATACCTACCTGTGAGGCGTGTAGGTTAATTTTATTTGTGTTTTACAGAAAAAGAAGCAGGTTCAGGGGTTTGATTTAATGTCCGAATGTCAAAAGCAATAGCATTTGAAAGAACACATCAACATTCTGATTTCTAGTCTAATAATCTACTACTGCCAGGTTTTCAGAAGAGTAAAAACAAGACAAAACAAAAAAACAAAAGCAACTGTGATGTTGGCATTTGAATAGGCTTTCATAAAGAGATGACATTTGAAGAAGAATTTTAGCACTTGTAGTTGGAACAAAGAACTAAAAATGCAGGGGTTTTAAATAATACACCTGAATATATTCACCTTATGGGTAAAGTACATTCAAAAAAGGTATTGTACGGCTGGATAGATACTTTGGGATCATAGAATGGGAAACTTAAATGCCTGGCTAGTCAGTTTAGAGTGAGATGTGGAAGTTACTAGGTAGCAGTAAATGTATATGATCTAATGGGTCACGTTTTATGCCTTGGTGTCCAAAGATAATAGGAAGAGACCTAGAAGACTCTGAGACTATTGTAGTACAGGCAACAAGTACTGTAAAAAAGAAAGGCATGGCTGAATGTGGTGCTGTACAGGTAAAAGAAGATAGAATCTATAAGATTGCAGGTAAAAGCAGAGATAAGAAGTTCTATCCAATATGATACTAAAGTTTATTTTTATTTTAGAATGAGTTGGGGGGGGGCAGGTAACAGGAGAAAGAATCTTAAGCAGGCTCCACGCTCACTGTAGAGCCTGATGTGCAGCTTGATCCCACAACCTTGGGATCATGACCTGAGCCAAAATCAAGAGTTGCTTGCTCAACTGACTGAGCCACTCAGGTGCCTCTGATACTAAAGTTTAAAGTGCAGTGAACGGTAGAATCAGTGACAGTTACGAACAAGAGGAGAAACAAATCTGGTAGAAAAGGACATAAATTGCCTTGGATGATACAATTATGAGATTCTGAAAAGGCATATAAATAGATTTGTGCATTAGTCAGCTAGAATTAGAATGCTTAAGTGGCAAAGATCTGGATATGTGGAGTGGCACATAAAAAGAGAAGATGGTAGCTGTGTAAATCTTTAGACTGGCTGAGATCCTTAGTTGGGAGAGTTATAGACTAAAGACCAGAAGGCTAAAAAGAAGTAAGCTGTACACATGTTAGGGCAGAAAGAAAAGTGAGAGAAGGATAGAAGACAGGGCAGTCAGGGAGACAACTAATGGAAGTTCAAAGATTGTTCTCATTTTATTCTTAAATGCTGAAAAATGGCCACAAGTTGGAGATCAAGGAGTATGAAAACCCACTGCATTTGGAGGTGATTTGTAACAAAGCGTTTTAAGTTCAAAAGTAAACTTTTAACAATAATAAAGATAGTTTTCCTCTTTTATACATTATACTTAAATGTGTAAATGTTATTCTTTACATTTTGTACCAAAGAGTACACTCTTTCCTTTTGTTCCTTTATCAGTTAATTATTTTTCATGACTCTATAATCCATGAACATTATGAGTGTACCAGTCTTGTTTTGGTACCCCTTTAATGGATATTTACTTTATTTCTTTGTTTTTCCTTTTTTGCCACTATAAAACAGTGTTCCTAAAATAAATATTCTTAGGAACTTGTGCTTTATTTCTCAACACTATGAGGCACCTGCGTGGCCGTTAAGCATCTGACTTTGGCTCAGGTTGTGATCTTGCAGTTAGTGGTTCAAGCCCCACATCAGGTTCTCTATTGTCCACATGGAGCCCGCTTCAGAGCCTCTGTCTCCCTATCTGCACCCCCTCCCTAAATAAATAAACATTAAGAAATCTCCTTATTCCTTTAGGTTGTAAGGTGCATGTATTCGATGAAGTGCATGACCATTTTAAAAACAACAAACTGTCAAGTTCTTACAGTTCATGATACTTAGACTTGTAATAGAAGTTGACAGATTATTTTCCAAAAGGCTGCTTCTCATTTCCACTTGTAGGCATAGGGGAAAACCTTTCCTGACATTACTGTCTGAAATAGGCATCTAGATCTTTTAAATATCTACCAATTTTAGCAAGTGTAATTTTACTCCTTGCTACTTTGATATGTATTTCCTTTTTAACTAGTAAATCTTCATGTACTCAGATATAGCTATGTTTTCTTGTACAGTTTTTGAGTTTCCAGTTTTGGTTAAAAAATTTTATTTTGCTCTCTCGATTGGATGTGTAGCCTCAGTGTTTTGTTAAGAGGTATGTATAGGTACATGCATGCATACATTTATTTAAAATATCTGGAGTGCTTAGGTGCCTCAGTCAGTTGAGCATCTGACTCTATTTCAGCTCAGGTCATGATGCCACAGTTCGTGAAATGGAGCCCCCTCTTTGGGCTTTGTGCTGACAGCATGGAGCCTGCTTGGGATCCTCTCTTTCTCGTGCTCTCTTCTGCCCACCCCAGCTTGCTTGTGTGCATGCATGTGTGCACTCTCAAAAGAAATTAAAAAAAAATAAAATTTATAAATTTTAAATCTACCTGGAATTTATTTTTGTCTATTGTAAAACATGTGTGCCCACTTTTATATTCTTGCAGAGGAATAGTCACTTGTGGTAACACAGTGTCTATCCTCCATCCTTTTGCATTGCTCAGACCCTTGTATCTTTCAATAGAATACTATGTTTAGTTGTATAAATCCAGTAGATACTTAAAATAGTTTTATTTGGTTTCGGAATATTTATTTTCTTATCTTTGTTTTTAGGTACTTATTATTGGAGCAGGGAAAAGCTACTGTATTAAAACTCCCTAAACAAAGGCTAGTATGGGTGCCTTGGTGCCTCATTTGGTTAAACATCCAAGTCAGCACAGAGCCTGCTTGGGATTCTCTCTCTCCCTCTCTCCCTCTCTGCTTCTCTCCCTCCCCCCTCCCCCCTCTCTCCCTCTCTCTCTCCCCCTTTCTCTCCCTCCCTCACCCATTCTTACATGCACACTTGTGCCTTCTCTCTTAAAATAAATTAATAAACCTTAAAAATGTCTAGTAATTTTGCTAATGATACAATCGTATATCATAGAAGACCCAACAGATTCTATGATAAAATTTTTCTGTTTTATATATATATTTTTTTACTACTACAAATAATAAAGATTTTGAAGTAAGCAAAAAGTCAAGGGAGGTACTCATAACTTTTACTGAAGAAGTGAAACCACCTGAGATTTGAGGGGCTTTTGGTGAGATGGGGTCTTTGAAGGAAGTTTAAAATTTTTTTAAATCCATTATGGAAAAGTTGATAAGGAAATTAAAAACATAATAAAATGATTGCCAAATGACTAGAAGGGCAAAATGATGTTAGATACCTATTATGGTTTGGAGTTTAGATAAGTGACAGAGCTTGAGTGGGAATTGGCAAGACGGCTTGAGCTGAATGTCAGGATTAGAATAGCATTTGTTGTTGAAATGTCAGAGCAAGATATTTGCATCAAAATGGAGGAAAATATATGTGATCCTGGAGGTATGATGATGGATGAAGGATGCTGAGAAGTATGAGTAATTTAAGATGACCATGAAAATCTGTTCAGTTAGAGAGAGAGAGAGATGGGATGTAAAGGTAGAGAAGTTTTTGAAGTTATGTGGCATGATATAAAAGTCATGGTTGGCGTTACTGAGAAATGTGTTAAAATATACATGCCTGGGCAGTACCTCTGATTTGTTGAAACTGAGGACTTTTTAGGGTTGTCATGAAGTTTATGACATTCCTTTGAAAGAGCTGCCACAGGTGAATTTGATAGACCACCCTGAAGAACCATACAGCAAGAACCACTGGTGGCCTAGACATGAGTGTGGGGGGCCTTTTTCTTTCTTCATATTCAGTGTCTGGCCAAAAAGAAGTGGAGATACAAGTTACTGATTTTGTGGAGGTAATGGAGATCAAAGTGGGAATGGATGAGAAGGAGCACTGAATGTTAGTTATTGAAGAAGATCTTTCTGGTCTTCGAAAGCACTGCTTGCTGACTGGTATAAAGAAAGAACTTTACTGTTTTCTAACAAATTGAGTGCCTTTTGTGAATCAGGCTATATTTCAGGCACAAGTACAGTAGTGAAGAACAAGGATCAAGTGCCTACTTTCTTGTAGCTTGCATTTTAAAAAAATGAACATAAGTTGTCATTCCTAGAATATTTGAAAAATCTTAACCTGTACCACCTATTGAATGATCCAGTATTATTTCTTTAGCGTAGTGTTCTATATAAACAAAAACATTAATTTTGAAATGAATGCTTTCATTTGTTGCCGTTACCTCTGACTACTTCTTGTTTGTTGTTTGTAAGTATCCTCCTGAAAGTCTTTTCCCACTAATAATAGCAGGGACGAAAAAAGGTGAACCTATTACTACTATATAATAGAAGGAAAAGGAACCATTCCTTTAGTTCTAGCAGTCTTTAGTTTCAACACAATATGCTTTTTATTTTTTAATGTTTTTTAAAAATTTATTTTGAAAGTGTAAGTGGGAGAAGGGCAGAGACAGAGACAGAAAGAGAGAATCCCAAGCAGGCTCCACCACATTGTCAATGCAGAGCCCTATGCGGAGGTTGATCCCAAGAACTGTGAGATCGTGACCTGAGCTGAAATCAAGAATCAAACACTTAACCGGCTGAGCCACCCAGGCACCCCACTACTAATTTCTTAATATTTTTGGAGTAAATCAAACGGATTCTGAAGTTGATGTCTATGGGTGTATAGTTTCCTCTTACCTCTCTAAACGCCTTTTCCTCTCCAAGAAGGAGGTGAGGTTGAGTGCAAAGGAGAAGAAAAACATTCACTCACTCTCATTATTCTGCCTAAGAGTTTTGTTTCTTTAAAACTACTTATTTGAGGGGCGCCTGGGTGGCTTAGTCGGTTAAGCGTCCGACTTTCGCTTGGGTCATGGTCTCGCGGTTCGTGGGTTCAAGCCCCGTGTCGGGCTCTGTGCTGACTGCCAGCTCAGAGCCTGGAGCCTGTTTCAGTCTGTGATTCCCTCTCTCTCTGATGATCCTCCCCTGCTCACGCTGTCTCTCTCTCTCCTAGAAATAAATAAAACATTAAAAAAAAAACTACTTATTTGAACACTTAGTATATATACATTTGCATTGTATTGAAGAAAGGAGGCTATTTATATTTAGTGCCTGTACTTGAGAAACACTAAATTGATCAGCAGTTTGATGATAAATATTTCTGATGAAAACCCTTGAATTATGTCTAGATGAACTACTAGAGAGTCCTCTTCTCTGGAGTTACTTTCCAGAACAAAGTCAAGCCCAAATATTGTTTTCAAATAGGATCTTAATCTTTAAACAAAATAAGGATTAGAAGATTACTAGGATACATGTTGCCTGTGCAATAACAGCTATTGTATTGTCTCTGTACTCATTGCCTTCATTGTTAGTTTCCCCTGCCCTTTCCATGCATATAGGAGAAAGGTTAGGCTTCATGTATTACAGTGGTCCAGAAAAGATACAAGCCTTATGAGAAACTGGAAGAGGTAAAGGTAATTAATTTTTTTCTTTTATCTCCCAAATGACCTTTTTGGATGGTTAGTTTTAGTGAGAATCCAAATAAG
Source organism: Proteles cristata cristata (assembly GCA_017311185.1). Lineage (NCBI taxonomy): Eukaryota > Metazoa > Chordata > Mammalia > Carnivora > Hyaenidae > Proteles > Proteles cristata. The sequence goes on from JAESUZ010002841.1 coordinate 761,086, forward strand.
GTCTACATACTGCTTTTGGTTTGCTAAATTTAAGTTTCTACCGCTTATTGATAGAGGAAAGTGATTGATTTGTCTGGTTGAATTTCCTGTATTCTGAATTCGGTTCTCTATCTTTGTGGTAGTGCTAACATATTTCACTGTTACCCTGTTAATTTCTTTAATGTAGTAGAGACCTGATTAAATTCACTTTTAATTCTTTGATCATAATATCTTCCTTTTTCTTCCATTTGCATCACACCATGTGAGGCTTAAATCATCTGGTTGTCTCACTTTTAGTGATGCTGATGTTGAATAGTTGGTTCAGCTGCTGTTAGGCTCATCCACCGATTACACATTCACACATCAGACTTTTCTCTAATGGGCTTGGCACTATTCAGTATTTTTGTTTAGATTCATCATTTTCTTAGGTATATAAAATGATTATTTTCTAATTATATCATTGTTTTTGCATTGATTTCACTGGAATTTTGTGAAGGACTGTTCCTAGCCAAGTACTGTGATATTCTAAAGTAGATCTGGCACAAGAAAGACAAAGTATGTGCTTGATTGTTTTAGTTACCAATTTTTAGAGTAGTTAATTGGTGGTATTCCAGTAAGCTCTCAAGGTGACCAGTGATGTGGATTTTATCTTTAACTTTTATATCTGTTTCTGAGGTGGTTTAATTATCTATTTCTGTTTGCTTTTGCTATGGTGCCAGAAGCCTTTGGTGGTCTCCTTGCTTTCTTGCATGACAAGATGTCCCAGGATTCCCCCTTTAGCTTTGAAATTGGTCATTCCTGTAAGGGGTCTGACTCCTTGTAGTGGAAAGTGTTTATTTAGGCTCAAACACAAAAATCTTAAGAGTTGTGAGATCATGACCTGAGCTGCAGTCAGCCGCCCAACCGACTGAGCTACCCAGGCATCCATACTGAGAGAGGTGTAAAAGTTTTTTGTGATTCTTTTTTGTTTCTAGGGATATATGTAGTCAAAATATTGCTTTACAGTTTGCTTTCACTAGTTTTAAAAAATATTTATGTTCGGGGTACCTGTGTGGCTTATTTAAAGCGTCTGACTCTTGATATTGACTGAGGTCATGATCTCAGGGTTTGTGAGTTTGAGCCCTGCAGCAGGCTCCGAGATGACAGTGTGGAGTCTCCCCCTCTGCCTCTTCTTTCCCTCCCTCCCTCCTTTTGCCCCTTTGCTGCCTGCATGTTCTCTCCTTCTCTCAAGACAAATAAACTTAAAAAAGATATTTTCTGTATATCTTAAATGCAGAGAATATTGGTTGGCTGTGCCTCTGTTCTTGGCCTTATTTGGGGATCCAGGCTCTTGGAGCAGGCCCCGCGTATAGGACTTGCTCATTCTTGTGGCAACAGAGCTGGCAGACAAGTGTAATACCTATGAAATTGTGATTGTTTGGATGTGCTATGTTATCACATCTACTCAATTTCCGTTTGCCAACGTAGGTCACATGGCCACAGTCCAGATTGTTGGGCTAGGGATAAATACCTCAATTACGGGAAGAAAAGATTGATTTCAATTCGGAACAGCAGTATACTTGATCCCATAGTCACTTAAGTTGATACCTGTATGTTGATGCCATCATAATCACCATAATTAATATTGTTTTGAATTCTATGTTTTAAAATTTTTTTTCACGTTTTATTTTTGAGAGAGAGAGAAAGAGAGAGTGAGAGAGCGAATGCTAATAGGAGGGGCAGAGAGAGAGGGAGAAAAAGAATCCCAAGTAGCCTCCACATGTTACCACAGAGCCCGATGCAGGGCTTGAACTCACGAACCCTGAGACCATGACCTGAGCTGAAGTCGAGTTGGACGCTTAACTTACTGAGCCACCCAGGTGCCCCTAAATTCTGTTTTAAATGGATTATCTAGAAATAAATGGATTATCTATTTGAAAGGATATGGTAGGGAGATAATTGATGAGGTCCGGGAAGAAAAGGCTTTTGTCAACCCTAATCTACCTGTCATCTGCACTTTTTGGAGGGTTAAAATGATGCTATCTGTATTTATTAATCCTGGGCTTTCTCAGCTTAATGACTGTTATGGGTTGAATTGTTTCCTCCAAAATTCATAATGCTGAAGTCCAAACTTCCAGTACCTCAGAATATAAATTTATTTGGAAATAGGGTTTTTACAGAGGTAATTAAGTTAAGATGAGGCCATTATGGTATGCTCTACTCCAGTATGACTGGTGTCCTTATAAAAAGGAAGTTTGGACATAGACACATAGAGAAAAGAGTATGAAGAGCCTTAGTGGGAGACATGGTGAGGTGGCTAGAGTAATGCATCCATAAGACAAAGAGGCTAGGAGGACGGCCTGGAAAAGAGCCTTCCTTAGCACCTTCAGGAGCATGGCCCTGGCAGCACTGTGGTTCTGGGCCTCTGACTCCAGAACTATGAGGCAATAAATTTTTGTTGTAAGTCCACCTAGTTTGTGGTTCTTTATTAATGGCAGGCTCTTTTGTTGATGTTCTGAGAATCAGTTTTTAATGTGGGGTGGGGTTCCTCTCCTCCCTTCCCCCCACCAGCTACCCTGAGAATTGATATACCAGGAGGGTATCTGAGAATTCAGTTCTGCTACTGTCTACCAGGGGTAGTATCAGATTCCACTGGTTCAGGGTTCAATCCTAGTAAGATTGGCCCCGTCCTCTTTGGATGCCAGTTGTTACTTGTGCTTCTGACCAGCTGGCTGTAAATCAGCGGGCCTCCTCTTTGGGTTCAGTTAATTTGCTAGGGCAGCCGATGAAACTGTGAACATTTTACATACTAGATCATTGGTTTATTATGAAAGGTTATAAGTCAGGAACGGCCAGATGAAAGAGATGCATCAGGGTAACAAGTGGGGGAAGGCTAGAGCTTCCTTGTCCTCTCCAGTCAGGCCAGCCCCCCCCCCCCCCCGCCCCCCCTGCATCTCCACATGGTTGCCAACCTGGAAGCTCTCTGAGCGCTGTCCGTTTGGGGTTTTATGGAGGCTTCATTACACAGGCACGGTTAAATCATTGGGGATTGCTTCAGACTCCAGGCCCTCTCCCTTCCCGAGCACTGGGCACCTTTGGAACTGAAAGGCCCCAGCCCTTTCATCACAAGGTTGGTTTTGCTGGCAACTAGCCCCCATCCTTAGATGTGGTCCCAAAGTCACGTCGTCAGCATAACAAAAGACATCTTTTTCACTCTCAACAAGTGTGAAGTTCCAAGGGCTTGGGGAATTGTGAGTCAGGAACCAAGGACTAAGATCAAATATATATGAAAAATAGACATTTGGTCATTTGAATGAATGTATGTGTGTGTATATAATCCAGTGACACGGTTTCACAGTGCAGGCAGGTTTGTAAGAGTGTGGGAAGGAATATAAGGTAGAACTTTAGGTTGCTGTTCTGGAAGGGACTATATTGCTAGACTGAAAATTTTGGACTCTGCTAAGAGTGTCTTGAAATAGAAGTTTGGCAGCCAGGGCCAGAGGAAACTAGCTTGAGGATAGTTTGTATATATTTTTTTTAACCTTTCCTCTTTAGTAATGGAGTCACTTAGCTGCTGAGGGGAGGATCCGGAAGATGGATCCTCTCTTTAGAGTACCTTCAAACCTGGTGTCCTTTTAGGCTCTGAAAAGGTGCAGAATGCTTCAGTTAATTCTTTTTTTTTTTTTTAATGTTTTATTTATTTCTGAGAGAGAGAGATAAATAAATAAATACTACACAGCCCTTTTATTTATTTATTTATTTATTTATTCATTTATTTATTAAATATTTTTATTTATTTCTAGGAGAGAGAGAGAGAGACAGAGACAGCGTGAGCAGGGGAGGGTCAGAGAGAGAGGGAGTCACAGACTGAAACAGTGTAACCCCTGGTATCTGTGACTGTGACCTTATTTGGAGAAAAGGTCTTTGCAGATGTCGTTAAGATAAGGTCATTAGGTAGGCCCTATTCCAGTGTGACTAGTGTCCTTAGAAGAAGGAATTGTGGACACAGACATACACACACACAGAGGAGGGCGCCATGTGAGGACACAGGCACAGAGCGGAGGCAGTCCTGCAGGGATGGAGCCAGGGACTGGTGTTAACGTTGCTGCAGACCTTCGAGCACCTACCAGAAGCTTCAGGAGGCAAGGAAGGATTCTCCTCCAGAGGCTTTTGTAGGAGGGTGGCCCTGCCACTAGGTTCGTTTCAGACTTTTAGCCTCCAGAATGGAGACCGTACTTTTGTGGTTGAAGCCACCGGGTTTGTGGTACAGTGTTGCGGCAGGAAACTGATATGGAGGTCACAAGGACTCTAAAAAGTACTTAGTGATCTGAAGAGCTCTTTCTCTTAACACATTTTGCATATTGTTGAAATGCTTTCATTTGGGTAGACAGGAGGTTCCCAAACTTTGGTATGCATTGTATTTACCTGAGAATCTTCAAAAAATACTGACATCTCGATCCCGCCTCCAGAAATTCTGGTGTTCTCAGTGTGTGATGTAAGTCACATGGACATCAGAATTTTTAAAAGCTCTCCAGGTAATTTAATGTGCACACATTTTGAGAACCACTGGGTGAACCTTCTAGCTTAAATATTCTCCCACCCCTCTCTACACATACAATGTTGTGTTCATTTAGCTTTTATCAGCCTTAGGTAATCTATTCCCCCTCAGCTCCCCATCCCCCGCTAAGCTCATTTGTGCCTTGGCCTTTTATGATTCTTAAAAAATTGTTATGTTTTATTCTCTGTTTTTGCCAGCCTGGGTAGACATGTGATTATATTTAGATCATCCGAATGACTACTGTGTAGCAAAGTAAAGCTATTTGTTTTTATTTTAATACTGTAGTTTACATTAGACATCAGACACTTTGGAACTGATTTTTATGATTTTCTCTTTTTTTAATGTTTTATTTATTTCTGAGAGAGAGAAAGAGAGGCAGCATGAGCACGGGAGGGTCAGAGAGAGAGGGAGATACAGAATCTGAAGCAGGCTCCAGGTTCTGAGCTAGCTGTCAGCACAGAACCCGACACGGGGCTCGAACCCACAAACCATGAGATCGTGACCTGAGCTGAAGTTGGACGCTTAACTGACTGAGCCACCCAGGCGCCCCATGATTTTTATAATTTTCAAAAGCACTTGATATTACTCAAATATGAGAAACTTGAGTTAAAGAGATATGTTTGTGGCTTTGTTGTATATAAATTCCTTAGAAAGCAGAACACTAAGCCATTGTTATTTATTAACATTTTGTTATGTCAGATTGTTAAGCTTGTCGTCTACCTGGCTTTAAGTGATGAAAATATATTTGGTGGTGGTGAGGGTTGAGGAGTTAATGTAGAAAACCTAGCTTGCAAATAATGTTTGAGGAGAGCAATGGACTCAGAGGTGGGGCTTGGGGGAAGGTGGAAAAAGTGGTCAAGGCAAAGAGTTTTGTTGGTAGAATAGTGTTAAGTATTGGTGTGCTTAGTCTGGGGAAAAGAATGATAGAATTTAGGGAAGCTGTATTTACACAGCAGTTCTGCCTAGGCTTAGGTTTCTATGCCTGGCAAAAGGTTACATATACAAGGATGTCAAGAAGTAGAGAACCTCTATTATCTTATGCTTTGGATTTTTAAAAATGTATTCACAGCAGTTATTGATATAGTTACGAGTAGCAAAGAGAGTATGGAATATTTACTTACTTTCCATTACTAGTCACAGATGTGCCTGCACTCCCTAGTCCTCTATCTATTCCCTACATTTCCTCTGTTCTTTTGTGTCCTCAGAGTGCAGGGGCAGGTACGAAATTTGTACCAGGTATCCTGGAAATCTGACCATACAGGATTTCAGATTTGTTGCTCAGCTAGCCAGCTCTCTTTATTTCCTGTCTAGCTAGTAGAGTATATGATTGGATCGATTCTGTAGTGCCAAAGTTTTACATGATTTGTTTCCATATATATGGTAGAGGAGGCTGCCATTACTTATAGTCTTGATTGTATTCTCTCTGGGATATAAAGGTTACAAAATGAGATCAACTTCATGTTTTAGTTGGTGGGGAAGGACTTTAGTTGCAGCTCTATGTAACCTCACACAAGTGATGAGTCTAAACAGACATGCAGGACCGTTGAAGAATCCACCCTGAGAAGGAAGCGTGTTGCGGTAGCGCTGCTGCTATTACACCTTTCCTACAGCTCTTAAAGAATTTGATAGGAAATGGGATGCAATCTGGAACTTGGCTGTGGAGCCTATTTTTCATAATATATTATACTTTATATTAATGGATTTTATTTTATTACAGTGTTCAGGGGCAAGAACAATGATAGATCAGTAAATATTTGTTGAATGAATGAGAGAGAAACTAAATTTAAATAAAATTACTGAATCAACTGGTTGTATCTGGACCAAAGTCCATTTACAGAGATATAGTTTCAGAAAATGTGTTATTGTTACTCTTACATGTTTTATTTAGTAGGTTTCCATATGTTTTATCAAAAGTAGAACTTTTGCATGAGAGTATTTATGACTTCAGTTAGGTGTAAATTTGCTGGATACCTATGTGTATTACAACATGAACATAACAAAACAAGATTTATATCCTGTTACAGTCTGAACATAGTTATGGCTTAAGAGGTCTTTTCCCCTAAATGATTGCCAAAAAGATTAGCACGAGTATTGCCAAGAAGGAATCAGTTTATTTTATACTAGCAATTTGCTGCACCAGAAATTAAAACTATGAAGTTTTATGTTACCAGTGCATTTTAATATAAACCCATCTATAACATGTGAACACAACATATTTTGTGAAAAATAAGTATTTTCCAAATTTCCAAAAAATTTTCTTGAGAAGAATGGCATTGATTTACCTCCTTGCAAATTTCTATTTATCTCTGGCTTTACTACGGTATAGCTGGGTTTTCACACTTCTTCTGCATTCTCATATTGAAGTATATTCTTATAGTTGAAATCTATGAAAAAACATCTGACCTTACAAAGATGTATAACTCTTTCAAATCAATAAAATTTTATTTTTCAAATGAATTTGGATATTTTCTTTGATACTACTAAATCTCAAATGGATAGTTTATTTATTATTATTAATTTTTTAATGTTTGCTTACTTATTTTCTGAGGGAGAGCAACAGAGAGGGAGGGAGAGAATCCTAAGCAGGCTCCATGCTGTCAGCACAGAGCCCAATGCAGAGCTTCCTCTCACGAACCATGAGAGCAAGCATGACCTGAACTGAAATCGAGAGTCAGAGGCTTAGCCACCTGAGCCACCCAGGCACCCCTCAAGTGCAGAGCTTCTTAATGATAGTTGCAATGCAGGATCTGATATGGTATCCATGAGCTTTTTGTATTATTAAACGAAGTCATTAGTCTCTCTTGAACTTAGAATACTTCACTTCTTCATGCATAATTATGTACTGGTCATTGGGAAAATATTTGTTCACTGAATTATGTAGATCTTCTATATATTCATATATATATATTCAATATAAAGAAAAAGAGTCATTAACTTCACCACTCATCAGAAAAATTTTGAATATTGGGAACCTTTTAACAAACTCATGGCGGTTGATAAATTTTCCAAATCGTAATTTTCTCTTAAAAACTTAAGTTTTATTCTTGCCAACAAATATTGCTAGTTGTTTTCTTTAAAGTGACAGTGATGCCTGCCAAGTTCTTAGTATGAAAAGCCATACTTACTGTCTGTTGATCTTGGGAGTAAAAATGGTGTTCCATGAAAACAGCTTGCAATTCAACAATTGCACAGTGCTTTTCTTTGAGATACCATCATTTTATGCAGCCGAACTGCTTTATAAAGTGTACTTAATGTTTTATTATATAGGATATCAAGCAGATGTGTTTTTGAGAATTAAGATTTTAATAAAATTAAGCATTTTTGCTACTTTCAAGGAAATTCTTCAGTTAAGAATTTTTGTGGGTTTTTTTGTGTGTTTTGAGTACATGATATTTAAGAATATAATGACTACTAATATAGGAAGATTTGCATTGGGATGTGAGCAGTTTCACCCACTATTGTTCGTTAACATCAGTGTATAAAAGTCAATTCTGTGAAAAAGTCAAGTAATGTCTTAGTACTATAAAAATTCTGGCCTGAGGACCCCTTTAAAAAGTCTTGGGAACCCTAGAGGTCTACAGGCCTCACTTTGAGGCTTAATTTGTATACTAAATAAAAAATTGATGAAACTTTGTCATGGGCAGGACAAAGATAACAAATCTGATATTTAGATTTGAGCACTTTGAACGGCATTGGCTTTGAAGTACATTTACAACAAAATGGAAAGAAATGTTTTTAATAAGATGGTACTATAATAAATATTTTTAACAAGATGGTATTAATAAGATTTTTTAATAGATGGTATTTTCAGTGAGTCTGTAGCCTGACCTGGTTGAGTACCTACCAAAGGATGAACACTTCAGGGCTTCAGTGTAGTTGTTCCTCTGTGAGCTTTTTTGTTTGTTTGGTTTTTGGAAAAAAAATCTTACAGGACAATACTGTCAACTTTTTTTTTCCACCCTGTGAAATTGACCTCTGACACTTTCATGGTGGAGTTCTCCAGTTTTCGTTAAAACTTGAAAGCTTACCTCAATTTGAATCCATCATTGATTTCTACTCCATTTTCTTTTGCCTTTCCAGGTTTACCTGGTAGCTGGCTTTGTGTGTGTATGTGTACAGGTGTGTGTACCAGTCTGTTATCTGAGTATTAAATTTGGTTTAAGTCATCTTCACTTGATTTGAACAAGCATTTATTATCCATTGGGATGGATGTTGATCTCATTTTATACTTTTTTTTTTACCCATACTTGGATGTTTGATCTATATTAATCATATTTCTGCCATTAGAACAGTCTTCTGCCTGTTTTTACTTTTGCTTTTCTAAATAATTTACCAAATATAGATAGTCTAGGGACACTCGTTTTGATTCTCTTATGGCTCCATAGTCTTAGTTTTCTCTACTTATTCCCCCCCGTCCTTTAGGAAACAAAGAATACCTAGTTCTTGCCTAATAAACTGTTTCATAAATACTATTATAAGTATTTATAACTCTGAATTCATTATACCTAGTACCTCTTTTCTTTATTTGCCTGTAATGCCTCATTTTTAATCAAAGTTTCCACCCATGCACATGATTGTCTTTTTAAAGTTTCAGCTACATTTTAGTCTTTCATTTTCTCACTGCATGTCTGTTCCAAAGCTAGAATATAGAATAATAAGTTAGTTTGTCTTAATTGAGAAAATTTTGTTACCTTTCTTATACTGGTTCCCATTGAGAGCTTTTCTTGCTAGTTGGAGGGGATTAGCATCTTGATTTTCATTTTCATACTTTTAATTTCCAGACTTCTCTTTCCCAGACTGATAATGGTTTGCCTTCAGTCCTATGACTGATTATTCCTTAGTAATTGGAAAAGATGTACCAAAAGTATGGCCTATCAGGACACCTGGCTGGCTCAGTTGAGAGAGTGTGAGACTTTTGATCTTATGGTTGTGACTTTGAGATCTGTCACATGTTGGCTGTAAAGATTACTGGAAAATAAAATCTTTAAAAAACTATTTTCCGTTAGTGTTTTAGTTTTTTGTCCTTTTCACTCCTCTGTCAGTATGCTTTGGCTGTAATTTATTTAATTGTTTAGCACGTTTTTTGAGCCCATTCTGAAGTCATATAGTTTTATATTTTAAAGGGATGTTAGAAGAAGACATGTATGTAAATCACTGATCTTTTATGTATATGGCATGTTACACAAGTGCACGTTGGTGGACTATGATGCAGCTCATCAGAGGTCTTTTGGGTATAAAAAGAAATGGGGCTGCAGTTAATGTCAATTTAACTTAAATTGGAGTTGACTCATCACCTAATGGATGCTAGTTTACTGTTTTCTGTCTAGAGAGCTTTGCTGGGACTTAATATTGCTTAATTGGGATTCAAAATTACTGTCCCCTATTGTTAAATCAATGGCAAATGTTCTGTTAAAAATAATGTTATTTAAAAACCATTCTGTTTTGTAAAAACCACAAGGTATTGTGGGTTGTACAAAAATAGGTGATAGGTTGGATTTGACACATAGGCCATAGTTTTCAGACCCCTGGTGTAGATCACAGTTGAAGTAAATGACTGACATCAGAAGTCTCAATTACTAATGAATAATTGGTTTGGTATGCCATTTGCCTATGTCTTTATATAAGTCCATGTTAATTTATAAAGGAGTGTTGGTCTTAATAAGCATCATGCATGATACTTAAATATTTCTTAATGAGGTGGGCTCCTTTGTTCTCATTCCCTGATTTCTGGAGGTGTTCATCTGACATCTTACAGTTGTAAAAGAATGTATTAAAAATGCTTTATGAAAAATCACTGCAAGATACTGCAACTCTTTGCTAGCCTGTAAGATTCATACATAATATTCTATGTTCTTGTATTGACTCTAGTCATTGAAGTTTAGAAGTGAGAGAGACATCTAATGTTCCCTCATTTTATAGATGAAGAAACAGATGCCAAGAAGATTTAAATCTTCTATCTGAAATTATATATAGGTTACCTGAGATCTAATTTCTTTGTCATGTTATCTTTAACTTATATCTGAGGGCTCTAGATTCCAATGAAAAAGAAGGAAAAGAAAGGTAACGTAGAGGCCTATCCCTTCCAAGTTATTATCACCATACTCTAATTTCTTAAGATTTTTGAACTTTGGAATGTCAGTGGCCATTAAATCTGAAAACAAACAAAGCAGCAAGTACCAGAAGAAAAAATGCTCACAGCACAAAAATTGCCTTTAACTCTGAAAAAGAATTAGCCTTTACACTCTTACAAAATTACTGGAAGATGCTCATGTGCCAAAATTAGAAAGTAAAATGCCTTCACAAACTATCTTGTTTATCTTTTTAAAAAATTTAAGATGCATTTTTTTTTTTCTCCCCTTGAGGATGCTGTAGACATGTCACTGGCACTTTATATTCTAATTATTAAAGATAGCCCCCCCCCAATCTTACATAAAATAAATGGAATATAGAGCTATATTTTAAAAGACGATTTTCTCCTTTTTGGTGGAAATGCAAATTGATGCAGCTACTGTGGAAAATAGTGTGGAGGTTCCTCAGAAATCCAAAAATAGAAATACCATATGATCCGGTAATTCCAGTATTGAGTATTTGCTCAAGGGGAAAAAAATTTTGAAAAGATAATGTGCTCCTCTGTGTTATTGCAGCCTTATTTGCAATAGCCAAGATATGAAAACAACCCAAGTGCCCATCGATAGGTGAATGAATAATGGTTTTATACATGTCTACACACACACACACACACACACACACACACACACACACACACACACGTGGAATATTACTTGGCCATAAAAAATTATTTCTTACTATATGCAACAACATGGATGGACATAGAGGGTATAATGCTTAGTGAAATAGGTCCAAGAAAGACAAGTACCATATGATTTCACTCATATGTAGAATTTAAGAAACAGTACAAATGCGGAAACCAAAAGGACAGACTCCTAAATTTAGAGAACAAACTGGTAATTGCCAGAGGGAAGATTGGCGGGGGTATGGGCGAAAGGTGAAGGGGGGGTTATTAAGAGTACACTGTTCGTGATGAGTGATGAGCACTGAGTAATGTATAGAAGTGTTGAATCATATTGTATGCCTGAAACTAATATAATACTGTATATTAATTATAATTTATAAAAAGTTATTTTCTCCTTTTTTTAGTGTGAATAAAAATTATCTCATGAGATGGCGTCTTTAAAAATGAAGTTTAAACTTAACATTTATCCTAATGTGAAGAGTGGTAGAATTTTTGTTCTTTGGAAACATGCTGCTTTGCTTTATTTGCACTTACTATTACAGGTAGCCTTAAAATGATATCCTTGGGGCACCTGGATGTCTCAGTCGGTTAAGCGTCCGACTTTGGCTCAGGTCATGATCTCACGGTTCATGGGTTTGAGCCCTGTGTTGAGCTCTGTACTTACAGCTAGCTCAGAGCCTGGAGCCTGTTTCAGATTCTGTGTGTGTCTCTCTCAGAAATAAATAAAAAACATTTTAAAAACTTTTAAAAAAGATATCCTTAAAATGTTTGATAATTAAACTGTAGTTGTAGTTCAGGGCTAATCCACAAAAAAGTAAATATGCTGTTGTTTGCCATAATGCTTTAACAAATCAGCCAGATAATTTGATTTTGTTGTACTGGGTTTTGTTTTTGTTTCAGTGTGGTTAGTATTGTATTAAAATAAGCTTAAGTATTTCATTTAGAGCTGAGATTATCTAAATGGAGATTTAGTTTCTGAGATTATCAGATTGTTTCTAAATCCTGAAGTTACACTTTATTTAAAAAAAAATTTTTAATGTTTTATTTTTTGAGAGAGCGCACAAGTACGGGAGGGGCAGAGAGAGAGAGAGAGAGAGAGAGAGAGAGAGAGGGAGGAAGACACAGAATCTGAAGCAGGCTCCAGGCTCTGAGCTGTCAGCCCAGAGCCCAATGCAGGGCTTGAACCCATGAATGCGAGATCATGACCTGGGCCAAAGTCGGAAGCTTAATCTCCGGAGTCACCCAGGCGCTCTGCACTTTATACTTTACAAAAGTAATTTGGTAAATATGATTACATTTAGTCTAATAAAATTTTGTGAAACCTTATAAGATTTAGCATGGCAAAAGTACATTCTCAAATGTACTTTATACATATTTTAAGCTATATTATCAATGACTTCAAAGCTAAATCTTAAAAGATACCTTCCTTCATTGTACCATATTTTATACACACAACAGTGTTATTGCCTAACACTGGTAGAATTTTAATTATTTTTAATGAGACAGGAAATGAAGGGTAATGCATTTTTCACTGCTGTTCCTGAGAGTGTTTCATGGTGGGGGAGAGGGAGCAGTTCAAGGAGAAGGGCATTGCGGAGCAGATGATTATAAAATGTTAATGTATCCTGTTAATCTCAGTGTCTTTGAACAGGATGGGTTCCTAAAAATAGCGGCAAAGTTTCAAAAAGGCAGTTCCTAGCCATTGTGAGTTTAACATCAGTGATTTTAAAGACTCCCAATGAATGATCTCAGTTTTTAAGAATTTGTAATAATGGTTACATATCAATTTGCTAGGGCTGCCATAACAAAATCTACAAACTGGATGGCTTAAACAACAGAAATTTATTTTCTCACAGTTTTGGATGTTGGAAGTCCCAAGATCAAGGATAGATTACTTACAAGGCCTTTCTCCTTGGCTTGCAGACAGCCACCTTCTTTCTTACTGTGACCTCACATCGTTTTTCTTTTCTGTGTGTGCATCATCCCTGGTGTCTGTTTTACCTCATATAAGGACACCAGTCATATTGGATTAGGGTTCATCCTCATGGCATCGTTTTGATTTAATCACCTCTTTAAATAAAGACTGTCTTCAGATAAAGTCACATTCTGAGGTACTGCTGGGGTTAGGTTTTCAACATAAGAATTCAACAGGGACAGTTCAGTTCATATGATGGTAGTAACCACCATGACTTTGCTAATGAGTAAATTGATTTAATTTCTCTCCTCTGTTTCATTTGCCTCCCCATACATACTTTGTGCTTTTGTTTTTGTTTTTTGTTAGTTACGATGGTGAATTTTTGCAGCGTGTTTTAGTTTTAGCAAGACAATTTGACATGAGTTTCCTACAATAACTCAGTAGGTAATATGGCAGCAATAGTTTGCTTTGCTAAAATAAACTATTGGCTGCTTTGCTTCACAGCAGATTGAGAACTCACACCCAACAAATTAGTTTTGAAAAATGATTCTGTGAGATTAGAAACCCTTCTTTAACAGGCTGTTGTAATCATCTGTGTGTGATTGCAGTGGCTGGCCGGCCCCTTAGGACTGCCATGCCCAGCATAGTCCATGTCAGTTGAGCCCTGAGAGCCTGCACTGTCTTTGGGGCCTTGGCAATGTATGTCATGGCTTGGAATGAGCAACTGCTTAGGACCTTCTAGTACTAAGAATTTTGATTCTTCATAGTCATTAAATTATTTTACATTACACATTCCATGCTCTTTTCTGTGTGTGTGTGTGTGTGTGTGTGTGTGTGTGTGTGTGTGGTGGTGGTGGTGGTGTTTTCTGTCTTAAGGAAGTAGTTTAGTATTTTAATAAGATTTCTGAATACATACATGTGTATATAGAAATGTTCTTGAACGTCATTGCTCTGACATTAAAATGAGGAAGTTAAAACTGATGAGGAAATTAAATAATGTGTAGAATGCTTAACCACATACATAGCATATAGGAGTTTCTCAATAAATGCAAATATTCTTCTTCATTTTCTGTAACATTCAAATGGATGAGAAGCAGTGTGCACACACATAGGAGCACAGGTAACTTGGTACATTTCAAACATTTTATTTTATTTTATTTATTTTATTTTATTTTATTTTATTTTATTTTATTTTATTTTATTTTATTTATTTTAATGTTTTATTTATTTCTAGGAGAGAGAGAGAGAGACAGCGTGAGCGGGGGGGGTCAGAGAGAGAGGGCGTCACAGACTGCAACAGGCTCCAGGCTCTGAGCTGGCAGTCAGCACAGAACCCGATGCGGGGCTCGAACCCACGAACCGCGAGATCATGACCTGAACGAAAGTCGGACGCTTAACCGACTAAGCCACCCAGGCGCCACCCCCGCCCCCCTTTTTTTTTAATGTCAAACTTTTTAAACTAAAGAGAAAATTAGTTCCAACACTGTGTCTATTACAGAAACCTGTAAACCACTTGCATTTTACATCCTTTGCTTTCCTATACCCTAGCTTTAAGGTTTGTGCTTTCATACTTTTCTTATCCAAGTTGGAATTAATTGTTTTCTTTACAGCAACTTGAAAAGTCACAAGGTCTGGCCTTGGTCTCCTTTGTTTAGCCACATCTCCAGCACCTGTCTGGGATGATGATACATTGAAAGTGTTCAACCAAAGTTTTGACTGAATGAATAAAATAAATTGGTTAGAAAATAGTGCTTTAGTGCATTTTTCCACTCTTAGGTTTTGTTAATCGCATGACCATTGTAGTGTTTACTTTTCACTTGTGGCTATACCCTACCCCAACAACTGTAGTTCATCTGCATTTGGTTGGATTGGTTTATCACCCCAAAGTAATATAAGTAACTAGAGATTTGCTTTCCTGTATGAGGGGAACATGAATTAGAGATACCACTTCCATTAGACGTGAGCTGTAATATTACAACTGTGCTAGAGCATTCCTGCTGGAATGTCCTGTTTTACCTCTAGTTCAACATACTTGTAAAGTGTGACTCCCCAGAGGGCTGTGGTTTCTAGGCACTCCATGTATGGGAGTAATTTTTCATACTTTTTGGTCTAGAAACTTAAAAAAAAAGTGACTCTTCCCCCCCCTTCCTTCTCTTATTTCTCCAAGTATGGTGAATCACTAATTTTATAGTCATTTTCTTGTTTTAAAACATCTCTTGGATAATTCCCCTGATTTGTCTGCCTTTTTTGAGTTGCAACTGAAAAATCTCAAACTGGCTTAGATAATAAAATTAATTTTTGATTTCTTTAATTGAATTACAGTGGTAAATTAGCTTCAGATAGTACTTAATTCAGTTGCTTAATAGATAACCTGATGTCATTAGTAACAGTTTTTCTTGTCTCTCTGCTGTGCTTTTTTGTTTCTCTCTCATCTCTGCTCTAACCTCAGTGATGTACAGTATCCTTGCTATCTGCCCACTCCTTTCTGAAAGGAGGAGGTTGTCTTTCCTTGAAACGAGCAATGTCTTCTAGCATTCATTCACCAGGAGTGATTGAGTTGGGTCAGAGGGAAATAATGTGTATCTGGGGTGGGGGGGTATATAGGATGGATATCAGCCCTTAGCTGAAGATAAAATATACTAACTAAGTGCCTTCCTTTGAGCCAGTAAGTCCCTCCCCTTTAAACCACAGGGCTGAGAATGGATTAGTTCTCCAAATGAAAGGCAGGAATAGTGGTGTCTTTTGTCAGACACTGGCAGTAGAAGCTGCAAGAGGCAAGCCACAGTTTTTTCTTCTTGCTAATAATAGTCACTCCATGTCTCAGCAGCTGAATTCCAGATAAGCCTAAGTTATCCTTCCTGTTAGGTGGACTCCTAGCACCATACAATCCCTAGCATAACAATGACCTTGAGCCCCTGTGGATAATTAATATTTATTTGGAAAGGTAACGCTAAATGTCAAATGTCCAAGGTGGCATTGACAGTTACTTGCCAGTATTAAAACAATTCTTATTTAAAAATTTTTTAACCTTTATTTTTGAGAGAGAGTGAGAAACAGAGTGCAAGCAGGGGAGGAACAGAGAGAAAGACACAGAATCTAAAACAGGCTTCAGGCTCTGACGTGTCCAAACAGAGCCCAATGCGGGGCTCAAACCCACAAACTGGGAGTTTGTGACCTGAGCTGAAGTTGGATGCTTAACCGACTAAGCCTCCCAGGTGCCCCAAAACAATTCTTATTTTTAATATCAAAAAATAAGCTTTTAATACCATTGCTCTTATTTCATCTTTTAAATAGCTGTGGCAGATATTTGTAGATATATTTAAAGATAAGTTTTCTATTTTGTCACACTCTTGATATTATTGAGTATTATTTTTAAATCTTTGCTAATGTTATGGCCAAATGTTTTTGTGTTTATTATTGCTGAAATTGAACATTTTCCTAATGTTTCATCTAGAGGGTCATGTTATGGAACAAGTAAATCATGAGGTTAAAAGGTACAACATGAACAGTGTAGCCAGCAGTATTATAATAGCATTAGGTGGAGACTGATAGTGGCCACACTTGTGATGAGCGTAGTACAGTGTAGTTGTAGTACATCTTCAGTACAGATGTTGTACATCTGAAACTGAAGACAACATTGTGTGCTGACTACGCTTCAGTTAAAAAAAAAATTGGAATGACCATGTATTTATTCCATTTGGTCTAGTAATTTACTAGTAGAGACTTTTCCTAATCCTGAGAAATACTCATTAATGCACACCTCCCGAAAAGAAATGAAAGAAAACTACTCTAAGCATGAATATCTTGATGGCAGTTTTAGAATAATGAAAATTTAGAATCATCCAAATAGCTGAGCAACGCAAAAATTGTCTGTTATGAGACAATATGCTACCACTATACATTTTGTAAGATCAAATAATTTCAATTAAACATTTGATTCTGGGTCATGCAAAGGGGTTCCAGATCTCTTAACAGTGTGCGGTCAGCAGGACATTTAAGAAAACCTTTCTGGTTTATTTATTTCTACCCATGACTTTCACTTTTTTTTTGCATTCTTTTAATTTTAAAATAATGTGATTTTGGTTCATAATTAGGCACTGGCTTGCTCCAGGAATGGAATCAGGAAAGATATCTTTCTCTGAGGAGAAACTAGGCGATGATTACATGTGTGGAGCAGTTAATTGTTCAATATGTGTGTACTGAACTCAGTTTTGTGATGCTGAAATGCTGTACATATTCAGTTGAATGAATCATAACTGAATTGTCTCAAAAGTCCTGTTTTTGTAATATTTGTTAAACTATTCTCTATAAAGTCTTGAAGTAAAATATTTCATACTGAACGTTTAAAATATTAAGTGCACTTTTAATATAAATGTATTGGCTAAGTATTAGTTAAGATGGATTTTTATGGGGTGCCTGGCTCATCAGTTAAGTGTCCGACTCTTGATTTTGTCAAAGGTCATGATCTCACAACTGTGAGATCAAGTCCCACTTTGGAGTTGACAGCATGCATCCTACTTGGAATTGTCTCTCTGCCCCACCCTCACCAGCCTGTCTCTCTCTCTCCCTTTCCCTGTCCCTCTTCCTCTCTTCCTTCTCCTTCTCCTTCTCTCAAATAAATATTTTATTTAAAAAGTCTCACTCTCAGGGGCACTTGTATGGCTCAGTCGGTTAAGCATCCGACTTCGGCCCAGGTCATGATCTTACAGTTTGTCACAGTTTGTGGGTTCGAGCCCCTCATCCGACTCTGTTCTGACAGCTCGGAGCCTGGAGCCTGCTTCGGTTTCTGTGTCTCCCTCTCTCTCTGACCCTTCCCTGCTCATGCTCTTGTCTCTTTCTGTCTCTCAAAAATGAATACATGTTTAAAAAATTTATTAAAGACTAATAAGACTAATTATATTTACTTTTGACTATTTTAATATAGCTATGGATCTGAATTAAGCAGTTGCCTATAACTGATAGTTTCAAATAAAAGCTTTTTTTAAATTTAAAATTTTTAAAAAAACATTTATTTATTTTTGAGATAGAGTGTGAGTAGAGGAGGGACAGAGAGAGAGAGGGAGTGACAGAGTTCCAAGCAGGCTCCAGGCTCTGAGCTGTCAGCACAGAGAACCACCAGATCATGACCTGAGCTGAAATTGGCTGCTTAACCGACTGAGCCACTCAGGTGCCCCAAATAAAAGCTGCTTAACCGACTGAGCCACTCAGGTGCCCCAAATAAAAGCTTTTATGACTTTATAGGATGTTCCCGTGAGTTAGAATGGGAAAGTACACAGGTATGCCTGCATGCATGCATGCATTCATTCATTCATTAGAACTCTGTCATTTACTATTTAAGGATAAATAAGTATGATGGGTCAGAATGTAGTGACATAGGATAAAGACTGGATGAGTGTCTCACTGCTGTTTTGTGACTTTGTTTCTGAAAGATACCACAATGGAGTCGAGATACAGTGCTAAGACTTCTTGTATATACTCTGAAAATGAGTGACATCTAGTATCTAAATGTCTGGTGTTTACCTGGGACAAAGACTACATCACCTTACAGAGGACCCACGTTAGCTGTAGAAGCAAACAGACCAAAATGGACCAGTTCTACAAAGCCATACTGAGTCCACAGAGAGGTGGTAGTATTTTCTCTGATTTTTCTCTTTGGCACAAAGGCTTTTAAGGTGTTTTGAAAGTGAAAACTGAGGTCTGCAAGCAGGGACTGTCTTAATGTTTTATTTTTGTTGTCCAATTTCCTGTTATTTTCAGGTGTATTTTTGATGTTACAATTTAAAAGGATCAGTTTCATCCTGAACCACTTTATAGAATTAAGTGTTTTTGAAAATAGACAAATTCAAGTTTGTAGACTCTTTGTAGGTTTCACTGCAACTGTGACTGAAACATCTAATACAGGATTGCATTTAATTTACAATTTTTTTAACTGATACATTTGTATGTTTCTCTTCATTGAAAAACTGAGCTCTTCAAGGCTTAGGCGAACTTTTACTTCATTCCTAGTCTGAGCACAGGGCTTTCTCTGCCCTAGTAGTACACTTGGCATACAGGTGACAATAAGGTTCTTTTCTGTGGATGTAAGAGAGCTAGCTGAAGTAAGATGACAGCTGCAATAATACTTTTTAAAATTTGAATAATTCACCCTTTTCCCTTAAAAAATGTTATTCTTGATTCCAGAAATTGACATAGCATTAATGATCAATGGAATACACCAGTTCATAGTAATTTGAACAGATAAGAACTTTTTTGCTCTATGTGTTTGGTGTTTTTTTGTGATGACTTTTTAAAGTGTATCAGCAATATGTACTTAGTATTAGAACTTTTATATACAATAATTTATATCAGGTTGGTTAGTGTTTTCCTTTGCCCTGGAATATATTAGGTAATGCTGAAACACCACCGATCACTGCTTTAAGTTGAGACATTGATGGCCGTAGCTTATCAGAACCAAGCATTAACTGAAAACCTTTGCATCTTAAGTATTTGAGAGCCAGTGTTTATTATTTGAGTATCAAACTGAATGATACATTAGAGGGAAAAGAATACATACTTCTTGTTTTCTTTGTCAATGTGTTTCACTTGGATTCCACCTGCACATTTCATTTTGGGAAACTATCCTGTTAATGAAATCATGATGAATTATTCCCCTTAGAGGCAGATATCCATGACTGGTCAAATTATGATTTAATTTCATATAATTTTTTAATGGTATGGGACTGGGTGTTTTGTCTTTTAAAATCATTCGGTTCAACACACTTTCAAAATTGACTATTTAATATCCACTGTGTGTGCCAGACACATTGCAACACATTCCTTTGGGTCAAGATAAAATTTAGCAGGATATCCTCCAGAGCACAAATCACCTAATGTACCATAGTGAACCGAGACAAGATGTCCTGAGCCAAATCATCAAGTTAATTTTTGAGGAGAATCTCTTTTTCTTTGTATGAAGATAGTTGTTACTCTTCTTTCATAGGTTCTCATCCTAGTAGGTGGAAGTACTGCTATCCAGATTTCCTAAAAGAAACTTTTGATTCTTTGTTTTTCCTCATTCTGTGTCCCGTTGGCCCCACACTTCTCTCTGGCTTCAGTGCCACAGCCCAGGTGTCATTAGCCAACTAGATTACGGCCCCTGCCACCTACCGCACTCCCTTCCAGTCCCTTCCTCATCACAGAGCCGCAGCGATCTTCTTTAGTGCAGTCTGTTCATTCTGCTACCCTGCTTAAAACCTTTCAGTGTATTTTCTCTAAGTGATGCTGTCAGGGCCCCTCAGAACACAGTTTTTGTTTGTGCCTCAAGGCTTGCTTCAGTGTTTTGTTTTTCTTTCTTCATCCAGCCTTTCCACCGACTGTTCCCGCTCCCGGATTCCGTTTCCTCCCTCAAGCATTTGCACTCCCTCTCCCCGTCCATCCATCCAGGTCTGAACACCAGTGATGCTTTCTTCACGATGTATTCCCACACTGCTAAATTTGGCTAGGCTTTCCTCTGTACGTGTTATTGGGAAATTGCTACGACTTCCTTGTTTGTCTTTGTTCTTTTCTGCCACAGAAGCTTGATATGCTTAGTCACCGCCTTTTCCACAACTTAGGGCAGTTGCGGTTCCTGTCACATGGTAGCCTGCTCAGGTGTTTGTTTATTTGTGACTTTTAAATATACTGTGACCTCTGCATCATAAGGAGATCTGTGATGTGGCAGGTCAGTCCACACAGGCACATGATGCTAGTTAGATAGATACCCCTTTATACTGAATAGATGTCAGTATTTTCTTTTTAGATAAAAAAAAGACCAAGAAAGTATAAAATCTGGGTCAAATCTGGCCCACTGGTCTTTTATAAGGACGGCAAGCTAAGAAAGGTGTTTTTTTTTCAAGTGTATAAAAAGAAGTTAAAAGAAATATCTTATGATACAACTTTGTAACATGAAATTCAGATTTCACTGTCCGTAAATAAGTTTTATTGGAACTTGGACAAACTCATTTGTCTATATCTTGTTTGTTGCTGCTTTTACACTATAACAGAGTTGAGTAGTTTTAACAGAAACTGTATATTGGTGGCAGAGCCTAAAATATTTACTGTCCGACTCTGCAAAAAATGTTGACTTCTTTTTAAAATAATTTCCATAATATGAGACCAGATAAATATAATTAGGACATAATTAGGTGTCCCTTTCCTTTTTTCCCCCTCCCTCTGAATTCAAGGCTTAAGTATGTTCATTAAAAGAATATTTTAGTTTCGGAAACTTTATTCCCACGTCTCTGCTTTATATGTACCTAGATCTTTTTGAAACTTGAACATTGCAAATTAGATACTGAGAAAATGGGGACTTCAAATCCTACCAGATTATGTAGATAAAACCAGCATAGAGGGCTTGTTTCACACACAGTGGTCTAAAGTCATTTTTTTCCTAATTAGTATTCTGAGTTCTAAAATGTTTTTTGTTTGTTTGTTTTTACAGTTAAGGAGAAAGAGGAAACAACTTTTTATGCTATTGGATATAATAAAATAAAATAGAGTGCTACAGTCCTTTTATAAATTTTGAATCCTTTTTGCAAATATGTTATCCGTCAGAGAATAGACCAAGCCATGTTTTGGTTGTGTAACCTATTACTAACTATTGAAAAAACTTTGTTAGGGTTTAATATTAGGCAGTATAGAACCTTTATTTTACATCATTTAATCAAATCAAATGGTTTTTACGACATTGTTTACATTTTGTTTAAAAATATTTTATTGAGAAAATACTTAATTAACTTTGTTTTATTTTTAGGGTTATATCCTGTGTTGTGACCTCATGGTTTAAGTGGGAATAAAGATGAGTATAAGCAGTGATGAGGTCAACTTCTTGGTATATAGATACTTGCAAGAGTCAGGTGAGTACTTTCATAAAGTAAATAGGCCTCAAATTATTTTAATATTCTCAAAATAACCTTTTATGCATTTGAAATTTGTATCAGTCCAAACTGTTGAACTTTGTATGTTTCCTTAATGTCTGGACTGCCATTTTAAAGCTATGTGTTACTGCATGGTTTAACTCTCTGACTCTTTCAAATATGTTGGAATCATGTCAGGCAACTATT
This sequence comes from Proteles cristata cristata, assembly GCA_017311185.1. NCBI lineage: Eukaryota > Metazoa > Chordata > Mammalia > Carnivora > Hyaenidae > Proteles > Proteles cristata. The sequence goes on from JAESUZ010002841.1 coordinate 783,351, forward strand.
TGTTAACAAATCGTTTGGCTTTCAGTGTTCAAAGACCATTTTTATGAGTTGTTATGAAGTGAGATTGCACACGGTTAATAGGAACATATAAACTCTCAGGTACCATCAGTTTGATCATGTATATTCACAATCCTCAGCTAAATGTTACTGATTCTAATTGCATTTAGTATTTCAGTAACTAAATTAAGTGTATTTTCTTAGAATGCTTTCATAATCATTATCCCAATTGATTTAGTTTATCCTTGACCTGAATTCTTACTAATGTGTTTATTGGTGGGTGATTAATAAGTATAAATCATTGGAAGCCTTTTGTAATAGTTATTAAATAGATCAGTGATTATTTTAAAACAGATTAAGAGTCATTATCATAAAACAGAAGGAAAACTACAAAGGAAAATGTGGGATGGATTCAGATTTGTAAAAGTAGAGGACAAAAAATCTTGAGGGTGGATAGGGCACAGGACATGGGAAAGATTGACAGCAGTGGTGAGTTCAGATTATTAGCACGAGATGGAACTATTTCGTAGTTGAAAATAATGCTGGAGAGGTTGAATTTTAGAAATCCTAACTTAAAGTTGGAATGTTTAAATTGTAAGGTGAGGCACAGTATGTAAAAAAGTAACTGGTAGTTGCATGTGAGGGACGACAGAAGGCCTAGAGTAGGAATCAAGCCCTCAGTTTTGGTTTTGAATCTACAGTTAATTCTTCTTTGGGCTTAGTAATTGTCCTGTCTTATCCAGGGAATGCAAACATGGCCTTAGATCTTAGATCCCACTGCTTGCTGAGCTGTTCCCAGCTGCACTCCAGTTCTGAGCTTTCTTCTCTGGTGGAGGTTTTCTATTCACAGGCACTGTCATTGTTTCTCTCTGGCCTGAAACAGCTGAGAAAATGATGTCTAATGAAGGCCAGAAAGGGAAGAAGAAGAGAATAAAAGTAACCAACTAAGGCAGAATAATTTGTTGTGAAGCTTTGAAATGAATAGATCTTGTTTGTTTTCTTTTTCAACTGGTAAACTGGTATTGAAGACAGATCCAAAGACAAAATCCACTGAAAGTTTTGAGGAAGATTAAAATGATTAATGAAGTGGAAAAAATACTGACCCGACTTGGTGATTATTACATATATAACACATATGCACATGCCTTGATAACCTATTATTGAGTACTTTTGTCCAAAATTGAAAGAATTGTTAGGTCAAAACAAACTCTTGTTTTTTCTGTCTTTGAATCTGATCACCATGTAAGCCAGGGCTTTTGAGGCCTTGGAAACTAAAGGGGAAAACACTGTGAAGGATCAGTAGATGCAGTGGTTTGTGAGGTGTGCTGTAAAGGCAGCTGCTCAGGTCGAATCATATGGAACTGCTGTTTTGGGAGATCAGCTCAGTTGCATCCTGTAGTTCATCCTGTGCTGAGATGAAATGGGGCCGGGTGAAGTTAGACATGTTAATGAATACTCGGATTTTATTTGCAAACAGAGGCCCACAATTTGATGTTTTATGTTGCTAGATAGATAGATTAGATAGATAGATAGATAGATAGATAGCATAATACTCTGAATTAATTTATGGAAGAGTATCCAGCAGTTAAGTATTATCAGAAGTCTTCTTAAAGTTGCCGGTTTCTCAGAGAAAACCCTTTGAAATTCCTTGTTTTAAGGTGCTTTTTGTTGCAGTAAGAATAAAGCAGGAATTATATTTTTAAAAAACTACTTTGTGTGGTAGGCTGCTGTTTATCATATTGTCCTTTATAATACTTACTGTGTTCTTAGTTGTGCTTTGTGTATTTAGAAAGGTTTATACTTTACAGTGTACTGCTAATGAAGTATATGATGTTAAGCCACATCTCACAAAATGTGAACACCAGTCCCTTTATTACATTCGTAACTTCCTATTTACATTATGGTTTATAGGGGAAAATCAGATTCAACTAATGACATTTTGACTTATGGCAGTTTTTCTAGGAATGCAACTTGCCATAAATTTAAGAACCGCCTATACCAGAGTTCTAAAGTTTGATCCTCTGACCACCTGCATCAGAATCACTTAGAGAACGGCGAGTGGGGCCCAGGAATCTGCATTTTACAAATGCCCCAGGTGATTCTTAGGCATAATAAAGTTTGAAAGCCACTGGTCCATATTAGTTGTAGGACAATTAGAACTTGACAAGAAAGTTGACAACAGGTATGTAGCATGTTCAAAATATCTTGAAAGAAAAATTATATTTCGTAACTGTTCAAGATAAAATAGCATGAAATGTAACTTTGAGATTTGGAGTGTGAGAATATCTCCTAAAACAGGGAGCTGCCACTAAAAGTGGTGTATTTCTATTTATAGACAAGATTTTGCAGGAATGAGGAGGCTTGTTTATATCATGAGGATACCATGAGACATTCACTTGAAGCTAACTTCCAGAAGTAGGAAATGGGAAACGGTTTAAGAAATTTGTAGTTTCTGTAAGCTCAGATCAGGTTTCAGATAGAGCTCAGAATCTCACTCCTCTCAGCACTTGAGACTTAACTCCAAAAGCTGCTGCTTGGTTCTGATATCTAATTATACATAAAAATGGCCATTTTTGCAATTGATTCCATTTTGGAATCCGGTAACTCCTGTTCTGGGTTGTTTTCGGTGTATTTCTATGTATTTATCACTGTTAACGTACAAAAGATACTTACTGAGGGCTAGTCATTAAATGTTTAAGAAATGTGCAAATTACTTTAAGGCCATAAATATTTCTCTTAAAAGATTTAAGGCAATACAGAGGGAACTAGAATCTTAATATTGCTACTTTCCCTATAAAAGAGTACTGAAATGGATTAGGAGATGGGAAGAAAAGAAATAATCATGACAAAGAAAATATCTGAAAAGACCTTCAAAGGACTGGTTTGTAAAGACTACCCACTAAGGAAAATAAAATGTTTTTCTTGATTGTCTCATTATCTAGAAGCTCTCGGTCAGAAAGTCCCAAAAAAACACCTTTGAAATTTTGTTCTGTTTTGATAAGTGTATAATTTAGAAACAGTGTTTTTCAGTAAGAACTTCTAATATTTGTTCTCTATAAACAGTGTTTAATGTTGACTGGACTGTGGTGTACAGCTCCAGAGAGGGTAAAACCTCTTAAATTGTTTTCATCTTAAATACTTTTACTATGTGATGATCATCCTATTATGACTCTTAAAAATTCTAGAAGATATCTATTAAAAGTCCCTCACTTCTCTCCAAATTATATAACTTTTGATTTTTTTTTCCTGCCTTCATCTGTAACATCTGTTGCTTGTTGAAAAGGGATTACACTGTGATATTCAGCTAAAAATGTTTTATAGTTTTCTTTGAGATAAAGCATCCTCCTCTACTCATTAAAACTAATTCAGAGGAAAGTATATATATTGTAGGATATCTTTATGAAGTGTCGGAACTGTTTATTTTTTTTTAAACTCTGTCTCTAGCAAGTTCACCCTAAGCAAATTACTTTGGTCATTCATTTTGTACTTTTATGAACTAGACTTAGGCTTTCATATTCAATAAAAATTTCCTAGGGAATAAAATTTTTTCCTCTTTTGAGATGACTTGAAAATTGAATGTATTTGACAATGTAGTACCATAAGTAATGATTGACTTGATTATGCAGTATGCCCCATTTAATTAGCGCTCACCCAAGGGCATTAATAATTTGATTGCCCTAATAACTCACATCTAGCAACCATATGCAGAATAAGCACTAAGAGGTACGTGCTAAGTGTATGGGACAGAACTTGATACATTGTTAACTTTAGAAGATTTATGGTGGTTTGGGCCTTTTCAGTTTCCCTCTCCCCTTTCCCCCCCCTTCCCCTTTTACGTCACCTTTGACACTCATGTAGTTATTCGTGTGTTTATTTTTTTCCTAGAGAAATTGTACCTGGCAGTCACTTGTGAACTACCAGTCACTTGTGTGCTACCGCTTTTCGTGTTGCTTTGTATAAGATGTAATTTTATTTTGCCTAAATTGTGTATTTGGTTTGGGGAAGAATTCTGGATTCTAGATTAAACTGTCCTCTATTACAGGTTTAAGAGCTCAATAACATTTCTGTTCATGGTGTATTTTATACTTTCGACACTGTGAAACAGTTGCATTTTATGATGGAAGACTAACTGGAAAATGCAAAAAATGATATGTCTTTATTACTGAGCTGTTTTCTAGATTGTGATTCTGAATGCTGTAATTGTTTTTAAAATCCTCATGTTTTTAGAACTGAGGTTCATGTTGCCATGTAGTCTCCATTTATGAGAAGTTGATGATATATGTAAGCTCAGAGTATTTCATATTCATGAAAGATCATCTTGTCTTTCCCACCCCCCTCCTCCAGTTCACTAGCTTTTTCAAGTCTTTTTAGATAGAGAGGCTTTGTACCACACTACCTTTTCTGAGATGATGCTTCCCTGAGATGTTCTATTATTTGTTTATAAGATCATGCATACTTTGAAATCTAAACATGTTTTAGTAGGCATAAGCTAACCAGAATGTTTATGTATCATGTTAAGTTTCTGATCTATAACATGAAAGAGCCTATTCATTGGTTCTTTTCATTTAATGTTTAACCCCTTCAATGGCTGAGAAAATGTCAGCAATCAAATGACAGTGTAATTTCTTTTGACTCAGATAAAAGTAAATGAGTTACACAAACATTTCTTCCTCCATCTCCTCCTTCTGGTGCCACTTTATAAACAGACTTAACAACAAGTTGAATGGAGTCAGGTTAATCTGGCTATCAGTTAAATAGTCTAGCTGTGAAGGCCTGCAGTGAGCAGAGCTCAGGATTGGGTATGTCCACTTTTAGTCTTCTCGTTTTTATAAGTAAATGGTCAGCTACAGAAGTGCAAGTTAGGTATACATACTTTTACTTTGTAATCAAATAAAATATGCAGTAACATTGATTTGTCACTTAGAGTTGTTGTACACTCGACTAGTTAACAGTAAATAAAATAAAATAAATAAAAACAGCAAGCTGTTGTCAAAAGTAGTGTTAAATTGTGTACTTCCAAATCAGTTTTTCTCTTTTGGAAGCTAAATGACTGTTTTTTTTTTTTTTTTTTCCTGATACAGGAAATTCTTACTTACACATCACTATTGACATATTTGTAAAAAGACAAATGCCCTTTAATAGTTCCCAAACAGAGAACTTGTTCAATTTTAATAGTAATCTTGTTTTTTTTTTTTTTTTTTTTTTTTAAGGGTAGATAGCATAGTGGAGAGAATAGGGAAACAGAAGTTGCTGATGCCATTGTAGATTTGTACAATTTGAGGGGCAAAGCAGTTGAGCAGTTATGAAAACTTCCTTTAAAAAATGCTCATGTCCCCTTCAACTTTTGAGGGGAATCCATTCTTAGCAGAAAAAAGTACATACATGGCAAAATCCTATATATAAGTAGATATTTGAGGGAAGATTCCTAAGTAGTGAACATTGGTAAAGTCCAAATAGCCATTGATGGGATGAATAATTCACTAGTTGAGTACATTTATTGGCTAAATAATATGATATTAAAATTATTTCAGAAAATACAATTTATATAGAATGTTCATGGCTTTATATATTTTATACATAAATATAAAAAGTAAAATATATATAAAACTATATATAAAAGACAAAATTAGGACACAGAATTATGTAGCCCAGTGTGTTATATTGTGATGGAGGAAAACAGTATGTAAAGGAAATATAAAAATATTAACAGTTGTATTTGTGTTTGCTATTGTAATTTTTTCCCCTCTCCATGTTGTCCATTATTTTTTTATAAGTGCTATATCTAAATCTTCAACATGCAGGATCCCCCTATAACATTTTCCCCCCTAATTCTTTTCACCTTTTCTAAAATCTTTAAGCATTTAAGTATAGAATATTTTATTTACTTATTTATTTGTTTGTTTATTTTTAATTTATTTCAGACACACACACACACACACACACACACACACACACACGGCATGAGCAGGGGAGGGTCAGAGAGAGAGGGAGATAACAGAATCTGAAACAGGTTCCAGACTCTAAGCTGGCTGTCAGCACAGAACCCAACGTGGGGCTTGAACCCACAGACCATGAGATCATGACCTGAGCCAAAGTCGGATGCTTAACCGACTGAGCCACCCAGGTGCTCCAGTATAGAACTTTTTAGAATAAACAGAAGTCTGGGTCCTTAGGGCACAATTGGAAGTGGATTTAGGGGCAAGAAAGTGTGTGGTGATGGGAACAAGGATATAATTTTCTGGGTTTTTCTTACCTGAAGTTTAAATAGGATGTTGGATAAATTAGATTTTCATTCTGGACTGTGCTGTGATAACAGTTAAGCTTTGTTTGCTGTTGTTCAGACATTTCACACCATAGTCAATGATGTCCAAGGCCCATTTTCATGGTCCTATTTGCAAAGTACAGTTGGCATGCTCTGGAGAACTAACACATCTTTGAAATCAGAGTCTCTGTTGTCATCCCAAGGGAAAGCACTCCCTGTAAGAAACACTGTACAGAAAATAGTTGTTTTGTGATCTTGTTTCTTATGTGGGAACCATGTGTAGTCTCTTGAGTAATCAACGCCTCCCTCACTCTGGTCACTTCTTGTCTTTATTTCTGAGTTCCCATATACTGAACTTAATGGTTTTTAGCCTTATTCCTTTCTGGAATTTGTTTTTTACCTCCCGTATCTTAATTACCATAGTGAATTTGTGGAGTACTTGATTACAGAGGGATTATTTAGATCAGATTTGCTCTTACTCCTGAAAAGAAGGGATGCTATTTTAAGCATTCAAGCCAGACTTCAACATCTCTCAGATTTAGGTAGATCCTTTTTGCCTTCTATTCTGTAAATCAGAAGTTGCCCCTGAAAAAGTATTTCTTGCATATATATTTACAGATAAATGGAAATTTTCTTTGGCATAACCCAGTTCAAGTTTTAGTTTTATTTAAGTCCTGTGCTTTTTTTCATGGATTCATGGATACTCTGATGTGCCAAAATACATTATAGTAGAATTGCATTCTGATTTAACAAAAGTTTATTGAGCATTAGTTAAATTAAGTAACCTAGGTTTCTTGGTTCTAGTTCTAGGTTCTAATAGCCTAATTCCTAGGTTACTAGGTCCTAGTAAATGAAAAGATTTACTAGACAAACTCTTCAAGCTGCCCAGTCTAGTCATTTTACACATGCATACAGCCCCCCTTCGCCCCCCACAAGTTAACCATTCAGTATGGTAAATACCATACATACACAAATTTTAGGATTAGCAGAGAATGATCCACCCTGGGGCAATGAAAGGAAGGACTTTACCTCCATTCAGAGAGAAGAAAACTTAAGAACATATAAGGTACAAAAGTATGAGATAGCATAATGTATTCACAGTGCCACCTATAACTGGCAGATACTTGAATTTAATGTGCAGTGGGAAAAAGGGTGGGAGCATGGAATTGGGGAGATGAGTGTGGAGAGAGAGGTAGGGTCAGATTACAAAGGTAACTGTGTCATACTTAGTTTGGCCCTTATTAGGAAGGCCAAAGGGATCATTGAAAATGCCCAGTAAGGAGTGATATGATTGGTTTTCTTCACAGGTAATACTCTAGTTGTGTGACAAATGGGCAGAGCGGGAACTTATGGCAGTGACTGTAGGCAAGGGATGGTGGGGACTAAACTCGAGATTCTAGCAGAAAAGGAAAGCTGATGACAGAGACCAGAGCAGTAGGATTGATAGGATTTGGTGAATGGTGGAATATCGGGAGCCAAGGTGAAACTTAAGAGTTTAAACTTAAACCTCTTGAAACTTAAGACGTTCAGATGTATTAAACTCAGGTCAAATTTCTAAGGAAAAACAAGGTTGGTTGGTTTGTTTGTTTTTTTTTACAAATAGTTTATTGTCAAGTTGGTTCCATATAAGGAAAAACAAGTTTTAAGGAGGGGCATAAGAAAAGTAGTTTTGTAGGACACCTGGGTGTCTCAGTTGAGCAGCCGACACGTTGGGCTCTGTGCTGACAGCTCAGAGCCTGGAGCCTGCTTCAGTTTCTGTCTCCCTCTCTGTCTGCCCCTCCCCACTCTCTCTCACCCCCAATAAATTAACACTAAAAAAATTTTTTAAATGAAAAGTAGTTTTGAACACAGTTTTAATCTGCCATGTAATGCTATGGCTAGAAATAAAATTACAGTTGAATTCCACATTTATTGAAGCAGAGTGTTTTTAATTATGGACCTTTTTAGGGTAGACATTAATGATAAGTCTCAAAACAATGTTAATACCCCTTCAAAGTTATTTTCTTACTATTTTTACTCCAGTAATAACTGGAGATAGATGCAGAGGACCTGTGATAGCTTCTCTCCTGGTCTAACAATAAATACTGGATATATGCAACATTCCAGCCGAAAATTGACATTGTTCCACCTACAACTCTTAGGATATTCTTGGACATAAATTTGAAGTCTAATTTAAGCAGGGTCTAAATCTGATTATTTTGATTGTTTAAATCGTACTCATGGATTAGAGAGTACAGATGTCATGGACTTTGCTAAAAATTTTGTGAGGCTTATGAAAATCAAAACACTTTAAAAATGTTGCCAGTAAGATGTCTTTTTTTTTTAAATTTTTTATTTATTTCTAGGCGAGAGAGAGAGAGAGACAGCATGAACAGGGGAGGGTCAGAGGGAGAGGGAGTCACAGACTCTGAAACAGGCTCCAGGCTCTGAGCTGGCAATCAGCACAGAGCCCTGATGCAGGGCTCGAACCCACGAACCGTGAGATCATGACCTAAGCTAAAGTCGGACGCATAACTGACTAAGCCACCCAGGCGCCCCTCTAGTAAGATGTCTTAATGTTTCATGCACTGACACCAGTTTCTAGCACCCTGATTTGAAACAGAACAATGACATAATCCTTTATTTTCTATTAGTAAACAGGAGCTCAACTCTGTCTTCACTTTATCTTTGACTATATTCTAACTTAATTGTTCAGTAGGAGCAGCAGAATGTAGTAGTTACCTCCATAGTCTCTGAATGAATTTAAATCTTTATCCTTTTAAAGAACATGTGAGATACACACACAAGATATACACGTGTGCGTGCACACACACAAACACTGAAATATTACTCAGACATAAAAAATGAAATCTTGCCATTTGCAACAACATGGATGGAGCTAGACAGCATTATGCTAAGTAAGTCAGTCAGAGAAAGACAAACACCTAATATGATCTCGCTTATGTGTGGAATTTAAGAAATAAACGGAAAAAAGAGAGGCAAACCAAGAAACAGACTTTTAACTATAGAGAATACACTGATGGATATCAGAGGGAGGTGGGTGGGGGATGGGTTACACAGGTGATGAGGACTAAGGAGGGCACGTGTGATGAGCACTGGCTGTTGTATGGAAGTGTTGAATCACTATATCGTACGTCTGAAACTGATATTATGTTGTATGTTAACTAACTGGAATTTAAATAAAAACTTAAAAAAATATGTTTATTCTCTTAGTGGCTGTTTTTCTATCTGCTAACTCAGATTATAAAATAATAAAACTATGTGTGTGCGGTGTAGACCCTCCATAAATGGTATTGTCCATCTTGAAGTCTTCTTAAATCCTTAAGCCACTGGGCTGTTTAGCTTTTCTTTTTTTCTTTTCTTTTCTTTTCTTTTCTTTTCTTTTCTTTTCTTTTCTTTTCTTTTCTCTTCTCTTCTCTTCTCTTCTCTTCTCTTCTCTTCTCTTCTCTTCTCTTCTCTTTTCTTTCTTTTCTTTTCTTCTTCCTTTCCTTTCCCCTATGACTTAACTACAGAATTTATTTAGGTAGGGGTGTATAATTGAAAACCGGACTCTCTAACCTCATGCTTATAGATTTCACTGCCTTATTTTTTACCCTCTCTCTCCATCCTTCCCAGCCTTTATTCTTAGACTTCTACCCTGGCAACCTGGAATCTGCTTATCTTCAAGTAGTTCTGAGTTTCATGTTAGGGACAATGTGGAATGATGCTTATTTTCATTCATGTGTTTCTTAGTTTTATTGCTATATTTCTTAGCCATCTCTATGAGCTCAAATTAAGCCGAAATGTGTTTAATAACGATCTTGCCGCTGGGTAAAATTATGAGTTAAAAGTCTTAACCTTTTTTCACTTCTCACTGTGGGTTGCAGGAATGGGAATGGCTAGGTGTTTCAAAGAGGGAAAGAAGGAGCCAGGAGGAAAACTTTAGGTATATTTTGTTTACTGACCAATGATAATAATTCCTAGCCACATGCTTTTTGTGGGTCCAGAGTATTTTATTATAGACTGTTCATAAGTGCCACAAGAAGCCTAAAAGTGGAAGCACAAAATACAAAAAGACAAAGAGTAGGCACTAAAAAATTAGGCTAGGCTCGCAACAGTTAATTACATAGGTTAAATCAGCTTAAGACACAAGTAAGCCCATATGCATTTAGTTTACTTAGTATGAAAGTTTCTTAACATTTCATATGATTTAATTGAATTATTTAAAATACATTAATGACATTTGATGATGAACTCTGATGGATGTTTTAGTAAAGAAGAATAACCACACTTGGGTCTCTCATTTTACTAGCATTTTATCTTTGAGTTTGGACTTGACTTTCATAAAAAGCAAGGCCAAAATAAAGAGAGTTTTGTTATGTGTTTTGGGTTTAAGTATTTCAAATTAAATTTAGGGTTTCTGATAGAAACTGGATTTTTACTTTCTAACTTCCATTTCCTAAAGTTTTCATTTAGATCTAGGGTTATTACTAAGTGGCAAAGAATTAGTAGAGGTTTTTTGCACTTAACGCATACATACAATGAGACTTAAGCATAAAAATTATTTTCATTTTTTAACTAACAATAGAACTGCCCTATGACCCAGCAATAGCACTGCTAGGAATTTACCCAAGGGGGACAGAAATGCTGATGCACAGGAGCACATGTACCCCAATTTTCATAGCAGCACTCTCCACAATAGCTAAACATGGAAAGAGCCTAAGTGTCCGTCAACAGATGAATGGATCAAGAAGATGTGGTTTATCTATACCATGGAATACTACATGGCAATGAGAAACAATGAAATCTGGCCATGTGTAGCAACATGGATGGACCTTGAGGGTGTTATGCTGAGCGAAATAAGTTAGGCAGAGAAGGACAAATATCATATGTGTGCACGTATAGGATGATTAGGGGGAACTTGATGGAGGAACAAGGGGGAGAAGAAGGACGGAAATGGTGGGGGAAAGGGAGAGAGGCAAACCATGAGAGACTCTTGAATGCTGACAAAAACTGAGGACTGATGGATGTGGAGGGGAGGAGGGATGGGTATGGAGGAGGACACTTGTGGGGATGAGCACTGGGTGTTATGTGGAAACTAATTTGACAATAAACTATTTGTAAAAAAAAAAAAAGTACATGTGAAGACCACTCATCCAAAAAAAAATTATTTTCATTTTTTATGTTAATTTTAGTTGGCGTTTTATTTCCTAAGTTAAAAAAACCCTGCAATATATTGGATTTATATGATGTTTGACAATTTGTACGTAGAAATTAAATATACTACAAAAATATTAAATGTCATGTTAATTTATCTTGACCTATTTATTTTGAGTGAAGCATGTTTTCCATAGATATTTTTCCCCCTAGCTTTAAAGTTGATGCAATTTTTTGAGGAAAATTATATGCCATGGCTAAATTTTATACACACTATAAATTTTAAATAGTATTTTATGTAATTAAAGTGAAAAGGGAAATATGTAAAAGTTAACATGTTTGGATTTTGGTACTCCTTTTGTGTAAAAACATATTTAAGCTTAGCTAACAAAAGGATTATGATTTTGAAAGATTACAGAGGTCTTTCATTTGTGTCCTATAGCATGTTGCTGTTGGGAGAATAAATTCTTATACCTTTCTCTTTGCTTTTAGGATTTTCTCATTCAGCGTTTACCTTTGGTATAGAAAGCCATATCAGTCAGTCTAACATAAATGGTGCCCTCGTCCCACCTGCTGCATTGATTTCTATCATCCAGAAAGGTCTACAGTATGTAGAGGCAGAAGTTAGTATTAATGAGGTAAGGAAAACTAATTTCAAATACTAACTCTTAAATATGTCCTTAAATCTGATATCTTGTTTGTTCATTCATTATCTGACTTTAGCTTCACCAGGTTGACAAAATTGAAGGGTGTTGTTCCTTCTGTTACAGTCAGGTTGAACAGGCAAGTCATGTTGGCTCCCAACTGTAAGAGCCATCATCTCTGGTTTATTTCCCTTTCTATGGTTTCATAAGTAAATAGTAAGAAATAATTTTCTTCAAAGCAACAACATTTTGCTGTGGAATGCTCACACCATAATTGATGGTCTGAAGAATTAGAAAACCTCAGGTTATTTGGTTATACCTGATTTTGGAAGGCAGTTTATAATTAGAGCCATGTTATGATGCTATTGCCTAAGGTCCACATATAAGTGGTTTAATTTAGGCGTCAGCCACCCATGAGCCAAGTCCTGCCTGCTTCCCTGTTTTTGTAAGTTTGATTGGAACACAGCCAGTCATTTAAATATTGTCTTAACTACTTTTGTGCTAACAGTGGCATTATTGAATCATTGTGGCAGAGACCTTATGCTCTGCAAAACCTAAGATTATTTACTATTTGGCCTTTCACAGAAAAAGGTAGGAAATCCTGGTCTATCTATCTAGCTGTAATTTTTCTTATATGATCAAGATTTATAATATGTGGAGTTCTTCATTGTATTTTCATATTTGCAGAGATTAACATACTCCCCTTCCCTTTCATGAGTATTTTTAAAACAAGCATCCATGGTTCCTATATCAATATTCGTTAGTATAGTTACATGGTATACTAATATTGATTTCATTATTTTCAGTTTCCCAATCTGTATAACTGGAAGATCCACTAATACTAAATTAAGTGTGTCCTCATTATCTTCTGGTACTTTACATTCCAAAGTATCCTATATTGCACAGGGTGATAAACAATTTCCACCAGTGGCCAGAGATAGTCTCATTTTATCTAAAAACTAAATGTATTATAGATTTTAATATGGTACTCTACAATGTATCTTTGTTGGTTTTAATATTTTTAAGTTAAAATAAATTCTCCTACTCTTCAAACACTCCAATTGACAGCTCAGAAAGAGATGCTGTGCTTTTGTAACTGAGCACCCCATCACACCCCTGTAGATTATTGGTTAATGCATATTCACCAACTTAAGCGAGTCAGACCTTACATATGCATATTCCCAGCTAATTTGCTCAGTTTCTATTTCTGACTTGTTCTGTGTCTTTTCTTGTGCCCACTGGAGAACTTTTTTTTTTTTTAATGTTTCGTTTTGAAAGAGAGGGAGCTCTTGTGGGGGTGGGGCAGGGAGAGAGATGGAGGCAGAGGATCTGAAGCAGGTTCTGCGCTGAGAGCAGAGAGACACATACAGGGTTCGTGAACCATGAGATCATCATCTGAGCAAGGTTGGATGCTTAACCCACTGAACCAGGTGCCCCTGCTAGAGAACTTTTTATGAGTTATCAGCTACCTAATATCAATGAGAGGAGGAAAATTATAGCAATTCCATAAAATTAAAGAGCACCAGTCTCAGAGTTATATGATGGTACTTCTCAAATGTTAGTGCTCATAAGATTACCTTAGAGAGGTTGGTAACCTGAGCCCTTCAGAGATTTTGATTCTGTAGGTTGGGATCTACATTTACAACAAGCTACCTAGTGTGATGGTAGTGTTGTTCCTCGGATCATACTTTGAATAGCACCATTTAAGAGATTACAGTTGCCATTGACAAGCTGTGTAACTTGAACAAGTCTTTAAACCTTACTGTGCTTCCATTTCAACACAGTAGTAAAATAAGATGACTATATGGCCAAATATCTGGTCTGTTTCTTGTTTAATATTTGAATCAAATCATACGAAGCTTTTGAGTCCAACAAAAGTATTTTAAAAGGTTTTAGTTTTAAAGATCCATTCGCACCAAGTCTCTTGCCATTGTACGAACTATTCCATATTTGTCATTACTTTTCCCTAACAGAATTTTGGAATCTAATTAATAAGCGTTTTATCCTCTGGGCCTACTTTTTATTATTCCTTTCAGCATCTCAGCTTTATCTGGCGACATTTACCAGTACGAACTAGATGAGGAGGAAAATTTAAACGGCTGTTTGCAGTTGCTTCACCCTAAATGTGTTTTTTTTTTTTTTCATCATATTCCTTTTCTTGCAATTTCCAAATCCAGGATGGTACCCTGTTTGACGGTCGACCAATAGAGTCTCTGTCACTGATAGACGCCGTAATGCCTGATGTGGTACAGACAAGACAGCAAGCTTACAGAGATAAGCTTGCACAGCAACAAGCGGCAGCCACCGCAGCTGCCACAGCTGCCACAAACCAACAGGGAGCTGCCAAAAACGGAGAGAACACAGCGAACGGCGAGGAGAATGGAGCACACACTATAGCAAGTGAGCGGAGATCGGGATTTTAAAAAAATTCCCTTTCAGGAGAAGTATTTGGCTTTATGTGGATGTCTCATCTTCTAAACTGAAGTAACATCATCTGTTTCCTTTATGCCAACTTGTTTCCGTAACTTGTATCACAAGTCAGATTTCTATTCCTAAAGCTCCAGAAAGATAGATTTCCTTTCATGGATTTTATTTTCTTTTCCAGTATTTAGAAACCATTTTCTGCTGTTAGGTAAATTTTGTTGCCTGCATTTGATTCCTAAAGAAAATTTGTAATGCTAGTCTTTAACACACAGTAAAGCTCTGACATGGAGATACAAAGGCACCTCTCCTGTTATACGAATGATATCAGCAACCCCTACTGGCAGAAACTCAGAATAATGTTGGTGTGGATTATATTTAGTTCTGATCCTTTTATCATTTTAGCCATGTCTGGCTCTAACCTTTTTGCAGCCTTTCTCACTGTCTCTCCCCCACCCCAAACACACACTTTTATCTTTTAAAAATAGTATGGTCATACTTAACTAAGGAGAAGAATTTCTCTCATGCGACAAGTGCTATAGAAGCATTTTCACCATTACCTGATAGTTTTTTGTTTTTTTTTTTTAAAAGGTATATATTATAAAGGAGGTATTTGCTGGTTAAGAATTATTTCCCCCCCACTCAAGATGTTGTAATATTACCTAACTGGCATTTTCCACTTGTTTCTCCTGACATAGATAATCATACTGATATGATGGAAGTGGACGGGGATGTTGAAATCCCCCCTAATAAAGCAGTTGTGTTACGGGGCCACGAATCTGAAGTTTTCATCTGTGCCTGGAACCCTGTTAGCGATCTCTTGGCATCAGGGTATGTTTCTCAAAGTGAAACTAAATGTATTTTTAAAAATATTGTACTGAACTGTGACACATTTTATAAAACCATTACTTACATTTCCAGGTTTGTTTGTTTTTTTTTTTTTTGCTTCTTTGTGGTCTTTTTGTCTTTGTAAATCTTTATTTCTTCATAAAGTAATCTTAGAAGTTTTAATTAAGCTTATTCCTTAAGAAGGTGCCCAGGGCACTAAGAAAAATACTAGAGATGGAAATCTCTGAGAGTCTAGTTTGTATTTGTCTTATTAATCATAGTATATAAATATGTTGCTTTGATTCTGGGATACTTAAGAATATCATGAGGATTTAAAATCTGTTCCGTACTTTATAGGTCTGGAGACTCAACAGCAAGAATATGGAATCTTAGTGAAAATAGCAGTAGTGGCTCCACACAGTTAGTACTTAGACATTGTATACGAGAAGGAGGGCAAGATGTCCCAAGCAACAAGGATGTGACATCCCTAGATTGGAATGTGAGTATCATGTATTAACCGTGATGAATGTAGTTTCTAATATACTCAGCCTCTCTGAACCTCAGACTAATGGCAGGATTTGTCCATTTGTCCAGATGTTTTTGAGTTTCACTAATAAGAACAACAAACTAGGACTTCTCATTCTGAAGTACTGTGTTAAAAAAAACAAAGACTGGCCCTCCAGCAGTCAGACCTAGGTTCAACTTGCAGCTTTTCAGTTTGTCTTGCAGCAGAACCGTTGTAAAACTGGTGGTTGCCCACTCTGTGCTTCATCTTCCTCACATGTAAGGTACAAGTGTGGTAATGGTACCTACATAAATGAAGTAATAGATGAAAATCAACAATAGGCACATAATAAATCTTTAACTATGCAGTCCTTGGCTGGAGGGACAAGAGAAATTTACCTTAAGAAAGCATGTTCTTGTTTTTCTCATTTGCTATGAACTGATGAAAGCTTGATAGTGTGCCTTTTAGGGGTCATTAGTCTAGGTCATTTCCAGGCTTTATTCAACAACAGTGGGCTTAAGCTTCTCCGATTCGGTTTGTCATTTCACATCTTTCAGAGATAACTTGACTGCTCTGACTTGTTTGATAAAGCTTTACCCTTTCATTTTTAAATACATGATTAGCAGCTTAGTTGGTTTCATTCCGTGATTAATTTGTGAAAAGTTAGCATTTTTACAATTCTGTTTCTTTTCCTTTATTCCATGTTGCCTTTTTTCCTTTCTTGTAACTCATCCATTTTTTTTTTAAATATTTTTATTTTGTTTCTAGGAGAGAGAGAGAGAGAGAGAGAGAGACACAGCGTGAACAGGGGAGGGTCGGAGAGAGAGGGAGACACAGACTTCGAAATAGGCTCCAGGCTCTGAGTTGGCAGTCAGCACAGAGCCCGATGTGGGGCTCAAACCAACGAACCGCGAGATCATGACCTAAGCGAAAGTCGGACGCTTAACTAAGCCATCCAGGCGCCCCATAACTCATCCATTTTTTACTTACCTACCCTCCCAATTCTAAGAAGCTTCTTAAACTATTTCAGTATTACTCAGCATTTCATGGGGTTCATGGTTCTTTCCTCACCAAATGAACACTGTTTCCTCCTCTGGCCTCTGTTTAACAACTTCTTGTGCAGCTTCCCAAAGGATCTTCCAAATCTGATTCCAATGAATGAGATCTGTCTTTAAAAACAGTTACTCCAGCTAAAGCTTTCAGTTTCTTTGAAATTCTGCCATAACTCACAGCTAGCTTTCTTTAGTGTTCTCTTTCAAAATTTCCAGCAATATATTTACCCTTTCCCTCCTATGAAGTTAATAGTTACAGAAATGAAAAGAGGTTTAGCATGTCACAGTATTGTTTGGTGGTAGGGTGAGGACTAAAAATTAGGTCAGAGGCCTTATCTCCTTGATAATGCTATTTGGTTCAGAGGCTATATATTAATGAAATTTACTGAGAAGGATGGTTAGCAAATGTTGGTTTGTTGAGCTTGGTGATTCTGAATTGCAAGTTACAGTTTTTTAAAAGCGTGGACTTTTCAAGCATACATTATCCACTATGAACTTGAATCTTCCACAAAAAGGGGAAAATGTTACCCTTTGAAGTATTATTTTCCTACTGTAGTGGTCCATGAACTAAGATGTTTGGGGGCCAGTAGTTTAAAGGAAACCTCCCATTGTGTGGAGTCTGGAAATAAGCTTTTGCTATTGGTTTCAACATGCTCCTTCTTCCTCAGAACCATAGAGCCAATTCCTGGCAGAATTGAGTCTACAACCTCTAGAACCAGCATCTGTTTGTTTCTCACTTAACTGTACGTAACGTATGGTTTGAGAGGTCTGAAAAAAGGTGACTGTTGTTTTCAATTCCCTTTCCAAAAACCATCAAGAGAGCACTAAGGCAGGATTTCATTTGTGTCTTCAGTAGTGTTTACTAATCCCAGTAATAGTCTGTTTAATGCACTCTCTAACTCGCGCTTCTGTAGATCTGCCCTTCTGTTGTGCCGTTCATCAAGGTCAGACACAGCAAGGGAGTATCAGATGAGAGAAAGTGGTATGGATTTCTCCTGGCAGTAAAGTGCTTCCAGGCAATTGTACTCACTTCATTAACCATAAAGTCAGCCTATGCTCTTTTCTGGCTTTTTTTTTCTTTTCTTTTCTTTTTTAAATTTGTTAGGATCTCATATTGGGAAAGAATTAACAAAGGAAAGAAACATTCAGTGATATTTAAGTATCCGATGATCAGAAACAGCAGTATTGCTTGGTTCACACACAACACCAGCAGCTTCATTTAGACAGTAAAAGATTTAGAGGGCCATGGGAAAACTTCTAATCATAACAAAATGTTTTAGCCGATTTTGCTTTCTTACTCTGTTACATCATTATGATACTATGATTTTGATGTCTTTCCCAGTCCACCACCCTACTTCCATCCTTCATCATGAGCATCTGTGAGAATACCAGAGACCTCAGCATGCATAAGGGTAGTGATAGTCCTGCTCCAGAGTGTTTCTGTAATTCTTGAGATTTGGATATAAGGCTCACATGCTTACTACTAAATGCTGATTAAATAAATACTAGCCTCACAGCAATAAAAGATGTTTTGTAGGTCTTTGGTAGCATTCCCAAATAGGCAAAACAGAAATTTTGAAGCAGAGAATGTTAAGGTCCTGCTATTCCTAAGGTTTGAATATCAAATAGTCTAATAACAATTAAATGTCCTTTTTGGATTATATAATTAAAGGAAATGTGTTTCTCTGACAGAGTGAAGGTACACTTCTAGCAACTGGTTCATACGATGGATTTGCCAGAATATGGACTAAAGATGGTAAATGAAGCATTTTTCTTTTCATATGTTGTTGTTGATCTAAGTTTAAAGCTTGAGGTAATTTTAATGTTTTCTGTTTGTTTGTTTAATGTTAGGTAACCTTGCTAGCACCTTGGGGCAGCATAAAGGCCCTATATTTGCATTAAAGTGGAATAAGAAAGGAAATTTCATCCTAAGTGCTGGAGTAGACAAGGTAAAAGAACATTAAACTGAGTTTTATAAAGATTAATGTGTTATAGAGTATAATTGAAAGTAATATTTTCTTCAGCTAATCATATAAACAACAAAACATTCGTCTATGGGAAATTCAGGTATGAATTTATGATGATAGTAGAAATGCTTTTACATTTCTATCCACCCATTCCTGAATTTACTCGTCAAAATGCCATTCTTTTTTTTTTTTTTTTTTTTTGTGACCACTCATCATCTTTGGTGGAATTTGCTAGAATAATGAATGTCATACCTCCCACACTCTGCTTCCCTTCTCCTGTTTCTAGTTTATTTCAGCTGTGAAAATGGCTCCAGAGTTCCATGAGAAATCTTAGAGCCAGTCTGTTAGCCGAACTCCTTGTGTTTAATTGAAAATCTAAGAAATGCAGGATCTCTCCAGCTTTTTTCAACTAGCTTAGCTGGAAAATATGGATAGGATGAAATTAGAGCCTTCTTGCTATCATTTTCTTAGGTCAGCCCCTTTACCACACCTCCCAAGGTGAATACAGGTTTAAGATTATTTTAATCCAGGAAAATATATGCTCATAGTTAACTGAGTGAGTTGTCAGAAGTGGAAGGAGAAGGAAAAGAAAAGGGGGGAAAGAAAAGTAAAGGAGGTCAGGAATAGGCAGGAAAAGCCCTATTAATAGCCATTGCCAGCCACTGTGTGATGCTTTATATCCCCAGAGTTACAAAACTAGTAATGGGAGGGTGTTTAAAGGAGTTCTGAATATATCCATTCAGATTTATGTATCATACTTGCATTTACTGTACGAGACATTGTTTTAAATCTTGTCAAAATTCAAGCTGCCTTAATATATAAATGTGAGCTTTAAAAATCTTAATATTGAGAATTGGCTGATGACTTTATTAACCAAGAATGTGCCTCTTAATAGCTAAAAAGCTAGACACATTTTTACACTAAATACACTATTACAGTTGAGTTTCTAAAGCAATGCATTATAATGTCTGGTATTTTGTAGACAACTAATAATTACTTGAAGTAAGTTGATGGATTAAAAATCACCAGGGAAAGCCAAAACTACTTAATAGTCATCCTGCCCCCCCCCCCCGAATGGAATATTCCCTTGTACTATTTATTGGGGATGAAGTAAATGTTAAAAATTAAATTCACTTTGACATTTCCTATTGCTTTAACATAGTTAGACATCTAATGTAGGCATCTGTCATAAACACCTTTTAATGTTACTCTTAATGTATTTTCCTTTTCTTTTCAATTTCAGACTACAATTATTTGGGATGCACATACTGGTGAGGCCAAGCAGCAGTTTCCTTTTCATTCAGGTAAGTCTTCGTAATTTCCATGATAACTGGCACTTTCTTCTGTATTTTTGAATTAAACTTATAAAAGCGTAAAATTTATTTAAAGTTTTGAAATATCAAATATCAATCTTGTTACTAGTCCTTTGAGGAGTTGATGTTCCATGACTTTCAGATTGTTAATTGTCAGGGGATCATCAGACGTTTTCTGTGAAATGTACCATTAAAAAAACATTTGCAGCCTAGTGCAATTAGGTTGGTATTACTTAATGGTGAAAACATAGATTTTTTTTTTTTTTTAAATCAGGCGGTCTAAGTTTGAATGGCAGTTCCACCTCCACTTAAGCTTTAAGATTGGCAAGTCATTTAAACTTCCTGAGGCTCATTTTCTCTATAAATGAAGGATCATAATTATACCTATTTGTTATGAGGATAAAACTAAATAATGTTTAGGAAAATAATGTATAAACTCATACAAATTAAGGTGTTGTCATTTCACATTTTGGACTTCTTTCTAAATTAGTCCTCCTGTGTACATGAAACTAAAAAAAAAAATAGGTTTTCCTAGCATTGTTGGAATGTTGGTACTTTGAATGGATTTCTCTTTTAGAAAATAATTTGACACTGGAAAACAGGAACTCTGAGCTGGCCTCTCCCGCCACCCCCACCAACAGTCTGTGCTCCTTCCTCCTTGGTATATAACCACGCACCTAGCATAGAACTTGATGGGTGGACACAGCAGGAGTTTAATACTAGCTCTCCCTCAGTTTGTACTTTCCTTAGGGAATTTCCTGATGATGATTACTAATATTAAACTAGAACAAGATGCCTAATAACTACAATTGACCCTTGTTAACAACATAGCTTTGAACTGTGCAGGTCCCCTTACATACATGGTTTTTTTCCCCCAATAAGTACATTTGCAATACTGTAAATTTATTTTCTTTATTATTATTTTCTTAGCATTTTCTTTTCTCTAGCTTTTTATTAAAAAAATACAGTATAAAATTCATAACAAAATATGTGTTAATTGACTGTTTATAGTAATTGGTAAGGCTTTTGGTCAACAATAGGCTATTAGTAGTTAAGTTTTGGAAAAGTCAAAAGTTATATGAGGATTTTCAACTGCATGTGGAAGGGGTAGGTCAGGCCCCTATCCTCTGTGTGGTTCAAGGGTCAACTGTATTAGAACAGTAGTGCATTAATATTTTACTTGATTTAACTGCTTCTTTGATGATTTTGTTGTGATTGGGACGAGTGTTGATTTGAAAGCTAAAGTGAATTGGTTATTTTTGAAATCTTTGGTATATAGCCACAGGCACAGCATGACCTTTAAAATTAAGACAGCTTCTGACATTCTGCCTTTTTGTCTTTTTCTATTTATTGTGACTAAACAAGCCAAGTAAGGTACAAAAATGACTCTTCTATAGTGTCTGGGTAACATAATTTTGCAAGCATCATTTTAAACAATCAGCTTGATTGAAGCTTTCCACATTTACACACCAGTTTTTGTTTATCTGTTTTACTTCCTTTTCACCTTTGTTTCTAGTCCTCACCTAGATAAATTTCTCTTAGGCCTCTGGCTCTTCCACCTTAAAGTTTCTCCTGCCTCCTAAGAGTGATGAAAAGTTGAAATAAGTTAAGTGTTACTAGCTACCATGTAACCTAAACCACCTTTGCGTTAGAGATGGTACCCTTAGTAGTATACATGATTCTGTTTAGTGCTGGCTACAACCTGATGAGGTAGGTGGTATTGAGTCATTTTACAAGTTAAATATGCTTTTTACCCATGATATTCTTTCTTGCCATGCATTTTGTCTTTTGAAACAGCTTTATTGAACTTATAATGGTCATAAAATGAGCTATACATATTTAAATTGTGCAATTTGGTATATTTTGACGTGTGCATAAACCATTGAAACCCTCACCACACTTGAGAGGTAATGAACACACACCTGTTAGTTTCAAAAGTTTCCTCCTGGGCCTTCGTGATCTCTTCCCTCATGCCCAGACAAAGCCACTCATGGTCTTTCTTCATCATACATTAGTTTACATTATGTAAATGGAATCACACTGTATGTATTCTTTTTTCATCTGGCTTCTCTCACTGTGTATAATGATGAATGGTATTCCATTGTGTGGATATACCACAGTTTATCCATTCACCTGTTGAAGCAAATTTGGGCTGTTTCCAGTTTTTTGGGCTATACAAATAAAACCCCTATCAATATTCATGTGCAGGTCTTTATGTGGACTTGTGCTTTCATTGATCCCATATAAATATCTAAGAATAGAATAGTTAGATCATATGGGAGGTATACTTGTTAGTAAGCTTGTTAGTAAACTGCTGAATTGTTTTTCCAAAGTTTACATTTTCCAAATTGGTTTAATTTGCACCAGAGGTAGACATTCTAGTCCTTCCATGTCCTTGCCAGCACTTGATAAGTGGTTAGTGTCATTAATTGGAGCTACTTGGAGCTACTCTAATCAATGGGTATTGCTATTCCACTGTGGTTTAGTTTGCATTTCCTAATAACTAATGACATTGAGCATCTTGTCATGTACGGTTTACCATCTGTAGATCTTATTTGGTAAAGTGTCTATTCAAATCCTTGGACCTTTAACTTAACTGTTTTTTGTTACTGAGTGTTGTGACTTTTTTATTCTGGACACAAGTTTAACAGGTATTTATAAATGCTTTCTTGGAGTCTGTGGCTTGATTTTGCATTGTTTTAACAGAATCCCTCTGTGCCAACTCTACTTCAAACCAAACCAAACAAAAAAACCAGTATCCCTGGAAAATCAGGAGTTATTAATGTTGATGAGTTTTATAAATTATTTATTCTTTTATATATCATGCTTTCAGTGTCTAATTTACTTTTTTCTTGGTGTGGAAGTTGAGGTCACTGATTTGAGACCTTTTTCCTTTTCTAATATGGATGTTTAGTGCTATAAATTTACTTCTAACTACTACTTAGTGACATCTCTGTCTGCATAGCTCTCTCTTTTCCTGTAATGTCCTGTGAATTCCACCTGTCTTGGCCTCTCCAGATTCTCAGCTTTGTCCTCAGCTCAGGAATTTCATTGATCCCTGCAGAGAGATTCCTCTTTCCTATGCCAAGACTTGGACTCCTCCCCCCAATTTATAAGCTTGGGCAATTTTAAGAGCACTGTGGTGGTTGGTTTCCATTATTTCAGGAACTGCTGTCTTTCATTGCCTCAAGTCTAGTGTCTTAAATTGTTATTTCATGTATTTTGTAAGTTTTATTGTCGTTTTGGGCAGAGGGTAAATTTGGTCCCTGTTACTTCATCTTGACCAGAAATAGAAGTCTACCATGCTTTTTAAGTTACCGTATTTTAATTGCTGTGCTAAATTTTTTCCCTTATACACTTTGCATAAAGCATAGAATCATGATTACAGATGAGTTGCAATGAGTGGCCATTTCATACCCATTATTATGGCTATAAAAAGTCATAATGTTCTTGAGGATGTGGAGAAATTAAGGCCCCTGTACTTTGCTAGTAGGTGGTAAAGTCACTGTGGAATGCAGTGTGACAGTTCCTCAAAAAGCTAAACATAGAATTACCATGTTACGTTCCAGCAGTTTTGCACCTAGGTATATCTCCAAAAGAACTGAAAGCAGGGATGTAAACAGATTCTTGTATGTCATGTTACAAGAATCTGCAACAGTAGCCAAAAGGTTGAAACAACACAGTGTCCAACAGACGAATGGGTAAACAAAATGTGGTCTATACATGCAATGGGTTGTTATCTAGCCATGAAAAGGAATTAAGTTCTGAAACATGCTACATTAGTGAACCTAACACATGTGCTCAGTGAAATAAAGCAGACACATAGAGACAAATCATGATTCTACTTATAGTCAATGTCTAGAACAGGCAAATTCATAGAGACAAAAAGTAAAAAATTAGAGGTTCTCAGCATTCAGGGGTGGGAGAAATAGGGAGTTATTGCTTGATGGCTACAGAGTTTCTGTTTGGGATGATGAAAGAGTTTTGGAAATAGTGGTGATGGCTGCAAGCCTTGTGAGTGTAATTAATACCACTGATTATCCACTTAATGAAATGACAAATTTTATGTTACATATGACCATAGTATTTCAAAATTAATAAAAAAATATACCAAAACCCATTGAATTATGCACTTTAAATGGATGAATTTTATGCTATGTGATTTATATTTCAATAAAGCTGTTTCTAAAAAATGTAAATGAGTAATAAAAGCCGTTCTTTCCTTACTGCATAGGTTTGGTCATTCATTACCTTTTTAAATTATGAAGGATGGAGGGAGTAACAAAAATATATCAAATTGCAGAACACAAAAATTTCAATCTTAGCTCCCAGATTTTAAAGGATTGTGTAACTTTTCTTTCTCTCTTCTGTCACGAATGAAATGAGATCAGTATTAGCAACTCTCACATATTACTTACAGAAAAATGCATTTTATTAGAAATGCATTTCTCTGTTTTTAAATTCTTTATTTCTATACCCAACCCTGGGCTCAAACTTGGAACCCTGAGATTAAGAGTTGCATGCTCCTTTTGACTGAGCCAGCTAGGTGCCCAGTAGAGATGCATTTCTATCCTAAAGAACTGGCATTACCTACACTCATTTTAGAATTAAATACAAAGCGAGGAGCTATGTGTTCTTAGATTATACCCGGTTTTGTAATCATTGTATTTTATGAGCTAGGCATATCACACAGCATAAATCCTACGATTTGTGTAGTAGCAGCATTTCCCAGCTTCCCCTAGTTAACCTTCACCTGACCATACAGTTTCTTTCTGTTTTGTTCTGAACCTAATGGTATACTTATTTGAATGCCACTTCTTATTTTCTGCATCGAAATAAGATCCTGATGCATCATGACAGTTACTTAGCATTCTTCATAGCATTTTATTATACTTTTGTTTTTTAAATTTATTAGAAATTTTGGGCCTTTTTTCCCTTACCATTTAACATTAGAACAAAATTATTTTTTCAAATGATATCTTCTATAGTAATGTTTAGTGTCAAAATGAAAGTGTAGTACTGAGGCAGATGCCAGACATGAAAACAGAATCTAAACCAGGTAGTCCAAGAAGGGGAATTTAATACAAGGAAATAGTTGTAAAGGTCTTGGAAGAGTCAAAAACAGGTATATGTAGTAAACAGGAATATGTAGTAACCCAGAGTATAACAAGTGCAGAATACCTGAGACTATAGAGAAGGCAGGATCCCACTTGACCATGGTCTCTTGCCAATGTCTTTCACTGTATGAACCCATCTGGAAACCAGCAAGCACAGGAGCCTGGGATATGTAATTTGCAAGAGTCCCCCCTCTGCATGTAGAGTATATCAGGACAGAGTGTGTCAGGAATGGCCCTGAGAATAAGCAGACAACAAACAGGACAGTCATCGACAAGCTCTAAGATGATGTGATGCATACAGACAGCAGCAGAACTCATACATACTGATCAAAGTTGGCCTGTATTTTTGTTTGCTGGCTGCTTTAAATTGGATTCTTCTGGAAGCAGACCTTGAGCCAAGGATTTGAGTGAAGTGACTTATTAAGGAAACACTCTCAGGAGAAACAAGTGAGGAATTGTGGAGAACAGGAGGGAATCAAGGAAGAGGGGACATTTTCTGGGGAAGAGTGCCTGGCCTTAGCCTAATCCAGGCTGGGCTTTGAATTGTTTATTACACCTTGGAGTTTCTCACCTTGAACCATATCCTAGGTTTTTGAAGCTCCCTCTTTTCCTCCAAACTCACCTATATACCACCAGCCACTGGGCACTGGCCATCTTGTGGAGTGGGGAGGATGGAGATAGCAGCAGAATAAGGCGGTTCTCTGAAGAAATTTGCCACTGGAGCCCCGTAGCACCTAAGCATGCAGACGCTAGGAATTAGACACACAGCTTGGGTAAAGAGGGTGCGCAAGGGAGGGAGATCGCGGACACCCCTCTAGCCATGTTGCCTTATGATGGTAACGGAGTAAAACCCTGCACTTCACCCCGCTCAACAGTGCTAAAATTATGTGTGACTTGGTTATTTTTTTAACCAGGTAGGAATGTTCATAATTTGATAATTTTGTACAAAATGTGAATTTATATTCGTATTGTTATATACCCACTGTATTTTTCATAAGGTTGCTTTGGGAGAGGATTAAATATGGTAATTCCACATAATATTAAATTCCATACCGCTTCCATAGCAAGCTTCTATTAAATTGTCCTGTTTCTTTCTTGCCTGTATTATTTTCCTTTACTGACTCAGTCCAAGTAGTATCCTGATTCTTGGTTTTTCATTGTAGAAGTACACCCAAACTTAGTGCTTCTGCATTGTCTGGTTATATTATTACCATTAGCTTTCTTGAGCTATATTCTGGATTTTAGTTTTTCAGTCCATTTCACTATTGCTTGTTGTCTTTTGTCATTTTTTTAAATGTCTTGTTGTAGTTTTGAAATTCCTGATAAAATTCTCCATTTTGAGTCGTAAATGCTTTATTTCTTCTTTTTGCTGTTTCTTTCCATAGTTGTAAGCTCTTACACATGATACATTCCTTGGTTTGTCAGTCTTAACAGTGCTCAAAATACCTATTTGTAATATGCTCAATATAAAAATAGCCATTTACTACTATACATATATACAATGGGGAAGTGTTTTTTTCCCCATAGATACCAGTTCTGACCTACTTTATTAAATACTTTATATCTCTAATAATGGGGCTACATAGCTTAACTTCAACTTTCCTGTTTTTCTCCTTGTCTCTGAGTGCTTGCTCGAAATGACAAACTAGTTCTGTGAAGGGCAAAAAAGGAACTTTTTTAGGCTTACAAGCTGTAGAATCTCTGTGGCAGCCAGTTGAGTCTGCCCTTTTAGTGTAAAGCAGCCATGGGTAATAAGTAACCAAATAAACTTAGGTAGGTTTTAATAAAATTCTACTGTAAGGACACTAAAATCTGAGTTTTATATGATTTTTATATTCATAGGTCTTCTTTTGATTATGTGTCACTTTTTAATCCCTACCCCCTAACCCAGTGAAATGTGAAAACTACTCTTAGTTAATGGGTCATAGTGTGTCTGTACTGCTCTAAATCCTTTGTTTTTTGTATGCTCCTATTGCTTAAGGCAGTTACTTGCTATCATTACCTTAATCTGCATTGCTAAGTATAGAGAACCTTTGCACCTTGGAGCAGGGGAAATGAAAAGAACATATCTCCAAACACATCAGAGCTAAAATAGGTATTAATTGCTGGCCAGCTTTGGGGCATGTGAGGCTTTGAATTCAGTGATATACATTTTAAGGAGTATTTGACAAGAATCGCTTATAAGAAAATGTTTTTGCAATCATATGCAATATTCCACTTATTAGCTGAGTGGATAATGGAAATTATTCAGTATAACATTTGTCTAACTTGTAATTTACAAAGTACTTTTCACACACATCATCTCACTTGATTCTGTTTCCTTGTGTACTAAGCTTAAAAGGCTTTATCCCCTTTTTTCAGATGAGGAAAATAGCATGAAAGCTTAAGTGACTTGCTTAGAGTCCAATGGTTAGGGATTGGCAGAATTTGTCCAGTGAATACTAAAGAGAATTTTAAAAATAAAAGGAAGTAATGACATCACATTTAATTTTTTACCAATGAGATACCAAGAATCCAGTGCTAGTAATTTATAGAGCAAGCTCTCAGGAATCCTAATCTGGTTACCAGGTCAGTGTACTTTCTGTTACAGACAGCTAAACTGAAATGTATTAATATTTATAATATTTAGGTACTATAATTAAAAAAAATAATATGACTCTTAAAAATTATAAAGTAAAGGGAATGTAAACTGGTACAGCCCCTCTGGAAAACAGTGTGGAGGTTCCTAAGGAAACTAACAATAGAACTCCCCTATGACCCAGCAATAGCACTGCTAGGAATTTACCCAAGGGATACAGAAATGTTGATGCATAGGAGCACATGTACCCCAATGTTCATAGCAGCACTCTCCACAATAGCTAAAACATGGAAAGAGCCTAAGTGTCCATCAACAGATGAATGGATCAAGAAGATGTGGTTTATCTATACCATGGAATACTACATGGCAATGAGAAACAATGAAATCTGGCCATGTGTAGCAACATGGATGGACCTTGAGGGTGTTATGCTGAGCGAAATAAGTCAGGCAGAGAAGGACAAATATCATATGTGTGCACGTATAGGAGGATTAGGAGGAACTTAACAGAGGACCAAGGAGGAGAAGAAGGGCGGAAATGGTGGGGAAAGGGAGAGAGGCAAACCATGAGAGACTCTTGAATGCTGACAAAAACTGAGGACTGGTGGATGTGGGGGGGAGGAGGGTGGGCATGGAGGAGGGCACTTGTGGGGATGAGCACTGGGTGTTATGTGGAAACTAATTTGACAATAAACTATTTGTAAAAAAAAAATAAATAAATAAAATGGAATTATGACTGAACACCCAGTCCTTTTTCTCCATCTAGGCCAAAATATTTCTGATTTCTAAAAATATTTTAGAAGTATTTTAAAATCAGAAATACTTTGTACAGTTCTTAAGAAAATGCAAGCAGCTTTTCTAAACAATAAGAAATAAAATTTCTCCATTATTCCCCCCCCAAAAAATTATAAAGTAAAATGTTTAAGTTCTTATTAGCATGTTTCACGTCCAACCATGTTTAAAAGTAAAGCTCCTAGATTTCAGTGCTTGTGGAATGAATGCAAACCTAGCGCTTTTTCCTTTTCAGCACCAGCATTGGATGTTGACTGGCAGAGCAACAACACCTTTGCTTCTTGTAGTACAGATATGTGCATTCATGTCTGTAAACTAGGACAAGACAGACCTATTAAAACATTCCAGGGACACACTGTAAGTAACCATTTTCCCCCTTTAAAGTGGTTATGATGAATAATATTACAGAGCGGTTTTGAAATATGTATGTTTAATATCCAAAGAGCAACCAAGTCTGTAAAATGAAAATGTGAATATTTACTGTTGTTTTTAGAATGAAGTAAATGCTATCAAATGGGACCCAACTGGCAATCTTCTGGCCTCCTGCTCTGATGACATGACTTTGAAGGTAATTCGGGTAGTGGGGAAAAATGCACTGGGGGTGCCATACAGCGTGGCCGCTCATGGCATGGTGAGATTGTTGAAGATGTCTCTTACCATTCATTAATTGCTTAAACCTGGGTCAGAACTTAACTCTTCTTTTTAATAGTTAGTCATTCTCTTTTATATTTTATTTTGTGTAGTGCTTCAAGTGTTTAAATATGGCAAATAAATTCTATTTAAAATAATGTGTGGGGGTGCTTGGGTGGCTCAGTGGATTAGGCATCCCACTCTTGATTTCCGCTCGTCATGGTCTCACTGTGAGATCGAGCTCAGAGTAGGGCTATGTGCTGACAGTGTGGAGCCCGCTTGGGATTCTCGGTTTCTCTCTTCCTTTCTCTGCCCCTCCTCTGCTCATGTGCTCTCTCACTGTCCCCTCTCCCCTTCCCCCACACACGTGTTCTCTCAAAATAAATAAACATTTAAAATAATAGAAGAATGATAGGAATTGTGATCCTAAGAAACATGTCTTAAGTTGTCTTTACTACTGTAAGGTCATATTGGTGTAAAGTTTATTTACAAATGGAAAAAGTGGACTAATAGGTAACAAAAATCTTTGTAGCATTTGTGTCTTTTACTAAAATCCTTTGAATTGTATAATTTGATTTTGCTGTGGTGTAAATGCATATCATCCTTGCTGGGAAACTGATGTAAAGCAGAGAATTGCTTAGTTGGTAAGTGAGCCTAGTTGACAAGCCAACATCTGCAGCTTGACATGAATTTATGTTTTTCTTGTCAGTGTGACTAAAAGCAAAACTAACACTTTGCACCTATGCACAGTCACATTTAGAGAAAAAAAGCATTTTGAGATAAAGAACAACCTAATACTAATCTCCAATATTAATGAAGTTTTGAGCCCTTTCCTGCAAAATACTAAGTCTTGTGAAAATAAATTTATCCTTAACTTTGTAATGCCAGTGACTCCAGGCGTGGTGACCCTTACAGATGGGCTAATCATGAAGGGACACTGCTTTTCCTTCCCTCCCTTGAACAAACTAAACGTAACCTTGGTAACCTGGTGGGGGGTTTTCATTAAGCACCTGCTGTGGTTTTAGTTACACAGTTTTTCTCAAGCCTGGGCTCCCTTGCAAACATTGCTAGTAAAAAGGCTTCTCTTAATGCTTTCGTCTCTGCGAGCTGAGTATGACACAGAAGTGGACATGAAAGAAGACCAGTGGCTGGAGAGCCTACTGAGTTGCAGTTAGAGAGATGAGTTTGAACTAGAAAGTTTAGGCGAGGTGTTTGTCCTAACAGTAACAAAAGGTCAGAATTTTAAAGCAGAAACAAGATGGATCAATAAACGTGATGAGTTAAAAGATCATGCAGAGCCTGAATAGTGATTTGAGCCATGCAGATGGAGGTGGTAGGTAGGTGCGATGCTCAGAGAACTACAACCTTGATATAAAGATTAGGAAATTTTCTGCAGATGGGTGGCCATTCAAATCCACAGACATGGAGGAAGCGGCATAGGTAGAAAGTACAGAGTAAGAAAAGAGGGAAACCTTAAAAACAAAAAGTCTTAAACTCCAGTAATTACCCGCTCAAGAAGAATGAGTTTCCAAAAGGAAACAAAGAAGGAATGACCCAAATGGAAAAGAGAGTGTTTAGGGAAGAATGTTTCAAGGGAGATGTGATGGATGGGAGTGGTTAACAGTAGCAGTGCAATTGGAAGGTCAAATAAAATTAAGTTTTAAAACATTTGTGGAGTTTATTTACATGCAGTAGTAAATACCTAGAATATAGAGACGTGTATGATTCTGCTTCAGTAACTCTTACTAGTTACATGGCAGACATGTGAAATGCACCTAATTTTTGTATTTTTGTTGTTGTTGTTGGCAGTTGGGTTTGGTGTGTGCTTGTGTTTGGTAGGATTTCCCCCATGGCTTTATTGAATGATTTTGCCAAAAATACCTGAGTGCATGTTTCTCATAATGTTTGCTCAGTGCTGATATGACTTTTAAATTTATATACATGTATATTTTCAACTCAAGAAAGCCTGATTCTCTACTCACCATTTTAACTTTATTGCATTGTTACTTTTCGTGGTTTATTCTATAAGAGTCATTGTCTAAACTTACATTTTATTATGGTGAGAAAACTCAACATGAGATATTTTTTAACAGATTTTTAAGCGTACAGTACAGGATTGTTTGCTGTAGGCACAGTCCTGTGCAGCATTTCTGTAGAACTGAAATGTCAACGCTGGTTAGTTAGCTGTCCTTTTCCCCTCCGCTTCTAGCAACCACCATTCTTTTCTTCACTCCTATGAATTTGACTTTTTTAGATACCTCGTGTAAATGGAATCACGCAGTATTTGTCCTTAGGATTCATCCATATTGTTGCGTATTTCAGGATTTCTTCTTTTTTTTAAGGCTGAATAACAAATACTCCATTGTATGTATATACATACAATGCATATTTTTATTTATCCATTCATCCATTGATGGACACCGGTTGTTTCCTTAGCTTGGCTTTTAAAGGCTGCAATGAACAGAGAGTGCAGATGTATTTTTGAGATCCTGATTTCAGTTCTTTTGGATAAATATCCAGAGGTAGGATTGCTGGATCCTCTGGTAGTTGTATTTTGATTTTTTTGAGGAATCACCATACTTTTTTTCATAGTGGCTATACCATTTTGCATTCTCACCAACATTGTAACAGGGGGTCTCATTTCTCCACATTTGTGATAATTTATTACCTTTTTTATTTTGTGAGAGCCATCCTAACAGGTGTGAAATGATCTCTCATTGTTGTTTTGATTTGCATTTCCCTTATGGCTAATGACATTGAACATCTTTTCACATGTGTATTGGCCATTTGTAGACCTTCTTAGAAGAAATGTCTATTCAAGTCGTTTTGCCTGTTTTTGAATTGGATTGTTAGGGTTTTTGTTGTTGAGTTTTAGGAGTTCTTTATATTTTTCCAAAATTAACCCTTTACTAGATATGTGGTTTGCCTATATTTTCTCCTATTCTGTCAGTTTCCTTTTTACTTTGTTGTAATTTTGTATTTCCATTTGGCTTTTTTTGTTGCTTGTGCTTTGGTGTCATACATGAATTGTATTATTTGCAAGTTCTGTTTGCCCTTCTCTGTTACAAAATGTTTTCTGATTCTAAATTCTAAGAGGAATTTACAATGTAGATCTTTTATTTAAGGAACAGTGTTAAAATTAACGCCTTAAAAATCTTAGGATCATTGTCCAAGGGACTCACTGAATGTTGGAAGTTTATACCATCTGAAGTTCTCAAGTTAATCTCTAGAACTACAGTTAATTCATTCTAGAAGCCTCACGATAGTGAACATTTGGAAAGGACTTTAAGCTAATTTGTCATTTTTAAAAGAGTGGTAAATATATTCTACATTTTAATGTCTTTCCAAATATTCTCTTGAGCTCGAATTGAGCTCAAATCTTGTTTTGGCTACAGTACGTATATTTTGGATTGGCAAAGTAGTAAATGTACCCTTTTTATGGGGAAAATATAATTTATACACATTTTTCTTTTTTACTTAGATATGGAGTATGAAACAAGACAATTGTGTCCATGATTTGCAAGCACATAATAAAGAAATTTATACCATCAAATGGAGTCCAACAGGGCCAGGGACAAATAATCCAAATGCCAACCTTATGTTAGCAAGGTAATATTTCTGTTTTCTCCTCTTTTTATGAGTCTGCCACAAATGAAGCTTCTAATACATATAACAAAGTTAGGAAAGAGTCCGTGAAATGGGAATGTATCCTGAAAGGACTAATTTTTTGATGGAAACCTCTAAACCCAGAGTTTTATTCTTATTTCAGACCATAAAGGGTTTTAATATTTGGAGTTATTGAACTTTTACTGATGATAATCAAGTATTGATTAAAACTCAAGTAATTGTGGTATAGTGCAGTAATGTTTCTTCAGCATAAAAAAAAGATAAAGTTAAAAATATAGTCAGCACATTGTTCAGAACCATGGATCAATTAATATAAAAGAATTATTTAAAGAGGAAGGGGAAAATTAGTAAGAAAAAGTGCTTGTGTGGCTCATTTTATTAGTTCAGGTCTTGATCTCGGGGTTGTGGATTCATGCCCCACATTGAGGCACGGAGCCTATGTTAAAAGAAAAGGTGGTGGGGGGAGGGGAAGGGAATATGGTGCATTTAGCTCATTTTGTTTTTCAGTTAGAGACTTGGAAATAACCTTAAGGTGCCTTTCTTCCTGTTGGAGCTTTGCTTCCAGACACTTTCTTCTTAATAGCCCAATCTGGTTTCATAAGGAATTTGTGTCTTCCTACTAAGAATGACTGAATATTCTAGATTGTGGGTGGGACTTGTGTGTATTTCATTGTTTTTAAAGTCTTTTTGTTTCCTTCTTTGTCAGTGCATCCTTTGATTCTACTGTTAGATTATGGGACGTAGACCGAGGAATTTGCATTCATACTTTGACAAAACACCAAGAGCCTGTGTACAGTGTGGCTTTCAGTCCTGATGGCAGGTACCTGGCAAGCGGTTCCTTTGACAAATGTGTGCACATCTGGAACACACAGGTATGTCTCAGTTATTGACATCATCACATGGTTTCATAGGTACTAACCAGCATTTGCTCTCCTTGGGTTGTCATTACTTTGATGACATTAGTTTAATTTTTAGAGTACTTTTTTTGAATTTAAAGATGAAGACCGAAACCAATTGAAGTTACATTTTCCTGATATAGACAAGAATTTAGAAATAGATTTAGATTGTATTATTTTTTCCTCAACATTTTGCAGACACAAAATGTGAGTTCAAGATATATGTTTACATAAGTGATGTAATTTATTTATTTTCATGATACTGTAAAATGTTTTATTTTTGAGAAAGTATGTGCACGTGTGGGCGGGGAGGGATCCCAAGGATCCAGAGCAGGTTCCACACTGACAGCAGAGAGCCGGATGCGGGGCTCGAACTCACCAACTGTGAGATCATGACCTGAGGTGAAGCCAAATGGTTAATTGACTGAACCACTCAGGTGCCCTAATTTCTTTATTTTCTAAAAGAATTGTTTTTGAAGGAACTATGTATGAGCATATGTACTAAATGTACTAAAGGACAAAATTTTATGTCTGAACACAATTAAAATGTTCTGTCTTGGGGTGCCTGGATAGCTCAGTCAGTTGGGTTGAGCATGAGACTCTTGATTTTAGCTCAGTTCATGATTCTAGGACTGTGGGATTGAGCCCCACATTGAGTTAGCACTGGGGGGCTCACGCTGGGTGTGGAACCAGCTTGAGATTTTCTCCTCTCCCCCACTTGTGTGCACACTCGCTCGCTCGCTCTTTCAAAAACAACAAAAAACTAGTCTACCTGTGTAGAGACAGTACTTCATAGAGATCCTTTCCTAAAATTGGAGAAAACAGCCAGTTGCTCTAATTTTTTCATCCACTCACCTGTTTAGTGTTATGCTCCATGTACTGTTTATTTTTTTTTAATAGCAATCATTTGACTCTCTCCCCCCACCCTCTCACCCTCCTCCCCACCAGTCAGTGGTCAGCTCTTAGATGGTCAGAGCACACTTGTAATAAATTACTGTGGGTTGTTGCTCTTTGTGTAGCTGATCATCATAGTTGGTTGGACTATTTTTGCATAAATCATCAATTTCAAGTTATCATTTTTAAGTTATACATTCCACTGGTCCCCTTGAAACACTAAAAAGGTATGTATACTGTGAAGTCTTGCTCCCATTTTCTTCTTGATCCCTTGTAAGTAGCTTCCTGAATCTGTTTGGGAATAAAATTATTAAGATTCTTTCATTTTTATACTTTCACTATTTTATTTTTTCATTTAGGCTTTTAACTCTCTTGGAATTGATTTATATATATGATGGGAGGTAGAGATCTGATTTTAATATCTAATGATAGCCAGTTGTCTCAATACTGTTTATCCCTTTGCAGCTTCATGATGCCATTTTTTTCATATACCAAGTTCTTATTGTGATTTATTTATAGATTCTTTTGTACTCCATTGGTAGACATTTGTGTTTTTATATAGCTGCATCATTAACATATTTTTAACAAGTAACTTTCTAAATCTCCCCTCATTAAGTTTTTCCCCCTTGGTTAAAGTTTTATAATTTCTTTATGAAGATCTTTTTTCTTAATTTATTCTGAAGTGTTTTATGGATATTATTGTTAACTGTGAATGGCATCTTTTTAAAAATATATTCCTTTTACTTACTGGTTGTTGCTTATGTTTGGAACATTATGAGTTTTGGCATATTGAGACTGAATTCATCCACCTCTCTGATCTCTCTTATTAGTTTTAATACTTTATATTTCCCCTTGTATTTGCTTCAAGTTAGTCTTTTTTTGTGATTGAATAGCAGAAGTTTTATAAAAGTAATGTATAGATAATCTGCCTGTTGTATACATTTTCAGTCATTTATTTACTTTATTATGAGAAAATCAATTTAAATGAAATTTGGGTATGGATGTATAAGATTCTAATGGAAGATACTGATAGGTTCTTAGGGGCATTTGAGCAGTTGTCCATACTATTTAGCTGTATCACAACTGCACATCAAAAAATGTCATTTTATTTTTGTTCTTAAGTTTGAAAATAGTCAAATGCATCTAGTAAGTTTTTAGTGCAGGAGAAAGTCATCCTTTTGTCATATATAAATCTAGTTTTTTCTTTCCTCACTTGGATTATCATCCATATGATCTGTTACCTAAGCATTTCATTACCTAAGATAAAATATTGAAGTCTGGTCTGAACATATATACATATTTGAGTAGTGCTGATGATCCGTTGGTCTCTGTGAATATTCTGGCTCTAGCTTGTGGACAATGCTGTTTAGGTTCAATGATAGCTTAATCTGAGCTTAGAAATTGGGAAGTGCTTTTGAAAGAAAGCTGTTTTTTTTTAACCCCAAAATTTACTGTACTATACGTTTTACTTTCTGTTCATCAAAAGATTTTAGATTTTGTTGGTGCCATTCCTTTCTCTTAATTAACCATGGAAGTTATGTCCAGATTTACTATGCTTACACTTGTTCATTAATCTTTTAAATTTTGAGAAACTTTAGGTAAGGGTAAAAACAACAGTTGAACCTTCCCAATGTGATCAGCTGTAGCAGTACACCTGTGGGTTGTGCAGTATTAGCAGACTGACTTTGAAGAGGAAAGCAAAGGAAAATGGTCTTCCAGCTCAGCGATTAAGTTAGGGTTGGCTGTCTGAGGACGTGTTTACAGGGTACACGCCTTGCTGCCAATGTCGTTTTATTTAGATCTGCTGCCTCGAGTTTGACCTTTTTCAGTTATAAAACTGAAGGGTACTTTCTTGCTTTGTCAGGGCAGAACACCAGAAGCATATGTTTCATTGTTTCCAATTTGTTACAGCAGAACCTCTCTTCTTTGCCTAGGTTAATGACTGGTTTTCTAGGAGAATCGATCTTTTTTTCCTCTTAAATTTCTAACCTCTTTCAAGAGTAATGCACATGTATTCCTTCGGCACCTTTTATATCTCCCCGAGTTTAGGGGCTACTCAGTACATATGGAGACTTATACTGGAATTGTCTTTACGGGTGAATTGTCTTTACAGGCTTATTGTACTTTCTCTTCGGGATGTTTTGTCAAAGAAATTCTGACTTGATTTTGTGTCTCCACATGTTGACCCAACTCATGCATCCTTCAACAGCAGCAACAATTTATTTTAAGCCACACATTGAATGTTCACTTCTAGCTATTAACTGTGTCAAAGAGGCCAAAGATACCTTAGCTAAGAATGGTTATCAATACTAGTTGAGAAACCGAGTGTGTGTGTGTGTGTGTGTGTGTGTGTGTATGAGGTGTGTGATGTGTTGAGAGCAGGCAAGTGTTATCTTTTTATAGAAAGATCCTCATAATCACATTTCTAGTGTTTCAAAACTTGTATTTATTTTGGAATCAAAGCTAAATTCTGTTTCTGATTGCTAGACAAATAAAGCCATATAATTTTACCTCAGTATTTGGATTTATAATAATATAGGCTCTCATTTTTAAGAATCTGATTTTCATTTTTTTAGACAGGTGCTCTAGTTCACAGCTATAGGGGAACAGGTGGAATTTTTGAAGTTTGCTGGAATGCAGCAGGAGACAAAGTTGGAGCCAGTGCATCAGATGGTTCAGTAAGTATAATGAAGTGTTTCCAAGGGGATGGGTGTGTAAGCATAGTAAATAAATGTGGCTTATTGTGGTAGTGACTATAAAAGTCTTCCTTTCAAAATAAGTTTTCTGATAATGGTTTTGGTCCTTTTTACTGAAGGTTGTACATTTTTCATGTTTATTTCGTTCAAATAATGTAAACAAAACATAGGTTATGTTTGCTGAAAGAGGATCTTCATAATCAAGAAATGGACAGTTATTTTTAATGTAAACCTTCATTAGCGAAATTGAGCATAGCGGAATACCACTCTGAGAGAGATTTGAATTTTTAATGCCTATTTCTACCTTGTCTTCCTTGCAGAAGAGTGTTGGTGGCCCAGGGAAGGGGGAGTAGAGGCAGTTGAGTCCTGCATTGAGGAATGTGTGATACTGAGAGACTTACAGGATGAGGTTGGCCAAATCTTTATAGAAATGTTAGTTGTGGCTTCCAAGGCTCGAAAGCGAAGGGCAGATAGAGAAGGTATTAGCCATTAGCTGCTTTCTGAAGCTATAGCTTAATATAACATGAGGTATTTTTCATTTAGGTACAAGAGATAGGAAATGGTCTATTTTGAGCATACTTTTTCTCCTTTTTAATTAATAGAGAGTAAATCTTCAAACTTTTAGCCATGGTTTTTCTCTGTAGTATTAGGCCATTGGTGTTTCCTCCATCTACTGAGACGACTTATCTGATTTCTGTTGGTTAAGTGCCCAGTGCCATGATTACTGTTGCTTTACCAGTTTCGTGAACTAGGAAGTAAAACTAGGTTTCAAAATGTACTATAGAAACATTAAGCTAAAAATGTGCAATGAAATTCTTAACACACTGGCTGATTATTTTAATTTCTTACAGGTTTGTGTATTAGACCTTCGGAAATAGCGCTACTAGTTGGAAGCCATGGACCGACTATGAATGTGTACATAGCCAAAATGACTGTCCCTGACCCATGTACTGCTATAGTCCCACTTGAACCATGGCCAGTCCACTACAGCCAAATCTAAAAGAAATATATACATACAGTGTATATAAACAAAATTGCACCCTGAAGATGACAGAATTTTGTCACAGCTTGTGAATTCTGTTCACCAAGTGCTGGAATCTAATCTGCTGTGCCCCTAAAATAGCATTTAGAAGTTTTGGATATGAAAAACAGAAGAGAAAGAAATAGGCGTTATAAAAGCAGCCCATATGTGTACCAGTTTTTGGATACTAATGACAGCCTTGTTCTCCCCTTTGAATCAGAAGACACCATGGATTATATTCTTTTTTCCCTTCAGTAGTTGAGCAGTTTGTATGTACAGAGAAAATGGACTTACAAAAACTTGCAGCAGTAGTTTGTTCTTGCTTTTAAACTTTGTTTTCGGTTTAGTTTATGGATGCATGAAGTAAGGGAGTGAATCAGTTTCTTGTTTATATTTTTTTCACCTTTTAGACAAAAAATTCTTAAAAATATTTTAATGCATTCTTTTGAAGAGATAGATGTTTGGTACATTTTATGGCTCCCAGAGCATATATTCAATTGGTGCATGTTGTGGAAGGGGGAATTGGAAAGTGAATGAAAATATATGACTTTTGGTCATGTCAATCTGTAAGACACATCAGTAAAAGGATATTATGCTCTGTTTTTTTTTTTTGTTTGTTTTTGTTTTGTTTGTTTTGTTTTTGTTCTTTTTTGGTGATGTGGCTTAAATGCAATAGTTTCTTTTTTGGGACATATTTCTGCCAATTAAAGACTAGAAGGGCACAATTTTTTTTTTTAATACCATAGAGAAAATACATAAAAAAAAATCTTCTGATGTTTTGTAGCCATAACTAAATTATGGTTAAAATGTGCACTATTGTGA
The DNA here is from genome assembly GCA_017311185.1 of Proteles cristata cristata. Lineage (NCBI taxonomy): Eukaryota > Metazoa > Chordata > Mammalia > Carnivora > Hyaenidae > Proteles > Proteles cristata. The sequence continues at coordinate 822,546 of JAESUZ010002841.1, forward strand.
AAAGGAGCAAAGTAGGTTTGGGTTTTTTTGTTGTTTGTTTATTTGTTTGTTTTGCTTTGTTTTTTAAGAGATTAAAATGTTTCTGGATAAGGATTAGCTTCTCAAAGTGTCCATCATTCTGTTTAGAAGCTGAAATATGTAATGTAACCAAACTCCAGTATTAAAAATCTCTCATGTTGTTTTTCTTTATACAAAGCAAGATAACGGCATATAACACTGCCATTACATGGCAAAATGTTTGCTACCTTAGTTTAAAAACAATCTTTAAAACAAAAGACTTGCTTCAAGATGTTTTTAAATAGCAGTGGTTCAGAATTTAAAAACAACAAAAAAAAAAGTATAATTGCACTAACCTCCCTGCTGCTCCGATTCTGCATTTGTGGTACTTGTGACTACATTTTTTTTTCAAATATGGGTAGATTTAAGCTGCTATTTTTTTTTCAGTAATCACTACTCTATCATGTCTTTTACTCTGTTTATAATATCAAGTATTTTCTTACAGATACAGGTATCAGAGCAAATCTCTTCTTAAGCTCATACAATTAAAAGCTAAAATACACAGAATTTGCAAATGAGAGCATGGGGCTTTGTTTATATGTGTGATCAACAGGGTTTGTCATGATTAATGTAAGTATCCACAAGTGTCAATTTTGAAGAGAATAGTTGTCAAATTTGTATCTCAAAAGATTATAATTAAGGAGTTGCTTATTAGTAAGCTTAGCAAATTTATAACACTATTTCTGTCACTAATTATTTTGAGGCCTTTACTACTAAAATTTTAATCTATGTTTTAAGTAGAAACTGATTTAACCCAAGTAATGCAGCTTTGATTTTCAGCATTTGTTGTTTTGCTATTTTTACAAAACAGCATTGTTTGAAGCAAGTCTTGATTTTACTAAGGTAGGATAGCATTTGCTATTGGTAAAGAGAATAAATACACTTAATTTCACAATACATTGTTATATGTACCCCAGTTATTGTTAGTGGGGACTATGATACTGTAATAATATTTTTTAAAATTTACATCCAGAGAGGCAGTCATTCATGATGGTTTTGTGCCAGCTGTTTTTAGGGTTTTGGATCACATTATAGATATTTAGAACTATTACCCTGTGACTTATGTAGGAAACCTAATATGCTGAGTTTCTGGCACTTGAAATCCTGCTTTTATTGCTAGAGGTCCACATCTGTGGTAAACCTCTGTTGTTGTTTTAAAAAGATAAATAAAAATTTAAAAATCTGTGCAATAATTTTTAAATGTGCTCCCAGGAATAGACACAAATGTTTTGAGTAGGTTTAAGCTGCATTTTCCTTTAGCGATGCATCTGTCAATTGCACTGAATTTAAATCTGAAAGTCAGAGTGATTATTGATAGTACTTTTGTATTTTGATATTGACAATTTATTCATTTGCATACAGTTATTGACTTTTCCCCCCAGCTGATTAAAAGATAGTCAAGAAGTTCTGCAATATAGCTGCCAAAATAGACAGCTGCATTTTTATGGTATTGTCATCTTTTCTTTTCTTTTATTTTTTTTAATCTTTAGCTATTTTACTTAAGCATAATAGCCACAATAGGACATATTAAAAGATTATAAATACAGAGCTTTATTATCCTGAAGTCTTGGGTCTTTTAAGTATGAACTTTATCGGAAAGGTATCCATTTTGTAGGCTTGGGTTCTTTACGAGCATACAGTTGTTTATCTTTGCTGCTGTTCTCAACACCCTCACTGCCTGCTCATGTGCCACCATGCTGCTCCAGTGACAAGAGTAAGATGCTTCGGATTTGAGCAGTGACCCGACTGTAGGGGACCAAGTTTCACAGCCTGCAGAATTCTTTATTTGAGGTTCTTGGCTCGTTTTTCCTTCCTTTTTTTTCTAAGAACTTACTCCTGAAGATCAACTGATTCTAATAGATTTTGTATCGGTGTTCATTCTATATCATTGTTGCATAAGCTACTGTAAGAAACTTATAAGGAAAAATAGAAAGGAAAACTTGAATGAATAGAATACACATTGATTAAAGTAGAATAAGAAAGGGCAGCTGTCACTCTTAAACTTCTTAAAGGAATATCTTTTTTCTTCTCCATATAGGAAATCTGATACGTGCTTATATTTGTTCCAGTCCCCATTTCTGTCATTGATCAGATACCATCATTGACTTTAAATGACTTTTAGAAATGGTAACTTTTAATTTCCTGATAGATTTTAGAGTATATTGAATTCTGTTTTAATTAATAATTCTCTAGGTAAGTATGTTTTAGGATTAAACACCTTTTACAGATACTGAAAGTGCCTCCTTTTGTGGTGTAAAAAAACAAATTATGGTGCAAAAAGTAATTATTAGATTGAATTACATGAAGGTTTTTTGCTTTTTGACATAAAAATGTCAAGAGAAAGGCCAAAGATTTGTACTTTTTCACTTATAAAGCACTCCTTTTTTCCTTAAACTTCTTTCTGTCAAATCAGATTTAATGAGAGAGTACTATTTTTAAGGAGCTATCTGTTTATGTAGAATGATTTTGTTAAGAGTAATGTAAACTATTAATGCATAGAGGCCTGAAGAGGGGTATGCATTTTTGCTATTTAAAGGAATCACGGATGACTGTCCTATGTGAGCAAAAATGCCTAATTTTAGTAAGTAAGCAGAAAAACAAATCTCAAATGCAGTGCTGTTTACTCTTTTCAAAACTGTTTTCATTTTCTTAAGCACATTGTACATTTCTATAGAACCTGCATTTATTCTCACATGCTAAGGGTGGTACTTGCATTTGGTGAATTACTGTTAACTGTTTCCACAGAAATTCTATTTCAGTGGACCAACATTGTGGCATGGCAGCAAATGCCAACATTTTGGGGAATAGCAGCAAATCTACAAGAGACCCTGGTTGGTTTTTTTGTTTGTTTGTTTGTTTTTGTTTTTCCTTCTGAATCAGCAGGGATGGAAGGAGGGTAGGGAAGTTATGAATTACTCCTTCCGGTAGTAGCTCTGAAGTGTCACATCCAATATCAGTTTTTTTTTTTAACATGATTCTAGTTAAATGTAGAAGAGAAAGAAAAAGAGGAAGTGTTCACTTTTTTTAATACACTGATTTAGAAATTTGATGTCTTATATCAGTAGTTCTGAAGTATTAATAGCATTCTTTATTTCTGCCTTTACGTTGACAATGTTGAAGCAGGGTGAATAACTAGGGCATATATATTTTTTTTTTTTCCTAGTAAGCTGTTTCACAATGTTTTCTTTGACGTTTCTGGATAAGTTCAAGAAAACATTCTGCATGTTGTATCTAGTCTGATGTACTTATCCATCTCATTAAAAACACAGACTGCATTTTGTAGCTCTGTAATCCCTAAATACAGAAGTAATTCTCTTCTTTCCTGACCTTGACATTGTAGCTATAATGTTCTAATTTTGATTTTTACAAATCCTTTGGGTCTAATTCTGTGAGCCTACCTATAGCACTGGATTAAAATGTCTGCATCATTTCCTTAGTTATCCAGTTAACTTTAAAACTGTTGTAAAAGTGTAAACCAGCCCATGACAGTTTTTTGTACATGTTAAAGAACTTTATTGTTCAGTTTTCATGATTATTGTGTAAGGAAGACTGATATAGATGTTCTATGCTGTCCTGGACCATGTTAATTACACTTCTGATGTATTTTGGTTCCACATCACAATGATTTGTCCCCAATGATCCTTTTATCCTTTCTAGGCACATTTTTTTTTGTTTTTGTTGTTGTTGTTGCAGTTTCCCTTTGCATTGTATTGCTTTGACAACTGTAATTTGAATCAGATCTGAAAGAGGTCCAGAATAAAATATATTTTGATATTATGTTGGCTGTGTACATATATAAAACCTTTGATATCTATGTAGTTTGTATAGACTGTTTACTAGTCAAGTAAAGAGAGGGATGCTATTTCTTGTTTACAATTTCTTGTTTACATTTTAATTGCATTTATTCCTCCAATGTTCTATTGTAGAATAAACTTTTTTTGCTCTGAGTTAGCTTTCCTAACATACAACATGTCTATTCTCTCCCGTACTGTTATCAGTTACAACAACTGCCATCAGAACCCAAACCACTGTTTTTCATAACTGTATTGTTTTCTAAGATACATGCTTTAAAGTAAGCCCATAGATAAAATTACAAATTTTACTATTTTATTACTTCTCACAGGAGATGAAGTTTTTTAAATGAAGGGATTATTTACTATTTTTATTAAAGAATAATAGAGCATTGAATCAGCTAAGAAGTAAACAATTGCTTTGAATTATTTTGAAAAATAATACTGTATTGAAAGGACATCGTTTCACATAAACTAAAAGAAACCTCAGATTCATTTGCTTAGTGTGCAGTTGAGCACAAAACCGTGTGTATCTGTTGCTGAAGATTTTAGGGCCGGGTTCTCAACTTCCTTAATGGCATTTTTGTCTCCTATAAACTGAACTTAAATAATTTTCTTCCTTAGCTACTAGTTGCTTAAGTTTCTAACAGACCTTATAATCTCTGAGGAATGATACCAGGCACCTTCCAGTTTCAATTAGTCCTAGCTCTTCAGAGTACTTAGAGACTTTTGTAAAAGAACCATGGAGCACAGTTTTTTGTTTTGTTTTTTAAAAACTTATATTCCTCAGGTCTTCTACTTTTCTGTTTCATTTCCTTAAGCAGAAACTAACACAGGGACAGACTTGTCATGTTTTATTAAATGATAAGCTTTTGCAGTTGCTAGAACTTTCTGAGAGTCTTTCATTTTCAAAGGGTTAACTTTTATTGCATGGCATAGATTAATAATAGGTCTGCATTTAACACTTTGAAAAAGTGTTGGACTACTAAGGATTATAGTCCATCTAAGTTTAAGGTAGAACAAATCCATTTGAGTAGTCATGGAAGGGGTTATTTTTAATTTCATAGTTCTTCTACTTAAGAATAGACCAAATTTCTAACCTATTATACATAGCAGATGAAAGTTTACTGTTTCTCCAATATATTCATTTGCAAAATGCAGTGGAGGAAAAGACACTATGGACAGTAGTTTTATGGTGCTTTTCTCTGCTGTACCAAAGCTCTCTGTCAACAATGAAATGTTAACCCTATGCTCCTTTTTCTGCATGTTCCTTCTTAAATGTCATATCTCAATGCTTATTTGTCCTAACTTGTAATATTTTTGTATTAAATTTTTTAGGAGTTCCTTGTAATTTCTTTATAATTTAAAATATATTAAACACAAAGTGTTTAGTAAAGTACAGAAGACAATTATTAATGTTTCTTGGTTGTTGGGTTTGTATGATCAATTAAGCAACAGTTCACATTTTAAGAACTAGGGCCAGTGGGATGGAATCCACACATTAAAAAAAAATAATAGAATTCTATTTTTTTAAAGTGGATATTAATCCACTGTCAGAATGACTGCTTTAAAAGGTACTGCACTGCCAGAAATATCAAAAGCGTATGTTAGAGGGCGATTGGGCAGGACTGCTGTAGCAGCACTGAATGGGTACCTCAGGTGGTCAGGCTCTTGCATTAAAAATCCAGTCACACTGAACTCAGTCTGAGATGCCAGACATTTGAAAACATCGGCTTTCAGAATCTCTTACATTCAGATTAAGGGATTTAGAAAAATCTACACATTGTCAGGTTCTCTTCCACATACACATTGATTACTTAATTTAAACACACGACTTGACCAGGTTAATTATGATTTTCCAACTTGGGTACCTGAGGAGCAGTATACTCAGTAGAGGATAAGGAATAGCTAAGACTCCTGGTAGAAATGGCCCATTTATCATAATAAAGGCCTGGGGCCATCAAATAATTCAAATTAAGTTTAATATCACATGAAAATGTACCTATGCAGTATGTTTAAAATATTTCCATTTAAGTGGTTGAAATATTTTAGTATATGGACATAAACTTAAGTATGATGTTGTACAAATGTGGTGTTGAAGTAAATTATGTGATAAATCCAGACTAAATTATAGGTAAGTAAACTTTACTTTTTAATAATGTTGATTAACCTAGAGTCCATTAAAACCCTTTTTAAAATAAAATACTTGGCCCTACACTGACTGTACTGGCTAATATGATAGCACTAGGAATATGTCCCTTTTTTTTTTTGTGCTTGTTTTTGTGCCATAGATGATGTGCGGCTTGGGAGGGAAGGAAGGGGTTTGTGTAACTGGGGCATACTATATTTATTACAAAACACATGCTTGTAAAGAAATTGAAAAATAATAAATTCCCATTTCCAGACTCCCACCCAGTTTCCTCAGTGGAAACCACTGTTAATATCGTGTCCTTGCAAACATTTTTGATACACAACCCCCCTCTCAAAAAAAAAAAAAAGGGAAAACAGATGATTTCAGAAATTTGCTTTTTTTTTTAAAATATTTTATTTATTTTTAGGAGAGAGAGAGAGAGAGACAGCGTGAGTAGGGGAGGGTCAGAGAGAGAGGGAGTCACAGACTGAAACAGGCTCCAGGCTCCGAGCTGGCAGTCAGCACAGAGCCCGACGCGGGGCTCGAACCCACGAACCGTGAGATAATGACCTAAGCGAAAATCGGACGCTTAACCGACTAAGCCACCCAGGCGCCCCAGAAATTTGCTTTTTCAGGGGCGCCTGGGTGGCTCAGTTGGTTAAGCATCCAACTTGAGCTCAGGTCATGATCTCTGTTCGTGGGTTCGAGCCCTGCATCGTGTTCTGTGTTGACAGCTCAGAGCCTGGAACCTGTTTCAGATTCTGTGTCTCTCTCTTTCTCTGCCCCTCCCTACCTGGCATTCTGCCTCTCTCTGTCTCAAAAATAAACAAACGTTAAAAAAATTTTTTTAAATTTGCTTTTTCACTAAAATAGTTAGAGATGATTTTACCAATAGTAGTCACCAATGTAGGTACTTCCCTATGCTGTGCATGTGGAGTGCACCATAAAGGTTGTAAGAGCATGGATTCTGCCTGACAGCCTAGTTGAATCCCAACTCCACTGTGTAACTGTTTGACCTAATGTGAGAGTACCTACCTCACAGATTGGTTATGAAGATTAAAATTGTTACCATACCTACGCCCTTAGAGAATAGTGCCTGGTTGTTTCAAGTACGCTATATGCAGCCATTATTTTGATTTTTAATGGTTGCATTATACCCCATAGTTTATCCCCCTATAATATAGCTATACATGTGACGTTAAGGCATCAGGTACTACTTGTATTGCAAGACCACTCTCGTTTATCAAGTTAAATTGTATTAGAAATGTTTGCTCCTCTTGGCGGAACACTCACAGAAGTTCATCGGAATCCAAGGTTTTACTGGATTTGCATTTTCAGTGTTTCCTATTAGAAACCATGGTACAGTAAACAAATATTTGTGTATCTGTGAAGCAAATATAGCAGCCGACACTGATGGACACCACTGGTTAACACTTAACGAAGAATCTATAAAACTCGTCATCCACCCACTTTCTGCCTTAACTGAATCTTATTTCAAAAGGAGTCACTTGTGAACTTGTAAAAGGAACATTTCTTGGGAAAAGTCATATATTTACTCAATGTGCATACAGAAACGAGAATAATTTAGACCAATAAATGACAATCATGTTGCGGGAGTTAGCAGCAAACTAATTTTTAAGCCTAGCTTGCTAGTCATTAAATGATGAACTATGACTAAGATTTTGTTAAACATGGAATATTTTTCCCATAGAGTGAACTATATGAATTCAATTATAAATTTCATGGAACTACCAGGGTATTTAATGATATATACTAATATTGCTGGGAGCTAAATTCCTCGTCCATGTGGTAGAATAGCAGATAAGTCACTTTTTTTCTAGGATTTTTTAAAATGCCATTTTTATACATTTTTACTTCTTGAGTCTTGGGTCCTCTCATTTTCTTCAGCATGTGTGTTTGTTAAATATCTAGACCATGTCCCAGGAAGTGTATTTACCACTAGATATACAATAGTGAGCAAGAAAAAAATAGGTTCTGCTCCTGTGAAGTGTTAGGGAATTAGGTTGAAGAAGCGCCTGGAATTTTTGTTTTTAAAAGTCAAAAACTGCTAAATACTGGCAATTTCAAGGGTTCAATGTAATTGAAGGTAGTATGGGGTTTTTTTGTTGTTTTTAAGTATTTCATAATGCTCATTTTTGAAGGAGAGAAGACAGTGTGAGTGGGATAGGGGCAGAGAGAAAAGGAGGCAGAATCCAAAGCAGGCTCCAGGCTCTGAGCCTGACACGTGGCTTGAACTCACAAGCCATGAGATCATGACCTGAGCTGACGTCAGACACCCAGCCGACTGAGCCACCTAGGTGCCCCGAAGGTAGTGTGTTTTATTTATTTATTTTTGTTTTGTTTATTTCTGAGAGAGAGAGAGAGAAAGCATGAGCAGGGGAAGGTCGGGGTGGGGGGGGGGAGGGGGGCGGACACAGAATCTGAAACAGGCTCCAGGCTCTGAGCTAGCTGTCAGCACAGAGCCCGACGTGGGGCTCGAACCCATGAACTGTGAGATAAATGACCTGAGCCGAAGTCGGATGCTTAACCAACTGAGCCACCCAGGCGCCCCAAAAGGTAGTGTGTTTCTCATGGCAAGGAGTACCTAACAGTTTGGGTTGTTGACCCCTTAGACCTGGAGAGTTTGTGGGCTCTTTGTCCCAGGACACTCCATATGGCCTTGCCTGTGATCCACTGGCACCTGGAATTACTTGTTTTGTCATTCTCTTAGTCATTGCTGTTGTCGTTTTAAACAGTCTGTATTTACATCTCCACTTAGTACTTTAAACATTATCCATCCTTACTATGAAAAGCAGAGAAATTAAGCACTTCAGCTCTCCTCATCTCCAGAGGTTTGTTACAGTTTTCACTTGTTAAAGATGTTAGGCATATTTTTGCTGTTACTCCCATTAACAACCAGGAACCTCCTAAGGGTTGGAAACTTGTGCCAATCATCATGGGTCTCTCTCGTCAAATCTCCCCCCTTCTAGGTTTCCAGAGGCAGTTAACACACACAAAAGGTATTTGAATCAAAGTACCCCTTTATTAATAGCTCCACAACAGCTCCTGCCATTCAATTAGCTCTCCTGAGAAGCTGGTTTGGAGTTAGTGGTTTAGGGCTTTGCTCCTCACAGTGTAGTCCATCAACTTCACCTGGAAACTTAAGTCCTGTCATCGTTCCACCCTGCATTCACATGATCAGCAGCTGCAACTCAACAGGATCCCCTAGGTGAATTAGCTGCATATAAATGTTTGAGAGCTACTACTTAAGGGTCTAAGTTGAAATGGAAGATTGCACCACTTCTCCCTTCTCCACGCTTATCCTGAATTCCTGGAGATTAGCAATGTATCTTGAGACGCCATAACACAGTTGTTGGTCTTGGTACGGGTAGAGAAAAGGAGGAAGGGCTCCCCCAGATGCTCCCCCAGTAAGCTCTGACACAGCTTACTGATTAAGACAGAGTAGTAAAATGCTAGGATCCTTAAGGGTTTTCATAAGACACAGTAATCCTACCCACGTTAAAAATGTCAAATATCTTAGGCTCTGACCAAATTAACTGGGTGAGCATAAGTTTACTCACTCTTTGCCTGTATCCTTATATTGAAGCAGAGTGACAGTTCCCTGGCCCAGGTTGTAAGAATTGAAGGAGATGATGCACATACTGTGTAGCACCATGCCCAGCACTTAATAAGGCTTGAGAAAAAGTATAACCTGGATTGTTTCCTGGCAGCGGTACTGCTGGAGGATGCCGGGATGCAAAAGTTCCTATCCCCTTATGTTGAGATTTACATCATTTACACTGCCTTCTATACCACAGCTGTTAATGTTCAGTTTTCTATTGCAGTGCCATACTCCATTTGAGATCATAGTTCTTCATTCCAGAGTTGTTTATTTGGATCTGTCCTTTCACTGGATGGATTTTTTCTTCAAATTTGGCTAGTGAGTGTTCTCTCTCTTTGAAACCTTGCATATTTCAGACTTATGCTGTCTTATACACACAAGATGAATACCTGATCTATAGTATCACATTTTCTCCTATCTCTGTTGATCAGCATTAAAGTGTAAGTCAAGAACTCCCAGGGTGAGAACAAATGGTGTTCCATCCAAGACGTACTGAGTGGGGGTCACATGCAGAGTGAGTGTCAGCTGTCTGCATTTTACTCCAGCTCTCCAAATTTCCACCAAAACTAGAGAACCACTGTGGTGCTTGAACCACCGTCTCCTAGCAACCACTGCTGTGGTGCTGAAGGCCAAGGCCAACATGGTTTTACCTTTTTATAGGTAATGTTTTTATACCTGGATTTCCAAGGATTCTTTGTCCTTGAAACTCAGTGACTTCTCACAATATGCCTAGGTATTAGTCACTTCTGAATCAGTCCTAGAATGTGGCAAACCATAGTAAACACAGTAGCCACACATTAGCATTTTCCTTTATTTCCAAAAAAAAAAAAAAACCCAAAAAACCCTTACTATAACTTTGAATATGTCTCCTATTCCTACTTTGTGGAGCCTTGCCGCAGGCCCAGCTGAAACATGGAACCACGACTTTCCAGTGGTACCAATCTGTGCCATTGTGTGATTGTTCTCCGCTAGTTCTCAACAGGCCCAGGGAAGATGGATGTCTTAGGTGGTAATCAGATGAACAGCATCCAGGAGCATTTTAACAGCCCACATGTTGCTGAACTTACTTACAGAACATGGGACCCTCTGGTCAGGACACACCCAGGATAGGTGTGGGGAACACTTGTAAGGAAGTTCAGGCTTCTGGTATCTGAGAAGGTTTCCGTGCATCTGAAAGGAAACACCGTGGCCTACCTTGAAGTCAATGGTAGCTGGATTAGGTGTGCCTGTCACCTAGGCTTCCCGGGAGACATGAGAAGCTCTGCTACAAGGAGAGGCCCTGCTAAACAGGTGATGAAGTTGTAGTTGCTCAGGGTCCTCAGTGAGAATTTGTGGCGCTGCCTACGGGGAGGCGGGCTCTGGAATAGAGGCTAAGTGGTAGGACATTGGGGGGTGCTGATTAGCACTTGTTAATTGAAGGGACCGAGGAAGGTGTGTCTCCTGCATCCAATCACATTCTTGTCTAGGGATCCTCAAACAAATGCATATCCCTCCCGTAGGGTTTCTTCTCCCCTTACTTCATCTAATTGTCTCTCCCTGGAAGGCTTTCTCTCCTTCCTCATTTGTCTAATTCTTGTTAGATTTCACCAAGCCAGGTGATTCTGGGAAGACAAGCCTCTCACCTCCTCCTCGCTCGCTTGCTCTTTGCCTTCCTTTTGCCCCGGCCCCACTCTGAAGAGGTGAGGCGCCCCTTCCGCTTTCACGGTGTCCTCTGCATAGCTCTGGCTTCAGCATTGCTTCCCGTGCTGATTCGTGGATCGAGTCCTGAAAGGCACTTCTCTTTGGATAAGCAGAGCCCAGAATGGTGTCTGGAAAATAGCTGTTTGATTAATTTACTTCTGGTAAGTAAATAATAAAAATGAAAAGGTAACGTACTGGAGTGAAAACAATACCACACTTTCTTATAGATATTAGTGAGCTTGAGCAAGTTACTTTAGGTCTGAACATCATTTTGTTACTTTTAAGAAACATCTATATAGGATATCCCGCTTTCAAGATTGTTCTAAGGATTAGCAGTCATATAACTCCTGCAGCACAGTGACTGGCATAGGTCAGGCTTTCACACCTGGCATGATTATTGTTACCATCTTTATCGTTAGAAACATGCCAGAAAAGCACTTGTCAGGATAATTTGTTGAAAAGAATTGGTTGCGATTAGATTTACAAAGCACTGCTATTAGGGAGATGAATGTGGAAGTAGTTTATTGGACAAACTGTTATTTACAATTGTGTTTTGTTTTGATGGAATATCTTAAAATATGTCATTGTTTTTTGCATGAAACCTAGTTGGATGATAATGGTGACGTGTGTGTCTGTAATCAGTTCCCTTGTATTACTTTATCAGCATTCTTTTATGTCTTATCCTTAGTGTCTACTACATTTTTTTTTTTTGTATTGTGAAGAATTGGAAAATGCACTTCTAAAAGCAACTCTGTGCCAAATGCCCATTTTGTGATCTATTATTTATAGAAAAACATCAGAAAATGCATCAATACTAAGAACCAAGTTTCTAAAGACGTAGCATTTCACATTCCACTTTCTTTTGGCTTCTATTTCAATTATCTCACTTAGACTTCAATTTTGAAACATTAATCAAGGTCAAAATAGCACTTCTCTTTTGTGTGTTTGGTCACATTTGCCTTTCAGACATAGACCTTTCTGTTCCATGTAATTTCTTTCCCCTTATGCGAGTAATTCATGTTCACTTTCAAAGATTTTAAAGTAAAAAATGCTGGGGTGGGGGGGTGTAAATAGAAGATTACAGGTGTAAATTTTATCTAGCTTTGAGTAGGATTCTTTCCTACAGCAGTTTCTGTTAATTACATAATATTCTAGACACTATTTAATGCATTTATAAGCATAAGCCAAGAAGTTTTGCTTTAATGTCAAGAAAATTATGCTGTACTTGTTTTTATGTGACTTGATTTTATTTTATTTAATATATGAAAATATCTTTTCATCTCATTCTTTTTAAAAACAGCTTTATTGAGCTCTACTTGACATAAAGTACCTATTTGAATTATACAAGCCTATGTGTTTTGACCTATGTACATACCTGTGACGTATGTACCGCCTCTTGGAGGAAAAAGCGTCAAACGGTCTGTGGACATAGGCTGAAATCCCTACAGTAATTTACATATATTTGGAAGCATATTTTGAGGCCATGCAAATATCCTGTTGGCCCCTGAATTTTCGCATTCATCAGTGGATCTTGTCTGCATCAGTTATTATGGTAGTATTTTAACAATGATTTTCTATTTCTCTCATCCCTTTTATTTTGGAATTCTGCAGGGAAGATTTGCCCCTTCTCTCCTACCTTGTTTGTTTATTTATTTAATAACTTACTTGTATCAGTGCAAAATTTGGTAATCTCGAGACCACCCTCACTTCTGACATCAACTGCCAACTTGGGGGTCCTCAAGACAGACTGCAGGCTCAATCATTCACTAGAGGGACTCCCAGGATTCAGCAAAGTCATTTTACTCAGTTTATTATAGCAAATTAAAATCAGCCGAGGGGAAGAAGTGCATAGGACAGGATCTAGGGGACACCAGGTGCAGAATTTCCGGTTACATTTTCCCAGTGGAGTCATGCCGACCGCATTTTCTTCTCCCAGCGATGATGTGTGCGAACACACATGGAGCACTGACAGCCAGAGAATCTTGCCCAGACCTCGGTGTCCAGTTTTTATTGGGGCTTGTCATGTGGTTGATCACATGTGCTTGACCTTGGTTTGAACGCTGAGCTGATACTGTCTGGTGCAAAGTCCTTACCCCTGAAATCACATTGTTAGCATAGATTATCTGGCAAGGGCCAAGGCCTCCAGATAAACGAAGGCATTCTTATTATGCAGGACACCCAAGGGTTAGAAGTTACTTCCCAGGAATTGGAGGCAAAAGCCGCAGCTCTGAACAGCAAGGTGAATTTCTTTACTGAGAAATTAGTACCAAATTGTAGGTATTTATTTGTTCTTTAGATTCGAATCCAGTGCCATCATTATTTTTTTGCTCACATATTCCTTATTTGGCCATTGAAAGGTGTTTCAGGTTGACTTCTGTGCCCTTTTAACATGCCTTATCCTTTAAAAAAATGAACTTTGCTACCTTTTGACATTTAATGATACTCCACGCATATCTAGTATTTTCCTTTCCCTAGGTATAGAAAAAGCCATTTCTTCAAAGAGCTCTATTGAAGAATGGGACTTAGAAAACAAGACCTGGGCATTAGGTGTGTTCATTAGTACTAGGCTCCTTTACTGGGTAGAGCTCATATACAAATACGTACGTGTGTATTAACTCATGTATACTTACATTTTTCTTTATAGATATTAAACATGAGTTCACACTGATATCTCTGCTGTATTCCAGCACCACTTGGGTTTAGCCTAGCCTTTCCCTCTTGCTTACATGTCACTTTTCTCTTGTACCCTGGCTCTTGTTATCATATTTACTTATTTGCTCCACCTTAGTATACATGGAAAGCAGTTTCATAATTACCCGTGCCCTGTGTACCACAAAATTTATCAACTATAATAGTGTTTTTTTGGTACATTTCAAAAAATGAATTTTTAAATTTTATTTTAGAGAGAGAGCAGGGGAGAGAGGCGGAGGAGGAGAGAGACTCTTAACAAATGCAGGGCTTGATCACATGACCCTGGGATCATGACCTGAGCTGAAATAAAAAATCAGATGGTCAACCAACTGAGCGACCCAGGCGTTTTGGTGCAGTTCCTGTTTTTTCTTTCTTGCTTCCCCCTCTCCTTCCCTCCCCCCTTCTGCCTCCCCCCACCTTTTTTTGTCTTATATCACATAATCGTGCCCATCATTTTCCACCTTCACAAAGGTTTCCCTAATCACTCTTAGCTAGAATTCATCTTCCATTCAGCATTTTTAAAAAATTTTTTTTAATGTTTTATTTATTTCTAGGAGAGAGAGAGAGAGAGAGAGACAGCGTGAGCAGGGGAGGGTCAGAGAGAGAGGGAGTCACAGACTCTGAAACAGGCTCCAGGCTCTGAGCTGGCAGTCAGCACAGCCCGACGCGGGCTCGAACCCACGAACCGCGAGATCATGACCTAAGCGAAAGTCGGACGCTTAACCGACTAAGCCACCCAGGCGCCCCTCATTCAGCATTTAAAAAAAAATTATTTTGAGAGAGTATGTGAGAAGGGGAGGAAGATGGGGGGGAGAGAGGGAGAGAGGGAGAGAGAGAGAGAGAGAGAGAGAGAGAGACAGACAGACAGACAGAATGAATATGAGGGAATCCCAAGCAGGCTCCTCGCTGTCAGTGCAGAGCCCCACGCAGGGCTAGAATGAGATCATGGCCTGAGCCGAAATGGAGTCAGAGGCTTAACTGGCTGAGCCACCCTGACGCCACCCTTACCACATCTAGTGAAAGCAGTGGCTCCCAAAGTGACTTGGAGCTTCCCGTGCAAGACGGTGACACAGGAAGCCTCTGAACTCACCTCCACGGACACACCAAATTTATACCTATAGTGGGTCTACCTAGTTACACCCAATGTACCCCTGTTTACAGAGCAATTCCTCCTGAGGAAGGGCAGCTTCTGCACCACAAAAGGGCAGAGCAAGGGAGAAGCGCAAGCGCCCCCGAGCAAGCTGGTCTCGGTAGTGAGGGGAACCCCAGTTCCCACGCGGCGCACGGCCGTGGGGACCGGCAGGACCGAGGGACCCGGAGCTGATTCTCTGGCCCTGGGGCTCCGAAGAAAAGCTGCAGTTAGAAGGCAAGTAGGATAGAAAGGAACCAGCGCTAGAACCCGGCCAGGCTGTGGCCGGAGGAGCGGGGACCCTGTGTCGGGGTTGGAGGCCTGCAGCCGTCCGGGTTCACCAGGGCGTACGCTGCGTTTACGCTGGGTTCACCTGGGCGTACGCTGGGTTTACGTTGGTTGTACGCTGGGTTTACGCTGGGTTTACGTTCTTTCCGCTTTGATCTTGAGTGCAGCCGCGAGCACCTTCTGGGCCCCTGCGCCTCGCCTGGGCCTCAGGGCCCCCAGCCGTCCCAGCCCCCTACCCCCACTCCTGCCCGGGGACATAGGTCCGGCTTGCCGTGTAACAGGGCAGCTGGCCCCAGAAAGTTCCAGCGATCTTTCCCCACCGAAAATGCTGGAGAGCTTCTAGAACCCTCTTCCGGTTCGAGGAGCCAGTGAGCACCGCGGGTTTTGTTCCAGAGTTACTTGGGTAAGTTCCTTTCATTCCCCGCTCCTTCAGTGACGTCATGCTGTCACAGGAGGGTGGGACAGGGTCCTTGGCTCACGGTGTCCAAGAATGAATCTCGCAGACAACAGAGAGTGAGGAAAGCGAGAAGAGTTTATTGAGACGAAATGTAAAACGCTCAGGAGTGAGAGGGGTCCCGACCAGGGAGCCGTTGAGGACTTTCGGCCCTGCCTTTTTGTTAGGACCTTATCAGAAAGTCTGTGAGACTGCAGGCATGGCACCTGGCCCAGGCGGGTCTGGTCTGGGATACCTTCATCTCCCCGCCCCCCCCAAACGCCACCGCTTCTTCAGCCTCCCACCTGCAGCCGCAGTCCGCCTCCTTTTCTCTCTCTGCCTGATGTGAACCCTTTCCTACCCGATGTCACACATTTGTAACGTAGTTGGGTTTATTTGTCAGCCTGGATTTCATCTTGATGTCCTCATTGAATTATTTTTAATTTCCCAGCAGTAAAAGTCACTCAAAATTCCCAGGTACAGCCACTTTGTAATCAACTTCTCCCCCTCCTTCAACACTCACTCACTCACTGATCTGTTTTCCATTCCTGTAGTTTTCTTTGCCTTTTCCGGGTTGTCGTCTAAAGAAAATAACAGATGTAGCCTTTTAAGGCTGCTTTCTTTCAATTTTTAAAATGCATTTATGCATCATCCATTTTGTTAGGTGAATCAGTAGTTCATTCCTTTTTGTTGCCAATTACTATTCCATTGTACCGTAGATGTACCGTAGCTTTTTTATCCATTTGCCTGTTGAAGGATATTTTGATTGTTCTCAATTTTTGGGGATTATGAATAAAGCTGCTACAAACCCTTATGTACAGGTTTTTATGTGAACAAAAGGTTTCAGTTCGTTTGGGTAAATGTATAGGAATGGGAAGAAAAATTGTTTAGCAAAGTGGTTGTAATATTTTTTCTGGTTGTTGGGGCGCCTGGGTGGCTTAGTCGGTTAAGCGTCCGACTTTCGCTTAGGTCATGATCTCCCGGTTTGTGGGTTCGAGCCCCGCGTCGGGCTCTGTGCTGACTGCCAGCTCAGAGCCTGGAGCCTGTTTCAGTCTGTGATTCCCTCTCTCTCTGATCCTCCCCTGCTCACGCTGTCTTTCTCTCTCTCTCCTAGAAATAAATAAAACATTAAAAAAAATATTTTTTCTGGTTGTTGTTACCACCAACACAATTGAATGAGCATTTTTGCTCCAAATCCAGATCAGCGTCTGTAACTGGGAGGCTTTTTAAACGCCATCCTAGTAATTGTGTTATGGTATCTCAGTGGCTTTAATTTGCATTCCCCTAATGACTAATAAAGTTCAGGGTCTTTTCGTGTACTTGTTTGCCAGCCATATGAATTCTGTGACAGTGTATGTTCAAAACTTTTGCTCATTTTTCAATTGAGGTGTTTGTTTCCTTTTTGAGTTTTGGTAGTTTTTTATATTATGAATATGAGTCTTTTATTAGATACTTGTTACATTTTAGCAGCGTTTTTCTAAAGCAGAAGTTTTAAATTTTGAATCACTTTTTAAAAAATATTTATTTCTAGGAGAGAGAGAGAGACAGCGTGAGCAGGGGAGGGTCAGAGAGAGAGGGAGTCACAGACTGAAACAGGATCCAGGCTCTGAGCTGGCAGTCAGCACAGAGCCTGACGCGGGGCCCGAACCCACGAACCGTGAGATCATGACCTAAGTGAAAGTCGGACGCTTGACCGACTAAGCCACCCAGGCGCCCCAAAATTTTGAATTATTTTTAAAGCGATCATCACTTGGTGTTATATCAAAGAGTGTCATATAGTTGGAATCATATAGTATCTAACCTTTTTGGATTAGCTTCTTTCTCGTACTAATACGTATTTCAGTTTCCACCACATCTTTTCATGCTCATTTCTTTTTAGTGCTGAAAAATATTCAATTGTCTGTCTGTACCACAGCTTATCTATTCTTCTGCTGAAAGCCCTCTTGGTTGCTTTTGGGTTTGGGCAATTATTAATAGGCTGCTATAAACATCCATGTACAGGTTTTTGTATGGATATACATTTTCAACTCCTTTAGGTAAATACCAAGGAGTACAATTAATGGATTGTATGGTAAGAATATATTCAGTTTTGTAAGAAACTGCCAAACTGTCTTCCAAAGTGGCTGTACCATGAGAGCAAAGAAAAATGTGAGTTTGCTGTTGGATGAAGTTGTCTGCAGCTGTCAGTTACATCCAGTTGATTGATGGTGTTGTTGAGTTCAGCTGTGTCTTTACTGATTTTCTGTCTGCTAAATCTGTTTGTCTCTGATAGCAAAAGATTCCCGCTATGATAGTGGGTTCATCTGCTTCTCCTTGTATTTCTATTAGTTTTTGCCTCATGTAGTGTGATGCTCTGTTGTTAGGCACATACACACTAAAGACTGTTATATCTTCTCGGAGATCTGACCCCTTTATTATCATGTAGTGCCTTTCATTATCGCTGATGCCTTTCCTTGCTTTGAAGTTGGCTTTGTCTAAAATAAATGTAGTTACTTTTGCTTTCTTTTGATTAGGGTTAGTGTGGTATATTTGTCTCCATCCATTTACTTTGCACCTATGTGTGTCTTTATATTTAAAGTAGGTTTCTTGGGACGCCTGGGTGGCCCAGTCGGTTAAGCATCTGACTTCGGCTCAGATCATAATCTCACAGTCTGTGGGTTCGAGCCCTTCATCAAGCTCTGTGCTGACAGCCTGGAGCCTGTTCCGGATTCTGTGTCTCCCTCTCTCTCTCTGCCCCCTCCCCAGTTTGTGCTCTGTCTCAAAAATTAATAAATGTTAGAAAAAAATTAAGGGGGGTTTCTTGTAGACAACATATAGCTAGTCTTACTGTTTGATCCACTCCAACAATCTCTTTTTTTTCCCCAACAATACCTTTATGAAGGTATTATTGACAATGAAAAATTGTTCATTTTAAGGTGTACATGATCTTTTGATATACATGTACATTGTGAACTGGTTACCATATTTAAGCTAATTAATATATCCATTACCTCATGTAGTTACCCTTTTCTGAGTGTGTGATGAGAACACTTGAGATCTACTCTTTTAGCACATTTCAGGTATAGAACACAGTATTATTAACTATAGTCACCATGCTGTACGTTGGGTCTCCAGAACTTAGTCATCTTAAAACTGGAAATTTGCTCCCTTGACCAGCATATTCCCTTTCCCCTGACTCTCCAGCCCTTGGTAAACACCATTTTATTTGTTACTATGAGTTAGACTTTTAAAAAATGTATATTCTACATGTAAGTGAGATTATGTGGTATTTGTCTTTCTGTGACTCTAGCTTATTTCATTTAGCATAATGTCCTCAGTTTCATCCACATTTTCCATCACAAATGACAGGATTTCCTTCTGTTTCTAAGGCTGAATAGTATACTGTTGTGTGTGTGTGTGGCGCACACACACGCGCCAACGCTTATAATCACGTTTTCTGCATTCATTCATCTGTTGACATTCAAGTTCTTTCTATATCTTCACTACTATGATGATACTGCAATAAACAGGGGAGTGCAAATAACTTTTTCAGACAGTGATACTATTTCCTTTGGTTACACATATATATATATATATATCCATCCCAAAGTGGAATTGCTAGATAGTATGATACTTCTATTATTAATCTTTTGAGAGCCTCCATACTGTTTTCCAGAATGGCTATACCAATTTATATTCTCATCAACAGTGTACAGGGGTTCTTTTCTTTCTATACCCTTGACAAAGTTTATGTTTTGACTTTTGTAATAGCTATCTATCCTAACCAGTGCAAAGTGATATCTCATTGTAGTTTTGATTTTCACTTCCCCGATTAGGGAGGTTGAACATCATTTCTTATACCCATTGGCCATTGTATGTTTTCCTTGGAGAAATATATTTTATATCCTTTACCTGTTTTTAAATAGTTTTGCTTATTTTTTTTTTTTTTGCTATCAAGTTATAAGACTTTCTTACATATTTTTGCTATTAATACCTCATATGATTTGCAAATATTTTCTCATTCCATAGGTTGCCTCTTCATCTTGTTTATTGGCTCATTTGCTGTGTAGAATTTTTTTAGTCTGAATAGCCTCACATATTTATTTTTGCATTTGTTTCTTATGTAAATTATCTGTCTTTTAAAGTTTTATTTATGTGATGTCTGTACCCCATATGGGACTCAAACGCATGACCTTAAGATCAAGAGTCACATACTCTGCTGACTTAGCCATCCAGGTGCCCCCAAATCTCTTTTAACTGTTACATTTAGATCATGAAGAGTCAAAGTGATTATTTATATAGTTGGATTATTATCTTCCATGTTCATTACTGTTTTTTATTTGTTGGTGTTTTTTTTTTTTTTTTGTTCCTATTTTCATCTTCCATTTTGTTTTCTGCCTTTTGTGGTTTGAACTGATATGGTTTACTTTTCTTTCCTTTCTTAGCATATTAGTTATACTTCTTTCTTTTATTTTTTTATTTTTATTTTTTTTTAAATTTTAATGTTTTTTTAAAAATTTATTTCTAGGAGAGAGAGAGAGAGAGACAGCGTGAGCAGGGGAGGGTCAGAGAGAGAGGGAGTCACAGACTGAAACAGGCTCCAGGCTCTGAGCTGGCAGGCAGTACAGAGCCCGACGCGGGGCTCGAACCCAGGAACCGCGAGATCATGACCTAAGTGAAAGTCGGATGCTTAACCGACTAAGCTACACAGGCGCCCCTCTTTCTTTTATTTTTTACCCATTTCAGTAGTTGCCTTAGAGTTTGCAGTATACATTTACAATGAAATCAAACTGCCATGTATGTGTATACATGCACACACACACACACACACACACACACTTAGTGTGAATACGTTGTAATAACAAAGTAATCCTAATTCCTTGCTCCCATTCTTTGTATCATTGCTGTCGTTTATTTCACTTATATGTAATCATACATATATACATAGGCATATATACATGTCATATACATATACAGTCACACATACAGAATATATTAAAGTGTGTAAAATTGAATATGTTGTTGCTGTTATTATTTTGAACAAACTGTTATCTGTTAGATCAATTAAAAATAAGAAATGTAAGTTTTTATTTCATCTTCACTTATTCTTCCTTTCTTTATGTAGATCTGAGTTTCTGACCTATATCATTTCCCTCTGTCTAAATACCTTCTTTTAACATTTCTCGCAAGGCAGGTCTACTGGCAACAAAGTGTCTCAATTTTTGTTAGACAGAGTCTTTATTTTGACTTCACTTTTCAAGGATTATTTCATAGAGTTCAGAATTCTAGGTTGGTGGTTTTTTCTTTTTAAAATATTTTAAATATTTAGCTCTACTCTCTTCTTGCTTGCATTGTTTTCTGATAAGTTGGATATAATTTTTGTCTTTGCTCATCTATAGGTAAGGTGTTTTTCCCTCTGACTACTTCCCAGGGGTTTTCTTTATCTTTTTAATTCTGCTGTTTGAAAATTATATGCCTTGGTGTATTTGTTGTTGTTGAATTTTTTTGTTTATTCGGCATTTATCCTTCTTGGCATTCTCTGAGCTTCCTGGAAAAGCTGATGTTACTTGACATTAATTCAGAGGGAATCTTGTCATTATTGTTTCAAATATTTCTTCTGTTCCTTTCTCACTTCTCTTTCTGATATTTCTATTGCATATATGTTATATGTTTTATAGTTGTCCTTGTATATAGTTATTTTGATTTTAGTAAGTTTTGTTCTCTTTGCTTTTTAGTTTTGGTGGTTTCTATTGAGATATTCTTTTGTTTCCCCCCTGTGAGAGAGAGCATGGGGGGAGGCAGCAGGAGGGAGAGAGAGAGAGGCAGACAGACAGACAGACAGAGAATCTCAAGCAGGTTCCATGCTTGGTGTAGAGCCTGATGCAGGGCTCAGTCCCATGACCCTGGGGTCATGATCTTAGATCAGCTGACCGAGCCACACAGGTGCCCTGATTACTGAGATATTCTTGACTGCTTAGAGATTCTTTTCTCAGCTATGTCCGTTGTACTAATAAACCTTTCAAAGGCATTCTTCATTTCTGTTAATGTTTTCAATTGCCAGCATTTCTCTTTAGTTTTAGAATTTCCATATATGCTTACATTGTCCATATATTCTTGCATCCTACATACTTTATACATTAGAGCCCTTAGCACATTAATATTAGTTGTTTTAAATTCTCGGTCTGTTTTTTTTTTTTTTAGTGTTTATTTATTTTGAGAGGGGGGTAGAGGGAGAGAGGGCATGAGTGGGCGAGGGGCAGAGAGAGAGAAAGAGAGACAGAGACAGAGACAGACCAAGAGAGAATCCCAGTTAGACTCCATGCTGCCAGTGCAGAGCTGACATGGGGCTCCATCTTACGAACTGTGAAAACATGACCTTGTGAGCTGAAACCATGAGTCAGATGCTTAACCAGTTGAGCCACCCAGGTGCCCCCTCAGTCTGATAATTCTAATAGCTAGGTCATGTCTGATTGTGATGCTTACATTATCTTCAAATTGTATTTTTTCCTTTAGTATGTTTTGTAACTTTTCCTTGATAGCCAGACATGATGCACTAGGTAAAAGGAACTGCTATAAATAGGCCTTTGGTAATGCAGTGTTAAGTGTGGGGGGAGGGAACGTATATTATAGTCTTAGTAGTCTTAGGTTTGTCGGGGCACAGAGACAGAGGGAGACAGAGGATTTGAATGCTCTGTGCTGACAATAGAGAGCCTAACGTGGGGCTTGAAACCATGAGCCACAAGAAGATGATCTGAGCTGAAGTCAGAGGCTTAACCAAGTAAGCCATCAGGAGCCCCAGGATTAGGTCTGCCTTTTAATGAGCTTAGGCCTCAGAACTGTGAAATATAAGTGTTTTTCAGTTTTTTTCCCCTCCCCTTCTTAGGTAGGACAGGATGGCTACAGCTGACTGGAGTTAGGTATTTCCTCAGGTCTGTTAGGTTCTGATAATACCCCAGCAGGTTAGGCTCTGGTTAACTAGTTTCTTTGAGGCCAGGCCTTGTTAAAAAGAACAAAGTGTTCTGATGTATTCAAAATGGTTCTTTTTTTTTCCTCCTCCCTTTTCCAGAAGCACCAGGGAATTTTTGTCTGATTTTTTCCTGTGAGCCTAGTTGAGCTCTTGTAGGTAAAACTCACAAAATGTGGGGGCCTCCCTATGATTGAGTCTCTCTGGAGTTTTTAATTGTCAGATGTATCCTCCCTGAGCCCCCAGCAGTTCATCAGAGTGTGGGTTTCCTGGCGTGCACTGGATCCCAGGGCTGTTTATGTTTTGGAGTTTCTATAAACCATGACTCCCTGTAGTCACACTGCTTCTTGATTTTGGACATAGACGTGGCCTATGTCTTCATCCTCTCTTATGGATCCAAGAAGAGTTGTTGATTATTTTTTTAATTTCAGTCTTTTCAGCTTTTACTCATTAGGGCCAGCAGTACCTTTCAAGTTCCTTACATGTGGGACTGGAAACCAGTTTTAAGTTAAATTTACATTAAATCTACTTGAGTAATCCTGGGTAATCTCTAAGGCCAGCTGATAAACAACTTTAATTCTGTCTGAAACCTGAATTCCTCTTTGCCATGTAGCGTATCTTATTCACAGGTTCTGGGATTTCAGATGTGGATGTCTTTCTTGGTATCATTATGCTGCTGTCACACCCTGCTATCTCTCTCTCTCCCCCCCTGTCTTTTTAAAGTCTGTTTTAAAGAAGATAAAATGTTGGGAAATACAGGGTTAGAGATCACTCCTCCTCCTACTGCTAAGGAGCTGTTGTTACTGCTGGATAATAATTAGAGAGACTGAGCTATGTCTCCCTCCCCCCCCCCCCTTCTTTTCATGCAGTAGGTAGCTAGCTTTGTGTTCATTATCTCAGAGAAGGCATATGGCAGCGCAGGAAACAGAAATATTCTCCAAGTCTTTCTGAATTTTGTTATTCAGAAGCTCAAGTCCTCAGGAAAACTTAGGGGTTTTGGTCAGAGTAAGACTAACAAAGAATCATGAAAAGAATGAGATTTTCTCTAAATTACAGTTAGTGGAAAGGGGCTAGGGGACACTGGGAGAGAGAGAGAAAGAGAAAAGAATGAAAGGCCTGGGTTCCAAGAGCAGAGAAGACCATTTTCTGCTTCTAGACTATACTACCATGTAGTCTGCAAAATTCGGAGAGATGGGAGATGGGATGCTTGCAGCCAAGCAAAAGATTTCCATGTTCCAAGAAGAACATAGAGGTAACAGAGAATCTCCAATTTTAAAGGGGCCGTAAGCTAGAGAAAAGTATGCTAGTCTCTTGTACCCATAAAGAATTATCTGGAAAACACATCCTTCCCATGCTTTGGCATAGCAGAAGGCCCCAAGACTGTAGTTCTACCCAGGGGAAGGGAGGGACAGTTTATAAAACACTAGGGTATTTTTTTTTTCTTTAACCTTGTGGAATGGGGAAGAGTGGAGGGTGGCTCAGAGTCAGAAATTAAGTTTTATTTAAAAAATAAAAACAAATTCTGTTTCTTTAACGTTTTGTTGAATGACACTCATGCCTGGTGCTTTGTAGTTAATTTCCTGGAAAGTCATTCATGCTGTGCTTATAAGGTAAACTGCTTCCTGTTCAACTATGTTGAGAGTGAGTAAGATTTGTTTTTTATGTACATCTCTTAGCAATCCTGTGACAAATGAAACCTACTTGAAAATCTTCAACTAAAAAAAAAATCTTCAACTGTGGGATCTAAGAAAAGTCCAGATGTGAGTTCTACTTTGTTAATCAGTTGGTTCTGACACATTCTGGTAAACCGTTATAGTCAGAAAGATTCAGTGAGGTAGTAATCTCAACCTGATTAAAAAATTTCCCCCTCTAAAGTCTAATATCATAACTTGATAACATTTTTACAGATTCCTTGCTTTCCTTTAAAAGAAATTCTCCCAAACTGCTTCTTGACAAGTAATGATAGCATTTAAGACAAACAGCCTGAAATGATGTTGCTTCATTTTCAGTACTGTGTTCCAAAATGAAATTAGCGTTCTTTAGAGTGAAAATTATTTCTTGAATTCTCAAATTTAACCCAAAGGAAATAGAAAACCTCTCAGTCAATCAGAGCTGAGCGATTTGACACTTGTGTCATCATTGCTCAGTGCTGAGGAAGTAAGTCTCTGAAGAAGGCGCCCCTGGAGGAAAGTCCTTCTAAATAAAACCTGTGATGCCTGCTCATTACAGATCTCAAACCGACTGCTATAAGAGGGGCCGTTGTAAAACCACAGGGTCCTCCTTAGGAGGGACCGTTCTTTTTCAGTTTAGATTTCCAGAACCTACCTTGTAAGTGTTTTTGAATGAATGCCCAATTAACTGCCTGATGGACTAGATTGGACTGGTTTGTTTTGTATGGCATGCAAAGGAGAGTACCTGCCACATGGTTGGTATTCAGAAGACTTTTTAGTTTTAATGAAGGAAAGAACAAATAAGTGAACTAGATATGGCAACTCTTGATTAGTCAGTAAGGTCTGGTGTTGGCTGTCTTCACAGGGTGAAGATCTCTCTGTGATCAGTAGAGCTGTTCACACCTGCACCAGTGGTGGCCTAAGGCCAGGCCAGCTCTCTACCGGTTTTTTTTGTTTTTTTGTTTTTTTGTTTTTACAAATAGTTTATTGTCAAATTAGTTTCCACATAACACCCAGTGCTCATCCCCACAAGTGTCCTCCTCCATGGCCATCCCCCCCTCCCCCCACATCCATCAGTCCTCAGTTTTTGTCAGCATTCAAGAGTCTCTCATGGTTTGCCTCTCTCCATTTCCCCCACCATTTCCGCCCTTCTTCTCCCCCTTGTTCCTCCGTCAAGTTCCTACTAATCCTCCTATACATGCAAACATATGATATTTGTCCTTCTCTGCCTGACTTATTTCGCTCAGCATAATACCCTCAAGGTGCTGTGGTCTTTGAGTGGCATAGAGAGGAAGGAACATCTGGGTCTGAGCGAGTAGAGTTTTATGCATTTCACCTAACCTTGCAGAAACTGCCCCCTCGGTTGTGACATGAGACCCACAATGCAAATTTACCAGGGTTTCTCTGGGGATCAACCAAAATCATACATGCTCTGTAGATGTTAAATATCATTATTTGTCGAGGAAAGACAAGGATTCTGAGATTATGGCAGTGCTTCTCTTTTTAGGAAAAAAGTGTATGAAAATGTCTACTGGTTTTGTTCTTAAAACTGATAGTTAACTAATTTGGATGCATTGATTTATTTACTAGGTTATACTTTCTGGGGTTACTGTTATGCAAATTCAGTAGAATTACATGTGCTTATAAATCCAAACTATGCAATTATCAAGCTTCCTTTATTACTCTTAGGTATCACTTACTGAAAGTCATTTAGCCAACTTCTTAAAAAGTTTAATAATTGGATAAAAATGAATCATGGTTATCATCAAGAAAGGTTAACCTAATTGTTTAGGGGACTTCAAACTAGTCTCCATTAGTAGCTTCTCTGTGTGTTTACTAAGACAATAAGAACAGTAAATTACAAAATAATGACAAGACATTAAGGATGACATTAAAAATACATTTTCGCATAAATATTTGAAATTGCAAACCTAAATGAAACATCAAGATTGTGAGTTTAAAGACCTAAGAAGACTCAGTGTGAAAATATTTGAAGTGTTGCTGAGAAGCTTAAGATGACAGGGGCGCCTGGGTGGCTTAGTCGGTTAAGCGTCCGACTTTCGCTTAGGTCATGATCTCGCGGTTCGTGGGTTTGGGCCCCGCGTCGGGCTCTGTGCTGACTGCCAGCTCAGAGCTTGGAGCCTGTTTCCGTCTGTGACTCCCTCTCTCTCTGACCCTCCCCTGCTCATGCTGTCTCTCTCTCTCTCTCCTAGAAATAAAAACATTAAAAAAAAAAAAAGAAGCTTAAGATGACAGGTTATGTTCTAATGATCTTAGAATTAGGAGAGAATAAAGAGATAACCTTAAATCTAACTGCTGGCTTTTGTTTGTTTGTTTTGTTTTTTTAGTAGATGTAAAGACTGAGACCAAGAGGGGTTAAGTGAAGGCTGTCCAAAGTTTGAACAAGTGAAAGTAAATAAATATTTAACAGTGTTAATAAATATTGAGGCAGTGTACAGGATAGAATATAAACTCCAGAGAGTAGGGAGTAGAGCCTGTGGTACATATACTCTTGTTTTGTTACTTCATAAAAATTGAACCAGTGAAAACAAATACAGATACTAATACTTGCTCCTGGTTAGGACTTTTTCCAATTAATTATTCACTGAAAGCAACGTAGTATTGTGAAAATCTGGCCCTGAAACTAAAAGCTTGAATAACCTTAGGCAAATCTTGTGGTCTTTAAAATCCTGAGTTTTAAAAATAATTGTAGAGTAGAAATAAATCATGTGTGTTAACTACCCCATAATCACAAGGTATATACAAAATCACTTAGAAAAGAATAACTTCGGTCCAAAATGTAATTTTTCCAATAACATCACTCTACTTACTATTATTTTTAATGTTTATTTATTTTTGAGAGAGGAAGACAGAGCGTGGGTTGGGGAGGGGCAGAGAGAGAGACACAGGATCTGAAACAGTCCCTGTGCTAACAGCAGAGAGCCCTATGTGGGGCTCAAACCCACAAACCGTGAGATCCCGCCTTGAGCTGAAGTCAGATGCTCAAACGACCGCGCCATCCAGTGCGCCAGTTGCACTCTACTTACCAGGGTGCTCAAGTGTTGGGCCGTGGGGCCAGGGCGATACATGGATACGTGCTGTGAGGCGGCGCAGTGTTTGGCCTTGTGATGAGTTAAGGCGGCGGTGGCAGTGCTGGTCCTGGCTGCCTGAGGCCCTC
This sequence comes from Proteles cristata cristata, assembly GCA_017311185.1. Classification (NCBI taxonomy): domain Eukaryota; kingdom Metazoa; phylum Chordata; class Mammalia; order Carnivora; family Hyaenidae; genus Proteles; species Proteles cristata. The sequence goes on from JAESUZ010002841.1 coordinate 850,159, forward strand.
TGCCCCTTCTGCGGGGCCCATGGCGGGGGCGCCTGTAGCATTCCGTCTCCCTGGGCTTACCTCAGAAGACCTGTAGAGTGATCGCTAATTTATAGTGACCTTTCGGTGACTGCAGAGATGGAGAAGGTCAGTCTCGACTGAATGGTTATGAGGAGGACCTACTTTAAAACATACTGCCTTTGATACTTTGGTAGCAATAAACTCAAAATATTTTACTGTCTACTTTTCCCTTTTGCTGGAGTGGGTCTCAAGAGGAGAGCTGTCGTCCTGCACTCCCAGAGGCCCTGGGGAAAATGTCGGGTGTCGTCACAAGGGCTGTGTGACACTGTGTTTCGGTAGTGCTGACGCCTCGTGGATGCCAGAAGGGCTCCTCCAGGGAGGAATGGCCCCCCCACAGTGTGCAGCACATCTTCCTCTGAAGAAGAGTGTCATTACAGTCCTGAGACAAAGGCCCACGACTTGCCAGTCTCTGCTCTAGCGCGACAGCATGCTTCAGTACACAGAGCATTTCTGTAATTACCACTGGTTTTGAAATGTAGATTGACGTCTTCCTAGCTAGGCAACCTTCAGCAAGATATAAACGTCTTTAATGCTCTGTTTTCTCCCGTTTATAAAGTTGGGCTAATGCTGCTGATTTTTCAGGGCTGTTGTAAGGGTTAAGTGGCACGATGTGTATCTGACGTGCTTAAGGCACATGGGAGCAGCTCAATAAACAGTGGTTTGCTTCCTTCCGTGAGGAGAGACGTGTGGCTATTCCACACAGATGTCTTCTCTACAAAACAATGGAGAAGTGAGTCAAGTGATTCTGTAGAAAGTGCAGAGATACAATTATAATTCTTACTGGGCCTCCTTGGTTCTTTCACATCAGACTGGCTGAAATGCCATTGGCTGTTTTTAGGACGGTAGGGCAGGATCAAGGCCCTCGCATTAATTGAGGTGGCTCACCTGGGTGTGTTTGATGGCAACCTGAAAGGGACCCTCACCTCTGCTTGTGGGCAGTGCCACAGCCTTTGTGGAGTTCCTGGGCCTCCCTCTTCTGGGGTCCGATATCAACCCAAGAGTAGGGCGGTTAGAGACCACAGGAAGTAAGGGAAGGTGCCCTCAGCCAGGGATGGGCTGAGGGGCAGGGGAGAGGTGGGAGGGGAAGTGCGCACCGGCCAGTGAGGTCAGGAACCAGGCCATTTTCTACTTACATGCCCTAGCCCTGGTGACAGTGAGGCCCATGTTCTGAAAGACTCCTGAAATCTGGACTAGTAGATGCTTACTGCGGAAGTAGAGCCCTTCACTGGGCCCAGAAAAATCCCCAGGCTCCTTTGAATGGCTCTTAGTTGCCCAGTGGGAATCTGGCCAGAGTGCACACACCTCGTGTAGACTATGCTTCCTTCCTCCCCAGAGAAGGAATTTCTGTCCTTTGATCTCAAGGCTTGCTCTTGGTCCTTTGGCCTGTTTTATCCCCCTAGGATGCCATCTCTGCTCCCACTTCTGCCTTCACTGCTCTGTCAGCACACATGTTGACATCATTTTCTCAGGAAAACCACACTCCTCTCTGGGTGTTCTTTCCACTGCTCTTATTGTATTGATTAATCTAATAATTGTTTAGCTTTCATTATGTGGTGACTATGTTAGTCCTCCAACTAAGGTATAAAAAGACTTGATTTTCTATTATGCAATTTTATATTTGAGTTTGAGTTCCAATTCCATTATGCTAGGGGAACAATTTAACCTCGGAACTTTACAGACCTTTTCTCCAGTACCCACCCCCTCCAGAGGGTTAAGCCACAGTTCCAGGATCTAAATCATGAGGAGGGGTAGATGAGGTGGAGGTGGAGGGCCGTGTGGTCAAGGAGAGTACTCGGGGTGCTCACAATTGTCTTTGAGAAGCTGACTGTCCCTGCTTGTACAGTCCTTTCAGGACCAGCATATCCCTGCTGCTCACACACACTCCAGGGATACAGGAATCTTGCAAGTTAGAATTGGTCTTCTTAGCCTCGACATTCCACACCACTGAGGGCCTCTCAGCATGGCTAGGGAACAAGGTGAGAGTCTCTGCTTCCGGCACCAAAGAACTTCTTCCCTATCTCCTTTCCCCTCACGCCCAGCCAGGAGTCTCTCATCCTTGTGGAGGGGAAGTCTTAATCCTCTTCCTTCAGTATTTCTCCAACACTAACTATTTACACTTGAACTTTCATTTTTACCTTTTACTTCCTTAGCCAATTTTCTAAATTCTCTAGGAGACTTAAGCCTTTTGGAAAATAAAGAATCCTCCCCCGAGGCCATGAGCACACAGCTGACTATCTTATTTGAAGGATGAACGAAAAAAAAATAGCAGGGAGGGAAGTCCTATAATATCCCAAAGCATGACCCAACCACAGCTGTCTACCACTCAACTGCTGGTCATAGGGACATAAGCCTAAATAAATATGAAATTAAAGCACACCCTATGGGTGTCCAAATGATGTAACTAATTGCACAATATTAGAGTTACTTTTACTTCAGCATGTATTTTTGGGGTGCCTGTGTCCCTTGTGACATTTTCCAAGATCCTTTTAACGTCCTGACACTTAGCCTGGGTGGCTAAGTTGGTCTAACTCTTGATTTTAGCTCAGGTCATGATCTCATGATCGTGAGATTGAGCTCCATGTCGGCTCTGTGCTGGGTATGGAGCCTGATTAAAGATTCTCTCTCTCCCTCTCCTTCTGCCCCTCTCCCCAGCTCATTCTCTTTCTCAGAAAAGAAAAGAAAGTCCTGACACCAACCTTATATCCAAACCTATATATCCAAATTGGAGTATTAAGAACACAGGAGTGGGAGGGAGCCAAACCAAAACGGTTTGTTCCTCCTCCTTGTCACCTACAGGGTGTGTGTAAGTTGATTCACCTTTTCTGTGAAAGAGTCTCCCTATTACAAAGCAAGATAGGGAATAATTTCTGCTTGTGTTAGGAGACAAGGGTGTGTTTTGCACGTTGTTTCTCCCCCCCCCCACCTTGTTGTTTGTCGTTGTTGTTGCTATTACTAATTTACTGTTTTCCAGAAAGGAGAAAATACACAGCAACGAATAGTCCTGGGCATATAAAAGTTGATTTCGTTTCTTCTTAAATCACACATTTTGTTGTTTTTAACTCTCGAGTTCTGTATTGCAGCATCTAAAGTTCTTGGGTGTTCTTTAACGGAAATATCATAATCCTTTCATGGCCCTCATCTGCCTGTCGGTTCATGCAGTCTCGCTCTCGCAGCTGTCTGAGGCGGAGCGCTTCCTCGCCACGCACTGTGTCATGTTTCTGTGCATATTAACGAAACTACAACTTTCCTATTCCAACCTAAACACTTCGCTGCCACTTCAGCTGATTATGGCCTTGGATAATTGCCACAGCGAATCCTGTATTTAGTGGAAACAAAATATATTGATGACAAACATGTTGCCTATCAAAAGCCAGAAAGATAGATCTGAATACAGATTGTGCAGTAAAAACAAGTATGTAAACTCATTAGATAGACAAGATGTAAATTTACAGAGCATGGGGAGAGTGACGGGGACAGTTTCCCATCTGAGGGAAGAGGCAGTATCAGGCTTCATTACTGAGAGAGCTTGGCTAGAAAATAGATTTTTCAGGGCATAGTTGTGTAGAAGGGAGTATTAAATCACCTAATTCCCTGGGAGGTGGAGGCACGGGTGCCCAGTGGCTAGTGGAGTGGCTAATGGGCCAGAACCACCATAGTCATGATTGTTTCTGGGGGTGCTTGTGTTCCAGCCCTGCCTAATCAGAAGAGTGAACCAGTACTGTGACACCCGAGCTGTTATCAGGACGAGGTGGCTGTCTATTCTGTTCAGACTGCTAGAATAGTACCGTTGACCAGGTGGCTTAAATGACAGACATTTATTTCTCACAGTTCTGGAGGCTGGGAAGTCCAAGATCAAGGTGCCCGCAGATCGATCCAGTGTCTGGTGAGGCCCAGATTCCCGGTTCGGAGGCAGCTAGCTTCTTGCTGTGACCTCCCATTGTGGAGGCAGTGAGGGAGCTCTCTGTGTTCTCTTCTGTAGGGGCACTAATCCCATGCATGAGGTGTCTACCCTCATGATGTAATCACCTCCCACAGGCCCTACTTCTAAATACTGTCATATTGGGGATTTGATTTCAACATACGAATTTTGGGACACATTCAGTTTATAGCACTGGACTTAGAGTTAAAAAAATAATTCAGTTTTCATATATTGTAGACCTAACCTCAGATGGATGCACACATGTGTATCTTAGCTCAAAGCAAGCTTCCAGGACTATAGTGAGAGACAGACAGACAGATGGACAGACAGAACTTATAGGCTAACTCCTAACTGTCTTTAAAATCCTGCCTGAAAAGTGACTTACGTGGTAGGGTCAATAATGACTTCCCAAAAGATATCCCTGCCCTAACTCTTTAAACCTGTGAATGTTACCAAAACCAGAACTTTGCAGATGTGATGAAGGTAAGGCTACTGAGATGGGGAGATTCTCTTGGATTATCAGGGTGAGTGCAGAATGCCATCACACGCATCCTTATAAGCCGGGGGAAGAAGGAGCTTTGACACAAACACGGAGGGAAGGCACTATGGAAGGGGAGAACGTGTGATGTGGCCACAAGCCAAGGATTGTGGCAGCCATTCTTTTAAACTCGAAAGAGGCAAGGGGCGCGGGGGTTGGGGGATCTCTCCTAGAGCCTCTAGGCGGAGTGTAGCTTTGCTAACACCTTGATTTCAGCTCAGTGAGACTGATTTCAGACTTCCAGTTGCCAACTAAATTTTAGTGGTTTCAAGCCACGTAGTCTGTAGTAATTTGTTACAGTGCCAATAAGAAATGAACCCAACTCTCTGACCTCTCACTCGGGGTGGGTGACTTCTACATGTTTGGCAGCACCAGGTACCTGGTGCGTCAGGACACTACTGGCCCCGCTGAGTAATGTCTTCTTTCAGGGTCTTTGGCCTGCTAGATGGCAGTTCTGTCAGTACGAGGAATCTACTAGTCTTACTCAATTTTGTAGTCCCAGAACCTAGCACCTGCTAGATACTTTGTAAACAATTGAGAAAATAAATTTGTTGACATCATATTCTCTCCAGTATTTAAAAGTTGTCTCAGTTTTCTGGAAGGTACATGTGTGTCTCATACTGATTGTAAAGAGCCAAATTCCTGAGTCCCCCAAACAAGTGGGAGCTTAAAAAGAAAAAACAAAACAACCTTCTCTTGGCAATTAGCCTATGTTTACAGAAGAACTGACATTTGGAAAACAATTTTATATTTAAAATTCTGAAGATCCTGATAGGGTCCAGGACATGTACTCCAAAATATGGCACCCTGGCATTTAAATAGTTTAAGCTGAAGGAATTTGAGCAATGTCAGGTGCTGGAAGGCCTCTCTGATCTCTCTTTCCTTCCTTGAAGCAGATCGGAAGACATTCCTGGGAGATGTGCCCTCCCTAGACTCACAGGGGAGGAGTATCCTTATCTCTAAGACAGGGATGCCCAGAAGAGTCCAAACAGGCAGGCCTTTCTGTTTCCCCTGGTTTATCTTTGGCTCATACCCTTTTGTTCTATCACACTTTCCCAGGACTTTCCCTTCTTCATCAGACCTGGCATCAGCGTACTCGGGTTTCACTGCTTACAAGGCTTCCTGGTCACGTGACACGTACATTAAACATATATATGCTTTTCTCTGGTTAATGGATCTTTGCTTAGAGAGCCCAGTGAGAACCTAGAAGGGTAGAAGGAAAAAGAACATTTTTTCTTCCCTGCTGTGTAAAGTTTGAGTAGTAAAACTACACATCCTAGTATTACTTACGGCTCTTATGTTTGGCTTTGGTTTTTCTAACTGGTCTCCGTGTCTCATTTTACCTTTCATGTCCCATTTCCACAGGGTAAAGTTTAAACTTGATAGAGGTACAGACACCCCAAAGTTTAGTTTCCTAACCTCATCTCCTACCACTCACTTGTATGTAAACGTCTCTGCGTGAATCTAAAAGAGTGTCCATCCCAAGGGCCCAGAATGGTGGTGGTTTTTGTTTTTGTTTTTATTTTTATTTTTCCGCTCCTGATCTTTTTCACAAGTTACTTTCTCTACTTTCAGGGCTGTTTTCTCTCATCTCTACTTACCCACACACCCTTTTTCCTTCTAGGACCTGATCAAATGCCACTTCTTTGAAGCTTCCCGACTCCACTGTTGAATAATTTATCAGAAATCTGATAACATTTAGCTTTATCATGTATTCTGATTTCACTAAATGGTGAGAATCTTTTTGTGTTTGGATTACATGTCTTCTCATCTAGAACAGAAATGAAGGTAGAAAGTTGGTTCTATTATGTTGCTAGAGATAGATAGTCAAGAAATATTGCATGATAAATTAACAATGCCTGGAAACTACTTGCATAGTCTAAGATTATTTACTGAAGCCTCAGTAGCTAAATAAAACATGTTCTGTAGTAGCGTAGTTAGACTAAAAGGGTAAGTAGTTGATCTCCTAGGATGCAGCCTCCACATTCTGATTCCATGAAATTTCCTTTAAAGGTTTTTTTTTTTTTCCCGAGTCTGACATTGAGCTCCCTTAATAAAATGCTTTTGTAAGAAAATGATCATCTATAAGGTGAAATAGCTCAGACTTTGGGAAATGTGCCTGTATCAGGCTGTGTCTTATCTTAGTATTACTGGTGCCCTAGGGTCCAGACTGCACTGTGCAGTGACCACTGAAGGGAATGGATGTCATCACTGTCAGGCATCATGGGCAGAGAAATCCTCAGCAGTGAGAGCTGGGCACTGAGGCTTACCTCCTGGGGCTGGGAGTGAGTTGGCCTGAAGAAGCCTCAAATGGTTTCAGGACTGGGACTGAGCTGCTTTTGGTCACCTGGAGGCATGCTGAGGACGGCAGCCAGAGCAAGTGTCTGCTTTTTGGCACTGTTAATGCTATCAGTGGGATGGATGGTGGTCAGCTTCTAACACAGCCAATACCTGGAGGAAATGATGGTGAAGTCTTTTGGACACAGGGAGATGTATTTGGTTTTTGGCTTTATTTGTTAATGGTAAGAGTAACTTGGGATCATAATCAATGCTTTAGGGATTTGGGATATGAGAAAGGGCCGTGGGAATGACCAAACTTTCTGCTAATCTAGGTAGGCAAGTTTTAAAAATTGGCATACTTGGGAATAATTTGTTTGCCCTATGCTAATGAAGATAGACACTGACTGATACCTGTTGGTAGGGTTGTACAGCTTTCCTACAGGGCTTGGTCAGCTTTTGTACCCCCACCCTCTGGGACTGGTACTGGTAGCCAGATCCTGCCCCCTGGAAGTTCCTTTTTCTCTCCAATACTCAGACAAGCACTCATTTAGTGGCCACATGAAGTTTGAGCCAGTACTATATAAGTAGAATTGATATGTGTAACTTCTAAGCACTTTCTCTCTTTAAGAAAAAAAAAAGCAAAGCTGCTGTTGGTCTTTGTTTCTCCCCACTCCATAGGCTGCTATATTGACCCAGCCTCTGTCAACGAAAGCAGTGCCCTAGGGTAATGCAGAGGGACAGATGGAAAGGACTTAAGCTCCTGAATGAACTCCTGAAATTACTTTGCCATACTGACCTGCCAGGCTGTTTTTTTCATGCCTTTGTTTTTGCAGTGTCATTTTTATTATAAGTACTACAGAAATTGCGATTTAACATTACAAAAAGCCTTAAATATGTGGCATTCCTTAGATATTATTAGGCAGTGAATAATGAAAGAATACAAATTGCAAATATTGGAAAGCTGATAAACCTTGTAATGTCAGGGCCACATTTGGTAAAATTGTCTTCAACATTCGTGTGGAAGACAAATCCCATGTCTGTGTAAATCATTAGTCCTAGAGAAAGCAGTTGGAAAGAGTGAGAATCTTTGTGTGCTGGTTGCTCTTTGCTGCTTTTCACAGGATATTGTAAGAAAGAAATGATACCAGGAAGGAACTGGTCAATTTGTAGGAAGAGCTGACCTATAATAGAATCCCAAGTACTTTGTGCTCCACAAAGCCAGATTGTAGTGTTACTAAGTTTAGCCTTTGATACTCAACCAAAAAAGGGAATTAGACCTAGCAACAAAGATTAGAGTTAGTCTGTTGTGTCCAGTGGCCTCAAGGAAATTGCCATTTAATTGGGGAGAGAGTGGTAGCTAAACTGAAGCCAGGAAATATGCAAACCTAAGAAATAATGCCCAGGAAAGAGTTCTGAGTGGTTACTGACACGTTAAATCAGAATCAAATAGACCTGAAACCTATCATGTATTTGGGTAAATTTTATTGCCAGAAAGACCACAGACTTGTGATATTTTAATCCTAATGGGGTTCCTAAAATGTATTGCTATGAAGCAGTCTAAAAAGAACTGGGCACCCTCAAAGGAGGGCTCAAGAGAGAAATGTCTTTAGCCTCAGATGTGATCATGGGGGATGGTAGGCAGGGAAGAACCACCCAGGGGAAAGACCGCAGGCTCAGGGGACAATGGACAAGGGAATTCCTCCCAGAAACCAGAACCAAGGTCTAACTATAGAGAACACTGCACTGCCAAGGCAAGGCGCTTTATAATTACTGCTCCGTAAGACTCCGTCGTTGCCAAGGACTAGTGGCTGCTGTGTGTTTTGATTCTTCTCTTTCTGAGAAGTTTCTATTGTGCACATCTTGTTTGTCCACCATTGTTGATTGAGGATGTTATCGGTTTAAAGTTGGGTGAGGCAGGGGATAGGGAAGAGAATGAATTGTGAACTTGACTATTAGAAAATGCATCCAGAGCTGACGGAGGAGACTGCATGCACATTGGGCAGCTATGATGCATTTACGTTGGGTGCAGTGGCTGGATGGGACTTGGACCTCTTTTAGGGCAGAGGTGCATGTGTTCTCTGTGAAGGGAAAAAAGGGTCTGCACGGATATTTGGGTGATCAGAAAGGTGAGCTTTGGGAAACTGCCACTTATCTCTTTCCAGCTAGGTGTGGACATCGGACTAATCTCTGACAAATAGAAAGTGAGCTGAAGTAGTATGTACAACTTTGAGATACTTTGCAACTTAAAGACAAGCGTGCTTCCCTGGGTTTGGGCCTTTTCACTCTTCCCATAGGCTGCAGTGTGAATGGCGGAGCAAACCTAGTGGTGACAGTGTGGATGAGGACAGTCCCTTTGGGGATGGGGGAACAACAGTTAGAACCTGTGTGCCTGACCTGTGTCAGTCTCTCCCGCTCATACTGGACATACTCTTGAGAGAGAAACTTCTGTCTTATTTAAGAGATTCTTTGTTACAGCAACTTAGTCTTTATCCCCGCTAATATGTACTTCCTCCTGCACATCTAAGTAATTTGCAAGCATAATGGAAATGATCAAGGTGAGATCCACTTTGTTCTCCCAAACTCTTCAAAATGTATCAAACATTAGTGAGCAGATACTACTTAAAATCTTGCATATGCTGGCTCTCTCTGGTTAAAATCCTCTCAGAAATGTCTTTCCATGGGCTCTGTACACTTATAATATGTGATGCCCATAAACCTGGTCACTAGTAGAGAAATCAGTAAGTTATAGTCTAAAAATATTTCCTTATAACTCTGCACCCACCACGCCGTTCTTATTTGCACCAGAACTGATGGTGGAAATCATAGGGAAGTAGATGGGCTTCCTGTTTGGGAATTCCCAAAACACGTCCTACTTTCACTTCTCCGTTTCCTTAGGCCTCTAGCACTTTATTCTTACTTTTGCTGTTAAGTATGAGAATACGACATTAATTTGTTCATTGTATGGGACTCTTGAGTTTGTTGTGATGGTGACCTGGAAGACATGCTAGACTTCTCTCAAATCACCTGTTTATAGGTGACTATCACTTAATAATCCTCACCCTGAGTATGAAAGAAAATCATTAAATATCTAACAGTGTCTCTTGATGTTTCTAGTTGTGTGTATGTATGTATGTATATATGTATGTATGTATGCATGTGTATATTTATTTAAATTCAAGTTAGTTAACATACAGCATAGTATTGGTTTCAGGAGTGGAACCCAGTGATTTGTCACTTGTATATGACAGCCAGTACTTATCCCAACAAATGTCCTCCTTAGTGCTCATCACCCATTTAGTCCATTCCCCCACCAACCTCCCCTCTACCAACCCCCAGTTTATTCTCAATATTTAAGAGTCTCTTATGGTTTACCTCCCTCTCTGTTTTTATTTTCTTTTTCCTTCCCTTCCCCTATGTTCATCTGTTGTGTTTCTTAAATTCAAAATATGAGTGAAATCCTGTAGTATTTGTCTTTCTCTCTCTGACTTATTTGGCGTATTATAATACACTGTAGTTCCAGTCACATTGTTGCAAACGGCAAGATTTCATTCTTTTTAATTGCTGAGTAGTATTCCATTGCATATCTATATACAGCACATCTTCTTTATCTGTTAGTCAGTGGACATTTGGACTCTTTCCATAATTTGGCTTTTGTTGCAGTGCTGCTATAAACATTGGGATGCATGCACCACTTCGAATCAGCATTTTTGTATCCTTTGGATAAATACCTAGTAGTGCAACTGCTAATTTTTAAAATACCTCAGGGGATCTTAGAATGTTTGAAAGAAGATTCCAGTCGTCAGATTCCAAAAGAATGACTTGGAATTTAGGGTATTCCTGTCACCTTGGATTTTCCTCTGAGTGGAGTTTTTAGGATGGGGCTGTCTATTTTCAAATTAAGCCAGATTCCCCATCTCTCCTGTGCAGAGTTTAGTTTAGTATTTTACTGATGGTCTCCCAGCGTTGGCCCTTTGCCCATCCTTGCTTATGTTTTCATCACTCCTGTTTTGTTAACTGAAGGTCCCAACTCCTCATACGTTCAAGTGAACACCCCCCTCTGATTTCTTTTTCCTTTCCAAATAAATATATAACCCATATGATCATTTAGTATTTTGCTCCTGTCTTTGGATGACATGCAATTAAGCATTATCCAATAATAAAAAGTGATAGATGTACTTGAATCAAAAGCTTTGATAATTATACAATCTTTAAATTAATTAATGAGCCAAAGGCAGCTAAACATTAGCATTTAGAAAGATCTCTACAGCATTAGCTACTAATGAGTTCATTTAGATCCACGGTACAGCTCGTTTTAGAAGGCATAGACCATATTTAATCATATTCAATCAGATCTAATATTGAAATTATGAACACAAGGCATTGTTGAGTGTGAAATTACCATAGAATTTTAATTGTTAAACACATTTCTTGTTGGTTCTCCTAGATGAATAATTTGATGAGGAAGTAGGTAACCTGTATACAGTGGGCCGTTTAGTAAATAATAAGGAATTCTAAGGTATTCTGATTAGAGTTGGTCATTCATATACAAATTTTAAAATTTATTTGCCTCATCTGCTTTGGAGGTTCTATTGCCTTCAGGCAAGAAGGCTGCACTTTGATTTCTTCCCCTGCCTCAGCAGAGGGGGAAACTTTTTCCTTCTTCTGTTCTAGGTTCTTTGCTTGGTCTGATAATTAAATTGATATATGACAGATTCATAGGAGAAAAATGAATTTAATTTCATACATATGGGAGCCCATAAAAATAGACCAAAGAAGTGACTGAAGCAGGCAGCTTTTATACCTTTTAGACAAGGAAACAATATATTTGTGAAGAATTGACAATACAAAGGTTTGAACTTAGGGTAGCAAATTAGGGAAGCAGTAACAGCGTTTGCTTATGCAGCCTTCTCAGCCTTGAATTCCCTATCTCTGCTGATAAGGATGCCTTCTACCTTCCTCGGTGGAGAGGCATGTGCCTTTCACAGGGGAGATTTATTTCCTGCTTTCACGGGGACAGAGGAGGTCAAAACTGCCCTTCTTGCATCTGCTGTTTTTTAAGTAACTTTAATTCAAAATAACTGATATACTACAATGGCATATTTTGAAGGTGGCATATTCTGGTCTCTTTACCCTCTGGTCCGTAAGTGTTTTTTTTTTTTTTTTTTTTTTTTGAGAGGTTATAGAAAATTTTAGCAATGTGTTATTTCAGCAATTCTGTTATTAAAGTTTTTTAATTGAAATATAATAATAGAGACACTAGGTGGCTCAGCTGGGTGCCCAACTTCAGCTCAGGTCATGATCCCAGGGTCATGGGATTGAGCCCGTATTGGGCTCCACACTGAGCATGGATCCTGCTTAAGATTCTTTCTCACCCTCCCTGTGCTCCTTTCCCCTGCAGGTTCTCTCTCTGTTTCTCTCTCTCTCAAAAACAAAAAACAAAAAACAAAAACAAAAAAAAGAAAAAAAGAAAGGAAAAAAGCGATCAGATAATAATACAGAAATACGCATTGCCCCCGTATGGTTTACTTTCAGTTACTACACACACGCTTATCCTAACTTCTGACAACATTGAAGAGTTTTGCCTATTTTGATAATTTATAGAAATGGAATCATACTGTACTTTTTTTTGGGAGGGGAGTCTGGATTCTTCTGCTTAACATTATGTTTACAAGATTTATTCATATTGTTTCATGTCATAGATCATTTCTTATGCTGTATAATATCCCTTTGGGTGAATAACCCACAATTATTTATCCATTTTATTACTGGAGGGTATTTGGTTAGTTTCTGGTTTCTGGGTGTTATGAATTGTGCTGCTCTGAACGTTCTAGTACATGTCTTGTTTTTTGCTTTTGTATTTAATTTTGGTAAAATATGCATACCAGAAAATCTACCATCTCAGCCATTTTTAAGTGTGCAGCTCAGTAGTGTTAAGTACGTTACACTGTCGTACAACCAACCTCTGGAACTCTTTTCATGTTAAAAAGTTGAAATTCTCTATCAATTAAACAGCAACTCCCCATTCTTCTCTTCCCCTGGTCTCTGGCAACCACAATTCTACTATTTGCTTTTATGAGTTAGATTACTTTAGATACCTCATATAAGCGAAATCACACATTAGTTATCTTTTTGTAACTTCCTTAATTTTACTTAACATCATGTCTTCAAGGTTCATCCATGTTGCAACATGTATCAGAATTTCCTTCCTTTTAAAGACTTAATAATATTTCATTGTATAGGCCACATTGTAGTACATGTTTTTGATGAGCATATGTACACATTTCTGATGGAATTATATAGACTATGCAAAGGTTCAGCTTTAGTAGATTTTGCCACTTTTCCATAGTGATTGTACTGATTTACACTCCACCAGACTTATGGATTTGCTACATTCTAATGCAGTAAAATTATTGTTTCTTCTAGCTATGTACACTACAATAGCCAGATGCCATTGTAGGAAAGGATACATAGGATTGTATTGAGTAGTTTTTCATTTTTATTATTTATTTATTTATGTATTTATTTATGTATTTATTTTGCTACCACATGTCTCTTTATTTTTGTAATTTATGTTTATTTCCATAAATTTTTAATGGCAGTTTTTCTTTAATCTATTATATACTGTCCATTCTTTTTTTTGTTCTTAAATATTTTTATTTTATTTTTTGGCTTAATTAATTTTTAAATAACATCCAAGTTAGTCAGCCTATAGTGCAACAATGATTTCAGGAGTAGATTCCTTAATGTCCCTTACCCATTTAGCCCATCTCCCCTCCCACAATCCCTCCAGCAACCCTCTGTTCTTAAGAGTCTTTTATGGTGCTATATTATTTTTGCTTTCCCTTCTCTTATGTGCATCTGTTTTGTATCTTATATTCCTCATATGAGTGAAGTCATGATATTTGTCTTTGTCTCACTGAATAATTTTGCTTAGCATACTACCCTCTAGTTCCATCCATGTAGTTGCAAATGGCAAGATTTCATTCTTTTTGATTGCTGAGTGATACTCCATTGTATATATACTACATCTTCTTTATCCATTCACCCGTCGATGAGAATTTGGGCTCTTTCCATACTGTGGCTATTGTCAATAGCACTGTTACAAACATTGGAGTACATGTGCCCCTTTGAAACAGCACACCTGTGTCCCTTGGATAAATACCTAGTAGTGCAATTGCTGGGTCATAGGGTAGTTCCATTTTTAATTTTTTGAGGAACGCACATACTGTTTTCTAGAATGGCTGCACCAATTTGCATTCCCACCAGCAGTGAAAAAGAGATCCTGTTTCTCTGCATCTTCGCCAACATGTGTTGTTGTCTGAGTTGTTAATGTTAGCCATTCTAACAGGTGTGAGGAGGTGTCTCATTGTGGTTTTGATTTGTATTTCCGTGATAATGAGTGATGATGAGCATTTTTTCGTGTTTCTATTAGCCATTTGGATGTCTTCCTTGGAGAAGTGTCTATTCATGTCTTTTGCTCATTTCTCCACTGGACTATTTGTATCTTGGGTGTTGAATTTGTTAAGTTCTTTATAGATTTTAGATACTAACCCTTTATCTGATATGTCATTACAAATATCTTCTCCCATTCCTTCACTTGCCTTTTAGTTTTGGTGAGTGTGTCCTTCACTGTGCAGAAGCTTTTTATTTTGATGAGGTCCCAGTAGTTCATTTTTGCTTTTGTTTCCCTTGCCTCCGGAGATGTGTCAAGTAAGAAGATGCTGCAGCTGAGGTCAGCGGCGTTTTTGCCTGCTTTCTCCTCTAGGATTTTGATGGCTTCCTGTCTTACATTTAGGTCTTTTATCCATTTTGAGTTTATTTTTGTGGATGGTTTAAGAAGTGGTCCAGGTTCATTTTTCTGCATGTTGCTGTCCAGTTTTCCCAGCACCACTTGCTGAAGAAACTCTCTTCATTCCATTGGATAGTCTTTCCTGCTCTGTCAAAGATGAGTTGGCCATATGTTTGTGGGTCTGTATCTGGGTTCTCTATTCTGTTCTGCTGATCAGAATGTCTGCTTTTGTGCCAGTACCATACTGTCTTGATGATTACAGCTTTGTAATACAACTTCAAGTTCAGGATTGTGATGCCTCCTGTAGCTTTGGTTTTCTTTTTCAAGATTGCTTTGGCTATTCAGGGTCTTTTCTGGTTCCATACAAATTTTAGGATTGATTGTTCTAGCTCTGTGAAGAATGCTTGTGTTATTTTTATAGGGATTACTAGATTTTCATTTTTTAAAAATTTATAAAAAATGTTTATTTATGAGAGAGAGAGAGAGCATGAGTTGGGGAGCTTCAGAGAGGGGGAGACAGAATCTGAGGCAGGCTCCAGGCTCTGAGCTGTCAGCACAGAGCCCGACATCAGGCTTGAACTCACAAACTGTGAGATCATGACCTGAGCTGAAGTAGACGTTTAACTGACCAAGCCACCCAGGTGCCCTAGATTCTCATTTTTAATAGTCATGCTATAGGTTGAGGTAACAACAACTTCTGCCACTGATGCAGTTCATTTCTCACTCATTAAATAGTTCAGTCTGGGTGCTTCCCAGTAAGGCAGTCTCCTCTCCTCTGAGAAGTGATTAGGGATTCAGGCTTATTTTATTTTGTGGCTTCACAGTATTCAACATGTGACTTCCAGTGTCACCCTGAGCTTTGACAGGCAGAGGAGAGAGCGTGGAGGAGGCACACAGTCTTTTTAACCATCTCATCCAGGACCTGACACATGTCCTTTCTGTTCATATTCCCTTCGTAGGAGTAAGTACATGGCCACGTCTAGATGCAGGGGGTGGGGCGGGTGTCCCTGGTTGGGCAGCTGCTTTCTTTAGCAACCCTGCACTCTGGAAAGGGAGCACAGATACTTGTTGGACAGCCAACTGTGTGTGCCATACATGCCTTTGCAATTTTGTGTACCACCCCCTCAGAAACTATATTCTGCTCAGGATCCCTGGCTTGAAGCAGTGATGACAGAGATCAATTGAAGGATCTTAGAAAAATTGCTGGAAGCAGTTTGTCATGGACAAACACAATATGTTGTTAAGAAACAGCTTATAGGAGCAGTATTTTTAAAAATGCTTATATACAGTTAGCGTCTGTATGGTAACATCTTTTATAATTCCCTCACTTGTTTGAGGTCTTTCTCATAACTTTAAACCATAAGTAAGTAAGGGAAGGGAGAGTGATTTGCAGGGGCATTGAGAAGTGAGGCTGCGGAAGGGTATGTTTTAGGACATCTGTCCTGTATGATCTCCAGTATCTTCATAGATCCCTGACAAGTACCAGACATCCAAGATTTGAAGTCCTTACCTGAATCAAAGCCTTGGATTTGAACCACCTGGAAAAAAGCTCAGGTCATTCACATTTCAGCCATGTCCAACATCTACATATTCAGCATAAGACAAGCATGTAAGTCACAGAAATCCCAAGGTAACAAATAGGGGAAAGGTGGAGAGCTGAGAGTCTAGCATTAGGTTTTCATTCTGTGATCATAATAATTTTATTTTATAAGATTAAAGGGAATGCACTTTATTACTCAAACCATTAGCATAAAAAGGGAAAGTAACAAAATCTCTTTTCAAGGTAACAAGGAGAGCTATCTGGCTAAGACCCATTTGGAGTATCTATTAGTCTTCCATCTCTCTGATCCATAACAGGAGTGGCCTGTATACATTACTGTTTGGAGGACCTTCCTTTTTGTCTGCTTCCTAAAAAGTGTTTCTATTTCTCCCTTACGTTGTGAGGCTGTTTTCAGTTGAATGAGTTTTGAGGTTTTAAAAATGATTAAGTTGCCATGTGGCACTTAAAGTTGTCCACACAAGAAGTGTTGTTATACTGGAGAGGATGGAGAAGTCTCCAAAAATGGATAATGGCCACACGTGTTACATGCGAACAATGTGCAGTTACATTATGCTGCACACTTTATCTGCAATAGTCCTTTTAATCCTCCTGTTGAAGAGGAAACTGGGGTTCAGGGAGGTGACCTGCTCATGGTCACTCAGCTAGTAAGAGGAGGAGCCACAATATGAACTCTCTCACTCCTAATTACAGCCTTTACAGCCCCTAGGGCAAAGAGGTCCCCCTAAAGGGAGGTGCTGGAGAGGTAGCTGTGGGTAGATAATGGCGCATGGGTCCTTCTCATAGGATTGAGACACAAATAAAGTATTTTTTTAAATGAAGTATTGACTTTAATAAAAGTGGCATTCCCTTCGATAGTGAGAGCTCACTACCATTTGCATTCATCACCAGAAGCTTTCCCCATGGCACTTAGAACTACAGTGAAACCTTGCATTGTGAGAAACTTGTTCAGCCAGTGTTCTGCAAGATGAGCAAAAATCTCTAATAAATTTTAACTTGATAAATGAACGAGGTCTTACAATACGAGTAGTACGTGTGATTTGTTTTGAAAGTGTGCAGACCAGTGGAGTTTCACAGCCATTAGAAACATTGGGCTGTTATAATAAATACCACTAAAAGATACAAGTGCCCTAGAGAATGAATGGATTTTTTTAATAGGTAGCTTTATGCCATGTATACCTTATGTCAGGTTGCCTCAAAATAACAATTTATTTACCCAGAAGAGATTAGTAAATTAATTAATTCTGTGGTAAAGGGGTGTCCAATTAGTTTTTTAAAAATTTTTTATTAAGTTTTTTTAATGTTCATATACTTAGAGAGCAAGCAGGGGAGGGTCAGAGGGAGACAGAGAATCCCAATCAGGCTGCACACTGTCAGTACGGAGCCTGATATGGGGCTTGAACTCACGAACTATGAGATCGTGGCCTGAGCTGAAACCAAGTCACACGCTTAACCGACTGAGCCACCAAGGCACCTCAAGGGGAGTTCAATTTGTAATCCAGTCAGAAGGAAACTGAAAATATCAGCTATCACTATATTAAGAGTTTACATTTTTGGGTGTTGTGTTTTTGTTTTTGTTTGCCTTATTTTGATTTGTAAAGTATTGGCCAGTCTTTGACTTCTGCCAAACAGATTTAGTGAACATTTGCATTTTCCAGTTCCTTCCCATGTATTTTCAGTCTTAACCCTCAAGTACTCTATTTGGTGAATTTCATACCAAATTTAAATTAGTTAGAATTACGTTGCCAGAGATAATGAGAGGAGGTTACATTAAAAACTCAATTCCTCAGTGGTACGGACCGTATGTCATGTGTTCACCTGTGACTAGGGGATACCGTGTGAGACAGTTTAGATAATACAGAGTTACGTCCATTATCTCAGAAAGTCCACTGGACAGCCTTGTCTTCTTCATCTGCTTGCCAAAGGGGAAAGAAAGTGTGGAGGAGGCAGGGGCGCCTGGGTGGCTCAGTCGGTTAAGTGTCTGACTTCAGCTCAGGTCAGATCTCACGGTTTGTAGGTTCGAGCCCCATGTTGGGCTCTGTGCTGACAGCTAGCTCAGAGCCTGGAGCCTGTTTCGGATTCTATGTCTCCTTCTCTCTCTGCCCCTCCTCCACTCATACTCTGTCTGTCTCTGTCTCAAAAATAAATAAACTGTATAAAAAAAATTAAAAAAAAAAGAAAGCGTGGAGGAGGCAGATTGTCTTCTAAAATGTCTTGGTGTAGGCATGGCACACATCACTTCTGCTCACATTTCATTGGTGGAAATGTCTTTTGAACATTG
This sequence comes from Proteles cristata cristata, assembly GCA_017311185.1. Taxonomy (NCBI): domain Eukaryota; kingdom Metazoa; phylum Chordata; class Mammalia; order Carnivora; family Hyaenidae; genus Proteles; species Proteles cristata. The sequence goes on from JAESUZ010002841.1 coordinate 868,584, forward strand.
TGCAATAGTGACTGGTGTCTTAGTCCATTTGGGTTGCTATAACAGAATACCATGGACTGTGTTGTGTAAGCAATAAACATTTATTTCTCACAGTTCTGATGTTTGAGAAGTCCAAGAGCAAGGGGCCATCAGGTTTTGTGTCTGCTGAGAACTCACTTCCAGATTTGTAAATAACCATCTTCTCACTGTGTCCTCACTTGATGGAAGGGGTAAGGGAGCTCTCTCTTGCTCTTTTTTTTTTTTTTTTTCTTTCCAGCTTATTTGAGAGAGAGAGCACAAGTGGGGGAGGGTCAGAAAGGGAGAGAGAGAGAGAATTCCAAACAGGCTTTGTGCTGCCAGAGCAGAGCCCAACCTGGGACCCGAACCCATGAAATCATGAGATCATGACCTGAGCCAAAACCAAGAGTTGATGCTAAACCAACTGAACCACCCAGACGCCCCTCTGGTGCTCTTTTATAAGGGTACTAATCCCATTCATGAGGGTGCCATACCCATGACCTCATCAACTTCCAAGGTCCTGTCCCCCAAAACCATCACAGTAGGGATTAGATTCCAATATGTAATTTTGGGAGTGGGATACATATATTCAGTCTATAGTGCCTAGGCAGGTAGATTTTTATACTATGGGCAACAGACTGGATTTTAGCAGGCAGAGATAGCCATTTCCACCATACTAGATACATTTAATAATGCAAATATGGCCTAGAGGAAAAGCCTTTGGAAGTAGGCATGGATCCAAATCCTGCTTCTGCCATTTCCAGACTGTCAGTGGGGAAGTCAGATTCTCTTACTCAGCTTTCTCATTTTCAAAAGGCAGTAGTGGTAGTATCTAATCTCTAGGACTGTTGTCAGCATTAAATATTAAAATGTATATAATGCTTTAAAGTTCAAACAGTAAATAAATAAATAAAATATTGTGTGATAGATTACACCATTGACCCCAGCTCTTCATTCTTCCCTGTAGCCTTGCCTTTTGCCATGTGACTTTGTCGTATAGTTTCCCTCCTCTTGAATCTGAGTTGACCTTGTGACTTGTTTTGGCCAATAAGATGAGGCAAAAGTGTCACTGTGCCAGTTCTGAGCTTTACTTTAAGAAACCTGTGGGCTTCTGCCATCACAGTGAGCAAAACCTGCTTGGGGGAGCTGGTCCCAGGAAGAGGTTGATGGACATATGGAAGCGTGTTACCAGCTGGCTCCTCTTCCACTAGCCAACCCTAAGCAGATGCGTGTTCTAAATAAATGCTTGTTATTATATGGCAGTGAAGTACTGTTTTTGCTTGTTGTGCATCATTATTAGAGTGATGGTAAATAATGACAATGAGTTTCTTTGTCTTTATTCACTTGAACAACTTTTAACGTTGTAATCAATATAATTCATCCAAAATAGTAAAAGTCATTAAAGAAAAATCTGGCTTAAAAAATTCTATATAGATTTTAATATCAGCTGGTACTTTTTTATGGTGACTCAAGGAGGGCTTCTTAAAAAGATGTGGTAAACAACAATAACAAATGAGATGAGATAAAATAGTGAAGAAAGAAATAGTTACATGATCAGCGCTTTTAGGTAAAGGGCCAAATAGTATATATTTTTGACTTTTTTTTTTTTTAAATGTTTTTATTTATTTATTTCTAGGAGAGAGAGAGAGACAGCGTGAGCAGGGGAGGGTCAGAGAGAGAGAGAATCACAGACTCTGAAACAGGCTCCAGGCTCTGAGCTGGCAGTCAGCACAGAGCCCGACGCGGGGCTCGAACCCACGAACGCGAGATCATGACCCAAGCGAAAGTCGGACGCTTAACCGACTAAGCCACCCAGGCGCCCCTATATATTTTTGACTTTGAAACTTCTCAGCTCTGCCTTTCTGGTGTGAAAGCAGCCCTAGACAGTATGCAAACAAATGATTATAATTCTGTTTCAATAAAACTTTATTTTTACAAACAGAAAACAGACCAAATCTGGCCCACAAGTCATAATTTCTGGACTCTTGCTCTTAGGCGTAGTAATTATGTATGGAGATAAATACATTTAGCCTCATTCCACATACTATAAATAAAAATGTATGAAATTACAAAAAGAATACAAAATTGTAAGGTTTGAGAAAGGCTTATTCTGGTTGTAAAGGGCAACAAAGTTATAGCTATTGTTGGGTTGAATGAAATTATCTAATTTAAGTCTTTCGCTTAATGCTTGGTGCACAGGGTATGCTCTAGGACTGTAAATTATTAATGTGAGAGCAATATAAAAATGTTATAAACAAAGCTTATAGGTTTAGTTATTAAATATAAAAACCACATTTTTGCTCCATAAAAAGAAATTAAACTAAGGTAGAAAATCATATAAAAGAGTATATAAGCTCTGTAAATATATCTTAGTATTTTTGCCTCACCAGCTTGGAGTACAATAAGGCAATTATCTCAGTATCAATTTTTTTCTTTAAGTTTATTTATTTTGAGAGACAGAGTGTATGTGAGCAAGGGAGGCACAGAGAGAGGGCGGGAGAGGATCCCAAGCAGGCTTTGCACTGTCAGCACAGAGCCCAATGTGGGGCTTCAACTCATGAATCGTGAGATTATAACCTGAGTCGAAATCAAGAGTTGGGTGCTTAACCGAGTGAGCCACCCAGGTGCCCCTCTTTCATCCTCTGAGCCCTTTCATCCACGAGTTTATTTAGTCCTAAGATAGGTCTTCAGTATCTGTGGGGAGGAGAAGCACTGGGGAGTTTCGGGGAGTGCTGCCAGTACTAGCCTGCCTCCTGAGGCCATGTTCTTTCCCTCATCTCCTTAGCATTCCCAAGTCTGTCCCCCTCCTGCTCTTCCTCTTACCTGGTCCTACAGTGTGCTGCTCAAGGCTTCTACCAGACATTTTGAACAGCCTGACATATGTGGTTTTCCTAGGGTCTGGGCTGTTCAGAGTTATCCATGGTCACCGTGATGGTTAATTTTATGTGTCAACTTGGGCTATAAGATGCTCAGGTAGCAGATACAACATTATTTTTAGGTGTATCTGTGAGCATGTTCTGGAAGAGATTAGCATTTAATTCGGTAGACTGAGTAAAGAACATTGCCCTCACCAATGTTGGCAGGCATCATTCCATCTATTGAGGGCCTAGACAGAATAAAAGGTGGAGGGATGGTGAATTCTCTTTCATTTTGAGTTGGGACATCCACTTCTCCTACCCTTGGACATTGGAGCTCCTGGTTCTTGAGCCTTCGGACTCTGGGGCTTACCCTCTACTCCCCCCCACCCCCGGACTAGAAGTTGCTCCATTGACTCCCCTGGCTTCTCAGGCCTACTGACTTGGACTGAATTACACCATCACTTTACTGGTTCCCCAGCGTGCAGACCACAGATAGTATAGATCATGGGTTTCTGGGGCTCTATAACTACATGAGCCAATTCATATATCCTCATATTTCTCTCTCTATATATATATATCCTAATGGTTCAGTTTCTCTGGAGAACTCTAATATCACATTACTACATAAATACTATGAATAAAGTATTAATATTAATGACATGTAAAATGAATGGAAATCTATACAAGTAAGATTTAGAACCCACTGAACAAATGATTAAATAGAAATTCTAAATCTTTCTTGTCCCCTCTGGGAGAGAATGTGGTGTCTAGCCCTAACTCTTTTGCTCTCTCTCTGCAGCCCTCAGTGTTGAGTTTAGGAGAAAGAGGTGAGTCCATATTCTTACCAAAAGAGGAACTTTGCAAACAGCAAATGCCACAGGCTTGTAGCCAGAGATTGGTTAGTGGTTAAAAACCTTTGACTGAAATGTTCATTTAAAAAAAAAAATAACTGCCATTTCTAATAAAATCCCAGAGAAATAAGCTTTGATAGATGATATTTATCAAATGGACCTTAAACAGATTGAAGAATATGACTTTGAAAAGCTGTACAAGGTGATAGTTGTCCTCAGGTGGTTTAAAGAAATAATCATTTTCCCCCTTTATGTCACTAGTAATAAATTTTCTTTGTATAAAGAAGGCAATACAAATAAGTGGGAGGTTAAGAGTCTGGACTCTGAAGTCAGACAAACCGAGTTAAATCCCAGCCCTGCCACTTACCAGTATGACCTTGGGTAAGTATTTTAACCTCTCTAAACCTCAGGTTCCTCATTTGAAAAGAAGGAAAATAATAGTAGCTCTCTCAGGGGAATTCTGTGAATATTAAATGATATCATGCTTGTAAAGTGCTTAGCATGCATAGTGAACATTCAATTAATGTCTGTTATCATTTTTATTACCCATAATCCCACCACTTAGAGATCACTGCTGTTAACATTTTGATGGATAGGGGGTCCTAATTATCTGAATATTTATTACCTGAGTCACAGCATTACAGAGTTGTTAGAATATAGCAGCTTAAAAATATTCACTAATTAACTGACCAATTATAAAATATCTGCTCTTAGACATCTCTTCCTGCTTAATCCTTATATCCAGCCACCCGGTGTGTCAACACACCATGTTCCAGTGCAAAAGCCAGGCAAAATGAAATGTGAAACTGTGAATCTTAACAAAAGATGTGGGATTTCTGAGGAGCAAGGCCAGGGGCTTTGAGAAATGGGCGCCTGGAGGAGTTAGACCAGTTAACCATGGAAGAAGGGAAAGTCAGCGGAGATGATGTCAGAGACGCCCTTTAAAAGAGAAGGATTTGAATATCAAAGGACTAGGAGAGACTCTTCCTAGAATTGATGAAGCCCTTAAATATTTCTCAAAAGAGACTCTTTACCCTTGCTTTGTAGACAGAAGCTAATTTTGCTATCTGCTTTCTCTAGACAGACTGTCCTGTAGTTCTAAGCCCATGACCCTCAAAGTGTAACTGTCAGAGTGGGTTTTCTGCCATAAGAAAGCCTGCAGATATTGATTTAGAAGAAATCCAAGTTTGCAGTGATGCTTGTCTTCCCCTCTCCTGATCCTAGAAAGGAGCCTTATATACCAAAAAGGATTGTTGTCTCTACAGAAACATGATCTATTTTTTTAAAGGATGAGATTTCTTCGACTTTTTTCCTTTTTAAATTTTACTTTTAAGTAATCTCTACACCCAATATGGGGCTCAAACTCAAGACCCCATGATCAAGAGTCACGTGCTCTACCAGCTGAGCCAGCCAGGTGCCCTTCTTTGCCTTTTTTTTTTTTTTCAGTTAAGACAGTTTTTGATAGCAGAACTCTATGTTTTGGGGAGTAGATCCCATTGAGAAGCTGATAACAGTTAATTATGCCCCTCCCAGCAAAATGAACATTTGTATCCAGTGTGAAAACTTTCATACAGTTTGAGGAGAGACCCAGTGGAATCCATTTACAGATTACAGACAAAGAAGCCACATTTTATTATATTTCAATATCTGAAAGTATTTGTGAATCTTAAACTTGAGTGAGCTTTAATTCAGTGAGCACATATGGAACATTTGTCCATTGCCTACAGCTGACGGGGATAAAGGAGAATCAATGGATGTCGCTTCTGAGTCTCAGCTAGACTAAGGGAGCACCCAGAGGGTGCAGACAGGATACAGGGCAGTAGGAAGACATTGTCAGTTTATGTAGGCAGAGAGTTCCCCGGAAATGTCATCTGTGGGGTGTCTAGGAACCAGCCTAGAATGTGAGGAGAGAAGGGTTGGGGTCCAGCAAAGTCTCTGTGCATCTGCACATCAGGAATGAAGTATGCAGATTAGAAACACAAATGAGAGAAAAAGGTAGGCACTTGAGTCCAGGATTTCTTACACGTTCTCCTTCAGGGCTGGACTGCTCCCAGGTTTATGAAGAACTGTCCTTGTCAGGCAGCCTTCTTCTCTGTTGGCTCAGGCAAGGCCCAGGAACAGTGACCTCAACCTTGTTAAAAGCACCTGAAAATGTTCTTAACTCTGTAAGGAAAATAACAACTGAGAATGAGTGAGCCTACATCATGGGAAAAAAACAAAAAAACAAGCTGTTTACTTAAACAGCACACCCAAACCCATATACATTTAGAACTAATTTACGGGTCTAGTTTCTGGCTGGTGCTGGTGTTCCTCATGAATTCCTCCTCACTAGAATATCACAGAAGCCATCAAGCAGGCGGCATGACTTATTTCTTCCCAGCTTCTGGGAGGTGCAGCCCTCCTTACTATAAATTCACCATGCAAACACTTGCTGTAAAATGAATTCTCTCCCTTCCCTTCTGTGGCTTGTGGGGTCTCATATAGGCCATCGTAGCTTTTAGCAAGAAAAGAATTTGTTCCCTAGAAGATTCCTTCCCTGGGGCTTTGTCGTCTACCTCTCACTGTCCACTAACTACTGTTCCCTCCTCCTCTCCGTGGTAGCAGCAAGAGTTAAAAGGACTCAGCTTGCTGCCTTGCCACAATTTCGCTGTTTAGGTATTCAGTCTTCAATACAAATGGGTCCCACCTGCAGATTAACACAGACACACCTGGCTTGGCAGAAATGAGAAAGAGAGGAACTGGGAGACCAGAGCAACAACATGCAATTAGAAGCCAACATAAGCCAACATAAGACAGTGCATGACGAGATGCTTAATTATGAGATAATTTAATATGAGCGGAATCATGCAGGAAGGCTTTATGATGAAGGAGATGTCAGTGTTGTTTTGAAGTTTAGATGATAATCACCTCAATTGGAAGGACAGGCTGGATGTGGGAAGGAGATTGGAGTGTGGCAGTATCATAGGCTTCCAGGAAGACAATCAGGTGCAGAGCAAAGAGCATGGGGCTTACAATCCATTCATTGCACATGTATGTCCTGGGAGCCCGCTTTGTGCAGACAGTGTTCTAGGTCCAGGTAGAGAGCAGTGAGCCCAAATACCTCCCCTCAGAGTGCACACAGGCTGGGTGAGAGGATGTGCATTTCGGTCTGGCTCTACTAATTATTACCTTGTTCACGTGGAGAAAACTACTCAACCACTTTGGACCCAGGCTTTCTTAGCTATGCAGCTGAGTTATACCGATTCCTTCGCAGTTGAGTTAGGAATAGAAAAAGCAGACAGTGCACATGGATCATGTAATAAGCTCTAAAATTATATGACAATTTTAGTCATTCCAATGAGTGAGTGATAGGGTATATAGTTTGATCTTTTTTGGGGGCGCATCTTGGCTTTTTAAATATAAATTCTTTTTTATGGTTTATTTATTTTGAGAGGGAGAGACAATGAGGAAGGGAGAAGTTGAGAGAGAGAGAGAGAGTCCCAAGCAGGCTCCTTGCTGTCAGTGCAGAGCCTGATGCAGGGCTTGAACCTGTGATCCTTGAGATCATGACCTGAACTGAAATCAAGAGTCAGTCACCCCTTAAATATAAATTCTTGAAAAAAGAGAAAGTTGTCACCTGGCTGGTGAAGGCTCCAGTAAGATGGCAGCACTGAGCTCACCTACCTCCCCTCCATTTGAACGCTGTGTCCAGGACGACAGCTTTGGTTCTGGGGAAAAGTAAGACAGCGAAGTGAAAGGAGATGAACGGCTCCGTGTAGGCTGACTGCAGTTGGTGAACAAAACACTGCAGAGTTGACCGCTGTTTGTACCCGGTTGTATGGGAGGTACACTGATTGGGGAAAGGTCCCTCAACTGTGGATTTAAGGATCTGGTGTGCTATGAGCTCATGGATGAGGTTGAAAATAACGTATTTTTAGAAAGTTCATTAATAGAACTATGTTTCCTGAAGCCCACAGTGGTTAGGATCAACCACAAATACTATATTTCTTCCTAAGAGCTTAGGCTTGAAAGCTGTGGATTTCTTTCCTTTATGTCGTCAAAAATTTCTATATGGTTTATTGGTTGTAGTGACCTAAATACCTTCATCAAACCGCAATTAAGTCCTTGGGACTTACACATGTGCGTCTATGGGAGGTAATTACAGAAGCTGGATTAATTTGCCATTGAATTATTTATGTAAGCATAAATATTGCAGAGGCAATTAAACCTCAGGTATTTCTTAAGGTGTGGATAAATCAATTTACATTGTGTTCCTCCAGTTCATTTCAGAGAAAATGTTTGACAGGAAATAGAAATCTTTGTCAAAAGGCAAAAATACCGTAAGAATCCATCCTTCCATTAATTTTCTTTGCTCTCTAAACATACCCTGTGAAGTAATTTTATGTGTTATTGTAATTCTTTCCAACTGCCAGAGATAATAAGTCAAAAAGACATTGAGAGTTCTCTCTTGTCAATACCAGGAAGTCAATCTTCTGTCTATTCCGGTATAATTTAGTGCAGTGAGAATCACCTGATTTCACAGATATTAACTTTATCGAATATACAAACGGAAGTGTTATAGCGAAAATAATTTCTCAGTGAACAGCAGAGATAACTTAGCAATCAGGATATGCAATCTCTTTTTGGTCTCAAAACTTAACTCAAAGGCTGGAGCGTGCCTGGAATCTACTCCCCTTCTCCCTGAAAAGCAGTGATTTACAGAAATGAAATCTGCAGGATACATATTATGCAAACGCTCTGGGGAAGTGAATCATAGCACATCCAAACTAAAATTGATGGAGCTGCAGTGAAAATAAAGTTATTAAATTTGTGGGTGAAGGGGAAAATGCAAAAGGTAACACTTTAACGATATCTCATATATAAAACCAATCAGCTATTTCTGAAGAAGTTGCTACTTGCAGCCACTGTGTCCTCTGCCCTTCTTAGCCTGTCATATACTTCCAGCCTCTGTCTTAACTTTTGGCCTTCTCATGCCAGTCAAGATTTCAGATTTATTTTATTTAAAAATATTTTTTTAAATGTTTATTTATCAGAGACAGAGAGAGGAGAAGCAGAGAGAGAGGGAGACACAGAATCTGAAGCAGGCTCCAGGCTCTGAGCTGTCAGCACAGAGCCTGAAGCAATGCTTGAATTCCCGGACAGCAAGATCATGACCTGAGCTGAAGTTGGATGCTTAAACTACAGAGCTGCCCAGGTGCCCTGAGAGTTTTAAATTTGTACCTCAGTTCTAGATTCAGAACTGCATCTTATATTTTTTCCTTATGTACCAGGCCACGAAAGCCAACTCACAGCCCTCATTTAAAACCACGCTGATTTAATTCCGTTCAGGTACTATTTTCCAGAGCAGCCAAACATTTCACAAATCTCATCCGTCTTCATCTAGAGCTTTCTGATGGTGGACACATTGAGGTATCCTAAGTAGAGAAGTTGAAGGTTTCAAGTCCATAGCTTACACTAACAAATTCACATGTTATAGCACATCAAAATGGAGGCTATGGGAAGGGAGGGGCTCCTCTTACTACTGATTCAACAATGAAGATACTTTGGTACTTTGAAGAAGTTCCAAAGTATTGAGTTGCATTATGTGGGGGATACAACAGGGACAGTAAGATGTGGAGGAGACAAGACTGAAGAATTGATCTTAATCTGGAACTCTGTGGGAAGCTGAACACAAGGTCCTTCCCCAGTCTGGTCCATCCTCTACAAAGTAGAGAGTAGCTTTGTTGGAGTGCAAATCTCATTGGCATTTCTTGGCCTAAGATACTTTTTTGGCTTCCCATTGCTCTGAATGTAAGGCACAACTTCCTTCATATGGGCTGACAAGGCCCTGCAGGGTCGTCCCTGTCTCCCCTTCCAGTTTCATCTAGTTCTGTGTGCTACTGCCATGCAGCTACTTCCTTGAAAATACTGTGCTGTGTCCTGTGCTGAGCACTGCACAAGTTATTTCCTCTGTGTGGATGCTCCCTGCCACCCAAATCCACTGATTCCTACCCATTCTCCAGATCTGAGCACAAAAGTTATTTCTTCAGGAAGACTTCTGGAATCTTTGTGATATGAGAGGTCAGTTCTCTGTAGATTTCTTTTAATCCTTACTGGTCCAAGTTTTTTGAGCATGTTTGAGCAGCAAACAGCCTTGGAAGGTAGAGATAGTGTTTCCCTTGAGAGATCTAGAGATATACCTCCCTGGAGACATCCTGGGTAGTCAAGCCTTCTTCTTCCTCTCCTAGGAGATGTTTGCTTCCCTTCCAGAGAAGTCATGATGTTTCCCTTCTTCTCTGGTGGAGATTGATTTACATTAGTTTCTCTCCAGAGGGGTAAATGGGCAGGTGGATAGTCTTATAAGAGTCAGCCTCCTAAAATTCAAAGGTTCCTCTCTTGTGATGCACCTTATTGTAGGAGCAGGTAATATCCATTCCTAATCCAGCTGCTCTGTGGAGACTGGGCAAGGTGGGGAGCCATTTAGAGTACTGCTGTGGCTGCTGATTTGGTGTGAGTAACACTGTGCATGTCTTTGAACCAGGAGGCTTGTGTCTTTTGTCATTATAGGTTTATGAACTGCTGGGTTATCTTGTTATAAGTTTTAGACGCTTCATAGTTTCTGATAACCTACGACTCGTCAGATCGCCCTTATCACAGTACCATGAACTACTCATTTATAGTCTACCTCATAACAAATTTTACATTTATTCATTGTTTAATCAAAGTTTATGTCTCCCAGTGGAAGGGCAGCATGTTATATATTTTTTTTCCCTCTTGTACCTAAAACGGTGCCTAGCTTTCCGTAGGTACTTAAATTTTGGTTGAATGTGAAGAGGGAGGTTAATTTTAAGTTAGAGGATGAGGAAAGTCTTGATGTGGGTGAGAGTAGAGGATGTGCATGTCTGGTAGCAGGAATAGAACAGTCACTACCGGCGATGGAGCAGTGTGGGTCTGTGTGAGCAGTGGCTTGTGGCTTGGGTGTGGAGCCGTGTATGCGTGGTAATTGTAAAAAGAGAGTCATTTTCTTGGCAAATGCTATTTCTGTTTCTCAATATAATGAAATGCAAGAAAATTCTGAAGGTAGTGGAAATGAGAGCCTGAAGTGTTTGTGGAGACTTAATTTCAGCAAGGCCAAATAGAATCAAGAAGGGAAGGACTTAAATATACTTAGGAATTAGGATTTTTTTTTTTTTTTGAACACTGCTAGTGAGGAAGTAGATGTATAGCTCAAAAAAACAAACAAACAAACAAACAAAAAACCAAACAAGCTTTCCCCTTTGGGGTTGATGGAGCAAGGAAGAGGATAGCTGAAGTACACTTTGTTTCTTGAGTTTCTAAGCTGAATTTTTAGTATCAGTTAATTCCGAGGTATTTTAGGAGCCAGAAAACAAGATAAAATATTGAGGCCCCAAACAAAACAGAATCATCAACTATGAAAGATAACACTAAATCTCGTTTGTAAATGAGAAGGTGGAGACTGTGGGTGGTTTTGCAACATGGGCCTTCCCACAGACAGACCCTGTTGTGTCATTTCCTGGGGAGGGATTCTGGTGTGCCCCCAGGACACGGAGAGGCAGCTGCACAGGAGCTCCCCTAGATTAAAACTCAGTGCAGGCACTGAGCTTCATGTTAACATTTCTGCCTGAATTAAGAATGTGTTTCTGCTTTGTTTAATTCAAAAATGGAATTGGGAACCAGTAAGTTACCTCTCAGGGATTCTCTTAAGGGAAGAGTATAAGAATATGTAATCATGTTTGCAAAACCAACAAGAAAATCTTTTCTCAGAGATTGACTTCAGTGATAATATGTACAAAAATGATCTTTACTAGGACTGTCATGAATAAACCTCTATCCTTTTTAGTATTTTAAGGCCCACACTAATTCTTGAGTTCTTCTGAATTTGGTTCTAATATTTACGGCTTTTCCATTCATATAATGCTGCTTGTCTTTTTACTAAATGGCCACAGGTAGCTGTGCCTCTTGAAAGTAATTGGGTTGACTTTTTCTGACTTTTCACTTTCTTTCCTCAGTTTTGTGGTGCTATAGGTGTGCCTGGTTTGAATTGTAACAGCATTTCCCCCCTTTCTATTCCATTGTCATCAATCTTCTTTAGAAGGAGAGTCTAGACGAAACCAGCTGGTTAGAGCTGTGTGTAAAGTGAATGTAGACCAACTATGAGTGATGGCTTTGGGAGATGTATCAGTTAGGACCAGGTTGGGCCACACATAATAGAAAAATCCATAACAACATTGGCTTAAACAAGATAGATGTTTGTTTCTCACATAACATAAATCTGAAAGTAGGTAATTCAGGGTTCGTGTGGGGTTATAGCAAATTTGATCTTTCAAGATGGCTATAACAATATCTTCTACTCTTCTTAAATTATGAGCTTGCCATTCCCTGTCCTCCTTTCCCAGAAGTAAATGTGAGATTCTTCTCCTCGAACCTGGGCAAAACTTGTGATTGCTTCAACCAACAGAGAGCTGAAGTGATCCTATATATTTTCTGAGGCTAGGTCACAAATGGCTCTCCCAACATTTGCTTGTTTCTGCTGCCATGCTGTGAGGAAGCCCGGGCCACATTGGGAAGTCACCTGTACTTTCTGGCTTATAGCTGCAGTCCCAATCACAGGCAGAAGTGAACATGAACCTTCACATATGTGAGTCAGGAAGGCCATGGATGAATCCATGAAAAACCTCAAGCAAGAACTGCCTTAGTTAAGTGTAGTCAACCCTTACAGCCATGAGAGACAATTATAGTAAATAATTGCTCTTGTTTTTTGCCATTCAATTTTCATCCATCTGCTACTCAGAAATATGATTGGAATAGAGAGGAACCTTAATGATGACCCAGGCTCCTTTTCAGCTCTCTGCTTTATGATCTCTAGCACATAACTCTTATCCTCATGTTTTAAGATGTTGCCAGAGCTCCAGTCACCCCATCTGTATTCCAGGCAGCAGGATGGAGGTATGGAAGAAGAAGAGTATACTTCCACCCTTTCAGGGAAACTCCTGGAAGTCCTCTACAGTATTTCTAGGTTTTAGTGGCTGGAATTTGGTTATATGGTCACTTTTAGTAGCAGCAAAGGCTGAAAGAAATGAGTCTTTTATTTTGGGTTGTAATGTACAAGCCCTAAAAATTGAGTTGTTTGAGGAGGAAGAACAGAATGGCTTTTGGATTTAACAACTGGTAGTTTTGAGGGCTTCCTCATGAGCCAAGTGCAAGAAGTGTAATGCACAGAAGCTGACACTATTTTACTGTGTTCTCAGTGACTTTGGCTGAGGGTTACATAGCTTATGTGTATAATTTTCACTGGAACTGGAACTTTAATATGCTTATTCTGGTATATCTGCATTGCTATAGTAGCTGATAAGCAATACCTGATAAGTATCCTCTAAACTTCCTATTAAAATGTCACAAATAACCACAAAAAAGGTGGTTATAAACTGAAGCTATAAACTGAAGAGAAAGCAAAAATACTTGAATCCAGCTAGACTATTATCCCTGTACCCAGTTGGGATTCAATTTTGAAGAGAATTCTGTAGCTTCACATACTCCATCTACCATCTGAACCAGAATATTATGGAGAAAGGAGAACACTTTGATGAAGGTCAGTGGTCGCCTCTGACTCTGGACTCTGAGTCCTCCCCAGTCACTGGATCTGGCAGCTGTTTTCATTTGCATAGGAACCATCTGCTGAGCAAGAAATATCTGTGACATGTCCCCCAAACCTCCCACACTTCCCCCTTAGACTCCTCCTTTCTGATATCCACTAAGGGGTCCATATGCAGACTACAACTTCTAAAATTCTGGAACATAGCTTGTAGGAGATCATCGAGGATAGGTCGTGCGTGACTGCATCCTGGGGTATCTCATTGCTTTAGGAAAGGCTCTGATGTAAAGGCAGAGCTGGGAAAAGGAAGAGAGGCCAGAGCACAGCCAGTTGGAGTGAGGTGGGCATGGATCATTAGGAACAAGTCTTCACTGAAGGACTCAGAACATATCTGGAAGATTCCCCTAGCTGAATGCCTGTAGGTTCCATAGCTGGATGAGAGGCTGGGCACACTAACCTCCCTTCCAGGTATCGAACTTATCTAGTCCCCAAATGCTCAGGGAGGTAATGAAGGAGGCTCTCATCCTCAAGCACTGTGTGTGCAGAGAAAGAGCTGATTTCATTCAGAGAGCAGTAAACAAAGCTCCCCTAAACTCAATCAGATAGAGACAGTTCACAAAATCTTTACCAAACTGATAGCAAGTATTTATGTTTTTAAAGGGCAAAGACAAAACAAAGCCTCTGGGAGTATCGTAAGGCCATTAAAGATTCTGTCCAATCTGTTGCTGTCCCACAAGTACACCTACGGGCTGTGTGATGAGAACTGATGAGAACCCACAGACACTGAAAGATTTTCAATCATCAAATATTCAATTATGTTCTCTATGTCCTATTTACTAGAGCGGAGAGGCAGACATTAAAAAAAATGGTTTGCCATAATAGGAATTGGTTTCAGTTTCACAGACTCTGTACTCTGGTTGCATTTGCTTGTGAGTGTAATTTAGCTGTCCACTAGCAAGCAGCACGGACAATGCTGTGTACCACTAGGAAACCTCAAACATTTGCCTTTGGGCGAACTGGAAACAGAGTAATATAAGATGAAAAAAAACCTTAACCACTCTACAATCTCCACTCTTTGTCTTATAATCTAACTTTCTGTCTGTCTGTTATTCTGTCTATCCATTTGTTGTTATCTTTTAACATGGGTCAGTGGAGAATAACTGTTACAGAATGTACTGCATTAGTATTCACTTTATGTATGACATTCAAACATTTTATTATGGATTGAATATTTATGTTCTCCTGAAATTTGTATGTGGACACCCTAATCCCCGAGGTGGGTGATATTTGGAGGCGGGGCCTTTGAAATGCAATTAGGGTTAGAACAGGACATGATGGTAGTACCTCATGATGGGATTGGTAGCCTTATAGGAAGAGGAAGAGAGACCATTCCCCCTCTCTGTCTCTGCCATTGAGGACACAGTAAGAATGCAGTCACTTGTAAACCACGAAGAGAGCTCTCTTGAGAAACTGAACTGGCCAAGACCCAGACCTTGAATTTTCTACGCCCCACATCTGTGGGAAAATATATTTCTGTTGTTTGCCACCCAGTTTATGGTATCTTGTTATGGCCGTTCAACCTAATACAGATTTCTGTTAAAAATGGTGATGAGAAAGATGATGATAATGATAGACAGAATGTGGATTTGCACCATTTGTTGGACATTGCCTTAGATGGTTTACATGCTTAAGGGCTTTTAATTCCACAGCAACATTATGAGTTAGGTACTATTAATTGGCCCCTTTTGATAGATAAAGAGAGATTATAGTCACTATAGTTAGGCCCTGTAGTTAGGAAGTAGTAGGCCTGGGACTTGAACCTAAGACTGTCCTTTTCCAATACTGGGTATGGGACTTCAGTTCTGAAAACTGTCAGGTGATAATTGTAGCTGCTGTGCATATACGCCGTGTTTTGTAAAAGTGTGTATCTGTTTGCACCTGCTTCTCACAACATCCCCAAGAGTAGGTGTTCTTGATCTTGGCCTCAAACATAGGTTTCCTTGGGTTATATCAAGTGCTCTTTCCATGATGCCTAATTTCCCACGCCACCTTGTAGCAGTGACTGTCAGTGCCCACAGTGTCCTTTCAAGTCTTAGCATGCCCTTATAGATGAACTGCATTCAATTCCCAGAACCTATCTCACTTGCTGAGGACCTTTCCTGGCTGGTGCAGCAGCCAGTCTGCCCACCATGCCCAGCAGGCCTGAATTGCCAAGCTTAACACCCTCCTGTTTTCCCCATGGCAATCCTCAACCAATGACTGACAAGAGTTGCTATATAATTGCCCGCCCTTCTTCCCCCTGGTGGCATAATCCTGATGCGCGTCCTTCACAGGCTCTGGATTTTCCTCTTTTAATTGGGGTTGAGCTCCAACTGCTCATAAGGGTAACTTGCCTGTGGACATGTCCTTTAATGTCTGCCTTCCATCCCTGTCTCAGTTACCATTCCCATAGTGCTCTTTTCCCTTGCCTGTAAAATAAAGTACTTGTGTTTGTGTTCCTTGTCTCAAATTCGGCTTCTGGAGGAGCCCAACCTAAGATAACTCTGTATTGTTGTGTGACAGTCATTATACACTTTATCTGGTGCTTTTGGTCTTCATTATTTTATCTGCTCTCCCCAGGTGATGGCCTGGGCCATTTCAGAGAGTAACTCAGTTTTCCCAGGTATTTCTCCTGTATATAGGAGGCATACTTGTTACTATTCCTGTTACTAAACTTGTTTGGTTTTCTTCTTTTAATCTGTCTTTTTATTATCAAGGTAGCTTAGCCAAGAACCTAGAAGGGGAGAGGAGAGATTATTTTTCTTCCCCCACAAGATGATATCAGTGTCAAGATAACCATCTTTGGAATTTTTTTGTTCATAAAAATATATCCATTAGCCATAGATAATGGGGAGTTACATTTTGCCATTATGGATCTGAGCTTCAAAAAACAGCTATTTTGTGTTTTCCAGTATTTTCCTAAAGGGTCCTGCATATTCCACTTAATATATGAATATTTTGTTTTTTTTTAAAGTTTCAGGTACTAATTCTGTTTCCTTATTTCAGCTTCCTGTTTTTATGTCTGCATAATTCTTATCACACTGCCCAGATTGTAACTTTGGGGAGCAAACAATAAAGATAGAATGCCTTGAATTTGTGTTGGGTGAACTGGAGTTTAAATCTCTGCTTTCACTCCCAGTCGCCCTAATGTGTGTGTATGTGTTTCTGCATGTGTGTGTACACATGTGTGCATGGGTATTTTAGTATATGTGCAGTCCCACTCCTTACACTTTAATGTATTATAAAATATCTCCTTTACCTTTCTCCTTTTTCTGGCTGTCCTTCGTTTCCCTTATTTGCTCCACGTGATTCCAATGAGATGAGAAACTTAACGTGAGCATTTGTGTTGTTTACTGTCAGTCTGAAAAACAATTGCCAATAGACTGTTGGTTTGTATCATCAAACATACATATAGTTTACACACATACACACAACGCACGTGTGTGCAATCAAATTTTAGTGTAACCGAATTGCCAAATATGTCTTTGGCATGGCAGCTTTGTCAGTGACCAGCTGAGACTTCTGATACAGGACTCAGCGTGTATATGCCCCCCAGCTGTACGGACCAGCTGGCAGATGGCACCATGCTGGCACAGGGGTACCGTTAGCCCCACCAGCATGCCAGTCCAGCCAGAAATAGAACCGGAGGGCTGATTTCCCCCTCTGCACTGTCAGCAGAAATGTCCCTTCAAAATCAGGGAAAGTTTTGTGAGTATGAAGGAGATCTGTTTATTAGCATAACTTATCTAGTAGCCTTACGGCCTTATTTAAGATTGGGAGAACCCAGTGATTTTTAATTGAAAATATTGGTTGTGAACTGCTATGAGATTCAGTAATGTTATTTCTGCCTTAAAATTCCATTACCCAGGATTGAGCCAAAGTGCTTTTGTGAGTCACTTGGATTCATCTCCTGGCCAGCTGCACATTTGATTTTGAATTACTATGCTGCCTTAAGTCCAAGGAAATGCCCACTGTTCTGACATCCTTTCTAGTTTCTGTTTTAAAGTGAGGAATGATAAACTGGGCTGGAGATCAGGAGATAATCAAAAGATAAATACAATCAGGAGATAAATATTTGGATTACATTTCTACCACAAGAGGTTGCTTGACATCGGACTTAAGTAGTTTGGGATTCGATGGTAATTCACTGAAAAATTGCTATGCCATTCATCACTAAGCCACCCAAAAATACCCAGCCTTTAGGAGTTATCATTCCTTTAATACTCACAAACAAACCTAATATACTCACAGCCCATCTCAGCCTGTACTTGGGAATCCTTGTATCTCTATGAGGTGGGGGCAGGGAGACTAAACTTCCCAGCAGGCCTTCCTTTGGTTTCCTGCTTATGCTCAACTCCTACTTTTTGCCCTACATCTGATTTCCTGGCCTGTATCTTCCTTTCTATTTTTTCATCAATTCCATATATAGGACAATTTTGCCTTTGATTTCCTACCAATTTTTCCTTATCTAAGACAGTAAACTTCTACTGAAAATTCGGAGGTAAAGAGTATGTGGGGGGATATATGTGTATTATGGGTTGAATTAACCCTCCCTCCTCATTCATACATTAAAGTCCTAACCTCTATTACCTTAGAAAGTGACTCTATTTGAAGGTAGGGGTTTTAAAGAGATAATTAAGTTTACTTGGGATCATTGGTGTGGGCCCTAATCTAGTATGACTGATATTTGTTTTTAAGTTTATTTATTTATTTTGAGAGAGTGAGCAAGCGTGCATGTGAGCGGGGGAGGAGCAGGGGAAGAGAGAGAATTATAAGTAGGCTCCACACTCAGCATGAGTTGACACTGGGCTTGATTCTAAGACTGTGAGATCATGACCTGAGCCTGAATCAAGAGTCAGATGCTTAACCAGTTCAGCCACCTAGGTGTCCTTTGACTGATATCCTTGTAAGAAGGAGGAGATTAGTCCTAATCTCAGGCATATACAGGCATATACAGAAAAATGACCATTTGAAGGCACAGAGAGAAAGATGACCACATACCAGCCAAAGAGAGAGGACTCTGGAGAACTCAACCCTGTTGATACTCTCATCTCAGACTTCTAGCCTCCAAAACTGTGAGAAAATATCTGTTGTTTAAGCCACCCAGTCTGTGGCACTTTGTTATGGAAGTCCTAGAAAACTAACACAAGGTGTTATATCAAAACGGAGTTCTGCACAAGAAACAATTTACAACTGAAGAGTAGCCATCTTTTTTTTTTTTTTTTTAATGTTTTTATTTATTTTGAGAGAGACAGAACATGAATGGGAGAGGGCAGGGAGAGACAGAATCTGAAGCAGAGTCCAGGCTCCAAGCTGTCAGGACAGAGCCTGATGTGGGACTCAAACTTGTGAACCATTAGATCACGACCTGAGCCAAAGACAGATGCTTAAACCGACTGAGCCACCTAGGTGCCCCTGAAGTCATCTTGGCTTCTGTCACCATGAAGATTTCTCATGGCCATCTTTTCTTCTTAGGATTTTGTCTTTTTTTCATGTTAGTACCTTTCTTTCTCTTTAGACCTCTTGATCTCTTCCCGATTCTACTTGTAAGGAGGAGGAACTCTTAAGATTTGTCCAAGAGAGGGGCGCCTGGGTGGCTTAGTCGGTTAAGCGTCCAACTTTCGCTTAGGTCATGATCTCATGGTTGTGGGTTCGAGCCCCGCGTCGGGCTCTGTGCTGACTGCCAGCTCAGAGCCTGGAGCCTCTTTTGGTCTGTGACTCCCTCTCTCTCTGACCCTCCCCTGCTCACGCTGTCTCTCTCTCTCCTAGAAATAAATAAAACATAAAAAAATTAAAACAAAACAAAACAAAACAAAAAAAAAAAGATTTGTCCAAGAGAAAGGAATTCTTCGAGGAATGCAAGGCTGGGTGGGTGCTTGGGGTCCAGAGAGACCTGGCAGCTCTGCCACTTCCCAGCTGTGGGTTTTGGGTTGATTACTGAGGTTCTCCATTCATCAGTGTCCTTGTCTGTAAATTGGGGATGGTGATGGCGCTTAACTTACCAGAGTTGTTTTGATGACTGAATGTATGTAAAGCACTTAGTGGAGTACTGAGCTCAACAATACAAGCTGTTATGTCACCATCCCATCATGTGGTACATTAGTAGGTGGAGAAAAAAGTTGATAAATTGATGCAGGAGCCCAACCAGACTGTGTATAAATACTAAACACAGTCGCATTTCCTTTGATATACAAATGGGCCAGGCCGACCCTTCTCTTTGAGTTAGTACATCTCTTCTTTTATGAGCTCTGCTGTCTTTATTCCTCAGTGCTCCTGTTCAGGCACTGTCAGGTTCTCTGAGGGCCTGACAGCACTAAAGTGGGCTCATACAAAGGAGCCACTGAGTAGGTATCTTGCTTGCCTGTAATACAGAGGTCAAATTGTCCTTCTGGCTCACAGAAGGTCCAGCCTAATTCAGAGTAGGAGAACAGAAAGGAATTTGGGGCAGGAAGCTTAGTTAATAATAATGTCTGTATACGTATGGGTGCATGTTTCTTGGGGACACAGAGATTTAACCCTTGTCACCTTTACTACAACCAATACAAGTATTGCTGTTATTGAGGCACAAGTAGAAACAGCCTATGCTGTTTAAACTGCTGGCATGAGCTCGCTGCAAGATCGGCCACCCTGCATTGGCACCCCCACGCGTGCCTTTGTAACTGAGAAGTGGTCAGTGAAACTGTCTGTAAGAGGCCAGCAGCCAGAGTACCCCTAAAGGTGTATAATCCTAGAGAATTGACACTTTAGGCAGCCAGTGCAGGAAGGTTCCCAAATGACACGAGTCTGTGGCCACTTGGGATACAAGTTGTGCAACAGAGTCAACACATTCTGGCATCGAAACTTAATTTCATCTCCTTTGAAAGCTTTCCCTTTTATGTGTAGTTAATGAAAGGCATTGAGGAGAAAGCGCCATTCAAACCTTGACTTTGTGTCTAATATGAATCCTTACAATTTCTCACACAGAACTTTTAGGGGGTAGTTATTAATTACACACATTATAGATTATACAATCAATATGCCTGAATTCCTCTAAATTATCCCATAATTTGATCACAGAGTAACTCAGTTAACAAGGCAGACGCAGAAATAACTTTTAAATGATGCCTAATTACCACCCTAACCACCAGATGTCAGTTTTTAAATGCAGGTCACAGATCAAAAGGCATTTTTTACAATTGTAGGGGAGGGAACGGTGGCTGGTGAAGGAAGTTCAGCAGTCACGGTACGTGACTTCCTGGGGAGGAATTCAAGCAGAGTGGTGGGAAATTTGTTTCCATTTGAACAGTGCTGACTGGATGATGGAGTTTTTTGTGTGTGTTCATGTTATAGACGTGTTACTGGGTGACCCTGACCAGTGTATGCCTAGACCCCAGAAACCATCAGAAGGGCCCCAGTAGATGCTGAGTTGAACCAAATATCCCATGGCTGTGATGTTTTGTAGGTGACAGAGGTGTATGTGTGGTGTATGTGAAGGATGGGAGGTCATCCAGGGTCTCTCTTGATCTCTCCAAGCAGCAGGTTACACACAGTAGTGAGCAACCCAGGGGTGGAGAACTTTCAATAGAGCCCCTCCATCGAATTACCAGATAAAAGCCTGCCTCTGTGTTTCTACTTCTCAAACATGCCTGGATACTAACATTTCAGTGGCTGACAAGCAATGCCATCTTTTTCATTGTCAAAATTCTATTTAATTAGTAGATAAAATAAAATTTGAAACTCTGCATCCTTCTCCAACCGAAGATGCCCCTCTCTCTATGAGGTCACTGAAGCGATTTTCATTTGTATGAAAGAAGATGTAGGCTTGCCATAAGATTTTTGTTTTTCTAAGTTGGCCCTCATGCAGAAATTGAGGCACAGCCAGATTTCCTGCCTTCCTGCCTTCCAGGCTCGTGGGGATGGTGAGAGCCACTGCATTTCAAAGAGGCAGACTAGTGTGATCAACCCATTGCGCTCTTTGAACTTACAGGGAATTGTGTTCTAATCAGAGATTTACTACATTTTTTTAAACTTTGGGCAGGGTAAGCTGAGGGTAAAATGTGGATTTAGATACCTCTTTTCTGGAGTTACTGTGAAGATGATATGAAATACTGTAACTAAAGTGCTGGCCCTTGGAAGGTTGCGGTAACCTGCAGCTATCACCCCATCAAACATCACTATCAATGTCGTACGTTGTCATAACCATCTTATCTACTCAGAGTGCAGTGTTTGCATATCCCCTCCACCCCCATTTTGTTCCGTCTTCTAAGTCATACCTGTTCTCCTAGGTGGGACTTGAATCTAATCTTCACCTCACCTCACTCTTCCTGCCTAGGATACTCCTCTGTTCCATTCTGTGGTTGCTTTGCTACTGTTTGTCGCTGTGCCTTCTGGTATTTTCTTATATCTGCCTTTTCTCCCCACTGAAGGTTCTGGAGGGTAAGAACTTGCTTCACCCTTGTGTCAGTCTTGTCAGATCTATACCAAGTGGAGTCTTTATCAAGAGGTCAATGCTTACTGGAATGATGAATAAAAACATGCACATTGTTAAGTATATTCACTTGGCGATATCAGTGGATGTGGATTAAAACACACAAAATGACATAGCTGGGGAGAAACCCATCTCATCTAGCTCATCTTTAATAGGTAGGGAAACTGAGACCCAGAGAAGCAATAGGCACTTGTACTCATAGTTTTAACTTAACTTTAACTTCCTGTTGCCTGAACTGTATCATGTTCTCAAAGCGTATGGAAGTTTTTGGGGCACCTGGGTCGCTCAGTCAGTTGACATCTGACTTTGGCTCGGGTCATGATCTCATGGCTCGTGGGTTCGAGCCCCACATCGAGCTCTGTGCTGACAGCTCAGAGCCTGGAGCCTGCTTCCGATTCTGTCTCCCTCTCTTTCTCTGCCCCTCCCCTTCTTGTGCTTTATCTCTCTCTCTTAAATACAAATAAACATTTAAAAAGTTTGAAAGTATGCAGAAGTTTTCTGTCATAATAAACCCAAGCATGTAACATTTCTGTGGAAGCATATTGGATTTCTTTGTATGTGGACTGTCAGAAAATGTCTCCTTAAAATGTGTGTGTGTGTGTGTGTGTGTGTGTGTGTGTGTGTGTGTGTGTATCTTAAGGATTTTTTTTTTTGTAATCAAGAACAGTTCAGCACACTGATATTTATGTTCACAGACAGGACCACTGTATATCCATGTGCTCATTAATGTGGGAACTTTTAGCTGACTGCCTCACCTCCATTCTGTCCTTTATTTTTTCTGAGAAACCTGGATTTTGTGTTGGTCTATTTTCCTCCTTCATATAGCCCATGAGATTCAGAGGAAGCTGACTCCATTTGGCTCCAGGGAAAGATCATGATTGATTTAAGACTTTAAACCAATCAGATTAATTTTGGAGTCAGCCAGTTTGAGAATGGATGTGTGTTAGTACTTCAACCAATGAGCCAAGAGAAATGGTTTTTCAGGGCTTTATGGGAAAAATCCTTCTCCCCCTCGTAGGATCCTTCAGGGAACCATTCTCTCTCTCTCCCACTGAATGTGAGCAGCATGCCATGCGGCCCAGACTTCTACTGGAGGCATCCTAAGCCTCTAAAAGGAACTAGCCTCGAGCTAAAACAACATTGTGGATGGCAGGGCATAATGCGATAGAAGGATGGGCTCTTCGTGACGTTGTCCACCTGCGAGTCAGCAGCCATAGTACCTGTGGACCTCAGGTCACGGGGTAATAGAGCTCCTTAATGGGTGTTGTGGTGCTTGTCTGATGCTCAGACAGAAGTACTCATGGGTAGATGTTCTCCTGGAAGTGCAGAATGGTTCCCTAGCAGGTAACAAAATACAGTTATCAGCTGTAATACAAATCAAAACACTTATAAAACCCTCCAGAGAGTTCTGAACTATTGAAGTACTTCAGAATATTCCTAGAAATTTCCAGAATAGTGCTTCTGAAATACCGCACTGAAACTCCTATCAGCCCTAAGGGTCTGCGACCCTCTCTGACGGCTAAAGCTTAATGGATATGAGCTTGGAACCAGTTCTTGGTGGAAGTGGGGAATTTTGTAGGTCAGATATAGATCAGGGTGGATAAGAAGGATGATGGAGAAGAAGGAAGAGCTCTCAGCATGTGCAGGGGCGATGAAACTCCTTAATTCCTTCATTAGATTTCTTAAAAATCTTTCATTTGAGCTATATGACTTAATAATGTCATAATAATATTAATATGCACTTAACTCTGTGCCAAGTACTTTATAAACATTTGCCCACTTAATTTTTCTGACTACCTTAGTGTTATTATCCCTGCTTAATAGATTAGGAAACTAAGGCTCAAGGAAATTAAGAAACATAGTAAAAATCCAACAGATAGAAGACAGAAAGGGAGCCACAATTTAAATTTATTAGTGCCTGTCTTTAAAACTTAGGATATTAGTGGGGCACCTAAGTGGCTTAGTCATTTAAGCGTCCGACTTTCGCTTGGGTCATGATCTCGCAGTTCATGGGTTCGAGCCCCGCGTCGGGCTCTGTGCTGACTGCCAGCTCGGAGCCTGGAGCCTGTTTCAGTCTGTGACTCCCTCTCTCTCTGACCCTCCCCTGCTCACGCTATCTCTCTCTCTCCTAGAAATAAATAAAACATTAAAAAAAAAAAAACTTAGGATATTAGCTATTATAGCTAATTAGGATATATTATAGCTATTAGGATAATAATAGTATAAAAACACTGTTTTGCCTTAAAACAGCGTTATCATTTTGCTCGTTTATTCATAGTGAACAATGAATATTCACTAAGTATCAGGCACTGTTCTAGGCCCAGTAGAATACATTAGCAAATAGAATAATGCTGTGCTCGTGGTGTGATTACATTCTAGTAGGGGAAGACAGACTAAAAAAAGTAAGAACACAAACATACGTACTCAGTGCATGTGCTGCACACAACACTGTAAAAGAGGATGACAAGAGCCAGAATTCTTTTCGTGTGATCTCTTTACAAGAATAGTAACATCTAGGAGGCAAGCTGTACACCTAACTAAACTGGTGCATTTCAGAGATGGGCCAGGGCTTTGGCAGCGATGGGCACTCCTATGGGGGCTGAGCATCACCAGCCCCTCCCCCAGACGATCTTGCAGTCGTCCAGCCCCCACCCCATGGCAACCATGTGTTGCCAGAAAGCTGTGATTAAAAAAGTGCCCAAATGCCTGAGGAAATGCAGCAGGACGGGTTGGAGTGTAGTACTGAGGCGTTGGAGAAATACGACATAGAGGAGGCTACTGTGGCCCTTATCACGGAGCTCGATGAGCGGTACCTACCCACCTGTCAGTGCACTGTGGGGAGGGACTTGAGTAGTTCTGTGACACATGAAACCAAACACTTTCTTCATCTACTTTTTATCTGGGCCAGGTGGCCATTTGTTCTGTTTAAATCTAGCTAAAGGCATGGACTGTGTCACAAACCCAGTGATCCATCCCGAAACAAAGACTGAAAGCCTAAATTTCAAACACCAGAGACTGATGCCTTCAGCCTTGCCGATGGGAATGGCTCAATCTTCGGACCTTTACTGTGTTATGTACAGGGCATTCTCTGTCCGAATTATTGTGGTTATTGAACAGTTAGCTGTTTTTGTATTTATTTTCTATTCTATACCTCTCTATTCGTTGTTGTTTTCTCTTCAAAATCCATTCCTTTCAAAAAAAAAAAAAGTCTCTTGGCAGAAGCAAAACAAAACAACAAAAACTGGTGCATGTCGGCTCTGGGGGAAAGCCCTGCCATGGTTAGTTTGTGAAGATGAAGTCGGTGGCTCTCGTCAGACGTTGCAATCTCTAAAGCCTGCCAGTAGGTGGCAGTCATGCCCTATAAACATTAGAGACATGAGTCGGATAGGCACTTAGAGCTTACACAATGAGACTTAAGTTCTTTGATTTTATAATGCTAGAGCTTCCCATGCTATCTAATTATCTCTGTCGAATGGGTTGGGTATATGAAAGATTTAATCAGTACAATTTGAAATACAGGTAATGTGGCTGTGTCATTCTCAGTGACAATTTATACAACTTCTATTTGAAGGTAGTCCTAAGAGTGTGGCACATTTTTGTTGGAGCCTATGGATTATATTTATATTCATGATGAACAATCGACTGCATGATGAAAATAGGCTTAGGGAAGTGCAGCATTCTGTTAAATTACATGGTCAGAACACACTTGGAGCTAAGAATCTCATAAAGGTTTTCACAGAGGAAAATGCGATTGAAAAATAAAACCCATGCCTAGAAATTGATATGCCTTTTAATCACGTTTACAGAGTTGTTCTGATAATTTGCACGGAATCTTTGCTACCTTGAAGGAGAACATTGCAGTAGGCTACGTATACAAAAAACAAAACAAAACAAAACACATGTACATTTCGAGCTCTGATTAAATACCTACCCCTGTCCCTACCATCATCCTCGTCATTTCTTTCAAAATCAGATTGGGGGGTTAAAACACATAAATTTGTAGCACAGGGGCATCATTCTGTCCTTCAGACCACACTGCTTTTTGCAGTACGGGATTGAGACCCAGCGTGGAATGGAACCTGAGATGTCGTGGTGAACAGAATAAGGGTGTGTCTATGTCCTCTTCCTTTACTCTTGTTTAACGGTGAGCCACCGGGCCCTCAAAGGCTTCCTTCTCACTCGCTAATACACTTGCCAGTCTTTAAGCCTACTACATTTGCTGAGAATTTTATTTGCTCCCTATGAGATTTAGTGTCTGAGTTGCAAGCCAACATCTTATTTTAAAAGCCCAACTCCCTTGTTATTGCATTGTTAAGAAGCTATCAGTCAATTAGTATTCATAAGACACATCTTGCTGATGTCTGCAGTGGCCAACGAATGTGTGACTCAGTTACTTTTATGCTGAAGACCTGAGGATTCTAGTGCTTTCTCCTCTACATCTAATTGGGAAAAAGTCGTATTTCAGGAAGTTGCTAGACTTTTGTAAAGGAAATACCAACAACAGCACATGACTGTCAACAGCTAGCCTAACATTTTGCTATTGTATTGCCCTGAAGTTAGTGTGGTGACATTCATTTTTGTTTACTTTCTTTCCCTCTCTTGTCTGTGCCTGTTAGTCTCAGTAATAATAAACTCGCATCTTCCTGAATTAAATTCCATTTATGAAGTTAAAACCTGTTCTTTACCTTTTTTCTTGGAGGATGGCAGGAGGGTGTGAGATGCATCAGGCTCCAAAAGGACTCCGAGTCTCTCTTCTCAGATCCTGTCTGTGAAGTTCAGCAGCTCATCTGTCTGTAGCTTCTGGTTTGTTCTTAAATGGGATTTAATCCAACTGTTCATTATGCTGAGTTCTTCTAAACAAAGTCATGTCCAGTGCTTTCCACTTTAATCTTAACTAAATCTTAGAGTTAAGAAAGTCCAGAATTTGCATGTGATATTTTTTTTTTTTAATATTTTTATTTATTTCTAGGAGAGAGAGAGAGAGACAGCGTGAGCAGCGGAGGGTCAGAGAGAGAGGGAGACACAGACTCTGAAATAGGCTCCAGGCTCTGAGCTGACAGCACAGAGCCCGACGCGGGGCTCGAACCCACGAACCGTGAGATCATGACCTAAGCGAAAGTCGGATGCTTAACCGACTAAGCCACCCAGGCGCCCCATGCATGTGATATTTTTTATAGCCCCACGTATGTTTTCCTTTTGCTGAGAAACCAAACCTAAAACTGTAGAAACCAATGATCTAGTAATAACAACCTGTCTTTAAGTGGGATAAGATGGGAGGGAACTAGATTTGGTAAAATTTTCTACAGAAAAACAAAAATCTTTCTTTGATTTTGGTTTAGCGATAGTATTAAAGATTTTAACCTAACAATACATGGGTAGGAAATCTCTTTGAGAGCATACCAGAACTGTCAGTGTAGAATCTTTGTGGAAGGAAGTTCGGTGCTGATCCGAGGAATCTGTCTGCAAGTGTTGGGGACAGGTTTCCTCCAAACTGTCTAGGTAAAAAGTGGGTCGAGGTGGACGGTTTTTGATAGAGCCCAGTCAAGAGCTTAAAGATGCATTGCTTGCTCGACATGGTATTTCAGTAGAGTGACAAGCTAAAGAATGAAGTTCCTACTCCCTGCCTTTACTAGGTGAATCTTTTTTGGCATGGTAAGGTGGAGGAAAAAAAAATCAACATTGTTTATAGCTCGAAGGAAAAGCTTTTACAAAACCATGGGAAAGTGGGAACTCAGTGCAGCTTTCTGAAGTGTCTGAAAGAAGACAGCATGGCTCACTGCTTCCAAATTAGATCACAAATTTTCTGGCTGATGGCAGCATCTTAGTGCTCACCCTAAAGGCAAAGATCTGAACAAATTACATTTTAATATCTTAGGTTCATTTATCCCTGCTGAGATCACACAGAAGCAAAGATATACACATACATGGAAATCCAGCAGGCCCCAAGGGACTCGGCAGCAGAGCTCTACATGGAATGAGGGGAACAGTTAAAGTGAAATTAAACCTCTGCTTCTGCAGCAGATGATATGCCCTGCTTAACACATGTCATCACTCTGATGGAGGACACCCCTCTTGGATAAAAGGGGCATGATGGATTTAAGAGCCAAACTTTATTGGAGTGTTCATATGGTGAAGTGTTAACCCTCACTTTGATTTTTCTATATATGGAAACATGCTTACATTGGCAGAAAGCTCAAATGAGATGTTTTTGTGAGAATGTTACAACTTTAGGGGTTAAAACTAGGAAATGGTAAGGTAAGCTATGACCAAACTGGGGAAGATTTTGTATGTCAGGCTAAGGAGTTCCATCTTTATTTAATAGATATTGGTAATCACAGGAAGATTTTTTAGAAATGTATATGTCCTTTTGAGAAAGCACAAGAGGGGGAGGGGCAGAGACAGAGGGGACAGAGGATCCAAGGCTGGCTTTGCGCTGACAGCAGTGAGCCCCATGTGGGGGTGGAACTCACGAACTGAGAGATAATGACTTGGGTTGAAGGTGGATACTCAACCAACTCAGCCACCCACAGGAAGTTTTTGAAAGTGGGAATATATGGTTGGCAAAAAGGTGGCAGATCATTTAAGATACTATTGCAGTGCTTGAAGCAAAGAGAAATAGGAACTAGAAGGATATAGAGGTAGAAATGGAGATAAGGAAGTTGATGAAAGGGTGGTCATGGTGTGCATGGTTGGCAACTGCTTTGGCACAGCAAATAAAAGGAGAAAGGAATTCCAAGTTTGAGACTAGGTCACCATTACACTGGCGGTACTGCTGACAGAGATACAATCTCTAGGAATAGAAGTGGGCTTAGAAGGGGAGGAGAATTCAGTTTTCAATATGGAGTGTGAGGGTCATGTGAGAGAGCTGTAAAGGATTGTACATGAAGGTATTGTCATTGTGAAACAAGAGTATATGAGGCCCCAACTAGAGTTGTTGAGGAGGAAGGAATGAAGGCATAAGAAGCAAATTTTCTTACAGAGTTTATGCTTTATATAAACATTTATTTTAATTTTGAATTTTCTTTTTCTTTTTTTTGTTACATTTTTATTTTTGAGAGAGGGAGGAAGGGAGGAGAGAGAGAGAGAGAGAGAGAGAGAAAACATGAATGGAGGAGGGGCAGAGAGAGAAGGAGACACAGAATCTGAAGCAGGCTTCAGGCGCTGAGCTGTCAGCACAGAGCCTGACATGGAGCTTTAACTCATGAACTTTGAGATCATGACCTGAGCTGAAGTCAGGCACTTAACCAACTGAACCACGCAGGCACCCATGAATTTTAGTTTTCAACATGTATGTGTTCTTTTAACTTTGCAACTGAGCTTGACAAATATTCAGTTAAATGAAAAAATATTAAGTGTACAAATTTATATTTATACTCCTTTTAATAGGAGAATATGTTTTAATATTAGTTGTAGTAAAACAAATTCTTCTGGATATTACTGTTTGTACTCTACCCAGGACCTGAGGGAGCATGCAAATGAGCATTTGATGTCAGTGGTCACTTTTAGTGATAGAAAGGACTGTCAGTGGAGAGAACTGAGGAAGGAGGATAAAGAGCCTCAGGGACCCATTGGGGACAAATCTGTGTTTGAGAGGAAGAAGATAAGCCTGAGAGGTTGTTCAGAAAGTTCAGAGAATTAATCTGGCTGGTACCATGGGGAAGAGCAGATCACAACATGGATAGTCAGCTCTGTCAAATGGTCCAGAGAAGGCTTCAAGAAGGAAGAGAGAGTCTTTATTATTTATTTATTTTTGACAAGGAGCTTGCTTTATTGGGTGAGCACTGCACGTGGCCAACAGATGCAGGCACCCTGGTGGTTCTGATGGCCTTGTGTAGAATGAAGGTAACAAATGAAGACTTAAAAAAATTCTAAAGAAAATGTTCTTTATGAAAAACGAGAAGGCATTCCTGCGGGGCTCTAACTGTTGTGACCACATTTGCCTTCAGGAAAGAATCTTAGATGGGGGAAGGGGTCGAGGGAGGAGACATTCAAGTGGGGCAAAGACAGTGGGAATCAGATGCCAACAGTTAAACGGTAAGTGGATAGCGAAGAAGTAGAGGAAGCAGAGTTAAAATGGAAAAACATGCATGTCTGCAGGCAGATGAGAACCAAGTAGTTTCAAAAGAAGGATGGAAAATCCAAGTGAGAGAGGAGAACTCGGTTCTAGAGTGGAAGGAGGTCTTAAGCCTTGATGAAGCCACAGTTACTAGACCTTGCTTCTCTCCTTTATGTCTAGCAGAACTACAAGGAATTTAGTGGTTAAAATTTTTGTTTTGTAAGGCTTTGATGAATATGAGTTATAGAAAAGGCAGAACTTATTCTTGGTGGAAAACAAGTTCGAGGGAATGCTGTCTGCTTAGGTGGTCTTGTGGCATGCTGATGAGGAGCACATCATTCTAGAAACTCCTTCCTTGCCAATCTGGGGTTATGGGGTTATATCTAGTGTAACACAATGACCAGCTTTGCCTCTGTCCTCCAGTGGATTATTCTTGGCCCCATAAGCATGCTAATTTAATTACTGCCACACTTGACTGGGAGATATTCTTTAATATTCTTGGGCTGAAGAACTATACTTGAAAGCATGGGTTAGTTGGCATTTGACTCCGGCTTTTGACACTTGCACTCTGTTCCTTGAGAAAACTAAAACCTGTTTGTCACTTTTGCTAACTGTGTACCAAATATTCTTATATCCACTTGAGTTTGGGCATATATTTCTTTTGCCAATTTGGCCAAAGCAGCAAACACACTTCTTTTTCAAGTGGAAGATAATGAGCAGGCTTTACCCAGTTTCCTAGAGGGGCACCTGAGCACATCAACTCGGTACTCTTACTTGTACCTCTCATCAAACATCAGTGTTAATTATGACTGATTAGGATGAGTTGGATTTGTTGACAGAATATCTAATGTAACTAATCAACTCCAATTTTTTTCAAAGTTAATTTTGTAAATGTATTCCAACTGAAGCACCATGGGGTAAGAACTTTTCTTGTTACAGCTCTTGATCTGTCAAAAATAGAAATTGGGGATAAACTATTGTATTGTAGCTTCCTTAAGTTGCTTAGGCTTGTGCCTAAGGAAAGCAAAGAAAGGAACTTCTGGAGGCATAGACCAGTCTCCAGAAGTTGGAAGTGAGCTCTTGGTCTATTTGTACCAGTGAACACAGTTGTTCTCAGATGCCATCTATCTTGGGATTGATTACTTAAGAATTTCCTCTTTGAAGCAAGGAATTTCATCTAAGGTCACTTTCCTCAAAGTGTCCTGTGTTAAAATGTGAACTCAAATTCATTTCACTTGGTTAAATTAGCAACATCACCTTGTTGGAGGTATGTTGAAATATTGCCACATTGATGTTGAGACTTTTGAATTAACAGGGACATTCCCATGTAAGGACACACGTCTGAACGTCTAAACCAAACTGACTCCATGACAGGCTTTAAGTTTCCCCTCTAAACTAGAAGGCCTAAGTTTCAGCTTCCCTGAAACTATCGGGCAGTTACACATTGCCCAAGGCAGGAGAAACCACCCTTGCAACACCCAATCAGGAAAGACCAGTGACCACTCTCCACATTACTAAGGGAGAGGCCTGGAGATAGAAACTATAGATAGGACACTGTTACCTAATGTTAAAGTTAACCCTTAGTAACTGAACAAGACCCTAGGCTCACTCTGTGATTGGTTGAATTTAAAGGTACTCTAAATGTTGTAATTGGATCCCGCCAAAAGTAACGAATACTCTAGACAATGTGTATGGTTAAACCTGCTGTCAATAATGTTGAATAATTATGATTGGATCACTGTTCCCCTGACACAGCTTCTGTAACTCTCCCATCACAAACCCCATAAAAACCCTACTCTGCCTTTTCTTGGGGCTCTCAGCATGGATCCACTGCGTTGGTGAGGTCTGAGAGCCCGAGCTCCAGCCCGTAATAAAGTGTTTTGCCTTTGCATGTATGACTCGGTCTCCCCGGTGGTCTCTGGTTGTTGAGGATACTGTGATCTGGGTATAACACCCATATCCATGAAACCAGAACTGTAAGCTTTAACAATAAACAGTTTCCCTTAGAAAATGGTAAATATTCTGAAAATGTTCTGCAATTAGTTTAAATAGAATCTCTTTAAAAAACTCTCCCCAAAGTCACCTTAATAATTTTAGAGATAATGTTCTTCATTTTCACAATTCTATCTCCATATCTAAAGGATGAATATGTTCTCCACTTGGCCATTCTGGGATTTTAGTGGTTTTGTTTTGTTTTTTGTACTCAACCAAAATGTTGTACTCCAGTTTTCAATGGCGAGAGATATAACTTATATTAAATAAATATAAACAGTTGTATCAAAGAATGTTCAAGGCATTATTTGCATAGTAGTTCATTTTTCTAAATTCTAAATACACTCAAAATGATTTCTATAGTATATATATATTTTTAGGTAAGTGGTCTTGTATGTGGAAACCCAACCTCATGACCTCAAAGGTTATCATTAAAGTGCTAATTTCATCTATGTTCACAGGGGGTTTTAGAAAGACCAAGCATTTCCATAGTTACACTTCAGAGGTTTGACTGAAGTTGGCAAGAAAGCTATGAAATATGTGACTTTAACCTTTGCCCATTACCATGTAAATCGTTTGGTTTCACTCTCCCTGGAATGAGTGAAGGTTTGTATTTTCTTCTTGTCAAAATGCCTGTGAACTGGGAGTGAAACAATGATGTTTGCAAATGTCAACTTTAATGCCTAGCTGCTGGCTCCCAGGCAGCTCTCATATAGTTAAAATTCTGAAACCTCAGGAAGTAATGTAAGTATGAGCAGTACATAAAGGTGGCTTTAAAAAAATCTGATGACAGTGTGTAGTGATCAGAGAAAGAAAAATGTGAAAATCAATGCCTTTCCTGACCACTTACCACGAGAAAGCAGGCGGAATGAGGGAATTACACCTTTTATTTTGTTGCTAAAACCATTTCAAAACAAGCATCTTTGTTGAAGCCTTTTTTTTTTCAGCATTGTCTTAGGCCTTTTTCTCATTCCTGTGCTTGCAGTATGACTGACTGAGATTTGAGATGCAATTTCTTCCAGGAAACATAGGAGCTTTGTATATAATGGTGGTCTCATTAAGAACACATTCTACCCAGTAATTGCTATTAGTTTCACATGATAAAACTATGTTATTGCTCTCTAAACCACAGATGACAGAGGAAGAGTTAAATTCTTACTGCAAGGCTGCCTACTCCTTCAAGAAAGAATTTTATTATGCTTTGCATAGATTTGACTTCAACAAAACCCTCATTAGGGGGATACATTTTATAACTGTGGGAGAAATGAAATGACTAGATTAAATTTTAATACAGTAAAAATAAGTTTTTGAGTGTTTACTCTCTGCTAGAAACTGTTGTAGGTACTTTCCATGTGCTATCTCATTTGGTCCACCCACAGACTCAGTGTAGTAGCTGTCTTTGTTATTCCCTTTCTACAGGTGACTCAACTGAGGTGCTCTCCCTGAAAGCCTGAGTCTACACAGAGGGAATACCAATGCATTCAAAGATATTCTGGAAGTTTGCTGAGTTAAATGTTATGCTTAATCTTAAATTCTTTCCCTTTAATACAGTAGGGATTTCTTCATTCCTGAGCTCCAGATTCACTGATGTTAATAAATACCCTCTCCTTAGCACTAGGACATAGAACATAAGAAAGGTATGAATGATGGTTTCAACCTCCCAAGGGGCAGGTGGCTAGATTGGTGGGTTAAATTCCCTGGAGATGTTAGCAGGGAGGTTGTGGGACTGTAGGGTAACCCCCATAATGTGTATCAGCTTCTCTTCTTTGATAGGTGATATCTAGTGCAATTGCATCTTCAAGTTCAAAGCGGACTCCAACTTTAAGCCTTTTTTCTATAAAATTCTGGAGCCCCCATCTGCCTGGGTGCCTTGAGAGAAATGATATTCTGGCTTTGGGTGGATGTAGACTGTGTGTGGAGAGTAAACACAGGGAGGAAAAAAAAAAGTAAGCATGGCCTGGTAGAAACTAGCAGAGCAGTGTGGTAGCTCAGTCAAGGAATCCACATGAAGGCTACAACAATAACAATGTCCCCAGGATAGAGAGGGGAAAGGTTAAGAACTAGTAAGGATCCCCAGCACTTCCTGTTTAGGAAGGTTTTCTCTTTCTGTGATGGAATTCGTGGTCAAAACTAACATCACACCTGTTTATTTAATTGAAGAATTCTACTTATTAAAGTAATCAGCTAATAATTTAGAAATAATACACAGTAAGTTTTCTTAAAGAAACTTAAAAAAGAAACAACTTCTAAGTTATGATTAAAAACCATAGCTAGTGGGGCGCCTGGGTGGCTTAGTCAGTTGATCCCTCAGACTTCAGCTCGGGTCATGATGTCACAACTTGTGAGTTCAACCCTTGTCTCGGGCTCTGGGCTGACAGATCATAGCCTGGACTCTGCTTCAGATTCTGTGTTTCCCTCTCTCTCTACCTGTCCCCTTTCCTCCCTCTCTCTCTCTTCCCCTCTCTCAAAAATAAATAAAAAACATAAAAAAATAACATAGTTAGCTATTTTTAATCATACCAGATTTACCTGAACCTGACCAATGGCTCTTTTTTTTTTTTATTGGAGCAGTCTGTGGACTGGGGAGGACTTTCCCTATTCTGTGTCCCTGATCCCCTACTTTCCTGGAAGAAAGGAAAGAAGGTCCTGAAAAGATAGTAAAATAAAGAGGGAGATTTGCATTATTTTCTAATATTGAATGCTGAGAGCTGTGAGTTGCTGTTTAGACAAGATTGTATCCCATTTGCATGAGTTGGGGCAGAGAAATTTGCTGGGGGTGTGTTTGTTTTCTGTAGCTGTTGGAGTCTTTGGCTTAATTTCATAGCTGTCATTTTGTCTCATGGGAATGTTGTATTTCCAGTAATTTGCAAGAATATGTGAGCTAAGCACTGCCAGATCGCATTGGAGGTATGAAATTAACACGTATGATCAGAATATTCCACTTGAGGCTCTTAACCCATTAAGATGAGAATACTAAATAACCTATTAAATATGCTCTGTTGGCTATCAGTTTATTTTACAAAGTGCTTTAAAACTTCAGGCAGACATAGGTCTATATTTATCTATGTATAGATATTATATATAAAATTATTTTTAAAGACACAGCATGCTAAAGAATGAAAAAGGGAAACACAAATGCAATTCTAAGCCTTTTGTTTACAGATGAGCTTTTGCAGAAGTATTTATTTTCTCTCCTTCCTTCTATTTACATTCTGTGCTTTACTTAATTACTCCAAATATTCATGAGGTTAGAACACGAGGTGCCTGTTCTACAGTTACTTGTGAAGTGCATTTGTTATGCAAATTGTTATAGTGAACCATCATTCATAAGCTATTTATATTCATTTTAATAGGGGAAGAAGTACCCTGTCTCATTTCATATAAATTCCTCCTTACAATCTATCAAATACAGAAAGATGCTTGGAATTAAATAAATGTGCTACTAATATTAGTGAATGTCGGATGCTTGAAATATTTCAGAAATTTTTGGATATTTATAATCACATTCTCCAAATTGCTCTGGGAGTTGGCAACAAGGATGAGTGGTAGCTAGTGCTTTAGACAGTTGTGTTCATGGTATCTTGTCCCACTCATAAAGACTTCATAAGGAGGACAAGTAAGCAGAGAAGAGAAGCATTGAAAAGAAGGCAAATACCTGAGAGAGAACGAAGGAAGCATTCATTTCTCCATTCATTCATTGTTTATTAATGGTCACAGACTCTGCTGGGAACATGAAGACATGGTCCCTACCTTCAAGATACTGAGAATCCACTGGGAAGTAAGATGTGTGATAAAATGAGTACTTCTTGATATTGCCCTTAACCTGACGTCTTGCCACAGAGAACGTTTGTTCTTGTTCTTTGCTCTCTTAAGTTTCCTTTCTGCAAGGATGCACCTTAGCATGGTTCCCTTGGTTCTTGGCTAGACAGCTTCCCCACAACTCTTCTTTCTGTTTTCTTCCTGACATGATGAAGGACCATCTGGCCAAGTCCTTGGCATCTGAAGATGGTGCGTACTGCCTTCTTTGTTTCTGTCCATTTGGGGTCATGGGAAGAGAACAGCAGCCGTTCCTGTGAGAGGGAAGGATGTCTTTTCTGAACACTGAAAGCCCTCCTAAATATGGTCCCATCAATTGCTGGTGTTAGTGACTGCATTCTAATGTGATAAGTCTCCTGGGGTTACTTATGGCCACTTTCACTGGCCTTACAAATGGATTTTTACATTGCTCTTGCAGGAAGCATTTTTTTTTTTTTTTTATTTTAGTAAATCAGGCTAATGGTTGGTTGCTGTGGAATTTAAGGCTATAGTCTACACAAAACTAGAGACAAGTCTGGACTGGATGAGCCCGTCTTCCTGTCCCGCCTCTAGCACAGGCATCATGGTCTTAGCCAAGGAGCTGATTCCATCCTATTTTCTTTCCATTGTGTGTTTTAAAAATACTTGTGTTTTCATTATGGAAGAAGTTTTTAGAGGTGGATTTAAGTATTGAAGCTTCAGTAGATAAGCTCATAAATAGTAACATGTTCTTTAGATCAGGGATTCTCACTTGCCTAGGGGCTTGTGGGGGTTGAAAGGCAGACTGTGTATGGCAGTAGAGTTTGTGATGTTTGTAGGCAGCATAATTATGTCTTATATGTTAACAAATTTATGGCGACACATACTGTATTTCTGACAAGATAAAACTATATGAAAACTAAACAGTTGGTGGAATATTCAATATTTTTAGTTTAAGTGGTAATGTTGACTTCATTTTCAGGACAGGTGTCTGGAAGACATATGATGTTAACTTTGTAGTAGAGAGCAGAAGAGAGATAGGGAGAGAAAATGGTGGTGGCAAGAAGGCCCTGTTTCTAGATTTGTTTTTAACTTTATTTTCTCTAATGGTAACAGAGATATTTTCCTTTGACTAGCATTGAGATAAAAAAGAAACAATAGGTTTTTAAGTCAGACATCCCTTGGATTAAATCCCAGCTCTTCATTTACTGGCTCTGTGGTCTTGGTTAAATAAACCTATCTTGAGTGTTTACTTACCTGTAACATATGAGTAAAAATACACTTTTTGAAAGATGGCTGAGCTTTACATTAACTCATGTATGTTCAGTATTTAGCCCAGTCCCATCACAGGCAGGTGACCAGTAAATGTTTGGTGGGTGAATGTGTCCAACCTTAACTGAGCTATGATGCTGTATAAATGACAGGCTGTTTTTACTATTTGCTGAGCACCTTTTAGGTGTGGCAGACTCTGGGCTAAGCATGGGGCCACAGAAATGTTGAGCCCCAGTCACTGCCCTTAAGGAAGTCAATCTATGGGGGATGTCAAGCCCCTACACCAGTGTTGTAGGTTCATGGAAAAGGAATGAGGTAGTGGGCACAGCAGGTGTCATGAGAGTCTGAGGAGGCCCAGCCCAGAGAGCTTCCTGAAGGCAATGACCGTTGAGTTGACTCTAGAAAGACAAGTATAAATCACCAGAATTTATTCAGGAGCAGGTCCGAAAGGAGGAAGGAGCTGGGGAAAGGCCAGAGTGGTATGAACTCATATCCAGTTTCTTTCTTTTGGGTGGCAGTTACATCAGTTGAAACATTTTCCATTTTCATTGAGTTCCTGCATTTTCCTTAATCTCTCCTTACCAGCACAGGAAAATCTAAAGGGTGGGAGAGGATTGCAAGGCAAAGCACTATAGGTACAACTCCCGGGCTCTGTATTCCAAGTGGCTTCACAGGGGAGACATTGGCATCCTGGGAAAACTGGCTGCTGTTTTTTTTTTGTT
Organism: Proteles cristata cristata; assembly: GCA_017311185.1. Classification (NCBI taxonomy): domain Eukaryota; kingdom Metazoa; phylum Chordata; class Mammalia; order Carnivora; family Hyaenidae; genus Proteles; species Proteles cristata. The sequence continues at coordinate 906,204 of JAESUZ010002841.1, forward strand.
TTTTTCTTTTCTTTGTTTTTTCTTTTGCAATGGCAAGGAGGAGGGCAGAGTAGCTAGGAAATGATGACACCCACTGCCTTATATATGTGTATGGTGAGTGAATCACTATGTAGGTATGCGGCAATGATAATCAGTGTGCATTGTGTTCCTGCAGGTCAGTGGGAGTGCATTTGAGATAGCAAGATGGCTGACACCACCAGATTGTGAAGGCTCCTTCACGCCGTGTTCTGTATCCCAGTAATTCTCACCTCTTTCTAAACCACCCTCTTCCGACATCCCTTGGCAGTTGTATTTTTCTGGGAAGCCCACGTGGATCAAAGATAATGTTATTTTCATGACCAGAATGCAGATCATTCCTGTGCATTCCTGGGTAGGTGGAATCTCTGAAACTTACAATTACCAAAGTTATGAAAACAGCCTCTTTTTAAGATTTCTGTAGAGTATGTGCTGCACAGGGAGAAGAAAATGCTTCGTGGAAATTGGATATTAAAATTGCCTTGAAAATACATTTATAATTGCATATAAAACAAAATGTCCATGTGAGCTGTGTGATTTTATTTTTAATTATCTGTATTTTAGTAAACATTCCACAAAGATTTCAAGAAATAAAATCCCAAGGCCTCATAAATGAATAAATAAAATATGAAGCATAATAAAATCAGATGATATAATGCACATGCAAAATGGGACAAGAGGAATATAAATAGAACATATATATATCTTGTAAGACTAACATTGTGCTCCTTTATGAAATAAATATCTCTAGAATATTATAAGCAAACAAGTTTTAAAATTTAGAATTGCAGTCTATTATTTTATCTTAGATTTTATGTCTAAACATTAATGTATTTATATTTGTTTTTGTTTTTATTAATCCACTGAAACAGCCTTCAGCTAATTCCCGCAACCTAAATGTAGTCCACAGATGCTATCTTTTATAAGGAAACACATAAATTTATATTTCGTGATGTAGCTTTATTATTTTCAATGAGAAGAGTTTTATTGTATTAGATTTTTCCATTCCCATGTAACAAAACAGTCTCAAAATCAATAAAATAACAGCCCAAATAACAAATAACATGTAGAAAAGTAGGTCACTCTGCATTAATTCATAGAGAAAATAGGTCTGCTCAAACACAGGTCTGAGAGGCGTAATTAGTGTTAGTCACTACTTTAATGCTGAAACAGCTGGCGACTGATGCCTGTCCTCCTTTCCTTTCGTCTCTCACTTCTCAGACTCTTGTGTCAGCAAACACTGAAAGAGTGGGTGAAAGACTAGTTTCAGCGGTTCTGAGATGGCCAAGCAAAGGTCTGGGGTTAATGTGACTGAGTTTCTGAGTCCCACCAGGGACTGGAACTGCCCCAGAGCATTGTGGGGAAGCCAGTTTCCTCCCCTGAAGCAATAGTTCTGCTGCTTCTCTTTCTTCATCTGAGGACGCTTAACTCAAAATATAAAAATAAGAGGGCAGTCTGACCACGGCTCCCATGTCTGTTGCTGGTGACATTTATGTATCTATTATATATCAGTATAACTGGCTTCCATTGGAATTCTCCACTAAGCTTGCCTTTGGCCCTGAGAGGATCATCCTGGCCATTTATGTGGGTGGCGGTGAAGTATTTTTTTTTTTTAATTATTTTTATTTATTTCTAAGAGAGAGAGAGAGACAGCGCAAGCAGGGGAGGGTCAGAGAGAGAGGGAGACACAGACTCCGAAGCAGGCTCCAGACTCGGAGCTGGCAGTCAGCACAGAGCCCGATGCGGGACTCGAACCCATGAACCGCGAGATCATGACCTAAGCGAAAGTCGGACACTCAACCGACTAAGCCACCCAGGCGTCCTGGCGGTGAAGTATTTTTATTTGTGGAGAATTTTGATATGTAAATCAGCGTATCTAGGTCAGAGGTTGCAAACTTGTGGTTCCAAGAGGTATTTTAAGTTGCATAGTATTTTCTTGAGTTATTTTTCAACCTTTAAAAGTCAGATTTTATGATAAAATATTCAGATTTCTGATACAAATCAGAAAGTTTGACAACAGTGGGCTCCTATTCCTTCATGGCAACAGCCGGCTGGAGCTAAGTAGCAACAGTACTCATTAAATTCATACCTAAGTGTGTGGTTTCTGGTTTCCCTGGTTTAGAACTTGCTTGTCACTCCTTTTTGGTGCTTGCCTTTTGTTTTTGGGCCAGTGATTCTCAAAACTTGCTGCATATTAGAGTCATCTGAGGAACTTTTAGACCTTGTCTGCACGCCTGAAGTGGGATAATTTAACAGCATCTCAGATGATTCTAATGTGTGGCTATATTGGAAGAGAATACAAAGTGGGCACTGATCATTTTCTCATGAGGTTCCCAATGAACTCATTGCTTGACCTTGTGATCTCCATTAGGGAAATTGCAAGTTACTTGGTTCTTTTAAGGAGAATTGATCTAATATTCTCTTCCTTTAGATTTTGTGGTGCTGTATGGATTTATTGGGGCTGATGAGATTCACAGATTGGTGCTGCTGTTAGGGGATAGATAAGGATCTTGTTTTTTAAACTGTTATAAATGCTGCAGATCACATTTATACCCTTCGGATTTTCCTCTCTTACAAAGCACACTTGGGAGAGCTGTGGTTTGCTTCCCCACATCCCTCCCTCCTTCCTTCCCCAGGCACCTGCCCAGGGCTGTGCCAAGGGGGGACTTTTTGGATGAGGAAGGGGGATGTGTCTGTGTAGTATGTCATGAGATCAACTTTTTTAATGCCCATAAAAAGACAGGATGCCAATTTAAAGCGGCCTTTGTCACAAACATTTTCAGTCTTGGAGTGATTTATGAAATACTATAAATTGCAGTCACGTGGGTCCATAACATCCTGGCAGCTACTTCAATAGCAACACTTTCATCGAAAAATATGATCTATGGGCGGAATAAAAGTTTCAGAAAGGGAGTGTTGTTTAATAGGCAGGTGCTATTATCATGTACTTACTGACAAGGGAAAGTTTTCTCAGTAAGAAATGTTCTTTCCCACCCACACGGCTCCCTGTGCAAAGCATGGTGAAGGAGAATTCTGCCTTGTGGTTTTCTGTGCATCTTATGAGCAAGAAAGTTCAAGGAGGATATGTCAGAAAGAAAAAGCAAGAGAAGAATGGAAGCTTTCATTTGCAGTGAACTACCCAACATTCTCCTCACTGTTCTCTAGATTTTTGCCTGCAGACAGAGAGTCCTTGCAATTCTGTGGGAGAAGACAGAAAACTGTGTGGAACAGTCAGGATGGGCTAATTTGATGTGTAATGGACTGGCAGATTTAAGGTTAAAAAACGTGTGTGTGTGTGTGTGTGTGTGTGTGAGGTAGGAAGAGAAAGAAGGGAGGGAGAGGAAAAGGAAAAGACAGGGTGAGAGGGTTAAGGGAGACGGGAAGGGGACAGGAAATCAGCTGGGACTGTGTTCCAACTGGTTCCTTACAGAAATTGTCATATTAAAACAGAATGACTTGTTCAAACCTTGTTGACAGAACCATACTCTGAGATTCTCAGAAGAAACCTAACATTTAGGACTCCTAAACTGCTTCCTGGGCAAGGATTTGCTATCACCTTAGATTTAGATATTACCAGATTCTAGAAAACTTCACTTTAAGCAGGGATTCGGTTGTTGTGGTGGGGGGCTGACACCTCAGGCTCAAAATTATAAAACAAGATGTTGTTACTTGCAGGACTTGTGTCAGAGAAAAGAAGGAAAGTGCTTACCAGCCAGGGGCTGGGAGCTGCCTCATCCCATTTTTTTTTTTTTTAACACATGGAGGTGATGAAACAGCAGGCAGATTTTAGGATCCAGAGGGGGATTTCACAGGACCAGCCAAGAGGCTCTTTGGTTTCATACAGGATGGAAATCAAATGTAAGCCAGCAGGATGTGAAAGCAGAGTTTATTGGATGGATGGATGGATATATGTATATACATACATACATACATACATATATGTGTATCTATAGATAAAAATATGGAGAGAGAGAAAGAGAGATACAGATGGAGTGTTTGGGAGGCTTGGAAGGGAAAAGACAGTCTTGTTTTTGATTGGGACTTGGGGTTTTGATTAGTGTTTGTGGTCTGGTGCATGTGTCTGGTGCAGTTTGACCATCCAGGAACTGGTCAGAACAAGGACAGGGTTTAGGTGTCCATCATAAGTCACTTATTGCCTGAAGCCAAGAGTCTTGGTGTCAGTATGTCTAGTGCCAGTGATCTGGAATAGGCACATGATGGCTCTACCCCATCATTCCTTAGATATTATCTGTTGTGCTGGAAGACTCCAAAGATATCATTAACTCTTGGTCCCTTACAAGCAAGACATACTTGAAGGCATGTGAAGAGCAGGTGTGCAGGTCCTAGCAAGAATAGAAGCCAGAAAAGAAGCCAAGGGAAAAAAAAAACAAAAAAAACCCCAGCTTTTTCTCTTATGGGGTGCCTTTAGTTTTCTTGTCTCAGTGATAGACTTCTTATATTCAGTGTACATTTCAAGCTTTGCTTTGTGGTCAGTTGAGGAGAAGGGACTTCTTAATAGGTAGATAAAAGGAGACAAAGGGACACTTAACAGAGAAGGGAAGATGAACTTACAAGTTGACTTCCAGCACCTTTTTGAAAAGGGCTATATTTGAAAGGAGTGGTGATAATATACATTTGAAAAGATGTCAAATAGACATTTGAAAAAACGTCAAATACACTTGTGAAAATAAAGTGAGGCCCATTATTTGTCCTGGAGAGCAAAAACGGTTATGACATTGAAATTCTATAATGGGGTCTTGATTGCACAAGGTAGTAAAATCTTGAGGATAGTTTTGGTTGGTTGACTTTTTAACTGGATGAGGTTTCTAGATATGGGAGGGGCTGATTTCCTCTCATATCCTATCTTGATCATCTTTATTATTCCTTTCAGATAGGCTGGCCTAGAGTATGGTGCTCAAAGAACACATATTGGTAACAGGTGTTTCCCTTATGGTCAGAAAGAAGTTAGACTTAATCAGAATTTTGAAAGCAGTTAATTATTTGGTGCAAACCACTGGAGGAGATGAATTTTGTTATTTCCTCTTACAGTGTTCAACTTCATGGAAGTCCTGTGCTTCCAGAGAAAGCAGTGAGAGTTATGAAATACCACCACATATTTGTGTTTCAGGAAGACCTAACTGTTCTCAAAGAAAAATTGGACCAGATGGAGTTAAACAGTCAAGGAAGACTTTATTCAAGACTATTGCAACTGATTTCTGTATGTTGATTTTATATCCTGTGACTTTGCTAAATCCATGTCTCAGCTCTAGCAGTGTTTTGGTGGAGTCTTTTGAGTTTTCCGTGTAGAGTATCATGTCATCTGCAAAGAGTGAAAGTTTGACTTTTTCTTTGCCAATTTGTATGCCTTTTATTTCTTTTTGTTGTCTGATTGCTGATGGCTAGGAGGACTTCTAGTACTATGTTGAACAACAGTGGTGAAAGTGGACATTCCTGTTGAGGTCCTGACTTTAGGGTCCTGACAATGGGGCTTTCCCCATTGAGGATGATATTAACTGTGGGTCTTGCATATATGGCTTTTATGATGTTGAGTTATATTCCCTCTATCCCTACTCTCTTGAAGGTTTTTATCAAGAAAGGATGCAGTGTTTTGTCAAATGCTTTTTCTTCATCTATTGAGAGGATCATATGGTTCTTAGCCCTATTTTATTATGATGTAGTGTATCACACTGATTGATTTGCAAATATTAAACCACCACTGCAGCTCAGGAATAAATCACATTTGATTGTGATGAATAATTTTTTTAATATTCAGTAGGATTTGATTTTCTTATATCTTCAGAATTTTTGCATCCATGTTCTTCAGAGATATTGGCCTGTAATTCTCCTTTTTAGTGTGATCTTTGGTTTTGGAATCAAGGTAATACTGGCCTCATAGGATGGATTTGGAAGTTTTCAAAAGAACAGGCAATAACTTTTCTTTAAATGTCTACCCCCGGGAAGCCATCTGTCATAGGACTCTTATTTGTTGGGAAATTTTTTTGATAACTGAAAGTCAGTTGGATTTCTTTAAAAAAATTTTTTTTTAAATGTTTATTTTTTTGAGAGAGAACAATGGAATACTACTCAGTGATCAAAAAGAATGAAGTCTTGCCATTTGCAACACTGTGGATAGAGCTAGAATGTATTATGCTAAGCAAAAACGTCAGAGAAACATATATACCATATGATTTCACTTATATGTGGAATTTAAGAAACAAAACAGATGAACATAGGGGAACAGAAGGAAAAATAAGATAAAAACAGGGAGGCAAACCATAAGAGACTCTTAAATACAGAGAACAAACTCAGGATTGCTAGAAGAGAGATGGCTGGGGTGGGATGGACTAAATCAGTGAAAGGCATTAAGGAGGGCGCCTGTTGGAATGAACACTGGGTGTTGTATGTAATGATGAATGGTGGGGTTCTACTTTTGCCACCAATACTACCCTGTATGTTAACTAACTTGAATTTAAGTAAATAAATTATTACTCTTAAAAAAGAGTATTGCAACAGGGGTCAAGATTATTGCAGTCAGAGAGATTGAACAGAGAGATTCTGATACAACAGGGGCGGATGGGAAGGTCAGGGTGAGAAGGTCAGTGGATGGAAAACTACTGAGAGGAATTTGGTTAGCTATCAGGGGTGGGGAGGTTCTTGCTAAATTGGCTTGGCAGTATTCTTGTGAAACTGGGTCAGCAGGCCAATCATGAGACCTAGTTAAGGAGAGTGCTCAGAGATGTCTAAAGATCAGTTGAGGAGGGAGTCCTTGACAACCACAAAGGACTGTCTTGCCCTTGTTTATTCTGAGATATACCCACCCCATCCTTCATCATGAGTTCTCGAAGGCTGGCAGATGACTGACTCTCTTGTTTATCTGCCTCAGTGAGACTAATAGCCCAGACTCCTTTCCTTTGCTTTTCGAGACATTCCTCATTAATAAATCTCCTTTCGAAGAAAATGATTACCTTAGCTGGCTGGTGCAGATTGTCTTTCCCAGTTTGGGAGCTATGTCATGGGTAGGAGTACAACTCTTGCCTTTGGAAACCTATTTACTCCACCCGGGTAACCCAGCCTCTTGGAGCTCCTTGTGCTCAGTTTCTGTTGGTAATGGGGGACTCATGGTGAGTCAGACTCTTGCCTTTGCAAAAGTGAATCCTAAATAATGTCTTTTGCATATAAAATGGTCTTTGAGATTTTCAAAGTGCCCTGGAAACTCAAAATAATTTGCTCTTTCATATTCTGAAGGAGAGATGCCAGAGATAATTAGGTTTATTTGATTTGTTACTATTGATGAGTTTCATGGGAAGAGAGGTCAAATCAGGTGGGATACTTACTTTCTCTAGGTTAAATTTGTCTGGGTGAAATGTTAATAATACAGATAGTTCAGAAATTGTGTGCTGTTGGAGAAATTCCCAGAGAATTGTCAAGGCCCCTGCTGTCTGATGTTTCTATTTATCAGAGCCTTGGATGTGTTGCTTGAAAATAGACAATGACAGCATAGTGTTATCAATCATAACTTAAATTATTTTTTAATGGTAAATGATGAGGTTTTGGGATGATGGTGGGATTTGGAGCTGATGGCCAAGAAAGAATTCTTGAAGACTTTCCTTGGTGAAAAAAGGTGCTTTTATTAAAGCATAGGGACAAGACCCATGGGCAGGAAATGCTGCCTCAGGATGGGAGAGACTAATTATACACTTGGGAGTTTGGGGAGGTAAAGTCAAGAGGAAGTTTCCAAAGAGATTTTCATATGCTAAAGAAGACTCACAGGATATTGGAGGCCTGGCTGTTGTCAAGGTAAGGTTGTTTTTCCAGCTAGCAAAGCATTAACATTAAGTGAGTAGGGAGATCCTGGAGAAGGTTTTGCTCTGCCTGCCTCAAGTAGTTGTCAATGGGCTGCAGGTTAGAAGGAAATTTATCTGCCATTTCCTTCTGCCTCTGTTTTCCACATCAATAACTTGTTTGCAGCTTATACTGTGGGTGATAAGAGTATGTATTTCTCTGATGAGATAGAACATTCCTCCCTCTCAATACCACTAGATCACTTAAACAATAAGCAGTAAGTGAAACTCTAAATAAACGTCAGATGACCACTACATATCAAGCACTGTGCTAGGCACTAACGAACAGTTGGATGGAGAAGTTTATATTCTGCTGGTCAGGAGAGACAAGACATAAGTGATCAAAGAATAAGTGAGAGTTACAGGGGCACCTGGGTGGCTCAGTCGACTAAGAATCTGACTTTGGCTCAGGTCATGATCTCACGGTCCGTGAGTTCAGGCCCTGTGTCGGGCTCTGTGCTGACAGCTCAGAGCCTGGAGCCTGCTTCAGAGTCTGTTTCTCCCACTCTTGCTGCCCCTCGCCCACTTTTGCTCTGTCTCTGTCTCTGCCCACCCCCGCAAAAAATAAACATTAAAAATTTTTAAAAAATAAATGAGAGTTACAAATAATGATTTTTATGAAGAAAACACAGGGTGATGCAATGAAGAATTGGAGAAATCGTGAAATCATGGAAGACTTCCTAGGAAGATGGCCCAGGTTCAGATTGGAAGATTACTGTCGGGCGAGCCACACTGACAACTGGGAGAAGAACATTTCCATCTTTCTCTGATGTCTACCAGGCCTACATGCTGGGTTAAACAATGCTTTCCATCTTCTCAGTAACAATTTTTTGCCTGATGTGGCAAGGAGGGTCACTTACAAGAACGCATTTACTTTCTCACCAGCTTTGTCTACTGATCAAGAGCTAGTTGCATTTTCGCCCCTGAAATTTGTTTATACTGGTTGTGTTATCTCAGTTATGCAAACTGATGAAATGTGATTTTGAAAAGAGAGTCACTTTTATGGAAATTAACTTCTATGGTGTGGAAAAAATTTTCAGAATGCAACTTGCTAAGTTTTTGCTGTCAAGTCAGGTGGGAGCAAGACAACCATCAGAGTTGGGGAAAATTATAAAAATATGGATGTATTTTGGACTTAGATTGCTTCACAACAGTCTTTGTTTTCTCACCAATTAAAGAAATTGAAACTGAAAATACTTGACAGTGTAGTACATAAAGACAGATGATGCAAGAGCTATAAAAAGTGGACCCACAACCAAAATAAATTAATCTTGGCTTTTTATCAAATGACTGGTGGAGGAGTGTACATTTATGTTTTAGGTTAAAACAAAATGTTTATTTGTCATGTTTTACCACTTTAACTTATTTTTTCTTATACTGACCAACCCACTGACCTGATTAGGAAAATAAACCAAAATATTATTTTCCTCACAAGAATGACATCATGCTAGGGGCACCTGTGTGGCTCAGTTGGTTGAGTGTCCAACTTTGGCTCAGGTCACAATCTCACAGTTCATGGTTTCGAGATCCGCATCAGGCTCTATGCTGACAGTTCAGATTCTGGAGCCTGCTTCAGATACTGTGTCTTACGCTCTCTCGGCCCCTCTTCTACTTGATTTTATCTCTCTCTTTCTTTCCAAAATAAATGAACATTAAACAATTTTTTTTAAAAAAATGAGGTCATTCTAGTCGTTTTGTAACCTTCCCTCTCCCCCTCCTCCATTTAATACACCATTACCGATATTTAATTTTAGGTGCTATCAGATTTCATTAGGTGAATGGATCATAATTTCTTTTAGCAATTTATAATGGTGAGTTATTTAAGAGATTTGAACCAATTACTACAATGATTGGCCCCATACACACATATTTGCACAAATATTTAACAATTTTCTTAGATTCCCCAGGAGAAGAATTTCTGGCCGAAAGCCTGAAATATTTTTAAGAACTTTGATGTAGGCGATTACCCTCCAGTAAGGGGGAAGGTCACATGTCATTTTGGAGTGAAATATTTCTGAAGTTCCCTGAATATTTTTGAGGCAATTTGCTAATCAGACAGTAGGGTCTGCTGTTTAAGGTTACATGTGCACATGGGACCCTGAATTCAGGCCACTTGAAGGACAGAATGAAGAAAATGTAACAGTGAAACATGGAACAATAAAACATAGCAAAGCAGCCAGTACATGCCTGGCAAAGGCACCATCATCTGGTGAAAAGCCTGCTTTGTTGGTTAAAGCCTTTCTTTTGAGTGACAAATAACATGTAATAGAATCTGGACCATTTTTGTCATCGTGGTCCTCCCTCCTCTTCTCTGAAGGTACTTACTGGCTACTTGCACCTTATAATTTAAAGGCTGCCCATCAGAGAATAGGTGCAACCTTGCTTGAAGGAGTAATCTTTGTCAGCACACCTGGCTCTCTTTTCCATGATGTTTGTATACAATTTGTTACTTCTTTTTCTTCAGTCTACTGTGTGGTCACTTTAAATGGCATTCTTTAAAACGTCCCTTAGAGACAGCCCTAGAAGAAAATAATTGCATTAGTTACAAACACCCAGATGCAGCACAGGCCCCAAATGATACACCAGTCAGATTTCACACCTTTTCCTCACATAGCTGTCCCTGGGTGTCTTTCGAGCTGATAATTAGGTTTCCAGGGTTTTTCTTTCTCATTAATGGCCCTGGTACTGTCAAAACTCCCATTGAGAGTGAGATTTATTTAAGGTAGAAATTAAATTCCGACACAGAGAGAAGAGCCAGGAATTCCCGCCATCTCATCCAGTGCTCACAGTATCTCTTGCCACTCTGTGCCCTGAAATGATTTAATAAGGGCCTCTTTCTTGTTCCAAATTCAAATAACGACTTCCAGATTTAAAATTCTCTATGTCAGTGATAATTAATTTCTTCTTTACTTTGTGGCTTTGGAAATCGGTGCTGGCTCATCTTCCGGAGCAGATCTTGTAAGCATCATGGAGGAGGAAGATATTGACACTTTTGAGAAAGCTCCCTTCTTGCTAGTGTAGGAAAGCTGACCCAGAAATGGAGCTTTGAGAATAGTGCGATGTAGTTGAATAGAGAGGTGAGCATGAAGTTCTGTGGAAACAGAGAAAGAAGTGACCTAATTCCTTCTCAGATAATCAGAGCAGGCTCCACAGAGGAGGTGATCGGTGACCGGGGCCTTGAAGAATGGGTAAGATTTAGCTAGGCAGAGAAGCTGTGCAGGAGGGGCATTATAGGAGAAGGAGGACAGGGTATATTTGAGGAAGTCCAGTAGAGGATAGGGGTATTTAAGCAGACAAAGCAGGGCTGTTTGCAAAGTGACCTGAGAGCACCAGGCAGGATTCTGTTTCCAAACCTTTTGCCCTTACTGCCTCTTTCACCTGCTGTTACCTTCATTAAGTAGTCATTTGAAAAATGGCAAACTCTTCCTTGTTTTCAAAAATCTATTAAAAAGAGAACAATAGAACAATCCTGGGAGAAAGGAAGAATAGTGGCATTTCCTGCAGGGACCCAGATTCTGCTCCAGTTGCTTTATAGGTACTATCCCATTCAGTTCTCAGCCAACCTCATGGGGCTCATCTTGCTTACCACCGTGTGTTTCTGGATAAGGAAGCAGAGGAGTGCTTCATGAGCAGCCGTCAAAGGCCATGTCCCTGGCAGGTCTCCTAAGGCTTTCCAAGGACTGTGCAAGGCGTCGGCAGGGAGGGGAGCACTCTGTTGGGCGTGGGTGTGGTCAGGCACCGGGGCTTCGGGGATGCATCTGATGGCAGTGATGGTGTCCACCGCTGCAGAGTGGATGCCTGGATATGGGATATGGGGGCAAAGAGAGGAGAGGTGAAAGGAAACCAAAAGAGCTTGTTATCATTTTCCCAAGTCCACTTAGGAATGTATGCCTTGTTCATTTAATAAACACTTATTGAACATCTCCTAGCCAGCAAGCGATGAGCCAGGCACTAGGGTAACAAGGACATGCTGAGGCAGGACTATTGCTCTGTGGATTCATATTCTCATGAAACTGTGAACCTAGATGCCTTACAGTTTCCTGTAGAGATGCTCGAATGGAGCTGCAAAGTGTTGAGGTGATCACTCTGCTTGAAAGAGTCTGGGGAACTCATTGAGATGGATCTTGAAGGATTACTAGAGATTTGCTGTGTGGAGAATGATGTCAGTGTGCCTGAAAACGGGTGAGGAGGTACAGGAAGACATGATTTGGAGATGATTTGGAGGACAGAGCTGAGCGCAGGCAAGATTAGAGGCAAGGATGTTACAATGGTCATGGAGACATGATGAGGGTCAGCAGCAATTGGAAAAGGGGGAAGGGCCTGGAATTCCTTTATTTATTTATGAATTCCTTTATATTTAAAAAAATTACAAGAACAATTCATGCTCACTGTACAAAATTCAAACAAATGTATGCTTGTAAAATAAAAAATGGAAGTCCATTTTTCCCATAAAAATAACCCCAAATAACTGGTATGAACCCTTCCCATATAGTGTGGTTTTCTTGTGCATGTGTGTGCCCATACACACATCCTTACATGCACGTGTATGTACCCATTGTTTGTATGAGTCAAACATGGATCCTGTCCTCATGGAGCTTAGAGATGCCCACTAGGCTCTCAGCCATGTGAGCCTAAAGTCAGACAGTTATTTGAGAGTATAGGTATTTGAAGTATAGAGAACAAATAGATAAGCAGGGAGTTCATATTGGGAGAACGGAAGAGGGCCAAAGAGAGAAACCCGAGGAATATTAAATGTAAGGGTTGGGCAAGGAAAGACCAGACTGCAGGGAGAGACTAGAGAGTTGGAAGAACATCAGGAAAATGTGATACTATCCATGTCCAAAGAAAAGTAATTTCTAAAGGTGGGGGCATGCTCATAAGCGTTAAATACTGCTGAACGGTCAAGTCCATTAAAGATTAGAGAGTGCTGTGGCACCTGGGTGGCTCAGTCAGTTGAGTATCCAACTTTGGCTCAGGCCATGATCTTGCCGTTCATGGATTTGAGCCCCGTGTCGGGCTCAGTGCTGACAGCTCAGAGCCTGGAGCCCGCTTCGGGTTCTGTGTCTCCCTCAAATCTGCCCTCTCCTGTTGTGACTGCCCTAGTTCCAGCCTTCATCATCCATGGCCCAGGTGACCGGCATAACTTTGAAGCTGGGCTGTTGGCCCCTGACTGATTCTCCATGTTGCTGCCAGCGTCACTTCTTCTGAAATGGAACCATGCCAGTCTTCTTCTAAACACTCCCCAGTAGTCCCCAAGGGCTACAAGATGAGATCTAACCTCTTCGAATGGCACGGCCGTCCTCAGCCTTCAACCTCTCCACTACTTCAGCACACTTTAACTTCCACAGTGTTGAATGGTTTCTACTTCTCTGAAGACATCATGAGCTTTCACGCCCTTCTCTTTGTAATAGGAAGTATGTCAGGAATGCTTTCCTCCTTTTTCTGCCTAGCAAATGTCTATTCCTCCTTCAGAACTCACCTCAGATGTCACCTCCTTTGGGAGGCCATCTCTCAGCCACCCCTTCCTTCCCATTCATTACTTTCTTCCTTTTACATATTTCATATAGTAGTATAGCTTTTATTTTGTTTCTGTCTTCCTTAGTAAATTGCAGATTCCATGAAGGCAAGTCATGCATCTTATTCATTTCTGTGTTTTCAGCACTTGGTATATACTACTTGTGCTACAGTGAGATGCTCAAGAATTGTATTGAGATTGATTAATTGTCCTCCAAATAGTATAAAAACTATGAAGTGGTATCTTTAAAACAAGCTTCTCAGAGGAGTAGAATTGCCACTTAATTTTCAGATTTTTCAGATGAGGAAATTGAGACAGAAAAGGGTTTTTAACTCTAACAAAGTAAAAACTACAGGGAAAGTTAAAGATTATCTAGTTGAGCCCTCTTATTTAACAAATGAGTAACTTAAAGTTTAAGATACTTGAGAATTTGTCCCTGATGGGAGTCAAAGACTCAGCTACAGATTAGAATCCAGTCCTCTGGTTCTCACCTGGGTGCTTTTCCATCAGCCACTTGCTTGCACTTTCATGTTGGGGCTGGTTTGGTGCCCAGGCTCCCTGGTATACCCCTTTCCTTTTTGAAACACAGGCCAGCAAAGTTGATAGATTATTAGTTCACTTTGATAGTGATGGAAAATGGGTCTGTTAAGCTCATAGGATATGGAGGAGCTGCAGTTTATGGGAGGAATATGTCCCCTTTACCTGTCAAAGGCTAGCTAGAAAAAGAAAGTTGCACCAGGTATTTCAAACACGAGGATTAAATACAAGGAATTGGTTATATAGATACTGGAAGTTTGAAGGAGAGGATATTAGAGTAACTTTAAGGTTAGGGACTTTAGGAAGAAGCTACTATCCTTGAGATAGTAGCTCAAGGGAACAGAAGAGAACTAGTGGTATTGCCCGTGCCTGGGGCTTAGAGGAGGGGCCCACGGACTGTCACTGAACTCTCAGGGGTTTGGGGGTTGGGCCTCCAATGAGGGGTTGCCATGTAGCTGGTACTCAGATCTCGAGATACCTCCGCCTGGTATGGAGATACGGTGTTTGGTCTGGAAGGTGTCTGGATTGCTGAGGAGGGGTGTGGCCTGGCTGGCAAGGGATGCTAGGGTGGTTGGTCCTGAGGATGGTGACAGAAACCAGCAGCAGGGGCTGCATCTGCCCACTGTTGTTGAAGGGACGTGGTCCCTGCTGGATATGGGAGAATATGTCTTCTCCTTTCCTCTCCAGGAGGTACAGAGACCTTTGAATTTTTGTTTCTTCACTGCCACTCATTCTGTAAAAGAAATAATTGTTCCTACTCCAACCTCCTTGGCAATCAAAGAGGAGAATCAAAGATAATAAATGCAATGAATTTTTTTACCAAGTGAGGAGCTGAACTTTTTTAAAATTGGTGAATGCAAGACATTTTCTGTTGCTTACAGCTGATGTTATACTTGTCAGCGTTTACTTATGACTCAGTGCAGTAGATTATCTCATACCAGCATTATCACAATAGTGGGTTATCTGATACCGTCATTATCTTCTCTCTGTTCACAGGTTTTACAAGAAGAATCTCAATCTGACAGGCAGGGCATTTAAAGAAGCAAGTCCACAATTAAGCAGGGATAATTATTCCTTTAACAGCACTGGGACATGGTTTTCTGAAAAGTGTATGTGTAGTCTCTTTTGTTATGTTCACTTTTTTTTTTAAAGTTTCTCTATAGTTTAATTAGTAGGTATAATTAATATACAGTATGTCTTTGGGCTACTGTAACAAAAATGCCATTGGCTGGGTGGCTTCTTAACAGCAAAACTTTATTTCTCACAGTTCTGGATGCTGGAAGTCCAAGATCTAGGCACCAGCAGATTCACTGTCTGGTGAGATGGCCATCTTTTTGCTGTGTCCTCACATGGCAGAAGAGGGCCAGGGAGCCCTTCAGTGTCTCCTTTATGAAGGCATTAATCTCATTCATGAGGGCTCCACCATCATGACCTAATCACCCCTCAAATCCCCCATTCCAATTGCCATCCCACTGCGGATTAGGACTCAATATATGAATTTTTTGGGAGACACAAACATTCCATCTACAGCATAGTACATAGCACATAGTCATGCACACAACTTGACATATGCGTAGAATTACAAGAATCTCACCACAATTGAGATAGTGAACATTCTTATATTCTTATAAGATGCCTCATATCCCTTTACAGTTTCTTGTCCTACACCTATTCCCTATCTCCAGGCAACCACCGATCTGCTCTCTGTCACTATTACATAGTCACATGTTCAGTTTTATAAACAAGGAGAAAAAACAGTCCAGTGAGTCAGGGAAAGCTAGTTGCTTACCCAAATATCCATTGCCACCTTTTGCTTTGAAATGAATCCTGATTTATATCTCGGAGAGCCATGTAATCTCTAGAAGATGCTTTCTCAATCTTGGGTATTGTTATATAACTAAGATATTGTCAATGAGATACAAGCAGAAAGGTTCTATGAAACTTCTGGCAAGATTGCTTAAAGGGGCTAATGTGGCTGGGAAGTGGCCTTTCCACCTTTCTCCCATTGCCTTCCTGCTGTGTGGACTGCATTTGTAATGTAATGCATCTTGGACTATGAGGTGATCTTGACAATGGAGCAGAGATAAACCTGCATTTCTGATGTCACTATGATGCTTTTATTCCAAGCCTGTACTCTCTACATCTGGACTTTTATGTGAAAGTGTCATAAACTTCTGCTTTTCTTAGGCAAGTGTTATCTTGCTTTTACTTGTATATGCAGTTGGCCCCCTCGTAACAGAAACATTCCTACTTCTATATTTGCTTTCTCAGAGAAGTCATAACAATGCCACCTGCTTTTATTTTCATTTGAATTATATACCTGATATAAATCTTCATTTAAACATTCATGTTTCAGTTAGCTTTGACAGGGAATCGGTCACTTGACTGGGGTCAAGCCAATTTCTTCAAAAACATTAGCAAGCAAGTTGTTACAACAACTTGATTTCTGAGGCTTTGACACACCAAATCCTCTGACAATAAACTGTTACACATTAAGTACCTTTTTACCTTAAGGGAATTTCATGATGCATGTTGCCTTCAATACTATTAAGGGGGGGTCAGGGAGAATCCTTCTGACACCCTTTTTCAACATAGAACAAGAAAGAATATCAAAACTCCAGTCCTGTGCAGGGGAAGAAAAGTGTCATTAGGGCTAGAGATAAATCTCCCAGAGACTACTCCCTTCTTGACATTGGTGTAGTATGTTTCCATCACTGCTCTGGCTTGGTGTGCAATGTCAATTACCTTATATATGTGAGAAGTAGAGACTTCAGTGTTGTGCTAGCCACTAGGTATAAGAATTCCATGGAATACTGTCGTGGTCTTGGCATGCTCTTTTAGGGACTGGGTTCCAGGACACATACTTCTCAAATGCCTCTAACAAGCTTCCCCTTGTAAGGCAATGTGGTTCGTGCTATAAAATATAAACTTAATTAAGCTCTGTTAGGTGCTGCATTCCTTGTGAAAAAGGGAAACTGGATGAACTATAATAAAGAAGAGTTGGCCTAGGCAAACATTTGTGCTATTTTTCACTGGCATTTCTGGAAATTAAGCTATTAAATCAGGAGAGCGGTCAGACTGGTTTGATATTTATTTTTCATTCCTTGATGGCAAAATAAAAGGCTTAACTTATAATGACATAAAATCAACACCTACTGTGTTCCATTCATTAATTCTGGTGTTCTATCAAAAACATCTCCCAGGTTTGTCCAGTATGATTTTTTTCCCTTCATAAATGCCTGAAACATATTAATCATGATGCCATTATATTCTAGATGCTTTAAAAAGCTTTCTGTAATTCCTGTCATCCCCTGCCTGGGACTTTTAGTGAGAAAGCAAAGCTGGGTACATTAGAAAGTTTTGTGGCTTGTAAAAATGTCTTGGCATTTTTCCACAGACTTTGGTGGTCTCTTTCCAGTTCTCAGTACTTAAAGACTATTGTAAGCAGTTTACTAACAGCATAAACAAAATTACAACATATGTAACTCAGACCTTCTTATTTATTTTAACTTAAACTTCACAGGGGCTTTAAAAAAAATAAGGTTTCGGGGATGAGCACTGGGTGTTATGTGGAAACTAATTTGACAATAAACTATTTGTAAAAAAAAAAAAAAAGTTTCCTAAAGTCTTCATGATTTTCTAACTGGGCACATTTTTTTTCCTTTGTCATTAAAAAATTTACAGATATTGGATTTGTTTTATTCTCATAACATTTCTGCCCTAGATGATTAAGATATTTCACCTTGCTTTCTTTTCCTTAATATTATGCAAAGATTCCTTTTATTTCCTTTACTCAGATCATATGCTCAATCACCTTAAGAAGCGTAGAGACTGTTAACTTGGATTGGACTGTCTGTTTTGATTCAGGACTCCAGCTTCATCCTGGGATGCTGGTCTTCCAATGGCCACCAGCCCTGTACATTTCAGCTAGAAAGCCAGAGCTGCTGTGCTTATGGTTACCGGGAGCCTCGCTCGCTGGATGAGACGTGCTCGCTGGATGAACAACCTTGCTTGTTCACAATGGGACTTCAGAGGCAATAGTTCATCGAGTAAAGACTGGCTTACAGAGTCATGGGGCCTAAGGGAGAACTGTGCTTGAGTTTACTGCAGCCCACTTAGGTCCCGAACATACTCTCATGTACACAGTCTTAGTGATTGTATAAGAGGCAAATCTGATCACAACTCCAACTCCCTTCAAGCTCCCTCATCGCTCTCAAGATACAGTCACATTCTCCTCTCATGGTTCACAGAGCTCTGTGTGTAACTCCATTTGTTCATCTCTCACTATTAAAAGTCCCTGCACTGGGCTCCATGTTCCTGTCAGACTGATGATTTCATTTCATATTCTTGGATGTGTCTTGCTAACTGGCCGTGATGTTGACGACACCCAGTTTGTGGTACTTTGTTACAGCATCCCTAGAAAATGAATGCAGCATCCTGTTTGCCACGCACTATTCAGATGCTTGAAATACAGCATTCAGCAAAATGAATACTCTGCCCTGAAGAACTCATGTTCTAGTGATGGGCCGTGCACTGTAGACATGTGTGAGAAGGTAGTATGTGCTTAGGGAAAAATAGTATATAGTAGAGTGAGGAATGTTAGCAGTGGCAGGAGTGGGACAGTGTAGATGGCTTTGTGAAAGTGACTTTTAAGCAAAGACTTGAAGCTAATGAAGGAGTTATCTAAGGAGGGAGCATTGTTCTGGGCAAGGGGAAAAGCTGAAGCCGAGTCCCCAGGGCCGTGCATGCCTGGGTGTTGGAGGAGAACTAAGGAATTTAGCATGGGGGCTTCTTGAGGTGGGGGATATGGTATGGGTGGGTCCAGATTACATGCGACTCTTTAAACCCCTATAAGTATGTTGACTTTTCCTCTGACTGAACGCAGAAACTGATACGGGTTTTGGACAAGGGAATGATCTGATTTAATTTATGTTTTAAAAGGATCACTCTGGCTGCTGTGTATTAGGACAAGGATAGAGGCAAGGAGAACGATTATGAGCCTAGTACAGTAATCCAGGTGAGAAATGGGCCTCACTTGGACCAGGGCAGGGATAGTGAATGATTTAAGAAGTGGTCAAATTCCATATAGCTTTTGAAGACAGCGTTGTAGGATTTGCTGACAAATAGGATACTGGAGTGTGTATAAAGAGAGGAGTCAGGATGAATCAGTTTGCAGCTTGAGCAAGTAAAAGGATGCTGTTCTATGTTATTTATCTCCTCTTATTTTGCTGAGGACATTAAGAAATTTTGGGTGAAGTTGATTCCTTCTCTGATTGCAACCTTTTTCTCTCTTTGCATTTTTTTTTTTGATTGATTTGTTTGCTTTAGAATAGATGTCTGCTTTCCATTTTCGATGATTTCCTCCAATGTCCTGGAATCCTTGATTGTTCACACTGAAAAGTAGGGCATGAAAAGCCCATTTGGAATCTGCACAGGGAAGGTGGGGCATGCTTGTTGATGGTAGTCTTCACTGTAGGGTGACCTTGTTGTGCCATTGATTAGGGAACCCCCAGTGGTCAACCACTTTTTGGTCTTTCCTCTGCAGTTGTTAAGATTCCTTAGAAAAGACTCTTGGGGTCATAGAAGAGCATGTAGGTCTGTGATTAGGATACTAGGTGGTTCAAGAGAGCAAGGGCTTTCCATATCAGTGTGAGGCGTGGTTGTAGTAAGGTGTCTCCACCTTGGGTTGTGACATGGGTCTTTAGTCTAGACACTTGTTTTACCTCCTCAAGGGAAACACCTTCAGCCTTCAGTGTCTGGGCAGGATAGGTGATAGGCAGGTGCTGGGCGGGGCAGAGTGGAGGAGGGGGTCAAGTTCCCCCTTAGCAGAGTTTTAATCAGTGGACTTGTTGTAAAGCCATCTTTGCTTCCTCAGGTACCAAGGGCCATGGATTCAAGAGGCTTCAAGAAGTCAGCAGTGTTCATGGCATTACATCTTGGTTTTGCCCGCTGCTGGTTGCACATGGTTTTTCTCCATTCAGCTAAGTCATTTTCCATTTGTGAATCTGCTTTCCAAATTCTAAAATTTCTAGTTAGTGCCTTTCTTCTCCCTCTCTCTGCCTTTGTGGGCTTATGTGTTTATGTCTTTTATTTTAAAACTTCTTTTACTTTCATTTTGGTGAATTTTGCCACCTTTAACCAGGATTCTCCTCTTCTCTTGATTAACCATTGTACATCCTTCAGTCCTCAGCTCAGAGGTCACTTCTGTCAGGTGGTCTTCATGTTTGAGCTGGGTGCTCTGTTACTGTGTTTCCATGGCGCTCTGTGTTCCTCTATCACAGTTCTTTTTGCATAGTTTTGGAATTGCCTGATTACCATCCATCCTACCCAACAGACTATAATCTCTGTAAGGGCAGGGATGCTGTCTGCCTTGCTCAACATTATATCCCTGGAACCTGACCTAATGTTAGTATATAAGAGGGGCTCAAAAATATCTCTTGACTCATTGGTCAAATAATCCTTAACAGTGTTCTCAGCACTCTGAACTCTGACCGCTCTTCTTGTCAAGAGAGCCTGCTGCTATTTGCTATTTTCTTTGACAGCCTACACCACACCCCCTAGGAGTGTCTACCTCACAGACCCATCATAGCACACTTTGAACTTAACACAAGAAGCACATTTCCAAGAAACCTGCAGGGAAGAGAATGACACTTTGGTGAAGAGCCTTCCTGCAGTTGTATGACAAATCTCTAACGTGCTCTTGTGTTCCATCTCGTCTCCCACAGGATTCTTCATCTCGATCCCTCTTTGAACTGCCATCAAAACCCTTAAATCTTCTTCTCAGTGTGCTATATATAGAGTAATAAGTTGACTACCTCTGGCACACTGGGTTTTCAAACCCTGGCATCTCAGCTTATCGATTTGGATCTTCTAACAAAATGCAGCCACAACTGTGGCTTCATTTGGTGCCACAGAAAATGCCTTTGCTAGGAAAACACTTCAGATAAAACCTACTTCAGGCATCTGGGAACTTATAGCCTGGAGGCCTGTAGATCAAAGGGAGAATTATGCACTTGAAAAACTCAGCTTTCTTAATTAATAATAAATCCCTCAAATTAAGAGAAGATTTTGACATGATAAAAAAGTATTACTTTTTCACAGAAGTTATTTCTTCGTCTTTTTTTTCTTTGAAAGGAGTATTTCCCCTCAAGTTTTCTTCTTTTTACTCTGTAACTGTGCGATTATATGGCAAGGGAGAAAGAAATACACGTGCAGCACAGACATAGTAAAATGAGGCATTAGGACCCAGAGATTCAGGAAGTAGAAAGCTCTGAGAGTTTCTCACAGGAAATAACAGCCTTCTCTGTCTCTCCTTCTCCGACCCCTGCTCCATTCTGCTACTGTCTTCCCCCCTCAGCACAAGGTCCGCCTACACTATTCTCTCTTGTGACTGGTACTTTTTGTAGCACTCACAGCACTGTCCTCACTGTTCAGTGCCTGTCTTCCCTGAGGTTGTACCTCCAGTCCCCCAGAGGGCAAGGATTATGTCTGTCTTGTACACTGCCGTTCCCTGGTGGCTAGGACAGTAGGCAGCACTTTGAAGGCATTCAGAAACTTTTTTTTTTTTTAAATTAAGGATGAATAGATTATGACGCCGTGAGAGAGCTGTTTGCAAAGATGGCCGCAGCAATTCCTCACACCCCTTTGCAATGTGACCAGGTTGCTCTTTGCATCAGGAGGTAGTCTGTCCCCTCCAACACCTTGAATCTGGGCTTGCCTTGTGACTTATTTTGACCAGTAGCATGTGGCAAAAGTGATGTTACGGGACTTCTGAGGCTGGCCTTCAGGAGGTCCTGCAGCTTGGAACAAACCCACCATTGAGGAAGCCTGGTTAGCCTGCTGGCTCATTGGAGAAGAAATGAGGTGCCAAGCCAAAAGTCCCCCTCTCCCCCAGTTGCCACACATGGGAGTGAGGTCTTCCAGGATTATCCAGCCCCTAGCCAACCAGCCACCTGACCACAAACACATGAGTGAGTGAGCCATCCCGATTGAGATCTGCCCAAATTGTTGTGCCCCCCCACCCCCCAAATGTGAGCAAATCAATGGTCGTTAAGTCATTAAATGTTGTAGGTAACTTTTTGTGCAGCAGTTTCTGATGCAGAAGGGTTTTTCAGATTTTCCTCAACGTGGGAATTCTCCTCCTGATTCAAACTAGAAAATCTGTAAAGTCTTCCCCCCCACCCTTAGTCTCCCTTAATCTCCTAACTCCCATGGCTTCATTGGACACTCAAAGGTAAAAGCCATTTCTAGGTAAGTGAAAGCAGCTATAGATAGTTTACAAAGAGCAAATCAAATTAACTTCTGGAATGAATCTGTGACAAAAAGTGACAGAATGCAGTTGATGAAAAAACCTACTTTTCAAGAAAATCATTATTTTTATGAATTTGCCCTGATTATAGAAGTGATTCACACTAATTGTGGAAAATTTGGAAAAATCAGATAATTACTGAGAAATGATAGGATTAAAATTCCAAATCTGAATACTTTAACCACTGCGAATGCATTATTACTGCTACTGCTATTACTACTACTAGTGCTCCTCCTCCTCCTCCTCCTCCTCCTCCTCCTCCCCCTCCTCCTCCTCCTCCTCCTACGCGTTGGTGGTGAGTGTGTTCTGGATATTCCGAACAGCCATGGTAACCTTTTCATTTAAGAACATGAGACTGTCTCTTTATTTCAATCTTCTTTTTTTAAATTATCATTTTATTAATGTTTATTCATTTTTGAGAGGGGAGAGAGTGGGGGGGTGTAGAGAGAGAGAAAGAGAGCAAGTTAGGGAGGGGCAGAGAGAAACAGAGACACAGAATTGGAAATAGGTTCCAGGTTCCAAGCTGTCACCACAGAGCCCGATGCGGGGCTTGAACCCATGAACTGTGAGATCGTGACTTGAGCCGAAGTCAGATGCCTAACTGACTGAGCCACCCAGGCGCCCCTATTTCAAACTTCTTTTATATGTCTCAGTAAAGTTTTATAGATGTGAAGGAGGGAAGAATATTCCACACCCAAATGTGCAACTTTGATATATTAATTATCTTTAATTAAAGTTACTTTAAAAATAGCCAGTGTAAGAAAGACACTCTGACCCTCTTTTTCCCTCTGAAAGCAAGAAATACATCTCGGATGTGAGGGTGCCCTCCCTGTACCCTCTACCAGGGGGCAGAAGGCATCCTTAGCAGAGACAGGGAATTCAATGCTGAGAAGGCTGCATATACAAATCTGGTTACTATTTCACTAAGTTGCTCCCCCAAGCCCAAATCCCTTTGTCTTGTCAGTTCTTCACAAGTTCATTGTTTTGTCTAAAAGGTATAAAAGCTGCCTGCTTCGGTCACTTTTTTTGAATCTCATATTTTTATGGGCTCCTGTACATACAGAATTAAATTGGCTTTTCTCTTGTTAGTCTGCCTTATGTCAATTTAATTATTAGACGAACCAAAGAATCTAAAAGGGAAGAAGGAAAAAGTTGTCCTTTTCTGCAGGTGTCTACATATTAGATTGTCATATCTCATTTCAGGCTTATGCCCAGTAGCTTTGAAAGAGATTTATATGGTTACTATGAACAGATTAAAAAAAAAAGTTAAACATTATAGTCGATGTGTCATTGATCTGTCATGATAATGCTGGTTAACAACCACAAAATCTGAGGTATACTAAGGGCCATGGATTTAAGGGCCTTTGAGAGGTCAGCAGTATCAATGGCATTGATTTTTGGTTTTTCCTTTAAAATTATAAGTACTTACTTTCCTTGAGAGTTAGTAGGCCAGCTTGGGTGTTTGCCTGGTGCTGGCTGAACTTAACTCCTGAGTCTGTGCTTAGCTGTGGGTTGGGTAGGTGGCCAGGTAAGGGGGCTCTCATGTGCAGGGGTCAGCTGGAAAGCTGATTCGGGGAGGTCTCTGCTGGTCTGACTGGGTAACTTGACTCAGCTCCATAAATTTCACCTTTCACCAGTGTAGCCAACGCATGTACTTTATGGCAAAATGCAGAGAGCTGCCAACTCATTGCAAAGAAGAGGAGGTAGGAGAAGAAATAGGAACATGCAGGTGTTTTTCAAGGTTCTGACTGAGTGAAGTTTGCTAGTGACACATTGGCTAAAGTGAGTCACATAGCCCAAACCGGAGTCAGTGTGGGCGGGGCCTACTAAATGGCATGGAGACAAGGAGTCATGGCTATAAAGGAAAGCAATTGATATTGTACATTTGTCTTTCAAGCAACTATTTTACTGTTACTTCCAAGAGACATTTTACTAAATTCTCATGTTATCTTATTTTTGCATACTATACCTTTAATTTCTGTCTCACGGGTGAATGCATTGACAACAACTTCCAGATTAGATAGTTGGGTGCATTGTGCTGTTCTGACCCCTAATAGAAAAGAAAGTGAAAAGACAGCAACAGCAGTGCCAACCCCCAGTTCAGGAAACAGTCATGACGAGAGAGAGAATGCACTCCCACTGTGCTGCTAAACTCCAGCAAAAGGCCAGGGAAAATGGCCAGGCATGGTGAGTGTGGCTGTAGGATATTCAGGGTGAGGGGGATGATGGCGTTTCTCTGACTGGGCAGGAGGCAGAGAAAATGAGCAGTATAACTCCACACTCTGTCTTCTGGCAGTGTGTGCATGGTGCTTTGGGATTTTAGGGTGCTCACTCTCTCATAGATTGAATTACCCTTGGCTGCAGGTAGAACGAGGCCCAATGAGGGGCCTCCCTGGGCCTATGGGACCCAGGAAACTTATAGAGGTGTTACGACAATTTCTTAGGGAATTGGGAATGAGACAGGCCATCTATTCCTTTGTTTTTGAAGGCCCTTATTGGGTTACATTCACTGCAGGAATGAAATCCAAGATACTTCAGTTTGCCCCTAGCACCTGGTATAGGATGCTGATATTCATGCTGAGCCCATTTGTAGAACAAGACATTTAGGATGTTGAGCAATCCACTGCTGATTTGGGGGAAATTGGCAAGTCCTGGGAATGGGTATGGGCTGAGGGCTGGAGACTGAAGGAGCTGGAAAAACCAAAAGGCTATCCCAGTTGGCTGTAAAGGGTCTTGTGAAAGTAACTGAGAAGGAAGTGTGGTTTGATGTCATGGTTGCCAGGGCCCCCACCTGAACAGACAGACTAGCCATCCAGGGCTGTGTTGGTCCTACTCAGGGTTGACAGCGAGCTGAACGTACTCTAACACTTGAAACTCTCAGATGATTTCTGGCTTCTCAGTGTCATCCATGGTTATGGAGGACAAATGGTTATGGTCAGGAAAGCCTCCCTCCCTCTGTTCTTCCCTCCCTCTCTCTCTCAGATGGGACAAGTGGGAGAGAGGGGCAGAGTGGGGGAGAGAGAGAGAAAGAATCTTAAGCAGGTTCCATTCTCCGTGCAGAGCACGATGTGGGTCTCGATCCCACGACCCTAGGATCATGACATAATCCAAAATCAAGTGTTGGGTGCTCAACTGACTGAGTCACCCAGGTCCCCCCAGGAAAGTCTCTTTGAAACTTCAGGTTGGGCATTCTCCCCCATGAGAATATGAGGTTTTTATCTCCCCAATACCAGAGAACATATTGGGCATTGGTATCCTAAAAGGTCAAGCTCTGCAAATCTCTGTTGGTAAAATCTGTCTCTGGGTTAAGGGATCAAACCAGTATGGAGGAGAAATGCCAGCTGGGAGCTTTTGAGCATATTGCCCCTGTGAAGAGTTGTACCTGTCAAACAATAGAAGTTGCCTTGATCTGGGAAGCTTAAAGTATTAGGAGAACCATTCCCTTCCTATCAAGGGGTGGATTGAGAATATGTTCCACTGAGCCAGCTCTGCCATGGCTCGTACGTCCACTTTGACTAGACGGTGTGCCTATTTGCAGCAGAGGAGCACCCTCTCTGCCAGTCCTCTATCTCTAGAAATACAGGTGCTACTAGGCCCTGTAGATATGTAGATCTTCCAAATGTTCTGCCTCGATTGCTGTGGCAGCACCACTGGCGTAGAGAGAGAGAGGGGGAGCTCCTGATGCCTGGTATACAGATGGATTTAATCAGAGCAACCTGTCCAAGGTGGACAGTAGTCGCTATTCAGCCCAACACTGACACCATCTGGGTGGAAACAGTAATAACCACAGCAGCCAGTGGGCTGAACTCAGAGTGGTTTGGCTGATGATCGCTCAAGAGTCTTGACAGTGAACCCTTTGCACTGAAAGTTGGGCTGCTCTAAAGAGATTAACTCTGGTTTAGACAAGGAAAGCCAAGGGATAGATGCAAATGAATAAGCCTTGATGGGGTCAGAATACATAGAAACACACTGAAATTTGCCTGCAAGAGCCTGAGACTGTTCTCACTGTCTTCAAGAAATGCACGAGGTGGGTATTGTACATATGCCTTACCCACAGTGCTTCAACAGCCTGTTCAGCAGGGGTCCTCAGTCTGGCATATGGGGCCAACAGCCCTACAGGCTGATCATTCAATGTATTAAAGCCTCGGACTGTACTTTAGTCCACTTGGCCAAGGTGGTTTCACTGACCTACCTCCCGAAACACCCAACATTGTAAGGATATGGGAGTTGTGGATAAGAGCGATCACTTAGACTCTCACCGCTAATCAGTGTGCTATGGCTGCTGAGAACACCAAACCCCATGATGTCTGGGAAGGTATGTCATCTACTGGAATTTGCAATGGGACATCCCACTGGGATGGCACTCCTAAGTGAGGGGAATCTACTCAGTTTCCACTGGGATCCTATTGCCCTGTTGCAAGTTGAACCTGTTAAAACACAATATATATGGAATGGAACACACCATTGAAAGGGGAGGAGACGGGGGTCTTGGTCTGGCATGTCCTGCCCTCAGTGCATCTTCTCATGCTTGACCGTGCTGTCTTCCCTGTCCAACATGGATGGTCAAATTCTTAAAGCTGCAGCCACATTAACATCTAAAGATTAGGCTACAAGTTAACTCTTATAGGAGAATATCTTCCCATACAAGTTCCTACTAAATACCTGTCTTTTAGACCTTAGACTTCTGCTGCCCCTGTACTGTCTGGCATGGGATGGGCCCCTGCAGCAGGCCCAGTCATGTGCCCAACAAAGAAATCAATCTGGTTGTTGGGTGTGTGGGCAGCTACCTCTCAGGAAAGCTCATCAGAATTGCCATAGTTGGTATCACCACTCCAACGAGGGGATTGGAGGCCCGAAAGCAGCACATTAAAGAAGAGCAGGTTAGGACTAGTGCTCTTAATCCATCTGATATTACCAACATTGATCCAGAAAATTGGCCTAAACATGTACTATCAATAATACTGGGCCTGGGTATTCAATCAAACTACACAGGCAGCCTATCAGACTACTGAGCAGAAGTATCCTAAAAATACCATCATTAGAGCCATGGGTGGCTATGCTCAGATTTGGGATTGGTTCATGTGACTTACCCCAGGTTATGGACCTTTGTGCACACAAGCACCCCTGTGTTGAGAACAGAAGATTAAACAGAGCCAACCCAGTTGTTCCGGGAATATGGGATAGATATCACTGGAACTGTGTAGTCATTGTTAAAAAATATTAAAGAATTAAAGAACTATTGAAGAATAGTGACAGTTGGCACTCTTTGGGCTGCCCAGGTATTTGTTGAGTAGCGCCAAAGGGGATCCCGTAGTTATGTGGTACAAATCTCTCCGCCTGGGTTGTTGGGCCACCGAACCTTGGGTTTCCCCTCTCTGAAGCCTCCCCCCCCCCACACAGGGGAGAATCCATTACAAGGTAACAGATGCCCGCCTCTCTCTCCTCAAGGCCAGGTGAGCACATTCTGTTCTCCACTGGTATGATCATTTGGCTGCCATCTTTGTTCTTTCCTTTGGCCTGGAGGGCATTGTAGCACATACTAAATTCACATAATTTATATGTAAATTTTATATAGTATACTATAAGCACATATTAAGTTTAGCCCTTACTAAATTCTCCCAGCAAGCTTTAGCCGGCAAAACCTGTCTTTACTGAACGTTGAGATGTCTCTAATGAAAACAGTTGTCTTCCAAAACAGAATGGCCTTGGATATCATTACTGCCTTGCAAGGACCCACCCATGCTGTTCGTTATCCGAATAGAATGTTGTGTTCATAGCCGAGAAGTCTGCTAATGTATCATCTTTATTAAATCATATGATGATACAGAAGTGCCCTGAGTGATCTGATCTCTATCCTAGGAGACTTAATAAATCAGTGGTTTGGATCAAAGAGGTCTGAGTAGAAAATATTGTTACTTATTTTGGGCATCCTCATCTTGATCTGTGTTTTCTCTTGCATGTATCTGTTCTGTGGTTGCGATATTGGTCTCCAGTGTGGCTGGATAGCCACCAGAGGGGCCACCTCCATGCTAGTGAAACCCTTGCTGATCTCTGAGGGCACATGGTGAGATGGCAAGAGTTGGTCACAACCGGTGGAGTGTTAGAGGAGGTCAGTCAGCAGATGTGACCTTCTCTTGACTCTGTGAGCTACAGCTGAGCAATCAGGCTCCTCACTCTGCTTCCTGTCCTTGGAATGTCTTCTGCTTGCCTTCCCCACTCTAGAACCTGCCTCAAGGTTGCAGCCTTGAGAGCAAGGTGTTATTGTGACTATCTGGACACCATATATATGTGACTGAACCTAGTTAAGGCCACTGTATAGACATTTAACATTCTTAGGGGTGGGAGCAGAGATCTGCTCTACTTGCGGAGCGCTAAAGACAAGCCTTGCTGTAAGTTCCCTTGCTACCAAACCTGCCACCTACTAGCCTGGAGTGCTCCTTTTTCGCCCTCTGATTATGGGGCTCGTTTGTGAACCAGTAAATCATTATTTAGAATTTTTTATGGGATTGATTAATATATTATGCTAATAAATTTCATAATGTCAGGCTCCTTGTCATGAGAGAAAAATCTCTTATCAAGTGGATATTTGCTGTTGGACAATAGACTGGCATTTTACTTAGAAATTTTGCATCTATATTTATAAATAAAATTGCTTTATAGGGTAGGTATACTTTTTCTTTGACAGTTTATAAATCTGGGTTATGTTAGTTTTATAAAGGGCATTGTATAGTTATAATAGTTTACTAAGGCTTTAGGAGGGCTTAATAATATGGAAATTATCACTTTTTTTTTTTTTTTTTTTACAAATAGTTTATTGTCAACTTGGTTTCCATATAACACCCAGTGTTCATCCCAACAAGTGCCCTCCTCCATGCACATCTCCCCCCTCCCCACCCCACACCCATCAATCCTCAGTTCTCAGTATTCAAGAGTCTTTCATGGTTTGCCTCTCTCCCTCTCCCCCACTATTTCCCCCCTTCTTCTCCCCCTTGGTCCTCCGTTAAGTTCCCCCTAATCCTCCTATTCGTGCAAACATATGGTATTTGTCCTTCTCTGCCTGACTTATTTCGCTCAGCATAACACCCTCAAGGTCCATCCATGTTACTACACATGGCCAGGTTTCATTGTTTCTCATTGCCATGTAGTATTCCATGGTATAGATAAACCACATCTTCTTGATCCATTCATCTGTTGATGGACACTTAGGCTCTTTCCATGTTTTGGCTATTGTGGAGAGTGCTGCTATGAACATTGGGGTTCATGTGCCCCTATGCATCAGCACTCCTGTATCCCTTGGGTAAATTCCTAGCAGTGCTATTGCTGGGTCATAGGGGAGCTCTATTGTTAACTTTTTGAGGAACCTCCACACTGTTTTCCAGAGGGACTGTACCAGTTTACATTCCCACCAACAGTGTAGAAGGGTGCCCATTTCTCCACATCCTCGCCAGCATCTAGAGTTCTCTGATTTGGTCATTTTAGCCACTTTGACTGGCGTGAGGTGGCATCTCAGTGTGGTTTTGATTTGTATTTCCCTGATGAAGGATGCTGAGCATCGTTTCATGTGTCTGTTGGCCATCTGGATGTCCTCTTTGGAGAAGTGTCTGTTCATATCTTCTGCCCATTTCTTCACTGGATTGTTTGTTTTTTGGGTATGGAGTTTGGTGAGTTCCTTATAGATTTTGGATATTAACCCTTTATCTGATATGTCTTTTGCAACTATCTTTTCCTATTCCATTGGTTGCCTATTAGTTTCATGGATTGTTTCCCTTGCTGCGCAGAATCTTTTAATCTTGATGAGGTCCCAAGACCTGAGTTTATTTTTGCTCTTAATCCTTTTGCTTTTGGGGATGTGTCAAGAAATTGCTGTGGTGGAGGTCAAGGAGGTGGTTTCCTGCTTTCTCCTCTAGGGTTTTGATGGTTTCCTGTCTCACGTTCAGGTCCTTTTTCCATTTTGAGTTTGTTTTTGTGTATGGTGTGAGAAAATGATCTAGTTTCATTCTTCTGCATGTTGCTGTCCAGTTCTCCCAGTACCATCTGTTAATGAGGCTGTCTTTATTCCATTGGATACTCTTTCCTTTTTTGTCAAAGATTAGTTGGCTGTACACTTTTGGGTCCACTTCTGAGTTCTCAATTCTGTTCCATTGGTCAATGTGTCTGTTTTTGTGCCAATACCATACTGTCTTGATGGTGACAGCTTTGTAGTAGAGGCTGGCTAAAGTTTGGGATGGTGATACCTCCCGTTTGGGTTTTATTCTTTAGTATTACTTTGGCCATTCGGGGTCTTTTGTGGTTCCATACAAATTTTAGGATAGTTTGTTCTAGTTTTGGGAAGTGTGCTGGTGCGAAGTTATAACTCTTAAATATTAAAAAAAATAACGGTACGGGGCGCCTGGGTGGCTCAGTCAATTGAGTATCTCACTCTTGATTTTGGCTCAAATCATGATATTACAGTTTCATTTGTGACTTCCAGTCCTGCATTAGGCTCTGTGTACTGACCCTGTAGAAACTGGTTAGGATTCCCCCTCTCTCCCTCTTTCTCTGGCCCTTCCCTGCGCACACTTTCTCTGTCTCTTTCAAAATAAATAAAGTTAAAAAAAAAAATCAATGGTAAAACTTTAGACACTGCAGAATTTCAATTTATTTCATAATAATTTATGGGGTCAGTGTTGTCTTCATTCTATTCGGATAATACTCTAAAAATTTGTTTCTTCAAATTCTTTTGCAAAATTATAAAAACCAGGTCTTAATTTTTTTCTGTCTGTGCTTATTCATATTAATACACATATGAATACTTTTATGAATACTTTTATCCTTCTTTAATATTCAATTTTTTTAATTAAAAATTTTAATGTTTGTTTCTTTCTGAGAGACAAAGAGAGACAGAGTGTGAGGAGGGGAGGGGCACAGAGAGAGGGGGCCACAGAATCTGAAACAGGCTCCAGGCTCTGAGCTGTGAGCACAGAGCCTGACATGCTGTGCTGTGGCTCAAACTCATAAACCAGGAGACCATGCATGACCTAAGTCAAAGTCAGACACGTAATGGATTGAACCACGCAGGTGCCCCTAATATTCAGTTCTTAAAGGGGAAATACTTATCTAAATTATTTTCCAAAGAACTAATTTTTTGACTTATTGTGATTTTTTAAAAAAATGTTTATTTATGTTATCTTAATTTGCTTTATCCTTTTACTATCCATAAGTTGTAATTTTTTTTGGCTTAATTCTTAAATTTGATTAATAATGAAATTTAACTGTTTTAATATAATTACAAGCAAGATACATGTTATTGTAAGAATTATTTGAACCCAAAAATTTATTGAAATTTATACATTTATACATGTAGAATATGTCATTGACAAAAGTCCTTCATTGAGTCTTCATTTTCATTTTGTTTTATAGTTTAGAAATTGAAGTTTTGGTATGTACCCCGACCAAGATGTTTCAAAATTTCTAAATATGTGGACTGTTTTATTATCCACTATTGTTACTCTATTATTATGAATTATTATAGTCAGAGAAAGTAAGTTATAAGTTTTACTTATTTTATTTTTCTTTATTTTCCTTATAAACTGGCCCAGGATAAAGCTTGTACATGTTACGTTGATTCTTAAAAAGATGAATTTTCTGTAAGGTAACACAATTTAATATCTAGATACTAATTTGTTTATATCTTTGAACTGAAACTTGAATTTGTTAAATTGTCTAGATGTTTCTTTTCTACTTTATTAATCAAAATCTGACGGAGAAATGTTAGTCTCCCACTGTAACTTGGGGAAATGGAAAACCACAGTTCCCTAAGTATGTGTTCTGAATCAGACAGGTTGGGCCTAACTGCTCGATCTGCAAATTCTTACCTCAGTGGTTGTCTCACTTTCCCTGTCTTAAAAAAAATTGGTAATAATACATAGCTTCATTTAATTGCTCTGAGTGTTAAATGAGATATTGTACGTGACTACTTGGCACAATTTGATGTCTAGTGAGAATCTAATTAGTAACTGTTGGCTGTTACCTTTTCATTTTGTTCTGCTTGTATTTCTTACAGACCAGCTTTGGATGTTATGTTTTTCAGGATATCTTAATTGTGTAGTTTGTATTAATATAAAAGTATTCCCATGTAATCCTTTTTTTTTTTTTGCTTTGAATTCTACTTTGTCTGAAATGAAAATTGCTGCATTTACCTGATAAGTCTACTTGATTTTAAACTGGTGGTGCTAGTTGACTTTTTAGATCTGTCAACAGCATAAAGTTGAATTTTGTTTTACAGTCTTGTGTATTATATAAACTTGTAAATTATAAAACATTTCAAATATATATGAAATTATAGAGATTACCTAGGGAATATGCATGTAGTCTCCATCTAACAAGATTTAACATTTTGGCCAGTTTGCTATAGAAACACACGCGCGCATGCACACACACACACTCTATTTCAGTCATAGGTGAAGTCCTCTTTGCTGATTCCTGATGGGTTCTTCTCTGTCTTCCTGCATCTGAGATAACCACTGTTCTAAAGTTGGTGTATATACCAATAACATCTAAGTTTTTATACTTTTAGAATATATGTAAGTGTTGATAATGATATATCATTTAATGTGTTTTAAACCACGAATGAAGGCTTTTATACTCTTAACTCTGCAACTCGTTCTTTTTATCCAGTTTTATTTTTTGTTCCATTTTTATTTAATTCACTTTTTGGTTTATTTTTTTAAAATCTCAGATGAATTAATCTGCCTTCAGCTACTGTTCATCCTGTACATCAGTTTCGATACTCTGGAATGCCAATGGTGTTCTCAGTTTCACTTTTAATTTCCTCTAGTCATTTTCAGGGGTATTCAGGATGGTTTTCCATTGATCTCTAGAATTATTTTCCTATAGTTCTTATGAATTTCTGTGTCCTTGTGTGTGAATCAAAACAGATGTTCCCAGGCCCACCATTTGCTAGCAGAGAAGGTGTATCTGCCTTGTCTTCATTCTTAAAAGGAAGTCCAAGTGAATCTCGTTAAACACTATTCTCAAACCTGTGGCTGCAAAGTAGGTTCTGATGCAGATTCTTAGTCTATGTATATTATTCAGTAGATATTTAACTTACATGCTTATTCTGGTTGAGGTGGGATCTCCTAACCTCAATTCCTGATTTCTGACAATCGGAAGCAAGCTCGGACATGAGAAGCTGCAACATCCTGATGGCCACTGCTGACATTTCCTTGCTGTGCTCATATTTGTATGTTGGTGGTTCTCTTTCCAGGACACACTGTGGCGTCATCTGTCTGCATGATGATACATGTTGATTTCTGAACTGGTTCTCCATATGGATGTAGGAAGGGAGAGACTAGCGAGGGGAGAAGCTAGTATAGTGGCCACCTCAAAAGAAATACCTATGGGACTTCCCCCTACTGATTTGGACTCTACAACCTTGAACTGTGGGCAGGCACGGAATGTGGGAGGGAAAGAGTGTCTCCCTGTCTTTGTCTAAAGTGCTATGCTTAGGGTCAGTATCAAATCTTGTATTTTCCCATTACTTTTGATGCTGAATTTTGTTCTATAGGTCTTATACTTCAAGTAAGTTCTTTTAATATTAGCAACAATTTGACATTCTTAGATTTTCTGTATTAGCTATTTTTACTCTTTCTTTAATTTCACATGTACTTTTAATGGGATGTTAGTAGAAGTTGCTCTGAGGTCTGCAATTCAGATGCCATATAAAAATTGAAGTTCACCAACTGTCAGCCTTAAAAATTGTACTATACTGATTTAGAAGACACTAGCTTGGGGTTTAAACAGCTGGGACAAAGAAAGTTTCGTGAAGGACATGGCCATGTAACAAGAAAAGCTGAAAAGGATCTGGAAAGAACCAAGGGAGAGATATTTTCTTCAGTCATTCCTGGCCAAGTGTTTCATTAATTTCTTAGAAGAAATTGGAAGTTAATGTGTAAAAACACCAACTGAGATCAGTTGACAGGTAATATGTATCTTAAAGAGAAATATGAGATCATGTCTGGGCTCAGCTACAGATTGAGAGCCAAGAACACTTAGGAATGGCTGCTGTGGTGTGGGATGTGCTGTGAATATACAACAACAGTAGTATTTTATTAGCAGATTAATTATTGCAGTATACTCTCATTGTATCAGTTCAACTTTGAGAAGCCAATGTCAAC
This sequence comes from Proteles cristata cristata, assembly GCA_017311185.1. Lineage (NCBI taxonomy): Eukaryota > Metazoa > Chordata > Mammalia > Carnivora > Hyaenidae > Proteles > Proteles cristata. The sequence goes on from JAESUZ010002841.1 coordinate 940,575, forward strand.
ATGAGATTATATATGATTGAGATTTTGCAGGGAAATGCCAGTGGAGGGTGAAAGAGGAGGGGACAGGAGTTAGTAGGTAGAGCCTTTTAGGTGACGATACAGGTTTAGGCATTGTGAAAGGAGAGTGGAAAGGAAGGGGTGGGTAACAGGAGTCTCAGACTGCTATTTCTAAGAAAGTTTTGACCAGGATGATAGAAGTTCTTGAGCAAAGATTGCCCTTTGGAGGAATCCTGCTTTGGACTGTCATGGGCCAGGTCCAGTAGCCCCCATCAAACTCAGCCGTTGGGTGGGGGAGCATCAGGGGAAAGTGTGGCCTTGTCATGAATACCATGGGGGATCCAAAGAGTGGCAGCTGGAGGCATCAGTCTCCATTAACATCTGCCATTTACAGAGTGCATACTATGGTCCATAAAATTTTAGAATTTCATTTACAAAACAAACTTTTAAGGTGCATGGTATTATCCCTATTTGTATTAATAAAGAAGCTTCAACTTGGAGAGAATATATAATGTAAAGTCACACAATTGGTAAATGACAGTGACAGAGTTTGAAGATAGATCTGTAGATACATGTTAGGATTCTTTTGGTCAACATCAATAGAAAATGCTTTTTTCAGAGAACAAGTTTATTTTTAAGATGTAGGCACAGTTGTATACAGAACCCAATGGCAAATGCACAGCCAGGATAGCCTAGAAGCAGGAATTGGCATAGCATCAGGGCTCTCTTTCCATTTCTTCACCAGTGCTCCCCCAGAGTATCTGATTATATCTTTTCTCTCATCATAGACCTGGTTCTCTTATCTGTAGCAGAAACGTAGCTGCTGACGATTGTTGAGCTCAAGAGAACATCAAAGATTAAACTTGGAATTAACTTTCTCAGGGAAGGGGTTTGGCCTCAGCAAAGATCAGGTGTTGATGTTTAGATTGATTGGTTTGTCTGGGGACTGGGATCTAGTGAGGAGATTTGTTTGGGGGGGGTTGGGGGTCAGGGTATGCTACTGTAGTTACCATGTAAATGATGGGAAAGGGGAAAGAAGTCACCAGAAATAGAGGTGTGGCATGTAAATCTCATTAGGTGCCCACTGCAAGATAAATTCTTCAGTGAGGTTGAACCCTAAATGTAATTGTAGTGAAATTTCTGTGTAGAGTAACCACACTCTACATATGACCATTTAACAGCTTATATTCCTGACTAAATATACACTTATTTCACATAAAGATAACCAAACTGATTTTACCCAATAAAATGTTCCATAAAATTTCTTAGATTTGACATGAGTGAGCAATGTATCACATACTGCAGATTGTGTAGAGAAACAGAACAGTGAGTTTACATTGCTTTGGATTCCTGGGGTGGAGGAAGTTAAAGCAGCTGGCCCAGATCTATATCTCCTGATTACCAGGAAGATGCTCCTGGGGGAAAGGAACAAGGCAGAGGAACTGGTCTAATCTCTTGTAAACATGCTGATATCTGAAACTTATAGTTAATAAATTAATGATTTTTACAAGGAAGAGAATCCTTATGTTCCTGGTTTAAGATTGCTTATGGTGACCAAATTTATGGGTTTATGGGGCATGATTCTCTGGGAAATGTCGTGTAAGCTTGGTACAGTGTGGAGGTTTTTCGTGTCATAAATATTTCCTGCTGTGAGGCCCCATGTCAGTGGAGACCTCTCTCTTACCCTGGGCTAGGCAGTGCATGTTCAGTACTAGATGGTAGTACCTGGGGAATCCAGTGGAATGTTCCAGACTTTCCTGTGTCAATTGCACTTTTTGACTGCTTGTATCCTTTGGAAGTATTAATAAACCTTGATGCTGGGGATATCTTTGGTTTAGGTGAGCCTAACTGACAATCTAATCCTTTGCATTAGCTTAATCCTTCAGAAAACAACTGAGATCCTTGTAAAGCGTTTCTCTTCTACAGAATTATCTCCCCACCTGCACTGCTGGAGAGTGGTATGGGCTGAATTGTGTTCCCTCAAAATTCTTATGTTCAGTTGTTAACTGCCAGTATCTCAGAGTGTGACCGTATTTGGAGACAGGGTCTTTAAAAAGGTAATTAATTTAAAACTTGGTCATTAGGGTGGTATCTAAACCAATATGATTGGTGTCCTTAAAAGAGGAAGTTTGAGGGTGCCTGGGTGGTGCAGTCAGTTACTCATTTGATTGTTGATTTTGATTCAGGTCATTATCTCACAGTTCCTGGGATCAAGCCCTGTGTCAAGCTGTGCACTGACAATGTGGAACCTGCTTGGGATTCTCTCTCTCTCTCTCTCTCTCTCTCTCTCTCTGTCTCTGTCTGTCTCTGTCTCTTTCTGCCCCTCCCCTGCTTGTCGTCTCCCTCTCAAAATAAATAAATAAACATTAAAAAAAAGAGGAGGTTTGGACACAAAATGGTACAGAAAGGACACACTGAGAGGAATGACATCTAACACCTTAGGAGAGGGGCCTGAGAAGAAACCAGCCCTTCTAATACCTTGATCTTGGGCTGCTGGCCTCCAGAAAGTAAGAAAACAGATTTCTGTTGTTTAAACCACCAGCCTGTGGTATTTATTATAGCAGTCCTAGGAAGCTAACATTGATGACAAGGAGGATTATATCCCCTTTTTTTCCATTTTGTTCACTCATGGAATCCATACTAGTTGCAACCTTATTATTTTGTGTCTTTTCTTTCCATGGTTTTCCTTGGCGCCTAAAATTCTCTACCCGTTTAGAGTATGTAGAACATTTTTGTAACTTGACATTCCCTTGCATATTAATAATAATGAATTATTATCAAGAAATAAATCATTTGAAGTAGAGGAATTTTACTAAATAACTTTTCTGTTTTAGTATTTTGTTTATGCTAATAGAAACTAGAGGTCAAACTTTATACCTGTGATGAATAGAACAAATAGCATGGTGTTATTTTGGGAATAAGATAAAATATTTAAAAAGATATATCCTATGTACCCAGCTATGTAAGAGTATTTATTTTGCTATATGATTATTGAGATTCTGAACAGTTTTACTTGATTTAATTAACTTGTCCCCTCTTTTTTTCCTGGGAGCTTTGCAAATTACAAAGTTTTCAGTATTCTCAATAGATTCTACCCTGATTATCCTATGGGCAGTGGAGTTTCTAATATCTTACTCATTAAAAAAATTTTTTTTCATGTTTATTTTTGAGAGAGAGAGAAGGAGCATGAACTGTGTAGGGGCCGAGAGAGAGGGAGACACAGAATTGGAAGCAGGCTCCAGGCTCTGAGCTGTCATCACAGAGTCCCGACGTGGGGCTCAAATTCAGACTGTGAGATCATGACCTGAGCCCAAGTCGGAGGCTCAACCAACTGAACTGCCCAGGCACCCCCTCTAATATCATCTTAAATGAATTAATTCCCTAGGGTGCATACAAGGATTTTGAACTATCTCATTTAATGTTTTGGTTTGGAAAATGTCTATGACTTCTTTCTCAAATAGAGCAGAGGGGAGTCACTCTACTGTTATATATAAAGGGCGTGGGGGAATCTAAATATTGAATTTTTATCTCATTCTTATTATGCTTGCTAATTTGGATAATGTTTGAGCGTTTTAAGAGCTTTCAGAAATGGATGTTTGACATAGTATTCTCATTTTTCAGGCAGATTTGCAATGAAAGGGGACCAGTCAGCATTTCTCATTCATCAGTCCTCGCCTCCATTATCTGGACTCAGATGAGTGTACAGTCAAGTAAAGAGCTTCAGCGCTCATGCCAAATCTATTCATAACTAATATATCTACCCACTCCTCACCTCCTGCCTATGTTTTTTGAGGAACAATATGCAGTAGATAGTATTTAAAAAAATTTAAAGCTGTGGGAGGACATTCTTCCATACTGTCTCTGAGAAGAAGTCTAGAGCAGACAGAAAAAGGCAGGAAGAGTGATTAAGAAGTGTTTTGTAGATTTACTTTTCTGTGTGTGCGTGTGATGGGTATTGCTCAAGGAGATAAAGATATCTTTAAGCAGATGAGAACTAGGTTAGATACCAAGTTCTGAACAGAAGAGGCAGAGGTGAGAGGAAAGGGGCCATGTAATTGGCTTTTTTGAAGGCAGTATTCCTAGGAGCCTCTGAGCAATGAGTTAACAGCAGTTTAAGGGATATTTCCTAAGGGAAACTATAAAGGCCTTTATTTTCTATAACAGTCTACAAAATGCGCATTAGGGCATAAGTGTGTGTCTACGCCTGTAGGATGTTAGTCTTCCTGTCTGAGGCCCTGACCAATTATGGGACTTATCAGTTCTCCCTATTCTACCTGTCTCAGGTCACCTCAGTAAGGTGTTTACTCACTGCCTATGAGCTTCTAGGCCCTGTGCTAGTATTAAGGGAGTCCCGTGGTACAGGCCTACATCATGGTGAGTAAGAAATTGGACAATGCTCTGTTTTACTGGATCTGGTAGATGAGATGTGACACCGAGTCCTCACTAATATATCCAATCCTGCCATCCATTATCTCATTCTGTTGATTCGCATGAAGTTGATTATGTCTATGAGAGAAGACTTGTGGTAAGTAACAGTGACGTAGAAGTTCCATAAGAAATTCAAGAACTTGGTTATATAAAGGGTGTCCGTATTCTCTCTTCTCTGGGGGTGGAGCTGTAGATAAGTATTAAAATTACTTGTTTGCTTATTTGACAGGCTCATTTGAGGGTGCAGGCATTACCCATCTTTCCAATATTATATATTAATGACCCCAGTTATTAGCAGAGCACATCATACAAAGTGTTTCTCAATAGAAGTTTGTTGAATAAACACATGAAAGAGGAAAAAGCATAGTGAAATTTTAATACATGGTAAGAGGTTTATATACTTTCATAATGATCATTGAGATTCCTTGAGATGTGATTTTTAAAAAAAAATTAAATGTTTTTTATTTATTTCTGAGAGAGACAGCATGAGTGGGGGAGGGTCAGAGATAGAGGGAGACACAGAATCCAAAAGAGCTTCCAGGCTCTGAGCTAGCTGTCAGCACAGAACCCGATGTGGGGCTCGAACCCACAAACCGTGAGATCATGACTTGAGCCGAAGTTGGATGCCCAACCGACTGAGCCACCCAGCCACCCCAGCCTTGAGATGTGATTTAAAATTGAAAGATGGTGGTAGTATCTCTTTCAAAGGAACAGACATTGTGTGATAAGAGGTTAGAAATGTAGTTATGTATCAAGGAGACACACTCTATACCATTGTGAATTCCTACGCTAGTTTTTTCACTGAGGAAAATTGAAAGGGGAATCAGAAATTATATTGTTGGAGGAGTGTTTTCAAGCTTCCTGGCCAGATGGAAGGAAGAGATAATATGCTTTTGATAGAGGTCCAAAAGATGACCTATGTCAGGGCACAGTCATGATTGAGGGATTTTAGTTATTAAAAATCTGCTAGAATTTTCAGTCTGCTAAGAAGCTCAGTGCTTGCAAGCTCATGAGATATTTTGAGAAATTGATAACAATCTCCGAAAACTTAGGCCGTTAGGAAAACAGTTCCTCTGGGTCTGTCCTTTATATATAGAAGAAATTTACTGACAATTGAGAGGAGCAGGTTTGGGGGAAGTCCTTTGACATCTTAGAGTTCAAGATAACTATTGAAGGGAAAGCTGCCAGTGTCAGTGATATGCTACACACACTTCAAGAGGATAGATTTCAAAACAAAGAAACAAACAGACAAACCAAAACAAACAAACAAAAAAACATGGGCATGATGTTATGGTATGCTATATCAAAGAAAAGACAACATATTCAGGAACTTTCTAGAAATACAGTTTAACTCTTCATGTTGTAAACCGTCCATCTGATAATAATTAGGGGGAATTCCAGATTGTTACATGATCTTCAGTAAACTCAAATTTTTGCAAGATATGTGTAAGTGATAGAGAAAGGAGTATGAATAACAAAGTGTGTAAGGATGAGCCACATGTATAAAAGTAATGTCCGTAAGGCTCAGGTAGACTCAGATATGCAGAAAGTACCACTGACAATAAAAATAAAATAGAATTTCCTCAATATATTCAGAACAAGTAAAAGATCAAGCAGAGGCCAAGTAACAACACTGGGGAAGAAGATGCAGTATTATATATTACCCAGTAGATTTCCTTGCGTCAGCTTGATCTTCATACTAAAAAGAGTGGGGCAAACATTGGAATGGGAAATGCAAACTTAATACAAATAAAGTGATGAGAGAGCATTAGCAGTTCAAATGAATCCAAATTATATGAAGCAAAAGAATGACACCTTAGGGTACTCAGAAAATTCAAACAAATTAACTGAATCACTATTTGTTATTATACAGAAATTGTGGAAGCTGGGCAAGATGTAGGAGACAGAAGTCGGGGAATTTTTCTAAAGGTTTTTAAATGAAAAAGGTGATCTCTGTAAATGTAACACTCATTTCTATCACTATTTAGCCATATGTACTGTTAATCTATTACAATTGCCCCTGCCTTTTTTTTTTTGCTGATAATTTTAAACAATCTCAGGTATCATGTTATTTTTATCTCTAAACATATCATTATTCATTTAGAAAATGAGGAAGGCTAATTTTACATCTAACCATAATGACAGCAGAGGTGGCTTATTTAACAAAGATTTGTGATTTACCAGAAGTGGGAAATGATCATTGGGACACAGAATGGCTTGATACAAGGTCATACTAGACTGCCTTCATCTTTCTTGGAATTTCTTAACTTGCCAAGGAAATGAAGCCAAATTCATACTCTATATCTAAACTTAATCAAGAAAGTTGACAGGGTCTCTTTAATTTTTGGACAGGATGGAAACATACAGATCACATCCCAATATTCAACTGGAATAATGGATTTTTGTTTAGCTGGAGGGAAGTTTCTATTCTTAACTTTTCCATTTTTGCCAATGACTTTGAAGACGAAATAGAAGTTATGTTTATCCAAGTTGTGGATAACAGTCATCAGCTAAAATATCTTTACTATCTGGAAGATATTCGAATATGCTGGAATTTAACAAGTCTGAATATATGGTCCCTTATTAGTTTCCAAAAAGTCTGCTGCAAAAGACAGAAAGTATCATGCAGCAATAAGTACACAGTGGACTAATGGTCCACAAATGAGGCTTCCAAAGAAAATGGAACGTGTTTTAGGGTTGTAGGATGCATGTAGATGTCTACAAAGATAGCAGCTGTAGCCTTGTTCTTTCTCTGTTCTAGTGCATCACTTAAAGTGGATTTAGACAGATTGAATAGCCAAGAGATACAAAAGAAAGTAACCGATGTGGGTAAACTGTACCATTTAAACCGTCTGTTGAAAGAAATAATAAATATTCTGGAAAAAAGATATTTTGGGTGATGTGATGACCATCTTCTGATATTCGAAAGGCTATCATGTGAATGTATAATTAGATTTTCTGTGAAGCTGTGAGGTTTAGCATTTTAACCAGTAATAGAACTTCAAGAGAGACAGATTTTGGCCCATGATATGGAAGAATTTTCAAATGGTCAGGGTCATTTAAGTGGAATGTATGTGATTTATTTTTAAGTCATTGGAGATGTTCCAGAATAGAGGCATCATGTCATGGGATGTTACAGCAGGCACTCAAACTTTGGATGATCAAGTAACACTTAAAGTCTTTTCTCATGCTTGAATTTTTAGCATTCTATGAAGCTGTTTTCAGCTTGTTTGACTTCAAAGAGCCCAATTTTGTAGTAATCCAATCCAAGATAATTACGTTTTAACCTCAAAGGGATGGTGCAACTTAATAGGGTTCTTGCTTAGCTTCCTTTCTCCCTAACTTTTTGCCTGATTTGCATTCAGGTGGCTTCTGACTGCCATCCTGTCTTTCTGAAAATTCCTTCCCCTTTAAACTCAAGCTCCTTTTATGGCACAGGTATCCAGATCACCTACAGCTTTCTAAGTTCTAGCTAGAGCTAGCCTGATGGAAAGGCTCTTTAACATTTGATTAGCAGGAGTTTGGTGACAGAGCCTCAGCATGACCCGATGAATATTCTAGTTCTTCTCCTAGGTTCTTACATTTGACCAGCTGTAGAACTTTCTGTGAAGACTCATAGTCTTTATACACTTGTAAGTTTAAATAATTTACTTCTAGATGTTATAACCTCCATTATTACATTCATGTCTTTCTCTCACAGATGAATTTATTTCAAAACTCATTTGGCTTATGGGACACTTTGAGGTAATGATGGTGAATACAAGTAGAGGTGAGCAGAAATATGAGGAGAGAAAATAAGAGACAAAGATTTGGGAGAGTTTTTATAATGGTTAGGCTGTTTTCTTATAGAGAACCACGGGAATTTCAGCTTGGGATGGATGTCCTCCCCTGGTATTACTCCAAGTATGTTCTGATAGTTAGACAGGAGACTTGAATTTATTCAACATTGAGACCAAACATTAGTACTAGGAAAAGAGTAAAAGAAAATAACATTTATTGGGGCATCTGGGTGGCTCAGTTGGTTAAGTGTCTGACTTCGGCTCAGGTCATGATCTCGCAATCTGTGGATTCGAACCCTGCATCGGACTCTGTGCTGACAGCTCAGAGCCTGGAGCCTATTTCGGATTCTGTGTCTCCCTCTCTCTCTGTCTCTCCCCTGTTTGCTCTCTGTCTCTCAAAATAAAGACATTAAAATAAATTAAAAAAAGAAAATAACATTTATTTTCTTTTGTGCCATGGCCTGTGCTAGGTACTTTATCTGTGATATCTCCTTCAAATCTCATAACGACCCTCAGAGGAAGGAAGGTGGTGAAAGGTGCAGGTAAGGAAACAGTTTGGGAGGTTAAATCCTTGCCCAAGTGTATATACAGCTAGTAAGCTATAGAATGGTGATTTACATTGATAGATGTTTGCCATTTCTACCACTCCACGCTGCATTCTCTGTTGCAGGGATAGAGGTGGGGGTCTCAAGACATAACATTTAGCAATGGGGCAATGAGGCCATAATGGTCTTTTCATCATTTTAAGCAACAAATGGCCGTTTGCTTTTAATGGAAAATTCATAAGATTAATGAATTTCTGGAACCCCCTTGAGTTCAAAGCAGACAGTTCACTTTAAGAAGCCATAAGGCACATGCAAAGTTGTCAGCCATCGAATACATCAAGCAGGTAGCTCAAAGCATTCTGTAAAACATGACAAAACAGAGGTCGTTTTTTAATAATTCTCTAGCTGCCCTCGTTGTCCCTGTTCAACCAATGTGGTGAATATACTCGACCTCAAGTGTTTCCGGTGACAAGATTAAATCAATATGGGAGAAGGTTTCTTGACCTCCAAGTACCTTGAGTTCAATGCGATCTGCTCGAGAGGGATGCAGCTCTAGGTTCAGGGCTGTCAGAAGCCTTTGGCAGCTGGTGGCGGGTGGGTGGAAAGCTGTGATAACGCACCCCCATCAATTCTCTTATCTCCTGATTACACTGCTTTTTAGAAGCTATCCCTAGAGTAAATCTCTCCAATTGATTTTGCTGTCAGGAGTCAGTTCGAGTTCACATAGGAAAGGAAGATTAGTACCTCACTGGTTAAGTGCTTTAGCAATTTGCCCTACATGTTAAATTATGGGCTTTATCAGCTCAGAGCTGCTTAATTTCCGGAGCAGGGCGAAAATGATACCATTTGGACCAACCGTTGATCTTCAGATTTCAGTCACTGGGGAGTTTGGCAGTTTGAACTTCTCTATAACTTTAGTAAAGTCCTCCAAGTCCCAGGACTGACTTTTCAATATCGCTGGCAGTCCCTGTCTCTCTTGATAAATTGCCTGGTCACATTACTCTGAATTGCTATAGAGTCTGCCTCCACACTTTCTTCCAATTACTTTAAGTAAGTAGAAGAATTTGCCAAAATGATAATACTATTGTTAGTATTAGCATTGGTTCCCAGTTTGTGTGATTGTGTGGTGCGGCATGCAGATAAAGCAAAGCAACAGCATTATAGAGAGAAATGACAGATGCCCCAAACCAGCTCAATGTAAAAAAGTAGGGCTAAACCACAGTGGTGTTCCCCAAATTCCATTATGTCTGTTGGAAGAGACAACATCTCATTCCTATCAGAGTCTTTGTCATCTTCAGGCAGCCCTTTGCTGAAACTCCTGGAAGCAAAAATCCCTTTCTTCTATTTGTAAATTATTTCACCCTCCTTGAAATCTCCTAACAACCTCTGTTACATAACTAATGGAACTTCTGTTTGCAAATCAAGTTTTTGAAGGAATGGTAAGATTTCTAGTGAATCTTTTTATTGGAGGTTGTAAGAGGCTTAGTGATAGTCTCCCCCTGTGTCACTCTTATCTCTGAGTGTTTTTTTTAATAGATGAGTGTTAATGTTCACAAAATAATCCCTTATCATTTTTGTAAGCAACAGGGTGATAGTCAGATTTTACTCCCTAACTTGTTTCTGATAACCTTGGCTTCTGACCATTTCTCTTCCCTGTATGGACCCCCACTTGCCTATAGTATCTCAGATTTCCTCTGCCTTCCCCCCAGCCACCAGTAGAACAGCATCTGGAAGGTGGGTGTAGTGTGGTTGCAGGTTGGAAACAAGCTATGCATACTGGCACATGGACGTCGGTGTAGGCTGTCAGTTTTATCCCAGTGTGGAGGACTTCCTCAAAGATCCTTTTTCTAAACTGCTACCTAAAGGATGGATGCGTAAGCATTACCCAGCTGGAGGAAAAAAGCAGGGACAAAGGACTATGGGAGAGTGTAAGGTAAAGAGGGGAAGAGAGGAACAAGTGAGGTTGAAGTAGGTAGAGCCAGGTTTTGAAGGGCATTTTCCAGTTTCAGTTTACTTTGCTACAGAGTTTATATTTATTCTGGCAGAAGGAAGGCCATGATTTCCTGGTCCTTCAGAAAATTTGTAGTTCCTAATACGGTGATTTACTTCCACATCTCAAAGAGGTACTGCTCTTTGCCAAATAAGGATGTATCTCCTGCAATGAATAGTAGGACAGATAAAAATCCTTTCTCCTGTTTTTCATTGAACAAGGGTGAATCCTGAGCCCATTTAGCTTCAAACCTACATCTTAGGGTGAATCACTCTTAATGATTCGTCATTTTCGAAAATCACATCCTTTATATTTGTAGAGCCTCTTCACTCAACCGCTCAACGGGATCATTTGAAAATGCAAAATCTGACCACGTCCCTTTCCTTGCCTGAAACCATTTAATAGCCTCTCATTCCATCGTTTCTGGGTCTTTCATCTCTAATGTCATCTGCTTATTCTTTTCCTCAGGCCTGGAACTCAAGCCTCACTGACTTTCTTTCAGGCCCTTGTCTCTCCTGCCATAGAGAATTTGTGCCTGATAATCCCTCTTTTTATAATATTATTTCATTTCCTTCTCACCCAGCTAATGTACATTTCTCCATCAGATCTTTGCCCCAGCATTGTCTCCCCAGGGATGTTTCCTAGCCCCTCTCTGCCTGACCAGGCTAGATTGCCTCTGTTGTTCTTACATTAATCATTCTTGATAACCCTGCTTCCTAAGAATTAGTACAGGCTTTATGACCTGCCACATGGATCCAGCACTCCATTTCTCCTTTTGGTACATGTTTCTGGAAATTTCTTGGTAGACAGAACAGTCAACCACAAAAGTTTTTCTCACTGCTTCCTGGACCAGGTCTTCACTGCTCTTTTGTGTTTTGGTAGGTTCTGTTCTCTCCCATTTTAGGCAGTGACTGGAAGGCTCATTCCAGCATTGTCAAACACTTCTTAGTCTTCCTTTGTAGGCTTCTTCCTTTCCTGTCCCCTCCATGTAGCTATTCCTCAGGCTTCTGTCCTTATCCGTATTCTTTTCTTCCCATATAAACTTCCCCTAGGTTATCACGTCTACCCTCATGACCTCCGCTGCTACTTGGGCCCTAGTGAGTCTCAGACCTTATGTTACCTCTCTCTGGCATCTATCTGTTATTACTTGAGCTCAGTGGCATTTTTCTTTTTATTCTTTCTTTAAAAAAATTTTAGAAAGTTTTTGTTTAATTTATTTTTTAAATTTACATCCAAGTTAGTTAGTGTACGGTGCAACAATGATTTCAGGAGTAGATTCCTTCATGTCCCTTACCCATTTAGCCCATCCCCCCCACCACAACCCCTCCAGTAACCCTCTGTTTGTTCTCGATATTTAAAAGTCTCTTATATTTTGTCCCCCTCCCTGTTTTTATATTATTTTTGCTTCCCTTCCCTTATATTAACCTGTTTTGTATCTTAAAGTCCTCATATGAGTGAAGTCATATGATATTTGTCTTTCTCTGACTAATTTCGCTTAGGATGATACCCTCTACTTCTATCCATGTGGTTGCAAATGGCAAGATTTCATTCTCTTTGATTAGTGGTATTTTTCTTAAAAATGAATGAATATTTCACATTGAGGTGTTGAAGGTACCTTATAGTCTATGTTTAACGTCAATCTCTACCTTTCTTCTCCCATTAGCACTGCTTTCTCCTGTCTTCCCAAAGCTAGATACCTTGGAACTGGTACCCTCTTTTTAATTCTTTCCACCTTTGCCTCTACACTCATCTGATCATCGAATGCTGGAGGAGCCACCTGTTAAATGTCTCTGGAATCTGGTTTCTCTATTCTTACCTTTCCCCAAGAGAGTATCTCCTAGTCTCCCCCATTTAAACCTTATGTCCAGTTTACCCATCTATAGTTTATCCATAATATTGTTATCAGAGTTAGCATTCCAAAACAAATATAAATTTGATCATTCAACAACTTTGGCTAAAAATCTTTGTTCATTATGCATTTTCTTCAGGATTAAAAAAAAAAATTTTATATTTATTTATTTTTGAGAGAGAGTGAGAGAAGAGAACAAGCCAAGGAGGAGCAGAGAGAGAAGGAGAGAGAAACCCCAAGCAGGCTCTGTGCTATTATCACAGAGCCCAATGTGGGGCTTGAACTCACAAATTGTGAGATTACAACCTGAGCCGAAACCAAGAGTTGGATGCTTAACCGACTGAGCCACCAGGCACCACTTCTTCAGGGTGTTTTTAAGGATCCTGACCTGACATTCAGTGTCCAGATCATCTCTGCCCATTACTTTGCCCATGAATTGTTCACTCTGCTCATGCTGATCTTCCCATTCTCTACATACTTGCTACCCTCTGTAGTTTTGTTCATGTTGCTTCCTCTGCCATCAGTTCCTTCTCTGTCAGGGTAACTTCTTCAGTCTTCAAGTGTCATCTTCCTTGTGAAATTTCCCTTGAACTCCCTAGTAGGATTTAGTAACAGTCCCTTCCTTGGTATCGCCAGAATATTTAGTTCTTAACTCTGTACCATTTATAATGAGTACCACTTAAATAAATAATATAAGTATGTGTATACCACTTAAATAAATAATATAAGTATGTGTATAGTTTGTTATTTTTACTTATGAGCACACTCGTCTCAGTAAATAGAAACATTGTGAAAATAGGGACAGCATCTTAGCAGTCTTTATATCTCTAGAGCTTAGTACAATGTTTGAATCTAGACAGCATGGTAGGCATTTGAAACTCTTTGTCAAATTGAACTTATCAAATGGTACAGTGCACTGGTTGAACATTCTTCTATTTAGAAAATGGACACAAATTGTTGGAAGAAGGGTAAATATCAAGAAACAGGCAGTGGACATTTTTTTTAGTCAATGTTGAGTGAATTATTTGCTAAAATATTAAAAGGTGAAAATATAGTTGACATGCATTTGACTCAATGTGTACTGCAGGCATTAATCATACCCCTTTTAGAGAAGAATAACTAGAACCTCAGAATGGTAAGATCCCAAGAAATCAAGCCCTCTGTTTTTGTTTTCCTGTCAGGTCGTCCAGAAGTAAGGAGATGCAGCAGACCTGTGAATGCTCTGTTGTTAGGCTGAGGCAGAGGACAAGTGCCATGGTGATTAAGGCAGGTGCATTGAGAAACATGCTGATTTTAGGGAAGACAAATTAATCTACAGTAAAGTCAGTAAAGGAGTCATTTCAGAGGTTACACTGCAGTTGGAAAAAGTGCATTTACTTATAATTTCAATTCATGGTATTTTCTGCTGGGTGGTGAAATTAGTATTCAGTGATAAATACATTTTTTGGGGTAAACTTGGCCTGTGCTTGGCTCACTGGTAGTTTGATGAGAAATTTTACTCCATGTCAAAGGTTAGGCATAAAAGCATTCCATTCCGAAGTTAAAATCCATTTCAGTCAAGTAGATTGGAAATAATTATATTGTAGGAGCAACTCACAATTTTCTAGTTTTAGAAAAGAGAAGGTTCTAAATGAAATTTAAGTTAGAATAGGAATTTAAAATAATGATATACATAAAATGTTATGGTTGAAAAAGACTTTACATGCATCTGATTTACCCAGAGAAAACTGGAGCTCTGAAAAGTTAAGTGATTTGTCTAAAGTCAAGTGAGTCAATGGCCTGGCTTTGGCAGAGCCTAAGTGAACTCACTCCTGGTCCCATACTCTTTCCATCACCACAGCCCTGATTTCCCATAAGAATGAAAATATACATCTACAGTTTTCTTATCTTTGCTAGTGGCTTTCATTTTTAACTGCTTTGAAAGTTTTTCAATAGCTCGTATTCAGTTAACAGTCTTGGAGTGTTACTCTTGGAGTATCTACGTAAAGAGTTATATCCTTAATATTCAAGCACCCTTATAAAATAATAAGTCACCTTGTTAAAGTGTCTTTATTTTTCGGAAAGCTTATAGGTGTATGCCCCTTCAGTTTAAGAAAGACTTCATAACAAATAATTTCTTGAAGTTTTTGTAAATGCCTAGAGCAAGATGGTCTTTGCAACCTGCCAAAGAAAAGGAGCTCCTTGTTTAAGCAGCTGAATTTAGGATATTTACGTTTGTGCTTTGTTCTTCCCAAAGTCAAGTTTCCTGTGGTAGGGTCAGGTCTACTTCTCCTGTTGTAGCCTGTAGAAGCGCTGCTTTCTTGAATATTACCCCAAGGACTTCAAAACATCTGTTTTGAGTGAAAGGAGATAGAAACCAGGAAGAAAAGGGAAAGGTATAGGTGGCAGAGTGGGTGGCTGGACATCAACCCTCAAAACTTCCTTCAACTCCACCTGCCTAATATTTGCAGAGTGCTGAATTGATGACAAGGAATTTCACATATTTCAGCCATTTTATTTTTACAAGATCCCTCAGCAGTATCACCGTGGACATCATTGTATAATGAATGCTGAGACTCAGAGACACCAGACAATGTTTCCCATGTAATAAACCCAGCACATTGCAGAACTGGGATCTTGGCCTACCCTTTTTTATTCTCTCCCAGTTGTCACATTTCCAATGTGGAGACCCTCCAAAGTTAACAGCATTTTAACCTCTCACGGAGTTCCTCTGCACCGTTTTGTCATATTTTTTCGTCTTTCAAAGATTTCACATAACCTTTTTGTTTGGTTTACTACAGGATTCTAATAATCTTTCAATAGGAAGGTTTTAAATATATCTGTAGAAATGAAAATCATAGCTGTTACAAGAGTGTATCTTTTCTTTCCAAGAAGAATCCCAGTTTCTCAAGAGTATGGATTAGGCTGTTCTGTTCCTTTGAATTTATCTCATTCCCATCCCCACAATAGTTACTAGCATGATATTCTGCTTAGAGAGAGAGAGAGAGCTTTTGGATGTTAATTCCTGAATGATACTAATATCCAAATTTTCATTTAGCTCCAAGACTTTAGAACTCTATGGGTCTATACAGGGGAAAAGAAATTGATAATATTGGGGCACCTGGATGGCTCAGTTGGTTAAGAATCTGACTTGAGCCCAGGTCATGATCTCATTGTTGGTGGGTTTGAGTCTTGCATCAGTCTCTAGCCTGGACCCTGCTTTGGATTCTGTGTCTCATTTTCTCTCTGCCCCTCCCCTGCTTGTGCTCTTTCTTGTGTCTCTTTCTCTCTCTGTCTCAAAAATAAACATTAAAAAAATTATAAAAGAAATTCATAATATTATACATGCTGTATTTCCATTTCAGAAACTCAATTATATTTATATGAAGTAATTTAATAGATACAATCACCCTTCTAAAATTCCCACATTTTTTTCTACACTAAATCCAATCTTCATGGTATGTCATATACATATAAATGACAGGTGTGTGTGTGTGTGTGTGTGTGTGTGTGGTTTTGTGTGTGTACATGTGTCCCAAATCTATACATCAATGCACTGTATCACATTAGCCCTTCTCAATAATCATGATGCTGGGCTAGATCACTTGGTTGGTTAAGGCAGTGACCACCAGAGTTTTCCACTATAGAAGCTCATTACACTTTGTAATTTATGGCTGGTGTTTGGAGGTCATGTGAATATCTAAATAACTTTCTTATCCATCTGTGGAAAAAATGGGCCCATGCTGTTTTCCTCCTTGATCTGTCTTCTGTTAACTCCACTGCAAGCAGTACCTTGTTGTTAACTCTACCCCATGCAGTATTCTTTTCAAAGTTACTGTGCTGGGGGCCTCCAGCTTTCAGTTTTGATGCTTCATTGGGACTCACAGAAATTAGAAAAGCTGTTATACTCATGGTTATGCTTTATTGCAGGAAAAGAACACAGGTTAAAATCAGCAAATGGGAATGGTACCTATGGCAGAGTCTAGGAGAAGTCAAGAGCAAGCTTCCATTGGAATCACATGAATAGCTCTTACTTCTCCCATCAAATAAGTTGATATCACAAATGTTGCATTGTGCACCAGGCAAGCACAGCTGAGCCTTTAGGCTCTTCACTGGGTATCAGTCATGTGTCCATGGAGCATTGTTTCTACATATCTCCCCCCACCTAGCTATAGTAGGGGGGCTCAAACTAATATAGCATGGCTTAGGAGACCAGGAGAGCGAAAACAGTCATTCACCGTAAATCTCATTGTTGGCATCAAGTACCTGATGTGGTCCAGGGTCTCAGGTAGGAGACTCCAAAGGCTTAGTGGTTATCTCCTGGAAACCATTTCAGGGCCAGTCGTTTTTTTGGAATGTGCAGGGTTTGAGCACCCCAAGCCCACTGAGTTACCCTTTACTGCACATTTACACAGATATCTTTATTCTTCTTTTAACAGTTTAAGAAAAATTTCCTGACTTGCTTCTTTGACCTTCGCTTTATTGCAGTTATGAGTTCTCAAAATGTTGCTAATTATGGCTGAAAAGCTGTGCATAATATCAGTGGTGCATGTATTTCTTAGAAAAGGGATGTCATACTTTTTTGAAGAAAAATTAGACATAAAAATGAATCAGTATTATGACTTCCAATGTTCTTTAGAGAAGCTCAATAACAGTTATAAGTTTTCTTCATCTAACAAAACTCATTTGTCCCCTCAAGAACCAGCCTTCACGTGGAATTACATTTTTCTTATTTAATTTGTTTCTATTTTGTATAATCACTAGTTTCATAATGTGATCATTTTTCATTTCTTTTTTATGGCAATTTTGTGATATTTCTACTGCAGTAAAGCTTATGTAATGTTTTTGACATGACTTGGGAACTCAGTCACTATTTAGAACACTGATGTTCTATACAAATACAATCAAGGTCACAACTCTTCCACTGAAAATTAATTTAGGAGTATAATTTGCTCATAATTTTAAGATTGCTTGTACTTGCTTGGCATCTGAGGCAAAGTCTCTCTCTCTTTTGTCTGATTTAGAGATATTTTTATGCAAACCATTTGTTAAAAACAAGGCTCAACTCTTAACCCACTGTTAATTTTTAGAGTGCTAGTGGACTTTTTGACCCGGAATTATTTCTGTTTAATGCTGGAATATTTCAAAGATTTAGAAGATGTTAGTCATCAGAGTTCTTGTACACATATAACAGAATCCACCATGGGTTGTTTAATTAGATGAGTATTTATTCAGAGAAATGAATAAAGAGCTCACAGTTTCATTGAGAAGCCTGAAGATACATGCTCTGGCTGTGCTCCCGCTCCCCCTCCCCTCCACCAGAGCCACAGCATAGGACCAGGCTGCCGTGGAGCTGCCCCTGCCAAGGGGATTGGAGTGCTGTCCTCTCTAAGTGACTCGCTTTTCAATCAGGGTCTTGCACAGGGATACCTGATTGCTGGCAGTTGAATAACATGTGGAATGCTAGCTACAGAGAGGTTGGGAAATATAATTTTCTAGCAAACCTGCTTTGGCATGCTTCTATAGAAGAGGGTTGGAATAAGTGCTGAACCAGTGAACCGACCCAACATCTGTCACAAGAAGGACAGATTTCTCTCAGATTTCCCATCTATCAAATTGAATGCCATGTCGAAAGGATTACCTGTACTTGGCAGAGCACGTTTATGCCAAATAGCAAATGTTTTCTTTTTCTCCTATCACTTAGAACCTGAACAGAGAGTGATTTTCCAAAATGTATCCAATATCAAGAACTGGTGTGGGATTTTCTGTTTCTTCTAAACAATAGTTGGAGCTCTGTAGGATCATCACTGATGAAGTTGCTTTAGAGGTGGACAGGGAGGCACAGATGATGGAGGTTCTGAGATAAATATACTGGAAACTATGGAATGAGGTTTTAAAAAATTATCTCAGGGGGCGCCTGGGTGGCTCAGTTCATGGGTTTGAGCCCCACATCAGTCTCTGTGCTGGCAGCTAGCTCAGAGCCTGGAGTCTGTTTCAGATTCTGTGTCTCCCTCTCTCTCTGACCCTCCCCTGCTCACACTGTCTCTCTCCTCTTGGAAATAAAAAACATTAAAAAATTTTTTTTAAAAAAATTATCTGAGGAGAATGCAGTGGATTATCCTGAACCACAGGTCTTAGTGGAATTAAGACCTTAGTTCTTGGCGAGCCTGGGTGGCTGAGTTGGTTGAGCACCCGACTTCAGCTCAGGGCATGATCTTGCGGTTCATGAGTTTGAGCCCTGTGTCAGGCTGCTGCTGTCAGCTGGATCCTGCTCAGATCCTCTGTCCCCCTTTCACTCTGCCCTTCCCCCACTTGTATGTGCTCTCTCTCTCTCTCAAAATTAAAAATATTAAAAAAAAAAAAAAGACCTCAGTTCTCCCTGCCACAATTTTGCATTCTTACTTCCTTCTTTAAATGGAGATAAATAGTATTTGAATATTTTCCAAATGTCTATCCTAGTATCTCTACTCCCTATGTGCCAAGCCATCATAGTAGTCTGCCTAATTTATAGCTTGCTAACTCTTGAACTATACCCTTCCTCAAATGTGTGAAAACATTACAAAAGAATTTTCTCTGTTTTCCAAGTGTGTTTAAGTCTTGATCCCTTGAGAAAAGGCCTTACTGTGTCTTATTTGTTGTCTTTAATATTGAAGAGTTTTGGCAACTTTTAAATTCCCTTGTTACCAATTTCTACTCAGTAGCAGCTGAAATGCCCTGGAAGTAAGTAAGTTGGTCATTGGGGGACAGTTCAGAGAAATGAGTATAATTTCTGCACTACCAAGAGGCCAATAGTAAATGTATGTATTAAACATTATAATGTAGTCAATAAAATATCTAGGAAATTTTCAGGGCTAAAATAACATATTTTTCTTAGATTTCACTTCTGGGTTTAAAAGTTTTACATGACCAAAAATACAAATCACCACACCAGTTTTGGCAGATTTATCTCCAGCCGTTGTTTATATAAGAAACATGTATCCAACTGAGTTTCACAAATAGACTTGAAGTAATTTAGTTTAGAGCACAACATTCCATTTAACCAAGAGGCTGCTGTGAAGGGAAGATGTTACCCGTTTCCAAGTGTTCTCCTGCTGACATTTACGGTCTTATAGCTGCGAGCCCAGTAATGCCTTCACAGCCCAGCTGCAGACATTAGAACTGACTTCCCAAATGAGCTTGATTATTCAAGTAGAATTATGTGTTCAGTTATAATTCCTTTCATTGTGTAATCTTTAGAAAAAAATGTGGCACATAAATGAGCAGAAGGGCATATTATTGAAAAAAATTTCATTTTAGAAGGACTGAAAGAGTATAACATATATATTACAGTAAGCCAGAACCTGTTTCAAGGTTTTCTTTTCAAATCATATCCTTCATACATTTCCACGTAAATGACACGATCAAAAGAAACTCAGACATGTTTGCATCTTTAGCCACTCATTCTGTGTGGTGTCCTTAGACAATATTTTTTTGTAATGGAATTATTTTTGAGATGTCAGTTATTTAAACATTTTTTTACCACCTATTGGACTCATCACTTTTATGAAAAGGTCAAAAAGAGACTTTTCTTGCCTTCAAAGGTAGTATGCTTCATCCTGGTTTGGAATTATCATTTGGAATGTCTCTCATGTAGTGGCTGAGATGTACCAATGTAATCTGGCATTTGCTTTTTTTCTTTCCATTATATGGGTGGCAAAAGCATTCTCAGAATAGGAGTCCAGAGATGCACTAAAATCAATCCAGTTATTCATTACTGATGATATGTTTAAATTAAGTACAGTAAATCCTCAGTTAATGAGCATAATTTGTTCTGGAAACATGCTTATAATCCAAAGCACTTGTATGTCAAAGTGAATTTCCCCATATGAAATAATGGAAACTCAGCTGATTCATTCCACGACCCAAAAATATTCATATAAAATGATTACAATACTGTAATATAATACAAAATAACAAAGAAAATACAGAATATAAAGAAAAATTAACCTGCACTCACCTTTGAAAACCTTCGTGGCTGTTGTGAGGGAGATGAGAGAGGAGGGTTATTGTGTAGGGTGACTTTCACTATCATTAACAGAATCACTGCTATTTATTGGCTCAATGGAATCATTTAACTTTCCTGCAACTTTGACAAGGATCCTATCTAATGACACTTGCTTTGCCTCCTTTTGAGGATTTCATGGAAATGTGACATTGCATTGTTGTTAAAACAGATTCATTGCTCATGCTGCTACAGCCTTATTCGGGTGGTGCTTTTCTACAAAAGTTTGCACCGTTTCCCACATTTTACACATCTCCCTAATCTTATTCAAAGTGGGGGATTCCTTTACCTTTTTCTTCTCTTCTGCTGTAGATGAGATGCAGATGTAGACTTCCTATAAAATCTTGCAATTTTGGCCACTCACATACCTCATTCATACTTCACAGTGATTTCCTTCTTAACTTCCATTGTAATCATCTCCTTCTTCTTCTTCTACCTTTCTTTTCAACTTTTTTCTGCAAGGGGGCCACTCTATACACTTGCATGGATGTTGTCTATAGTATATTACTAATAAACTCTTGTCATTTACTGTATTTAATGTAACTGGCAATAAGGCAGCAGAGGAAAGGGTCTATATCTGTAGCTAGCCTGACCTAGAACGAAGCAAGGCATTCCTAAGCTTACTCTGGTATGGAAAAGCAAAGGGCTGTCCACAGGTGCTTTGAAGTGAAAAACTACACTAGTGCCAGTCATGGGTACCTTTCATTGTTCTGAAAAGTCACTGATTTCTGCCAAACACTGTGGCCTGAGACAGAGCACTCTAGCATAGGAGGAGATCACCCATAGTTCTGCAGCGAGAGAGAGCGAGGAACCATGGGCTCACTTGTGTTCATGTGACGTTTGAGTCATGTACTACTTGTATTGCAAGACATCACTCATTTATCAAGTTAAAATTTATTGGAAATGTTTGCTTGTCATTGTAGAACATTGGCAGAACAAGTTACTCACAGTCCAAGGTTTGGTATAATTTGGTTCATCCTCCCCTGCCCCACGCTCAACAAAATGTTTAAGAGAGAAGGTAATATATTATGTATATTGGTGAAGTGAATGTTATCTGAACATTTGTTCATTTTGAATAGCATTTAATGAAACTTGGTAATGTCAATGGATTTGCCCTAACAGATATCAAATTTTATTATAACTCTTTGGTGATTAAAACTGTGTGGCAGTGGGGCACCTTGGTGGGTCATTCAGTTAAGTGTCTGACTTTGGCTCAGGTGGTGATCTCACAGTTCATGAGTCCCAGCCCCACGTTGGGCTCTGCTATCAGCTTGGAGCCCTCTTTGGATCCTCTGTCCCCCTCTTTCTCTGCCCCTCCCCCACTTGCACTCTCTCTGTCTCAAAATAAATAAAGAAACTTAAAAAAAAAATAAACTACTGAATTAGAAAACAACAACAAAAACAGTGTGGCAGACACTTAAATAACTAGACAATAGACGAGAACAAAGAATGCTGAAACACGTTTATGCAGTTGGGGGAATTTGTAGAGCAGCCGTGTATGGCTTTGCTAATCAGGGTGGAGAGAAGATGGAATATTAAAAAATTGTGTAGGATAATCCATGTGGAAAAATCAACTTTTATACCTATAAAAGTTGGGTTTGTTTTACTGTAAGTTTGTTTATTATAAGTTTTACTAAAAGTTTGTTGTACTATAACAAACATGTATCAGGTGGACTGAAATATGAAAGGTAATAAAATATTTAATAGAAAATAGGGGCGCCTGGGTGGCTTAGTCGGTTAAGCGTCCGACTTTAGCTTAGGTCATGATCTCACGGTTCGTGTGTTTGAGCCCCGTGTTGGGCTCTGTTCTGACTGCCAGCTCAGAGCCTGGAGCCTATTTCAGAGTCTGTGTTCCCTCTTTCTCTGACCCTCCCCTGCTCACGCTGTCTCTCTCTCCTACCGACTAAGCCACCCAGGTGCCCCTGAAATAAAAATATTTTTAAAAAAATAAATAAACATTAAAAAAATTTTAAAAAGAAAATATAGAATGCCTTTATGACCTTGGAATAGTAAAGGGTTGCATAAGAAAATACAAAAAGTAGAAACTATAAAGGAAATGAGTAGAT
Source organism: Proteles cristata cristata (assembly GCA_017311185.1). NCBI lineage: Eukaryota > Metazoa > Chordata > Mammalia > Carnivora > Hyaenidae > Proteles > Proteles cristata. The sequence continues at coordinate 963,249 of JAESUZ010002841.1, forward strand.
ATATTTAACTCTATTAAAATAAAGAATTTCTCTTCATTTTAAGAACATTATAAAGTAATATGAAAACATTTGAAAAGGAGAAAGGATTTGAAAAGGAAAAAAAATTGAAAAGGATTTTGTATACACGAAATACACATTTTGATATATACAAAGTATCCTTCAAGTCAATCATAAAGAAACAGCACAATAGAGAAATGAGCAAAAGATGTGAATAGGCATTTCATAAAAGAGGCTTAAAAAGACTTATAAATACACAAAAGAATCCACAGTCTCATCATTAATTAGGGAAATGCAAATTAAAAATATGTGATAAGCATTATATCCATTAGAGCTTTTAAAAATGAACATGGGGGAAAGGAAGGAAAAATAAGATAAAAACAGAGAGGGAGGCAAACCCTAAGAGACTCTTAAATACAGAGAACAAACTGAGGGTTGCTGGAGGAGTGTTGGGTGCAGGCATGGGTTAATAGGTGATGGGAATTAAGGAGGGCACTTGTTGGGATGAGCGATGGGTGTTAGTATATAAGTGGTGAATCACTAAATTCTAGCCCTGAAACCATTAGTACACTGTATATTAATTACCTGGATTTAAATAAAATTAAAAAGAAATGAATATGTGTTTGCTGTTGTGGACAATAGAGTAGAAATGTATTGAAAAACATTGTAAAATTTATAACAGCTTTTTAAAATATTTTTCACAGTCAATGTGTCTTGAAAAGTATGGTTATGACCATTCAAATAATTTATTTATTTATTTTTACTCTAAAAAGTGTTCTCTTTATATTCAGCAAGACTAGGAAACAATGCCCTAGACCAGTTTCTAGTCCAGCTTTTCTTAATGTAGGTAAGGAAACTATGACTGAATGAATTGGTTAAAGTTCTACCTCTAGTTAGTGAATGCAGAGGGACTTACTCCTAGCTTGGCTGATACTTTTACTGCTGTATAACAGAATGAAGTCCTAACTCCTGTGAGTACTTGGAAAGACTATATAATCTCTCCCCAATTGGTGTTTCCAGTTTTAGCATCCATTAATTTTATATTCTATCTCTGGCTTTGGCACAACCTGCCTTCCTTTAGTTGTTAATCGCAACTTGCATATTTCTTCTGGGTTCTCTTATATCCCTCTATCCATCCTGTGGTATCCAGGTTTAACCCCTCCCTTCCTAGTCTCACCTCCCTAATCTTCCCAACTCAAAGTAATTTTTTCCATATCTCAACTCTCACGGACATTTCTAATTCTTTCTAAAGACAATTGTCATGTGACATTGTTCATGGTCTAATACCTAACTTTTGTTAATTTGGCAGTTATTTATTGAGTCCTTGTTATGTTTTTACGGACTGAGGAATCATTGGTATTTGAGAAATACATGGTTTCCTGTTTTGGAGATTTGACAACCCAATATATTTTTTTCCTGAGATTATCCTGTTTTCTCTAAGTTTTTGCAAATGCTTCATGGGAAGAGACTTTATTTCTATCCTAGAATAGTGTCTGGTGTTACACAGGCTCAAGAAATACGTGCCACATAATATTTTCAAGAAAAGCAGGTTTAATTAATTAGTTAATTATTACCCAGCACCTACACTATTTTTCATTGAAGATTTCTTGACTTAATTGAATTAATATGGTCTCTTTGAATGGTGGAAACTTTTGGGTGATTCATCTGAAACTGTTACACTGATTTAGTACCTTAAAGCTATTTTTAAAGTTTATGTTTTTTAGTCATCTGCACTCAGTGTGGGGCTCAAACTCAGGATCCTTAGATCAAGAGTTGCATGCTCTAAAGACTGAGCCATCCCAACACCCCAAGCTATTTTTAATTATCCAAGAGTCCTAACCTTTGTCATTGCAAAGGAAGAGATAGAAGAAAACATTTAAAAATGAGCCATGAATGATGCTTTCTATTAAACACAAAGTCTGATAGTAGGAAGAGGGGAGTGGTGTGTCCTTGCCCTGCAGTGACCCTCAAAATGAAACAAACTAGTAAGAGCAGAGTAATCTTAATATAAGGATTTATTGGAATGGCTCTTTGAATCACAGGCAATCATTTTAATGACCACTTGAATAATACGTTTAGTGGTATGTACAGTTATACTGGCAATGACATTAATCAGCCTGAGTTTTAAAAGTTGTGATAATGTAGACAAAAGCTTTCTTTTGATTACTGTACATTCTGAGGTTTCTTATTTTTTTTTGCAATGCAAATATATTTGAAGTTTTCCAGGGAGTGGTATTTGTTCATTTGTACCTCAGAAGTGCTGGAAAATACTTGCTGCTGATGGTCTCTGGTACCTGAGAGTGGAATTATTGCAAGAAGAGGAATGTGGTTTCTTCCTTTTTACCATGTTGTAGTCAGAGAAAGGGAAGTTACTGAATTTGCATGCAGCCCAGCAAAAGTGATGTTAGCTTAGGTGGAAAGAGGGCAGGAATCTGGATGGTGTCATTTCCTGGAACATCAGAAAGCCTTGTTGTCACTGAAAATTTCCCCCTCACTTTTTTGCTCACACCTACAGGGTTTATTTATTTATTTACTAAACAGATTCAAGCCTGTCATTTACCATTTATGTAGGAAAGGCTTAAAGTATAGATTTATTCAAAGAGGGTACAATATATTTAAAAGTAGGAGAGACAGTGAAACTTGACTTTACAGAATTTTGTCCTCTCTCTTAACCAGGGATCGTTGGACTGCAACACACACACATTTCTCTAAATAGATTTATAAATGAGAATATATCAGAAAGAAATGGCAGTCTCATAAAATTCAATACTGGGAAGTGAATTTAGTATTTACTATTTGGTATTTAGTATTTCAACCCAGAAAACTTCAGACATGAAATTCCTTGGTGGTACTTTTCCTTATATATTTCCTGTCTGAAGTTTTCTGGGTTGAAGTTTAGAAAATACTAATTCCCAGGGTGCCTGGGTGGCTCAGTTAAGTGCTCAACTTTGGCTCAGGTCATGATTTCTCAGTTCTTGAGTTTGAGCCGCATGTTGGGCTCTCTGGTGTCAACACAGAGCCTGCTTCAGATTCTCTGTCCCCTTTTCTCTCTGCCCCTCCCCCACTTGCTCATGCGGATGCTCTCTCTCAAAAACAAACGAACATTAAAAAAGAGAAAATACTAATTCCCTTGATGCCTTCTTTGAATACCAAATATACTGTCTTCCTCTTACAAAATCAAAAGGTATTCCTTTGAGTTTTTTATTGGTCTGTTTGCTTTCCATTATGTCCTCATCATTAACTCACTGAATATTATAATCTGTTGAAAAATAATTTTGGGAAGAACAGTGAACTTCAAAAGTTCCTGAACTATATTTCCTTTGATATAGTATAGATATTAACTTCTTTTATTAATAAGTGCTCAATAAGTACAACTTATTTCTGTTCAGATCTTCCTTGTACCCTTTCAGAGAAGTCTCATGTGCTGAGGGTTTATCTCTGTGTGTCTTTTCCTGTTTTGCTATGAAGTATATAGCCAGCAAGGTAACACATTGCATCCCTCAGTATTTTCCCTTGTCATCCTTCTCTTTTTTCTTCACTCTCACCAGTTTGGGTTTATGACTTCCAAATAAAATGTTAACATATTAATTCCTGCCTCACAGGAATTTTTAGAGGACCCAGGCCAGGGTAATACTTAATACCTTTCTCGTAATTAAAGAGAATTCTGTTTTTGACTTTCAGCTACAGTTTCATTTTTTTTTCTTCCAAGATTTTATTTAAAGTCAAGTTAGTTAACATATGGTGTAGCATTGGTTTCAGGAGAATGATTTAGGATTCATCACATATAGCACCCAGTGCTCATCTCAATAAGTGCCCTCTTTAATGCCCATCACCTGTTTAGTCCATCGTCTGCCCACCTCCCCTCCAGCAACGCTGTTTGTTCTGTATAGTTAAGAGTCACTTATGGTTTGCCTCCCTCTCTGTTTTTATCTTATTTTATTTTTCCTTCCATTTCCCTATGCTCATCTGTTTTGTTTCTTAAATTCCAGTATGAGCAAAATCATATGGTATTTGTCCTTCTCTGATTTAGGTTAGTCGGAAAGTTAAATGTAGAGATACCCTGCGACCCAGCAATTGCACTACTAGGTATGTATCCAAAGGATACAAAAACACTGATTTGAACGGGCACATGCACCCCAATATTTATGGGAGCACTAAAAACAATAGCCAAATTATGGAAAGAGTCCAAATGTCCATCGCCTGATGAATGGATAAGAAGATGTGGTGTATATATACATACACACAATGGAATATTATTTAGCCATCAAAAAGAATGAAATCTTGCCATTTGCAATGACGTGTATAGAACTAGAGTGTATTCTAAGTAAAATCAGTTACAGTTTTGTGATGTATACCTTTCTGATATACATAAGGATCCAATGACTATCATAAGTAGATATTCATGCTACTTATTAGTGATCAGAAAAATCAAAGACATAATCTAAATCACCTAAGCATACTTAATTGGATTCTACACCATTTGCTATCATCAGGCCATCAGACCAAAAAAAAGGGGATGGGGAAGAAAGAACGTGACAATAATAAGAGCAAAAAAAGCTAGCCTAGATTAGTAGAGGTTTGAATTTTAATAGATAAGAGGCTCATGAGTCAAGAATAAATACATCCCAAAAGATATCTAAGAGTTATTTATGAAAATAGGATAAGTTCAAGTTCATTGTATTTCCATGCAAAAAAAAAACAAAAACAAAAAAACAACAAACCTTTGTAGGATTCTTACAGCCATTTTGTTTGTTTGGAACCACATGTACTTTTAAACTTATTTTGTAAAATCTCTTAAGATATTTCAAAGTAGAAAGCACATTTATAAGTAGAATTACATTTTGGCTTTAAAGTAACAGGTCATTAAACTAAATCTAGAAACCTTGCAATATTTTCAGGAAAGAGCTCTGACCTCAGAATTTGGAAATCTTTTTTTTTTTTTCAATAAATAGTTGATTGTCAAGTTGGTTTCCATATAACACCCAGTGCTCATCCCCAGAAGTGCCCTTCTCCATGCCCATCTCCCCCTTCTCCCCCACATCCATCAGTCCTCAGTTTGTTTCTCAGTATTCAAGAGTCTCTCATGGTTTGCCTCTCTCCCTTTCGCCCACCATTTCCCCCCTTCTTCTCCCCCATGGTCCTCAGTTAAGTTCCTCCTAATCCTCCTATATGTGCAAACATATGATATTTGTCCTTCTCTGCCTGACTTATTTTGCTCAGCATAACACCTTCAAGGTCCATCCATGATGCTACACATGGCCAGATTTCATTGTTTCTTATTGCCATATAGTAGAATTTGGAAATCTAAATTGTACTTTTGGCTCTGCTGCTCTCTGGCTGTGTGACCTTGAGCAAATCACAGAATTCTCTCTGAGCCTCAGTTTCCTTGTCTGCTGAATGAGGAGGTTGTAATAGATTTTCTATCTTTAACATTCCTTGTTTCCCTTGAACACTAATTAGTTCAGGGTTGATGCATTCGTGAAGAACTAGCAACTTCACTGTTTGAGGTTAAGATAGAATGCTCCATCCAAGGTAACTTTGTCAAAGCAGGAAAAGAAAAAAGCTAATGGAACAGAATAGAGAATTGAGAAATAGACCACAAATATGTGGTCAATTGATTTCCAACAAAGCTTTTAAAGCAATCCAATGAGAAAGGCAAGTCTTTTCAATAAATGTTGCTGGAACAATGTGATATCGATATTCCAGAACTTAATCTGAATTCTTACACTATGTACAAAATTAAGTTGGGATGACTTATAAAAATAAATGTACATCTAAAACTTTAGGACTTTTAAGAGAAATCTTTCTGACTTTGGAGTAGTTTATTTTTAAAATAGAACCCAAAGTCACAAACCATAAAAAACTGTCAAAATCAAATTCATCAAAACTGAAAATTTCTGTAAGGGCCATATGATAGTAAATGTGTTAGGCTTTGTGAGCCATATGGTCTCTGTTTGCAACTACTCAGCTTTGTCTTCATAATGCAACTGAAGTTGTAGATGATATGTAATGAATGGGCATAGTTGTATTCCAATAAACCTTTATTTACAAAAACAGGTAGTGGGCAAGGTTTGACTCGTGGTCAAGGTAGGCTGATACTTGCTCTACTTTGACAGAAACTCTTATCTTGAGGCCCAATGAGATGAATGATTTCCCCAAAATAATAGAATGACTTAGTGGCAGAAGCAGGATCAAATCCCAGTTTCTTCCCAGTTCACTATGCTATTCCTTTTTATTAATAAATTTGAATACAAGATTCTTTTCAGTGTATAACTATGCCGTCATGCAACAGTAGGTACTCAAGAATTGATTCATAGAGTTCCTTTTTTTCTTATGTTTAATACTTTGATTAATGCATTTTTCTTGTTAGAAGAATGAAGGAATTAGCACTAAGTAATTTTGTGTTCATTTCCCTGTTGTATTATTTGAAAGCTTATCCTCACTACAGTGTCATTCACAAGAAGATATGAAAAGTGATTTTATATTCATGTGACATTTTATTTAAATCTGTCAACAAACAGAATCATGGCAATTATCCATTCATATTTTGACATGATTACTGCTGAGAAAATCACCCATCTAAGGTATTTCATGAAAGGGAACATGACAGGCATGCATCATAGGATCCTTTTTTCATGAAGTAAAGATTTCAAAGAGAACAACCGAAATAAAGAACCAATATGCTTTTGCTTTCTGTTGCTTTAAAAACTGTCACGTTCAAATGAAGCAGAAATGCAGGGATGAACCATTGCACTAAAGTTTTAGGAAGTGAAAAAATTTTAAATATAAGGGAAATTTTTTAAAATAAAAATATGCCAGATACTATGCAAGGTATTTTCCATACACTTTCTCATTTTACCTGCAGAGCATCATTTATAGGTAAGGCTAATTGTTGTCATTACATGAATGGAAAGACTGATACTGCAGGAAGTTTAGTAACTTTATAGAGTTGGGTGCAGCTAGGGAAAGGTGTGAATCCATCAACTCAAACCTAGGTCTGCTACATCATAAAATCTGTGCTTTGAAGTTTGTCCGTTTGGGAAAGAAACTGGAAAAAACAAAACAAAACACAAAACCCTGGGAAAGTCTTAGATCCAATTAGTAAAAATGGTCAAAACATTAAACAGTGAATCTAGAATATGTAATTATACTGAGATGTTTGCAATGCCTTTTATTTCGTATTACAGAGAGGCTGTACTCTGAATTCTTTTATTTCTATATTCAAGGAAAGGGTAGAGAAAGTAATTAAGATACTGGGTGTAATTCTACGACATGTGCACTGAAGCACTCTTTATTTGGATAAAATATGAACCCAGACAGTCATTGGGACCCTGCAAAGGATGAAAGAAATGGTTTGAAGTAACTTCTCTCCCCTATTAGTTTTCCTTATTTTAACTTACAGTGGGTAGCCTTGTAGTCTTGGTAACAATTATATTGTTCCACTGGAGTTATGTGGATTTCTAAGAGATTTTGGTGGCTTTTATTATTAAGTTAGAAAATCTCACAAGATCTCTGCTGGGGCTGAGAGAATGGATTTATGTGATTATTAGTATGAGGCTGACCCTGACTTGAAGTCCCCCATTGATGTCTCTGCAAAAAACAGTTTGCTTTCTAGATGTCAGCTTCTCTTTGGGACTATTATAAGATGGTATATGACTCAGAATAAAATACTTTTACATTTTGTGAGTGTAGTGTGTAGATTTGTAAATAAAGATGGTCTAGGAATGGAATTTTTAATTATGCTTCTGCAGGAAGTTTGGCAGTAGGGCTTTTTGCTGAGAAGTTTAGGGCAAGGGGAAGATGAAATCGATAAGGCCTTGAACCCGGCAGTGGGTCTTCCCAGAAGAAACAATTCAGAGCCATCAAACGAATGAGTTTCTGAAATCTGCACAGCCCGCTCTTCCCGAGTCTTGACAAGTTGGGCACCACAGCAGCCATGTGGCATGGGAATTCCCAAATTCCCCTCTAATTTCATTCCCTTTTTAGAAACGTTGGCAGCTGAAGCTGCAGCAGCTGACCTCTTGCTGCCACCCTCGGCGAGCATGGCTGCTGACACACAGCAGGCAGTGTCACAGGCTCTTGGCGAATAAGGGCTGCAAGTGGCCCTGGAGGTCACAGCCCCCCTCTCCCCCCCGCGGATGTGGAGATGGCCCTGTGCCAGCTTCTACAACGGGGTACCGGTCCTTGGTGTATGTTTTCAAAGAAGCAGGCTGATGGAGATGGAAGGGCCTGTGTGGCTCTGGGGATTGTCTTACCCCTGACAGCTGCATGACTCGCCTATTTCCTCTTCTGTCAAACCCCCCAACTTTTTGGGTTGTCGTGGAGATGAAGGTATAGGGTCTCTAGTACGGTGCTCAGCACAGATTGGGCCCCAGTAAAGGCCCTGATTACTTAACCAGGGGGAATTCTTCTCATGTGTTTTATTTCCAGAAAATTAGTGCCCCCATTGTTGAACTAAGAGGCAGCTGGCATGCTGCTAGCACCGCTCTGGGAATTAGAAGATACAGAGGTGAATAAACCTCCCTCTGCATGTAGTTCATGCACAGTCTAGTGGGGACAGAGCCAGATAGCTGGGGCTCCAGCTAAAGTAGAACGAATATCAGAATGAGGGGGGACTTTCGGGTTTGAAATGACTTAAGTTGATATGTAAACTTAGAGGAACAATATATAAACCGTTCCTGTGCATTAGCTGGGTAGGAGTGTGTTTTCTTCTTCCTTGTTTGAACACCCTCTCATAGGTTTTGGTTCTTTTATATTCCTGTCAACTAATGAATTACGGTGGCCGCCCTATACATCCCGAATGCTGAGAGTCAGCAATTGAGCTTAACGCACCGTTTCATTTTTCATTGCCCTTAATTCAGTGTTGCTATTACAGTTATAATGAGGATACCTAATAAACAAATTTGTGAGTATTGATCTATTAAAATTTCTTGGACAAGAACATTATTTTTTATAAGAAAATCTTTATTAGGTGAGTTCCTGGAACCAAGGAACCAGATGAAATGTTCTTGGATTCACGAACTATCGTGGACGTGTTCATTTAAAACATAGGGCTCTAGGGTTAGTCAATATTTCTTTGTGTTGAGTTGGGAAAAAAAAGGCATATGATTTTGATTTAGCCTTTGATTATATGGGTTATATAGGACATTAGTTTTTCTAAATTTATTTTCATGTAGAGAATGTTAAGATGTAATAATTCAGAAGCCATTTGAGTGAGTATCTATGCTTTTTATCAGGACCCTCAGGGATCCAGACCCGTAAATAGCAGAAAGCTATAACAATACATAATTTGCCACTATTGGTTAGTACCAGTGGAAGCATTAAGCCTCACCTAATATGAATCCTCTACAGTTTTTGTATGTTAAAGGCAAATTTAATCACATCTGTGACTTAATGGAGATTTTAGGGTTGAGCAGACTATATTCACTGCACGAATCCCTTTTGGCATGTTGGAGGGCAAGTGAGTATGTAAGTACATATAAACTTCATATGTATATAACTTTGCTGTGTTCATTTGACAGCAGCAACGACAGCATTTCTGGGTCAGAGGGGCTTGGAGTGGCAGTGTGGTTGGAAGGCGATGATGGTGCCTGGGCAATGCCCGAAAGCGACAGTTGCACAGCCTGCACGGTGCTCTTACTCATGTTGCATGTGTGGACTGTGGGGAGGAGTGTGTGATCAAGCCCCTGTACCACTCACCTGCTATGGCACTGATAAGTGAGGGTACGGTTCTGGAGTGCTTTGCCCCAGTGATAGCAAATGACCAACCTGTATTTAGTGAATTCTTGCCCGCTGCCTCTCTCTGTTCGTACATATTCATAAAGCCATGGTGTTTGGAGACAGATTCTGGTTTGAACTTTAGCTTTTCCACATAAGTTCTTTAATGTTTTGTGAGTGAAATGAAATATTTTGGGGGCACAAGTTAGTAGGCGGCAAGGGGGGATGTGTGTGGGCAGTGGTGTAGTACTGGATCCATAGAGCTCGTGCTTTCAGAAGAACTTAATTGTGTTAACACCTCACTTCCCTCACTGGCAACAAAATCAGGGAATAGTGATTATCTTACAGGGTTCTTCTGGAGGTGAGGTGAAATAATATTTGCAAAATAACATGTACAGAGGGTAGCCTGTAGTGGATTATCAGGGAATGTTAATTGTGGGTCCATCATGGTTGCAAGAATTCAGAAAAAGGTGAGACTCAAGTGGCCTGGAAAAGCCAAGGAAGGGTTAAAGGTGAGAAGACTAGTGTGGGCATTGAGAATAGGTTCTGATGCTTAGAGTGGAAGAGCCCAGCACAGAGAGAGGCCAGATGCTTGGGTGTCTGCAGGCCAAGGAGGTGTCATCCCAGGGGTGAGAAGGTGTGTTGGAGCTGCTGGTGGGCTGGGCATGGTTAGGCTGGATTTGTGAGGTCCCTGAGAGCTGGGTTGAGGACTCCAGACTTGTTTTGTGGATGTGCAAAGGCTATTCCGGTTATCTGAGCAAAGGGCTAGCATGATGAGAGTAGCCTTATAAAAATTGGTTCAACATCAGTGAACTCAACATATTAGTTCCAGGGAGATTCTGGAGTCAGGCCAGATCAGATGCAGCACACAGCTGAGGATCCTGAACTTAAAGAGCTATTGAGAACATCAAGTTTGATATTTTTTTCTTAATTTAATCTTCATTTTGAACCATAAATCCAGCACTAATAAAGAGAATTGAACATTTTTGCTCTCCCCAGGGCATTATATGGAATCCCAGCAAACGGAATTTAATTTCTACCTAACCTGCTGCCTAATACCTTTTGAGACTCCCAAGTCATATTTCTGCTCCTCTCCACTTGATCTGATGCAGTGACAACAACATATTTTAAAGCTCCTTCAGCCGCCCAGAGAAGAGTGTAATTGACCTGGCTCTCAAATGCTCTCCAGTTTGATGGACTGGGGAGGACAAAGGTCGCCTGAGTGTCCATCCTGGTAAACACAAAGAAAGAGTCTTCATCATTTAAATGTTCACTTCTCTGTCAGGGTGTAAGACTCTATGATTATCAAAGCTGACTTGGATTATAATTTTGGAGAGTTCCCTTGAACTTTACAGACTCACAGAATTTATAAGTTTATGGCTTTGATTTTTCTTTCTTTCTTTTTCTTTTCTCGTGTGTGTGTGTGTGTGTGTGTGTGTGTGTGTGTGTGTTGAAAGTTAAGCTGATGCTGCCAATCTAAGTGCCAGATCATAGACCCACAGACAGTGTTTGATCCTCAGGATACTTCAGGTTAGGAAATCATAAGACCAGTTATAAATGTCCACTAGACCTGGCTGGAGTCTGGCCCAGGGCCTCTGCCTTCTCTGCTGTTGGTCTAAAAGTGGTTCCCTTGATCTGGTTCTGTGATTAGGGGTCTGGGAATGGTAGGTCTATAATGGCTCCTATCAGTAAAGAAAAGCAGCTGAAAAAAAATTTTTTTTTGCTTGTTTGTTTCAGTAGGGAAATCATGAGCAGAGAAAGGCTGTATGAGATCGGTCCACAGAGAAGATGCTGGGGTGTCTGTGTGGCTGGCACAGGTTCAGTGTGTCTGTGAAGTAAGAATGCCTGTATGTGGGGCTGGGGTGGGTGCTTGACCTGTTTTCAGACTTCTGTCTTTGCTTCAGCCTTCTCTTCATCCACAGCAACTTAGTGCATTTTCTGAAAAATCTTCCCTGTGTTTACCAACAGGCTAACCATCACTAATAACCAGGAGAACAGCAGGATCCCTGAACCTTAGCTTCCTGGGTGCAAATGGAGCAACCTACCTTTTAGGGGCCCACGTCTAGCATGTTATTGAGCCCTTTACTAAGCTCTTTAACTCTTTAACTTTCTGATTATAAAATAACGTTTTTTTTTTAAATTTTTTTTAATGTTTTATTTATTTCTAGGAGAGAGAGAGAGAGAGAGAGACAGCGTGAGCAGGGGAGGGTCAGGGAGAGAGGGAGTCACAGACTGAAACAGGCTCCAGGCTCCGAGCTAGCAGTCATCACAGAGCCCGACGCGGGGCTCAAACCCACGAACCGCGAGATCATGACCCAAGCGAAAGTCAGACGCTTAACCGACTAAGCCACCAGGCGCCCCTAAAATAACGTAGTTTTTGATAGAAAAAATCCAGAAACTATGGAAGGGATATAATGAAGAAAATAAAACTCATTATAACCCTGACATCCATATATAACTATTAGCGTACCAGAAAATTTTCAACACATTGTGTATTTGGAATTAGGCTATGTAAATTCTATGTCTTGTTCTTTTACTACAGTTTTTATTGTGATCATTGTTGCATATCATTCCAACTTCTTTAAAAGCATCACGTTAGCGGCTGTAAACAATTTTCTTGAAATAACATAAATTTATGTAACTATCACTAGGCTTTAATCAATTATTTAGTTTTTTTTTTTTTTTTAATAGAGTCAGGACTTCTTCACTGTGACTTAAATATAAGTTGAATGTATCTGTAAGAACATTTGGCCACGGCGTCCACTTAGAATGACTGAGACTCCCTTATTTGCTGGCGAAGACATTTGGCTTTCTGTTTCATTGCAAAACATAACAGACAAGAGATTACCAAAAGGGCTTCCTACTGGAGATATGAGAACTGCAAAGGGCCAACTCTACCACACGGAATTCTTTGTTTCTTCTGCTTAGAGCCTCTCTCTCCATTTTCTGATTTAACTGCCCTGCCCTGGCCCCGTGGTTATCCATTTTAGACAATGTGACTTTATCCCTTGGCTATAGTCCTTATTTCCACATTTGGGTATTAGATTAAAACTGGGCCAATTAGCATCTTGTTCTGTGACAGTGGAGTTAAACTGAGAAACATCTTCAATGACTTGTCTGCTAACTGAAGCTATAAGATGTGCTGCTTCAGAGCTGTTGGAGGCCAAGTTTACTGCCATACAGATAACAGAAGCAGAGAAGACAGTAGAAAGAGAATGTGAAAGTCAGGGTGAGTGAATGAGCAGTGGGAGAGAGAAAAATGAAACCGAGGTACGTGGAGGTACGTAGCAGCAATGTGCGGTGAGAAGTGGAGAAATACTGGCATGTAAAGAACTGTTGTGAGATACTCCACAGACCTTGCATTGCATGAGAACACTAAGAATTCTTATTATTAAAAGAATAAGAATCTTCTCCCTTTATATCACATTGGTTTCCTGTCACTTGAAATCAAAGTCATTCTAACAACCTGATTGTGATTTAAATACTCTGCTCAGGCCCAAGACATTCTTTCTGCCTGCCCTTTTCCTTGAAAAAAAATTCTCATTTAGGACCTTCTGGTACTCTTTGGTCTGATTTTAAAAACGTCTTTTTAGGTTTTTTGTCCTATAGTAGCAATCTCCTAAAGTACAAATGTAGGAGAAATAAAACATATCTTTAGAGGGAGAATGTGACATCTGTGAAATTTTAAAATAAAGGTGTTGACCATGAACCTGCCCGACTATTCCATACCTAGAGAATGTGATATTTGCCAGTTTAGTCTGGAAATTCCCCCGGAGCCCCAGAAGCACGCTGGAGCCTCACAATTACACTTCCTTGTGAGATGCGGAATCATATTTTAATGAAGTCCTTTAAGTATACTGCTTAGAATCTAAAAACCCAGACTCTTAACAAATTCTGCTTAAAGAATGCTCTGAAGCTGTGAGCACCAACAATGTTCAAATCACTATCCTAGGTGAGGTTAAGGGTACAAAGGAACTTCTAGCAAAAACATCTTGTGTTTGGGGGGGAGGGTGGGGTATGTTCTTCTGTTAATATAGAACAACCGTGGGTGCACATGTGTGCATACCTGCCTGTGCTGTGGGGGAATACTACTCAGGGTGCTTTATATTTATGTTTATTTCATATTTTTTCCTTATAGCAATACTATTTATAGAAACTGGTGTTTGTCTAGGTTAAGAAATGTGCACACCATGAGGTTGGGATTTGAACTTAGCTCTGTGGATCTTCAAAGCCCTTGCCCTTCACACTATAGTATGCTATCACTGCATCATGCTGGCCCCTGTATCTACTTAGGAAATAAAACATATGTACATGAAAATGTAGCCAACATAAGAAGGCAGGGACCTCATGTTCAGAACCAAGGTGAGAGATGCAGAAAAAAATATCCCAGAGGCCACAGTTGAGTGAGTTATGGACCCCTTTATGTGTGAGGTGGGGTTTTGAACTGGTCCATAAAGACTTAGACACTAGAGAAAAGTGTGCAGAGCTCTCTTAGGTAACAGATGTTGCTAGAAAAGTTGTGATGAATTAGTGGCTCCTAGGAATTAATATCAATCTCAAGTTGATTATTTATTGGTTTGGCCAGGGCAGGTTCCCTTTTTGTGGAGCCAACAAAACCAATCACTCATTGATTTATTTAATGATCTAAGTAGCCTAGGAGATTAGGGTAGGCTGGTGAAACCCACACAAACCTTTAGTGGTTATCTGCAAAGCTAATTAGGCTCTTCATAGTGAATTAAATTTTCCATTTCCTTATACTTTCGATTTCATTTTGGAGAAATGAGAGTAGTTAAATGATTGCAATTTCAGTATTGTGGAGTACTTGAGGACTAAAGCTCACTGCGTGTTTCCATTCTTTGCTTTGTTCTCAAGAACAATGTAAAGATTAAATTTAGTAAGACTTTAGTCAACACAGATACTTGACTTGGACTAAAGAGTAGATTTGCATTGAAGTTGACAGGAGAAAATACCATAGAGAAGGTTTGCTGTTTTAATTGTAGATCTTGATGGCTATCTGTAGCATTAACTTTGGGGATTACTCTTCTAGGATGAACTGTTACTTAGGTAGTTCATGGTGGAACCAGGCAGAAGAACACTGCCTCGAACGGGTTCTTTTTTCCCTCCTGAGACAGAGCAAACTTTTAAGAGAATATTTTTGGTAAAATATTCAGTGTATTAGTGGGCATTAATATAAATTTTAGGCTCCTGGCAATCCACATACAAATGGAATTTATTTTATGAAGTAAGTCATTGAGGCTCTGCATAAAGTAGATGGTAATCAAACATTAAACCACTGATGTAAAACCCACAGCATAAAGCATGAACATTCACTGTCTTGGTTCTGGATTGCACAAAGCCTGGAAGGTAGCAGGGACTCATCGAATGTCAGATTATCTTCAACTATCCTAAGCTTCCCAGTGTATTAAGGTACAACTATTGTTTGTACCACTCATTTACTAGTTAATAATTGGCTGCCTTGTGCCCTTGTTTATACTGTTGTCTGATGTTGTATTAATGCAGTTAGCACAGTGGTTAACAGATGCTTGCCTAGAATCCTGAGTTTGAGTTTTATGTGTGTAAGATTTACATACTCTTAAAAATTTTTTTTAAGGGGGCGCCTGGGTGGCTCAGTCGGTTAAGTGTCCGACTTTGGCTCAGGTCATGGTCTCAGTGTTAATGGGTTCGAGCCCTGCATCAGGCTCTGTGCTGACAGCTAGCTCAGAGCCTGGAACCTGCTTCAGATTCTGTGTCTCCCTCTCTCTCTCTGACCCTCCTCTGCTCATGCTGTCTCTCTCTCAGAAATAAATAAACACTAAAATTTTTTAAAAATTTAAGTTTATTTATTTATTTTAAGAGAGAGAATGCTCATGCTCAAGCCTGGGAGGGGCAGAGAGAGAGGGAGAGAGGGAATCCCAAGCAGGCTCCATGCTGTCAGCGTGGTGCTTCATGCAGGGCTTGATCCTGTGAACTGTGAGATCCTGACCTGAGCCAAAATCAAAAGTTGGATGCTTACCTGACTGAGCCACCCAGGAGGAGTCCCTTTCCGTACTCTTTTTTTTTTTTTTTAAATGTTTTTTTATTTATTTCTAGGAGAGAGTGAGAGACAGCGTGAACAGGGGAGGGTCAGAGAGAGAGGGAGTCACAGGCTGAAACAGGCTCCAGGCTCTGAGCTGGCAGTCAGCACAGAGCCCGACGCGGGGCTCGAACCCACGAACCGCGAGATCATGACCTAAGCGAAAGTCGGACGCTTAACCGACTAAGCCACCCAGGCGCCCCTCCGTACTCTTTTTACACCCTATTTATTTTCTTTATTTTTCCAGTCTTAGTGAGATATTAATGACATATAAGTAAGCTTAAGGTATACAATATGATGATTTGATATACATATATATTGTAAAATGATCACAATAAAGTTAGCTAATGTTTCTATTGCTCACACATAATTATGTGTTTATTTTTGGTGTGGTGATGACACTTAAGATTTATTCTCTTAACAACTTTTAAGTATTTAGTATTAACTATAGTCACCATGCTGTGTATCAGATCCCCAGAACTTATTCATCTTGTAGTTGGAAGTTTGTCCTGTTGACCACCTTCGCCCCTCTCCCTCAGCCGTGGCAATCACCACTCTACTTTTTATTTCTCTGAGTTTGGCTTTTTAAAAGTCCACATATAAGTGAGAATATACAGTATTTGTATTTCTCTGTGCAACTTACTTATCATAATGCCCTCAAGGTCCATCCACGCAATTGCAAAAGTCATGGTTTCCTTCTTTTTTATAGATGAATAATATTCCTCTGTGTGTGTGTGTGTGTTCTTTATCCATTCATCCATTCATCTGTCAGGGACACTTAGGTTGTTTTCATGTCCTGGCCATTGTGAATAATGCTGTAATGCAATGAACATGGGAGTACAGCTATCTCTTCAGTATCTTGATTTAATTTTCTTTGGATACATACCCAGAAGTGGTATTGCTGCATTGCATGGTAGTTCTGGTTTTAATTTTATGCGGAACCTCCATACTGTTTTCCCTAGTAGCTGCATCAATTTACATTCCCACCAGCAGTGCACAATTGTTCCCTTTCCTCACCATCCTTGTCAAGGCTTGTTATCTTTTGTCTTCTTGACAGTAATCATTTTGTCATATGAGAGGTGCTATCTCATTATGGTTTTAATTTGCGTTTCCTTGATGACTGGTTATGTTTTCATGTACCTGTTGGCCATTTGTATCTATTCTTTGGAAAAATATCTATTCAAGTCCTCTGCCCCTTTTTTAGTTTGATTTTTTTGTTTTCTTTTTGCTATTGAGTTAGACGAGTTCTTTATATATTTTTGATATTAACCCCTTGTCAGATAGATGGCTTGCAAATATTTTCTACCATTCTGTAGGTTGCTTTGTACTTTTTGCAATTTTCTCTTTTGCTGTGCAGAAGCTTTTTAATTTGATGTAGTTCCACTTGTGTATATTTGCTATGGTTGCCTGTGCTTTTGGTGTCCTATAAGAAAATCATTGCCAAGACCAATGTCAAGGAGCTTTTCCAAACCTTTTTCTCTAGTAGGTTTACAGTTTCAGATCTTAATTTAGGTTGTTAAACCATTTTGAGTTAGTTTTTGTGTGTAGTGTAAGGGTCCAATTTCATTCTTTTGCTTGTGGACACCCAGTTTTCCCCAGGACCCTTTATTGGAGACTTTGTGGAGTTTCAGCTGAAGTTTCATTAAGTGCTCCTGGCTTCCTTGTCAAATATTAGTTGACTGTAGATGATGAGTTTATTCTATTGATTAGGTTCCTTTGGTCTGTATGTTTTTATGCCAGTACCATTCTGTTTTGATTGCTGTAGCTTTATAATAAAGTTTAAAATCAGGAAGTTTATGTCTCCAGCTCTGTTCTTCTTTCTCCGGGTTGCTTTGTCTATCTGTGATTTCCTGTGGTTTTGCTGTTTCCTGTGGTAGTGTTGTTTTTCTATTTCTGTGTAAAATGTTTTTGGAACTTTGATAGGGATTATATCGAACCTGTAGATAGCATTGGGCAGTATGGACATTTTAACTATATTAATTTTTCCAATTCATGAGCACAGAATATCTTTCCATTTAATTTGTGTCTTCAGTTTCTTTCATTAGTATCTTATAATTTTCAGTGTATAGATCTTTCAGGGACTTTCCTCTTGTGCTATCTGTCTATCTTGTGAATTGATGATTTTCTATAGTGGTGTGTGTTGATCCCTTTTTTATTTTTGTATATCTTTTTTAAAAAATTTTTAATGATTATTTATTTTTGAGAGAGAGAGGGAGACAGAGCATGAGTGGGGAATCGGCAGAGAGAGACAGAGACACAGAATTTGAAGCAGGCTCCAGGCTCTGAGCTGTCAGCACAGAGCCCATCGCAGGGCATGAACCCACGAACCATGAGATCATGACCTGAGCTGATGTCGGAAGCTTAGCCAACTGAGCACCATCCAGGCACCCCTATTTTTGTTTACCTATTGTAGATTTTTGCTTTGTGGTTACCATGAAGCTTACATAAAACATCTGGGGGGGCCTGGGTGGTTCAGCCGGTTGAGCATCTGACTTCAGCTCAGGTCATGATCTCACCGTTCGTCAGGTCAAGCCCCATGCCAGGCCCTGTGCTGAAAGCTAGAAGCCTGGAGCCTGCTTCAAATTCTGTGTCTCCCTTCTCTCTCAGCCCCTCCCCTGCTCACACACATACACAGTCTCTCTCTCTCAAAAAATAAACAAACATTAAGAAAATTTAAAATATCTTATAAAATAACAGTGTATTTTAAACTTTACTTTTTTTATGTATAAAATGGCTTTGATAATGGCACATACCAGGGGTTCCTGGGTGGCTCAGTCAGTTGGATGTCCGACTTCGGCTCAGGCTGTGAACTTGCAGTCATGGGTTTGAGCCCTGTGTCGGGCTCTTGTGCTGACAGAGTAGAACCTGGAGTGTGCTTCTGTGTCTCCCTCTATCTCTGTTCCTCCCCTGCTCACATTCTCTCTCTCTCTCTCTCAAAAATAAAGATATAATAATAATAATGGTACGTACCATATAAGGTCATTATGTCAGTTAAATAACTCAATACATTTAAATGTCATGCAAAAGTGGCTTATACATAGTGAAGACTCAGTAAATGTTAACTATTATTTTTATTAATACTTCATATACATGAATGATTCTACAGTCTCATCTATTAACCAGTTATAAATTCCCTGAGTGTGGGAATTGTGCCTTATTTAACTGAACATCTTTAACAGATTCTGTCATAATGATCGGGACACATTTATTATATATATACACACACACACACACGTGTATATTATATGTTTTAAATTGTGAATGGTAAATTGAACATATATATTTGGAGATTTTTCACTTGCATGAAAAATTTATCACTGAATATGAGCTCCTGTGTGAGGGGAATGTGATAGGTCCATTTCATACCTGTGAATTTAGTGAGACTTCATGGTAAGTTGGCACTCCAGCCTGAAGCTAATATAATGTTAGGTTCCAGGGTTTTTTTTTTTTTTATATATCTATATCAGTGCTTTTAGAGAATAAAAGAATTGGAATAAAAGAATGAGTGCCTGTATGCTTTGAACATGGTTCAATAATGGTGTTCACAAAGAGCATAAACATTTTAGAAGTTTTAAACAAAGATGTATTTTATGGTCTTTTGTGAGCAATTGAGAATTTTCTAAAGGAAAAGATATCAGTATGTAATGATATGCCATTTTGGTGAGTAAAATGGCAATTGCAGGTAACAGAGGTCAGCTTTTATGTGTAGTTGTGGTCAATGATCCAGATAAAGCAAAACCAAAAGGAAATAATGCAGGTTTGATAAAAATTATTGCATGCATCTCTCAGGAATATTATGTAGCATGACACATCTTTCTGATTCCAGTCTTCATTTGAGATAAAACATCTACTTTGACAAGAAATGCCTGTGGTCTTCTCTGTTCCACCAATCACATTTTGTCATGTGAGTTGGGTTAAAAGGGATTGGATTTAGGTCTTAGTAGGATCAAGAATACATCATGGGTAAGAAGCTATAGCAAACTGTGTGTTGTAACTGAAATATTTACATAGGAAATAGAAGAAAATTATTTCACACTCCCCAGGCCCTTTTTCTTGTGCCCTTCCTCTTCGTCCTCTCCTAAACTTTTAAAAATTTTTATTTATTTATTTTTCAGAGAGGGAGAGAGAGGATACACACACACACACACACACACACACACACACACACGCACACAATACAAGTGGGGGAGGGGCAGAGAAAGAGGGAAACAGAATCTGAAGCAAGAGCCTGGAGCTGTCAGCACAGAGTTGGACATGGGGCTTGAACTCACAAACTCTGAGATAATGACCTGAGCTGAAGTTGAACATGTAACCAACTGAGCCACTCAGGTGTCCCTCTCCTAGATTGTTTAAAATCTTTTCTTCACTCTTATTTGTACTGGGATTCTATTAAACTTCCATTGATGGAAGGGAATTCATTCAGTTAATTTTCCTCAGATCAACAAGGAAACAGCCTCTGAAAAGCAGAACCACTTGTTCATGATCTTGCATTTAGCTTGTCTTAGGGTACAGCTGAGAGGTTACATTTTTCATCTCCAGTTTTTATTTTTATCTCTTGTTCCTTTTGGCAGCCAAGTGGTTCGGATACAACTAGACATTGAATCAACTTTTAAAAACGTTTATTTTAGAGAGAGAGAGTGAGAGTGCACATGCAAGCGAGGGAAGGATAGAGGGAGAAAGAGAATCCCAAGAAGTCTCCATGCTCAGTGTGGAGCCCCAGGTGGGGTTCAGTCCCACGCCTCTGAAGTCATGACCTGAGCTGAAATCAAGAGACAGACACTCGACTGACTCAGTCACAAGTGTTCCTGAACCAACTTTCAATGAACATTCTCAAGTGATTTGTCTGGTGTATGTTTTCTTCCTTGGTTTCTCATCTTATGACTAATACCACTGAGGATCACGTGAGTCTTTGTGCTGGCGTTTTCCTAGTTTAATGCTAATTCGGTCTCTGACATCTGCTACGGCCTTTGCACAGTAACCCTGGTTGTCAACTGGGCCTGTTTCAGGTGTCACTTAGGTGGTAAGAACTCCCACGGTTGCAGGAATGTGACAGTCTCTTAGTTACTTATGGTGCATTTGAGAGGAAGCAGATAATGAAAGCTGTGGTGAAAGCATTAAAGTTTATCTTCAGATGTTCGCTTGATTGTTGGTGCTACAACTTTCAGTTCAGGTCCTCTAACTCTAAATGCTGTTTCTGACACTCCTACCTCATTATGTAAACACCAAAAATGGTGATTTCACAGTGGCTTCAAGTCAACACATGGGTGCTAGTACTTTAGAAAAAGCAACATTAAATCAACAGATTATTTATCTGCCATATAATTGTACAAATCTGACCCCTGTAAATTCAAGTGCTTTATTACTGTCTTAAAGGATACTTAGAATTTTGGAATTTCATCATCATTCCTCCAAATTCACTGTCCTTCATGAAACTTCTGGACAAACTGCGTCAAAATTATTTCTTCCCTTTGTGAACCTATCTTTCAAGCTCTTGGATTCTCTTTGTAAATCATCTCAGGGTGACAGAATCACTTTATGTGATCACATTCTTTCCCAAACTAGACTCATTTAAGGATGAGGTCTGGCGTAGAATTGTATCCTCCAAGCACCCAGCACAGTGCTTTGCACATAATAGGTACCTGAAATATGTATAAAGGGTATGGATTTTAAAGGCTACTTCCTCAAGTGTATCAAAATACCCTCTTTTAAAATGTTCATATATTACAGTTAATTTCTGTGTCAGTGGCTATTTGGCCTAGTGGTAGAGATTCAGTCTTACAGAACTCAGAATAATGTCAGTCACTTCTTGGCTTTCTCAGTCAACTCTGTTTCCTCACTCAATCTCTCCTGAGTGGAAACTTGAGGGAACAACTTATATAGTGCTCTGTTGCTGGGAAATGGTGGCATCTCGTTTTCATTTGTCATCACCTGTTCTTGCTGGCATCTGCTATGAATGTATAGCACTTGGTTGGGTTTGTGTTAACTCTGAATGGTAGCCCCTGAAGACTGGGGACACAGCTGTCATCAAGCTCTCATGGTCCATATCACATCAACTCTCATGGTGCCTTACAGAGACAACAAAACCTTTATGGAACCCCTGTGTTTTAAAGCATATACACTTGACTTTGCATTATGGGGAACATATTAGTCCTGTTTTAGGGATGTTTGAGGTTCCCTGTGAAGCCATTACAGCCCCACCTATCACAGAACCCTGTCTAGTCATCAGTACTTGTCTGTGCTGTGCCATGGTGCCATGGGAAATTAAATAGAACATGGTGTCTTTTTGGAGCTTCAGATCTCTTATTCTGTACAATTCATGGTGCTGTGAGGAATTCTGTAGAGCTTGGCGTACTATGAGAGTTTTAGATCTTCTATCCTGAACCATGGTGTTATGAGGAAACTGTAGGGCTTGAGGTCCTTTAAGAGTTTCAGATCCATCAGGCTGTGCTACCTTATTTACTATATGCCTGTCTTACCATGTAGGTGATAGGTGTTCTTTCAGAGGCTTTTCACTCTCATATATCAGACCTGAGTGTATTTTTAAAATCTGTATTGAACTCTTTTTCTATCCTAAACCAACTCACCACATGTACCCAGTTCAACATTTCCCTCAATAGTGGACGTTTGGGCAAAGAAGGGTAGGAGTGTGATAGGGGATTGACTCCCTTCTCAGAGGGCTGTAGATGTCCAGATCTGTTTGTAGAGGTAAGCTAAGTTGATTGCAGAGACAACTCTGTCTCTATCCATACTGATTATACATTGTATTATGTATTACCTATTGATTATCCTCCCACCATACATATTGATTGAGTTCACATAGTAAATTAGCATATAAGTATTTGGAAAATATTTATTGAGCATCTATTATGTGGTAAATCCTAGGAAGAGGTGAGGCAAAATTAAATAGGCATTGTTTATGTCCTTTAGAACTCATAGTCTGGAGAGGTATCAGTTACATTATAATGGAGTAAGTACTATAATAGATTAAACCATGGAAACACAAGGGAGGAAGGGACTGATTGAGGATGTCATTAAAGTCTTCACAGAGAGGGTGATTTGTCCCTGAGTCTTAAAAACACATAAATACTATTTATAGTCTGGAGGGTTTCAGGGCTGATCAAGGAAAAAGATATGACCACAAGGTGGCAGTAGCACAGATGAGCTTTATTCACGCAATTCTTTGACGGGTGTGCACAGTGTAAGTCACTCATGGGAGTCCATCCAGAAGTTATGGCAAGGGGTGGGAGGGCAGTGGAGGCGGCAGTTGAGTTAGAGATGGAGTGGGGTGGTGGAAGCCATCCAGAATCAGAGGACAAGGGGACCCCTGGGGAAGAGGGGTCCTGGAGAGGAGACTTACGTGTCTAAGTTATTTTGCTTGGTCACATGGCCAAGATTCTCTGGACCTGAGAGCTCCAAAGGGCAGTGGCAGCCTGAGATCTTTATAAATGCCGGCTTTATCTTATCTGTGGCTAACAGATGTTGGGCACAGTTTTGTAGGGTGTGCAAAGCAGCAGGCTCTAAATGGCTAAAAATCTGCTTTTTGAACAATTTAAAACAATTGGATGTGTAAAAATGTGAGGTTGGCAGAGCAAATTTTTGAGTGAATGGGTCTCAGTCTGCTGTGAATAAACCATATAGAGGCTCCTATACAGAGGCCATCATTGGGCCAGTCACACAACAATATTTCAATTGTCAGAGAGGGACATTGCATGCAGAGGAACTTCACACTCACGTATGATGTGACGGAGAGAGTTTCATGTACTTTAGTCCGGTTGGTATGTAACCTGCATAGATCAGGTGGCGACAGTAGTATGGAAGGCTGGGATAGTGATGGACACTTAAAATGAGATGGTCTTTTTGAACCACACTAAGAAGTTTCAGCTTAGCATATTGAACCAAACTCCTGTTAGTCATGCAAAGGAGGTATACATACACACATGGACTCCTCCTGTGTTTATATTGTATGTATATATAGTGTATGCATAAAACAGTGTAAAATATGATTTTGTTGTGTGGGAAATTATCTTGACTACTTGAAGCAAAGATAGTCTCCAAGTACATAATGAGGCAAGATATACCAGAGGTCACAGAATAACAGAGAAACTCAAAGACAAAATTAAGGTGCTTGAATCATGGTGTATTGGCTTCTTGAATGAAAGTAAAACAAATGGCAAGAGGCAAGGGAAAATGTAGGATAAGTTAATACACATGGCATACAGTGAAAATGGAATATAAGGACTATCCTACCTGTATTCTGGGGTATGCAATATTCATGTGTTTTTCTCTGTCTCCTTCTGTCTGCCTTTCTCAAGCTTAGCAGCTTTTTCTACTGATGATATGGTTATTAAGGCAAGTTGATGTTAATTAAGGGGACTCAGTCAGATAGAAGGTACATTTGGCTAATATACATGTTTGATGTATAGTAAAGATGTAGAGGCAAGTCAGTCCAGCCAATAGCTGTAGCTTGCCCATTTTTAGCCTCATGAGCAACTACGGATTTTCTTTAAATGAGCAGAGAAAATTTGGGACCAGAATGGAGATCATTAATGGGAGGTAGATTTAGGACCTTGGGATTGTCTAGTGCCTGGGATGCCTTGCATCTATTTATTTGTATCATGGTTATTAGCTACTGCTTGGCCACTTCCAGTGAACACTGCTCTACCTACTCCAGTAGAACATGCCTCATATTATTTATCTATGATTAATGCATCTTATGAACTTCATTCTTTCTGTGTTCTTTTCCATAGTCAAATTGAATATTATTAAATAATACTGTAAATGCACTTTACAGTTTAAGGGGAAAAAAACTTCCAAGCGGAAATGTGGCAGAGCACATCCAATACCCAGATTCCTACTCTCAGATCTCATGACTCAAGGTGTTTGCATCTGCTGTTTAACTTGTTTGCTTTCTTTCTAAAATTTTTTTCCACCCCAGGCTCCGAGATCCCATGGAGGAGAATGTGAAGACAGGCTAGATTTATCAAAAGCTGCACAGATAGGGCTCTGTCCCCTATAATGCTTCAAATACAGAGAAGGAGGGCAGGGGACAACCCGGTGGCTGTGTAACAGTGGAGCTTCCTGCTGGAGAAAATTCCTTTGGTAGAAAGAGGGGTCTCTGGAGCTCGGTTTCCCAAGTCAATCTGTTCTTTCATTCAGCTACTCTGCAGAGCCAGTTTCTTGCTAAGATCTCAAAGCCAAGTGAGAGGGAGCAAGGGGGTGACAGTGGAGGATATGAGCTTCTGGGGCTGCCTGTGTTTCTCTCCTCTCTTTAGTGAATCCATGGAAGGTAAATTGGTGAGCCCTCACTGCAAGAGCGAGAATTCCCATTCTTTTGGGTGGTTCAGTTTCTCTTTATTTTGATCAGTTTCAAATGATGACAGCAAATATTTGTTCCTACCATATGCCAGCCTTGTTTAAATTTTCGGAGAACATCCCTCATGCCTTAACATCCTCTCTCTTAATCTTACTACCATCCTCTTCCTCTCTCCTTTAGCTTCTCTTCCCTTATCCCAAAATGTCAGTCAGCAGTGACATGTAAGGACAAGTAGTCAGAGCTGGGAGATATTGTCTTAGCTTCCTTCCTCAGTCATTTCAGCCCTCCCTCTGCCTCTAGTCATATTCACCCTAAAACACTGCAAGAAGCCTGAGCTCTTGAAGTACTGAAATCTTACATTTGGCGAGTGTTCTGTAGAAGTAGAAAGGGAGTATGCTAAATTACTATATAGTGATTCTACCCTATTTTCACCCAATCTAATTGTCTAATATTTTTCCCAGCAGCACAATGAAGAAAATCAATGAATGCATTTTTCAGAAAGAAATAAGAATTCTCAATAGTCATTCAGCAATGTCAGATTATAAATTACAGCCAGAATTCACTGAGACACAAAATTGAGGCACCGAATTTTACATTTTACCTTAAAGTATATGTATTAAAAATCATGAGTAGGTTTATGTTTTCAGTTGTCACCTGTTTTTGGCTCTTCCTTTCCTTTGTGTGGGTTGCATCTCTTTCAGTCACTAGCCTAATTTCCCAGCTCCTCTTCCCCCTTCGACAAGGAATCCAGCTACATAAAACGTAAATGTAATCTTGGGAAGTTTTTTGAATTTTTTTGTGGTTAAGACCTTGGGGTAAACTTCACAGTTCACATCATTTTATTCGGGTTACTACATCTGCAGATAAGCTGGGACCAGCGGGATGTGGCTTCAAACTGCTGATCAGGGCAAGGTCAGCTCCATGTGTTTTTCATTGTCCTTGGTCCAATGGGCAGGACAGGACAGGTTTGTATATGATGATGGCAGAAGTGCAGGAGGGGCATAGAGAAGCATGGCGGTGGCTCTTAAGCCTGGCATCAGAAGAGACACACTGCACTTCTGGTCACATTCCACTGGAGAAAGTATCACTTGGCCAGATCCAGCATCAGTGGGCCAGGAAAATTTACTGTCTCCGGTGGAGGAATTGCAGAGTCATCTTGTGAAAGGAGATGATAGAAAAAATAGTGAAAATTTTGGGAACCCCCCCAAAAAAAACCCCCACAAAAAACAGTGCAATCTACCAGAGAGGAATTAATCAGATTAAGTCTAAAGCAAAGGCTTTTAAAAAGAGTTTTACTCAGAATTCATATCCAATTTTTGCATCTGCTATTTATGATTTTATTGATATTTACCTTACCTTGCTAAATCACAGTTTACTGTTTGAAATTCAGATTATGATAATTAGGCAATATCTGGTAGCTAGTGGATGTGAGTTTTAAAAACCTTACCTAACCTTCCCTCCCTCCCTCCCTCCCTCCCTCCCTCTCTCTCTCTCTCTCTCTTTCTTTCTTTCTTTCTTTCTTTCTTTCTTTCTTTCTCTCTATATTTTCTATGTTGTACCTTTTATTTCTGTGACTTATCCATTCCATAGCCTGTATCTCTTACTCCCCTCACCCATTTTGGAATTATTTTCAATTGTTTAGTTTCTGTTAGACTACACTTTTTTTTTTTTTTTTTTGAATGAACAGGACATGGAGAATGAACACTGTGGTGCTCCAGTTATATTCAGGTTTCACATTTCATATTGCTTACTTTTTTTAAAAATTTTTTTAAATGTTTTTTTATTTCTTTCTAGGAGAGAGAGAGACAGCATGAGCAGGGGAGGGTCAGAGAGAGAGAGGGAGACACAGACTCTGAAACAGGCTCCAGGCTCTGAGCTGGCAGTCAGCACAGAGCCCGACGCGGGGCTCAAACCCATAAACCGTGAGATCATGACCTAAGCGAAAGTCGGACGCTTAACCGACTAGGCCACCCAGGCACCCCTCATATTGCTTACTTCTTTACACATGTCTTTCCCTCCGACTCTATTAAAAACTCCTTGAGGGCAGACATATATATCCCTGGAACCCTTCACGATGGATGCTAAGTAAAACATTGGAGATATTTACAGTGACTCTTGAAGGATGAATGGGCATATAGGTGTAGAAAGCACAGGTGGACTAGGATGTGAAGGGGTGGGAGGAAAAGAGAGTATGAAGTAGAGGGACAGCAAGAAATTTTGTGCAAGTGGAACTCTAATTTGAAAACATCATGTTCCCCTGATATGGAAACAGTAACAACAACAAGTGAAGTAGCTATTTTATAAATGGGAGACATTAAGACAATGAAATAGGAAGCCGTTTACTTAATATCACAATGACCCCCATGATGCATTTTTTATCCTTCTCTGTCTGAAGAGTCCAGCTATATTAGTTTATCCATCACTGTACAGAATTAATTCAGTACAACCCATCCGGGTACCTGGGTGACTTAGTTGGTTAAGCCTCCAAGTTTGGCTCAGGTCATGATCTCACAGTTCGTGAGTTCGATCCCCATGTCGGGCTCTGCTCATGGCCAGCTCAGAGCCTGGAGCCTGTTTCAGATTCTGTGTCTCCCTCTCTCTCTGACCCTCCCCTGCTCACGTGGTCTCTCAATCTCTCTCTCTCTCAGAAATAAATTAAAAAAAAAAAAAACATTAAAAAATTTTGAGTACCACCCATCTGTATGTTTTGGAGTTTACTTAGAAGTTATGTCTTACAGGACAGAATTTACATGAAGGAAACTGTGTCTGTGAAGGTCCTTGGGTTTGGTAAAGTCCATTTTACTGTCAGAGTCCTGAGGATTTGACCAAATAAGTTCTCACTTCTGGCTCTTCAGTTGTTTAACTTTGCAAATGATTACTTGGCATTAGGAATGTTTAACTAATTTCAGGGAGGTGGAAAACAATTTCTGTTTTTCTGGAGCTCTCTGGAGTCCTAAAGAATGGAGAGGCTATAGGAAGGGAACAGGACATTATTATTGTAATGAATGAGGGTGTGGAGGATACAAGTGGGATTGTATAGCTCTATGATGAAAAGATAATTAGTGAAACATCTGTAGCCTGGCAATTCATCTAGTAATGATTACACACGGGCTGGCTGGAAGGCAACATGGTGTATTGTACAGATTGTACAGGGTCCTGGAGGGCCTCTAAATGGAGGCCTCACCACTTCCATGAGAGAAGAAGGAAGTGAGATAACTTGCTCTGCAAGACAAATCCTGAAAGGAGCCTAAGCAAATTGCATACCAAAAACATTGCTATTCTTTTGAATGGAAGTATTAAAAATGCAAAAAGCTGGGAGTGCACATTTCCCTACACTGTAGCTTCAGTTTGAATACATTTGGGACTTTTCCCCAAGCACCTGCTCCTTCCTGCCTTTCCCACGGCCCTCCCTCCCCACTGGGGGAAGAAAAGACCAAAACAAAACGTAGAGCACATTGATTGGAAACAATTCCAACAATCAGATTGGAATAAATGAAGGAACTGCAGAGTGAAGTCATGTATAAACATGTAACTGAACAAAAGTGGTAATTTGGAAACAGCAGGAATGATTGAGTTTGTGAGTAGAATAAAGAGAAAGTGAAATTCTAAGGCGAGTACACAGAGCTTATTTCAATGTAAATGTTTTCTTGGTGAAATGATTTTGGGAGATGCATCAGAGATAACCATCCCAACAACTCCTGCCTTTGTGAGGTAGGAGTGGAGGACTACTAAGGATCAGGTTGCATTTCCCTAAAGTACCATTTAATATCACAGAACCATTATTGTGCATGGTCACAGGAGGTCTGGTCTTGCCTTGAAAATCACTGAAAATCATTGGTGAGCACTGGCATGTTCTGCCTTCCTTGGCTGCTGTTTCTTCAGGTTCTGACTGGCCTTCTTCACTGACCTACTGGCCTACTCTCTGTTGCTATGGTTCTCTCCTTCCATTTTGTATGCCAGGAAGGCCACATTCTACCTTGTGCTTAATAATGCTTTGCTGAAGTCACCAGGATTACAGTGCCCCAGTGTTAGGTATCACTTTTCTTTCTTTTTTTTTATATTTTATTTTTATTTATTTATTTATTTTTACAAATAGTTTATTGTCAAATTAGTTTCCACATAACACCCAGTGCTCATCCCCACAAGTGTCCTCCTCCATGCCCATCCTCCCTCCCCCCACATCCATCAGTCCTCAGTTTTGTCAGCATTCAAGAGTCTCTCATGGTTTGCCTCTCTCCCTTTCCCCCACCATTTCCCCCCTTCTTCTCCCCCTTGTTCCTCCATCAAGTTCCTCCTAATCCTCCTATACGTGCAAACATATGATATTTGTCCTTCTCTGCCTGACTTATTTCGCTCAGCATAACACCCTCAAGGTCCATCCATGTTGCTACACATGGCCAGATTTCGTTGTTTCTCATTGCCATGTAGTATTCCATGGTATAGATAAACCACATCTTCTTGATCCATTTGTCTGTTGATGGACACTTAGGCTCTTTCCATGTTTTAGCTATTGTGGAGAGTGCTGCTATGAACATTGGGGTACATGTGCCCCTATGCATCAGCATTTCTGTGTCCCTTGGGTAAATTCCTAGCAGTGCTATTGCTGGGTCCTAGGGGAGTTCTATCGTTAGTTTCCTTAGGAACCTCCACACTATTTTCCAGAGGAGCTGTACCAGTTTACATTCCCACCAACAGTGTAGGAGGGTGCCCGTTTCTCCACATCCTCGCCAGCATCTAGAGTTCTCTGATTGGCTCATTTTAGCCACTCTGACTGGCGTGAGGTGGTATCTCAGTGTGGTTTTGATTTGTATTTCCCTGATGAGGAGGGATGCTGAGCATCGTTTCATGTGTCTGTTGGCTAGGTATCATTTTTCTTATCCATTTAGCAATTCTCCTTCACAAGAGGCCCCCTGGTTGGGATTCAGCCTTCTTGAACAGGAACTTAACACCATCTCCCTGATGGTGTTCCCACTTCTTGTCTCCCACTTCCCTGATATGAGCCATTTTCTCCTCTCCAGCCCATCCAGACAGAGCAAAACTCAATTATATCAATATCTTTTGAGCAATGCCCTTTGCCCACAGCAAAGCCAAATGTTTTCCATATTGAATAGAATATTTAACATCTCCTGATGAATCACTTACATTTGGAGTAAATTCACTAGTTCAAGCACTCCATGAAGCTATAAGTAGATTGTTGCCTTTTATTGGTTGACCACAAAGGATCATCAATGTCATGAAGCTTTTTAGAAAAATATATATTTTAGCATCTGCCCTAGAATGCAAAACACTTGTTTTCTCTCACTCTAGCATTTCTAGCTCCAACATTGGTGGGATCCAGATACTACTTCCTTGAGATGGAAGGACTGGTTATATTTTAAAAGCTAGTTTATAAAACTACAGCTTTAATAGTTGTTCTCTCCAGGATTGTGGTTGTGTGGTGGTAGTCACTAGGACTTAGAATGCTACCAAACAGGCCACCTCTGTGTCCATCACATTCCACTGCCACAGACTCTAAAGCTACGGAACCCAAAGACTTTTAGTTCTGAAGCAAGACTCTGCCGTCTATTAGCTATATGACTATGGTTAGATCTCAGAATGTTCCTTGTGTGACTGGACTATGATAGTTGTGTGACTGTGAACATGTCTTTGAATGTTAGGGTTCCTCAGGACTTTTCTAATTATACATGCTTTATGACTGTATTTTTATATAATACTTCATTTGTCCCGTTCATTTGGCAATTGCTACACAGGTGAAAACCACTGGTTACGTGCAGTAAGGTGCTTATGTTCTGCTGCCTTAAGCGATTTTATTATTAGGAAACTTGAAAAATTTGTGAGAAGCATCAGAAGCTGACAGGTGATTAATTTCTGGCTTCCCAATGAAGCTAAACATACTCTGATGGGATATATCAATGAAATCATAATTGTGAATGTATCTTTAGAAACCCAGAATCATTTTGGGTAATGTAAAAGAATTTGGATTATTGTCTGAAAAGTATATTGGACTACCTCACTATAATGCACATTACTGCATAATGTGCATTATGAATTTGCATTTGACTAACATTTGTTACAAAATTAACCATGTCACAGAGAAGATATTCCTTGTCTAGTAAAATGTAAAGTTCCATGAGAGAGTTGGGCTTCTTAGATAAAATAGGCATATAGAGAATAAATATATGTAAAATATATAGGCTGGTTTACTTTTATTTGCTAAGATTAACAAAAATAATATAAATTAATTAAAAGAATGACATTTCCACTTCTGAACATGTACCATGTGCAAAGTAATTTACCTGTAATTAATCCCAACAATGAATTTTGGAGGTGTGGGAGGGGATTGTGACAATCTCCTGCTTCTTATGGGAGCACTCCCTACCTTCCTCTGTCAGCCTTCTCATGGTTTCTGAATCTGTTGCTGTGACTAACACACACTAACAATCTGATGAATGCCTAGCATTTAATTGATAAATAAATAGAAGAATGAGGCCTGATTATTCCAATGTGAATGAAGAGGCAGTGTTATTGAGACAAAGTTACTTGAAATTTATATTTGGCCTTAGTTTTGGGCCTTCTGGCAGCCAAAACTTTAAGAGAGGGACAGTGGTGGTGGAATTTTATCAGTATCTCTCATTTATTGGGCAATCAATATGTGGTAACCCCTTTACTTATGAATATTATTTGTTGCTTACTTAGTAGAGACTAACCTTTTTGTAAGTGCATTA
Source organism: Proteles cristata cristata (assembly GCA_017311185.1). NCBI lineage: Eukaryota > Metazoa > Chordata > Mammalia > Carnivora > Hyaenidae > Proteles > Proteles cristata. The sequence goes on from JAESUZ010002841.1 coordinate 995,074, forward strand.
TAGGTAAGGTAGACAGATAAAATGCAAGGTGTCCTTTTATTTTGAATTTCAGGTGAAACTAAATAATTTTTGTATAATTATAAGACTAGGTATTATTATTTCTTTCCCTGGAATTAAAATTTAATCGAACATCCTGTAATTTTACTTTCTAAATCTGGCAGTCCTAGTTATATGCATTATAGTGTTAGTCTGTTTGAGCTGCTATAACAAAATATTACTGACTGGGTGGCTTATAAATAATAGAAATTTATTTCTTATAGTTCTGAAGCCTGGGAAGTTTAAGATTTCGGCACCAGCAGATGCAGTGTCTGGTGAGGACCTGCTTCCTCACCAGAAGTCCTCCTACAATGGAAGGGGTGAAGGAGCTCTCTGGGTCTGGGGTCTCTTTTCCATTAATGGGCTTATGATCTGATCACCTCCCCAAAGCCACATTTTCTCTTACCATCACATTGGTGGTTAAGTTTTCAACATATAAACGGAGGGGGAGGCATAAACATTCATTCCATTACAATTATCTTGCTTAATAACGCAACTGTCCTGAGAGGCTCATTTTCAAATGGCAGCATTGAGGCATATGTAACAGTGTCCATGGCCCCACAGCCAGTAGATAGTGAACCTGGCTTTAAATCCAGGTATACTGGCCTTTAACCACAGTACTATGTCCCCAATGCCATTCTGACATCCCATTTTGTATGTCAGATATCAGAGTTAATGAATTCAAGAAAGCACTACTATATTGTGAGCTAATAAGAAAAGCAGATTTGAACCCAGGAATGCCTGTCTCCAGAGTCAATGCCTTTAATCTCTAACTTTAAGATAAAAACATATTACAGGAATTTTTCAAGGTGAAGGACCAATGAAGTTTTTGAGTTGTTAATATTTTCTTCCAGGGTAATATGAGACACAGGATAATGAAAAAGAAATGCCTAGGGAAGGCCTAATGCCATTTAGCATCAACAAATTATATATAGTGTCACCAAGATTCCTTTTAGAGTCAAGATTTATTTCACTATTTCTAATAGTTTAAAGTTTGGCATTAGAATATTTCTGTAGCTAGAGGGTATGAACTGTAGAGAAGCTGATTCATCTTTCAGCATCTTACCTTATGCCTCTGTCAGCTCAGAGGATTTATTAAATGTCTGTAGCATAAAGACCTTCAACATGATTGCAATGAAAGTATTTCCTAAATATTACTCTTATCTTCTTTATTTGGTCCTTAGAATTAACAACTATGTGTTTCAATCCTAAAGAAATATTTGCAAGGCAGTCCTTTAAATTTACTTGTTCTCACTGTGTCTAGCCTGATTCTACTCCAACAAAATATCTCATGACAAATCTAAGAGACCATGCAAATATGGGCTTGCCAGTAAAGAAAATTCCTTAAATAAACAAATCAGACCATTTTAACTTTTTAAAATGTATTCATTTGAATCAAACAAAAATAGGTCAAATGGATACATTTCCAATGACAGGCATAGAAATCGTGCTCTCAGAAGTAAATTTGCCTCATCTCCCTGTTATTTGAGACAATTGGCCATTTGTGTGAAAATCAAGTAATTATGTGCTCCAATGCCTTATGCAGAAAGAGAAAAACACAAGTGTGGGCCACCTGTAGATAACAGAACAACTCGACTCTGAGCATTCAGAATGAACTGAAAATGTTGCTACCATCAAACATCTTATGGGTGACTGGGTGACCTTTGAATCTACTTTGAGTTCCATGTTATAAGCTTGAGAATGATTCACTTCTACAGGATGGAAAATGTCTATTTAAATTCTTTTGAAAGGTCACCATATAAAACCTTTCTTAAGTTCAGGATGGTCTTTAGTTAAACAGAACCCAAGTGGATGGTCATTGCTATACCATGGCTCATTTGATATAATAACTGCAATCCTTATATGTTTTCATATGCTGTAGACTAATAGGATGTTTACATTTATTAACTCATTTCATTCTCACAAATGAGATCAGTAAAACAGTTAGCATTATACTTGTATATAGTTGCTGATGCTGGAGCAGTTTTAAGTTCACACAGTCAGTATATGCTGAAACTAGGGCTAAAACTCTCTGATGCCTTTCCTATTATATAATGATGTCATTGTACCATTTTTCCAGGTATCTGTTATAGGATTAGTCCAGTTTGTTTTGGGGCACTTCACAGTTAAGTGTGATAATGATAATTTTCTGAAAATTCCTATTTGCCACTTGGTAGGCTTGACCTGAAGCCACATTTGAGGTGGATGTGTGTCATCATACACCCTGTCTTACTTGCCTTTTTCAGTTTCTCCTCTACTTAGTGTCAAGTGCTCTCATTATGTTTCCCCTTTTATATCCAAAGACACTGTAAAACTCATCCAGAGCTTGTTTTCTGAGTGAATGCTCATGTTCCAAAATGATCCTCCTTCCAACAAAACTCAGCACCCTCTCATTCAAGTGACCTAGGCAGAAACAAACAAACCAGGTAACTCTAAGTTATCCATAAATAAGTGAATACAGTCCCTCTCAGTGGTTTATGCATTTGAAAAGAGAATACTTGGAGGCTAAAAGGACAATAAAGAGAAATTAAACTTTTTCGTCTTTTGTTTTCACTACAGTCTGTCCTGGGGTGAATTCATTTTAATTCCGTCTACTTAGGTTTGTGGTGTTTCCTGTATTTGAGGGTTCATGTCTTTCAGTAATTCTAGGAAACTCTTGAGTTATTATATTTTTAAATATTACCCTTTCCCAATACTCTATATTCCCTTCTAGAACTCGTATCAGATATTTATTTGTTGGATCATCTCAAGATATTAGCAGACAGTTGCACATGGTGATTGCTTGATTTTTGGTAGCAGTGATATTAATGGCAACAGTGGTGATTAATTGAGAAGTGACTATGTGGCATAGGTAAAAGACCAAGAACATTGCACTTACGTTGACCTGGGTTCAAATATGTAAGCTGTGTGATGTTGGCCATGTTATTTGGCATCTTTTAACTGCTGTTTTCTTATTTGTAAAATAATACTTAACTCCGAGAGTTTTAAATAACCTGACAGTAGTTCTCAACAAACTTTTATTTCCCTTTCTTTGTTAAAATTGTTGTAAAAACATCAAATCCTGCTGATTCTTAGGAGAGAGAAATAACCATGGTTCAGTTGTCTGAGGCTGCCTGGAGGACGTGAGTGAGACTGTTTAAGAATATGCAGGGTTCGGTTGGGGGGGATTTTAAGTATGGGCTGCGGTAGAAACAAAGACTGAGTAGGGAAATATAATGAACAAGCAGAACCACTTGAAAGAAGGGATAGGTTTTGTAGATGCATAATGGGAATTATGATTTGAAAAGCAGCATGAGGCCAGATTAAGGAACATTTGCCTGTTTTGCCAAGAGGATGGGCTTTATACTGTTCATGCATTAATTTTTTTTTTTTTTTTGAGAAGAGAGAACAACGTGATCAAGTTCAAGAAACCTCATAGCAGTTATGGGATGTGTTATGTAACAGAAAGAAAAGATAGTTCTAGCCAAAAGCCTAGGAGAAAGGTACAGAGGGTTTGGACTAATATGTTGGCAATGGGATTAGAAAGGAGGAGATTAAAGCCAAAGAACTGTGTGAAAGGCGGAAGAGGTAGAATCTGGGGATTGATTGGGGAAGTGAGACAAAAGGAAACATGAGAAGAAAAAGGCATTGAGCCCGAATGTAAATTCAAAAAGATTAGAAGGTATGGGGCTCAGAAGGGACACTAAATTTCACTTTTAAATATGTGAACAGTGTGACGGCAGGACAGCTGGTTGGTTCCACGCAGGTTTGTTGGTTGCCTGAAAATATTTGCAGTTTCCCACACACCATACCATCCCTTTTCTCTGTGCCATTGCCTGTGTCCTTTCCACCCCTCCCTGCTAGCTAATTTCTGCTTGTCTTTCAAGACTCAGTTTGAGAGATGTGAGAGAATCTTCAATGTTTTTACTTCCCAGCCAGAGCTAGGTGTGCCTCCCGTGGGAGCCAGAAAAGTGCTCATTAATCCTGCACCAGAATCCTCATCATCTTCCATTAGATTAACTTGTGACCTTTTTCCTTTGCGAGTTGGGAACTGCTTAGTACCAAGCAGAGTATCTAGCACACAGAAGGCAATTAATAAATTACTAATTGAATGATGAATGATGGAATTCAAGTAGAAATATCCAGCAAAATATCCACATTGTCAAAACTGTGGCAGTATGGGGGATAGTGTCCCTTTTCCTTCTGAATTTACAACAGTAAAAACACAGGTCTAAGTATATGAATATTGGGTCTTAAGTGTCAATTTATCTGACTGCTTCTGTGACTTAAAACTAGGCCTACAATTTTGGCAGCCCTTCTGGAAAGACTGCACACTTAATCAAGCTCTTTCGGAACAATTGTCTGGATGGAGGGCATTTTAATTCTCATCCATTCCTATCTACCTCCAGGAATCGATGTAGCAGCAAGAGAGCAAATTTTCCTGCATTCTCACTGCTCCTTGAGGTACAAACCAATTTTCTAGCTTCAACATATCCTAGCAAATAATTGTTTGGTTCTGAAATAAAACTCTTTATTACAGCAATAGTGATAGGAAACTCGTAGGACAATAAAAAACAAAGTCCTAATGCATCTGATGTGAGTGCATCAGACTGGTAGGATTCCTGGAGGTGGTGACCGGAGCCTGGGCTGAAATGCCTGAAGGTCCAAGTGCAGTCATAAATGATTTCCATAAATAGTGTGACAGAGACTTCACTGTCTTGTGTGCTATGTTGAAAAAAAGGAGGTGGGGGAAGAGGCTGCTATTTCTGGAGTGAAATGGACTTCTTTTTATGTTGCTAACAAAGAGGATCCCACTGGCAGTGCACACTATGGCATTTGCTTTGGGTTTTAAGAACACACAGCTCTGCCTGGCTGGAAAAATTGAAATTCTGTATGGCAGCTGCCTGTGACACATGTAAGGCCAGTTATTCTATCTCATTAATGATGTGACTAAGGAAAAAAAAAAAAAAACCTCCTCAATCATCACCTCGGCAAGACAATATACGGGCCAAAGGACAATGCCACAAAGGGAATAAATGGATTGGGGAGCAGGAGATTGAGATAAAATAGAGTATGAACTTTAGAGGTAGCCTTGGATTGTGATATTCTGTGTTCTGTTTTTCTTACTTTACAAGGGGACACTATAACTTTTTCATGGGGTCATGAAGATTAAACCAGAAAATATGCCCAGGAGAGACTGTACTTCTGGCAAAACAGAGTACATTTCTTAATGTGGTTCTATTAAATCAGGGCCTTATGGGGATACTGAGTGAAGCTGTTAGAAGCAATTAAAGATTTAAGATAAGCCTCTTTGTTTTAATGGAAATAGGTAGTATGACCCATGCACCCATCCACAAGGGCCCTATGAAAGACATGGTGAATTGAAAATGGGTATTTTCATGACCTATTCCTTGCAAGTAGGAAAACAATTTTGAAAACTGTAGCTATGGGAGCCTGAAGTTTTCCTGCCCTGGCTATCCACACCCCAGACCTGTGTGTGTGAGTGTGTGTGTGTGCACGCGTGCGCATTGTGAATTTCTCTCCAGCAAATTCTACTGGAGGGAAATGAGGAATGATGATTGAAAGTTTGGAGACCCTGTCAACCTAAGAGTGTTAGTAAATCAGCAAGTTTCTCTATTACTTGTGTCTCTGGCCTTTTCATCCAGATTTTAGGGAAGATTTTGAAAGAAATGGAGTAAGACAGAATTTGACAATTACAAAGAATACCTAAATGTTGGTAGAAGGCTTTGAGGAGAGCTATAATTTTCAAAAAACTTTTATTTATTTACTTATTTTTAAATATTTTTTTGTTTTTAGTATTTATGTTTGATATAGAGAGAGAGAGACAGAGCATGAGCAAAGGAGAGGCAGAGGGAGAGGGAGACACAGAATCCAAAGCAGGCACCAGGCTCCGAGCTGTCAGCACAGAGCCTGATGCGGGGCTTGAACCCACCAACTGTGAGATCATGACCTGAGACCAAGTCGGATGCTTACCCCACTGAGACATCCAGGTGCCCCAATCAACTTTTAAATTTTAGGTCAAATTGACTTCATGAATTTGACTTAAATTACTAGTCAATTTAATCAGTTTAGTTGAGTATGTAAGTCTAAACTCAGTGTCAAGGAGTCAGATCAATAGACTGTCTCCTGATACTTTACCTGGGGATCAGGTGTCCATTAGAGTCCTCCTGGGCATTATAGAAATAACCCAGACATGGCTGGGAGATCCAGGCAGCAGATGGTATTAAAGAATTATATAAAACATTGGAATTTGGAAATGGCAAATGACAACATCAGGAGGGAATGTGATAGGAGACAAGGGTCACTGAGATACTAGGACCAAAAGTTTACCCTTATGACCATTAAAAGATGGCGGGTCTAACAGGATGCGAATGGGTCCTCCCCACAGTGCAGACAGTGTTGATGAGGGGACTTTTCAGATACAGATGTAGGGAATTAGGAAAGAAGAAATTTTGTAGAGGAGATGTCTCACGTTAGTGAGAAGACACCAGTATTTAGGAGACTAACAGATCCCGGTCCAAATGCAGTTACTGCCACTTTGTAGCTGATCATTTACGTATCATATTTAAGATTTATTTTCCTCATTTATGAAATGGTAAAGATTAACACCTACTTTGTAAGACTTTTGTAAACATAAAATAAATAAAAAAATATTTGTTCTTTATGGCACGTAATAATATAGGACTTAAAATGATAACCAGTATTATTTTACTAATGAAAAATAATTTACAGTCCTGGAATAAAGATGGTAGGTACCTTGTATTTGATTCTTACTTGAATCTGAAGTAACGTTCCCTAGGAAAGCTCCTTTGAAGCGACAGGTTAACATTTCAGAGCGTCTCCCCCGAAAGGAGGCTTTGCTGAGGCAAGGGGGGCCGAGTGCTCTTCTGAAGCGGCCTTCTATTCTCTGAGATGAAAGACATATTGAACTCAGACAACGAGGTCCGACGTATCTGTTTTTGATTGTTGATAAATATTTCATTTTACATTTTAAATTCATACGGGCCACAAACTCACTGAAGATGAAAAAGAATTCAGTCCTAGGCCATCCCTTTGCAGGGGGGTTTCTCAGAATACACTTGTTCCCATTTTGTTCGATTGAGATTGAAGCACGGTGGCAGCTGCCCACTGACGGCTCCTTCCCAGCTGCCGAGCGCACTGTGTGGATGGTTTTCTTTTTCCCTGTTGGTGAGTCTAAAATACCCCCCTTCCAAGATGAACTAAAAAGCAATCACTACCTACCTGGCTATAGGCTTGAGATTTTCATCTCAAAAATAGCATTTTGGGGGTTTCCTAATGCTACATGTCTACACGTGTTATAATGGAGAGATGTGTGGCTGTTTTTTAAAATTTTTTATTTTTTACCCTTTGTGGCAAAGAGCTGAAATATCTTGGAGCAAATTACAGGGCAGAATTTTAATATATTCATGAAAATGACATCTGATTAGGAAAATTCTAAGAACTGAAAATGGCTGAGAGCACACATGTTTACATGACTGTATTACTGTCCCGATGTAGTGAGCTTCTGGAGGGCTGAGCCCCTCTCTCTCTCTCTCTCTCTCTCTCTCTCTCTCTCTCTCTCCAGATTTCAATTATATTATTAGCAGTAGGCCATCTTCACGGTAATTGGTACACTCACTTTATCTAATGGAGTATTTTTCATCTAATTGACTGCAAATTTATCATACAAATGTCAAAGCCAAATTTTCCTATAATAACCTATTATCTCTGCAGTTCTGGCTCAGTGCACCCACAAGAAATGGTATAATGATCGTCTTTGGGCGTGTGAAGGACAGCAACTTAATTTTCCTACCTCTGATGGAAATGACAGCTGCTTCTTAAAAAGAAGACACTTTGAATACATTCACTTAATTTTGCTGCATTTCGCACTCACAGGATTTGACTTCATCATACTCGGAACATGAGAATGAACATGTCTGTTGCAGGGGAGCGTTGCAGGGGCAGTGGGATAGATACGAACAAAGGGCAGGACCAGGGGCAGGAAGTCTGCGTGCTGCTTTTACAGTGGATGATTTGGGGGAAATCATGTCACCTCTTTGGTTCTTTTTTTTTTTTTTTTAATGTTTTATTTCTGAGAGAGAGAGAGAGTGAGGGAGGGAGTGAGCAGGGGAGGGTCAGAGAGAGGGAGACACAGAATCTGAAACAGGCTCCAGGCTCTGAGGTGTCAGCACAGAGCCCGATACGGGGCTTGAACCCCCGAACCGTGAGATCATGACATGAGCTGAAGTCGGACACTTAATGGACTGAGCCACCAGGCGCCCCCTCTGTGGTTCTTAATAGCAGATGACAAGGTTGCCCTAGAACAGTTGTTCCTCAAGCTTTGGTCAATTATGGACCCCCCCCCTTCACGGACTTTACACATTTACAAATCCACCTGTCAGCTTTTGTGCCTACTGTATTTCATGGTCTCACCTGACTTATACAGAATATTTATTTGAAAGAGAATATTGACAATATTTAAAATAAATATTTAAAATCATTTAAGTATTTTTAAATATCACAAATATTTAAAATAAATAACAAATATAGAAGTACCATCACCTGCAATAAAGGTAATCCTAAAAACAAATAAATAATACCAGTTCAGAGGAAGTACACTTATGGGCCACTACTGAAAATCACAGCAGGAACGTTTCCATGATGATGCTGTTTCTGTCACTTATGCCGTCTGCGATTTGTGCCACTAACAGAATGCATATCACACTTGGCGTTGGACTAGATGATTTGGAAGGTCTTATCCTGGTCTAACAAGTCCATGATTAAGTTATTTAAGAGAAAGCTTCTCTGGTTTACATTTCAGGAGACCACCTGCCTCAGAAATCCTTCTGACTCATTCCTGTAAAACACGCGATGCTCCCAGTCAGAGGGCGAGATGTGACCTGCTATCTTGTTCTCCAGAGAAGCTAACGAAAACATGGAGACTCATGGATATGTCTAGGTGAGAGATTAAGTACAAAAATCCTATGTTTCTGCCCTAGGGAACATTAAATGGATGAAACTTAACATGACCCCAATTAAGACAACAATGTAAAGTATTATTTAGGATATGCTTTTAAAATTGACCATGCCTCAGTCTTCTGTGTAGCAAGTCATATAGCTATGCATATTCATAGAGCACACTTTTGTGAGAGGTCTGAAATGATTTGTATGGCAACATTTTTCTCATCTAAGAAAACATGAGAACTTAGAATAGGGCCATAATTATGACTGGCTTCTTTGAACTGAATATGTTGCTCGTCTTATCTTACAAGTGCCTCTTCTAGGAAACAGAGGTGAACTATAACAAGCAAAGATTTATAAAGATGTTTACTGTTGTGACATTTGCAATGGTGGAAAAATACACAAATACACAACATTCAAGTTATCCTGAAACAAATTATAATATGTCAGTTTGGTGGAATGTATAGTAATTATAATAGTATTAATGAGAAACTTTTATGAAGTGGGGCTGGTATATGAAATAATGTAATATTAGGTGAAATTCTGTGATCAAAATGATCCAAACATGTTAGTGTGGTTTATACATTCACCTAGTCTCTCATCTCGGCCTCTTTCTTGTCCCATGCCAGTGTTACTTCTGCTGTACTGAAATGCTGATTTTTCTCTAAACATCACAAGTTCTTTCACAGTCCCATGTTATTGAACATGCTAGCTTTGTTTTTTGTTTTTACAAAAATACTTCTTTTCTTAAAAAAATAAATGTTGAGTGAGAAGGGGTAAAAGAGAGTTGGTAAAGAAAGGAAAAATTTTCATTGGAAGTGGGAAACTAGAACTTCATTCAAAATTGCTGAGTGACCTTGGTACAATTTCTTTGTCATTTCTTCCCCTTGTCAGTTTGGTTGTAAGATTTGCACTGCAGTTAGTACTTTGGTTAGGTGCTGAGCTTCTAGCTATTACTCTAATATTATTCATAAAATAGAGAGTGGGAGGAGAGAGAGAGAGAGAGAGAGAGAGAGAGAGCGAGCGAGCACCCAGTAAAGTCAGTTAGTCTTCACCACTGGAAATAAAGAAGCTGGTGATAAAAAAGAACAGAAAGTTATCTTAGGGCCACATGAGGAATTTTCCATCATTCTTCTTCCTCTTCTGCCTTCAACTACAACCCAATGACTCTTTCCTATTTCAATCCTTTGAACATAGAAATTGATATATACCATTCTAAAAGAAAAAAAAGGAAACAGATCCCCCCTCCCGCCATGATAATCAATTGATTATTTTAACAGTATCTAGAGGATACATTGTTTCTGGTCTTACAAAGTTCCTAAAGATTGAAACAACAAATGTGAAAGGAATTATTTAGGAATTGGCTGCTACCCAACCAGAGTTGAAGTAGAATGGACCTGATTGCACATTCCAGAGTGTAGATGAAATAGCACTAACCCTAGATTCAGTTCTGATCATAATCCCTCATAAAGTTGCTCTGAGGAAAAAAAATTAGATAATATGTGCAGAACCTTGAAAACTGTAAGACGCTATGTACATGTTAGTTTCGTAAATGCTAAGTCAAGGTGGAAGCAAAGAGCTTTCTAAATCTCTTATATTATTATCACTGGGCATGTGTTAATACTTATGAGAAAAGATTTCCTTGAGAAATCAACAGTAAGATTAAAGTAAACTTTGGTTTGCTCATTTTGGAAATGAAACTATCTTCCTGAACAATTGATAGAAAAATGTTTGATAGCGAGTTAAATACTGAGACATTCAACCCAATTTTAACTGCCAGGGATGGAGGAACATAGTCAGAACTCATGTTACCAAGAAATAAAATAGGTGGGCCACCCAGGGCACCTCAAGGTCTCAGTTGGTTAAGCATCTGAGTCTTGATTTTGGCTCGGGTCATGATCTCGTGGTTTTCACATTCAAGCCCCACATTGGTCTCTGTGCTGACAGTGCCAAGCCTGATTGGGATCGTGTCTCCCTCTGTTTCTGCCCCTCCCCTGCTTGCTCTCTATCTCTCTCTCAAATAACAATTAACTTAAAAAAATATGTGGTCACCCATTCACCATGATTTCTGTATCACTAGAAAGGTTGTCTGGTTCAAAATCTCTCTCTTATTGGCTCCTAGGGTGCAGTATTTCTTAAACAGGGAGACAGAACCTTTCATTCTACAATTAAGTGGAGATTCATCTCTGTACTTGCAGGGAAACTTCCCTTTTACTGTTTGTGTTATTTGTATCATTATTTATTCTTGCCTTTTCTAGAGTTTTAACTCTTCAAGATCAGGAAACTATTGTTTCCATCTTTTGTCTCTAATGTAGTAATGCTTGTTTTAGTAGACACTTAATAAATATTTCTTGAAATAATGAATAAATGAATGATTAGATGCAATTAATCTCTACAGATAGAACAATTGATTTATACCTAGATAATGACACACACATGAGCTTTTAAAATTGAAGTTATCATTGACATACAATGTTATATTAGTTTCAGGTGTACATCATAGGGATTGGCAAGTATGTATATTATGCTTTGCTCACTTTGATGAGTATAGTTACGATCTGTCACCATACAATGTTATCACAATATTGTTGACTTTATGCTTTATGACATATTTTTCAACCTTGTGTCTTATTTATTTTATAACTGGAAGTTCCTGTCTCTTAATCCTCTTCACTATTTCACCCATCCCCCCAACTTCCTGCCCTTTTGGCAACCACCAGTTTGTTCTGTGTATTTATGATTCCATTTTTGTTTTATTTATTTATTTCCTTTTTTAAATTCCAAATGTAAGGAAGATCATATAGTAGTCATCTTTCTCTTTCTGATTTATTTCACTTAGCCTAACGCCTTCTAGGTCCGTTCATATTGTTATAACTAGCAAAATCTCATCCTTTTTGTGGCTGAGTACTATTCTGTCGTGTGTGTGTGTGTGTGTGTGTGTGTGTGTGTGTGTATGGTATCATGATATATAGATCAGATATATTCTATCATATATATATATATTAAATATATATATTATATAATATATATATTAAATATCTTGATCTATCAGTGAACTCTTAGGTTGATTCTGTACCTTTGCTATCATAAATAATGCTGCCATAACTATAGGGGTGCACATATCTTTTCAAATTAATGTTTTCATTTTCTTTGGGGAATTATCCAGCAATGGAATTATTGGATCATATGGTATTTCTGTTTTTAATTTTCTGAGGAATCTCTGTAGTCTCTATCCATTTACCACAGTAGTTGCACCAATTTTAGAAGATCTCCCTTTCTCCACATCTCCAGCAGTGTTTGACACTTCTTCTATGACACACATGATTGACATATGATTGTGAGTTGAGAGAAAGTTTTAAATTATTTTTATTTTTACTTTTTTAAGAGAAAGCTTTTTAAGTGGATGAGAACTGATTAAGTCGGGGTGTCATAAGGCAAAGAGATTCTTAAAGGAGAAGATAGGATCTTTACAGAGAAAGAACAAATGCAGGAAACAAAGAAAGGAATATAGGGAAATTTGCCAATTCTCAGCTTTATCCACTGAACTTCATGGCCAGAGACTTTTTGAAAACATACAGTGAAATTTACTAAGTAATAGCAAAGAAGTGAACTTACTAAAAATGTATTTTATAGAGAAAAACATGGATTAGAAGTCTCCATTTGTAAGAAATATATTCAGAATTGTAAGAATTGAGGAAGAACTTGAGTATGTTCAGTTCAGCTATTTATATTTGTTAGTGAACCTGCATACTTTGACATGAAAACACATACATATATGGTTCACTTAGTGTTTCATGCTTGTTTATTTTGTTTATATCTCAGTATTTAAAGTTCCTTAGAGACACAGATTGGACCTCTAAGTAGATTGTGTTGTAAACTTATGCTTTGAAGCTTCTCTCTGCTCCAAACACAATAATAGGTAAAAAAAAAAAAATTAAAAAAACCAACAACAACCTTACAACTACATCTGTCAAGATGGTCCAGGTTAGGCTGTCGTAGCAAACACCACCAAAATCTTACTGGCTTAAAACAGAAAACTTTGTTTCTTTTTAAAAAAATGTTTTTTAACACTGCAAGTAGAGGAAGAGCAGAGAGAGGAGACATAGAATCCAAAGCAGGCTCCGGGCTCTGAGCTGTCAGCACAGAGCCCGACATGGGGCTCAAACCCACCAGCGGTGAGATCATGACCTGAGCTGAAGTTGGACGCTCAACCAACTGAGCCACCCAGATACCCCCAAAAAAGTTTGTTTCTTGTTCCTGTTACGTTTTCATTATGAGTTGACTCAGAGCTTTATTCCATGGTGTCCTCACCTTGACATCCAGGTGATGGGTTTGGGGCTTTGCTGGCTGCTATGGCATGATGAGTCATACACTGGGTTCTTACAGTGTCTGTCTAGAAGACACATGTGCCACATCCACTAATATTTCATCTGCCAAATTAGATTCCAAGGCCATGTCCACAGTAAAGAAATAAAATCCCACTGTATAGAAGAAAGAGTAGAAATACTTGATAAATTGAAGTAGTAATTATTATAGTAGTCATATTGAAATAAATACCACGTTGGCCCCAGAATAGAACAGAATGAAGAGCTGTGTGCAGAGAATAGTTTCAGACTCCAGATCAGAGGCAGGGAAAACTAGTCAGGTGTTCAATTCTGTTGGGGTAAAAATGTCCACAAAAGGCTATAAATTTGTGAGCTTAGAGAAGTGAAATACCTCTGTAACAGCCTAGTAAACAGGATTTGAGATAAGCCACCTACTAGCACAGTGTCCCTATCAGTGATATGTTTCTTATCTTCATGGGTCAAGAGTCGTATGGGATCTAATTAAGGTCCCTTGAAGAACTGGCAGCATTGGAAGCAAAACATCTAGTCAGACATATGTGAGCCTATATAGAGTGTCAGGAAAAATACCCCCATTCAAGATGAGTCTCCAAAAAAAAGTTTGAATCACTCAAATAAAACAAATACTAAGATAGCCAAGAAAATCAACAATTAGTAGATGAATTCACTCCACTTGTTTAAAAACATGCTTTGTTGGAAAAAAAAATTTATTTAGGAGCTCCAAAGAGAGAAAAAAAATATACCAGAAGAGAGTGAGAGAAACACATCTGGGCATAAATGAAAGAAGATTATGTAGATACAGAAAAGAACCACTGAGAAATTTTGGAAATGAAAGAAATTTGTCACTAAAATTAAAAAAATATATATATCATTTACTGTAAACTCAGATTGGATGAAGTTGAAAGGATGATCAGCCAATTAGCAGTTGGTATTGAAGAGTGCTCCCAGAACATAACCTAGTAATACAGAGGGAAAAATGACAGAGTGGTTAAGGTATGTGGAAGCATGTGTGAGAGGCTCAGTACATGTTTAATACAGTTTCTAGAATAATAGGCTTTCAGAAGGAAGGGCAGAAAAAATATGTCCAGGAGGACACTTATGGGGATGAGCACTGTTATGTGGAAACTAATTTGACAATAAACTATTTGGAAAAAAAAAAAAAAAAGAAAGAAAGAAAAAGAAAAAAAAAGAAAAAATATGTCCAGAAAAGAGCTGAGAGTTTACCAGGATTATAAAAACAGTCTACATCCTCCACTAAAAGTGCATCTCGAGAACAAAGCAGAATACATAAAACTAAAGTCTATCTAGGTGCATCGTAATGAAACAGCAGGAGACAGGGGTAAATTGAAAATCTTAAGAGCTATTAGTAGGAAAACCTGATTAGCTAAAAAAAAAAAAAAAGGAGAAAGAAAATTAGGCTAATAAGCTACAACAACAATATGTGGTAGACACCCATGGAGTAATAGTTTCATATGGCTGAGGGCAAGGAATTCCATATCCATATTGTTTTGGGATTTCATATCTAACTGCACTATCATGCAAGAGAGGGGGAGAAATAGAGATACTTGCAGATCAATGAAGATTAAGAGGCATGTTTGCTATGCATGGACCATTACTGAAAGGAACATAAGACATGAACCTGAAAGGAAAGAGGTTAATATTAAAAAAAAAAAAAAAGGTTCAGAGTACAGAAGCACGGTAAGGTCTTGGTCAGGAAGATGACATGATTTTAAAGCCTAAGAGTAACAATTAAAAACCAGAAGTACAACTTAGAGCTTCTATATCAGTAGAGGGAAAAGGAAAGGATAGAGAACAACTGTTCCTTATGTTATTTTAATTTCTCTTTTCCCCTTCTCCCGAAACTTACCACAGGGACTCACAACATTAGATCGAATAGGGATTCTGATGAGATAAATGGAGAAAAATTGTTTAGAGTTGGAAACTTGGGGCTAACTTTTATATTGTATCACTACTGTCCTGTAATGTAAATCCCAAGATAAATGCAGAAAAGCCTCAATTATGTGAAACCATTAGCTAACCCAGATTGTTTTTTTCCTTAACCTTAGGGGAGAGAAGAAACTATAAGGTAATCAGAATGTATTTAAAGTGATAATTCAACTCAGTATAGATTTCATCTGGTCATCTACAACTTTTATGTTTTCATCTACCTTACTCTATCTACATGATCACTCAGCTGCAAAATGCCAACTTCTCAGCAGGTCAATCATCATAAAAAGTTCAATCATTGCTAATATATTTAATGTATAAGGATAGAAAACTGGATTCCTATTGTGAGAAATGTTTTCAGAAATAAGATTCAGAAATGCCTAGCATAACAGGAAAAATTCTGATTATTTGATTTAATAGAAACTTGCATTTATTCTAGGTAACAGAGGCAGGTGTGGCATCTGGAGAGCATGCAAACCGCTGAGCATTCTGGTTCCAAGAGTTTGCTCCGTAGCCAAGCAGCTACGTGTGGCTACATAGCTTATTTAACCTTTCTGAGTGTCAGTATTCTTATGCATAATATAAGGGGTTCAATTAGAGGAACTCTAAGGTTTCTGATGCTTTTAGGTCTGATTCTAGAATACACCATAACCTGGCTAACCAGGTTAGCACAAAGGTATTACCTCAAAAGTCTCTTTTACTGGCAGGTGTTGAATCTCCTAGATCCTGCTTTATCAGAGAGCTGTGGAGAGTACAGTGCCATCCTGTGTGATGGACCCTCCATCATGTGCTTTTTTACCCTGAAGAATGAAGTGCAGAGGATGGTGAGCACTATGGAGGAGGAGAAGAATAACAGAATGAACCCAGATAGTGAAGCACACAGGAAAGACATGTCAGCCAATTCACAACTGACGTATTTATACAAATATTGGGCAGAAATTTCCAACTTTCGAAAAAGCAAAACTATGGTACCGTTGTCCAAGGAAAGATGTGAGCAATGAGAGGCTTTGATGGGCCGGAGCTGTTATAATGACTTTGGCGCTGGGCCACTTCCTCATCTGTGACATTTATCATGCAGCAATATGCGGGATCTTGATTGGAAGCTCATGCTGTGAAATACAATGAATGTAATATCTAGAAAACAAGGGAGAACAGATGTAGCTGGGTTGTGTAATCCAGCGTGACACTCATTATCCTTATGAAAGGAATAACTATCAAGCTTGAAAGATGGAAAATAGATGCAGCCAAGATGGCCAGAATTCTGCCTAGTTTTAAAAGATGCCTGTAATTTCTGTACCTGGGAATAGTCATTATGAAGCAGGATGTCATTATGCCAATTCTTGTACCACGCAAGCATCCCTTATAATAGGTGTGCAGCCTGACTTTTTCCTCTGTGGAGATGTTTAATTTTGCTCAAATGATATTTCATAGGCAGCAAACAAACGTTAGAGCAGGATGAGGGGGTCAGGAAATGGTTTTTCACAGACACAGACTCTTATCTTACCTTAGTGACAATGGCAATATAATATACAAATTCTTATGAGTAGGGGAGAGTGGAAGACCTGCAAAAGAATGGGTCTTTATTTACAAGGTATTTACACTATTTAGAAACTGACCTTTTTTCTTTGGTTCTAATTTTGGGAGGATGTTGTCAGACTTGAACAATTCAAATAAGGTGCTGAAGTCACGTTGATGTAACAGTTCCATTTCTAAGCTCTTTAACTCTTTGGTGTTTGAGTTTATAAAACCTTTGTGGTATTTTAATATAAAAGAATAATTTTGTTTCTCTCAGTAAAATATTTTCATTGCGAAAAGTTACCAGTGTTTGGAGTTTCCTCTTTTGGCTATTGCTTTAGGAGTCAGATTCCAGACAGAGAGATTCTGGAGACTGAAGGAAAAGGAGTCCCCATATCACAGATTTGGTTAAAACTCTAAATAACAGAAGAATCTTTAATGCTTTCCTCTCTGAAACAAACCTGGAATCTTTTGTAGATATTCAGTATCAAATTTTATTTGTCTTATGCTAGAATCCTGACTTTCCTTCATTACAATGTTTATCTAACGCTTCAGATGTATATTTTATCCTGTTTACAGTAATGCCCTTAGTTTCAGTGTACATATTTGAATCTCTTATCAAAAATATATTTAAGCTCATTTGCTGTCATTCTCACTATTTTAAAATTAGGTACTCAAATCACTTCTCAAATAAATCTTTTAGCTTCTCTGAAATTTATTTACTCTTGAGTGTAAGAGGCTCCCTCCCCTATGGATCCAAAAACCATTCCTGGAAAGGTGTGGAAAGGAGGGAATTATGGGATGGGCTTTTACAGAAAATAGAACACACACAGAGATGTCTTAAGGCTGGAGGTGAGATATTTGCCAGAAGTCTGGTGGTTGCTGCCCTCATTTCTTTCTGCATGCAGACTTTTAATTAAATGGAAAAGTCATTTTTGAAAATATTCCAGCCCTGTGGCCTTATTTCCAGAGTACATCAAACATCGGCTCTTTTAGTACTGAGCTGCTCTTCTGTCTTGAACTCTGGTCTACTTTTCTATCTGATGCTGGGCTAGACAGGCATTACAAAATCCTATTTAGTCCTGTCCCTTAAACTCTAGAACTTACCTGGGTTGGAAACTTATGAACTATAGACTAATTCCTGGTGCTTTCACTGTTAAAAAAAAAAGTAGGGGTGCCTAGGTGGCTCATTTGGTTGAGCGTCTGACTCTTGGTTTTGGCTCAGGTGATGGTCCCAGGATCGTGAGGTTGAGTCCTACATCCATTGGGCTCCGTCCATGCTGAGTATGGAGCCTGCTTGAGACTCTCTCTCTCTCTCTCTCTCTCTCTCACTTCCTCACTCTCTCTTTCTCTCCCCTGCTGTACTCTCCCTCTGTCTCGGGGGAAAAATATATATATATATATATATATATGTGTATATATATGTATATATATGTGTGTATATATATGTATATATATGCATATATATACATATATATATATACACATTTGAATACCTTTATTTCTTTTCATCTTATAAAGTTTTTATTTAAATTAGTTAGTTACCATACATCTAGTATTAAATTTCAGGTGTACAAAATAGTGATTCAGCACCTCCATACCACACTTGGTGGACTCCAGCATCCCCATCATGTATTTAACCCCTCTTCCCAACCACCTCTCCTGCTAACTGTCAGTTTGTTCTCTATAGGTAAGGGTCCATTTCTTCATTTGCCCCTCTCTCTCTTTTTTTTTCCTTTGCTCATTTTGTCGTTTCTTAAATTCCACATATGAGTGAAATCACACGGTATTTCACTCATATGTGGAATTTAAGAAACACTGCCAGTAAGCAAATGAACACTCTCACTTTTCTTGGTCTCTGTAATGATTTACTTCACATGACTGACTTCTCATGTGGCTTCCCTGCCTAGTCCCTGTCTTTCCAAGTAATGATCTGGTGACTTGTTTTTCTGCTCACAGCTCCAAATAATCTTTTGGTTTGTTTTTAATCATCTGCTGGTATTTTTAGTGAGGAGACCGCCAGAATCTATATAACTTGACCCTCAAGACTAATAGTTAAGGCCACCTGCATTACCAAGACTTAACTGTTTGTTGTAGGAAATTCCTATTCAGGAAGATAAGACAGTAAACCAGTAAATAACCTCACTGTTTACTTCAGGGTTTTTTTTTTTTTAACTTGAGGATATTTTTGAAAACTAATTTGTTCAGGCAAATAATTTGCTCATCTGGGTAAACAGCCCTCCTTTCTTAGCAATAGATTACACACCTGAGCAAGCGGCTTGCTTCTCAAGCAGTAGCTTACTTATCAAGACTCTCTTCAAGACACTTGCTTCAGAGTCCACCAATCAGAAACTATTATGCCACAGATTTTCCCTGTCTGGTTTATGCCTTGGCAGCCTGCCTTAAATCATTTGAGTCCAGACCCCAAGGTCTATAAATATCCTTCCCATACCACTTTTTTCAGAGACACTACTCATGCTGTCAAGGTGGTGTTACTAAAGCAGGTCTAATAAACTGAGTGTTCTTTGTTCAACGCATTTTCTAGCGGCCTTCTGGGGAGTTAATAGGTAAATACCTCATATGATCTAACTTACCCATAGTGATGTTACACCTTAAGTTAGGTCTTATGTAGCTGTATTTGACTAAAAATAGGGATATTTCCTTCTCTGGTGTGGAAGGCGTAGAAAAAGAGGATAGAATTGGTTTTATTCACAACAGTTCATCTATATGTTAGCAGTTCTCCAGTGGGGCTGAGGGATAAGGAGAGGGTAGTCTTGGTATTTAATTAACTTATGGGGGGTTTCAAATTACGCTTACATGAAGATTGTAATAGACCAGGTACCCCTCCCCTAGACCAGAAGTGAGAACTACTAATCTGGGTGTTGTTCAACCTAAAAATGTGAATGAAAGAATGGAGGCCATTGTCTATTAAATGACTAAATACTAGTCTCTCAACATATAAATTATTAAAGCAAAGATGTCGTGTTGCATATACTATCCAGTATTTGCCTTCTTTTTCCCCACTGAACTTAGTATAGTTTTTAAAAAATATTCCTTATTCTTGACCTTCTATAGATTTATTTTTATACAGAGGGAACAAAGCATATTTGGCTCTCACCCCAGAAGGGCATACAACTATGCCAGAGAAATTAAAGAGTAAGACAGGATTTGTACAAATCAGTCCTTGGTTATTTTAGGAATGTTTTTCATAGAGCTTTGGTGTGAGGATTTGTTTTTGTTTTTGTTTTAAACATGGCAATTGGTTCTGCCTTATGAAATACTCACTAGACTTTGTTCAAAAATGTTTTTTTCTGTTTGTTGAGGAAGTTTTATTTTTCCTACTTGATAAAAAATACCATCCTCGTAAATAAGTCTAGAAGCACTTTATGTAAGAGATAAGATTTTAGTTTTGACAAGCGAATAACCAGGGAAGGTTATTCTGACTGAGTGAGATATTCCTTTTTGGAGTGGGATGACGATGACAAGGTGGAGAAAATCTGTAACTGTGTGGGGCATTTCTTTCTAAGTGATCGTATGCACAGCACACATCAACACATCTCTCTCACTGGAATTTTTTGGTGATGATTTATCAACCTTATATAATCTCTACCTTCTTTTTCATGGTTCCATTATTATCATTGCTTTCTCCTCTAGGTCTTCTTTGCTGTCAAAAGTTCCCATAGTTCTTAAAAATTTTTTTAAATATATGTTTCTTTTTGAGAGAGATGGAAAGAATATGAGCAGGGAGGGGCAGAGAGAGAGAGAGAAGGAGACACAGTATACAACGCGGGCTCCAGGCTCTGAGCTGTCAGCACGAGCCGAACGCAGGGCTCAGACTCACCAACAGTGAGATCCTGACCTGAGCCAAGGTCAGATGCTTAACTGACCGAGCCACCTAGGTGCCCCTCCATAGTTCTTTTTTATTTTGCTTCTGATGTTTAGGCCTTCCAAGATTCATGTTCATGTCTATGTTTCATAAAATTTAAAGATACCCGCTTTTGACTTTTCTCCCCAAGATACTTAAATTTAAACATTTTAATATTTATTTTAATATTTCCCTCAGTCTTTGGTCATACTCGTATTGGGCAGCTCACATTACATTATGGGAGAACTGTGTGCAGGATATAAAGAATTGTTGAGTGGCTGAAGAAAATAAAAGAAAAAAATACAAAAAGGGGTGCCTGGGTGGCTGAAAAAGAAAGAATTGTTGAGGAAAAAGGTTGATCCTATTCTGTATTAAGTAAGAGTATTGGGAAGACACTGTTAGCAGTCAAGACTTCTTCTGAAAGAAGACTCTGCTACTGTGATGTATCCAGTTCTTCTTAAGATCTACCCTTAAATCCACAAGTGAATCAGAAAGGATTATTTTCAGGCTCCATGTAATTAACACTTGCCAAGGGTACAATGCTTGACGTTAGTAGATATGAAAAGTTGTATGCACATCAGGTGGTTTTGTTTGGTTGTTTTGTTCTTATTTTAGAGCCCAGTTTGAAATTGTAACATATAACCCACCCAGACAGAAATACAACACGTTAAAAAAGAATTCTATATGAGGGATGGGTATACTTTGAGTTTTATTTTTACCTGCCTTGGGCATTAGTAGTTGTTACCTAGGGTTCATCCCATTCTAGGTATTCTTATATAACAATACACAGAGGGGTTCTTCTAATCTGTATTTCATCAAAAAGTGATACCAGAATATTCTTTGACTCCTCTGTCTCACATATCAAATCCAGTCCATCAGCAAATTCTCTTGGCTCTCCTTGAAATGTTACCCTCACTCTTTCCACCACCTCTGCTGTTCTCACTATTTCAAGCTATTTCATTTTGACTCTTGCAGAGTCCTCCTAAAGACCGGCCTGCCCCTGCCCCGGACTATTTTCCATAGCAACCAGAGGAATCCTTCTACAGTGAAAGCAAGATTTGATCACCTCTCAACTCAAAACTTGCCAGTGGATTTCCTTTGTAACAAGTTTAAAATTCAAAGCCTTTTCCTACCATGACCCCAAGGCTCCATGATTTCATACCTGGCTCCTCCCTGATGCTATTTCTTACGAGTGTCCCCTTCCCGACCCTGCTCCAGCCTCTGGCTACTCCGTGAACACATAAGTTCTGTTCCACCTCCTGGGTCTTTGCAGTTGCTGTTTTGCCTGGAACACTCTTTTCCCCAGACAGCTGCGTGGCCTGTTCTCTCATTTCCTTCAGGTTTGTGCTTCAGTGTCACTTCATCAGAGAGGTCTTACCTGACCGCCCTGTCAAAGCTGCACCCCCGTTCCTTTCTATCTCTGTATTCTACATAGAAGTATGCAGTTATTGCCATCTGTACAAACTCCCCTACAATAGAATGCAAGCTCCATGAGAGCAGGGGGTATGTCTGCTTGTTCACCATGAGAGCAGGGGGTATGTCTGCTTGTTCATTGCTCTGTCCCAAGGCCTAAAAATAACTATAATGGTGTCTAGGCTATAGCTAGGTATGCAGTAAATATGTTTTTCCCATTTCATTTTGTTTCATTTGGTTTCGTTTCATTCCATCCCATTCTATTCCATTTTTTTCATCATTACTGTCCTCTGTCCTCTTTAATCCCCACCCCTTATCTGCCCCCCCCCCCCCTTACCTCCCTTCTGGTCATCATCAATTTGTTCTCTATGGTTAAGGATCTATTTCTTGGTTTGTCTTTCTTTTCTTTCCCTTTTCTTGTTTGTGTTGTTTCTTAAATTCCACATATGAGTGAGATCATATGGTTGTTTGTCTTTGACTTGTTTCACTTAGTGTAATACTCTCTAGCTCTATCCATGTTGCTGCAAATGACAAGATTTCATTTTTTTTTATAGCTGAATAATATCCGAGTGCGTGTGTGTGTGTGTGTGTGTGTGTGTGTGTACACATCTTCTTTATCCATTCATTTATTGATGGAAACTTGGACTACTTCCATAGTTTGGCTATTGTAAATAATACTGCAATAAATATAGGGTGCATGTGTCCTTTTGAATTAGTGTTTTTTTGTATTTTGGGGTTAAGTACCCTATTATGATTACTGGATCATAGAGTAGTTCTATTTTTTAGTTTTTGAGGAATCTCCATACTGTTTTCCACAATGGATGTACCAATTTGTATTCCTACCAACAGTGCAAGAAGGTTCCTTTTTTTCCATATCCTCACCAATACTTGTTTCTTTTTGTTTTTAGCCGTTTTGATGGGTGTGAGATGATATTGCAATATAGTTTCAATTTGCATTTCAGTTTGCTGACGATAAGTGATATTGAGCATTTATTCATGTGTCTCTTGGCCATCTCTGTGTCTTCTTTGGAAAAATGTCTATTCATGTCTTCTGCCCATTTTTTTAATTGGATTATTTGGGTTTTTTTGGGTATGGAGTTGTATCAGCTCTTCATATATTTTGGATTCTAACCCTTTATTAGATATGTCATTTGCAAATATCCTCTCCCATTCTACAGATTTTCTTGTAGTTTTTTTGATTGTTTCCTTAGCTGTGCAAAAGCTTTTGTTTTTGACATAGTCCCAGTAGTTTATTTTCACCTTTATTTTCCTTGCCTCAGAAAACATGTAGAAAAATGTTGCTACGGCCAGTGTCAGAGAGATTACTGCCTGTGCTGTCTTCAAGAATTTTGCTGGCTTCAGGTCTCACATTTAGGTTCATCCATTTTGAATTTCTTTTTGTGTACTGAGTAAGAAAGTGGTCCAGTTTCATTCCTTTGCATGTTGCTGTCCAGTTTTCCTAGCACAGTTTGTTGAAGAGACTCTCTTTTTTCTAATGGAGTATTCTTTCCTGCTTTGTCAAAGATTAATGACCATATAATTGTATGTTTGTTTCTGGATTGTCTGTTCACTTCTGTTGATCTTTGTGTCTCTTTTTATGCCAGTACCATACTGTTTTAATTACCACTGCTTTGTAATGTAACTTGAAATCTGGAATTGTGTACCTTCAGTTTTGTTTTTCTTCTTCAAGATTGCTTAGACTGTTTGGGGTCTTTTGTGGTTCCATATACATTTTAGGATTGTTTGTTCTAGTTCTGTGAAAAATGCTATTGGTGTTTTGATAGGGATTGCATTAAATCTGTAGATTGCATTGAGTAGTACAGACATTTTAACAGTGTTTGTTCTTTCAACTTGTGAGCATGGAATGTCTTTTAATGTCTTTGTGTCATCTTGAAATTATTTCATCATTGTTTTATGGCTTTCAGAGTATAGGTCTTTTACCTTCTTGGTTAAGATTATTCCTAAGGTATTTTATTGTTTTGGGTGCAATTTTAAATGGGATTGTTGGACTGCTTGGGTGGCTCAGTAGGTTAAGCATCCGACTTTGGCTCAGGTTATGATCTCGTGGTTCGTGGGTTTGAGCCCCGCACTGGGTCCTGTGCTCACAGCTCAGAGCCTGGAGCCCGTTTCAGAGTCTGTGTGTCTCTCTCTGCCCCTCTTTTGTTCACACTCTGTCTCTCTCTTGTTAAAAATAAATCAACACTGGGGCGCCTGGGTGGCTTAAGCGTCGGTTAAGCGTCCGACTTTCGCTTAGGTCATGATCTCGCGGTTCGCGGGTTCGAGCCCCGCGTCGGGCTCTGTGCTGACTGCCGGCTCAGAGCCTGGAGCCTGTTTCAGTCTGTGGCTCCCTCTCTCTCTGGCCCTCCCCTGCTAATGCTGTCTCTCTCTCTCTCTCCTAGAAAAAAAAAATAAATAAATCAACATTAAAAGATGTTTAAAAAATGGTATTGTTTTCCTAGTTTCACTTTCTGCTGCTTCATTATTATTGTATAGGGATGCAACAGATTTCTGTACATTGATTTTGTATGCTGTGACTTTACTGAATTAATTTATCAGTTCTAATAGTTTTTTGGTGGAATACTTAGGTTTTTCTGTTTATAGTATCATGTCATCTGCAATTAGAGTTTTATTTCTTCCTTACCAATTTGGATGTCTTTTTATTCCTTTATGTTGTCTAATGACTATAGCTAGGACTTAAAGTACTATGTTGAATAAACACGGTGAGAGTAGACATCCTTGTCTTGTTGTTGTCTTTAGGGGAAAAGCTGTCAGTGTTTTACTCATTTAGTATGAAGTGGATTTTTCATATAAGGCCTTTAGTATGTTGAGATATATTCCCTCTAGACTGACCTTGCAGAGGGTTTTTATTATGAATAGATGTTGTACTTTTGTCAGATGCTTTTTCTGCATCTATGGAAAGGATCATGTGGTTTTAATACTTTCTCTTATTGATGTGATGTATCCCATTGATGGTTTCACGAACATTATACTACACTTGCATCCAGGAAATAAATCCCACTTGATTGTGGTGTATGGTTTCTCAGATATATTATTGGATTTGGTTTGCTAATTTTTTGTTGAGGATTTTTATATTTGTATTCATGACAGTTATTGTACTGTAGTTGTCTTTTTAGTGGTGTCTTTATCTGCTTTTGGTATCAGAGTAATACTGGCCTCATAGAATGAATTTGGAAGTTTTCCTTCCTGTTGTATTTTTTTGGGATAGTTTGAGAAGAATGGGTATGAACTTTTCCTCAGATGTTTGGTACAATTCACCTGTGAAGCCATATGATCCTGAACTTTTGTTTTTTGGGAATTTTTTAAATTAATGATTCAATTTCATTGCTGCCTGATTGGTCTCTTCAAATTTTCTATTTCTTCCTGATTTAGTTTTGGTAGATTATATGTTTCTAGAAATTTGTCTACTTTTTCTAAGTTGTACAATTTGTTGCCATACAGATTTTCATAATATTGTTATAACTGTATTTTTGTAGTGTTGGCTGCTAGTTTTCTTCTTTCATTAGTAATTTTGTTTCTTTGGGTCTTCTCTTTTATTTATGAGTCTTGCTAGAAGTTTATCAATTTTGTTGATCTTTTTGAAGAATAAGCTCCTGGTTTCATTGATCTGTTCTATTGATTTTTTTTCCCCTATATCTTTTATGTTTGTTCTAATGTTTATTATTTCCTTCCTTTTTCTGGGTTTGGGTTTTATTTGTTCTTTTTATGGCTCATTTAGGTGTAAGGCTAGGTTGTTTATTTGAGCTTTTTCTTGCCTCTTGAGGTAGGCCTGCATTGCTTTACACTTCCCTCTTAGGAAACATTTGCTGCATCCCAAAGGTTTTAGACCATTGTGTTTCATTTTCATTTGTCCCCATGTAATTTTTTTTTTATTACTTCTTTGACTTCTTGGTTGACCTGGAAATTATTTAATAACATGGTACTTGACCTCCATGTGTTTGTGGTCTTTCCAGATTTTTCTTTTCTTTTTTTTTAAATTTTTATGCTTTTTTTATTTCTGAGGGGGAGAGAGACAGACAGCGTGAGCAGGGGAGGATCAGAGAGAGAGGGAGATACAGAATCTGAAGCAGACTCTAGGTTCTGAACCAGCTGTCAGCACAGAGCCCGATGTGGGGCTCGAACCCACGGACCGTGAGATCAAGACCTGAGCTGAAGTCGGATGCTTAACCAACTGAGCTACCCAGGCTTTTTTTTCCCCCCAGATTTTTTCTTGTTGATTTCTAGTTTTATAGTGTTGTGGTCAGAAAACAAGCATGGTATGTTTTGATTTTTTTGAATTTGTTAAGACTTTTTTGTGGGCTAATATATGATCTATTCTGGAGATTGTTCCATGTGTACTTGAAAACAGTGTATATTCTGGTGGTTTAGAATGGAATGTTCTGAATATGTCTGTAAATCTATCTGGTCCAATGTGTCATTCAAAGCCACTGTTTCCTTGTTGATTTTCTGTCTGTTGATGTCAGTGGGGTGTTAAAAGTCCTCTATTTTATTATATTATCTTTATTAGTTCCTTTATGTTTGTTAATAACTGTTTTATGTATTTAGGTGTTCCATGTTGGGTGTATAAATATGTAAAATTGTTATATCTTCTTGTTGGATTGTCCTCTTTATTATTATATAGTTTTCTTTGTCCTTTGGTATAACCTTGTTTTAAAGCCTATTTTGTCTGATGTTAAGTGTTGGTATCCTGGCTTTCTTTTGGCATCCATTTGCATGATTAATGCTTCTCTATCCCTCACTTTCAATCTGCATGTGTCTTTTGGTCTGAAATGAGCCTCTTGTAGGCGGCATATACATGGGTCTTGTTTTTTACCCACTCTTTTACCCTATGTCTTTTGATTGGAGAGTCTACTCCATGTACATTCAAAGTAATTATTGATAGATATGTATTTATTGCCATTTTGTTACTTGTTTTGTGGTTGTTTCATAGATTTTCGCTGATCCTTTTCTTGATATCTTTCTTGATTTGTTGACTTTGTTTAGTGATATACTTGTATTTAGTTGTCTTTATTCTTTGCATATCTATTACTGGTTTTTGGTTTGTGGTTACCATTTGGTTGTATATACATCTTATGCATATAGCAGTCTGTATTAAGTTTATGGTCACTTAAATTTAAACCCATTCATTGCTCCTCTCCCTCCTTCATTTTAGGTATATGGACTCATATTTTACATCCTTTTATTTTATGAATCCCTTGACCAATTTTTAAAGAAATACTTATTTTTACTGTTTTTGTATTTTTTTACCTTTCATACTTTCACATTCAGAATAGATGGAGATATGAAGAGTTTCTCAGAAAAACAAAAGTTAAAGAAGTTCATGATCACTAAACCAGTCCTCCAAGAAATATTAAAGGGAACTCTTTGAATGAAAGGGAAGCTCCGTTTAATATTTCTTAGAGGCCTGGTTTAGTGGCCATGAACTTCTTTAATTTTTGTTTTCCTGAGAAACTCTTTATCTCTCTGTCTATTCTGAATGTTAGCCTTGCTGGATAGAGTGTTTTTGGCTGCAAATTTTTCTCTTTCAGCATTTTAATTGTGCCACTTCCTCTGGCCTGCAATGTTTCTGCTGAAAAATCCCCTTATAGCCTTATGGAGTTTCCCTTGTATATAATGGCCTTTTTTCTTTTTCTTGCTGTTTAAAATTTTTTTTCTATATCACCACTTTTTGCCATTTTAAGTACTTTATATCTTGTTTTGGACTTCCTTGGGTGGAACTTGTGTGGGGATCTCTGTGCCCTAGATCTGGATATCTGTTTCCTTCCCCCGATTAGGGATTTTTTCAGCTATTATTTCTTCAAATAAATTTACTGCCTTCTTATCTCTTCTTTTTCTGAGATATCTATAATGCAGATGTGTAATAAGACTTGCTGGAGTTACTGCGTTCTTAAGACTATTCTCAGTATGCATAATTTTCTTTCCTTTCCATTGCTCAGCTTGGTTACTTTCCATTACTCTGTCTTCCAGGTCATTTATTAATCCCTCTGCTTTATTTAGCATGCTATTTATTCCATAATGTGTATTTTTAATTTCATTTATTGTTTTCTCAATGTTACTTGTTCTTTTTTAATCTTTGTATTAGGATCTCACTGATGTCTGCCATTCTTCTTCAGTCCATAAGTATCTTATGGTCATTACTTTGTATTCTCTGTCAGGCATATTACTTATATCCATTTTGCTTTGGTCTTTTGCTGTGGTTTGATCCTGTTCTTTCATTTGGGAGATATTTCTTTGTCTCCTCATTTTGTCTGACTTTCTGTGTCTGTATCTCTGTGTTAGGAAAGTCAGCTACTTCTCTTGCCCTTAACAAAGTAGCCTTCTGAAGAAGAGGCACTGTAGTGCCCTGCTCTGCAGGGCCTGGTGCTTCAGAGAGTGTCTTCTTTGTGTGTTGGATGTGCTCTGCTGTTGTGTCTTGGTCTCTTTTCCTTCAGTCCAGCTGTCTGCACAAGCTCTGTTTGCCTGTTGTGTGGGCAGCAAGGTTGGGATAGTCTGCTTGCTAAATGAGATCTGCTCTCACCAATGCTGACACTGAGGTCCCACAAAATGGGCAGGTCAGGAGATGTGGTGTTAACAAGGTTTGTGCTGTTCTTCTCGGGGAGGGTCCTACAGCACAGGGACTCAGGGGAGCATGACTGGGAAGGATGGGTCCTCCAAACCTTGGCAGACTGGGCTTGGTGTAAGTAAGTTAGGTAAGGAGTGTTGGCATTGCCCTGGTTCCCACAAGGGGTCTCCCTATGATCCCTGTCCCTTGGGTTGTGCTCTGAGGTGAGCAAATCACTCTCCCTCCCGTCTGCCCGTGGTAGTTTTCAAAGTGCTGGATATATGCTGTATCTGCACGAGCTGTTTGTTTTGCAGTCTCTTTAAGGGTGGGGACTCAATTTCCTAACACCTACTGGGCTCTCCAGAGCTGAGCCTGCCAGTTTTTAAAATCCCAGGCTTTAAGTCCACTGGTTTTAAGAACTCATGAAATTCAGTCCCTTTCACTTTCAAAAGAAAATATTATGAAGATTCATCCTGTCCATTCATGGGCTCCCTGGTGTGAAAGTCTGTTTTCTGCCCTTCTCTGCATTACCAGCTCCTTCCCCACTGCAGATGGCCATGGGCTGTTTTGTTCCCAGACCTCACTTTTGTCCTTCCTACTTTCTTTGATGTGGCCATTTCCTTAATTTTAGTTGTGGAGTCTGTTCTGCCAGTCTTTGGGTCAATTTCTAGGTTATCTACACTGATTATGGATGTTATGTAGTTGTATCCATGGTATGAGGTGAGCTTGGGTCCTCCTAATCTGCCATCTTCCCAGCTGACCCGTAATAAATATTTGATGAACGACTAGATGAACAGCAAGTGTTAACTAAGAATGATGACATGGTCACATTCAGGCTCTGTAATGACTAATTAAAAGGTAAAATTTGCCATGAACCATGAGCCAGCATGGCTGTACAGGGTGTTCTCATACCACTCTGATCCTTCTCACCAGGTAAAATCCTTTAATTAGTGGTTTTGTCTGGATAAAGGCACTTCTTCAGGACCATGTTACTAAATCCTAACCCTCACTTGTGTTTTTTGTACTACTCAGTCTTTACTTTGAACTCTAAGATCGCTGACATAATGTTGAGTCTTTTTTTCTCTCTAATATAAGCTTACTGTATTTTGTAAGTGTGAGAGTGAATATTCTCCTCTAGTGATGTTATATTCTTTATTTGAAGAACAACTTCTTTTTTTCCTGCATATTGTGATATTGAGTTTTTCACTTTTTAAAGAATATTTGTTGAGAGTTTTTTTCCAGAGGTATTACCAAAAAATACATGATATTTTAGAAAGTTTGCATAACCTAGAAACATATTTTAAAAAATAGCTATTATCCTTGTGATTTCATATCCATCCAGGATTTTTAGCCAGTTCTCCTGGACTCGTAGTAAGATGATACTTGTCCACCTTCGGTGAAGGGAGTTTTGGCCACGTGATTTGCTTTTCCAAAGATTTGTGATTGGTAGTGACGTGTTACTTCCAGGTAGTTTTCAGAGCTGGGCACAGTTCACTACAGCACTCTTTTGGTCTCAATGTGTGCATGACAGAGTGTGTGCAGATGAAGACTGCATAAGTCTGGGTCCCTGATTGATTCCATGAACAGAGCATCCCTGCCTGTGCTAATCAGGAGGCAAGAATATGCTTTTCTTGCGTAAAGACATGAGATTATCTGTTACCACAGTATAATTATCTGTTACCACAGTATAATGTAGTCTGTGCTGACTGATATAATGGGTTATAAAGAAATATGTGATCATTTAAAGAAATCAGAAAATACAGAGTTATGTAAAAATGAAAAAAATGTCAACTATTATCCTATTGTATATTCTCTGGAAGTTTATAAATGTATGTAAGTGCTTATCTGCATAACTTTAAAAATAGGGCTTGAGCTCCAAAATATTCATTTGTGATCTGTTTTTTCCTCACTGGTAGTAAAATATTTTTTTTTCTGTCATTTAGCATTCTTCTACAACTTGCCTTTTTAATGGCTATATAGTAGTATATTATTCTTTCTTCCTTGTGAATCCATTCACTTTGTATGTTATAGGAAGATTTCTTATAGGAAGATTTCTATGGCCATTTGATTGATAAAGACATTTCTACCTGGAGAGCTCACTGAAAAAGAATCTCAGATTTGTACTGCTTTGTGATACTTTTTAGCCAACCCTATTAAGCATTCTGCATTTGACAAGTCTCTCAGAGGCCACTATTTAATCATTTATTGCATAATGTTAAATAGGTTATATAATACAATTAAAAGCATTCTTAGTAAATAATTTCTGAAGGCAAGGAATACTCTGGCAATAGTAGTAGGCAGTCTCAATTTTTATAAATAAGTGTTTTTCTTATATATCACTTTTCATACAGTGGGCCACACTGTTGTAACCAATACCGTACATTACTTAAAGTTTCTGTAGCTCAGTGCTATTTTTTTCAGTGCTATTTTTAATGATAAGAATAATGCTTTGCCATTTAAAGCTGAAAGCAATAAATGGAAAATGCCAAGTCAAATGTAAGAGTTACTTCTACTTTAGTCCTTGGGAATTCATTTCAGGAGCTTTAACAGAGTGAAGTAATTTCAGCCATATAAAAATCATTTATTTTTGTTTTTTAAAAATGATTATTTTAAGAGAAAATCTACAGCTATGATTGTTGACATTTAGAAATTTGGCCTAAATCCAGTTTAAGGTATTAGGAGGGCAGTAGTTACACTCTGTATGTTATGATATTACCTTTTCTTCTAAAAAAATTTTTTTTAATGTTTATTTGAGAGAGAGAGAGCATGAGTAGAGGAGGGACAGAGAGAGAGGGAGATACAGACTCTGAAGTAGGCTCCAGGCGCTGAGCTGTCAGCACAGAGCACAATATGAGGCTCAAACTCATGAACTGCGAGATCATGGCCTGAGCCGAAGTCTGATGCTTAACTTACTGAATCACCCATGCAGCCCTACATTTTCATCTTTTAAATTATGGAATTCCAAAGATGTGAATTTTAGTATAAAATGCTGAATAAAACTCTGTTTACATTTTAGATTTGAGCAGTTATTTGTCTTCCCTTGATGGGTAGATTTAAAGACATTATCATTGAATAAAAACAGTGAAATTCAAAATTAAGAGCCTGGCTCCTTTGAACTCTACTCAGTTTGTGATTTGTAAGAAAGCATCTGGTAGGCAGTATGTAAAATTCCTTACTTCTAAAATTCGGTACCTAGGGCACCTGAATGGCTCGGTTGTTTAAGCGTCCGACTTCAACTCAGGCCATGATCTCACGGTTTGTGAGTTCAAGCCCTGTGTCAGGCTCTGTGCTGAATGCTTGTTGAGAGCCTGTAGCCTGTTTTGGATTCTATGTCTCCTTCTCTCTGTGACCCTCCCCCACTCACACTCTGTCTTACTTTGTCTCTCAAAAATAAATAAATGTAAAAAAAATTTTTTTTTAAATTGGGTTCCTGTCCTCTGCTTAGCTCACAAAGAACTTCTGGGTATACAGGTTTCATTTACATTGTTTCCAGATCTTCTTTTCTATTGCTCCAAGTACAGCATGCCTTTGTCTCCAGCTACCAACGAGTTTAACTGGGTTTTGAAAGGATGTGAATTACCCTTTTCTCACTCTTTCTCCGCCACATTTATTGTACTCCTTGTCATCTGACACTAAAGCTATGCTGCTTGTAATTATCCTAGGTTAGGGCAGAAGGCTGCTATGTAAGAATCATCAGAGATGGGAAGAAGGAGGCGTAATAGTGGGCACCCAGAACTTGCTGGGGAAGACAACAAAGGAGCCAAAGGACATGAGAAGAAGAAAGTAAGCAGGTGTTTCATGACATCTTTTTGTGGAAGAGGTACGTGTGTGGGGGAGGGGTGGGGGGAGCGGGGAGAAGGTAGATGGAAATTGACATTAAGATAGAGACACTATGTTAAGAGATAGTAATAATAAGAGGTATATAGTAATCTGACCAAATCTTCATAAAAATGTGGTTCATAATCTTTTTTGTCTAAAAAAGGAAAAAGAAGGACACCTGGGCAGCTCAGTCAATTAAGTGTCCAACTCTTGGTTTTGGCTTAGGTTATGATGTTACAGTTTGTGAGTTTGAGCCCTGTGTCGGGCTCTGTGCTGACAGTACAGAGTCTGCTTGGGATTCTCTCTCTGCCCCTCCCTCACTCATGGTCTATCTCTCTCAATAAATAAATAAAGTAGTTAAAAATAAAAAAGAAAAGGGAAAAGTTTTTAACTTCTCATCAGTGATCTTTCTGTGTTTACTATATAAAACACTTGATTAACCAACATTCTAATATATAATTTTGGACATTCCATTGTATTTTGCTTATTTTCCTGCCTGGTATGTTTCTTACATCAATCTTATATAAATTATAAGAAAAGTGTTGTGAAACCAGTGAATTTCCTACTGATTATCATTAAAACATTAGGATTTGCTGTTCTTTTCATTCTGTAAATTATGAAACATTCTTGTAAAGTGTGAGCATATTTGCATTAGAGAGTAACACTAACAGAAGAATTTGCAGTCACTGAAGGGAAGGAAGGTATGAGTGTGTGGTCTGAAGTGGACTGGTATAGGTTTATATGTCTGTGATTCTGCACCTTCCTTTTCTGAAGTGTGGAAAAAATCCCAGAATCTATTTTTAAAAAGATTGTTAAAAATTTATTTATTTGAGAGAGAGAGAGCAGGGGAGATGCAGAAAGACAGAGAGGGAGACAAAGAATCCCAAGCAGGCTCTGTACCATCAGCTTGGAGCCCAATACAGGGCTCTATCCCACAAGGTGTGAGATCACGACCTGAGGCAAAATCAAAGGTCAGATGCTCAACTGCTGAGCCACCCAGGCGCCCTGATCCTGAAACCTTTTAAAGAGACTGAGGAGGGATAGTAATGTTCTACAGTGGGAGTTTTTTGATTCAGCTCTTAAGCAGCTTATTTTCATTATAAACCTCAGGTCTGGACTAGCTCGAATGAACTCCGTGGTCTTCATCTCTTCTTGATTCTAATTCACACTGAGAGTCCTGTGTGCCTTCAATTCTAGCAGGAACCATGATTTTCTTATGGGGAGCATGTCATCTTCTGGTGGTTTTGATTAATCATTAGTGGTAGTGGAACGAGAGTTTTATGGCCTACCATTTTTTTTTTTTCTTCCTGGAGGTTAAAGTAAGTGGGCTGGGAATTGCAAATAAATTCATAAGACGGGATTAGACCTGCAAGAGGATCAGGAGGATGAAGGGATCCTCAGACTTCAGTACTTTTCTGCTATGTGTGAGAAAAGAGGATGAAGGAAGGATTGGATAAGAATCTCAGGCCCAAGCATGGCCCTGAGAAAATTTCAGCCTTACCAGTAGAGGAGTCCCTGTGCTAAAGTACCTATAGATACCTGTTAGAGGAGTCTCATGTTAGCAGGGGTTGCCCGTGTTCAGTCACTGAGTGGGAGTACATTAGAGAGGGATGGTGTGAATCCTCAGTGGGTCCAAAAGAGTGGCAGGAGGAGACTGCCAATCATCTGTGCTCCCCGCAGCAGGTTCTTCTGATGAGACAGCATCAGAAGATTTTTTTTTTTTTACGAATATAAAGTTTCTTGTAAATATGTACAGTCTTTTGAGCTAGTTCTATAGCAGGAAGCATTTTTCACAAATGAGACACACACTTTCGGGGCTCAAGAAGCCCATTTCTCACGGAGATCCTAAATGAAATGCCAAGACTGAAAGACCAGTTTTCAGTGACCTTTCCAAATACTTGTGGACCAAGAGACAAAAACTTCAGCAAACATTCAGTCTGATCTGCCCTGGGGGAGGGAGGCGATGCAGTGTGACCCCACAGACTCCAAGCGACACATAAAACACGAGAGCAGGACACCTGCCAGGGGTGCAGTAACATGGAGGGAGGGGCACAGGCGTTTCGAACAAGAAAGCACTTAGGTTAAGAGACGAGCAGGAAGGAGCTAGGATTTGGGCCAGGTTGCAATCTGGAAAGCGATTTGATGTGGGTTGAAACGTGGTTATGTTCACCTGTGGTGGTGGAGACAGGTCTACCTTTCAGCCTACCTAGGATGTGCCTTGGTTGTTTGAGGCATGCCTAAGAGTCATGGAACATCCGAAGCGAGTGATGCCTTGTGGGAGATTAAAGGCAGAGATAAGGCCGCTAGTTAGCTTGCCAACTGCAAAGCCTCTAGGTTGGTTCTTTGCCAGTTGCCAGGAGTTTCGCATTCTGGTAGCGGGCAGAGAGAAACCGTGTGAGCCGCCCTGCACCTAAGGAGGACCTCCCGACCCCAGCCGAGGTGGAAGAGGGCCGCGGCACTCTCAAACTTCCTGGTCTTAGTCTAGCCCTAGGGAAAGGCTCACTTGGGAAGTCACAGTTTCATGGGGTAGAACCGTGCTGGGTTTTGTGTGAACACAGAATCATCCGCGAGGGAGCTGGCAGGGAAGCTTGAAGGTGTGAGGTGGTGGTTTGCTGAAATCCTTCTCTGGTCGTAAGGCTTGAGCGTTTGGTTTTTTGTTTGTTCAGTGCTACAGACTGCAGCTTGTTGTGGCCAGTGAATTGGCAAGTGGTCAGAGGGTCTCAAGCACTTCACGGGCCCACAGCATTGCAACAGACACTTTGGAGAGCCCAAGGTAGAGCCTGGAGTTAAGGAGGCACCTTGGTGTGGGACCACTGTTCCAGGCTGAACATTTAGATCTGTCATTTGTTAGTTATGAACAAGTACCTATATCTCTTGAGCATGGCTTTTCTCATCTAGTAAATGCTTCTGGTAATAGTTATAAAGCTGGGCTGTTGGGTTGATGAAACGAGTTTGTGATCTGAAAGTTCCTAGTAGACAAAATGTGTTGCCTTGTCATTTCTTCTCTTATTCCTCTTCCATTCTTTCATTATTCTCTACTTCCTTCTTGTCTGTCTGCCTCCCTGTGAGATGTCCCCTCCCTTCCCTCCCTCTCTTGTTTCCTTCCCCTCCCCCCCCATTCCTTCCTTCCTTCCCATGGTGAAAGGTTTGTTTAAACCAATTAGTTTAGCACAGGGGAAAACTCACCGTAGTCACACAGTATATTTTGTAGTCTTTTTGCAGATGTGTGATTAGAAACTAGCTGAGCAGGTTGACAGCATTTTTCTTTACCACTAGAATACCAATTAAAAACATGTTTCAGGGGCACCTGGGTGGCTCAGTCGGTTAAGCATCCGACTTCAGTTCAGGTCATGATCTCACAGTCTGTGAGTTGGAGCCTTGTGTCTGGCTCTGTGCTCACAGCACAGAGTCTGGAGCTATATTCAAGTATTCAAGTTCCCTCTCTCTCTCAGAAATAAATAAACATTAAAACTAATAATAAAATAACCCACGTGTTTCATATTACTGATTCCCCTGTGTATTATATATATGTGTATAATGTGTTACATAATTATGTATACACATATAGCATGATATAATCATATGTTTATATCATAGATTTGCTTGTTATTTTTGAAAAGTGGATTTAAGAGTTATTTTTTCATATCAATACTTAAAAATTATAAGCTCAAAGAAAATGTCTGAGGACTTGCTAGATATTGGTCTATGCCTGTGTGAAGCTTCAGCAAATACATTTTTGAAGGTGATGACAGTTAGATGACATTTTATTCCATAGTTCAACAGTTTTGTTTCCTTAGAGTATTTTGAGTTATTATTTTATGTGTTGCCATTAACTGGTTTTAAAATTTTGTCTCCAGTATTTTGTCATGGAATAGTTGTTTAAGTATGATTCACTCAGACATCATTTTTTTCTTTCTTTTGTTCTTTTATTTTTTCTTCATCAGATTCAGACTTTTTTTTTCTGAATTTTAGGACCACCTACAGATTCACCCCCACTGTCATTTTTAAGTCTTTTCTACCAACTTTATTTGTACCCATCAAGCAGATCATTTTAGCAATTGGCACCTGTTTACACTGAATTAGATATTCCACAATGCTTCCAAAATCCAGACACCCATCTGCAAATGAGAGATTTCTTCCTCCACCCTGTTTTGGCTTCTATTCTGTGCTCACATTATACAAAGTGCTCATCTAATTTTTAAGGTCTAGTGTGGGTGAAAAGACTCCTGCTTTCCTGTCATCTATTCTCAGAATTGTTTTTCACCCAGCTGTCCCATTCACCGACAAGAAAAGCACATAGAAGAAGAAATAAAATTACTATTAATATGCATGCAGATTATGAAAGCTTAATATTAAAAGAGAATGAGTAAACTACTCTGGAATAAACCAAGGGAAGAAGGAAAAATTTAATTTCTGCATCACATTTCTAGAGAGGAAGTCAAAGTATTTTTTCTACTCAGTCATTTTACTGTGACCTTTACCACTTTTTGTAGTTCATACATGTGTCTGTATATATATTTGTGAGAGACAGAATGTGGACATTCAGAAAGGGATAAGGCAGAAGACCTCTTTACTTCTTGATCTTGATCCTGACATTGTTCTGGTTAGGTATACCCAGCAGCCAACGTAGATTTTGAAACCCTTTGAAACCCTTTCTATGTTAGCAGTTGTAGATTTATCTTGATGTTCAGAAAATTATTCACATGTTTCCATTAATGGGACCAGAAAGTGATCTTTATATAAATACAGTAAAATGAAAATAAATCTTACTTTGTTCTCAGAGAACTCACATTCAAACTCTGGGCTTATGTATGAGTTGGGTTTTAGGAGACTAGCTGCCTCATCTCTTTAAGCTTTAGTTCTTCATTGATTAAATTGTTATACCTTCCCCCTACCTGACTTGTTGGAAGGAAGATTGATTATGGATCATGTATCAGTCAGTGAAACAGTTAATCACTCAATCAACAAATCAGCCACCTGACAGATGTTTATATGGCATCTCTCATGTGGGTCATTTATGAACCAGGAATTGTCTGTCTCTTCTCTCCTTATCGTAATGAGACTGTGAGGATGTCACATACATAAAATAATGTTTACACTTCATCTGAAACAAAACCAGGCATCGTTTTGATTAATAATTAAGTCTGTGTTCAGCTTGACCCCAGGCCTAAGGCCAAAATCTATCTAACCCTTTGTCGAACAGCTAGCACTCTACGTGTTAGAGACTGTCAGGCTGCAGGTCGGCAGCGTGCCTCCTTGATCTGCTCTGCACTGACCTCTAGCCAGGCCTTCATGGTTCTGGATGTGCTAGGGTGAACTCCTGACAAGGGCAAGCGAGGGAGCCTATGTTAAAGAGCTTCCACAACACTTTATTACTGCTTTGAGATAACATGCATCTTACTGATTTGCTGTACACGGTTTCATGTCCTTCATAGAATAATGAGTTCCTTGAAGTCAGGTACAATGTCTTAATCACCTTTTAGTCCCAGTCCTTGATAGAATACCTGACAATACTTTACGGACTCAGTGTTGGCAGGAGGAGAAAAACAGTAATTTTGCTGATGGCCAATTCTGCCTCAGAACTCTAAGCTTTTCCAGAGAAACTCAAGATGCTAAATTCCTTGATTCGTGGTAAATTAACTATTAAATCTTTGATATGTAGTTTATTATTTTAGTTATGCAAGAAATCAGCTTTCTGCCTGATGATGTGAGGGTCAGTAGTGGAAAATAAGGGTACCTAGAGAGACTGGGGCCATGCTGGGGAGAACATTAAACTTGCACTTTGTTTTAGAGAAGGAGCAGTTACAAAAGTATTTTGCACAAGGAAGTGACAATACAGAATTATAATTTAGAAATATTAATGTACAAGCGATTTGGAGGCTGAAAGGGGATCATGGTAGATGGTAAAATGCCTGAACTAGAGAGAAGTGAGGAATGTAAAGGAGCTAGAAATGTAAGATGTGTTATCTGTAGAATTGAAAATTATCTTAAAGGGGGCGCCTGGGTGGCTTAGTCGGTTAAGCGTCCGACTTTCGCTTAGGTCATGATCTCGCAGTTCGTTGGTTCGAGCCCCACGTCGGGCTCTGTGCTGACTGCCAGCTCAGAGCCTGGAGCCTGTTGCAGTCTGTGACTCCCTCTCTCTCTGACCCTCCCCTGCTGACGCTGTCTCTCTCTCTCTCTCCTAGAAATAAATAAATATATATATATAAAAAGAAAATTATCTTAAAGGAGAAACAAAAGAAATATATATATTTATTTATTTATTTTAAATTTATTTTTGATATAGAGAGAGACAGAGCATGAGCAAGGGAGGGGCAGAGAGAGAGGGAGACACAGAATCTGAAGCAGGCTCCAGGCTCCGATCTGTCAGCACAGAGCCCGATGCGGGGCTTGAACCCACAAACCGTGAGATCATGACCTGAGCTGAAGTCAGACACTTAATCAACTGAGCCACCCAGGCACCCGAAGAAAGACAGATATTTAAAATATCATGGGGAATAGTGAGATTAAATAGCAATTGAAAAGTTAGTGCTAAAAATGTATCAGAAAGGAAGTTTTCTTGGTATACAAAAGAAGCAGAATGATCTCACACAGAAAAATGACAGCTGTGAATTGAACATCCTGGGTTTGAATTCCTGCTTTGACTTTGGTCAAATTACCTCTCAGGGTAGTTTTTATTTTATTTATTTATTTTTTAATGTTTATTTAGATTTGAGACAGATAGTGAACAGGGGAGGGGCAGAGAGAGGAGAAGACACAGAACTCAAAGTGGTTTCTGGTCTCTGAGCTGT
Source organism: Proteles cristata cristata (assembly GCA_017311185.1). Taxonomy (NCBI): domain Eukaryota; kingdom Metazoa; phylum Chordata; class Mammalia; order Carnivora; family Hyaenidae; genus Proteles; species Proteles cristata. Next base: position 1,034,323 of record JAESUZ010002841.1, read on the forward strand.
CAGCAGAGAGCCCTATGTGGGGCTAGAGCTCACAAACCATAAGATCATGACCTGAGCTGAAGTCGGCTGCTCAACCAACTGAGCCACCCCAGGTGCCACCACCACCCCCTTACAAATTGATTTTAAAGCAGAAGAGCTTTAAAGTCCCTTCTAGCTCATTACTGTGAAGCCTAGGCCCATTTCTTCAGCTGCTGTATTATCCAGGTACTGGAAGGAAGGCAGATATGATAGATATGAGATGACTTCTAAATTGAGTACGAGGCAGTGGCAGTTGGTGGCTGTTTCTGATCACAACAGAAGAGGGTGTAGTGTCTTGGTGTTTGGGTTGCCTACTGTGAGACTCAATCTTACAGTAACTGATTATTCTCTTCCCTGAGACCCTTTATCAGTATTTATTGACCTTGCGAGGTTTTTTGCTTGCTTCTGACGTTGATCTCCAGCATGACACATAATGGTGGGGATAACTGTCCAACTTGACAACACTGAGAGTGTATGGAGCCTCTGAGGAGCCTGTCAGGATGTTGCTAGAGACAACCAGTATATCCAGACCTCAGAATAAGAAGACCTATCGCAGCGAGTGAGACTTGAGACTGTGCTTTGAAAAGGAAATAGAGGGATGGGAGGACAAGGGAGAACATAAATGAGTTTTAGGAGATTTTTTTCCCCTGGTGGCTGTCTGGGAAGAGTAAATGGAGGGCAGAGTGAATTGATGGGAGGGGCAGGGGCAGAATGGATTTGGAGGCAGCACAGCAGTGTTTGTCATGCAGAAAGGCTGGTTTATTTACTGAGACATACTACAAAGAGGCATACACAGTGCTGAAAGGGTTGCAGAGGTACTGCATCAGGGCTTCAGCCCTGGAGAGTGGGACACTGTCTGGAGTGAGGGTCACAGTAGAGGCAGTAAATAGAGCTTCATCACTTCTAATCTTGTGCTGACGTTACTGTTTTAGAAAGTCGGATCTTCTGGTTTTCTGAAATTCTGCTGCACGTGGGCAAGCGGAGGTGTGCTCTTACTTTCTCTTGGGAAGTGAATTTCACTGTAATTGCTTTTTATTTTCATCACTTAGTAAAATGCTTTCGTGTTCCTAACTTCCTATCATTGCGCCAGGCTTTCATGTGGGCAACTTGTTTTAATTCTAATCAATAGGAGAATGAGCCCCAAGGAGTATATTTAAGGTTTTGAACTGATTGTATCCCAAAATCAAGCGAAGAGTTTCCAGATGCTGTGGTATGCTGCATAAATTCAATAAAAATTGCCATGCACATTAGCATCACTGCCTGTTGTTATGGGCATGAGCAAATTCAATCTTTCATTGCCCATTTTCCTTCAGTTCTTTGACTTAATGATCCCCATCCCAGAGAGAAACTCCATTAACATTTGCAGATGTCAATGTAAATGTAGGAGGAAAATGCTTTAGGACATGAAATAATCAGGCAAGACCCTAGATGTCTTGCTGCTTGTAAAGAAAAAAAAAAAATCAGAAGAAAAAAAATTAGTTTCCATTGGATGGGTATAAAGTTTTATAAAAGCACCAATTAAAGCTTTATTTACTCATGATATTTCATTCATTCATTCATTTATTTTCTGCCTCTTTGGCAAAGAATTTGAAGAGGTATATAACAAATGCATATGCAATGAAATAATAAAAAGTACAAGAGAAAATAGAAAATTAGTAACAAGGAAAAGTATTAATTATGGCAACTATAATAAAGCTTCTGATTTATCTCTGAGCTTCCTAGTAGCCAGGAAGAAAATGAATTATATAATCACTAATAGAGCTCTTGCCACTGGAAAGCTCTAAGCATTTTAGTTTCTAAATGGAAATAAATTTTTTTCTAACATTGTATTAATTAAAAAAAGGAAACACCATATGGAACTCTGTAAAGGCTCATTAAATAATGTATATGTGATGGCCTTAACAATTTTATACTGATTATAATTACAAATATCCTATGTATGCTTCTGGCAATGACCTTTGATGGAAGCCAAAGGAATATTAATAGCTATAATGTGGCATAGAAGCAGTTCTCAAGGGGCTCAGTTTTATGGGAATAAATGTCGACTTTTGGGAGTCCAACTTCATTCAGGCATATAGAACAAGTATATTTCTAAAGTTTGATGGATAATAAACCCATAAATGAAGAATAATTGTATGGAATATTCTGGTACCAGGCAAGATGGAGTAAACAAATGCTACTCTGGCTCTCTCAGTGAATGGAGTTATAAAACATGGGCAGGATTCATGGAGCAGCTATTTGAAGGCATTAAAAAGTAAATAGTACTGAGAAAGATGAGGATTGGAAAGAATACCAGAATGTAAAATACCACCAAAGTGTCAATGAGTTTACCATTTAGTTTACTTCAATATTTCATGAGCTGAATGCAGCCAAAACCTAAGAATAGGTATTAGTGTGGGCAGAGAGAACTCCAGGAGCCCTCTCTCCTGGCTCAAGAAGCAGTAAAGGGGTTTCTAAAGCTAATAAAAAGTTCAGGAACCTCTTTCCCTTAATTAATTAATTAACTAACTAATTAATTAATTTGCTTGTTTGTTTTATTTCCTTGTTTGTTTATTCATTACTCCATTTCTTGCTCCCCAACCCTCCATCAATCCTGTGGGAGGGCCCAGCAAACCCGGTAGGAGCCTGCAGGAGCCAAAATGCTAAAGGTAGTGAATGGCTTAGTTCACTCTCCTATTAGGACGTTTTTATAGACTGGCTGGTTTAAACAATGAACATTTATTTCTCATAATTCTAGAGTCTGAATTCTAAGATCAAGGTATTGGCAGATTCAGTGCCTGGTGAAGTCACCTTAGTTTGCAGATGGCTGCATTCTTTCTGTATCCTCACATGGCTGAGAGAGAGAGAGCTCTAGTTTCTTCCTATTCTTATAAGAATATTCATCCCATTATGGGGGCTCCACTATGAATTTACCTATTGGGAGCCATTCTGAACTCACTAGTTGAGAATACTCCTTGTGAGGTTAAGGCTGGTTTTGCAAGGTCTCCTGCTATCAGATGATGACTGATATCTACCCCGACTCAATTGTTTCTGCTTGAGCACCGACCCCCGATACACCTTGTTAATTGGTATTGGGAGTGACTTGTCCCCTTATTCTGGCCCTGAGATGTTGACTGCACCTTGTGAAAGAACTTGTTATAGTTACTTCTTCTTTTGTGATTATGGGAGCAAATGTTGTGTTTCCTGAGGATCCTGTTTTTCTTATTCTTCCCCTTAAGCAAACAGGCTATTGACCCCTGCTCACAAAGAACTAAGTTTTGCCTTTGCTATGCTAAAAACACTGACTTGTATTTGAATGCTAAAGACGCCTTCCTTCCCCATATGATAAGCATCTAAATCATTTACATCAATCACTATTGATAAAGGTTATTCATGAGTCTTCTACAAATCTGTGTTCTGGAAAATTTTTACACATCAAAGAAATTTATCATCAGAAATCATTGTCTAAGGCAAATGCCACTTTTGTGCTGTTCCCCATACACTTAATCATAAATAAAGCTGAGACTCAGTGCAGAGATGCCTGCCTAATGATCAAAAAGAATCTCGGGGCTCTCTTACTATCTTGCCGATACCACCCATCCTTCAGGGACCCCTGGACTGGCTGGAGCAGGACTCTGGCATTTACCTAAATCTCATTATTTCCCCCAGACTCCATCTCCTAATAGCATCACATTGGGGGTTAGAGTTTTAACATATGAAGTTGGTGACAAGTGGTATAAGCATTCAGTCCATAACAGGTAGGAAAACTTACTTTCCATTCAGAAAGGATCATAAGAGGGAAGGATGAAGTCTCATGGCTTCGCCCCACGTCCCCCACTGTTGTATAGCTTGACCCAACATAGGACACTGGTTTGGAGGGTATGAAGCAGGGCGGAGTAACTAAAACCTGAATATTCTGGCCAGATAACAAAAAGAGGAGTAAGAGAGAATCAGAAAGTAGAGAGGCGATCCTGGTAAGGGAGGACTTGAGACAGTGACCACTTAAAGTTCTCAGTGAACTCCTGGGCTCATCTATGAACTGCACAGGTGTTGATCTAATCATAAAATATATATAGACTTTGAGGACTGAATTCTGAGATGTGCCAGTGCCCAAGATCCAAACTGACTATTGGGCAGCTTACATTCAGGACAGATCTGAAGAACATTCAAAACTCTAAAAGAATGACTAAAGCAAGTTCTTCAGAAAACAGGGAAATAATATAAGAAGAAAACTTGGAACATCTACAATGAAAAAGAATACCAGAAATGGCAAATGTCTGGGTAAATACAATAAACTGTTCAGTTATTGACTAAAGAATGTTTCATGGTTTAAAGCAAACATTGTATTTCTGATAGGATTTTCAATGTATGTAGATGTAACATGTGAGATAATTATAACATAAATAGGGGGTGAAGGAATATTTACTGTAATAAAACTTCTACATGCAAAGTGGTAGAGTATTGATTCTAAAGTAGAATATAAAGAGCTTATGTATTATCTAGTCATGGGAAACCCCTAAAATTTATATGAAGAGATATAGTTAAAAACAAAGCAACTTAAAAGAGAATACTAAAGAGGGGCACCTGGGTGGGTCAGTCAGTTAAATATCTAACTCTTGGTTTCAGCTCAGGTCACGATCTCATGGTTTGTGAGTTTGAGCCACCCACTGGGCTCTGCACTGACAGCATGAAGCCTGTTTAGGATTCCCTGTCTCTCTCTCTGCCCCTCCCTTGCTCTCTCTCTCTCTCTCTCAAAAATAAATATACATTAAAAAAAAGAGAATACTAAAGAAATCTTAAAAATAATCTGAAGGAAAGAATTAGAATGCCAAGACATACTCTAAGACATATTATATGGCTACAGTCACCAAGGCAGTGTGTTATTGGCGAAGGATGGGCACATAAAAGAATAGAACAGAGTCCAGAATTAGACTGTGACCCAGTGATTTTTCAGAATGATGCAAAGATATTTCAAAACTGTTTTTTGAAAAGTATAGCCTTTTAAAAAACAGTGTTGAACTAATGCCACAGAAATACAAAGAATCATGAGACTTATATGAAAAAGTATACACCAACAAACTGGATAATGTAGGAGAAATAAATAAATTCTTAGAAATATACAACTTACAAAGGATGAATCATGAAGAAGTAGAAAATCTGAAGGGACAAATAGCAACTAAGGAAATTGTAATGGTAATTAAAAAAAAAAAAAAAAAACTTCCAACAAAGAAAAGCCCTAAATTGGATGCCTTCATGAGTGAATTTTACCAAACATTTGGGGAAGAATTAACACCAGTGCTTGTTGAACTCTTCCAAAAATTTGAAGAGGATAGAGCACCTCCATACTTCCAAACATTTTACAAAGAAAAGTGTTACCTTTGTACCAAAGCCATATAAGGATACTATAAGAAAATTACAAACCAATATCCCTGATGAACATATATGCAAAAATCTTCAACAAACTACTAGCAAACCAAATTTAATAGCGTATTAAAAGAATCATACTCCATAAGGCGAGTGGGATTTATCCTTGGGATCCAAGGATGGTTCAACATATGCAAATCAATAAATGTGATACACCACATTAATAGAATGAAGGATAAATATGTGATTTTAATAGATGCAGTAAAAGTGTAACAAATTCAACATTATTTCATGATTAATAGCCCTCGACAAATTAGGTATAAAAGGGAACGTATCTTAGCATATTAAAAGTTTTATATGACAAACCCATAGTGAACATCATTCTCAATAGTGAAAAGCTGAACAATTTTCATCCTAGATCACAAATAAGACCAGATGCTCACTTTCACCACTTCCATTCAATATAGTGTTAGAATTTTTAGTTAGAGCAGTTAGGCAATAATTAGAAAAGACAAAAAAAATATATTTAAATCAAAAGGAACAAGTAATATTCTCTGTGTTTGCAGATGACTTCTCTAAAAACTTACTGGAACGAACAAATGGATTCTGTAAAGTTGTAGAATGCAAAATCAACATACAAAAATGGTTGCACTGAGCATTAAAAATGAACTATCTGAAAGAGAAATATAGACAAAATCCTATTTACAATAGTATCACAAGAATTAAAATACTTAGAAATAAATTTAAACAACAAGATAGAAGATCTGTACACAGAAAACTACTAAAACATTAGTGAAAGATATTGAAGAAGGCACAAACAAGACAGTAGCTCATGTACATGGATCGTAAGAGTTAATATTGTTAATAAGTCCATACCACACTAAGCCATCTATAAACTTAATGCAATCTCTATCAAAATTCCAATAGCATTTTTCATAGAAAAGAAACAATCCTAAAATTCACATGGAACAAGAGATCCCAAATAGCCAAAGCAATCCTGAGAACGGAGAACAAAGCAGGAAACATTATATTTACTGGTTTTAAATTATATTATAAAGCTATAGTAATCAAAACAGTATGGTGTTGGCATAAAAACTGACACATAGATCGGTGGAGCAGAATAAAGTATCCAGAAATAAACCCACGCATATATGGTCAATTAATTTATGGCAAAGGAGTAAAAAGTAGATAATGGAGAAAGGATTATAGTGTTGAAAAACAAGATAGCTACATGCAAAGGAATAAAATTGGACTTGCATTTTATACCATCCACAAAAATCAACTTAAAATACATTGAAGACTCAAATCTAAGACCTGAAACTGTAAAACTACTTGAAGAAAGCATCGAGATAAGCTTCTTGATATTGGTCTTGGCACTATTTTTTGGCTTGACACCAAAAACAAAGGCAACAAAAAGCAAAAAGAAATGTGACTGTATCAGACAAAGGGAATTTCAGGTAGCAAAGGAAACAACAAAATGAGAAGGCAATTTTGGAATGGGAGAAAACATTTGCAAACTGTATATCTGATAAGGGGTTAATATTTAAAATACATAAGAAATGTATACAACTCAATAGGAAAAGAACAAATAGCCTGATTTACAAATGGGCAAGTCACCTGAATGGATGTTTTTCCAAAGAAGACTACAGAGCCAACAAGTATAGGAAAAGGTGCTAATGTCACTAATGTTCAAGGAAATGCAAATCAAAGTCACAATGAGATACCACTTCACACTTATTAGAATGGCTATTATCAAAAAGATAAGAGATAACAGGTGTTGGAAAAGATATGAGAAAAGGCAGTCCTTGTACATGTTGGTGGGAATGTAAACTGGTGAAGCCATTATGGAAAACAGTATGGACGTTCCTCAAAAAATTAAAAATTGAACTACCATATTATCTAGCAATCCCACTTCTGGGTGTATATCCAAAGGAAATGAAATCAGGATATTGAAGTGATAGCTACACTGTCGTGTTCATTGCAGCATTATTCACAATAACCAAGATACAGAAAAAAAAAAAAAAACCTGTGTCCATTGACGGATGACTGGATAAACATAAAATTTCTTATTCAGCCGCAAGAAAGATTGAAATCCTGCCTTTGCAGCAAGATGGGAAGACCTTGAGGGCATTATGTTAAGTGAAATAAGCCAGACAAATGAAAAGTAAATTCTGTATGATCTCACTTATGTGTGGAATCTAAAAAGTCAAACTCAAAGAAATAGAGTAGAATGACAGTTACCAGAGGCTCAGAGGGTGGGGAAAATGAAATGATATGAAAGGGTACAAACTTTCAGTTAGATCGATAAGTTCTGGTGATCTGATGTGCATCATGGAGACTGTAGTTAATAATACTGTATTGCATATTAAAATTTTCTAAGAGAATAGATTGTAAGTGTTCTCACCCCAAAAGAAAAGTATGTGAGGTAATGGATGTGTTTAACAGCTTGATTGTGGTAATCACTTCACAATGTACACATATATCAAATTCATACATTGTATACCTTAAATAAATATCTTTATCTGAATAAAGCTATAAAAAAACCAAAAGTGTTGATACAACTGGATATCCACATGCAAAATATTGAACCTTGACCCAAACCTCACATCTTATATAAAAATTAATTCAAAATAGATCGTAGATGCAAATATAAAATGTAAGTCCATAAAAGTTTTCAAGGAAAGTATAAGAGAAATCTTCACGACCTGAGATTAGGAAGGAGTTCTTAGATATGACATCAAAAGCACAAAACCTAAATTTAAAAATGACAAATTTGGGGCACCTAAGTGTCTTAGTCAGTTTAATGTCCAACTCTTGGGGTTTTTGCTCAGGTAATGATCTTGTGGTTCATGGATTTGAGCCCAGCTTTGAGCTCTGCACTGATGGTGTGGAGCCTGCTTGGGATCCTCTCTCTCTCTCTTCCCCTCCCCACCCCCGATTATATTTGCTTTCTCTCTGAAAATGAATAAATAATCTTTAAAAATTTAAAAATGACAAATTTAACTTCATTAAAACTAAAACTGTTAATTTGTGAAAGACGTTATGAAAAGAATAAAGGGATGGGCTATCGGCTGGAGGAATATTTACAAACCACGTATCTCACAGGGGACTTATATTTAGAATACATAAGAAGTCTCAAAGCTCAGCATTAAGAAGACAAATAATCCAATCAAAAAGTAATCCAAAGACTTGAACAATGTTTAACCAAAGAGAATATATGGGTAACAAATAAGCACATAAGAAGATGTTCATCATTATTAGCCATCAGGAATAGGCCAATTAAAACCACGAGATACCATTATACAACCTTTAGAATGGCTCAATTAAAAATATCAAATGATGCTGAGGCTGTGGAGCAACTGGAAATTCTATCCATTGCTGGTAAGAATGCAAAATAGCAGACGCTCTGGAAAACTAGCCAGGTTAAAAACAACCACCACCACCACAACAACATAATATTTATCATATGCCATAATATGGCATAACAGCCATGCCAGTGTTACTTATCTCATAATTTATGTGCACACAAAAACTTGGACATCGATATTTTATCTTCTCTATTTATAATCTCCAAACTAAAACAGGAGCAAGCTAACTTAATGATTGGATGGATACAACAAAATGTAGTACAATTATACAATGGGAAACTACTTAAAAATAAAAGGCAATGAAGTACTGATGTGGATCAACTTGACATTTTTCTGAGGGAAAGAAGCCAGTCTCATAACATACTGTACAATTCCATTAATATGGCATTCTCAAAAAAGACAAAGCTGTAGTAACGAGAATAAAGCTCTATGGTTCCCGGGGGAGAGTGGGACTACAAAATGATAGCACAAATGAGTTTTCTGGGATGATGGAAGAGTGTGTCTTGATTGTGTTCATGGTTGAAAAAATCTAAATATATGTTAAATTTATAGAAATGCACAGAAACAAGCCCATCTAATGTATGCAAATTAAAAAAAATTGAAATATTGAAATAATATAAAAATTAATTGTGTCCCTCTACCACTGCAGATTTAGATTTTATTTTTTTATTATTACTTTTTGATATTTCAAGTTTTTATTTAAATTTTAGTTACTTAACATACAGTGTAATATTAGTTTCAGGAGTAGAATTTAGTGATTCATCACTTACATGTAACACCAAGTACTCATCAAAATAAGTGCCCTCTTTAATTCCTATCACCCATTTAGCCCATCCCCCTGCCCACCCTGCCTCTAGCAACCCTCTGTTCTCTACAGTTAAGAGCCTTTTATGGTTTCTCTCCCTCTCTCTTTTCTCCTTTCACTTATGTTCATCTGTTTTGTTTCTTAACATTCCACGTAGGAGTGAAGTCACATGGTATTTGTCTTTCTGTGACTGATTTCACTTAGCATAATACACTCTAGCTCCATCCACATCATTGCAAATGGCAAGATTTAATTCTTTTGGATGGCTAAGTAATATTTCATTGTTTGTATATACCTCATCTTCTTTATTCTTCAGTCAGTGGTCATTTGTACTCTTTCCATACTTTGGCTATTGCTGATTGTGCTGCTGTGAACATTGGGATGCATGTATCCCTTCCAATCAGAATTTTTGTCTTCTTTGGATAAATGCCTAGCAGTACAATTGCTGGGTTGTAGGGTTATTCTGTTTTTAATTATTTGAGGAGACTCCATGCTGTTTTTCAGAGTGACTTCATCAGTTTACATTCCCAGCAACGGCACAAGAGGATTCCCCTTTTTCCACGTGCTTACTAGCATCTCTTGTTTCCTGTGTTCTTAATTTTAGACATTCTGACAGGTGTGAGATGATATCTTGTAGTTTTGATTTGCATTCATGTTATTAAAATGCATTATAGCCTAAAACTAGATGTATACTTATAGCTCCTGTGCAACTAAAAAAAAACATAATATATTGACAAAATAATACAAATTGCAAAACTAAGTTCAAAGCACCACTAATTTAACATGACAGATGAAGTTGACTGAAACTTATTCTTCTCTCCTAATAAGCTACTGACCATTCAACCACAGGTTCTTTTGAATTTGGCATGTTAATATTATTTAGTGATTTAGTTATTTCACATTTCTCTTCTAAATATAGTGAAGCCTTTGTTTATATGGTGAATTGTGAAGTCATTTGACTTTCATTTGGCAAATTGCAACATTGATTTGTTTCATATTTGCCTAAGGCAGTTACAGTAGCAATACTTCAGATTGATGTTGTTGTCAGCACAAATGTAAATGTGGATGGAGAAATCACAAGGCAGAAAGCTCACAGTTGTAAGACGAACCTTCAGATGATTCAGAATACATGCATGCAGGCACCTGGATGGCTCAGTCAGTTAAGTATCTGATTCTTGATTTACGCTCAGGTCATGAGCTCATGGTTTGTGAGATGGAGCCCCTTGTTGGACTCTCCACTGACTGACAACATGGAGATTGCATGGGAGTCTCTCTCTCTGCTCTTTCCCTCTCCCCCAAATAAATAAATAAACTTAAAAGAAAAAAGAATATGTGCATGCATGTACCTGTGTATGTGAGTGTATGTGCTAGAAGCCGCACTGGCCTCTCTGATGGCAGTCACAGCAAGGAAGTGGCAGTATTTGCACAGCTCCTGCTGTGAGAAACGAAAACTGGTATCTCCTTCTGCTACTACTGGCTCATGTTGGAAATGAGGCTGCTGGTATTGACCAGGCCTCACAGTATTCCGTATCAGACCCATATTCTGAACACAGATGCCATATAAGGAAAAGCATATTCCTACCTTTACAAAAGAGATTTTAGATGAGAGCTCTGTGGGTGATTGTCAAAAGCCTCTTCCTATGGGCCTTGCATATCAAAGACATATAAGCCTGGCCCCAAGACAAAGAGCCTAATTTAGAGTTTAGGAGTAAACGGGTAGAACTTAACACTTACAGCTTCTTCTAACTGGTGATGTATGGCAGTCCCTTCCCCAAGGCATACCTTCTGCAAACATCCTCCCTTACAGGTGGCTGGGATGAGGATAGAAAAGAGTAGCTGACACATAACCCAAAGGCTAACACATTTAGGGCCCCCGTGGTGTTCACACATTCAGCATCAAATAGGTTTCCACAAACTAACCAGTTCAAAAACATTCATCCTCTTGAGAGCCAAACAGAATAATTCCTAGCCTAACTATTTACGACTTAACATATATATGTCATCCTATTTTTCATTAAGAACATCCTGTTATTTCCTTAGTTGTAAAATTCAACCTCACTATGGTAATTCACAAAAGGCTTCCCATTGTAAAAATTCCTTTTTCTGATCTCATGTTGTTCTTCAACCTTTAAATAAAGACACCAAAACCAACAGGGCAGAGATGCCTGCCTGGTGATCAGAAAGAATCTCGGGACTCTCTCTCTCTCTCTCTCTCTCTCTCTCTCTCGCTGACACCGTCCATCCTTCAGGGACCCCTGGACCTGCCGAAGCCGGCCTCCGACATGTATGTGTCTGAATATAAAGTTGCTGAGCCAACTGAAAACATGAAATCGACCTGTTTTTGTTTACAACTCATAATCACTATGTTTTGATATTCAGCTATTTGGAGAAAAAAACAGGTGAAGCATACAGGGGTTGGAAAATGGAGATGATAGTCCCCATCTACATTTTTAAGTTTGCAAACAGTAATTATTTATTTAGCATTTAGAAGAGTCCAATCTTCTAGGGACCGTTCGAAGTAGAGATGTTTTACTCTTGGGTGTTTCCAGGTCTTGCCCTCAGCTTCCCTTGGTCTCTTTATCCTGTGTTCTCGGTGTCTCCTTGCCACCCTGGTGCTTGCTCTTCTAAGTTGAGATCGGTCCCTAGTCAGCCCTTTGTGCAGAAAATAGTTTTCTTTTTTCATCTTTTTTATTCTGCAATAAAATAAATTGCAAAATGAAATAAAATAAAATTTTCTGCAGTTTCTAAAACAGTTGGAATGATAGTTTTCTCTCTTGTGTCTGTTTCTTTTGCTTCACATAATGTTTTTAAGACTCATTATTTTTTGCACGCTTAAGTAATTTCTTACTTTTCATTGCTGAGTAGTATCCCACTCAATATCTATACCATAATTTGTTTACTTATTCACCTTTGGGTTGTATCCGGTTTTGACTATTGCACATAAAGCTACTTTGAACATTTGTGTATACACATTTGTATAGACGTAGGGTTTCATTTTTCTTCCTTTTAAATATATTTTTGACAAATTTTAATTCCAGTATAATTAGCATACAGTGTTAGTTTCAGGGGTAGAATATAGTCATTCAGATATTTTCATTTTTCTAGAGTGAACATCCAGGAATACATTTTCTGTGTTGTATGGTAAATTTATGTTTAATTTTACAAGACGTACCCGCACTGATTCCCATAGTACAATCCTGTTTCACGTTCCCGCCAGTGATGTTTGAGGGTTTCAGCTGTTCCATATCCTTGCCAAACCTAGGTACTAATTGCCTTATTATTTTAGCCATCCTGGTATTATTTTAGCCATTGGTATTTCTTTTCAGCTTTCATTTCTATTTCCCTTATGATCAGTGATTTGTAAATTGTGTGCTCAATTCTGACATTTAAAAGAAATGGGCTATTTTTCTTATGACTATTGAGTTGTAAGAGGTCTCTGGAAGCAAGTCCTTTATCAGAGATCTGTATTGTGTACGATTTCTCCAAAGCCATGGCTTGCCTTTTCATTTTCTTCACATCATCTTTGGAAGAATATAAGTTTTCTTTTTCATAGAGTTCAGTTTATGTATCTTTTGTGTCTTACACTTTTTATGTTCCAGCTAATTTTTTTTTTTTTTTTTTGGCCTGCCACCACCACATGAAGATTCTTCTCCTGTTTATTTTTCTAGATATTTGAGTTAGAGCCTTTGAGTAAAATGCTGGTTAGGTATATTCTAGAATGCCCCTCTATTAGAATCTGCCAGTTTTTCATGATAAGGACAAAGTTATGGGTTTCTGGGAAAAAGAACACTGAGGTAAAGCATACTTTCATTACATCATATCAAGAGTACATGCATGTTCTCAAGATTTATCACCATTGATGTTGACCTTGATCACTTCTTTTTTCCCTTGTTGCATTCTGTACTCTTTGAAGTATACTCTGCATAGCTTTAGTTAAGAAGGGAGGAGTTATAATCCTTCTCCTTTATAGTAGAGTATTTACATTATTCATTTGGAATTTTTCTACACGGGAGATTTGTCTCTATTCCACTTATTTATTTATTTTTTAATATTTTATTTATTTCTAGGAGAGAGAGAGAGACAGTGTGAGCAGGGGAGGGTCAGAGAGAGGGAGTCACAGACTGAAACAGGCTCCAGGCTCTGAGCTGGCAGTCAGCACAGAGCCCGACGCGGGGCTCGAACCCACGAACCGCGAGATCATGACCTAAGTGAAAGTCGGACGCTTAACCGACTAAGCCACCCAGGCGCCCCTCCATTTATTTATTAATCATTTATTTATAATCAGTATGGACTCATGGATATTGATTTTGTATGTTGGGTTATAATTCAGTACTACTTTATTTATTTTGATGTTTTAAGTTGTCCAAGCTTTGGCCATTGGTATGTCTTTCAGGTAGCTTCCTGGCCCCTTTGTTGTAGTTTCGTGTGTGTGTGTGTGTGTGTGTGTGTGTGTGTGTGTGTGTGTGTGTATAAACACTTTCTTATTTATCATATGGCATTTCAAGATGAAGATGCTGTAAGCTCATCTTGTATAACTCCTTCCCCAGTTCTGAAATCAGCCTGTTCTCCAAGGAGCCCTGGTCCTGTTTAATGGAGAGTGCTATTTGAAATCAAGATCTGGGTGTTAGATGTGCTTATTACTACTAGAGTTTTATTTCTTTTAGGCCCTGTCAGATGACAGAGCATAAAAAAAAATATTCGTGTATATACTAACCAGTGTATCTACACATGTATCTGTAAGGTTTTTTTTTTTCTATGTAACCATTTGTATCCATATTAAGTTAACCCCATGGTTAATTTAATACCACATAACTTGCAGCTCCAGTCCATTCCCCTGGCCTGTCTGTAACCACCCACGCCAACAGTGAGAACCATGCTGTTTTCAATATTTATCTTTATTAGTATGGATCCTAAGTGCACATGTGAGGTTTCGGGAACAGAGAAGATTGGTTAGTACTTTACAGTGAGTAACAACCATGTCGTTCCTCTGTGATCCAGTCATTACTTCTGGAGCAACATGGTGAGAGCTGGGCAGACAAAGTTGTTGTCTGTTTTGTAGGGGAAGAATCCCCCTGGAAAGGATCTGGGTGCTTATACACTTGCTGTCTCCCTTTGTTCTGAAAGCAGGCAGAAAAACCTTTGTTCTTCCAGAAAAATTCTGGGCTCTTCCTCTAACCTTTTGGAATGCAAATAACTATTGTTTCTATCTTTGTAACCTAGGTTGTCTTCCTGGTCCCGGTCTCAGCCTCTTTTGAAATGTAAACACATACCTCTGAGAGGTAAATCTCTCTAGGGTTTTCTCTAGCTAACAAGTCACAAATTATCTTCCTTCATGCTTGACTTTAGCCCAGGTTCCAAGTTCAATAATATTTGCTCAGATATCTCTAACTCTGCAGAAAAAAACGAAATATTTTCTCTCTACCCCCATATGCAGATGAGGAAAGTGAAGTTCAGGCAGGTTAAAAACTTGGAAAAGTTATAAGGACTAAAGTCAGGATGTAAACGGAAATACATCTGAGTCCAAAGCCCATGTTTTTGCAGTCAAGTGGCTTAATTTCAGGAAAAGCTTTCTTGTTGCTTAGCCAGTCCCAGATGTTTCAAGAACATACTTAGCCTTTTGACCTTGCTTTGTTCATATTCCTTTCTTGGTCTGACCAGCTCACATTTCTTCCTAGTTAGCTCTGCAGAGTGTTGTTTTTCTTCTATTTAATTTTAATATTATTCAGTAGTGACTTTGCATTTTTAGTATTTTGGTGCATCACTTAAAGTGCAAAGTGCACTTTGCTTGCTAGAACTTGACAAGGTAGGCCAAGGTATGAAATGTCTTCTTGAAGTCCTAGAGGTCTTAAGGAAGATTAGGTAATGGAGGAATGGTGCTCCGATAAGCAAAACCATTACTGCTGTCTCTGGAATTAGATTGCCTGGTTTAATGTGAACACATAGCTCCTTTTCAGTTTTAAACATACCAGCAGTTTCCCATGCATCTTTCTTCCTTGATACTCCAATGCTGTTCATGCTTATTCTAATATCTTATTTTGTTATTCCCGTTTCCCTGAAGGTTTGTACTAATGCAACAGTAATGCTCAAGGTCAGGGTGTGAGCTGTACATAGTTATTCAGAAGAGTGTAAAACCCCAATGGCATATTCAGATAATGAGGTACAAGGCAGACTCCATAGTAGACATTTTTACTAGAGCATTCTCTTCCATCCTGCTGCCATATAGGGGACACAGGGAAACTCTGCAATGTCATGAAGTTTTTAACATTGCTTTAGAGGGGTTTGTGCATTTCAATTACGATTTGTATTCTGCACCACTATTTCATTCCTGACAATTGCTTGCACCTGACAGTTACTGATTTAGCTGTTCTTTGCATTCCTATGCTTTTAAGAACAGGGCAAAAATGCAGACTTTTTATATAGCATATCAAAAGGCTCTGGACAGTTCTTATAAATGTCTACCTGGAAGTTTAATTTCCTGTAGTTACAGCATTAGAATAAAAGCCCCAGAGAAAACCGCTTACTAGACCTGGTTTAGCTAGTTCCTGGAGTGTGCTTCGTCACAGGATAGAAGTATAGACCTGTGCCTGGGAAGTTCCCCTTCCTATGGGTGAGAATAGCTAACAGGCTCTGGTGGAACAGGGAGTCTTTTCAAACAGTGTACCCAGGCTCCCTGAGGTGACACAGCCCTCTGCTTAGCTGCAGTGGTCCTGGTGCCTGTAGTTAACACAGTTTCACTCTTTGGAGCTCAGGCATTTAGGGAGCTGCGTGAAGCCTTTAATCCAAAGCATCTGCAGTCATCATTGAACCCCGCACGGTGGTGTGGCTTCCTCTGCTGCTGTTTCCAGTAGCTGCCACGCTGACTGGCACCTGCCTGCCCCACACTCAGAGTAACCCCAACACTATTTTGACAGTAAGTGACTTCTTGGTTATTCTCTCAGTTTTCTGCCTTTCTTTTCTTTCTTTCTTCTTCTTCTTTTTTTTTTTTTTGAACATTATTTATTTTTTAGAGACAGAGTGAGACAGAGCATGAGCGAGGGAGGGGAAGAGAGAGAAGGAGACACAGAATCTGAAGCAGGCTCCAGGATCCGAGCAAGTGGTCAGCACAGAGCCTGATGCGGGGCTTGAGCCCACAAACCCTGAGATCATCACCTGAGCAGAAGTCGGATGCTTAACCGACTGAGCCACCCAGGCACCCCTTCTGCCTTTCTTTCTACTAAAAGTTTGACTACATTTCACTGCCAACTAATTGAACTCTGATGATCTAGGATGACTGTTAATTTCAGATACATTTTTATCTATTTACCTACAGACACTTTATTTGAAAATCTCACAGTTGTTTGAAGGCACATGAAACATAGGAGTCATTTTTTAAATTTAAGTTCATACATAGAGGTAAAGTAAATGGTTCTTGGGAAATAAAGTAAAAAGCAGTGTAACAGTAAACGTATCCTTTGCATAGAAGACAGGTTCTCAGTCAAAACTCTACTGCTTCTTTCTGCAAATTAAACATGTGGCAGAAATGAAGACTATTTAGGAGTTTAAAGGAATGGCCTCCTTTGTTCACAAATTAATAATAACTCAAATTAAAATCATTTTAAGAGTTTAGAAGGACTCTGCCAGTATATCATTTTAGTTAAAGAAACAATAAAATCTTCTTCATTGTTCATTCATTCATTCATTCATTCACTTATTCATAAATCACTAAATTCTAAGTGGAAATGTGTTAGGCAGGAATTCTTCTAGTCTTGTCCTGCAAACAGGACGAAGACATGATGTTTGCATTTAAGCAGACTTCATTGTTCATGGAATAAATGATGGGTGAATGAATGAACAACTCTTTTCTCTTATTCTTTCTGGTAATTGCTATTTTGGTTATTGGGAGAGGACAAATGTTGGATATTCCTTTAGGATAGGCAGATCAGAACATCTGCATAAGAGGGTAACAGTTTCTACGCTGTATGTCCATCTGAGTTTATCCAGCCACAGAATTAGAAATAATAAAAATAATGATAGTAATAATAATACCACACAACCAGCAATAATAAATGGTAGAAACAGTTTTACAAGACAGAGGCATGTACAAGTAAACACTTTTCTTCAGTGCTTCAGACTCCTGCATTTAGAAAGTTGAAGTTGTTAGCTGTCTATCTCCTACAGATTTTAGGTTCTTACTTAGGATATGTCGAAAGAGCAACGCATTGTTCTTGATGTCCTTATGATTTTTATATTCTGATTTTATTCTAGTGTAACTAGGAGGAAGAAATAATGTTTTCAGCTGCCCAAGGAGTTGATGCTTTTATCAGGCACATTGACTATGTACAATCCAATTCTCAAATATTTTTTGAGAATCTCGTGGCCAAGGTGCTCTACTGTGTTGTCTGGAGATACAAAAATGAACAAGACAGGAAGCACAGTCGAATGGAGGAAATAAGGAAATAAGGTGTGTACAGATACTCATAGTACAAGAGAGTGTGGTAAATGCTTTGAGCGAAGGACAGAACAAGACCTGCTGTCACACAGTGGAAAGGAGATACATTCCTGGGCTTATCAGATAAGGATTCATGAAAGAAGAAATATTGACCTTAAATTGAGACTCTAAGGCCTATTTAGTTAGAAATGAAAGTGGAGGTGATTCGAGGCAGGGTAAACCTTACCACCAAATATCATTTGTTCAAACATTTATTGAGCACTGATATAGTGCATAGTTGCTTGCAGTCTATGAGTAATTTATACTCTATCTGAGAAGATAGACACTTACCTAATAAATGCCATGATCTGGGATACATTTGGTAAAAGTGGTATATACTGAGTATACAGGGAGCACAGAGAGAGAAGTGATTTATTCTGACTAGGAGGAGAAGAAGATTACATTTGACTGGGGCCTTAGAGAATAAATAGAAATTTTAGAGTCAAGGAGAGAGAGAGAGAGACTGGCATTTCAGAGAGAAGAAAGATCATATGCAAATTGTCCAAGCCAGTGTTTCTCATAATGTGATTCTTGAACCTCCTTTATCAATATCAGCCAGGATGCTTATATATTTACACAGATTTCTGATTCTACCCCAGATCTACTGAGTTATAATGTCTTTGCATGGATTCCAGAATTTGGCCCTTAATCATGTGTTGGAGCTTGATAAAGGTGGCTAAAGATTACTGATGCCAGGGTAAAGTGATGTGGCTCCTTTACAGAATGAACAGTAGTTCGGTGTAGTTGAAGCTGAAATGTATGGGTGGGACTGAGGTGCAGAGTGATAGGAAGGGGAAGGTATTTCTGGCAGTAGACCGTGCCTTCTGTATTTGCAGTGTAGTGAGGTTGTGGGATAAAATTAAAGACTATTAGGTGCCAAATCACAGAGGGACTTGAATAATGTGTCAGCTTTGTTCCTCAGGTAATGGGGAGCCACTGAAATGTTCTAAGTAGGTGAGTAAGTATAGAAAACATCACATATGTGAATACCCAAGAAGTTTCCAAAGTTACCACCATGCCTTTCCAACAATAAATAGATACATCACACACAATTGCTAATTAATTGCTTTTTTTTCTCCTACAAATATACATTTTTAGAAAGCATTTTAAAGTTAATCAAACTCCACTGTCTTTGTCAGTTATATTGGGTGTTGCTAATAAACATATTGTAGATCTTCTTTTTTTATATAATGATTGCAGTTTAACTAACATATTTACTAAATATGTGTATGTTTTATTAATTTGTTAATTTGAAGAGGTAATTTTCAGTTGTCTAAGACATCAGGTTGAGAAGGTAGACAGAGCAAACTGGCCTGCAAGTCAGTAGAGGAAGCCGCGTGGCCTCACAGTGCGGCTCTTTAGCCTGTGACCTGCACTCCACTATGGGAGAGAGCAATGCTATTCTCCCAGTCTTGAATCTAAGACCTCAGCTGCTTGTAGTTTTGAGATAGGGAAGAGATTATCCTTGAAATGTCCTGTAAACATTATCTTCCTCTGTGACCTGTGAGTCATAAAAAGTGGAGACGCATGAGTGGCTCAGTTGGTTAAGCATCCAACTTTGGCTCAGGTCATGACCTCATGGTTCAGGAGTTCAAGCCCCGTGTTGGGCTCTGGGCTGATGGCTGAGCCTGGAGCCTGTTTCAGATTCTGTGTCTCGCTCTCTGCACCTTCCCCCTACTCATGTTCTCTTTCTCTCTCTCCCTCAGAAATAAACATTAATTTTTTTTAAATGGTCATTGAAAAAGTGACTTAATGGCCTCCCTTGTTATCTGAATGTCTGGAGCCATTACCTCAGCAGCCTCATCCTGGTCCCCATACTCCCATCTGGGGAATGTTCCTTACCTTTGGCAGAGAGGGCTTGGATTGTACTCCCAGTCTGCCAAGGAGTGACCCTGCCTTGCAGGTCAAGGACAGTAGCTCCATAGCCTGCGTACCAGGTTTTCCATCCTGGAGTGGATGCAGTTAGGCCAGCTGTACATCTTTCTACAATTCAGCCACATGAGGCTTAATCTCTGTGCATCCTAAAAACCAACATCAATTCTGCAGAACTCTTAAGTCTGCTGTGGGCTGAGAAAGTAAGTAACTTAGGACCTCTCAGCCCATTGGAGTCTCATCTGAAGAAGTTAGTCTTCAGAGAAAGCCTTTGAGCCACTAATAGTTTTTTTTTTAAAAATTGCATTCTCTGTCATATTACTCGCTGTTCCCCTAAAAAAGAAAAAAAAAGAAAGAGTGAGTGTCCATTAACTTTCACACAGCACAGCTGATGGCCAGTTCTTAGACTTCTTTTGACAAGTTGGCTACATATGTATCTTGGCCTGGCCACACAACGCCTGCTTACTGAGGTAAAGTGATGCCGTTACGGTACTGATGCTCCATGAGTCTCTCTGTGCGCCCTTACTTTCTCCTGAGGTTTGGTTCCAGGACTCACAAAGAGTGTGCACATCCCCTAAGCACATTCCAAGGAAAATGGGAAGGGGCTGCCGAAGGCTTCCCAGGACTGGGGTAGGGGTGGGGTGGCCCTTCTGTCAAATCACTCTTGGGAAAAGAGGCTCATTTTACAATTCCTGTAGTGGAAATATATCAATTGAAAAGCAAAATATGAAGCATTTGGGGCATATATGAATCTCCAATGATATGCCCCAACTTTTTAGAAAGTTTCCTCACATTTGCAAAGCCACTGATGTTGAGAGTGGCTTTTTCTGATTTAAACTTCCAAATGGCATTTGGAAGAAAAATATATAAGAAAACAGGTATAGGAATAATTTATTCATACACATATCCTGTATATCATACTCACATTTCTACAGTACGTTGTGATTTGTTCTGGCGTTATGGGTGTTTTCCTCTCTGCATCTCAAGAACTCGCCCCTTGCCGGTTGTCTCCCTTGGGCATCAGAACCTTTGGGTGGAGTGGCAGAATTTGCCTTCTCTCATGGGTATTGCCTATGAAACCGAGGTGTGTCAGGGAGGCATCACTACTGGGTAATCTTCAAGTGTAAGAAGTCGAAGTAAGAGGCTGAAGGAGGGAGGTCATGTTGATTGCAGGTGCATTCCCATGGGTGCTTTTAGTCACAGGTCTGTAGACAAAAGCTGCTTTGCATCTAAAAGCACATGTGGCGGGAGCTTGCTTGCCTCCAGATGCAGGTGGTGGGAGGGGCTGGTGGGGAGTGGCCATGGGACACCTCATGCCTCCCTGATAGGGAGAGGAGGTCATGGGGGCCATGTAGGACTGGGGCATGGTCGTTTCAGAAGTAACTAGTGTTGTCCAGATGGCTCCATTATGAGTATCCCAAACCTCTGTGACAAAAACCTCTCTCCAAATCTTTGTAGAGTTCTGGAAGGTAGTATGGAAGTGATGGAGCTCTAGTAATGAGTGTAGTCATCAAATGTCCTCTCTGCTTTGTAGGTCAGAGACTAGAGATTAAATCTGATTTAGGAACCTAAGGAAATAGGGCATTTATTACATCCAAATTTATGGAACGCATACACACTGCCAATATATGTGTAGCATGCAGAAGTTTGCCAGGGGCATTCATGTGTTTGATGTAGCCATGACTCACAAACAGCCAGGAGGGCATTAGCCCCATCGGAAGATTGAACAAAAAGAAACTCAGAGAAGTCAAGTGACTTTTTCCAGGGCCACACAGCAAGTACATACAAATTGAGGCCTGATACCCGAGCTGTTTTACTCTAAATCCACCTTTTTTTTCCCTAACACACAGGGCTGATGCTAACATAACATGTTGCAATAAAATACAGTGCTTTTAAGTGTAAGAGAAAAATCGTCTTTGTGTTTGTAGCTTCTGTGCTTTATCAAAGTCGTCACCCTTCAAAGGGACATGTCACATGATCTGTAAAGTGTAGTTGTAATCTGAGGATGATCAATTTGAGAGCAACCACAGAGATCAGCGGCAACTTCCTCACTTGAGAGACCCGGGAAGTGGAGGCAGGGAGGAGGAAGTGACCTGGTGCAAGCCATAAGGCTGGTACAAGACAGAATAAGCTCTGGGGCCCAAACACATTGTCGCCTGCATCAGGACCCTCCCATGTCACGAGGGAATCTCCCACCGTTGATGAGGTAGCACGTGACAGAGTCAAGTTTGTCACTAACAATGATCAATGATAGCAGCACAGGACAGTACTGCTGAGTGGGTCTGTGAGGAAGTCTGCAGTACTTCTGAGCAACTGGAAAACGTTTACAGTAAGCTGATAATTATTTATAAACCAGAGACAACTACACAGCTCCTTGCTTTGCTAACAGTGGTTGTGACAGTAGGACACTAAGAAGAGGAAGCATAATCTTTTCAGACCAGCAGGCTGAGGGGGCTAATTTTTTATTTATTTACATAGTAAAATGTAATAGTGGTTTGGGCTCTATCCCAGCACATGCCACACTGGGACACTTCAGAGTAGAAAGCACCAAACGAGGAGACGAAGGTCTGGGGTCAAATCCTAGTGTGTCACTTACTCCTCTGTGACTTTAGTCAAGCTGTTTGCTATCCATCCGAAGGTCTTTCTTTCCTGACACATAGGGTGCTGTCATAGCTGCCCTGCCCATCTTACAAGGTCATTATGAAGAGTGTCTATTATGTTTTATGATATAATGTATAGGAAAGGACTTTGTGAATGCTAGTTTCAATAAGTTATCATTATTCATAGATGATGATTCAGCAATTCCATAATATTACTCATTAGGGTGAATGAAAAAAAAATAAGCTGGCTCGGAAGGACTTCTTACTACCGAGCTTCTTTTCCAAATTCAAGGCTCTGTGCTAAGGTAGTTTACACACATATATAATTGTGTGTAATTGCGTATAATTCTTACAACAACCGTGTGAAGTACATGTCATTATGTCAATTTTACAGACAGAATTTGAAGATCAGGTTATACAGTTGGGCCACAAGGCCCCTTGGTAAGGAAAATAGCTGAAATTTGAATCCAATTTATTCTGACCCCTAGATCCCTGCTCTGGAGCAGCCCACTGTCCCCCCTCTCAGAAGAACTCAGGGGTCCCATTTGCCATTAGCAGACCCATGGCCTTATTCTCCCACAAGAAAGCAAATTCATTCATGAATGGCTGGCGTGATGGCCCAGGCAGAGATGTTCTGTAGCAGCTGCAGTGGCGAGGCCCAGTTGGGTCCACACTCCAGACATTGTGATTCACCACTGCAGACCACGCCTGTGGTTTTCCATTGTTTTATCACAGAAGCATGGGATGAAAGCCTCCCTTTTATACCCCCTGTGAAATAAATCGAAGTGCAGTGTTTACAGAGATTCTCAGCTTGATCATTTTGCCGCTGCAGCCTTTGAGTGCTCTGCCCTTATAGACAGCACTTGTTTAAATGGCCTAAAGGAAAGAACCTTTTAAGAAGATCAAATGAGACACCTGAAAGGAAATCTGGCTTCATAGTCCCATGGGTAGGAAAAGTAGCTTTTACGCTTTGATTTAAATTTTGAGAATTGTTTGTCTTTTCAGACTCCAGAAAGAGGAAATAGATGTACGTTGGAATCCTGCCTGGATATAAAACCACATACTGTCGAGTTACCTTATTGCATTGCGGACAGTGGGTTGCCTGGTGTTGTGAAAGTTGGAAAGACTTGAGTTCCCGTCTTGGCTATGCCATTCACAAGCTGTGTGACCTTGGAAAAGTGAACTAACCTCTCTGAATCTGTTTCCACACCTAAAAATATATAGCGATTACAATGTGTGGATCTTGTAATAGACATTATGATCTCTATATTATAGATGAGGAAACCGGTTCAGAAAGGTTAGTTCACTTTTTTCAAGGTCACGTAACTTATAAGTGGCATATGTATATCCTGAAAGGTATAGTAAGAATTCGAAGAAAATACTCTTTGAGCCTATTGATTGACTCATAGTAAGCTGTCATTTTCTCTAGACCTGTGGACACATGACTGTAGCTTTAGTTTCACAAATTGGTGTGTGACCTTGGGCAAGTCACTCTATTTCCTCAAACTCTTTGTTTCTTAATTGGAAAGAAGAAAAAGCTTGGATTAGTATTTCTCTGGAATCCCTTCCCGCTCAAACATTCTATGTATCTATAATTGCTTATTTTCAGCTCTGCAACCACAACAATTTTGGTGGTCCCTACTTGAGGTACTTCAAAGGGAACACTTTTAAATGACTCTGACATTTTCCTGAGAATGTTAGATTGAGAAATATGGATCCTATGCAGATAAAACATGAAAGGATACCTTCAGTCTATTATCTGGATATTTCAGAGAAGTTTGTATGTGGTCATGAACTTGCTTGAAACATGTGTCTGTCTCACCACTTGACTGTATACAACTTGAGGGCAGTTGTCTGGGTCTCATTCCTCTTCGTGACAGAACAGAATTCATAATACCCAGCAGTTACACAATATGAATTAACTGATTGGCTTTTTAAATTTTATTTATTTATTTTGAGAGGGTGGGGAGAGAGAGAGCAAACAGGTGCACTAGCAGGGGAGTGGCGAAGAGAGAGGGAGAGAGAGAATCCCAAGCAGGCTCCACTCTGTCAGTGCAGAGCCTGATGCAGGGGTCTATCTCATAAACTGTGAGATCATGACCTGAACTGAAATGAAGATTCAGACACTTAACCAACTGAGCCACCCAGGTGTCCCTTTACTGATTGGCTTTAAAGTTTTTTACATGTGCAGTTATCGGACCTATAGACTTGGTTGGACTAATAAAAAGAAGCAGTTTAGGTCACTTTCCTAAATGTTTATACTTCTGTTAACTCTAATGCATAATGTTTTGGATTGATTTACCAAGCTGTACACTGGGCTAGTAGCAGTGAATGGGCCACACAGAACACACCCTTCTCATGCACCATTTCTCAGCAAGGGCCAAGCTTCAGTCCTTACTTTGCAGGTAAGACATGGATATAATGCTTATGTGTCTACCTGCCCTTCTGCCTAGCTTCTTCTTGCTCAAATTCCCTCAATAGTTTCCTTTTTACTATTTTATCAAATCTGCCACCTGGCTTTGCTAAATCTCTATTTTGTATGTAGCTGGACTTAAAATTTATTGCAAAGAGCTCTTTGCAACATACTGCATTTTCTCTTGGCAAAGACTTGAGAACTCTTTGGTTATTCAGAGGTTATCATTTAAGTAATTGAGAACTATCTGAAATTCTACAGAAAGTTGGAAAAATTACAGGCATGCAGTATCTTTTTATTTCTTTTCTTTTCTTTTTTTTTCTTTTCTTTTCTTTTCTTTTCTCTTCTCTTCTCTTCTCTTCTCTTCTCCTCTCCTCTCCTCTCCTCTCCCTCTCCTCTCTTCTCCTCTCCCCTCCCCTCCCCTCCCCTCCCACCCCTCCCCCTCCCTCCTTTTCTGTTCTTTTCTTTTCTTTTCTTTTCTTTTCTTTTCTTTTCTTTTCTTTTCTTTTCTTTGGAATAAAGAGTAGCATTTGGGAAGCAAATGAGCATTTCACTGAGCTACCAGAGACAACAGGTAGCATGATAAAGGTTTAGTGTTTCATTGAAATTGGCTCTGGTTGTTTCTGTGAAATCCCTGTATTGAGCATGGTGGTGGTATTTTATTTATTTTATTTTATTTTATTTTATTTTATTTTATTTTATTTTATTTTATTTTATTTTATTATTTTATTTTATTTATTTTATTTATTTTATTTTAATTTAATTTAATTTTATTTTATTATTTTATTTTAATTTAATTTAATTTAATTTTAATTTATCCAGATGGTGGTATTTTAAATCCATACAGACCTTGTTGTTACAAAAGATGACAAAGCCTTGACAAAATCTTTTGATCGCCATGTTACAGAGTGTCCCAAAGCTAGGTAAAGGAGTTGCATGGACCATTAGCACTTGAGAAATTGAACCAGTATGTAGGGAAGAAAAATGTTTACCAGCGACACTAAGAGGAAGTTTACCTTTCTTAAAAGGAACTCAAGAGGTCTGAGATCAAAGAATGTATTGGATTTTGATGTTAAATTCCTGTTCTCATCCATTGAACAATTTTTTTTGAGCATCTACTATATGTGACACCATTCTAGCACTATGGGGAACACTAAGGTGGATAAGACAGAACATGTGTTTTAAGAGTTAGAGAAACACAAAATAATACCCCTTTCTTCCCTTTTTATCTCTGGAACCAGTTGAAAATAAGATACAAGTTATCTGGCAATCAAAATAGTAGCTATATTATTGATAATGTTGATTGGAGAACTTGGACAGATGGATTTGCTGACAGCACCCTTTCTAAGTCTAGACGTTTAAACACTTTATGACACTTGGGTTGGCAGAATAGACATACTTACTTAGAATCATTATTGTCCAACTTATCTTGCCCTTTGAGCCAAAACTAGTAGTTTTTGAATTGATGAACTCTACCTCATAAGATGCGTCGCACCTCCTAAGCAGGTAAGCTGTTTGTCCTTTTATTGGGAAAAATCAGTAAGGAGCAGTGTACAGAGAGACCTGGAGTGTTAGATCAGTGGAAGTAATCTCGTGGAATTTTTGAGGTAAGGGGACAAAAGGTCTCTACCTAACATTCTCCATTTTCCCCTCCTAACCTGTGGGCTTAGTCACTAAGTTCATGGTAAAATGGCAGTGCGTTTGTCCCTGTCAGAAGAAAAGATCATCAGCATAGCAGGGAAGCCCTGCTCTAGTTTCTGTGATGCAACTCGCTCAATATTAGCTACTATTTCATTTTGGGTATATTCCTGACCACTGATGGGAAGTTTAGGTTTGGTTCTTAGATGGCCTTTGAAAAGATTTGTAATAGTACCTTAGGCTAAAATCTACTTCCTGTATTATATTTCTTAAATTGAATCTTCTCATATTGTCCAACATCGGAGGTTCTGAAATAAACCCCAGTAGCCAAAATTGATATGATGGAGATGCCCCCAATTTAGATATAACCATATTCTTAACTACTAAATTCCCGAGGAGCAATAAAACACAAAAGTCCAATTTTCATGTCCTTTTAATAAAGTTCAAATTAATTGAAGTTCAAAAATCTGCTTAAGGATTTTAGCAGGTAAGATTTGAAAGTTTTGAACTTGATATGGAACGAGGTGACTTCAAGACTTGTACTTGCTTATCAAGACGTGTTTGTACATTACCACTTCATCTTCATGATATGGTCAGTTTATGATTTTTTCCCACTAATAATGTAGAAATCAATCTAGCTAACATTTATTGACTACTCTCTCTGTACAAGGCACTATGGATAGTACAGAGATGACGGGAGATGTTACTTTTGTCCCTCAGAGGTTTACAACCAAGTAAACTGGGTGAAATGGAATGGTAGATTCGGGTACCAAATCTCTCTCTCTGATTCAACCTAAATCACCCATATCATTTCTAATTTTTCTTCTTAGTTCTATCAGCGCACTATGCTTAATCACATCCCTGTGTCTTATATGTATATTTTCTTTCAGAAATGACCTTCTTAGATAGGCAGCCTTTAAAAGCCAGTTTGAATATCACTTCTTTGCTTAAAGCATTATTGTTTTTTTGGAAAGAGACATTTAGACCTTCCACTGGGCTCCCATATATAGTATTATTTTCTACCTCCATTGTAACACTCATCTCCTTGATTTAGAATAATAAGAGGGTATCTTCTTGTTTGTTCATTCTTCTTCGGTGCATTGTAATGATGGTGTTGGTTCTTTGCCTTTCCTTATATCTGTGCCCATTGCCATGTGACTTTAGTGGTCTTCTGAACAAAAGGCAGAATTTATATCCTTGCTCTTTGATTCTGACCTTGGCTGTGTGATTTGCTTTGGCCAAGGGGATGTTATCAGTCATGACACAGAGTCTAGAAAAAGTACTTGAGTGTTTCTGGTTATGCTTTCATACTTCTTTCATTGCCTTGAGGATATTCCTGGGCTAGCCTCTTGGAGGATGATATACATATGGAATGTACCAATGTGTCCCAATTTTCCCAGCCAAAGACAGTCTAGATCAGCCAACAGCCAGCTGACCTCCAGACATGTAAGCAAGCCTAGCTGAGTACAGAATAACTATTATTTATAGTCTAGACTATATCACTGACCTACAGACTTATTGCTCTCATAAATGCGTGCCTAATGCTTTATGCAACTGGGTTTTGTGGTTAGATGTCAGATGGCTATTTTGTGGAAATAAATAACTGATATCCCTCTGTTTCCTCCATTACTCTGGGAATTATCTGAGAGTAAGGATTGTGTACGATTCAACCTTCTTTTTTCCCCATACCTAGCATAGCAAAGAAATTTTTGTTTGCTGGACAAAAAATAGCCTAGATAAATAAATGAGTATCAGACTCTCAAATTAGAGATTACACCAAAGTTGATTAAATTTGGCTTTGAAATATACAATATATATATATTTTTTTATGATTGTAGCCCATTTATTTTCTTAATGTTTTCCTTAGGGTTACATTTATGATGTTTATATACCTTACATCAAAATTTGAAGAACAGACATCTAAGAAATAAAGAAGCAAGAAAAAACAAGTTGGACATGAAATAAAAATGTCACTGTTAATCAGTTAGCTGACCATATGAAATAAATAATCCACTGATCTCAGTTGTCCCTGCTTTATGTCACTGTCAGTGAGGATCTGAAAAAATATTCCCAGCTACCATTTCATCCTAACTAAATGGCTATTGCCTGACCTTCAGGTTATTATTAGGGTAAACCTGATAATTATATAATTCTTGCTTGTATGTATACATTTTAATGAGTACAGAGCTGCTAGTTAAGGAAGCAGAAACAAGTGGTTTCATATTTATCTGCTGGTCTGCTAATGACGAGGTAGCCCTAATTGCAGAAGGTTGGATTTTATAGACACTTTATTAGTTTTTGATAGAATTTGAAGCATAAGTAGGGTGTTAATTGGAAAGTTGAGTTGGCGTTATGGATAGGAATCAGTTTTGAAGAGTGGGAGCAGACAGTAAATCAGGATTCTCTTAATTCCTTGATGTGATGCTGCCGCCGGGTCAGTCTTCCCTGAGTCCTTACATGCTGCCATGAATGGTGTGTCCATTCTGAACATGCTGTAAAAACATGATACTGTGGGTTTGGGGAAAATAATCAAGAAGGCTCTGTCTGTTCAGGTACATCCCTTTCTATTTGGCAAACACTGAATAAACATTGTAAAATTGAGATTCTATTTCTAGAATCGTTTAGAGGTGAGGAAAAAGAAAAGCCATTTTTGGTAAGGTGTTAACAAAATATGAATTAGAAAATTTACCCAATAGTTTCTTCCCTATCAAATGTCATGCTGGCTCAGAATGTATTAATCTGACAAGTATGAACTTTTCAATGTAGATATTGTTTTGAATGATACTAGAAAGAAGTTACAGCCCATTAAGGTCCTCATCCAGGTCTTTGGGACTGCATTCTTGATTTTTTCCTAGTAGCCAGTACATCATAGTATGGGTTCACAGTTTTTCAGGTTGCTTTTTTCTCATCCTAGGTCATTTTTTTTTTCCACAGTTAACTTAAAACAATAGTTTTATTTTATTTTATTATTTATTTATTTTTAAAATAGTTTATTGTCAAGTTGGTTTCCATGTAACACCAGTGCTCATCCCCACAAGTGCCCTCCTCCATGCCCATCACCCCCCATCCCCTCCCCCCATCCCCATCAGTCCTCAGTTTGTTCTCAGCATTCAAGAGTCTCTCATGGCTTGCCTCCCTCCCTCTCCCACCCTATTTCCCCCCTTCTTCTTCCCCTTGTTCCTCAGTTAAGTTCCTCCTAATCCTCCTATGCTTGCAAACATATGATATTTGTCCTTCTCTGCCTGACTTATTTCTCTCAGCATAACACCTTCAAGTTCCATCCATGTTGCTACAGCTGGCCAGATTTCATTCTTTCTCATTGCCATGTAGTATTCCATTGTATACATAAACCACATCTTCTTGATCCATTCGTCTGTTGATGGATAGACACTTTGGCTCTTTCCATGTTTTGGCTATTGTTAAGAGTGCTGCTATGAACATGGGGGTACATGTGCCCCTATGCATCAGCACTCCTGTATCCCTTGGGCAAATTCCTAGCAGTGCTATTCCTGGGTCATAGGGGAGTTCTATTGTTAATTTTTTGAGGAACTTCCACACCGTTTTCCAGAGGGGCTGCACCAGTTTACATTCCCACCAACAGTGTAGGAGGGTGCCTGTTTCTCCACATCCTTGCCAGCATCTAGAGTCCTCTGATTTGCTCATTTTAGCCACTCTGACCGGCGTGAGGTGGTATCTCAGTGTGATTTTGATTTGTATTTCCCTGATTAGGAGGGATGCTGAGCATCGTTTCATGTGTCTGTTGGCCATCTGTCATCCTAGGTCATTTCATAGTTACACTATGCCTTATACCTTAACCCATTTGTCAGAACCATAAAGTGAATTTTGTGATTCTTACGGAAAAGCTAAGTTTACTTCAAGGTTTTAGTGGAGGACATTGAGAATGGTCATCACTTATTTGTGCTCATAGCCAGTTAGAATGGTTGATTTTATGTTTAAGCTAGATGGCAGTCAGGTACAAAGGCAGCCTTCTGGGAAGAAACTTGGTATCATGAAAGGGCATGAGACTTAGTAGGAGACAGCTCTGTGTTCTCATCTTTACCCTGCCACTTACTAATCATGCAGTCTTGGTTGGTTACCTAGCCTAGCTGAGCCTCCATTTCCTTATTTGTGAAATCAGGTTAATATAAGTATTACGGATTAACAAAAGCGAAGTATATGTACCCGGCATTCAAAACACATTAGAGTTTCTCCCTTATTCTCCATTATTTTTAATTTCCTCATCTTCAGGTCATATAAACTGGAATAAATAAAATAAATCACTGGTTGTGAATGAAGTAATGAAAATCCTCAGCCTTGAGATAGTACAGAGCTGTTAGTATAATTGCACAGAGCTGGACCGTCTATATACCTTAATTACCATTTTAGGCTCTGCCACTGGGGTGCTGCAGTCAGATTCAAGTCAGTTGTTGAAAATGAAACACAGACATACTAACTCATTAGTAACTTTCTCAGACAACCAAGTCTTACACATCACTGTTTTTGCCTCTTTAGACTCAAGTGGTTAAATGGCATTTAAAAAAAAAAAATGAGTTTTCAAGTGCTTGATGATTTCAACTGAGCTGGATCTATAATCTTCTCCCCCTTTGACTCGACAAAACTATAAAGATGCAGAAATGTGATTCAGTGATTTAATACCAACTCTCTCAGAGAAATTTGTGCGCGCACACACACACACACACACACCCAACGGGTGTACACACACATGCATAGATGTGCACATACACACATTTTAGTTAATTACATTCAGAAAAACAATTCTGTTTTCAATCTGAGATAAGTGCTTTTAAATGTAAACTTTATTACCCATTCCATTTCTACTGAACATTGAGCTCTAGAGAAAGCAGTCAGGGATATGGTAAAGTATGTGTTATTTGAAGGAGAAAATATTCCCACAGTGAAAGATCTGGGAAGGAATCCTCACAGATGAGAGAGACAAAGGATTCTTTTCCTATCAAGTTTCGTAGGATGAGATGTAGATCTCATGTGCATAGCTTATTTCTGGTTAATTTAGGTCACGAGACTAAAACCTGTTTCACATGCTTTACTTTCTCTTTTCTTACCCTCCCGCACACACCCCCCAAACTGTAGCATGGGCTCTAGGAAGCTGTATCTGTGTTGACTCCCACCCCCTACTAGCTCCAGAGAGACAAGCAAGTAACTGGGTCACTCTCTTCTTCCCCGTCTGATTATGGAGTGTTGTTGGACAGGCAGGAGGACCTACGCAAGGACCAGGAAAGTCTGCAGAGGGTTTTTGGTGACATGCGAAATGCATTTAACTCTTTATTTAAACTGTAAAAAAAAAAAAAAAAAAGCAGTGGTGGTAAGTAAAGTGCATTCAGAGGGCATAAGTAAAGTGCATTCAGAGGGCAGGATGAGACTGTGAAGGCAAGAATCCGTTCTGCTCTGGTACAGGTGTGTCAAAGCGAATGAACTTTTAATTCCAGTATAAATGGATTCTTCCAGCAGAAATTCTCCTGGAACAAAGCAAGAGAGCCTCAGGGAAAGGATTTAGGACTGAAAAAGAAGCCCTCACATGCCATTTTATTCTCTTTGTTTTTATAGTTATGTCACATTAACTTTAATGAGGCAAAATGTCTATCAAGCTTTAGAACTATATGAGAAATTTTAAGAAGAATGATTATACATTCAATTCAGAAAACATACTCTGGGTAGTCAGTTAAATCATTTTTTTTCTTCTTTTTAAAGCCGACTTTTTAAAAATAGGAGCTTTTTATATTTTGTGCTATGTGACATAACCTAAAAAAACTTTAAAAATCCTGTGATAAAATTTTAAAGTGAAGTGTTTTGAGTGGTAAAAAGAATGTGATGTGAGAAATCTTTTGACATAAAGATGACAAGCAGGTAGACAGAAAAGACTTATGCATGCTAGTTGAAGGAAAAAAAAAACTACCTAAAAAATGATACATCATATAACAATGGCCTGGGATGTCATTTTCTTTTTATTTCTTAGGTAAAATCTATTTAATGATTTTAACATTTATCCATTAATTTTTTTCCCGTTTGAAGTGTAATTCAAAGCTCGGTATCAGTCCTCTGAAGGTTAAGTCAGGTATTTATTTTAAAATGAAAAAGGATTACAGATTTTCAACACAAGACATACTATAGAAGAGATGTAGAGTTGGAGACTTTCTGGGGAAATGTTTTTGTGTCGTGACTCTTCTCCATGAAGGCTAGTAATAGTGATAGACCTCTATTCCTACCCGGGAAAGAAAGCATTTCAGAACAAATGTAAAAATTTTCTTTGCAGGTAAAGGCGACCAGTTCTGTAATTTAATTCTAAGCCATTTCATGGGGAAGGTGAAAAAAATCTCCAATGTGTTCAGAAAATTGGTTTTAAAATTTGCCTATGGGGGATGGAAAGGCACATTCCCCTGAGGGAAGGTTTACATTACCCTTCTTACAACCTCACTTGGCTGAGTTTGTGACAGTAAGGAGGAATGGCATATGAAAAAGTGAGATGGATTCAACTATCTGTTGACTGTTACAATTTCTGGATTGAATTAAAAAAAAAAAAACTCACCACAAAGGAAAAGAAAATATTTATCTGTCTTGATGTTGTTCATCAAATTATATTATTCAAATTTCCATTTTTGCAAAAATATCTAGCCTCTTTCCATAATCACAGGAGATGTGCAAACTCGATGGCCATTCAGAACGCTCTGAGTTGACAAGGACCTTAGGACTTAGAGAGGACTTTGCTATCCCATTCCACACTGGACCACCACACTTTTTTCTGACTATAAGATTTGGGCGGTGGGATTTGTAATTAAATCATGCTCAGGGGCCTCAGAATGTTAAGTCAATTAAGTGTGCTGCTTATTATGTGGTTACAGTTTGGTACCTGGAGAGCTATAAATTATCCCCAAACAACAAAACCAAATGCTTCCAAGGTTCTTCTCAGAACAATTATCATTTTATACCAGTTAATAGAAACTTATCACACTACCATTTACTGATCAGTTACCAATTACTGGGCATTCCAGTGGGCTCAATTTCTTTACATTGTCTAGAGATGAGAAAACAGAGGTTCAGAGATTTTTAGAAATTTGCCCACAGTTATGAAGCAGAGTCAGGATTGAACTCATAGCCACAGTTTTAAAATCTCATGATATTTTACTACATCATACTGCTTTCCAGACAGGGGAAAAACAAAAACAAAAACAAAACCATAATAGTTAAGTTGAGCAATCCCAAACCATCCCAAAGAATAGTGACTTAAAGTTTATTTCTTTCTTTTGTCATAGTACAGATTTGCATGCCAGGATCTGCATGGCAGCTCCATGGTACTGGGGACTCGGACTCTTTCTGTCAAGTTGCTGTGACATCAGTAGGATGTGTTGTCTTTGTCTATGTGGCTCAAGAGGACTCATTATCATGTCTTGCTTCAGCCTATGGACGAGGGTAGGGGAGTGGAGGAGGGGAGGGAGGACATGCTGCTTCGATTTAAGGGTGCAATCACTTTTACTCCTGTGCCACTGATTTGAAGTTACCCATATAGCCATGCTTAGTTGTGAAGGGAGATGAGAAATGAAGTTTTATTGTGATGGTCAAAAGACTAGGTAAAGCTAGAGGTTTTATTACTATGGAAAGAAAGAAAGAACAGTTATTGGAAGTAAATTAGGGACTATCACAGGGACTTTTCATATCAGGGAGTCTACTTATATCATTTCTGTGAAGATTTTAGGTTCCAGAGAAGCTATGTAAATTAGCCAAGGTTATATGGAAGTTGGTAACACAAGAAGGCTAGAAAACAGTTCCCTGACCTCTAGGCCTGTTCTTTTCTACCATATTGAACTGGTTCTACACCTTGACTGCTGTTGGTGGAAAAAAACCAGTGCTGACCAAATTGGACCACTAGTGTCTGAATTATGATCATTAACACACAAAACATTCCCAAAGAATCCGAAAGATGCTTTGTGCTCTTCTTCCAGGAGTTAATTTGAAAAATGCATAAATATTTGTATATGTCTGTACTTCTCTGAATGAAGTTTTCTTGAAAAATTGTTTCAAAAAGCATTTCTGCCTAGCTCTAGGACTGTATTATGTAGGATTTTAGTGCAATTTTCTAACGGACAGAGAGAGAGAGAATAAGTTCTGGAATTTATTACACTATGCATTTCACTTGGATTGCCTGACAGATCATTGGAATTTA
Source organism: Proteles cristata cristata (assembly GCA_017311185.1). Lineage (NCBI taxonomy): Eukaryota > Metazoa > Chordata > Mammalia > Carnivora > Hyaenidae > Proteles > Proteles cristata. Next base: position 1,069,041 of record JAESUZ010002841.1, read on the forward strand.
ATTTTAATTAAAAAATATGGTGCATCATAGCCTAATAATCTATAGCCTCACACTGCCATGCAATTTTTGGAAGGCAATAGAAAATTGAAATCATTCTTGGGTATTGAAAATGTTTATGTGTTCAGCCCATGGGCCAATTCACAATTTAATTCTGATTCTGTAAAGACCTATGCTTTGTGAGCACACTGGTTAGGAAAAAAATTAAATTTATTGTGACACATCATCAACTTGGTGCAAAGCTGTCCCCCGAAGGAGTGGTTGAATAGACAATAGATTGTGCAGGCAGTGAGCAAAAACAAAAACTGAAGTGGGATAGAGACTAATTGTTCCAGCTACTACTCTCAGTTCTCCACTATCAGATGCTTCTATTCACTGAAGCATCTCTTGTTTGGTCTTGCCTGAGTGTCTTGTGTAAATGTTCATCAATACCAGTAACAACATTTCCTGTGTATCTGTGCTTTATGCCTTATAAAGTGCTTTCCTTTATGAGATGTAACCTCATCTGAAAAGCAACCCAGTGGGGTAGACGAGGGAAGAGTAAGAACTCCCATCCGTACAGATAAGGAAATTAGTCAGAAGAGGAGTTATGAGATATGCTGATTTTATTTGCGAAAGTAGGAAAAAGAAGAGTCACGCTTGACTATGAGTTTAATGTTTGCCTTTTGGAGGCAAGGTGTTTTGTGTATACACCTGTGTTTCTGGAATGGAGGGCCAAGTAGCAAACTTGGACTCATCCCGTAACTATGTCCATGGAAGTGGAAACAATGGCTAGTCTAGTAGTTGAATGCTTTACATAGCTACAGTTTCAGTTCTGTTTGTGAGTTCTCTTTTTTTAAATATGTGGATTTTAAAGAATTTTAATTCTGGGAGTCTAGAGTATTTGTGCTAAGTTTTGTGTTTCTGCCCTTTCTTTCTATCAACATCTTTTACTGTGCCATACCATCCTGGTATTTCTTGTTGTAGCACTTTGTCTTTGCACTCTTTATCTTGGTTCCATGATCTTCATTTAAACACCCTATTTAGCCATACTATTTTCTCTTCAAAAGCCTGTGCACTGCCAGGACATATAGATGTAAATATAGATATAGAGACAGAGATACATATATAGGCACAGACAGACATTTGGATGCCTGGTTGACTCTTACTTTTCATTGGAAGGCCATGGTCTGTGTGGGCATGTGGTCAATACAAGATTTTCCCCTTGTGATATGGTAAAGACAAAGAAATGTGCCATTTTTCCTTTGAGTCCATTCATCTTGACATCTTAAGAAGTCAAGCTTAGCCAGATCAGTGGAAGTGACAAAATTCAATTTCAAATATCTGAGGGTTAATTTGCGTATATTTTGGCTTCTCAATGATTGTTAGTGAAATTAACATTTTTTCCCCTGAGATTTTGCAAGCCGAATGAATATGTGGACTTTGGCTTTCCACATACATATCATACATATTCTTGTATGATATCTCAAGACTCTTTTAGTTTGGTTTGCTATCATACTATAAGACTTAAGAATAAGAACTATTTATTAAGCTTTAGTAAGCTTGGACCACATCTCTAGTCTTCTGTGCTCTTTGTGTACGCTTTTCTCCATGCTCATATTTTTTCAAACACGGATTAGAGGACAAAACCAATTTTCCATTTCTGTAAGCTAAGAACTTCCCAGGTAGAGAATACTATAGGTCTTACCCTAGTTAAGGGATTGTTGCCGTCTGGAATTGAGTCTTCATGGAAGGTCTTTAGTGTCTTCTAAAGATCTAACTGGTCATCTCATTGTTTCCCCAGTTAAGGTGCCTGGTGCCCTGAAACTCCCTGTGAATTTGCTGGTGACTTCACTCATCAACCTTTGGGATAGCAGTTAGTGTTCTGCTCTCTGCATTTCTATAAGAGGTACCTGATGATCTGAGCTTGGTTCATAAGGTAGATTCTCAGGCAAACCATGAATTTTTGGAATTGGCACCTCTGCTAAAGCTTTCATTGTGAACACATTTAATGCCACTATATAAGCAAAGAAGAAAGATCTCAGGGTAGCTGGGAACTTTTGCCTCTTCCTTAAACCGCCCATTAAAGACTAAGCGTAGACTCAAGTCATAGACTAGCAATGAGAGTAGTATTGTGTTTATATTGTTTAGTTTCTGTATATTTAAGTATATGTGGATGTTTTAAAGAATATATTTTTTTCTGAGGATTCAATTTGTGAGCTTCGTTCGGAATTTGACAGAGAAAGGCAACTCTTTTACTGCAGTGAATGTAATTTGTACATAATTTGTGACATGAGAGAAATAAATTATTATTATGAGTTTTTTCCTTCATAGTTAGCTATTTTAAGCTCCCCCCCCATAGTGTGAATAAAAACATTTAAAGACATTTAGAAAGGAAAACCTAACATTCCATCATTAGAGGTGAATCTGAGTAAAAAGTATGACTTGAATGGTAGCACACCTTAAGGGTTGCTTGTAGAAGGCTCTTTCATACAAATAAAAAGCAAAAAACAAAATATCCTCAAGAATTTTTTTTCTTAAATAGTTTATTGTCAGATTGGTTTCCTTATAACACCCAGTGCTCATCCCAACAAGTGCCCTCCTCCATGCTCATCACGCCCCTTCACCTCCCCCCACCCCCTCTGCCCTCAGTTTGTTCTCAGCATTCAAGAGTCTCTCATGGTTTGCCTCCCTCCCTCTTCCCAACAATTTTTCCCCTTCTTCTCCCCCATGGTCCTCTGTTAAGTTCCTCCTAATCCTCCTAGACGTGCAAACATATGGAATCTGTCCTACTTTGCCTGACTTATTTTGCTCAGCATAACACCCTCAAGGTCCATCCATGTTGCTATAAGTGGCCAGATTTCATTTTTTCTCATTGCCATGTAGTATTCCATTATATCTTGATCCATTCGTCAGTTGAAGGACACTTAGGATCTTTCCATGTTTAGGGTATTGTTGAGAGTGCTGCTATGAACATTGGGGTACATGTGCCCCTATACATCAGCACTCCTGTATCCCTTGGGCAAATTCCTAGCAGTGCTATTGCTGGGTCATAGGGGAGTTCTATTGTTAATTTTTTGAGGAACTTCTACACTGTTTTCCAGAGGGTCTGCACCAGTTTATATTCCCACCGACAGTATAGGAGGGTGCCCGTTTCTCCACATCCTCGCCAGCATCTATAGTGTCCTCAGTTGTTCATTTTACCACTCTGACTGGCATAAGGTAGTATCTCAGTGTGGTTCTGATTCATATTTCCCTGATGAGGAGGGATGCTGAGCATCGTTTCATGTGTCTGTTGGCCATTTGGGTGTCTTCTTTGGAGAAGTGTCTGTTCATGTCTTCTGTCCATTTCTTCACTGGATTATTTGTTTTTCAGGTTTGGAGTTTGGTGAGTTTCTTATAGATTTTGGATACTAGCCCTTTATCTGCTATGTCATTTGCATCTATCTTTTCCCATTCCGTCAGTTGCCTATTAGTTTTGCTGATTGTTTCCTTTGCCATTCAAAAGCTTTTTATCTTGAAGAGGTCCCAATAGTTCATTTTTGCTGTTGATTCCCTTGCCTTTGGGGATGTGTCAAGTAAGAAATTATTGTGGTTGAGGTCAAGGAGGTTGTGTCTTGCTTTCTCCTTTAGGGTTTTGATGGTTTCCTTTCTCATATTTAGGTCCTTTATCCATTTTGAGTTTATGTTTGTGTATGATATGAGAAAGTGATCTAGTTTCATCCTTCTGCATGTTACTTTCCAGTTCTCCCAGCACCATCTGTTAAAGAGGCTGTCTTTTTTCCATTGGATACTCTTTCCTGCTTTGTCAGAGATTAGTTGGCCATACATTTGTGGGTCCAATTCTGAGTTCTTTTATCTATTCCATTCGTCTATGTGTCTGTTTTTGTGCCAATACCATACTGTCTTGATGGTGACAGCTTTGTAGTAGAGGCTAAAGTCTGGGATATTGATGCCTCCCATTTTGCTTTTCTTCCTCAATATTACTTTGGCTATTCGGGTTTTTTTTTTTTTGTGGTTCCATACAAATTTTAGGATAGTTTGTTCTAGTTTTGAGAAGAATGCTGGTGCAATTTTGATTGGGATTGCATTGAATGTGTAGATTGCTTTGGGTAATAATGACATTTTAACGATATTTATTCTTCCAGTCCATGAGCATGGAATGTTTTTCCCTTTCTTTGTGTCTTCTTCAATTTCCTTCATAAGCTTTCTATAGTTTTCATCATACACATCTTCTATATCTCTGGTTAGGTTTATTCCTAGGTATTTTATGACTTTTGTGGAATTGTGAATGGGATCAGTTTCTTGATTTCTCTTTCTGTTGCTTCATTATTGACGTATAAAAATGCAACCGACTTCTGTATGTTGATTTTGTACCCTTCAAATTTGCTGAATTCATGGATCAGTTCTAGTAGGCTTCTGGTGGAGTCTGTTGGGTTTTCCGTGTAGAGTATCATGTCATCTGCGAAAAGTGAAAGTTTGACTTCTTCTTTGCCAATTCTGATGCCTTTTATTTCCTTTTGTTGTCTGATTGCTGATGCTATGACTTTCAGCACAACGTTAAACAACAGTGGTGAGAATGCACATCCTTGTTATGTTCCTGATTTCAGGGGGGAAGCTCTCAGTTCTTCGCTGTTGAGGATGTTAGCTGAGGGCTTCTCATAGATGGCTTTTATGCTGTTTAAGTAAGTTCCTTCTATGTCGACTTTCTTGAGGGTTTTTATTAAAAAGGGATGCTGTATTTTGTCAGATGCTTTTTCTGCATCTATCAACAGGATCATATGGTTTTTATCTTTTCTTTTGTTGATGTAATGTATCACATTGATTGATTTGTGAATATTGAACCAGCCCTGTAACCCAGAATGAATCCGACTTGATTATGGTGGATGATTCTTTTTATGTGCTGCTGGATTCGATTTGCAGGTATCCTGTTGAGAATTTTTGCATCCGTATTCATCAAGGATATTGGCCTGTAGTGTCTTTTTGTTCTGGGTCTCTCTGGCTTGGGAATCAAAGTGATGCTGGCTTCGTAGAATGAGTCCAGAAGTTTTCATTCCATTTCTATTTCTTGGAATAGCTTAAGAAGAATGGGTATTAACTCTGATTTAAATGTCTGGTAGAATTCCCCAGGGAAGTCATCTGGCCCACGGCTCTTATTTGTTGGGAGATTTTTGATGACTGATTAAATTTCTTCACTAGTTATGGGTCTGTTCAGATTTTCTATCTCTTCCCATTTGAATTTTGGTAGAGAATGTGTATTTAGGAATTTGTCCATTTCTTCTAAGTTGTCCAGTTTGTTGGCATATAATTTTTCATAGTATTCCCTGATAATTGCTTGTATTTCTGAGGGGTTGGTTGTAAAAAGTCCATTTTCATTCATAATTTTTTTGTCTTTGGGTGCTCGCTCTCTTCTTTTTGAGAAGCCTGGCTAGAGGTTTGTCAATTTTGTTTATTTTTTCAAAAAACCAACTTTTGGTTTCATTGATCTGTTCAACTGCTTCTTTGATCTCTGTGTTGTTTATTTCTGCCCTGATTTTTATTATTTCTCATCTCTTACTGGGTTTGGGGCGCTCTTGTTGCTCTCCTTCTAGTTCTTTTAGGTGCACTGTTAGATTTTGGACTTGCGCTTTTTCTAATTTCTTGAAATAGGCCTGGAGTGCAATGTGCTTTCCTCTTAGGACTGCCTTTGTCACATCCCATAGAGCTTGAATTGTCATATTTTCATTTTCATTTGTTTCCATATATTTTTAAATTTCTTCTCTAATTGCCTGAATGGCCCATTCATTCTTTAGTAGGGTGTTCTTTAACCTCCATGTTTTTGGAAGTATTCCAGACTTCTTCCTGTGGTTGATTTCAAGTTTCGTAGCATTGTGATCTGAAAGTGTGCATGGTATGTTCTCAATTCTTTTATATTTATTGAGGGCTGCTTTATGTCCCAGTATGTGATCTATCTTGGAGAATGTGTCATGCACACTTGAGAAGAAAGTGAATTCCATGGCCTCAGGCTGTAGAGTTCTAAATATATCTGTCAAATCTGTCTGGTCCAATGTGTCCTTTAAGTCCATTGTTTCTTTAGTGATTTTCTGTCTAGTTGATCTATCCATTGCTGTAAGTGGAGTATTAAAGTTAGCACATTCTTATGCATAAGATTGTTTCTGTTTGTGATTACTTGTTTTATGTGTTTGGGTGCTTCAGTGTTTGGTGTGTAGACATTTATAATTGTTAGCTCTTCCTGATGGATAGACCCTTTCGGTATTATATAAAATGCCCTTTTTCATCCCTTGTTACTGCCTTTAGAGTCCAGTTTTTCTGATGAAAGTATAGCTTTTCCAGTTTTCTTTCGACTTCGAATAGCATGCTATGTATTTTCCATCCCCTTACTTTCAATCTGAAGGTGTCCTCAGGTCTAAAATGAGTTTCTTGCAGACAGCAAATAGATGGATTTTGTTTTTTTATCCATTCTGCTACCCTATGCCCTTTGGTTGGAGCATTTAGTGCATTACATTTAGTGTTATTATTGAAAAATATGGGTTTAGAGTTATTGTGTTCTTTGTAGGATTCATGCTTGTGGTGGTGTCTCTGGTACTTTGTGTTCCTTGCAACATTTCCCTCATAGAGTCTCCCTCAGGAATTCTTGTAGGGCTGGCTTAGTGGTGACAAATGCTTTCAATTTTTGTTTATTTCAGAAGACTTTTATCTCTCCTTCTCTTCTGAATGACAGGCTTTCTGGATAGAGGATTCTTGGCTGCACATTTTTTTTGTTATCACATTGAAGATTTCCTGCCATTCCTTTCTGGCCTGCCAAGTATCAGTATATAGGTATGTAACCACTCTGACAGGTCTCCCTTTGTATTTTAGGGCCCTTTTATCCCTAGCTGCTTTCAGAATTCTCTCTTTGTCCTTATATTTTGCCAGTTTCACCATGATATGTTGTGCAGAAGATCGATTCAGGTTACGTCTTAAGGGGTTCTGTGCCTCTTGGATTTCACTGCCTGTTTCCTTCCACAGTTTGGGGAAGTTCTCAGCTATAATTTGTTCAAGGACTCCTTCAGCACCTTTCCCTCTTGCTTCTTCTTCTGGAATTCCTATGATACAGATATTGTTCCATTTGATTGTATAGCTTAGCTCTCAAACTCTCCTTTTGTGTTGCTAGCTCAGTTTATCTCTCTTTTTCTCGGCTTCCTCTTTTTCTATAATTGTGTCTTCTATTTCACCTATTCTCCTCTCTGACTCTTAAATCCGTGCATTGGACACCTCCATTTTGTCTTGCATCTCATTTATAGCATTTGTTTAATTCATCACAACTATTTTAAAGCTCTATATAGTCTTTGCAGCAGTAATTTCTCTGATGTCTTGCATGCCTTTTTCAAGCCCAGTGATTAATTTTATGACTATTGTTCTAAATTCTTGTTCAATTATGTTGCTTATATCTGTTTTGAGCAGTTTTTAGCTGTCATTTCTTCCTGGAATTTCTTTATAGGAGCGTTCTTCCGTTTCATCATTTTGGCTAGCTTTCTTCTCTTGTTAGTTTTAAAAGCTTTTTATTCACTCTGCACCTGCTAGTACTGCTGTATTAAAGAAGGCTCTTGTCCAAGGCCTGTCTGTTCAGAAAGTGTTCTTTGAATGATGTCTCCTGGTCTTTCTTGTTGAGACTTTGGTTATTTTATTTCCCTACTTGTAGTGGTATTTGGGACTCTCCAACATGTTTACTTCGGCTTGTTTATTGAGGTAGCCCTGGAAAAGAAAATAGACAGACAAACACACAGGGAACAAAGGGACACAAATGCACAGAAAAATCCAACAAACACATAAACCAAAAGGGAAAAAGAAAAAAAAAAGAAGGGAAATAAAAGAAACAGAGGAGGGAGGAAAAACAAAAAAAAATAAAAAAAAAGATAAAAGAAGAAAAAAAAAAAACCAAAAAGATAAAGGACAGTTTAAAGCATAAAACCAGAATTCCCAGCTACAAATAAAGAGCAGGGTGTATGCTGATGGAAGAGCACATACAAAGAGAGAAATGACAGGGCAGGGAGGAAGTGAAATTGGACAATGACCAGACAGAGAGACTAAGAGGCTTAATTCAGAGAAAGAAAGAGGAGAATATGGTAAGAGGTAAGGAGAAAGAAATGAAGATAATGTTACTCAGAGAAACTATATAGTCTGATTACTCCAGAGAAAGAGAGATAGAAAGCTAGTGGTGGAGGTTTAGAATATACATCTAGAGAATGGACTGTGTAAGCAAACCAGTGACCAGAATGCCCAGTCCAGCAGAGGGGAGGGATAGGAATGAGACAAGGGGAAATATATCTGAATAGAAAAAATTGATCTAGAATTAATCACAGCAGTGCGTCCTTGTTGGTCTTACCCTGTGCTCTGGTAAAAAAACAAAACAAAAGAAAACAAAACAAAAAAACAGCTCTCTAGGGGAGATGGGCGTGGTTTGGTGTAGGCGGGTCTTAGCCTCCACTGTGTCCTATAGGCAGCTCCCTGAGGTCCCGCCTTGGTGGTTGTGGGGAGAAAAATGACGGCACCCCAGTCTCCCCTCGAACCAAACATTGAAACTCACTGTTTTGGTTCCGATCTCCCTGTGCCGCGGTTGTAGCCGAGGTGGGCTCTGTTCTATGTCCCAAGCCACACCTCATTTCCAGATCTTAGTCTGCTTGTTCCATTGATATTGCTGGAAATAAACCCATCGGCTGAGTCTCTCTGAGCAGTTTCAAGCCTCTTAAGCCTCTTGCCTCCCCACGGGGGATCGGCCAAGCCAGAAAAGCAGTGGAGCAGTTTCAGGCACGCTGCTTTCTCTCTGGGTCAAGCTGGTGAGCAGAGGAGCAGTTTCTCCTGGCGTTGCCTGGGACCGGGGCGTCTAGCTCAAGGTCAGTGGCACAGCTTGAAACCGCATCACTCTGTGTCCTGAGTCGAATTTTTTCTCTTCTCCAGGGACAGGGACAGTTCCTTGAGCAGTTTCAGCCACTCTTTCTTTTCCCCTTGGCTCACCTCAGCTCCCTACAAAGGGGGCTCCCTCGTGTCTCCGGGTCCCAGCCCGTTTTTATCTCCCCAGTTCTCACTCATGCTATGAGGTTGTTTTCTCAGTAGACTCTGTCTCCTTTTCCTCTCAAGCTCCTGGATTCTGTAAGGGTTCCTGTGGCTTCAGGCCTTTTCCGTTTGAGAGATGGGGGCAAGTGAAATGTATGGAGCTCCCTACTTCTTCACTATCTTGCCTCCTCTCCAATCTGTGGACATATTCCATCAAGAATTTATTTATTTAATTTTTGAGAGAGAGAGATAGAGACAGCATGAGCAAGGGAGGGTCAGAGAGAGAGGGAGACACAGAATCTGAAGCAGGCTTCAGTCTCTGAGCCAGCCGTTAGCACAGAGCCCGATGTGGGGCTCGAACCCATGAACCGTGAGATCGTGACCTGAGCTGAATTCGAAGGCTTAACCGATTGAGCCACTCAGGTGCCCCTCCATCAAGTACTTTTATGTGTTGTTATTAAAACAAAAGAAACCCTGAAATAACTTGTACTGTCTCCGTACTGCACCATAAAATCATAAATATAGGGCTTTGCAATAAAAGACAATGTAATTCTACCTTTTATTATTTTAGTAAATTTATGGAAGAGAGTGGAAAATATTACAGAATTATTGCACATCTTTTTAAATTTAGTTCAGTGATTTTTTTTCCCCTTTATTTCTTAGGACATGCCATGTCTAATCAGCTGGCCTATTACAAATCTCCTCATTCCCTTTGCAAAGTGCGATCTAACAGTAGTGCACTATTTACCTCTAATGATTCTAATTAAGCTTGAGAGAAAGCCAAGCTTGAGTGAGAATCAGGAAGCTTGTCTTGAAATCTTATTTTGGGGAAAACATTTAATGGATCTCAACTTTTGTTTTCTCACTTATAAAATGAGTACTTGAATATAATTGCAGCAGGCCAAACTTGCTTCAGAGCGTGGATGGGGAAAGCTACAGTGGAGATGTGATCCATGCCTTACCACCTGCACTTAAGATGAAGGGACAGAATGACTATAAGAGAAACTTGGCTTTGAGGCCCTGGGATAAAAATTCTGAGACTTTAGTGTGCCCAAGAATCTGTTCTCTGAGGAACTCATTAAAAATTACATCCTCCTGGGACCCATTACAAGGATTTTGACCTGTGAGGTCTGGGACGAGGTTTAGGAATCTGCATATTCAGCTAGTACCTACAGGGTTCTAAAACAGATGATCTGGGGACCCTTTGGGAGCCTCTGCCTTGAAGGCTACATGGCTATGGATGAAACAGAGAAGTATCCAGAAGCTACCAGTTAATAAGATATTTTCTCACAAGGTTTTAGAAGCTCAGCAGATTTTGAGCTTAGTTAGTAATTGGTTGAATTTCTGCTGGGTGTGCTTTATGGATGAAGTTTAGCTCCAGGCAGAAGGTGCAGCTTGAGGAGCTATGTTGTATCATCTAATGCTGGTTAAGGGAGCATGGTCTGGTGATTTCTTTCCAGAAGCCTGGCTCTGTCCATTCTTACCATGTGATGTGAGGCATGCTGTCTTCCAACGGAAGCCTCTTTTTCTTGTCTCTAAAGCAGAGGTGGTAGGATACATTTTTCATGGTGTTGTTATAGTAAATACATAAGGTAATGCATGCAAAACAATGAGCAGAGTGCCTGGAATGTAGTAGTGCTGAATAAATGTTACTATTATTGTTGAAGGCCAGAGGGGAGACACTTGGATTTAGTAATCAATTTTTAGTGTAACTTAACTTTACATTTTCTTATGTTTGTTCTCTAAGCATTTATTAATTATCTGTTTGCCAGGAACAAAGCACTCTGATGTGGTGGGGTTGGGTTCCATGAAAAGAGGAGGTAAATACGAAGATGTCCTCAAAGGAATGTGCAGGCTAGCCTGGTAGGCAAATCAGTTAAGATAGGGGCATGAGAACTATGGCAAGAAGAGAGAAGAATTCAGCATGGCTTGATTCCAGATGTATCTAGACTCAACTTCAAAGTAAGGCTGATGTACCCCATCAAGTCTGAATAAACCTTGGTCCAGGGTTGTGAGAATAGACTGCCGGGGACCTTTCCATAGTTCTATTATAATAAAATTTTTACATAATGTGTGTCCTAATCTGTTGTGATTTTCCTTGTCAAATGGTTGGATAACCAAGAAAATGTTTTTAAAATAAAATCAGATTGAGGCATGGGCCTTCTCTTTTTATGTATTTAATTAATTTAAAAAATTGTGAACAATCAATGGGAATCAAAACAAAGTCTTGACACAGATGGACAGTATTACATGTTTTCCTAAGCGGTGTGGGGAAAAAAGATTTCTTTGAATTTGGTAATGCCTTCTTGTCGAGTTCTCTCTGGCAAATCTTCCTAATGAGAGAACACTTCCTTTGACAGACTGCTCAGTATCTTTGCAAAACATCCAGGAATGACTACCTGGGATAGAGACATAGACTAAGTAGATAATTCTTTCTGAAAGAAATAATCTCTTCTCTGTGTATCTTGGAAGTCATGGTGGAAGGGGAAAAACATTAAAATAAGGTTAACTAGATGTGAGTTTTATGATGCCTGCAAAAGTCTGCAACCAAGAGATAAAGAATTCACATTTTATTGTAAAAAAGACAACAGTGGTTAAAGACAAGACACAATTACTTCAGTTAGAAACAAAACACAATTACTTCCTCTTTGGAGAGGAAGAAGGGGAATCAGAACTGTCTTTATTTCCTGACCACTAGGCAGCTCCTGCCTGCTTCATTAACACTGGGCAAGTAGTCCTTCTAATTAAGAAGTCATTTAAAATAATTTGCAAAGAACAGGGACATGTCAAGTGTGAAAAGTTCCTCATAGAGGAGTACTTCAGGGCTAATGATGATGAGACTGACAGCAGTTTGGGGCCTCAGAATCTTATTCTGGCAGCTTGAAAGAACACCTAATTAGCACCTGTGGTTCTGTTAAAAATAAAATAAAGGAACCAATATATGATCCTGGGCCAGGTAATTTTCAATGGCAAAAAGCCTTCATGTAGTCCAGGAACCCTGCTATTCTAAATAAACTAATCAATAACAAGGGCAAATTCTGTTAACAAAGCAATGAATACCTTAGCCAAAATTACAAAGATAAATGGCTCAAAAGGGAAAGGAAGCTGCCAGATTTCTGGGTAGTCATGTAAACTAATAGCAGGTATCCTAGAAGATCAACTTGGAGTGTTAAAGAATTTTTGTTTGTTAAACACCAAAATTTTTGGCTTGTTAAATAATTTTGGCTTGTTAAAGAATTTATATGATACATATACTGTACTGTCTTTCGTGGATAAAGAAGGTGACAATGACCTATCACTTTAGCAATAGTCTCTGAAAAGACTTGAGTTAGAAGAACCTCGGTTCAAATTTTTAATTTGTCACTCACTAAATGAATGAGTCTCACTCTTCTTTTAAACTTAGATAATCTTCAGCTTCTTCATCTGAATAGTGGAAATAGTAATGCTCATTTTTCAGAGCTGTTGTGAAGATTGGTTATGATAGATGGTGGGTAGTAAAAAATTGTAGCCATTATTATTCATGTTGTCCAACTTTGGGGATTCATTCACTCAACAAATCTTTTCTGAGTGCTCATTCTACTCTAGGCTCTGTAGGTTCTGGGTGGCTTTGTCACAAACATCTGTACTACCTGCCCTATTATCTAGGTGATATCCCAGTGAACATTTGTGAAAATGAAGAAGGCTGTGCATTTTTAACATTTAATACCTGGAGATATGTATTTTATGGAACCATTGGCACTGATGAAATTTTGCAAAATATGGCAAATATTACCATGTTTGGAAGCTCCTCTAAATCATTATCCCAAATGATTCCTGTAAGGGCAGAGCATGACTTTCATCCTCAAAGAATAAACCTTTATTAACATTGAAGATATTGACCTGAATGTGCTATGTGTTCTGAAGGAGTTTTCCAAGATGAATTCACACATCGGGTTAGTCGTGACCATTGCATTAATGTAATACAGTCTTCTAGTTGCTTTTTTTGAGCAAAAAACTTATTTGGATTTCTATAATCTGTGTTGTGTATTTAAAACTTGGACTCAAGGCATTGCTCACACCGTCAGTGGAATTACTATGGGCATGGCGGTCTTCTGATTCTGATCTTAGTGGAAGGACTTGAGAAGCAGGATGACTGTGGTCTAAATATAAACATGATGCTCAATGGTGCCTTGGGAACTTTGGTAATTATCCTGGCTGACCATAAAACTTAGTTATATTCTGTTTTAATTTCCTTATTGATGATAGGGAAATGAGTGTCTTATACCTACTAGGATTAGTGTTATCTGTATTTTAATCTTATGTAGATGACACTCAGCAGTGGTTCTCAAACTTCAGTTGATTAGAATCATCTGGAGGGTTTTGTCAAAACGGATCTTTGGGCTGCAGCCTCCTGAGCTTCTAATTCGCTAGATTGGGGTGGGGCCAGATAATATGTGTTTTGAATATGTTTCCAGGTTATGCTAATGCTGCTTGTTTGGAGACTACACTGTGAGACCCACTGCATAAGAGTAATCCATAGTTTCGTTTGGTGGTACAATTACATTAGTACTAGCTAGTACTCATAATACCTTATGGCAGAATGCTTTCTCATGTAGTTTTATTTTATGTTTCCAGGAGCCCTGGGAGGTAAGCATTATTAGATCTGATTTATAGATGAAAACTGTACTGTAACCATTTTTGGTTTTCCTTTTTTAATAGTAGGCTGTGAGTTCTTTGAGGCCAGATTCTATATTGTATTCAATTTTGCATCCTGAACACATAGCAGGGGTCTTGCAATGAATGTATATAGAATGAATAGCAGGATTTGTCCTGAGTCACACAGGGAGTTTGTAGTAGAGCCCAGTTTTGAACCTGGACTCCTTAAATCTTATTCTAGTACATTTCTACTTTAGGTCTACAAGTCAAAAGCAAATTTGCTCTCCTACTTGAGAAAAGGCAGCAGTTTTTCTGTTATGTCCTGAAATCTTGGGTTCCAAAGCCTAGCTAGCCAGGATGATTACTGTTTATTTTGAGCTATACTACTAACCACTGAAATATAACAGATAAGTCATGTCTTACACATTTATTCTTTCCTCTTCCATCATGACTACTTTACAAATGCAGGCAGTCTTCACTTTTCATAGTAGTTCAGGATAGTAAAATGACTGCAAGCTGAAACCATAAAAAGTGATTTTAATAATCAACGGGGAAAGTTGCATGATTTTTTTTTTTGATCCAAATATTAAAGGTTCTCTTATTGTCCATTACAAATGTACAGGGAAAAGAAAAATATTATAAGACTAACATTCAGTTAATACATTGCAACCTAGAACATTAGAAGTATTGAGATTTATTCTTATATCTTTTTCTTTGTAAATAACATATCAAGCATTGTTTGTATAACTGCTTGTTTTCTCATCATATAACATAAGACGTGGAGCGAGAATCTGTTACGTGCCTTTGAAAACTGTCCTACTCCTTTTTAAGTTTGGACCAATCTCCAACATTTTATCCCTCGTACTTTCAGCATTGTAAAATTTCCCTGAGAGTTCTTTTAATGTGAAGATTTCTGCTGGTGTCACTTCCTCTGGGGCATCTTCATCCTTTTCATCTCAACCACTTTCCTCATTTATATTGATAAATTCTCCTTCATTAAGTTTTCTGTCTGCACAGCTAGACTCTTGTACAGTAGCAGTGACAACTTTCCCATGGTCAGCTATTTCTTCCGTATCTCTTTGGAATCTGGTTGTAAATTTTGCCAAAGCATCTTAACTGAGCTGCAGCTTCACCAGATAGCATTAATCAATTCATGCTGACTTATGAAGCAATGAAAGCAGGCTTTACTGGCAGTGGAAGGTCCTTTTCCAGTCTCTAGTAATTATAGTTTTCTCTCAGTGTGGCAACTAACTACACTGTTTTTGGCTTGAGGGCTAGTGAAACTGATAGAGATTTGTTTTTGATGATCATCTTTTCAGTCCAAACTAGAGGCAAAGGCCTTATTTCAACCATGAGCAGCTTTCTGTTCCTAATTCAGTTTAACTAAAAGATATGGAATTGGCTTTCCCCTGTTTTTTATATTCATTGGACTTTTCCAATATGGGTTATGCTGTGACCTTCTTGTGGGCCTAGATCTCATTCTATCTTCATGAACATTTTGTAATCAATAACAATTGTACTTCACTTTTTGGCATTTGCTGCATTTTTATCTTTGTCCATTCTTTTGTTATCCATTTGTGTAAAAATGGCACGTGGGCTAATCACTTGTTGAAAGGAGGCAACACAACCACATGCTCTACTGTCTGCATGTGAACTGAATGACAGATGAGGCTCGATGGACAACTGACCGACCGTGAAGGCTATGATGCGGTCAGTCACTGAGCCTGATGCGTCTTGGTTTCCGTGCAGTGATTCGTGGACTGAAGAGCTAGCGGTGAAGTTTGTACTTTATGCAATTGCTGTACTTACAGTGAACATACTGCATGTGAAATTTAAAGCACATTATTGAGAGATTAACGTTATTTAACTACAACGTGGTAAAAAAGTGTGCATATTGGAACTGCAGTGTGAGGACTGCCTGAAGCAGAAGGTTATCTGCATATGAGATGAAAACTATTTGTGTAATTTCAAATCCATCCACCATCAAATAGTGCCCCCCAAATATTTTCTGAGTTGTTTGAAGAAACAGCTTTTCTTTTGCCCTAAGACGGACTGATTAAATTAAGGGAACTGACACACATATTCTAACATCGTTTAAATATATCATGTATTATAGAGAGGGGGGAGAGATCTATAAATTCTTGTTTGTTTTTAAATCCAGTATAACTGAAATCAACCTGTAGAGATTGTTTGAAAGCTGGATGGAGTATTTAAGGACTATGCAAAGATCTGATTATTTATGTTTTTTTGCTACCCTAATCATCTTCCTGTGATGTTTCTTCTTCATGAATGGTTGTAAATAAAATGGATAAAATTCTTAGCCCCACTAGGTGAGTTAGAGTCCCTGAAGAAGGGGGAATTTGGACTAAAAGATCATTTGTCTAAGTTTAGGAGTGTTGTTTTTTTTTTCCCCCTGTGTAAGGATCTTATTTGGTGTGCTTTGCAATGCTGTGATGGAATAGCTGGAGAGGTTTCTAGGCATTCATTCATTCATTCATTCATTCATTCATTCATTCACTGCCTACAACAGTGCTTGGCACATAGATGGCATCCTATAAACCATTTTATTGAGCCTCTACTGGGCCTGGAGGATGCAAAGAAAACTCATACACTATCTTTGTGGGCAAAGAATAGAACTCCCTGTACCATGACTTTCTGCTGAATCTGTAATATTGTGCAACGATAATAGTAATGGAATTTCTAATGTATTTGGTGTCTGCAGTGAACTGGCAACTCGTTCAGACCTTTGCTGACATTATTGCTATAGTTATCCGAAGCTAAGATTGGGCCTTAGAGATTCCACTTTCAAGGTGGTTAACTTGCATGTCTGACAAGCTTTGCTGGCTGTTGGATAGGGGCCTCTGTTCATCTCTGCTGACCCTCCCTTTGGGACCACTTGAGTGGTCTTATAATATGTTAGTTGACTATGTCCAGAGAGTGTGATCCAAGACGTCAAGATAGAAGCTACAGTGTTCAGCATGCCTAGCATTGAAATCCACAAATCATCACTTTCTTGGTATTTTATTGGTCATACAGGCCTAGCCATGGTTTCATGCAGGAGGTCACTATATAAGGGTGTCAATGCCAGGAGGTATTTATATCCCTGAAATATAAATTATGATCCCAATTCATAGATGAGTAAACTGTAGCACAACTAGAAGTGGTAGAACTGAGATTTGAATGCAGGCATTTTGGCTCCAGAGTTCATACTCTTAAGCATCATGATATTCGGTAAATTATACTTTAATACTGGCTATCATTATTAGATAATGTTTCCATATATACTGGGAATTTATGAGCTCTTTATTCTATTTTATTGGTCTATTTGTCATCCCTATAGCAGCAGTACAAATTTTTTTTTGTTATTATAGCTTTATAACTTTTTAAATCTAGGATGATTCCTTAACTTCATTCTTCTTCTTTATGAGATTCTTAGCTATTCGTGGATCACTGTACTCCTATAAACATTTTAGAATAGTCTGTAATATTCCATGAAGAACCTTGCTGGTGCTTTGATTAGAATTGCACTGAACTTATAGATCAACTTGGGAAGAAATGATGCCTTTAATATATTTTGTCTCCTTTTCTCAAACATTTGATTCTTGAATGTGAATATATAGTAAAACCTTGGTTTGCAAGCATAATTCTTTCTGGAAACATGCTTGTAATCCAAAGCACTTGTATATCAAAGCAAATTTCCCCTTAAGAAATAATGGAAACTCATATGATTCATTCCACAACCCCAAAATATTCATATAAAAATGATTACAATACTGTAATATAATGCAAAACAATACATAAAATACAAAATATAAGGAGAAATAAACAAATCAACCTGCACTTACCTTTGAAAACCTTTGTGGTATGAGGGAGATGAGAGAGGAGGGTTATTGTGTAGGATGACTTTCACTATCACTAACGATTCACTGCTATCTATTATTCATTGGAATCTTTTTCTGCATGGGGACCATTGTATATGCTTGCACAGATGTTGACTACAGTACAGTATTAATAAACTCTTGTCATTTACTATATTTAATGTAACTGGCAATAAGGCATAAGAAGAAAGGGTCTATATCTGCAGGCAGCCTGACCCAGAATGAAACAAAGCATTTCTAAGCTTACTCTTGTACGGAAAAGCAAAGAACTGTCCATAGGTTGTTTGAAGTGACAAAAGATAGACTATTGCCAGTAGTGGGCACCTTCCATTGTTCCAAAAAAATCACTAATTTCTGCCAAACACCACAGTCTGAGAACAAGCCATCTTGGCAGTGGGAGATGATCACTCACAATCTCGCAGCAAGAGAGAGAACTATTGGCTCCATTGTGATCATGTGATGTTTAGCATCATATACTACTCGAATTGCAAGACGTCGCTTGTTTCTCAAGTTAAAATTTATTAGAAATGTTTGCTTGTGGGGTACCTGGGTGGCTTAGTCAGTTAAGTGTCTGACTTTGGCTAAGGTCATGGTCTTGTTGTTTGTGGGTTCAAGTCCTGCATCAGACTCTGTGCTGACAGCTCAGAGCCTGGAGCCTGCTTAGGATTCTTTGTCTGCCTCTCTCTCTCTGTCCTTCCTGGCTCGTGCTCTCTCTGCCTCTGTCTCTAAAAAATAAAGGTTAAAAAAAATTGAAATGTTTATTTGTCTTGTGGAATACTTCGCAGAACAAGTACTTGCAATCCAAGGTTTTACTGTGGATCCATTGACCTCTCCTATGTTTTCACAGATCTGGATGCTTTTCTGTGAGTTCAACGAGGACAGTAGTTGGCTAGTTTGGCTGTTTTATATGTGTGACAGTCACTTAATCTTGTTTTCTTGTTTGGCACTTTAGTCTTCTGCTTGTTTTAAGTTTTCTAATTTAGAGATAGGCTAGATGGGTGATAGGTATTAAGGAAGACACTTGCTGTGATGAGCATTGGGTGTTGTATGTAGTGATGAATCACTGAATTCTACTCCTGAAACCAATATCGCACTGCATGCTAACTATCTAAAATTTAAATAAGAAAAAATAAGTTCCCTAATTTTAAAAGAAGTATTGCTCTCTTTGTACTTTGTCATGGTTACCTATAGTTCTTGGAAAATTTCTGTCATTCCTTCTTTTCTTTTACAGCCCTTTATATCCTGAGAATACCCTGAGATCACTTAACTTCCTGGTTATTGAATACCAACCCCAGGACACATTCTCCCCTCTCTCTAGATTCCTGGAAATTCTAAATATGTTTTGTTAGATCTTCCAGAATTAAGAACAGGATAGAGGTTAAGGGAAGGGAGAGGTGTGTTGGGAAGATTGGACACACGGGTGCGGAGGTAACAAAAGCTATTTGGCTAATGTTCTCTAAGCCAGTGACTGCTGCCAGTAGGGTTCATATGGGTGTAGAGCCTGAATGCCTTATCTTTGGAGCTCATACTTGCCATAGTCCCCATTCCAAATCTCATGACCCTTTGGTATTCTAGAATGCCTGGTAACCCATGGAAAAACAAGATTAATTGACCACATGTGAGTTTTGCAATATGAAAGCACATTTCTTTTGGTTTTATGCTATGCAAGTGACTCAACATTGTTTCTTAAACTATTGACTGAATATGGTCAGTGCAATTTCTTATTATGAGATTTAATAAATAAGGAATGAAGCTTTCAAGGATTGGGGACTAGATCCTTAAGGTGACATTAATGCTGTAAGCTCTTAGGTACCATACAAGTCCCTATAATAGCACTTCAGTGCACTGAAAGAAGCTATTTAGATCTCAGCAAATAAAGCTGTCTCATTATTTACCATATGTAAGAAAAGTCCTCAGTGAAAGGGGTTACAATACATACAAAACTGGAGTATTTTATTAGTTTATTTTAGTTTATTTTATTTAGCATTTTAGGTTTTTTAAAATTTAAATGTTTATTTATGTCTGAGAGAGAGAGAGCCAGAGTGTGAGTTGGGAGGGACAGAGAGAGAGGGAGAGACAGAATCTGAAACAGGCTCCAGACTCTGAGCTGTCAGCCCAGAGTCTGACACAAGGCTTGAACTCAGGAATGGTGAGATCATGACCTGAGCCAAAGTTGGATGCTTAACTGACTGAACCATCCAGGGTGCCCTTCAGTTATTTTTAGTTAAGGAAAAAATAGCCTTTTTCAAAGGTGACAGAGTAAACTGAAGGTTAGAAGGAAGTAGTGTGTGGGGTGCTCAAAGCTCTTGCTTCAAAACCTGGGGGTGAGGAAAAAAGGCCCTCTCAAGAACTCAAGGGTGATTGGTCAGCAGAGGGGTGACTTTGGTGGCATGATGGAGCTACAGCCCATGATTAGTCAGTGGATTGGTCTAAGTAGGCTCTAAGGTGATTTCCACCTGTCAGTTGTCTGAAATGATTAACATTATTATTGTTGGTGCTGTTAAGTTAAGGAATGATTTGGGAAGCCAAGAGACTGGCTTATTCATCTGGATTCTGAATCACAGTCAGGAAATAGTCGTTACCTGGTGCCACCATAATTTAATTTTTCTTGGTGCAAATTCCAAGAGGGGTGAGGTCATTCTGGGATTTGATTTTATACATGGTGCTGTGGGTCTTCAAGATGAAGTTGTGCATGAGGTTGGCATACTGTTCCATGATGCTCTGGATGGGAATGCCTCCAGTGTTCACCACAATGATTCTCTGTACTACCTTCTGTTCTGAAGTCACTTCAGTGTTTCCTCTACCTCTGCCCTCTCCAATCTATCAGTACTTCTGCAACATTGGCCAAAGCTTGGTTATTTTAATCTTAATTTTGCAAGGGCTCTGATCTTAACAAGGGTACTTAAAAATACATGTTATTAATGATATCCAAATAACCCTAGGGAGAGTCCTGTGGACTTCTAGCAGCATTGTGGGCAGATTTCCTTGTGAAACTTTAATGCTTGTACTGGGAAAGGCATTGAGTATAGTGCTGACTGAAGGGGAAATCTCACCGTTGCTTTTCAATATTTACTGGCACAATAGAAGCACTTGGGAACAAATATTCCCTTGTATGTGTTAAGCCTCATGTACAGCCAAAATTTCTTCAAATACTCCATTCGTGATCAAATTGTAGGTGGAAATGCAGCAGTTCACTAAAAGGACAAATTCTGTGTATATTTAGGAGTATTTGCCGCTTCAAGAACTTCTAAAGATTTATTTTTAGAGAGAAAGAGTGTGTGCAAGTGGGAGAGAAGAGCAGAGGGAGAGAGAGAAGGAGAGAGCGAGCGAGAGAGAGAATCTTAAGCAGGCTCCATGCTCAGTACCAAGCCTGACAAAAGGCTTGATTCCATTACTCTTGGATCATGACCTGAGCCAAAAATCAAGAGTCTGATGTTTGAACTGTTGAGCCACCCAGACACCCTGTTTCAATAGCTTTTTAAAAGAGCAATTATTTTACTTTCTCAGTCCCTTTCCCTTCTGTTTTGTTCATAGTCCTAGATGTCTTCTGTAAGACAGAAGAGCTGGAGCAAAGAACACCATTCTCAGTCTTATGCTTTTCGTTGGATAAGTGGCATCAAAAAAGAACTGAAACTTTGGCACAGCTTTTTATTTTTTTAATTATTTATATTTTAAATGTTTATTTTTGAGAGAGAGAGAATGTGTACCTGCAAAGGAGGGGGCAGTTGGGGAGGGGGGCAGAACAGAGGATCTGAAATAGGTTCTGTGCTGGTAGCAGAGAGTGCAATGTAAGGTTCAAACTCATGAACCATGAGATCATGCCCTGGGTCAAAGTTGGATGCTTAACCGACTGAGCCACCCATGTGCCCCTTAGTGTGGCTTTTTAAAGTATGTCTGTGATTGGGGGGAGAGCTGAAATTCATTCAATACAAATTGTATTTCTCCCCCTTTTCTCTTTGGAACATAGCCCACAAGTGGAAGGCATGTTGAAGATTACCCTCAGTTTCAAAATTGTTACTTAAACTCTTTTCCCCTCCTTGGATCTAGAGATATTTCTTCTGAGGGTCTTAGTGACCTTCAGTGACCTTATTTAGATTTTCTAGTGCTTCAGTAAATATGGCCTCCATTCCTGGATGTAGTACAGGCAGAAATGGAGCCTAGCTTTGTCTACTGGTGCATACATAGGCACCAGGGATCACCCTTGGAAACAAAGAGCTAATTGCTTTGAGTTGAATGCCATTGTGGGATGTTAAGAGCTAGAATGCAATTAGCTTTTTTCATTCTAGAAACTCATCCTCATTGCTTTTCCTGTATCCTTTAAGTAAGAGATTCCATGATTCAATGCCAGGATATATTTCATGTACTGTAGTTGTATTCTTCCCTCCCTCCATCCCTTACTTCCAAAAGATGTGCAGAGACAGGGAAAAAAAAAACCCAAAGACAAAAGCACCGAGTGAATGATAGCCAGAGTGGTGGAGGGAAGAACATGAGGGAGGTCACGTGGTGGATTTTGTGGGCAGTGAAAGATCTGCCTTCTGGTGATGCTGGACAAGCCAGCTGGCCCTTGGCTTCACCATCCCCACAGGATTTAGAGTTTTATTTTTTTTTTTCTACTCTAATAAAAGTATATGACATCTTAAATCCTTCCAAGGGCTTTCTCAATGTTCTTTCTGACCTGGCTACCTCCAGTGTCAACTGTGGACCCTGAAGCTTGTCAGAAAGGTAAAGTGTCAGGCCTACCCCGGATGTATAGAATCAGAATTTATGTTTTGGCAAGTTTTCTGGCCACTCCATGTGCCTATTGCAGTTATAGAAACTGGTCTATGGGAAGACCGTGGTTATCTTGTTTTAGGTTAAAAACAAAGAAGAAAAAACAGCAACCAACCAACCAACCAACCAAAAGATCTTAGGGATTCACCTATCACTAGGTCTCTTCTGTATTGTCGGATCTTTGGACCGTGGGAAAATTTCTGAATGCCCACAAATACACAGTATGTTGGGTTCTGTTTGTCCTCCAAGCCTGTGCCCTGTGAGAAGGCTGTTAGGTTTAACATTCATCTGTCACCTCAGTGACAGCATGCAGAGACTGGGCTCTGGTTACTTGGTTCATTTGTCCTCCTCAGAGTAGCAGCAAGTATGTAGTGCCAGGCTCACATTTATCCCATCTTCCTTTTGTGGTATATCCCATTAATGAAGCACTTTTAATATTTTCTGTTTCTCACAGTAGCCCAGAGCAAGAGGCAGGCAGGTACTGTTGCCCTCCGAGCTAACAGCTAAGAGTGAAGTCTCTGAAGGTCAGGGCAGATGAATAATTAACTGAAGGTCCCAAGGTCTCCTGCTCCAGCTCCTGGGCTTCTCCCATCCCTAGGCTGCACCACCTTTTACAAAGAGCATATACTTCCATTAGGGCTGCATTTCCTTTTCAGGGCTTACAAAAACCCATTTTCTTACAACATAGGTAGGTTTTGTGTCTGCCTATTCTATAAGATCTGAGATACATGAAATATAAAGCCACAAACTTTAGAACATAGGCTCCTGGAAATCCCAGGCACCTGCGTAGCACCCCTGAACAACATGCCCTCTGTTTAAATCTAACACGCACCGTTGGCATGGGACTGTTCAGAGCGGCAGGATCTCTGAGCGTGCTTTCTGGGGCTCCCCAGCCATCTCAGCTACACCAGAACGCCTGACCACCTGGGAGCTGGGGGTGAGGGGACTGCTGTTTTTTTTCCCTCTCACCTTGATTTTCTTTTATGTTCTTTCATCTTAAGAGATATGACTCCCTCCCACACATGGTTCTTTCCCCAGTTCACATATTTTACTTGTTTTAAGAAGCTAGAATCAATATTTTGCTACCCACTTGTCAGGCTGTCAGTACATTTTTATTTCCACTTCTTCCTCCCAAATAGGGTTCTGTAGGGGGTCTAATTATTATTATTATTATTTTTTTTTATTTTTTGCACCAAGAGGAGGCACATGCAGAGCTGTCTCCTCACCCTGCATATACAGGACTGTGGCTAAGATTCAGTTCTGCTCTCTCAGAGTAGAGTGTTTCCTGAGCAGAGCAGCTGGAGATTGGTCAATTAAAGTGTCTTGGCAAGATGTTGAAACGTGAATCATTAGCAGGTTTGCTGATCTTTTGACCCGTACCCCCTCTAACAGCTGATTAGAGTGCTATTTTTGGTAGGCTATGCCTTCATTTAGGCATATATTTCATGCTTCCTAAGCTATGATAATTTGGCATGTCCAGCCAATGAATCTGTCAATATGTTGGAGTAGAGTTGAAGTAGGAAGGTTATGTCAAGTTTTTGTGACTGTAAAAAACATCACCAAGATTTCACTTTGAGACACTACGAGAGCCAGTGGCTGCTGTGAGGGATTTTCTCAAGGGAAGGCTCATGAAATTACTGCCACACATCAAGGAGAACTACTGTAATCAGAACCACTGACTGATTCTGGGGACTTGATTTTGTGGTGAGATACTTCCTGTGATCCATAGGGTGTTTCTCTGAGTGAAAAGTAGATCCTCTATGGCAAGTTAATATTATTTTCCCTCAAGCTAGTTATGGGCAAAGGCAGGGAAATTCTGTTGTTATGCTCATTGCATGTATGGCCTTGAATTTTAGCCATTTGTGAGCAAAAAAGCTTATTTACCTGCCTTGAAGAGATAAATTCAGTGCTCTATACACAGTGGGCATTCTGGAAATGTTTATTGACTAACAATATAGTTTGTTTCTGAGGCCAAGTTTGGGAGTTTTGTAAGCAGAGATGTGCTACCTAAAAATTATTGCAGGTTTTAATAGTAATTCCAGGAAACTAAGCCACTTGGGACATCATATTCACAGCTGGCAAGGTGTTGTTAATAGGTTTGCCAGTAAAACACTGAGTTTTCTTTGCCTTTTTTCAAGGTTAACAATTGGCATATTGAGTAAGGGTGAGAGGAAGCATTATCCTCAGGCAGGTATTTTCTTGCAGAGTTTTTCGTTTCTTCCTCTTGTTGATCTACAGATACAAGACAGGAGACTTTAGGTCTGTTGGAGCTGGTAATATTCTTTATTAAGGTAAAATCCGAATTCTGTAATATGGCCTATAAGGCTCAATGTGATGATATTTTCTTACTTTACAACCTTACATTTAATCCATTTCTAACTGCACATTTACTCCTTTCTGGACTGGCCTTTCCCCCACTCCTTAAACGGTCTCACATATTTTTCAGAAAGTATCTCACTGTTCCCCAATCAGAATTAGACTCTCTTTAGCACTATCTCAGTTTTCCTTATACAGCTAATCAACACATACATATTTGTATGATTTCTTATTTCAGGAGAAATATTTGTGTGTGTGGTCATATTCTCTTTGGAGAGTTTAAACCCTGGGTGGCCCCTTTGGGAACATATCTCAAGGCACTTGGGACACAGGAGAAGGGGGGCCAGTGGGCTGACAGGAGTGTGGTACCGAGTGCAGTACTAACCTGCTGTCCTAATTCAACTCTCAGCCTGCCTGGTATGAAATAAGGCCAACGCTAACTTGTCTCACAAGGGTAAGAGTATAATTGGGAGTGTTATTGGGGAAGATGTTTCAAGCATGGAAGTTAATAGGTGCTTAGCCAGATTCTAACTTCCTTTAGAAGGTTGCCCTGGCAAATTTCTTTAAAGAGCAGTTTCTTGAAAGGGTATAAATGTTGGTATAAATGTGGACCTTGATAGTGAAAATCACACAGCCACCTCTGTGGATAGCAATTTGCAAATGTATACTAAGAAACTCAAAAAGTTTCATGCCATTGATCCTTGTGATTATGTTTCTGAAGATCTATCTCAATTTTAATTAAAGATATAGAAAAATTTGTATTTGATATTCATTGCCACATTATTGCAAGTATAAGTTGGTAACAATTTAAATTTCCAACAGTAAGGAAATGATTTTATGTAGGATAAACTATTATGCAACTGCTACAAATAATGCTTTCGAGGAATTAAGAACATGTGAAAGTGTGACAATAATGTTAAAGAATGATTTTGTTATAAAAATACAAGGAAGCATACTAAATATTAAGAATGTCTAGGCATTTATTAAAGGCTTGTGTGCTGGGTATTATGCTAAGGAATTTACACACACTAGCCCCCAAACAGGTACTGTCATCCTTCATCTATACTCGAGACTTAGCCTTATTAGTAATTTCCCCATAGATGCTTTATTACTACCATTGGGGCTGGACTTTGGGCTGCTAATTGATCTTTCAACATCCAAGCATATTATCTCCTCACCCATCTATTTTTTTTTTTCTGTACTGCAACAGACAAATCACTTTGAAAAATAAATCTGATTATTTGATTTTTCCATGCTGTGAGGATAAAGGCCAAAATTCTTATCTAACTCTATAGCCTAAGCTCTTAACCACAACCATTCTAGATAATAGTGTTGTTTTCTATTTTTCTCCAGTGGAGAAATCACAGATTGTTTGTTTTTATTTAGTTCTTTGTCTTATTCTGTGTTTCTAGGTCAATTAACATATATTGTGTATATAATGGGAAACAGTGTGTATAAAGGCAATGGTGGTGATGATTTCTAATGAGTTATTTTGATATTTCAAGGAGAGAAAACCCTGAGTATCACAGCTGGGCTCAAGGAGACCCATAGGCTGGTGTTGAACCAGCTACCAAGGGATGAGAGGACGAGGGGTTTTTGAGGACAACAGCTAAGGGAAGCTAGGCATATTTTACTTGAGCTACAGCTGAGCTTTTACCTGTAAAGTTAAAAAAAAATAAAACCCTTAGCCAGGAACTACCTGGTCCAGTCCCATTACTGATGGGAACACTCCCCTTCAGCGAGGCCTCAGCAAGATTAGTGAGGGAACAAATGTATGGGAAGCCTCCCTGAGAGAACAAAACTTGTGTTGGATTAAAGATACTTCATTACTGAGTTCAGTGCTCTCTCTTTATTTCTCACTCTCTCTTTGTCTTTCTGGAAGCGAGTCAACTTCCATGAAGCTTAACTTCCTGGCACTATTGCAATGTCCTCAGATATACGGGGCTTTTAATAAGTACTCCAAATTACTTTTCCTATCCTAACCCTTTACAGATGTTTATTGAGTGAATTCATATCTGTCACCAATATACAGATATTTACCTTTTAAATGTCTTTTGGATCTATCTGTTACTCTCCATTCCCTGGTAGCCATTCCAGTCCAAGTCTTCTTCTACTAAATACTGTTGCTAGTCTCCCAGTGACTCTTCTCTCTACATGTACCACCTCCTCACCCATCTGTTTCTTCTCCATCTGTAGTGCAGCAGAGAAATCATCTTGAAACAAAAATGTGATTCTTTGATTATATGTTTCCTAGTGCTCTTAAGATAAAGAAAAAGTCTTGGTACTACAAGTCTTCAGGTAGGATATGATCTCTGCTGTCTCTCTGTCTGTCTTTTGTTCATCATGTGGTCCCCTTGCTCTCTGCTCTGTGTACACTAGCCTTCTCAGAATACGTATGTTATCCTCTCTTCTATCTCAAGGACCTTTACCTGTGGTGTTCTTTAGCCTGGAACACTCTTGCTAAATCTTCTTCCAGAACTTATCTCAGTGGCTACTTCCCTGGGGAACCCCTCTATCTTCTTTTCTAAAACATTTTCTCTTTGTTTTATTTCATTTTCCTCTATTATGTATCCTGAGTACTCCGTATCCAACAGTCATGCCCATTGAATTTTGACACTGGCTCATTGTGCTGTGATTATTTGGTTGATCTTACAAACTGCTAGTTTGTAAGTTCTTTGAGGGCAGGGATCATGCATGTTTTTGTTCACTATGATATATCTAATCCAACACATGGCCTGCAACACATTAGGTATTCAATACATACGTGTTGGATGAAGGAACAAATGCCTACTATGTGGCAGGTACAGTTTCAGATCCTGGTAATAAAACCTGAATATTAAATGATCCCTGCTCCCAAGAGCTCATAGTCTAGAGAGAAAAGCTGTAGGTTAATGGGCTATTGTAGTTGAACATGCGGATTGCTGTGACTGAACCAGGTCTTGTAGGAGCTCTGATGAGGTACATCCCAGATACAATGATGGTTAAGGAGAAGGAGCTTGAGATGAATTTTGAAGAATATGGAGGATTCATTGAAGAAAAGGCTTCGGAAGGGGGCTGGGGGCAGGTGGGAGGCAGGCCCCATAGAAGGAAGAACAAAGGAAACCTGTGCAGATTAGGTCCCAGGGAGTGCAGATGTTCAGTAAAAGGCATCTGTTGTCTATTATCAGGTGTAGAAGTCTGAACTTTAAGGAAAACACTCTGTAGTCAAGCACTTCATGGAACATATTTTACCCACACTGGGTAGAGAAGAGACGGAGCAAAATTAGCTTCAGTAGTATGCGCTGGTCCCCCATGGCCAGGAGGTCCGTCCTGGTAACTGACGCAGGGCAGTTGGCCTGCATTCATCCTTCTTGTGCTGTCACAGAAGAACCCGTTGTCTTCCTGAAGGGCACACATACAGTAGTGGGGTTGAGCAGCTGTCACATGATGCACATACTTCAGCAGAACAAAGGATCACACACTAAGTCTTAAACAGGGGAAGGTACTCCCACACAAGGTGACAAGTCCAGAATAGGCCATATGAATTCCTCATCTCTTGGTGAAGAAGTGTTCCCAGCCCAAGGCCCATTCTTACGTGGGCCTGTGGGATCAAAATATTGCATGCAGGGACCTGCTCTTCCAACAGAATGATGTCCCCCTCCCGTATCGATCTATTAAATCATTCTTGAGGAGAACTCAGTATCTTTCCAGGAAAACTAATGTTTTGAAAGGAGTGAAAATTCTGGGAAGAGCTTGAACTGCAATTCTGTTGATTCCTTAGTGTTAGAAAAGGGTCTGGATGTATTTCTTCTGTATAATTGGAGTTTTGTTTTTATTCAAAATACATGTTGGTATGCAAGTGAACAAATTTGTATCATTGTCTTAATGAATTGTCTCTCTAATCCTATAAGTACTTAGAAATTGGATCAATCTGTATCCACTAAGCTTGTTCTGGATATACTGCAAAAAGCAGGACCTACCATTTCTAGACTTCAACCACCAGGTCCTGATCTCAGCTTTGATATCATACACAACTTCAAATAAACTACTTTTTCTGTATTAGTGTCTGAGTTTCATAGACCTTTTTTTTTCCTCCATCTGTGCAGTGATTAAAAGCACAAACACAAACTCTGAAGCTAGATTTTCAAGGTTGAAAGCCTGCCTATACTACTTAGGAATGACAAGAACTAGGTAAGGCACTTAAACTCTCTGTGCCTCAGTCTGCATTATCTTTAAAGTAGAAACAATGATGTTACCATATACAGTTGTTACAGAAATAATAATATTACCATACAGAGTTGTTATGAGGATAAATTAATACATGTGAATTTCTTACAACAAACCATGCACTAAATAAACTACACACACACACACACGCACACACACACACACACACACACTTTTAAGTGATTAAAAGCTTTTTCAAAAAAAATTTAAGTTTAAACATTTTTTTAAATATTTATTTTTGAGAGAGAAATAGGAACAGAGTTTGCACAGGGGTGGGGCCAAGAGGGAGACACAGAATCTGAAGCAGGCTCCAGGCTCTGAGCTGTCAGCACAGGGCCTGACACGGGGCTTGAACTCCTGGACCATGAGATCATGACGTGAGCCGAAGTCAGACACTCAACTGACTGAACCACCCAGGCACCTGATGTTTTTTTTCAAATTTTAAAGGTTGTGGACATTCTCACAATCACCAGATAAAGGCTAGAATAAGTGTTCCTTATATTTGTAATATTTAAACAAATTTCAGTTTAGGTGGTTCTTCAAAAGAAGTTACTGACAAAGCTCACAAGATTGAGTTTAAGTGTCTCAAGGTTAGAAGAGGCAGCACTGCAGGTGGGGATTAAGTAGGAGTTGAACAAATAGTAACCTTTTCAGAAAAGGCAGAAGAGACTTGGGGATTCATGAGCTCATCTCATGTGTGGATTGGTCAACACGCCAGGGCTCCCAGTTGGGTGCTGCCTATATCCTGGTATAAGATATGCATACCGTGCACTGACAGTATGCCAACCTCTAGATGCTCCAGATGATTAAGGCATGGCATCTGCCCTCTGAACATGTAATTTGGTGGGAGGCACCTTAACATTTCCATGAATGCCAATTCTTTACACTACATTGTGCTATACTGTGCTAAACTGTAGTTAAAAGCAATTTGCTGGAGAGATTAATTCCAAGTGGCAGGATATGGGAAAGCTATCTGAGAAGATGGCGCTTGGGTTCACCCTCATTTGGATGAAGGAGAGGATTTCAGTGGGTGCTATCTTGACAGCAGGATATTACAGGTAGAAGGGATGGCTGATATCAAGGCCTGGTGGCAGGGAACTGAACAAATTCAAAGAAAACAGGGCGGATCAGGCAATAAGACTATAGGGTTGAATGAAGTTATAATCATTTGTATATGAAAAGAGTCGGGAATCTTGTTTATGCCTATTTATTCCTGGCACGAGCCTGCATATCTAACTTGCATAATGAAATCTCGACTCATATATCTCTTTCTTCTTATCATTTGCCCCATTCGGTTTGTCCTTTCTCTCCCCTCAAGTTTATGCTTTCCTGGCATAAAGACTGATTGTAATTCTCCTCTAATAGGAAACAACTGGGAACTGACAAGGAGGGACTAAAAGATTGTGTAATCAAAGGCAATAAAAAGATTCATTTGAATGGGTGTCGAGCTCAGAATTCCCAAATTGTGTTCTTCTGCAAATACGAAATGTGTGTCTCCTCTAATGTGCTGGGCAATGTCCATTATCCTATCTGTCTTCCTTTATCACTTAAGTTCACTCCATGGTAACCACTATTTTAAATCCATCTTTCTTTACTAGAACCATTTTCTCTTTAGCTGGGACAAAGGAATCTAAGCTTATAGCTTCCTGCAAACAGCATGAAAACCTTTTAAATTACACAGCGTTGATGGATTTTCACCCCTTCCTCTAAATACAATACATATGCTGTCCCTGGGGCTCACTTAATGCTTCCTTACTGATGATAAAACTGCTGCTTGGCACAGACGAGCGCCAACACACTGCATCACTGCACACTCTTGTTCAGATTGCAGTCTAAGCGGTGGAGCCGAAATGGAAAGTCTAAGCCCCTGATCCTGGCGGCGTACAGCATATTAAATGCTGTGCTCACTAATGTTTCTCCTCTTGAATGTGAAATGCATTTGCTACTGCCTCCAGATCCCGGTGTCCTAAGTGGTAGGGTGAATCAGAATTGCGTACCATGGACAAGCTGCAGAGGGCTCAGGGGAGAGGCTTTGAAAGAAAAAATGATGTGAATACGGAAATGTTCCACCTCCGGGAGAGACTTTAACAAGAAAGCCTGCCTGCTTTAGGCTAGAATGAAGTTACCATTCTACTCTTGCCCCTTTCTGAAAAGAATCCTAGCTGCCAACCGGCAGTTCTCGTGCTGGTTGCGTATGCAACTTTGTGTATGATAAATTTGACAAGAAATGTTATTAAATGAACATAAAGGACCTTGGATTGGATTGCTGAGAGCCAGGAAGATGAAACAAAACAGACTGGGAGAAATAATTGATTGTACCACAGTCTGTTATGTGTACCTGACTCGACCACTTCCAATACTGTTTTTATATCCAATAGTATAGTGACTTATGATTTGGAAAATACCTTAATACACCATATCTTGAATGAATCTTGCAAACATGCCACAGAGAAAGGCCAGGCTAAGATATTATCTTCATAGGGCATATGGGGAAACTGAGGCACAGAACTAAATGGTCTAAAGTTACTAAATGGCTAGTAAGAGGCAACGCCATGCATAAAACATAAACCTTCTGATTTAAGTCCACTATTGATTTATCACATTGCCTCTTAGTTGAAACACTGCTGCCCCATAGAAACTTTATAGAGAGAAGTCACAGCTCCCACGGTCATCTGAGAAACCTTCTTTGATCACAGTAAGCTCCATGTTGGCTCCCATATTTATTAAATATGACCCTCCAGATTTGGCAAATATTGTAGATTCTCTTGCATCCTATTTTTAAAATCATTTTCTTTGTGTGTGTTGACTTATCAGAAGGCAGGCTTCCCAAGAGCAGGTATAACATGGTTGTTCGTATAACAAGCATGAACTGTCACGTCCTTATTCTGGTGAAAACTGTATGTAAGTACATCTGGAGTGTAACCTTTACACTGAGTAAAGTGGTCTATTACAATGCTTTTTACACTTTTTCCTTGTCACTTAGATTCTCTTAAACATTGTCAGCATGATGGAATACATTTCCCGACATGTCCAAATTAAAAAAAAAAAAAATCTTTTGGATTAGTGGCCTGTCATCTTTTTTGAGCTTTGAACATCTCTGAGAATATGTTGAAAATTATGTAGTTGTGTGCAAATCCAGGATGGGTAAAGAGATCCATGGAAGCCCTTCTTGGGCCATAATCAGAGACTCTGATAGAAAAAATAATGTTGTGTTGCTGGAGATTGGCCACTTCTGAGTATAACTCACCTGCAACAAAAGAAAGGAAAAAAAAAAAACCTCTCACCTTCCCTGAAATTCCCATGGTGTCCAGTCTGATAGAAGGTCTTCTACTTTCACCTTCCTTCTTGTGCACTCCTCAGTCCTCCCTACCTTGTTTTTGGGCAAAAAGAGGTAATAACATTCATCTAAAAATTCTTCCTCTGACAGGCCTTTATTACCTACCCACCACATGACAGAAACAGTACTAGCTACAAAGGGACATACAAATCTCTTGAGATGTGTTCCCTGTTCTTAAGAGGCTCACAGTCTAGAATGTGTATTAAAGTCTTTAAATTCTGCCTAGAGGGAAAAAAGGTAAGACATGTTTGTAGTCTCAGAGCTGGGGGGATGAAAATACGTGGGTGTCCTCCAGGTGGATAAGAGAGGAATGTACAACATTCTAACAAGGCACTTAGTAGCTCGTGAACAGGTTCAGAGATGCAGAGATGCCGCAGAACACGACCCAATAAGGGCACAGTGCTGGTTCAGTGTGTACTTAGAATGCAGTGCTGGTGAGGAGGTAGGTGAAGGGTAGCCCAGGGCTCAGATGGTAAAGTGTCTTAAAACATCATGTATGTATTCTTTGATCTACCATTGCAAATACCCAGATAGGGGAAGTTAAAATCTGTTTGGAGATCCTTTGTGTTATGGCAGGGTTAGAGTTACCACCACTGGCTACCACTGACTACCCAAAAGGAATAATATTGGCTCTTGTCATAACCCAGATGCCAGAAACACAGCCATCTGAACAAAAGAACTGCCTGTCCATTACTAGATGTATACTATAAAAGCTCTTCAGTGCAATAAGAACATTTCCTTGGATTTGGAGGGTGTTAACACAGCTGTTTATAAACATTATCAATCCACAATTTGCAGGGGCGAACCACAGAGTGATTTATCTGGCTGCTTGAACATTTTGAAAAAAACCTTCGAAACGTGGGAGATCGACACTCCCACTGATATTTTAAATAGCAGCCAGACTCTGCTTCCAGCTGAATGGACATATAGTCTCTGTCTGATTACTTATGCATCATATAGCTCTATGCTGAATCCTTGCCATTTGCCTGTTTAATTCAGGGACTGCAGTGGAACTATACTCTTTCTGTTCATTTATTTATTCTCCAACTGGTTGGCAGGTCCAAAAGGCCAGTGCCATATCAAAGTTTTGTGGGTAAGTGGATCATACTTCACTGGAGTCATCTTCATCAGAGCTTCTCTGTGTAACCAGCTCCAGGATCAAGTTGCTGCATATATTCTGAGAGTGAGATTTATTCCCTCACTACTTAGCTGCCTTAGGATTTGGGGGATGCAGGCTACAACTGTGCCCCATCTGCACATCACCTGCTTGGAGAACAAGACTATTTAGTTAATTTCCCTGAAGGCTGTGTTAAAAATGTCCTGTGTTAAGAAATGTCAGGGTTCTTAGTCCTGTGGTCCGTGTCTCTATACCAGCTGATTCTAGGGTTAGTGGAGCTCTTTTGGGTGAGGGAAATGATGAAGTAAAATTGATGACCTGGTTTCTTTGGGCAAGTTTAAGAATGAACCTCTTAATTTTGCCCTGCCTCCAAGCCCTAGAATGCTCTGTGTGGCAGATTGCAAAGTAAGGGGTCATGGTAAGGAGGCTGCTTTACATTATGTTTTGGGTGAGTCTTTACAGCCAGCAGAGTAAACAATGGGCATAATCCAGGCAAATGCCACTGTGATGCTATACAAATTAGCCCTTTGGTCGGGCTACAGGGCTCAGGACTTGGTTTAGCTATTTAGGTGCAGGATTGGGAGGCATTCTATCCACTCTTGATTTGTCAGACATCATCTGCAGGATCATAAGATGTGGAGAAACCTCAAAATTATTATCCCTTCCATTTTTTTCTCCATGTTCCTCTTTCTGACCATATTTAAGAAGCCACATTAAGTAAAATACTATTCTCTTCGGCAACTCAACAGAAAAGTATCTACTTGACAACTCATTCTAGTATTTCCTTAGTTCATGAAATATATATATTTACTTAGTTTGTGAAATATCCACTGGAAACCCCTCCACCCCCAAAAATATCTTGTTGAAATTGGCCAAGGTCAAATTGCTTTTAATTATCCTTTCAAGTCTTGTTTATATTTCTTTGGATAGATTTTTAGAATTTAACATTTGCTAAGTACTTATTATGTGCTTTGCATTATAGTAAATAATATACATGATCTCTTCTACTCTCTCAACAGGTAGATACTATTATTTTTACCATTTTAATTTACATTGACACTTAACAATGTTGACTAACTTGTTCAGGGTTATATAGCCAATGATTGATGGAGCCTGGATTTAAATTCAGATCTGTCTCACTGAAGATCCTGAATTGTAAACCTTATGTTCTGCTATCTTCAGCCATGTGATTACTCACCAAGTATTTTACACATATTCTGTTAATACATTGCAGACCTTTTTGCCCCCAGTGTTATTGAGAAATAATTGACATACATCACTGTATAAGTTTAAGGTATAAGCATGATGGTTTTTAATTATATGTATTGTGAAATGATTACCACTATAGGTTCAGCAATGTGCATCTTCTCACATAGATACAATAAGGGAAAAAAGATGAAAAGAAAAAAAGAAAGATAAATCTCCTTGTTGTTGAGATCTCTTAGGATTTACTCTCTTAACAACTTTCCTATATATTATACAGCAGTGTTAGCTATAGTCATCGTGGTGGACATTACATCCCTAGTAACTATTTATCTTATAACTGGGAAGTTTGTTCTTTTTGACAACCTTCCATTTCCTTTTCCTGTCACCTTCCATGTCTGGCAACTGCAAGTCTGATCTCTTTTTTTAGGAGTTTGTTTGGTTTTAGATTCCACACATAAGTGAAATTATATGGTATTTGTCTATCTCTGATTTATTTACTTACATAATGTCTTCAAGTTCCATCTATTGTAACAACTGATAAGATTTTTCCTTTTTTTATGGCTGAATAATATTCTCTTGTATGTATATACTACAGGTTCTTCATCCATTCATCCATTGACGGACATTTTGGTTGTTTCCATATCTTGTTTATTGTAAATAAACCTGTTAAGAACATAGGGTTTTAATTTCCTTTGCATAAATTCCCATACCGTAATGGCATAATGACAGTACCAGTGTACAATTTCAGACACGGTGCACAAGTGTTTCCTTTTCTCTTTGCATCCATGTCAGCATTTGTTATCTCTTCTTTGATGATGGCCATTCTAACAGACTTGAGGTGATGTCTCATTGTGATTTAAAAAAAATTTTTTTAAATGTTTTTTATTTATTTCTGAGAGAGAGAGAGAGGCAGCATGAGCAGGGGAGGGCCAGAGAGAGAGGGAGACACAGAATCTGAAGCAGGCTCCAGGCTCCAGGTTCTGAGCTAACTGTCAGCACAGGGCTCGAACCCACAAACCGTGAGATCATGACCTGAGCCAAAGTTGGACGCTCAACTGACTGAGCCACCCAGGCGCCCCTCTAATTATGATTTTAATTTGTATTTCCCTAATAACTGGTGATGTTGAGCAACTTTTAGTGTATCTGTTGGCTTTTTGTGTATCTTCTTTGGAGAAATGTCTTTTCAGGTCCTTCACCCATTATATTTTAGATATTAACCCTTTATCAGATATATGGTTTGTAAACATTTTTTCCCAATTTTTTAGTTTGTCTTTTCATTCTGTGGCTGATTTATTTTGCTATGCACAGACTTTTTAGTTTGGTGTAGTCCTACTTGTTTATTTTTCCTTTTCTTGCTTGTATTTTGGGTATTGTATTAAGGAAAACTAGTGCGCCTGGGTTAAGCGTCTGACTCTTGATTTCTGCTCACATCATGATCTCATGCTTTGTGGTATCGAGCCCTCTGTGATGACAGTGTGAAGCCTGCTTGGGATTCTCTCTCTCCTCCTCTCTTTTTCTGCCCCTACTATGCTCATGCTCTCTCAAGCTCACTTAAAAAAAATAATAATAAACTTAAAAATAAGAAGAAAAATCATTACCAAAATTTATGTCAAAAGGTTTTATTTCTGTGTTTCCTTTTAGGAGTTAGGGATTTCAAGTCTTACATTTAAGACTTTAAACAGTTTCAAGTTAATTTTTGTGAGTGGTGTAAGATATAGATCTAGTTTCATTCTTTCCTTGTGAATATTCAGTTACCCCAGAACCATTTATTGAAGAGATTGTTATTTTTTTTCCATTGAGTATTATTGGCTCCCTTGTCAAATATTAGTTGATTGCATATGCTTGGCTAAATATTTCTTGGCTATCAGTTCTGTGACATTAGCCTATTTGTCTGCTTTTATGTCAGTATCACATGTTTTAATAACTATGGTTGTTTAGGATAGCTTGAAATCAGGAAGAGTGATGCCCCTGCTTTGTTCTTTTTTTGCAAGATTTTTTTGGCTACTTGGGGTCTTTGTTGTTCCATATAAATCTTAGGAGTGGTATCTTTTTTAAAAATTCAAGTTAATTAACATACAGTGTAGTCTTGGCTTCAGGAGTAGAACTGAGTGATTCCTCTCTTACATATGACACCCAGCACTCATCCAAAAAAGTGGGCTCCTTAATGCCTATCGCCCATTTAACCCATCTCCCCACCCCCCCACCCATCTCCCCTCTAGCAACCCTCAATTTGTTCTTTGTATTTAAGGATCTCTTAATAGTTTTCCTCCCTCTATGTTTTTATCTTATTTTTCCTTCCTTTCCTGTATGTTCATCTGTTGTGTTTCTCAAAATTCCACATAAGTGAAATCCTGTGATATCTGTCATTCTCTGACTTATTTCACTTAGCACAATACCTTCTAGATCCATCCATGTTGCTATAAATGGAAAGATTTCATTATTTTTCATCATTATATATATATGTGTGTGTGTGTGTGTGTATATATATATATATACATACATATATATATGTGCACACACACGGACATATATACATACAATGGAATACTACACACACACACACACCACATCTTCTTTATCTACTCATTAGTTGATGAATAGGCTCTTTCCATAATTTGGCTATTGTTGATAGCACTGCTATAAACATCGGGGTGCATGTGCCCCTCTGAATCAGCATTTTTGTATCCTTTGGATAAATACCTAGTAGGGAAATTGCTGAGTTATAGGGTAGTTCTATTTTTAATTTTCTGAAGATCCTTCATACTATTTTCCCGAGTGGCTACACCAGTTTATATTCCTACCAGCAGTGCAGAAGTGTTCCCCTCTCTCTACATCCTCACCAAAATCTATTGTTTCCTGAGTTGTTAATTTTATCCATTCTGACAGGTGTGAAGTGGTATTTCATTGTGATTTTGATTTGTATTTTCCTGATGATGAGTGATGTTGAGTATATTTTCATGTGTCTGACATTTGGATGTCTTCTTTAGAAAAGTGTCTGCTCATGTCTTTTGGCATTCTTGGCTGGTTTATTTGTTTTTTGGGTGTTATATTTGATAAGTTATAGATTTTTGATACTAACCCTTATCTGATATATCATGTGTAAATATCTTCTCCTATTCTGTCAGTTACCTTTTAGTTTTGTTGATCATTTCCTTTGCTATGCAGAAGCTTTTTATCTGGATAAGGTCAATAGTTCATTTTTGTTTTTGATTCCCTTGCCCTCCAAAGATATGTCTAATAAGAGGTTGCTGTGGCCGAGGTCACAGAGGTTGTTGCCTGTTTTCTCCTCCAGGATTTTGATGGTTTCCTGTTTCCATTTAGGTCGTTTATCCATTTTGCATTTATTTTTGTGTATGGTGTAATAAAGTGGTCCAGTTTCATTCATCTGCATGAAAGTGGTGATCCATTTTTCCCAGCACCATTTGCTAAAGAAACTGTCTTTTTTTTTTTTCCATTGAATACTCTTTCCTGCTTTGTTGAAGATTACTTGGCCATATATTTGTGAATCCATTTCTGTATTCTCTACTCTATTCCATTGAACTACGTGGTTGCTTTTATGCCAGTACCATACTGTTTTGGTGATTACAGCTTTGTAATACAGCTTAAAGTCCAGAATTGTGATGCCTTAAGCTTTGGTTTTCTTTTTTAACCTTATTTCAGCTATTCGAGGTTTTTATGGTTCCATACATATTTTAGGTTTGTTCTAGCTCTGTGAAGAATGCTGATGTTATTTTGATAGGGATTGCATTGAATGTGTAGATTGCTTTGGGTATTATTGATATTTAACAATATATATGTTCTTCCAATCCATGTGCAGGGAATGTTTTTCCATTTCTTTGGGTATTCTTCAATTTCTTTCATAAGCTTTCTATAGTTTTCAGTGTATAGATCTTTTACCTCTTTGGTTAGGTTTATTCCTTGGTATCTTATGGTTTTTGGTGCAGTTGTAAGTAGGATTAATTCCTTGATATCTCTTTCTGCCTCTTCATTTTTGGTGTAGAGAAATGCAACCAATTTCTATACATTGATTTCATATCCTGCAACTTTGCTGAATTCATGTATCAGTTCTAGCAGTTTTGGTGGCAACTTTTGAGTTTTCCATGTACAATTTCATGTCATCTGTGAAGACTGAAAATTTGACTTCTTCTTTGCTGACTTGTATGTCTCTTATTTCTTTTTGTTGTCTTATTGCTGAGGCTAGGATTTCTAGTGCTATGTTGAAAAACAGTGATGAGAGTGGACATCCCTTTCAGTTCCTGATCTCAGGAGGAAAGCTCTCAGTTTTTCCCCATTCAGGGTGATGTTAGCGATGGGTCTTTCATATGTGGCTCTTATGCTGTTGAGGTATATTCTTTCTATCCCTGCTTTCTTGAGGGTTTTCATCAAGAAAGGAAGTGGTATTTTGTCAGATGCTTTTTCTGCATCTGTTGAAAGGATTATATGGTTCTTATTCTTTCTTTTATTAATGTGGTATATCACATTGATGGATTTGTGAGTATTGAAACAGCCCTGCAGCCCAAGAATGAATCACACTTGAGCATGGTGAATAAGTCTTTTAATGCACCATTGAGTTTGATTTGCTAGTATCTTGTTGAGAATTTTTGCATCCATATTCATCAGGGATATTAGCCTGTAATTCTCCTTTTCAGTGTGGTCTTTGTATGGCTTTGGAATCAAAGTATTACTGGTTTCATAAAATGAGTTTGGAAGCTTTCCTTTCATTTTTGCTTTTTTAGAACAATTTGAGGAGAATGTGTATTAACTCTTTAAATGTCTGGTAGAATTCCCCTGGGAAGCCATCTACCCAGGACTCTTAATTTCTGGGAGATTTTTGATAACCAATTCAATTTCTTTGCTTGTGATGAACCTGTTCAGATTTTCTGTATATTCCTTTTTACATTTTGGTAGTGTGTGAGTGTCTAGGAATTTGTCCATTTCTTCTAGATTGTCCATTTTGTTGGCATATTTTTTCATAGTATTCTCTTATAATTGCTTTATTTCTGTGGTGTTGGTTGTGATTCTCTACCCTTTCATTTGTGATTTTATCTATTTGGGTCTACTCTCTTCTTTTGGAGAAGTCTGGCTAGGTGTTTATCAATTTGTGGCTAGTGTTTATTCTTTCAAAAAATTAGCTCTTAGTTTCATTGATCTACTTTAAAAATTTTTTTATTCTGTATCTTTTATTTCTGCTCTAATCTTTATTATTTCGGTTCTTCTGGTGGCTTTGGGCTTTATTTACTACTCCTTTTCTAAATCCTTTAGGTGTAAGGCTAGGTTGTATATTTGGGACCTTTCTTGCTTCATGAGATAGGCCTGAATTGCAATGTATTTTCCTTTTAGGACTGCCTTTGCTACATACCAAAGGGTTTGGACTGTCATGTTTTCATTTGCTTCCATGTATTTTTAAAATTTCTTCTTTAATTTTCTGGTTAACACATTCATTGTTTAGTAGGATATTTTGTGTATTTGAGGGCTTTTGAATTTTTCCTGGTTGTTGATTTCAAGTTTCATAGTGTTGGGATCTGAAAATTTGCATGGTATATTCTTGATCTTTTTGTACCTGTTGATGGCTGATATGTGACCCAGTATGTGATATTCTGGAGAATATTCCATGTGCACTTGAGAAGAATGTGTACCCTGCTGATTTAGGATGAAATGTTTTGAATGTATCTGTTAAGTCCATGTGGTCCAGTGCATTATTCAGAGCCATTGTTCCCTTGTTAATTTTCTGCCTAGATGATCTGTCCGTTGCTATAAGTAGGGTATTAAAGTCTCCTACAATAATGGTATTATTATCAATGAGTTTGTTTATGTTTGTGGTTAATTGATTTATTTATTTGGGTGCTTCCATGTTGGTGGCATAAATATTTACAGTTAGCTTTTCTTTATGGATACACACCTTAATTATGATGTAATGCCCTTATTCATCTCTTATTACAGCCTTTGTTTTAAAATCTAGTTTGTCTGAGAAAAGTATGGCTACTCTAGCTTTCCATTGATATCCATTAGCGTGATAGATGATTCTCCATCCCCTCACTTTCAATCTGCAGGTGTCCTCAGGTCTAAAATGAGTCTCTTGTAGGTGGCAGATAGATGCATCTTAACCCTTGTAGGTTAAGGACCTTTTGTCCCTAGAAGCTTTCAGAATTCCTGCTTTATTTTTGGAGTGATTTTTATTTTAAAAAAGTCTGTAAGAAATGCTGATGCATAGGAGCACATGTACCCCAGTGTTCATAGCAGCACTCTCAACAATAGCTAAAACATGGAAAGAGCTTAAGTGTCCATCAACGGACGAATGGATCAAGAAGATGTGGTTTATCTATACCATGGAATACTACATGGCAATGAGAAACAATGAAATGTGGCCATGTGTAGCAACATGGATGGACCTTGAGGGTGTTATGCTGAGCGAAATAAGTCAGTCAGAGAAGGACAAATATCATATGTTTGCACGTATAGGAGGATTAGGAGGAACTTGACGGAGGAACAAGGGGGAGAAGAAGGGAGGAAATGGTGGGGGAAAGGGAGAGAGGCAAACCATGAGAGACTCTTGAATGCTGACAAACACACTGAGGATTGATGGGTGTGGGGTGAGGGGGAGATGGGCATGGAGGAGGGCACTTGTTGGGATGAGCACTGGGTGTTATATGGAAACCAAGTTGACAATAAACTATTTGTAAAAAAAAAAAAAAAAAAAAAGTGTGTAAAAAGTGCCAGTAGAATCTTGATAGGAATTTCACTGAATCTATAGATGGATTTTGGTACTACTGACATTTTAATAATATTAATTCTTTCAGTCCTTGGGCATATCTTTCCATTTATTTGTATCTTCTTCAATTTTTTTCATCAGTGTCTTATGATTTTTAGAGTAGAAATCTTTTACCTCCTTAGTTAAATATATCCCTAAGTATTTTATTGTTTTTGATGCTACTGTAAATGGGGTCAATTTATTTATTTCTTTTTCAGAAAATGTATTGCTAGTATATAGAAATGTTACTGACTTTTGCATGTTAATTTTGAATCTTGCAACTTTACTGAATTCATTGGTTAGATCTAACAGTTTTTTGGGCTTTAGGATTTTCTGTGTATAGAATCCCATCATCTGCAAATAAAGATAATTTTACTCCTTCCTTTCCAATTTTAATAGTTTTTGTTTCTTTTTCTTGCTTGATTGCTTTAGCTAGGACTTCCAGCACTGTGTTCAGCAGGAGTGGTGAAAATGGGCACCGCCACCCTTGTCTTATTCCTACTCTTAGAGGAAAACTTTCAACCTTTCACCATTGACTATGATATTAGCTGTGGGATTGTCATCTATGGCTTTTATTATGTTGAGATATGTTTCTCCCATGCCTAATTTGTTAAAAGTTTTTATAATAAGTCATGTTGAAATTTTTCAAATGCTTTCTGTGCACCTACTGACATGATCATAAAGTTCTTTTATTTCATTATAATTATGTAATGTATCTCACTGATTTGCATATATTGAACCATCCTTGCATCCCAGGGATAAATCCCACTTGATCATGGTGAATGATCCTTTTAATGTACTGCTGAATTAAGTTTGCTAGTATTTTATTTATTTATATAGTATCTCATTGGCTAGTATTTTATTTTTACATCTGTATTCATTGTAGGGTTATTGGCCTGTAGTGTTCTTTTCTAGTAGTGCACTTTTCTGGTTTTGGTATCAGAATAATACTGGCCTCATAAAACACTTGGGAGTGTTCCATCCTCTTTGACTTTATTGGAAGAATTTG
The DNA here is from genome assembly GCA_017311185.1 of Proteles cristata cristata. NCBI lineage: Eukaryota > Metazoa > Chordata > Mammalia > Carnivora > Hyaenidae > Proteles > Proteles cristata. Next base: position 1,111,272 of record JAESUZ010002841.1, read on the forward strand.
AGGATTGGTGCTAATTCTTTAAATGCTTGGTAAAATTCACTAGTGAGTCCATTTCACCTAGACTTCTCTTTATTTGGAGGTTTTTGATTACTGATTCAATTTTCCTTGCGAGTAATTGGTCTAATCTCTTTCCTCCTGATTCAGTTGTAGTAAATTGTCTATTTCTAAGAATGTTTCCATTTCCTCTAAGTTGTCCAGTTTGTTTGCATATAGCTCATAGTAGCTTCTTATGATTCTTCAAATTACTGTTGTATCAGTTGAAAAATTCCTATTTAATTTATAATTTTGTTGATACGAGTTTTTTCTATTTTTACGTGAACTTAGTCTAGCTGTTTGTCAATTTTCTTTATCTTTTCAAAGAAGCAATTCTTAATTTGGTTAATCTTTTCCATTGTTTTCCTAGTCTCTATTTCATTTTTTCCTGCTCTAATCTTTTAATTTACTGTCTCCTGTCAAATTAGTGCTCAGTTTCTTCCTTTTCTAGTTCCTTAAGATATAGAGTTAGGTAGTTCTTTGGTGTCTTCCTTGCACTTAATGTAAGTGTTCCCTTATAGAATTGATTTTGCTATATCCTGTAAGTTACAGTATATTGTGTTTCTATTTTTGTTTGTCTCAAGATACTTTCTTTTTCTTTTAAATTTCCTCTTTGATCTGTTGATTATTTCAGGAAAGTGTTGTTTAATTTCCATGTATTGGTGAGTTTTCCATTTTTCCTTTTGTTGATTTCTAGTTTCATGCCATTATGGTCAGAGAAGATAATTGATATGATTTCAGTCTTTTTGAATTTGCTAAGATTTGTTTTGTGACCTAAAATATTGTATGCTTTAGAAAATATTCCATATGCTCTTGACAAGAATGTGTATTCTGCTATTGTTGGATAGAATGTTCTATATATATTTGTTAAGTCCCTTTGGTCTATAGTATTGTTCAAATCCATTGTTTCATTATTGATTCTCAGGATGATCTATCCATTGTGGAGGGTGGAGTATTTGAGTCCCCAATTAGTGTTTTATTTCTCATTTCTCCTTTTAGCTCTGTTAGTTTTTGCTTTATATATTTAGGTGTTCTGATGTTGGATGCATAGTTTATAATTGTTTGATCTTGATGTATTGACCTCTTTATCATTACCATTTTTAGTTTAAAGTCTATTTTGTTTAATATAAGTATAACTACTCCTGCATGGTTTTGGTTGCCATTTGCATTATAATTGCGTTGCATTGGAAAAGGCATTAAAATGTCTTTTTCTGTCTCTTCACTCTTAATCTATAAATGTTTTTAAGGCTAAAGTGAGTCTCTTATAGGCAGCATACTGTTGGATTTTTTAAATGATTTTTGAAAATCCATTCAGCATTATGTGTATATTAGTTGGAGAATTTAATCCATTTATATGTGATACAATTATTGATAGATAAGGACTTACTCTTGCCATTTTATTTATTGTTTTCTGGTTTTGTAGATGCGTTGCCCTTTGTTTCTTATCATTCTGTCTTTTTTTGTGTGTGTTTTGGTACTTTTTGGTATCAGTATTCTTTGATTTCTTTTATGTTCTTTTGCATGATTACTACAAGACTTTCCCTTGTGGTTACCATGAGGCTTACATAAAATATTTTTAACTTAAAATACCTTATTTTAAACTGATAACTACTAAGTTTCAGTAGAATTTTAGTCTTTACACTTTTACTTCTCTTCCACCTCACATTTTTGGTTATTGTTATTATAATTTACATCTTTTATATATTGTGTAACTAATAACAGGTTATTGTACTTACGGTTATTTTTGCTACACATGTTTTCTTTAACTTTCAGAGTTATAAGTAAACTATGCAACACTATTACCATATTGCACAATCTAACTATGACCACATATTTACCATTGTGAGATTTATGCTACCTCTTCACAGTTTTTAAGTGTTAACTAGCAATTTTTTTTACTCCCGCTTAAAAAATCACCTGTAGCATTTCTTCTAAGGCAGAGTCTGGTGGTAATGAACTCTCTTAGCTTTAGTTTGTTCAGGAAAATGATTTGACCTTTGTTTCTGAAGGATAGCTTTGCTCGGAACAGTTATTTTCTTTCAGTATTTTGAGTATGTCATCCTGTTTTCTCCTGGCCTGAGGTTTTTGTTGAGAAATCCACCAATAGTATTATGAGTGTTCTCTTGTATGTAACTTCATTTGTTTCTGTTGCTACTTAAAATTCTTTCTTTGTCTTTGACTTTTGACAATTTAATTATGATGTCAGTGTTTTCCAGACTTTATAGGTTTGCTTTGGCAGAGACCATTTCTCATTAGTCAGCTCAGTTTGGGTTTATGGTTGTGTCTGCTGATAATGTCCTTGGGCACATAAGACCTGCTACTGTGGTCTGTTTTGGGGCAAGGGAACTGTTTGAGCTCTGTGACTGGAATGGAGAAGATGTGCCACTGGTTGATATGTTGGATATGACTGATGGTTTGGTTTCCTACCCAAGTGATACTGTTAGATGGGTTCATGGTTGCTGGGATTTTCATATCAGGCCTACTAAATGGTTATGAATGGGCACAATATTCAGTAGTGTATGTGGATATGAATTAACTTACCTGGAAGGACAGAAAGACAGGACCCACAGCCTGGAGAATTTAATCTATTTATATTTAAAGTAATTATTGATAGAGGGAGGGCAAGATGGCGGAGAAGTAAGGAGCTCCGTACTTGCACTCGCGCCCATACATCACACAGAAAAGATCTGAAGCCATTGGAAACCTTACAAAACCTGAGAGACTGGGAGAAAAAGGACGCAGAATCCACTGAGAAAGCCTTCTAACGTGAGTGCGAACCGGGGAAGGTAAAATCGGGCCGGGATCGGAGACTCCAGGGTGGGAGGCGATCCCCCTCTACCCTCTACGGGGAGTGAGAGGAGAAAAGGAGAGAGTCCAAAACAGAAAAACCTCCGCTCGGGGGGGGGAAAAAACCTCCGCTCGGTGCATAGAAAGACCGTACTTGCCAAATACCTGCACACCAGGTCCCCTTGCACCAACTGGTCCTGGGGAGGCTGAGCACACAAACTGCTTCTTTGTGCCTCTCCTGGAGGTTGGATTTCAGAGCGGCGGCGCGCCTGCCGCCATTGTAGCTCCAGGGCGGTTGGGACCCCTGAAAGAGCTGCGCTGACACCGGGCGTCCGCGCTCCTGGCTGGCTGGAACTCGAGAGGGAAGGCAAAGAGCTAAAAACTGGGAAATTAGCCTGTGAGTTCGTGTTTCGGATGACGAGCTGTAGAGGGACCCAGTTTTCCTCACTCCAGCGGGCTCGGGCTACGCGGACCCGGCAGGCAAGCCCCCGCGCATGCGCGCCAGCCTGACCCAGAGAAGGAAGCAGCGATTCTGACTCCGCCCCCAGAGCTCAGCAGGGAGCCTGGAATAGCCTGAGGGGTTTGGCTGGAAAGCTGTGTCTAAGGCAATTTCCGCGGGGCGCGCGGACTGGGATTTGGAGATTGGAACTGGCCTGGGTTGAAGAGTACAACCAACTTCGGCTGCGTCCCCGGAACGGGGAGTTGACACGCCAAAAAAAAGCGAGCTGAAGCGCAGGGTTCAAGAAGGGACTGGAGCACCCTCACTCTCCTCCCCACAATCGCCAAGGCAGAACCCCCGCCTGAGGCATCGGATCACGCCACGCCCATCCCTGCCTGAGAGGTGCCCTCCTCCCCTTTTTTTTCTCTTTCTTTTTCCCCCTTTTTTTCTCCTTTTTTTGTTTTTTTCCTTTTTTTTTCTTTTCTTTTTTTTCCTCTTTCTTTTCTCTTTCTTTTTTTCTTCTTCTTTCTCTTTTCTCGCTTTTTTCCCCAAAACACTGACCTGATTAACTCTGGACGCCAGCTTGCTTAAACAATCACAACAAGTCCATTCTGTAAATGTAAATTCTACACCCACCGACCTTTTCAGCTATTTCTCTCAGGAGTAATTAGACTATATAGTTTCTCTGGATAATTCCAGCATCCTTCTCTCACCTATCCAACCATATTCTACCCTTTATCTCTTTGTAAAAAGCTTCTTATCCCTTCTGCCTGTTCATTCTATTTCCAAATCTGCTTCGTCTCGCCCTGCCTTCTCTCTTTTACTCTATGCTCTTCAACCAGCACTGCATACACACGGCTTTTTAACTGTAGCTGGGATATCCAGGTATATGCTTTAAACCGTTCTTTGTCCATCGGCTTTCTTCCTTTTTCCTTTTCTTTTCCCCCTTTTGACCCTTTTATGTATTTCATGCTCCCTATTATTCGCCCTCCCCCCTCCGTCTTTTCTCTTAACTTTTTCATTTCCCTCTCGCTTTGCATGTTAGTTGAATTAGCCTGTGTGTTTGTGTGCTCCTGCTCCCTGTGTGTTTGTCTGTCTGTTTTCTTTTCCAGGGCTACCTCAAGAAACAAGCTAGAGAACACAAGGTGAAGAGTCCCAAATATCACTACGAATAGGAAAATAAAATAACTAAGGTCCCAAAAAGAGAGAGTGAGGGATACCATTCAAAAAACAATCTCTGAAAGGATAGGCCCTGGAAAGTCAAAGAGTCTTCTTGGATATAGCAGCGCTCATAGAAACAGAGCGTAACTGGTCTTTAAAACCAACAAGAGCCGGAAAGCTAACTAAAATGACGAAACGAAAGAGCTCTCCTCCAAAGAAACTCCAAGAAGAAATGACAGCTAATGAACTGCTCAAAACATATCAGCAGCATAAGTGAACAAGATTTTAGAATAATAATGGTGAAATTAATAGCAGGGCTTGAAAAAAACATAGGGGACATCAAAGAAACTATGGCTACAGACAGAATGGAAAATAAAAATAGGCATGAAGAATTAAAAAATGCGATCAATGAGATCCATAATAAGTTAGAGGCCTCCAATGCACGGCTTGAAGAGGCAGAAAGGAGAATAAGTGATTTAGAAGACACCATTTGAGAGGTCAGTGATACGGTCAAATGCAACAATATCCGTATCATAGGAATCCCAAAAGAGGAAGAGAGAGGGAAAGGTGCTGAAGGAGTCCTGGAACAGATTATAGCAGAGAACTTCCCCAACCTAGGGAAGGAAGTAAATGTGGAAATACAAGAGGCTCAGAGGACTCCCTTCAGATGTAACTTGAATCGATCTTCTGCACGACATATCATAGTAAAAATGGCAAAATACAAGGACAAAGAGAGAATTTTGAAAGCAGCTAGGGAGAAAAGGACCTTAACATACAAAGGGAAATCTATCAGAGTGGTAACAGACCTATCTACTGAAACTTGGCAGGCCAGAAAGGAATGGCAGGAGATCTTCAAGGTGATGAACAGTAAAAATACACAGCCAAGAATCCTCTACCCAGCAAGCCTGTCATTCAAAATAGAAGGAGAGATAAAAACCTTTCCAAATAAACAGAAATTGAAAGAATTTGTCACCACGAAGCTAGCCCTACAAGAAATCCTGAGGGGGATGCTCTGAAGGAAAGGTTGCAAGGAACAAAGATTCCAGAGGCACCACCACAAACATGAACCCTACAAAAGATACAAAGACTCTAAACCCACATATTTCAATAATAACAGTGAATGTAAATGGGCTGAATGCTCCAATCAAAAGACATAGGGTAGCAGAATGGATTAAAAAACAAAATCCATCTATATGCTGTCTACAAGAAACTCATTTTAGATGGGAAGATACCTTCAGATTAAAAGTAAGGGGATGGAGAAATATATATCATGCTACAGGAAATCAAAAGAAAGCCGGAGTAGCGATACTTATATCAGACAAACTGGACTTTAAATTAAAGACAATCACAAGAGATGAAGAAGGGCACTACATAATAATTACAGGGTCCATCCATCAGGAAGAACTAACAATCATAAATGTCTGTGCACCGAATATGGGAGCACCTAAATATCTAAAACAATTAATCACAAACAGAAACAAGCTTCTAGATAAGAATGTGCTAATAGCAGGGGACTTTAATACTCCGCTTACAGCAATGGATAGGTCAACCAGACAGGAAATCACTAAAGAAATAATGGACTTGAAAGACACATTGGACCAGATGGACCTGATGGATATATTTAGAACTTTACATCCTGAGGCCAGGGAATTTACTTTCTTCTCAAGTGCGCATGGCACATTCTCCAAGATAGATCACATACTGGGACATAAAGCAGCCCTCAATAAATATAAAAGAATAGAGATCATACCATACACACTGTCAGATCACAATGCTTTGAAACTTGAAATCAATTACAGGAAGAAGTCTGGAAAACTTCGAAAAACATGGAGGTTAAAGAACACCCTTCTAAAGAATGAATGGGCCAATCAGGCAATTAGAGATGAAATTAAAAAGTATATGGAAACAAATGAAAACACAACAATTCACAATCTATGGGATGCGGCAAAGGCAGTGCTAAGAGGAAAGTACATTACTCTCCAGGCCTATTTCAAGAGATTAGAAAAAGCGCAAGTCCAAAATCTAACAGCTCACCTAAAGGAACTAGAGGCAGAGCAACAAGAACGCCCTAAACCCAGTAGAAGAAGAGAAATAGTAAAAATTAGAGCAGAAATAAACAACATCGAGACCAAAGAAACAATTGAACAGATCAATGAAACCAAGAGTTGGTTTTTTGAAAAAGTAAACAAAATTGACAAGCCTCTAGCCAGACTTATCCAAAAGAAAAGAGAGAGCATCCAAATAGACAAAATTATGAATGAAAATGGACTTATTACAACCAACCCCTCAGAAATACAAGGAATTATCAGGAAATACTATGAAAAATTATATGCCAACAAATTGGACAACTTAGAAGAAATGGACAAATTCCTAAACACACACTCACTACCAAAATTCACACGGGAAGAAATAGAAAACCTGAACAGACCCATAACGAGTGAAGAAATTGAATCAGTGATCAAAAATCTCCCAACAAATAAGAGCCCTGGACCTGATGGCTTCCCTGGGGAATTCTACCAGACATTTAAAACAGAATTAATCCCAATTCTTCTCAAGCTATTCCAAAAAATAGAAAGCGAAGGAAAACTCCCGGACTCATTTTATGAAGCCAGCATCACACTGATTCCCAAGCCAGACAGAGATCCAGCAAAAAAAGAGAACTACAGGCCAATATCCTTGATGAATACGGATGCAAAAATTCTCAACAAGATCCTTGCAAATCGAATCCAGCAGCATATCAAAAGAATCATCCACCAAGATCAAGTGGGATTCATTCCTGGGTTACAGGGCTGGTTCAATATTTGCAAATCAATCATTGTGATACATCATATCAATAAAAGAAAAGATAAAAACCATATGATTCTGTCAATAGATGCAGAAAAAGCATTTGACAAAATACAGCATCCCTTCTTAATAAAGACTCTCAAGAAAGTTGGGATAGAAGGAACCTACTTAAACATCATCAAAGCCATCTATCGGAAGCCTTCAGCTAACATCATCCTCAACGGGGAAAAACTCAGAGCTTTCCCCCTGAGATCAGGAACACAACAGGGATGCCCACTCTCACCACTGCTGTTTAACGTTGTGCTGGAAGTCCTAGCATCAGCCATCAGACAACAAGAGGAAATCAAAGGCATCAGAATTGGCAAAGAGGAAGTCAAACTTTCCCTGTTCGCAGATGACATGATACTCTACATCGAAAACCCGACAGACTCCACCAGAAGCCTACTAGAACTGATCCAAGAATTCAGCCAAGTTGCAGGGTACAAAGTCAATGTACAGAAATCGGTTGCATTTTTATACACCAACAATGAATCAACAGAAAGAGAAATCAAGAAACTGATCCCATTCACAATTGCACAAAAAACCATAAAATACCTCGGAATAAACCTAACCAAGGATACAAGAGATCTGTATGAGGAAAACTATAGAAAACTTATGAAGGAAATTGAAGAAGACACAAAGAAATGGAAAAACATTCCATGCTCATGGATAGGAAGAATAAATATAGTTAAGATGTCATTACTACCTAAAGCACTCTACACATTCAATGCAATTCCAATCAAAATTGCACCAGCATACTTCTCAAAACTAGAACAAACTATCCCAAAATTTGTATGGAACCACAAAAGACCCCGAATAGCCAAAGTAATCCTGAAAAATAAAACCAAAACGGGAGGGATCACCATCCCAGACTTTAGCCTCTACTACAAAGCTGTCATCATCAAGACAGTATGGTATTGGCACAAAAACAGACACATTGACCAATGGAACAGAATTGAGAACTCAGAAGTGGACCCAAAAGTATACAGCCAACTAATCTTTGACAAAGCAGGAAAGAATATCCGATGGAAAAAGACAGCCTTTTTAACAGATGGTGTTGGGAGAACTGGACAGCAACATGCAGTAGAATGAAACTAGATCATTTTCTCACACCATGCAGAAAAATAAACTCAAAATGGATAAAGAACCTGAACGTGAGACAGGAAACTATCAACACCCTAGAGGAGAAAGCAGGAAACCACCTCCTAGACCTCCACCGCAGCAACTTCTTACTTGACACATCCCCAAAAGCAAGGGAATCAAGAGCAAAAATCAACTCTTGGGACCTCATCAAGATTACAAGCTTCTGCGCAGCAAAAGAAACAACCCAGAAAATTAATAGGCAACCAACGGAATGGGAAAAGATAGTTGCAAATGACATATCAGATAAAGAGTTGATATCCAGAATCTACAAGGAACTCACCATACTCCACGCCCGAAACACAGACAACCCAGTGAAGAAATGGGCAGAAGATATGAACAGACACTTCTCCAAAGAGGACATCCAGATGGCCAATAGACAAATGAAACGATGCTCAGCATCACACCTCGTCAGGGAAATACAAATCAAAACCACACTGAGATACCACCTCATGCCAGTCAGAGTGGCTTAAAGGAGCCAATCAGAGAACTCTAGATGCTGGCGAGGATGTGGAGAAACGGGCACCCTCCTACACTGTTGGTGGGAATGTAAACTGGTAAAGCCCCTCTGGAAAACAGTGTGGAGGTTCCTAAGGAAACTACCAATAGAACTCCCCTATGACCCAGCAATAGCACTGCTAGGAATTTACCCAAGGGATACAGAAATGCTGATGCATAGGAGCACATGTACCCCAATGTTCATAGCAGCACTCTCCACAATAGTTAAAACATGGAAAGAGCCTAAGTGTCCATCAACAGATGAATGGATCAAGAAGATGTGGTTTATCTATACCATGGAATACTACATGGCAATGAGAAACAATGAAATGTGGCCATGTGTAGCAACATGGATGGACCTTGAGGGTGTTATGCTGAGCGAAATAAGTCAGGCAGAGAAGGACAAATATCATATGTGTGCACGTATAGGAGGATTAGGAGGAACTTAACGGAGGACCAAGGGGGAGAAGAAGGGCGGAAATGGTGGGGGAAAGGGAGAGAGGCAAACCATGAGAGACTCTTGAATGCTGACCAAAACTGAGGACTGATGGATGTGGGGGGGAGGAGGGATGGGCATGGAGGAGGACACTTGTGGGGATGAGCACTGAGTGTTATGTGAAAACTAATTTGACAATACACTATTTGTAAAAAAAAAATATATATATATATATATAAAATAAAAATCTTAAGCCAGAAAAAAAAATAATTTTGGTAGATAAGGACTTCCTATTGGTATTTTATTTATTTTCTGGTTTTGTAGATCCATTGTTACTTGTTTTATTATCCTACTGTCGTGTGTGTGTGTGTGTGTGTGTGTGTGTGTGTGTGTGTGTTTCGTTGTCTTTTGGTATCAGTATGCTTTGACTTCTTTATTATGTTTTTTTTCATGATTACTACAGGATTTTCCCTTGAGATGACCATAGCTTATCATTTGAAAATTCAAGTCAGGTTGCAGTGTATACTGAATTCTCTGGTCAGGTGAAGCAATTGGTTTTCCTCTGCTGATGGGAGAAGCCATGAGCTGTGCTCCTGTTCAAGTGCCACCAAAACCAGGGCTTGTTGGATGGGATGTGCGGTGTCCCAGGTGTTCTGGTTAGGTTCCCTAGCCGGAGAGGTTGACGGCTATAGTCATCAATGCGGGGGCATATCAATTCCTTTCCTGCGTGAAGTGGGGGAAGCAGTTCTAAGACTGGTGAAACTGTTTTCTTAACTCAGGCTGCCCTGTACCTCTAGTTTTCAGGCTGAACAAGGCCACTGGCTTTACTTTACCAACTGTTGGCTTTGCTTGCCTTTCTCCAGAATTGAGCATTGCTGGGCCACACAGCTTCCCAAAGCTTGCCCTTTGGGTCAGATGGGGCTGGAAGACATTCTCTACAGTAGGTAGGGCTATGTCTCAACTCCCTTACCTGTGAAGGAAGGGGAGGGGCTACACCAGGGAACTCTGAGTTTCTCAAATAGGCTTTCCAGTTGGGGTCTGGGATAGAGCTACTCTCAGGCTTGGCTAGAAATTAATTCTCCTGCTTGTAACATGGAAACCCTCCACAACTTGTACTGGCTTTGCTCTGGGGTGATCAGCTCTGCCTGCCCACTTCTTGGCTCCAGCATTACTGGGCCACACAGCAGTTGTTGCCAGTTCTCCTTGTCAGATGTGGCTGGAAGGCACTCTCCACAGTAGATGGGGCTGTGACTCTGCTGCATACGTCTGTGTGGGCAAACAGGACTCTAGGGCAGGACTCCTTGTTTGAGGATCTACGTCAGGCAGATTTGCACTCCAAGGAGTTCCCAGATTAGTGTGTGCCCCTGGCTTGGTTCTGTAGATGAGCAAAGATGCTGGTTGGGATCACTGCTTGGGTACTGCAGGTACGAACTTGGTCTGCCAAGATCCATGTGCTGGCTGTTGCAAGACCGTCCCCACTTTTCTGTCCCTGTTAGATTCCTAGTCAATCTGCAGCTACTCCTGAAGTTCTCATGATGTGAGATCAGAGAAGAGGTTCCCACAAAGCAACCCACAGTGCTGAGTGGGGTGGGGCTGGTCATCCTCCGTGTGTGTGTGTGTGTGTGTGTGTGTGTGTGTTTCCAACTGACGAAACACAGGCTCAAGGGAGTCTTTTCTCCTGAGCTGGAGAGGGACAATGTGCTCAACGTGTAGCTGTTTCTCTTACCCTTGTAATGCAGTCTGTCTTGTCTCTGTAGTGCTGGGAGAGGGGTGGTGTTCTTCAGTCTCACCTCCGTGTTCCAGGTTTCTCTTAATGGTGTCTTGTTCTTGAATAGATATTTGTTTTTCTTGTGAGGGGGAGTGGTGTCAGGAATGACCTGTTTTTTCCATATTGGTGGTGTCACCCCCACAGAAATTTTTTTTTGAAATAGTTTTTCTTCCAAACCATGGTTGTAGATCATTAGTGAATTATGATCAGCATGTTTGTTTTTCTAATGAAATGGACCAAATAGAATATTATTAAATAGAAAACACCAGAATAAATTGATGTAGTAATGGTAAGTATATTTTTGTGAAACAAAACATATATGTGTGTATGTGTGTTTGTGTGTGTGTGTGTGTGTGTGTGTGTGAATCACAATTCAAAATGTATTTATTACTGTAAGTCATGGTAAATTTAGAGAAATAATGCAGTGAATTATATAAAAGGAGTACTGTCAAGATACTTAAATTCTGGTGGGAAAGGAAAATATGTATATATTAACGAATATATATGTGCAGAATGCATATCAGTAGGTTACTCATAGCTAAAATACTTATGTGGGTAATGTTAAAGTCTCTTCTAGTATCTACCACCTACTGTGGTTATTATTTTTAAGAGTATATGTGACACTATTTGAACATCTTGAGGACAAGGATATGCCTTGTTATTTAGAATCTCCAGTGCCTTGAGTACAGAAGGTTCTTATGAGGGCTTATTGAATGGATGAAGGCAGAAATGAGGACAATGTAAAGAGCATTATTTTAGAATAGCACATCTTGAGTTTTGTGAAACTTATAACCAGCTCTTTTCTTTTATGGCTGTTTATTCCTTTTAAAAATGAATCATTTTTAAAACTTGAATAAGCCACAGAAATTTTCCAAGGAAGCGTGTAAGATGGAAATTGTTATGGTGGCTCCTTGTCTATCTTGACTCAACTGGAGTCCCCTTCAGTAAGCTTCTCCTATGGTATGACAGAAAAAATACTTATAAATGAATTGGGCCAAGTTTACCTAAGAGAAATATGTTGATACATTTTCTTTGATATCTTAGTTACTTAACCTAGAAGCTTTGTGTCGAACACTGGTATTAAATTAAAAGCCGAGCTAACACTCTGTGAATCAAAAGCCTTTTTTTTTTTTAAAATGTCTATTTCTTTCTTCTTTGACAGAGTTCTATAAAGGTGTTTGATAAAGTTCTCATGATCTTCCCAGAAAATGTCTTATGCAGTTATCACCTTAATATTTGCTATTTAAACATGTGTCAGGTGAAGGATTTAAGCAAAGTTGCATAAAGAAATAATTCAAATTTTAATTTTTGGAGGGGTACAGGTTTCCTTTTAAAAACTAGTGTAGGGCGCCTGGGTAGCTCCGTCTTATAAGTGTGCAGCTCTGTTTCTACTCAAGTTATGATCTCAGGGTCATGGGATCGAGCCCTGTATAGAGCTTAAGATTCTCTCTCTTCCCCTCTTTCTGCCCCTCCCCATCTCATACTCTCTCTCTCAAAAAAAAAAATACCAGTGTAAAAATATACAGGAAAGAGAAATGAGGCATGACTCAGAAACCACAGTATCTGGACAAGCTGAGAAATAGCACTTCGAAATTTGATTTGAGACTCTTTAGTTTATTTCTTGTTACCTAAAAATTATCTTTATTGACTTTATTTTTTTTTATTTTTTTTTATTTTTATTTTTTTGTTTTTTGTTTATTTCTAGGAGAGAGAGAGAGAGTGTGAGCAACGGAGGGTCAGAGAGAGAGGGAGTCACAGACTGAAACAAGCTCCAGGCTTTGAGCTGGCCATCAGCACAGAGCCCGATGCGGGGCTCGAACCTACTAACCGCGAGATCATGACCTAAGCGAAAGTCGAACGCTTAACCGACTAAGCCACCCAGGCGCCCCAAGACTTTATTTTTTTTAAATTAAACATGTTCTCCGAACAAATACTTATTGATTGGCTAATATATATCAGACATTGAGCTAGATGTGAATGGGTCAATGGTAAACAGATGTAAAACCATCCTCATCATGCTGGGGAGGAAACAGACAAGTAGAAGGTGGCTCTAGAACAGACGTTTGCATGTCACAGCAGGGGTGAGGCAGAGCATTGTGAATGCTATGGAACATCCCCCCAGATTGGGAAGTGTGGAGGGCTAACTCTCAGAAAGATTGGGAATTAGGTTGAGAACTGAAGAATGAGTAGAAAAGTTCACTGAGGTAAGAGAAGCGCAACACAGGATCGAAGGAGGAGAAAAAGGGAGGGAGGGAGGGAAGAGGAGGAGGGGCGGGGGGGAAGAGAGAGAGCGAGCGAGCGAGCTTTCTGAGAATTTCTGTGTAGTTCCATATGACCAGAACCCAAGAATATGAGGTGAGAATATGGAAAAATGTGGCTGGGAGAGAAGGGTAGGGATAAAGCCTTTTCTAAATCATGTTCTGGAGTTTTTACTAAATCCTGAGTGGGGTAGGGAAGTTGAAGGTTTTTCATTGGAGGAGTGGGATGGCGCTTAACTTCTAGCAAGTCCTCAGTGGGACTCAGCCACCCTTCCCCTTTCACTTTGCTGGAGAGAACAGAACAGTGGTGTGTGGTTCCCTCCACCCCCTTCAGGGGCATTCTCCTGAAAGGCTGAAGGGAAGGATCAGACATGTTGTCTGCTTGACCTGGAGACTCTTGCTCTAGGCGGAAGAGCAATCACAACAACACTTGCAATTAGATCTCTTAGTATTTTATAAATCTTTCTGACTACCTAGAAAACATTGTTTCTTTTTCCTTCACTCTGATAGAAGATGAAAAATGGTAGCTGAGAGAGAATATTTATAGTCCTGCATGACAGATGGAGAGCAGTAAGCCCACTGACATTTACTTAAAAAATGGTACTGTGATTAACGAATATTTTCTCCATTTTCACTGAAGGTGGCATAAAAGGAAATTAGCTTATATGGTAAGCTCTTTTTGTTATACATGCCTGCCTAGTGTTTCTGCTTATTTCTGCCTGCAGGTTCTGTATTAGTCATCCTAGACTTATGCTCCAAACAGATATATATAAAATTAGATTTATGTACAACCTTTTTCAACTTCCGGCATCCTTGATGGGCCCTCCTGTTTGCTTTATTTTGTCTAAAGTCTTTGTATTTTTGCCTTCCTTTGAGGGTCTTAGAACCTTTCAGAAAATGATTTTCGTGTGAATCTTAAGGGTGCTAAAAAAGCATTAGAAGCCAACATTCTCTTTTTGTAGTGAAATGTTCTTTCCTTTCTCCTGTCTTTCTGTACATGGCTTCGTGAATCTGCTTGAAATCTCAGGCACATACACATCACTGTGTGTAGGTCAGTAGTTGTTACTTGAATGACAAAACAAAGAAACAGTTCTCAACACTTGTTAAGGCAAAAAGACAGCGCTATATTATCTCTCTGGGGAACAAGAAAAAGTCTGGATCCAGCATTCTGGCAGAAACCATCACACACACACAAATAGAGTATCTTAATTAAGAAAAATGGCTTATGTTGAATGAGAAAATTACTAAAATTTTCTGGTTTATTTTAACACTAACTGTCTGGCCAGCTGCTTGCCATGTCTCCTGCTACTTTTGCTTACCTATCATCAGCTATCCACTTGCTTTTGACCTTTTGGTTAATAGAAGCTATATGCTTCCCACAGAAGAAGACCCTGAGACCATCAGATTTGCTTCTTGACTTATGTCTGGGCTATGCTTGGGCTTATGTTATGTTCTTCACCCTCAGCCTTTCAGACTCCTTGTGATCTAGCTCCCGACCCTCTGCCAGAGGTTTACTGACACCTGTGGATCTGGTGTTAACGTAGCAGCTGAATTTTACCAAGGTCCTGAGTACACACTTTCCGGAAATGGCACATGTTTCTGGCATGCTCTTAGTGCTCTTCCTTCACCTCCACACTGAGAGGGGAAGGGGCAGAGAGAGAGAGGAAGAGAAGAGAGAATCCCAGGCAGGCTCCACACTGCCAGCACAGAGGTTGACTCAGAGCTTGAACCTAAGAACCATGAGATCTTGAACTGATCCAAAATCAAGAGTCAGATGATAACTGACTGATCTACTCTTTTAAAAAGGGCCCAGAAACAGTAAGTGCTATTTGAGAATTTGTTAAATTAATAAAAATGAAGTGCATGACAAACAGATGAAACAATATGGACACAACTTCTTAGGAGACAATAACTTGAGAATTCATGACCACAGAAAGGAAGCTACGATGAGGAGAACAGTGAGTAATGGTGGAGAGAAGCATGAGATGAAGTGGAAGAGGTGGCCAGGGGCTAGATCTACTTGGACTGTACGCTCCTGGTGAGGAACAAGGGTTTTTGTTCTAAGTGCACTGGGAAGCCATTTTATTTTATTTTATTATTTATTTTATTTTATTATTAGTTTATTTTTATTTTATTTTATTTTATTATTTTATTTATTTATTTGAAATGTTTATTTTTGAGAGACAGAGCATGAGCATGGGAGAGGCAGAGAGAGAGGGAGACACAGAATCTGACGCAGGCTCCAGGCTCTGAGCTTTCAGCACAGAGCCCAAAGCAGGGCTTGAACCCATGAACCATGAGATCATGACCTGAGCCAAAGTCGGACACTTAACCAAATTAGCCAGCTAGGTGCTCCAAAGCCATTTTATTTTAGTCAGAGGAATTAAAGATTAGATTTATGTTTTAAACATTAGTTCAGATGATCTGTAGAGAATAGATTGTAAAGGAGAAAGAAAGGAAGTATAGATACTGATTAAAGGCTGTTGTTTTAGCTCAAGCAAGGATTATTATATTGGCTAGAATGGAGTGGTGGTGACAGAAATGGGGAGAAATTTGGTCTTGAGGTTTGGAGGTGAGATGGATAGTACTTATTAATTGATTGGGTGAAGGAAGAGGGAGATGTGAAAATCAAGGATGCTACCTAGATTTGTGACTTAAGCTCTTGGCTGTATAAAGGTATTAAATGCTTAGTTAAAGAACACTGGGGATGGATAGGTATATTGGAGAGTGGGAATTAAGATTTCACTTTTAGATCTTTAAAATCTGAGATACATACCAATTATCTAGGTGGAATAGTTACTTGGTTATGTTATTTGTATAGGAGATTGGAGGTGAGGTCAGAGTCAGAGATTATTTGTGGAAATGAACTTTATTTGAATGATATTAAAGTTAAATAATGAATGAGGTCATCTAGAAACAGTATGAGAAAAAAATATTGGAAGAGTTTAAAGGGTTTGGGTGGAGGGATATGGGGTGCAGTTAGGACTCCAAAAGATGGTTGCTTAATTTTTTTCTTTAAAATTTTTCCATTTATTATAAAAAAAATTAAAACATACGAAAGTTTAAGCAATGCTACATGGTATACTGAACAGCCATACGCCCACTACCTGGATTCAATAATTGTTAACATTTTGCCATATTTTGTTCATCTGTCTACCTATCTCTGTATCTGCATCTACATCTACATTTATATTTATGTCTATCTACACATCTCTCCAAACTATTTCAAAACAGACTGTAGGTATTATGACACTTTACCCCTAAATATATCAGTAAGCATCTCCTAACTAAAAATATTTTTCTATGTAACCACAATACTATTAACACCTATAAGCATACCGTAGAGATATTGCATGTTTGGTTCCAGACCACCGCAATAAAGCAAATACTGCAATAAAGCAAGTTAAATAAAGTTTTTCATTTTCCAGTGCACATAAAAATAGGTCTATATTATGCTGTAGTCTGGGAAGTGTGCAGTGGCATTATATCTAAAAAAAGATAACAATGTACATACCTTAATTTAGAAATATTTTATTTTTAAATAAAATGCTAACCATCATTTGAGCTTTTAGTGAGTAATAATCACTGATTATAGATCACCATAACAAATACAATACTAATCAAAATTATTTGAAATATTATGAGAATTCTCAAAATGTGACACAGAGAAATGAAATAAGCAAATGCTGTCGAAAAGTGGTGCCAGTAGACAGGCTCCATTCAGGGTTGCCGGAAACTTTCAATTTGTTAAAAAAAAAAACCAAAAAAACCCAAAAACACACAATCTCTACAAAGCAGAAGAAAGTGAAGTGTGATAAAACGAGGTAGGCCTACATAAGAAAATTGACAGTTATTCACCAACATAATATCTAACTTTTGTTTACATTTACTCAGTATCTCCCCAGATATCTTTTATGTATTTAAAGATCAGGTGGAGGAGCAGGAGCTCTGGAAGCGGATAAAGAAGTACAGGTCGTCACCGAAGGTAAGGCAGGAAAGCCTGGTATCATGGAGGCCAAAAGTGATTTCAGGGACGCTGAATCTGTAAATACTCATGGCCTTCTGCTGTTCTGCTTTGTCGCAGAAAAGTTGGGTATAGGGCTGTTTGAACAGCATGATTTATGGATAGTCCTTCAGATTCATGATTCCTAATAAACTATGGGTGCTCATATCCCATTTGGTTTGGTAAAGAGTTAAAGATGAAAGGAGATAAAATCCAGTGTTATTTAGTGAAGGACTGTAAGTTGACTGTTGCCTATTGACTTACACTTTATTATTCCATTTAGTAGTTTTATAATGCTTTTCTTCTGGCACCTGATTTCAGTGATTCCTCTCAAAAATTTTTCACTCCCTGCATGTCCCATTAAATATGCCATTAATTTAATGTTATTTATAATCCCAGTTCTTTACTCCTCTCACCAATTAGAATGACTGTATAATTTATCTCTCAAGTTGGAACACTTCATAAAGTAAAAGGAGCGCCATTAATACTTACGCAGAACTAGAGGTATAAAATGGACTGTTCCAGGCAAGTCAGTTTGTATGGTCACCCCACCTATGGGTAAATCTCCCTTTCCCTTTATTTTTCTTTCTTCTCTTACTCCTTCCTTTATAAGTGAGGCTACTTAACAAATCAAGAGTAAAAGCCCCCAAGATACCTCTCCATATAGCTTTCAAGAAGTCATAGAATAAAATGCATATAACCACATTTTTTCAGAATTTTAAGTACTGGTCAGTGGTTTCTAGCCATACCTTCCTTTTTGTAATATTTATTTAATGTTTATTTACTTATTTTGAGGGAGGAGAGGGGCAGAGAGAGAGGAAGAGAGAGAATCCCAAGCAGGCTCTATGCTGAGCCTGAAGGAAGATTCAATCCCATGGACCATGAAATCATGACTTGAGCCAAAATCAAGAGCTAGATGCTTGGGGGCACCTGGGTGGCTCAGTCAGTTACACATCCCCCTCTTGATTTCAGTTCAGGTCATGCTCACAGTTTGTGGGATCGAGCCCCATTTTGGGCTCTGAGCTGATAGTGTGGAGCCTGCTTGGGTTTTTCTCTCTCTCCCTCTCTCTCTGCCCCCTTCTCCACTTGTGTGCATGTACACATTCTGTCTTTCTTTCAAAATGAATAAATACACATTAAAAAAAAGAGAAAGAGTTGTATACTTAACCTACTGAGCCTTCCAAGTGCCCTGTTCTAATATTTTTGATTTCCAAGGTTTTCTCCCTTATTAATTTCTGTTTAGGGGTGCCTGGGTAGCTCAGTTGGTTAAGCTCCTAACACTTGATTTTGGTTCAGGTCATGATCTCACAGTTGTGAGATCAAGCTCTGCTCTGGGTGTGGAGCCTACATAACATCCTCTCTCTCTCCTCCTTCCTCTGCCCGTCCATTACTCGCATGTTTTCTCTCTCTCTCTCTCTCTCTCTCTCTAAAAAAAAAATTCTGTTTAGTATATAATTCATGGAATTTCTTTATAGTTACTTTGCATTGACTAATCTAAATCTCTACTAAAGCCCTTGACTAAAAAAAATATACAAATTAATGCATATTTTAAATATGTCCTTGCAGTAAAAAACAAAGTCAATTTAATGAGAGCACAATTTTCAAGCATATTTGAAAAAACCTTGTACAAAAATATATTTTAAGAAACCCTGTACTAATAACTATTTGTTGAGTGAACAAATAAATGAGACAAATCTTAGTGTTTTGTTTGTTCTTAAAATGGTAGAATAGTAGGTTAACTCTTGTCTTTTCTTATAAGAAAAGGCAAAGATGAACACAAAGTGAATTTATTCTTTCCTTCATCTTTTCTGCCATGATTGCCCGTTAATTTGAATCAAAATAAGTATATGTAAGTCCAAAGCCTATCAAAAACAGTGGATTTTTGGGTTTCCACAGTAGGGTTGAAAATGAATTATACTATTACATTCTGTTTTGAAATATAGTTTTGGTAGGTCACTATAGCCTGAGTTTGATTTTTTAAAAATTGTGTAGTTTTCAGATTATTTCCTTTCTCACTCTCTTTTTAAAGACCTCTTTCTCTCTCTCTGTCTTTTTTAGAGCAGTTTTAGTTTACAACATAATTGAGAGGAAGGTACAGAGATTTTCCATACACCCCCTGTCTCCACCCGCGCCTGCATAGCCTCCCTCATGATCAACAACACTCAACAGGGTGGTAGGGTAAACCTGCACTGGCACCTTATAATGACTCAAAGTCCACATTTACTTTAGGGTCGTTCTTGGTATTATACATTCTATGAGTTTGGACAAAAGCGTAAAGACATATGATCATTGAAACACCATAGAGATTATTTTCACTGCCCTAAAATGCTCTGTGCTCTGCCTGTTCATCTCTCGCACTGCCTCCACCATTGCTGCAATCCTGGATCTTTTTTTGCCTCCATAGTTTGGCCTTCTGAGAGTTGTTTTGTTTTGTTTGTTTGTTTTTGTTTTTAATTGTCAGTACTGGGTAGTCTACAGAATAATTTTGAAAAACTTCAGTGTTGGGATTTGTCTGTCAGTACTCAGCATCCATTTCCATTGTCTTCTGTCTTCTCTGTACTGCAGTGGCGGGTAAGCTAAATGCTGCATCTCCCAGGCTCCTTCCATTTAGGGTTTTGGATATGATTTAGATTCTATCAATAAAATGTACTCACATGAAATTTATGGGACAGAAGGGAGTCAGAGACCATCTTCTTACCACTGTGGTAGCTGGCAGCAAGTCAGATAGTTTATACTGTAGCCAAATTCCATGTGCCAGTGGGTGGGTACCATTTTCATAAATGTATAGGCAATGGCACCAGCAGCAGCAACGATGGTTTTCTCCTCCCTGGTTTCTGTCCAGGGTGACCCAGCCTTGGAGCTAGTGGTCCCGTTGTGGCTCCTCAATGTCTCTGTTTCCTTACCACAATTTGCAGGCACCACATATCTATTTTATGCCCCTTTGAGATACCTAGAAAAGTTTTGATTTCCTAAATTGAATCTTAAGTGATACTACTTTAAGTGTTCAGTTTTTGTGTAAAGTAAGATATACTGAAGTAGTTCTCTATGAACATATAAGTTAATTATAAGGTTTATACATTTTTTAGTTTACACAGTTTTTAATTTTTTTTTTTTTTTAAATTTACATCCAAGGTTGTTAGCATATAGTGCATCAGTGATTTCAGGAGTAGATTCATTAATGCCCCTTACCCATTTAGCCCATCGCTCCTCCCACACCCCTCCAGTAACCCTCTGTTTATACTCCATATTTAAGAGTCTCTTATGTTTAGTCCCCTCCCTGTTTTTATATTATTTTTGCTTTCCTTCCCTTATGTTTGTCTGTTCTGTGTCTTAAAGTCCTAATATGAGTGAAGTCATATGATATTTGTCTTTCTCGGACTGACTAGTTTCACTTAGCATAAGACCCTCTAGTTCCTTCCACATAGTTGCAGATGGCCAGAGTTCATTCTTTTTGATTGGCGAGTAATACTCCATTGCATACACACACACACAGACAGACACACACACACACACACACACACACACACACACACACCATTTCTTTATCCATTCATTCATTGATGGACAATGGGCTCTATCCATACTTTGGTTATTGTTGATAGCAGTGCCATAAACATTAGGGTGCATCTGGCCCTTTGAAACAGCATACCTGTATCCCTTGGATAAATACTGAGTAGTGCAATTGCTGGGTTGTAAAGTAGTTCTATTTTTAATTTTTTGAGGAGCCTTCATATTATATCCAGAGTGGCTGCCCTCGTTTGCATTCCCACCAGCAGTGAAAAAGAGAT
Organism: Proteles cristata cristata; assembly: GCA_017311185.1. Lineage (NCBI taxonomy): Eukaryota > Metazoa > Chordata > Mammalia > Carnivora > Hyaenidae > Proteles > Proteles cristata. The sequence goes on from JAESUZ010002841.1 coordinate 1,132,406, forward strand.
CTTCTTTCTACACATCATCCTCCCCAATATCTCTTGTTGCCTGAGTTGTTGATGTTAGCCATTCTGACAAGTGTGAGGTGGTATCTCATTGTGGTTTTGATTTGTATTTCCCTGATGATGAGTGATGTTGAGCAGTTTTTCATGTGTCGGTTGGCCATCTGGATTTCTTCTTTGAAGAAGTGTCTATTCATGTCTTCTGCCCATTTCTTCACTAGATTATTTGTTTTTTGGGTGTTGAATTTGATAAGTTCTTTATAGATTTTGGGTACTAACCCTTCATGTGATATGTCATTTGCAAATATCTTCTTCCATTCCATCAGTTGCCTTTTAGTTTTGCTGATTGTTTCCTTCGCTGTGCAGAAGCTTTTTATTTTGATGAGGTCCCAGTAGTTCATTTTTGCTTTTGTTTCCCTTGCCTCTGGAGATGTGTTAAGTAAGAAGTTTCTATGGCCAGCGTCAAAGAAGTTTTTGCCTGATTTCTCCTCAAGGATTTTGATAGCTTCCTGTCTTACATTAAGTCTTTCATCTATTTTGAGTTTATTTTTGTGTATGGTGTAAGAAAATGGTCCATCTTTATTTTTCTGCATGTGGCTGTCCAGTTTTCCCAGCACCACTTGCTGAAGAGACTGTCTTTATTCCATTGAATATTCTTTCCTGCTTTGTCAAAGATGAGTTGGCCATACATTTGTGGGTACATTTCTGGGTTCTCTATTCTGTTCTATTGATCTCAGTGTTTGTTTTTGTACCAGTGCCATACTGTCTTGATGATTACAGCTTTGTAATACAGTTTGAAAGCCTCCGGCTCTGGTTTTCTTTTTCAAAATTGATTTGGATATTTGGGGTCTTTTCTGGCTCTGTACAAATTTTAGAATTGTTTGTTCCAGCTCTGTGAAGAATGCTGGTGTTATTTTGATAGGTATTGCATTGAATACATAGATTGCTTTAGATAGTATTGACATTTTAACAATATTTGTTCTTGCTATTTAGGAGCATGGAATATTTCCTCATATTTTTGTGTATCTTCTTCAATTTCTTTCATAAGCTTTCTATAGTTTTGAGTGTATAGATTTTTTGCCTCTTTGGTTAGGTTTATTCCTACGTATTTTATGGTTTTTGGTGCAATTTTAAATGGGATCAGTTTTTTTTAAATTTTTTTAATTTTTTTTTACAAATAGTTTATTGTCAAATTAGTTTCCACATAACACTCAGTGCTCATCCCCACAAGTGCCCTCCTCCATGCCCATCCCCTCCTCCTCCCCACATCCATCAGTCCTCAGTTTTTGTCAGTATTCAAGAGTCTCTCATGGTTTGCCTCTCTCCCTTTCCCCCACCATTTCCGCCCTTCTTCTCCCCCTTGGTCCTCTGTTAAGTTCCTCCTAATCCTCCTATACGTGCACACATATGATATTTGTCCTTCTCTGCCTGACTTCTTTCGCTCAGCATAACACCCTCAAGGTCCATCCATGTTGCTACACATGGCCAGATTTCATTGTTTCTCATTGCCATGTAGTATTCCATCATATAGATAAACCACATCTTTTTGATCTATTCATCTGTTGATGGACACTTAGGCTTTTTCCATGTTTTAGCTATTGTGGAGAGTGCTGCTATGAACATTGGGGTACATGTGCTCCTATGCATCAGCATTTCTGTATAAAAGGGATCAATTTCTTGATTTCTCTTTCTGTTCCCTCATTATTGATGTATAGGAATGCAACTGATTTCTGTGCATTGATTTTGTATCCTGCAACTTTGCTAAATTCAGTTTACACTATTATAAACTATGCCGTGAGAACCATTTCTTATTGTTAAACATTTCAGTTTATATTAGAAATTTTATACTTGGCCCTGAAGATACATTTCTGGTTTAAAAAAGTCAGTACAATTTAAGACATACATATATATGTATGTATATATATACATTCCATATGTATTCATAATTTCCTAAATTAATCTGTGGGAGAGTTTTAGAAATGAGTAATTGAAGCAACTTTATATGAGACTTGAGATTATTTTATTTTGATGAAAGAGAATAGTAAGGGAGATAAATGGTGGGTCACAGGGAAGTGGGTTGCTAAGTAGGATTCTGACTGGAGCCATTTGAAACCGTTAACATCCTCAGGCATTGAAAATAGGATGGTATCTCCTCCAACCTATTTTTTTAAAAAAATTAAAGAATATTTATTTATTTTTGAGAGAGAGAGAGAGACAGACAGACAGATTATGAGCAGGGGAAGGGCAGAGAGAGACACACACACAGAATCTGAAGCCAACTCCGGGCTCTGAGCTGTCAGCACAGAGCTCCATGCAGGGCTCAAACTCATGAACCACGATATCATGACCTGAGCTGAAGTCAGATGCCTAACAAACTGAGCCACCCAGGTACCCTGTTTTCCCACCTTCTTTAGACATGTATCATCTATTTATTAAATTTATGTATCCATCTATCATTATCATCTGCCAATCATCTATCTCCCTTTCTCTCTGAATATACGTGTGTGTGTGTGTGTGTGTGTGTGTGTATGTATATGTATGTACCTATATATCTGTCTAAATGGATAGACATGTAAGTAGTTATCTTTAAAAATTTTTGCCTTTCTCCTTCCATGCTGACTATTCTTGCTTCAGAAAACCATATCAGAAATTAAATTCTTAACTTTTCTTTCTGTTGGGCTCCTGCTTTGCTGACGCCCTGTGTAGGTATCTCAGATTGGAAGCCCTCAAGTCCCTCAGTTAAGGGTCTGGAGCAACTTGTATAGGTGGTGTGAGGGAAGAATAATGATACATTGAAGAGAACTTTTGGCCAATTTTACATTTTTGCCTGGGTCTAGCCTTGTCCAGCTGGGAGTGAACACATATGGCAAGAGGGATAATCATTTCAGGACATCACAAATCAGCTCTATTAAAGCTCTCCTTGCATCAGTTGCTTCTAGAGTAGTAGTCTGATTGTCTTCCCCTTGATAGTTAATTGCATTCATACCTTGCTAACTGTTACTCCTACAAATTCTCCGTCTTTCTTACCACTCTGACAAGTTTCACTCCCAAGAACCTAGTAATATGCTGATATCTGTCTCTCAAAACAAGTTTATTGAATAAAGGAACAGATGGACAAATAAAGAAATGTCAGTGATACATGCTACTCTACCACCGTGAAATTTCTCCTCTGCCATCACATGTTTATTCCTGAGATAAAATATAGCCAAGTGTATCATGAACTCGGGCTTAATGATGTGTCTGTTCTATTATGAAAATTGTGTTTTTCTGAATTTCAGTTGCTTTATTTTTATTTTATGCAGATACGGCTGGAAATAAGCAGGAATGTTTAGAAGGCAGCAAATAACAAAATTATGTAGACATACCTATATTCTCATTGTCTTAAAAATCAGAAATTGTCCTAGTTTCTTTGCATTCATAGAGCATTCCTTCAGGATAATTGGATGTGATCTTTCTAAAGCTTTTTCTTAGCCCTATGGAATGATCATTTATCTCCACAATTTTCTGCTGCGTCTTTTTTGAATTAAACTCAGCACATTGTTTTTCTTAACTGAAAGGTCAGACTTTCGTTCTGATTATTTCACTAGAATTATCAGCCAATAACATCTCTATTTTTCTACAAATATTGATTTCTCTAATTTCTTTTTCTCTAAATATATCTCAGAGCTAATAAATTTTAAAGTAGTCTTTCTTTTAACACTAGAATTGCATTTTGACGATTTTAAGGTATAGTGGGAAGACTTCACTGATTCTCTATTTGTTGGTTGCATATTAATTTCACAAATGAAGTTCTTTGAATGCGTATCCCATAAGAAACATATATAAAGTATACTCCCAAAATATATTGTAAGAAAGTATAAATTTCTTAAAAATCTGGAGACTTAGAGGCTTTTTCTGCATATATTCAAATATCTGGATATGGGACAGAGGTTTTGCCTTGTAGGTTTTAAAAAAAATTGCCAATTTAATCAGGAGAGAATCTGAAATTTCCACCAATGTACCATATAATCCCAAGAATCTCTCTAATTGGTACTTTGTTGCTCAAGGTTTCCCATGGTATGTTCCAAGGAACAGCAGTTTTGAGGAACATTCATAGTGCTATACAAAGGCATGGCTGGGGTCAAATAAATTTTAGGCTAAAAAATCTTAAATGGGCTTCCTTACTTAAAGAAGTCTCAGAAACCATAACACGTCTTCTGTGTTCTACATTTCCCTCAGAGAGGAATAGAGTGCGTAGCTTTTCTCAGATATTTTACCTCAAGGAAACTTTTTTCCCCCCACAGAACAATTTTGTGGGCTTCCATTCTCTAAGATGTGTTTTAGAATTGGTGTAGACCAAAAAATTGAGATGGACAAGTGAGTTCTGACCCTTTTAAAGATCAGATTTGATCACTCTTACATACTCCTCACAAGTAGTGATGGACAGCTCACTCTCTTGAGCCTCACAGAGGTTCTAAATCAAATTCCCAGTGATTTGTTGCTGACTTCATTTCTTAGCCAACAGTGGGGAAGAAATCAATCTCTTGCAACATTGGGCATTGTTAGCAATATCAGGAGAGGCTTTCTTAGTAAAATAGTATTTAAGAAGGTGGAATATAGAGGACAGGGGTCTTTGTGGAACGAAGACTTTCCTAAATACATTTTAAATTAACTAAGCATCTGTCAAGTGTAAGTGCTACATAGGTACTATGACGTAGGTCAAAGTGTGGATGGCTAGTGGTCTTTCGTATCACCTTCTTCATATGAGCCCTACTCTTCTGTAAGAAAATTCTGATTACATTTTCCATGAGAAGATTTCTGTCACCAGTGTCAACCTCTCACTACTACTCTCTTATGTTAATTAATTAATTAAATCTTCATTTAAAAATATGTATTACATGCCTAAGAGGTATTCTTTACTGGGGTGGAAAACTTTTAAAAAGGAGCAAGCATAGATGTGCAGAAGAATAAAAAAATCTGTTCTTAACATATCAAGTATGAGATTCTCCCTTAGATATTAAAGTGAAGATGTTGAGTCAGTTGGACAGAGGAGTCTAGAATTGAAATAACATTTGGGACTGGTCATTTACATTTGGGAACCATCAGCATAAAGATGATGTTTAAAATGGGATGGAGGAAATAACCTAGATATGGAGTGTAGTTAGGAAAGACAAGAGGTTTAAGGAGTGATCACTGAGGGCATACCAGCATTCTAAGATCAGAAAGAGAACATGGATGTGGTAAAAGGGGTGGACAGAAGTGGCCAAAGTCTTGGATGGAAGAATTGAGAGTCTGCTGTGTTCTGGAAGCCAAGTGCAGACAGTATTTCAGGAAACAGTTAAAAATCCTGTCAGGAGCTCTGGAGTCAAGGAGGGTGAGATCTAAGTACTGGCAATGTTGAGGACCTCAAGAAATCAGTTTCTATAAAGGAGTTACCTTCTATGTATTACTAGCAGTGAATTATATCATATTAATTGCTTTCCAACGATTGGACCCTTATTTCATATAATTGGATCAAAAGCTATATGTTTAGCCCATGTAAATGTTTTGTTCCTTATTTGGTATCTGTATGTAGATGGACTACAGAGAAAATGAGTTTCTTTCTGTGGCTAGGATTTTTTTTTTCTTTAATCTTTTGATTTAACCTTGGTTCATGTACCCAGAGGATATGCTGGATAAGTGATGAAAAACTCTAAAGTAAACATTTGAATTGAAACCCTGATGCTGAATTAAAAAAAAAAAGTCTCATTTTAATGAGGCTTTTTCTTTGGCACCAAAGCACCACTATTTCTTCCTAGGCTATTTTCTAGCTAGAACTGAGGTAACAAAGTAAGCCTAATTTTATGTATTACATGATTTTATATATATATATAAATGGCGTTAATTTATATTATTCTCATTCCTTATTCTGGGGGTTGATTTTAAAAATTACAAGAAGGTAGGATAACATGGATGCTGTCATGTCCACACCCTAGTCTCTAGACAAGCCTCGATTAAGGAATTAGAGTGAGCTAATTATACATCCTAATATGAAATATCTCTATGAAAGGAGATTAGAAATGTACTAGGAAATTGTAATAGCTTTTCCTGAAACATTCAAGCTTTTTCTAATAAATATTGTAATTCCAATTTCAACTGAACTGAGGTCACACTGAGCAGTCAAAAATAGCTTCTTAACACCATTTGTATATTCTATATTTTTTCCTGGCTCATATTTTAGTCTCCGAGTCAAAATGGAGAAAATGAGTTATGTTGTTTCTCCTTTTCTCTCTCATTTTTTTTTCCCCAAAAATAAGACAGTCTGACAATGAACTAAGCCTTTCAAGGTCAGCACATTATGTGCCTCTGTTCCTTCATTTGCAAACACGCAGAGAGTTTCCCCTTTGTCATGTCTCCTGAATGTTATGAAGTCTGATTAGATTATTAGACTCATTAAGTAAACTCAGTGGTGTTTGCCTCCTTGTACTAAGAAAAAGACATTTTGCTCTTTTGGCATTTGAAATATGTGAAAGAAAGAGAACTTGCTGTGTTTGTTATTTGAATTTTGTGGGGATGCTTTATGCAACATAGATCCAGCTAATTTCAAGAGAATATGGTATTAGGTACAAAGCTTGATCCTTAATGTAACCAACTAAAAACCTCATACTGATACTAGCTTTTCTTCCAGCTCCTTAATATTATCATGGTACATCCTTTGAATAAACCCCTAATACAGTTCTTAAATATAAAGAAGCTGTGGCAAAGTCCATCTGATGCATTTGGGGGAGGGGGTGGTGAGCTGTGAGATCAGGAGATAGTTTGTCAAACAGCAGTGTCTGATAGGATAATCAAATAGGACTGATTTTGGACACATATATTTTCTACCTAAGTGATTTCTAGTTTTGATTGTAAACAGGACTTTAAAGGAGTGGTAAAATTTTGTCATTTCATATCCTGTAGATGGCAATGTTGCACTTGAAAAATAAACAAATGCATAAAGAAAGTCTGTTTCTCAGCTGCAGGGTTGCTTAATAATCAGTGAACAAGAGCTTTAATGCCAATTCAAGGTGCACTGTTTGGAAAATATATTTCAGATGTAGTTACATATGGAATAGGTAAATATCTATAAGTGCCAGCATTTAAATTTAAAATTGTGCATGGTTTTAGAGAGTGTTTAACTGTGTACTTTGCTCTAATGGTTTCATTTTTCTTTTTCTTTAAAAAAAATTTTTTTTTTAATGTTTTATTTATTTCTGAGAGAGAGAGAGAGACAGCATGAGCAAGGGAAGGTCAGAGAGAGAGGGAGATACAGAATCTGAAACAGGCTCCAGGCTCTGAGCTGGGCTGTCAGCACAGAGCCCGACGTGGGGCTCGAACTCACAAATAGTGAGATCATGACCTGAGCTGAAGTTGGAGGCTTAACCAACTGAGCCTCCCAGGCACACCTCATTTTTCTTTTAATAATGCATTATTTCAGGTATCATACTTAGATACCTACTTACTTTCACATTGCTGAGAGATGAACACTGTCCTTACTAAAACCTACAGATTTTAAAAGTTCATGCCATTTAGTGATCCACCACAGAATGAGGGAGACAACACACTTTGGCTTTCTCATGGTGTCCAAAGGCATTATTACTTTCTCTGGGTTTGAGCCCTGAGGCTTCAGGGATTGAGGTAGGAGGGGAGTGCTTCCTGAAGCCACTCACTTTGTTATTCTCATTCAGTGGATCAGATTTCAAAAGCAGCGAAGAGAGCCATATGAGAGAGTTTTATTTAAAATATAAAGCCTCAGTGGGGCAGATATGCCAAATCACTTGCTTTTAAATTGAGACGGAAATTTCAAATGCATGTAAAGCTATACTGCAAACATACGCCGGGATGTGTGTTGATAGCGAAGCTGAAACTGTCAACTTTAGAAATCTAGTATCTTGATATTCGGGCCTAAAGCTACCTTTTGTCATGGTGATAGAATGAAGGCACATGAAGAAACAGAACCATGGTTTTGTTCTGGCTAATTTTCTCCTTAACAATGAAATAAATCCCTGCCATTATTATGATTGCTCAGAACAGAAATTTCTTGGTAAGTTTTATCCAGAGAAAGAACCAGTCTTATGCTCTTTGGTAGGAATGGGAGAACAACAAAAATGCCCAGAGACTGTGGATAGAATTTGAAAGTGTGATTTAAAGACTTGAGTATAGTGTTAGATTGAATGGGAATGATCTTTCTTGGGATTAGAATATATACTAGCCTTCATTTTTTTCTTTCCCTAAAACACTCCTTTGGTACTGAATATTAATTTAGGGTGTTAGAAACTTCTGGTCATATTCCATTTCAGTGTGTGTTTATGCTCTGGTTTCTCTTCATTTACAAATCCTTTGACAGCAAAAGAGCATGAGCTGCGCAGGCCAGAGGTGGGCAGGTGGGACAGCCCTGAGGTGCCACCTGGCTGCGCCCACCTCATATGACTTGCTGAAAGTCACTTGATGGTGATGAACTTCAATTATAATTGGTGAAATATACCTGCACCCATTTCTTAAGTACTTTGGTTTAATATATTCAATAAATGATAGCTTTTACAGTTTTTTTTCCCTCTTAGAACCGAGATTTTCTCTCATCACTTTTCTCCTTTCAGCAAAAGGAAAATTATATCATGGCTGTTCAATAAATATTTGTTAAAATGAGTAGCATATGGAAACTAATTTGACAATAAACTATTTGTTAAAAAAAAAAAAAAAGAGCTCAAATGTTCAACTGAAAAAAAAATAAAAAAATAAATAAAATGAGTAGCGTAAGGTAGTGAATTAATTAAGCATTGATAGAAGTTTGTTCAGTAATATTATATCAGAAAATTTTCTCCAACTACTCTCTTTAGACTCAAGTGTAAGACGAAGAGTAACCATGTCTCAAAAATCTGTGATTAAATCACACAAAAGAGAAGAAGCAAAGCAAAAGAACGTCAATATTTTTAAATATTTATTATGACATGACAAGTATAATCATAGAATTTTTCCTATTGAGGAGAATTTCTAATGAAGTTCATACTGGGCTCTGAGCTCTTCAGTTTATGAGTGGGAGTCCATTCTAACTTTTGCATCATGACTGGGAAATAAGCAAGATCTCAAGTTCAGTATTAAAAGAAAGGTTAATTATTTGTTTGCTTATTGTATGTATGTGTATGTTTGCATTTTAAAGCAAAGAGGCTACTGGGTTCTGTTTTATGTACTAAGTTCAGAGACCTTTAGAGAATATGTAGGAAACACTGCTAAAGTATCCCAAAGCGAAACATTTGGGTTTAATTTCAGAGGATGCAAATCTTTGTAAATTAGTTTTTGCTATGAACTGAGTGCTTCAGCTAATGATCACAAATAAATCTAATCCTGTAAAACTCGTGGCCCAGCTGAGAAGTCTATGATTAAAAATCAGATTCCAGATATAAATTCCTATTTGTTTCCTGGGTTCAATGTGTTTTGTGAAATGGTCTGCCAGTAAAGAGTAATGCATTTGGATGGCTTGCTTTTCAGGCAAAAATAGAGAGAGGACTTTTACCTTTGATATAAGACACTGTCTCCTGTACATGCCTAATATCTAGAATACATTAGTTTCTATCAATAAATAATATTGAGTGTCTCTAGCATTGAGCGAATACTTACCAGATATCTGGTATTATATTAAACAACTTACATGGTTGATCTTTCCATGGTTACCTCATCCTTCAAGGTAAATGCTGTTGTCACCAACCTTATTTTAAAGAGGAATGCCTGCCTGAGAGATTAAAAGAGTAGTTTATTATTTCCAGCCAGGAAGTGATATGCTTGGGCCATGAGCCCAGGCAGTCTGGCCACAGTCATTGTCTAGGGGCTGGACTCAAAAAGTAGACCATCCTGCCTTTCTAGCAAACTCCTTTTTGTGGAACCCTTGTCAAAACTCTAGCTGAGAAAGACTCTTGAAGAGAAGCATCGGAATTCCATGTGTCTTAGTCTAGGGTATGTTTGTTTCCCTGGTTATATTTCTTATATCTCTCTGGTTCTGTGTTCCTTAGTCTGGGACATACTATGTTCCTTCAGAGGTTATGTTATGAAATAGAATTAATATGATATACCTCCAGAATGAATCATTTTACTCCCCTATAGTGGGACACAACATTATTACTATTATAATTTGCAGATGTTTGTAGAATGAAATTATTTCCATAGGAAATAATTGAAAAAACACTTGAAACTTAATAAGTTCTCATCTAATTGTCTATCTTAATATAAGCTTGAAGCCTAAGAAGTAACAGCTTTACTATATTCCCCTGGTTCTCTTTAGAATTTTTTTTTATTATTATTTAACTCTGTTTAAATATCATATGCTCTTTTCATAGGTGGTCTACGATGTAATAGGGAATTGTTCTGTGGCCTAAAAAATCAAGAACAACTGCTGTTGAGGTCTTCATTTGTTACCTTATAAATAAGGTCCCTTGTAAAAATCCTTGCGACAAATTCCTTTAGGAACTGGGAACTTTCCTAGTGAGTTCATTATCTACTGGATGGTGAGAGTATGCAGTTCATTGTGTTGTCCTTTGACGTGGATTACTAGGAACTTGGAATTAAGGTTTGAAATGACTTGTTATATTTCTCCTCAGTCAAGACTTCATGTAATTTTGCTCCTTAGTTCTCCTGCTGTAGCTCTTTCAAAATCTTTTATCATGAGTTAATTGTCTTGGGTTTATTCATATGCTTTTATTCCAAATCCTTTATGGAAATGAACAGAGTATAAAAGAGATGAGCAAGAAATACATATAGAAAGAAACATTATAACATATACCTTTGTTTTTCCAGCACATGTAGGAATTTTCATTAGTAAACAATACAATGAAATTCCAGTGTATGACTGACAACTTATTTTTTGCTATTTCTTGTTTTTGAGGCATGGATATTTTGGCTATAAAATGACCTTCCACAAAGGAAGGAAAAATAAGGTAAAAACAGAAGGAGAGGCAAACTGTAAGAGACTCTGAAATACAGAGAACAAACTGAGGGTTGCTGGTGGGGAGGTGGGTTGGGGGGATGGGCTAAGTGGGTGGTGGGCATGAAAGAGAGTACTTGCTGGGATGAGCACTGGGTGTTATATGTAAATGATGAATCACTGAGTTATACTCCTGAAGCCAATACTACACTGTATGTTAACTAACTTGAATTTAAATAAAAAAAAAAATGACTTTCCACAAGCCAGACTTTAAAATAAAACCAAATATTTTTTTAAGGTTTATTAAGATTTTGATTGATGTTTGTTTATAAACACATAGGTGATTATGAATGCTTAGACAGAATAAGCATTAACTAGATATATTAATCCTAAAAAGATTTTAAAACATGATAAAAGGAAGAGAGATTGAGTATGGATTGTGAAGACCATGGCTCATTCTGTTAAACGTTCTCTTACCTGAGAAAAATGTATCCATAACTCAAGGGGGGTAACCTACATGTTTTCCTTAATTAAAATTTGCATTTTCTCACTTAAGTTATAGAAAATATGATGTTTTTACAGTAGTACACAGGTCTGTTTTTTCTACAGTTGTGTGAGATAAGGGGCACATCCTTTTGCCTTTAAATCAACTATCATTCTGAATTTCTCATGATTCAGTTATTATTTTTTGTTTATCTAAAGATAGTGATTTCCTAGTGCATCAAATTGTATAAATGTACATTGTTTGGAAAAAGTTACAAATATGCAAAGCAAGATAATTCCAAAAGGTACAACTGAAACCAGTTCTAAAAGTATTATGATATTGGGCGATGTTTGAAATAAGTTGGTATTTATCTGTGTCATCAATGCTTCATGAAACTCTGACTCAATTCATTAGTAGAAATATCTATCCAGAAAGTCAATAAAGAGTGCTGAGAGCATTTGTGAAATGCCATTGACTTTTACAATTGCAAGAAATCCATCTCCCTAAACATGAATTGTGCTATGTCTGTGTGTCTTCCAATCAGCATCTCCCCATCAAATAATTTCAATGTCAGTAAATAGAATGGAACATGAAAATCCCTTGTGTCTATTCTTCCTGTCAGAACAAAAACTCTGACCTTGCCACATCTATAGAAAGTTAATATACCTAGAAAAATTCAATACAGCTCTTTTGGCTAGAACTATAGCTTTAGTTTACATTTTGGAAACTATTGAGAAGGTAATTTGACATCTTTTTAAAAAAATATTAATAATTGCAGGAACACATGTGAATAAAGTAATCTTTTTCAGTCAAATTCTTATACTTTTATAGGATGCCTACTTTGTCTTTAATGACTTAGAACAGTTTTATTCTTCCTTGAAGAGGATATTATGCTTTTGTTAGATTGTGACACCCTGCCACCCCCAATCCCCAGTTACTTCTTCCTCTCTTGAGTGCCAGAAATGTCCTGGAAAGAGAAAGCAGCACAATGATACCATTTTCCCTGAATATATTGTCTAGAACATCCTTGTTCTGTGGTTTTTATTATCATTACTTAGGGCAGTATTCTTTTATCTTTAATATGTATTTATTTATTTTGGTACATTTGGTAATTTCCTAATTATTTTCTTTATTATTTTCTTTATTTTATGGAAAGGGGGTATACAGTTATGAAAAAAAAGTATTCAAAATTGTCTCTTATTGCCTCAAGGTATAGAAGCAGAATACATGGAGGGCACCTGGGTGGCTCAGTCAGCTGAATGTCTGACTTTGGCTCAGATCATGATCTCATGGCTTGTGAGTTTGAGCCCCACATTGGGCTCTCTTCTGACAGCTAGGAGTATGGAGCCTGCTTCAAATTCTGTGTCTCCCTCCCTTCCTTTCTGCCCCTCTCTCTGCTTACTCTCTCTTTCTCAAAAATAAATAAAAACATTACAGAAAGAAAAAAGAAGCAGAATACATGGGTCAAAAGCTTCAGGCAGTCAATGGTTCTTTGTAAGAAAGGATTTTGGACTTGACCATCTTGGCATTTTCAGTCTGGGAGAATGTAGTAAAGGGAACTCAAATATCAGACTGCTGGTATTGAACATTGTACTCCTATGTCTAGAAGACTTCCTCCAAATTTATGTTATCTGTTTTCTTCACAGATCAGCTTGAATTTCATCCTCACTGGGGATTTTTCTTGGAATGACTCCTCTCTCACTCCCAGAAATATCTCTGTGCTTCAATATCACATGTGCTTGTCTCTGTCACAACACGTTACTCTCCATTGTTATTGATAAATTACTTGCTCATACCTGTGGCTGGTCTTAAGCAGCTTAAGAGTAGGGATCATCACTCACTTGTTTCTGTATGTCTAGCATCCAGCAGTTCCTGGTAATAACAAAGTTGAATGAATGTAGTGTTTTAATCTTTTTGGTTTCATTTTTGTACCTTCTACAAACTCCTACAAGGTATAGTGTTACATGGTGTACTGTATGTGTTTAGTTGCTCTAAAAGACAATTTATTTGATAATCTCTTTTTCATTATGAATGAATCTCTTAGGATCATAGGCAAGATACTTTGCAAGTTTATTGTTATTCTTGAAATGTCATTGGATGCCAATTTCTACATCCATTTTATTTTTTGTAGGACTAAATATTTGAGTGGTAGTAATATTTATTTTTTTCACTTTTCTGTTTCCACTGAGGCTTTAGAGGAGAGCTGTACAATCGATTGAGCTAGAATAAAAAAGATAGAAAATGCCAAGTGTTATTGAGGATGTGGAACAAGCAGAACACTTAGGCACTGTTGATAGAAGTGTAAATTGCTATAAAGTGTTTTGGAAACCTGTTTGCTACTATCTCTAAAGCTAAATATATACATGCCCTGTGATCCAGCAGTGCCACTGCTAGGTGCATGACACATGGAAAGGAATATGTATACTCATCAAAATATATACATTAAAATGTTTGTAGTGGCTCTATTTGTAATTGCCCTGAATTAGAAATAATACAAATGCCCTCAACAGTAGAGTGGATGATCTTTGTATGTAAATACACCTATACAGCAAATAAAATGAATGAAATGCAGCTACATACAATAATATGGATGAATCACACACACACAACAATAATATTGGAATGGCAGAGTGCAGAACCAAAATCACACATATTATATGATTTCACTTGAATAATTTCAAGCACTGACAAAATAAAACTATGGTGGTAAAACCCAGCAGAACTTGGGAGTGAAGAGAAGATATTGATAAAAAGGGGCACATGAGAGGAGTTTTTAGGGAGTTGCCATTGTTCTGTTTCATAATTTGGTGACTCTCCACGTGTGCGGATACAACTACGATCTGAGCACTTTTCTGTATGTTTCTTACACATCACTAAAAACTTAAAAATTAAATGAAGTCAATAAAAAGTCAAAGTCATGATTTAGCAATTAATAGATACTCTAAATGGATATTTTGTCTTAAATAAAAATTTCACAACCTACTGTTCTTTTATTAAAAGTGTAGAATTTGTCTATATTAATGTAGCTCAGCTTTCTTGAACTTTAAGCATTTATTATTGCCATTCTATTGACTAACAAACAGGCAGTTACAAAACTCCTTGACAGTAGACGTTAAAAACAGGACAACAGGTCCCAGTGTGGGTCACTTGTGCTACTAAGTCCCAGTGAATTAAGGTCTGAGCTCTCCTAGAAATGGAATCTTAAACCAGTGGATCAGGAATCACCTGATCAGTGCCAGTTAGTAATCTGCCAGATAAACCCTTGCCATTCTCGAAAGGAAAATAATCTTGCAGTAACCAGCCTGCTTTGCTGCCTAGAATAACTTCCTTGTTTCTGCTCCCTTCTGCCTATAAAAGTTCATTTTGTGTAGATCCTTTTATATTTGTTAAATTGGATGCTTGTTTACACATGAATCACTGAATAAAACCTTAAATTAAGAGGTTTAAAACTTAACACAGCTGAATTTTGTTTTTTAACAGTAATGATAAAGTTTCCCTTTCCTGCCACCAAAAATAGAAAGAAAAGAAAGAAAAGGAACATTTAAATGAAGAGTAGGCATGCATCTTATTTGATTATCAGATAATTTGTGATCTTTTTGACCCATCATTTCTTTAGAAAATCTTCAAGCTGCTACACGAGTGAACTACTGTTCAGGCGATGCTAATAAAATGGCTCCATTAGTGATGACACTACAACATGAAAAACCATTGAGCTTTGTATACTTGTAAATTGATTTGTATTTTTTTTTTATAATGTGCATATTATTTATAGCATTTCTTTTCTTTTTTTTTTTTTTAAAGAAAATAGTTTCTGGGGCACCTGGGTGGCTCAGTCATTTAAGCGTCCGACTTTGGCTCAGGTCAGTCTCACAGCTTGTGAGTTTGAGCCCACGTCAGGCTCTGTGCTGACAGCTCAGAGCCTGGAGCCTGCTTTGGATTCTGTGTCTCCCTCTCTCTCTGCCCCCCGTCCCCCCAAAAATAAATAATAAAACATGAGAAAAGTTTTAAAAAAAGTAAAGAGGAAATCATTTCTAGTTAAATAGAGGAAAATGTTATTTTTCCTGAAAGTCCAATTTCTGCATTCACATTTTATGGACAGGTAGCAGTTAAGAAAACAAAGTTGTAGAAGACTGACCACTGTAGAGAAATTTATAACATTTGTACTTATTAGCTACAAAAAGAGAAAGAGGTAATAAATCTGTTACTTCCTTGTTGTCAGAGTCCAAGGAAAGAAGCACTTTCATTAGTCTGTTTGTCAGGCAGGTGTGAAATGAGCCAGAAAACACTAATATAGAACGATTAGGAGCAATCTAGAGAATGAAGTTTTGACAGCGACTTAGGTGGCTTCTAACTATGTGAAGGTTTGAACATCAATTGACAAAGAGAACCAAGAAGGAAGTTAGGGGAAATTATGAAAGTGGTAATGTGAAAAATGATGATACAAACTTTGCAGTTCAGCCTGGCCTTTGAGATGTTCCATTTTGAACAGTTTAATTTAGAAGGTCATTTAAGCACAGTTAATTGCCTCTGTTAAGCTGGATAGCCAACAAGTTTCAAATGCTTGGTGCACTTTGGGCTTCAGAAGTAAAAGAAAGAATTTAGTACTTCTTAGAACTGGCTTGAGAGTCAGGACTCCTAAATGCTTCCAAGTATTCTAACACCAGACAGAATACAAATCTGATGACATAACCAGATAAATATTGTCAAGGGATGTGAATTAGAAATACTTAGCATTAGAGTAGTTTCTAAAGAGAGAGAGACAAAATTTACAATTATGGATTCAGACTTCTACACAAAGTATTATACAACAGTTGTGTTACAGTATTTCTTTAAAAACTTCTCTGTTCAATTTAAGTTAAATTGTTGGAACTGTTATGTTGATGACTGTTGTTTCAACGACATGGCCCTTAGCTGGAAGCTACATGCTCAGTCCTGTCACTGGTTCACAGCACGGCAGTTTATATATTTGCCTGTATTAGGGACAATTAGGATGCCTGATATACATTAAATATATTAAATGTAGTCAGAAAAATCCTGAGAGATGGCAATATGGGAATTTCTAAAATTAGTTTTAGGAAAATGTGAGCTGAACAGAGACCACTTTTCATTACCTGTGATAATGAGGATTTCATATAATATAAAACTAAAACTCATGTTTTAATCTATGGTTTCGGCCTCTTTACTAATATATTTTTAGTACAGACACTAACAAGTGACAGATGTGGTTGACTCGTTTTCTTCCTCTTTCGACTCTCTAATGAGCAATTAAATAGCCTGAAGCAGAACAATCAAAAGGTCTGAAAAATTCACACACCAGGTAATCGGTTTTTGAAAAATTGGGAGTTAATAGTACTTAGCTCTGCTGTTAGTCAAGAATTCCTCAAGTATCTTTCTCAGAATGACTCTGAAAAAAAGGATACCCAATAATAGCATAATTTTCAGTAGTGGTATCATCAACCCAGTCTATAAATTGCCTGCAGCTTTTCAAATACTGTTTCACATGGAGGTATGGGGAAGGCACACAGTCATGTATGTTGTCCTTTTTGAGAGGATCTGGTGAGATGCTGATATTCCAAGCCAGCTTTCCTACTCAAGTATTACATCTCTAGGTCCATCGTTAATTATGGGGTCTTTCTTTGGGTAGCAGTCCTCTTTAGCATTTCATTCCTTCCTCTCACCCCTCTTCCTCGCTCTATTCTTTCCTCCACACACATTCACCAAATGATTGATATATATCATTCACTGCTGGTTTTAGACAAATATTGTGGTCTAATACTGAGTACTACCTTCTGAGACAGTCAGAAATGTCAATGTATAGTTACAAAGTAGTATGGCTAGTTCAGAGATAGAAAGATGTGTGGGGTATTTGGACGAGGAAGTAAGAGACACAGGTTAAAAGTGCACCTGGGGGGCACCTGGGTGGCTCAGTCGGTTAAGCGTCCAACTTCGGCTCAGGTTATGATCTCATGGTTTGTGGGTTCGAGCCCCGCGTCGGGCTCTGTGCTGACAGCCAGATCAGAGCCTGGAGCTGTTTCAGATTCTGTGTCTCCCTCTCTCTCTGACCCTCCCCTGCTCATGCTGTGTGTGTGTGTGTGTGTGTGTGTCTCTCTCTCTCAGAAATAAATAAAATAATGAAAGAAAAGAAAGAAAAAAATAAATAAAATTAAAAAAAAAAAAAGTGCTGCTGGAAGACCATTCCAGGCAAAGCAGATAGCAAGAACAAGAGCAGAGGCTAGAGAGATTGCAGAGCCCATGAAGGAAGTAGCAGATTGTCTGTTGTCTCTGGTGTGTAAAGCACAAGGTAAGAGTGTGGTAAAGAAATAGGTGGGATGATGAGGTAAGAGGCTTTTATAATTCATGCTAATGAAATCAGGATTTTTCTTATAGATTTCAGGGACTCACTGAAGGGTAAGAATATGATTGAAGCATATGACTGAATATGATTGCATTTTACAGTAGCAGTCTGACAGTATTGTGGACATGTAACCAAGAGAAGAATGGCGGCTGGATTGCTGTTAGGAGCTGACATGGCCCTCCAGCTTCAGACATACTCTAACATGGGGCCATGGGAGAAGGGATGGATGATTGATGATGGCTTCTCTTGCATATTGAGGAGGTCAAATGAAAGATGGTAAATGAGAATGAGAATGAGAAGGGAGCAAAGGCTAATATTGATGTTTCAGGACAGATCCTGATGTCGCCAACTGAGCTAAAAAAGAAAAAAAAAGGACAGTTTAAAGATAATACTAAATTGAGATGTGCACGTATTCAAGTGGCATTTTGGATAAACCAATGGAATAATTTAGCCAAGAAGTAGTTTTATAAGTCTGTACTTTTAGGGAGTTCTTTATACATAAAATATACATTTGAGGATTGGGGGTATTTACATTTCAGTCGAAACTATGTGAGTGGGTGAGATTTCCCAGGGACTGAGAGATTATGGTGACAAGAGATAGGAGTCCAGGAGTCTCCTGAACAGCAATTTAAAGGGTAGGTCGAAGAGCTACATAAGAAAACAGAAGGCAGGCACAGAGGTCTCAGAAAAGAGACACTTAGGCACTAGTTTTTAAAATTTAAGAGGGGCGCCTGGGTGGCTCAGTCGGTTGAGTGTCTGACTTTGGCTCAGGTCATGATCTCGCGGTTCGTGGGTTCGAGCCCCGCATCGGGCTCTGTGCTGACAGCTAGCTCAGAGCCTGGAGCCTGTTTCAGATTCTGTGCCTCCGTTTCTCTCTGATCCTCCCCTGCTCATGCTATCTCTATCTCTCAAAAATTATAATATTAAAAAATATGAATTATAATATTATAATTATAATATTAATATTATAAATTAAATTATAATATTGATATAATATTAATATTTAAAAAATAAATTAATAAAATTTAAGGAGAATTTGGCATCAAGAGAGCAGAAAACCCCAAAGATCATGCTTTGTATGATGAAGCATTGCAGAAAGTTCTATTAGACATTTTACAAGGGATATTTGGTCAAGATGAAGGCTCCTGAGTAAGTTGGCTTCTGCTGTGCTTGAATAGCCCCAAGAAATTCTGGAAGAATAAATATGAAAGGCAAGTCCTGGCCATACCAAACCCAAATAAAAATTTTCTTGCCAGGCAGTGCATTAGCCTCAAACTGAGATGTAGGACTCTAATTTAGGAGTTTGTGTAGAGTGTCTGGGTGGCTCAGTTGATTATGTGACTCTTGATTTCAGCTCAGGTCATGATCCCAGGGTTTTGGGATCAAGCCCTGCATCAGACTGAGTGTGGAGCCTGCTTAAGATATTCTCTCTCTCTCTCTCTCTCTCTCGTGATTTTTTTTTTTAAAGTCCACTGTTGGTGGGAATGTAAACTGGTACAGCCCCTCTGGAAAACAGTGTGGAGGTTCCTCAGGAAACTAACAATAGAACTCCCCTATGACCCAGCAATAGCACTGCTAGGAATTTACCCAAGGGATACAGAAATGCTGAGGCATAGGAGCACATGTGCCCCAATGTTCATAGCAGCACTCTCCACAATAGATAAAACATGGAAAGAGCCTAAGTGTCCATCAACAGATGAATGGATCAAGAAGATGTGGTTTATCTATACCATGGAATACTACATGGCAATGAGAAACAATGAAATCTGGCCTTGTGTAGCAACATGGAGGGACCTTGAGGTGTTATGCTGAGCGAAATAAGTCAGGCAGAGAAGGACAAATATCATATGTTTGCACGTATAGGAAGATTAGGAGGAACTTAACTGAGAAACAAGGGGGAGAAGAAGGGGGGAAATGGTCGGGGAAAGGGAGAGAGGCAAACCATGAGAGATTCTTGAATGCTGACCAAAACTGAGGACTGATGGATGTGAGGGTGAGGGGGGATGGGCATGGAGGAGGACACTGTGGGGATGAGCACTGGGTGTTATGTGGAAACTAATTTGACAATAAACTATTTGTAAAAAGAAAAAAAAAAGTCCACATTTAGAAGAACTTTCTTGAAGACGTTTTTTCTCTCAGAACAGGAAGGCCTGATGCAGGTTTAAAAAAGTTTTGAGGTTCACATTCAGTCTTATCCTACTGTGTTTTACCATTCAGTTAATGAAGAAATATGTATCCAAAGAAAATCAGATCAAGTAAAAGAGGGAAAAGTTAGGGTTCTTCTTAAGTAAGGCTCAGGGCTTTCTAGGCCTTACTCTAAGTCTTCTAGTTGAAGACTTTGTAAACTAGAGGCAGTTATAGATAATCTTAAATTTTTTTGAGATAGAGAATTCTAACTAAATTTATATCTGAGAAAGAGAACAGAATCCACCTTGGCTCATGATGATGTAGACTCTGTGGCCCAATTCTCTAGACCTAGACCCACTGAGGCATGAATATCCCCTAGAGATTGATGTCTTCTTTGTAGGAAAAAAACATGAAATCTTTTCATGGAATTTGTAATTTTGGGGCTCTTCTAGAATTTTTAAAAATAAATTTATTACTTTAGACCAGTTTTAGAACTGCAGAACTACGTGTGAAGATAGTATAGGAAGTTTATTAACTAAAGTCCATACTTCATGCAGATTTCCTCAGTTTTCCCTTAATGTTCTTGTTCTGTTCTGAGATCCTCCCTATGGTTCCGCATTACATTTAGTTGTCAGGAGTCTTCAACTCCTCTTGGCTGTGACAGTTATTGAGAATCTTCTTTATTTTGATGACCTTGTGAGTTTGAGAAATTTTATTGGTAAGGTCTTTTGTAAAACGTTCCACAATTGGGATTTGTCTGACATTTTTATGACAAATATTGACATTGTTAGACTAAGGATATATGTTTTCATGAGGAAACCACAGATGTAAAGTGTCATTCCCATCATATTTCATCAATATGACTTATCGCTGTTGATGTTAACCTTGGTCACCTGGCTTGAAGTAAGTAATGTCTTTCAGATTTTTCTCCTGTAATGTAACTTATATACTGTACTGTATTGTATGCTATACTAAACTCTTTGGAAGAAAGCTACTATGGGCAACAGCCCACAGTTAAAGGGTAAAGAATGATGCTCCAACTCCTTAAAGACGGAGTATCTATATACATTATTTGGAATTCTTCTGCACAGGAGTTTGTTTATTCCATTGATTTATATCACTATGAGCTCATGTATAGTATTTTATATTTGGGGCTATAATTCAGTACTGCTTTATTCATTATTTAGGGGGGGCAATTTGTTCCACCTTGGGCTTTTGGGAGCTCTTTCAGTTAGTTCCTGTATCCCTTTGAATTACCCCAGTGATGTGTTTTTGTTTCTTTGAGCACTTCCTTACTTTCTGGCACTGCAAGATGTGGTAGGCTCATCTTGTATAATTTCTGTCCTAATCCTAGAAATAACCATTACTCTAAGGAGCCCTCATTTCTTTTATTTGAGAATGAAATTAGAAACCAAGATTTGGGGGCTAGGTTTGCTCTTTCCTATCGGGGTCTTATTGCTTCTGGGCCCTTTCAGCTAACAGAACAAGGAAATCTTTGCATGTATACTAATGCATATATCTCTAGAAATATTTCTACATGTAACCATCTTTATACTTAGCTAAACATTAGTACATACTGATGCCCCAAACTCTAATTCATTACCACATGGATCATTCTAGCCTTTTCCCCTTTCTGTAAACTCCTGCTACATCATCCACCAGGCTCTCAACCACCCAATGTTTACACAACTATACAATCCAATATAATTGTCTAGTCATTTTGGAATTGTTAACCTGTACCTCCATAGGAAATAACTTTACCAACTTGAGTATACTGCTAGCCATGGTGCTATTTGCTTTTACTCTTACTACCATTACATAGGTCAGCACTTTATTGCTCTTCCCTCTTCAATGAGATTGATGCATCTTGTGATCCCTGCTCTCCTAAATGAGTTTTTAAAAAACTTTGCATACATTAAGGCTGACTGATAGTAGTGTAAAGCTCTCTGGGTTTTGACAAATGCTTAACGTCTTACATTGAACATAATAGTATCATACACATAATTATGCCACTCTACAAAAAACTGTGTGCTTCACCTATTCAAACCATCCTACCACCACCAAACACCTGGCAGAAATTGATCTGTTTACTAGTCTCTATGGTTTTGCTTTTTCTAGAATGTCCTAAAATTTAAGTCAGATAATACTAACTTGTTTCACTTAGCAGTATGAGCTGAAGATTTACCTATGTCTTTTTATGAATTGATAACTCATTTCTTTTTATTGCTGAGTAATTTTACATCCTATGGATACACTACAGTTTATCTTTTTACCTATTAAAGGCCATCTTGGTTGTTTTCAGTTTTTAGTGATTTTTAATAAATCTGCTATTATCTTTTTCACATGCAGATTTTTGTGTGGACCTAAGATTTCCAATCAGTTGGGTAGATTACTGAGCAATGAAATTGCTAGCTCATATGGTAAGACTATACTGAGTTTTATAAGAAATTACCAAACTGTGTTCCAAAGAAGCTACAACATTTTGCATTCCTACCAACAATGAATCTCAGTCCCTGTTACCCTGTTACTCTACATTCTTGCCAGAAATTGGTAATAACAGTCATTAGATTTTAGTCATTCTGATAAGTGTATAGTAATATTATATTTTGTTTTAACTTACTGTTCTCTAATGAAAATTATCATATGCTTATTACTTATTTGTATATCTTCTTTGGTTAGGTTTTTGTTCAGCTTTTATGATTAATTTAAATTGGATCGTTTGCTTTCTTCTTATTTCTTTTCTCCAAATTTTTATTTAAATTCCAGTTAGTTAACATACAATGTGATACTAGTTTCATCTGTAGAATTTACTGACTCATTACTTACATACAACACCTGGTGCTCATCACATGTGCCCTCCTTAGTACCCATCAACTGGTTACCTCACTCCCCTTACCTCCCCTATGGTAGCCATCAGTTTGTTCTTTATAGTTAAGAGCCTCTTTCTTGGTTTGCCTCTCTCTCTTTTCTTCTTGTTTGTTTTCATATTGCTAGCATTTTTTTTTTGTATATTTTGAATGTAAGCCCTATAAATTTGTAAAAACTTATAAGTTTTTCTCCAAGTCAATGGTTTCTCTTTTAATTCTCTTGACAGTACCTTTTACAGAGATGTTTTTGATTTTAATATACTCCAAATTACAAGTATTTCCTTTATGGATCATGCTAATGGTATTGTATTTAATATCACATTACCAAAGTCAAGGTCATGTAGATTTTTCTGTTATGTTTTCTTCAATAAATTTTATACCTTTGAATTTTACATTAAAGTGTATGATCTATTTTGAGTTAATTTTTGTGAAAGGTATAAGGTCTGTGTCTGGATTTATTTCTGGCATGTGAATGTTCAGTTGTTCAGCACCATTTTTCTTTTTTAAAGACTACCCTTTCTCCATTGAATTGTCTTGACTCCCTTGTAAAAAAATCAGCTAACTGTTTGTTTGGGCCTATTTCTGTTCTCTCTTCTGCTTCATTGAACTGTGTGTCTATTCTTTTTCCAATATCACACTATCTTGATTACCTTAGTCTTAGTAAACCTTGAAATTTGATAGTGTGAGTTGTATAGGCTTGTTCTTCATGGTTGTGTTGGCTATTTTAAGTATTTTGTTTTTCCAAGTAAAGTTTAGAAAAAATTTGTTGGTTTCTACAAAATAGCCTCTGGTTATTTTTTGGCGGGGATACTACCAATTTTTTATTTTTTTAAAATTCCAATATAACTAACATGCAGTGTTAGTTATATTAGTTTCAGGTGTACAATGGTGATTCAACAATTCTATATATTACTTGCTTGCTGGACTTTTGACTGGGATTGCATGGAAATGTACAGATCAAGTTGGGATGGATTGACATTTTTATAATATTGGCTCTTCTAATTCATAAACATGGAATATCTTTCCCTTTATTTAGATCTTCTTGAATTGTTTTAATTAGAGTTTTGTAGTTTTGTACATATAGTTCTTGTAATATTTCATTAGATTTCTACCTGACTTTATTGTAAATGATACCTTTTTATAAAAATTTTAAATTTCAGGTTCCACATATTTATTGCTGATTGTGGTTAGACAAAATAATGTCTCCTAAAGTATATCGGTGTTCTAGTCTTCAGACCTGTGAATGTTTAACCTTGCACTGCAAAATTGACTTTGAAGATGTGGCTAAGGATCTTGAGGTGGGGAAATTTTTCCGGATTATATGGATGGGTACAATGCAATCATTAAGATGTTTTGACTAATATATTATTTTGGTATATGTTTCTTAATCTCTATTCATTTTGGGATTTTACAGCTGTTTATTGGTTATTGATTACTAGTTTAATTCCATTGTCGTTTGAGAACAGACATTATATGATTTCTTTCCTTTTAAATTTGTTAAGGTGTGTTTTATGGCCCAGAATGTAGTTTATCTCGGTGAATGTCCCATGTAAGTCTCAGAAGAATGTGTATTCTGCTGTTATTGGGTGAACCAGCCAATAGATGTTCATTGTATCCAGTTGATTGATGGTGTTGTTGAATTCACCTATGTCCTTACTGATTTTCTGCCTGCTGGATCTGTTTCTGATAGAGGAGTGTTTTCATCTCCAATGATGACAGTGGTTTTATCTATTTCTCCTTGAACTTCAATCAGTTTTTGCCACATGTAGTTTGATGCTCTGTTGTTAGGTGTATACATGGTAAGGACTGTTATAGCTTCTTGTGACATTAACCCTTTTATCATTATATAATGTCTTTCTTTTTCCTTGATAACTTTATTTGCTTTGAAGTTTGTTCTGTCTGAAATTAATATAGCTACTCTTGTTTTCTTTTAATTAGTGTCAGCATGAGATATATATGTCTCCATTTATATTAAAGTGTATGTGTTTTAATATTTAAAGTGAGTATCTTCTAGATAACATGTAGTTGAGACTCTCATAATCTGTGTCTTTTTACTGGTGCAACTAGAAACTTCCACTGTAGAAGTCCAAACTAAAATGTACTTTAGGTGGGGGTAGAGAATGGTCAAACCTGAATTTCAGGAACTTTATACCAAGAAATCAACAGTTAAGATCCTGGAGTTCTGAGGATTTTGGTGGAGGGGTACACACAGATATACTTATTTTTGCGAATGTCAAACTGAAATTTATCAGTTTCTTCAATTATAAATTTAAGCAACAAACCACAACAGAACTGGTAGTATATGTAGAACTCACCCATATTTTTATATCACATTTACATTTTTTGCCAATAATCACAACATCATTCATGCTTAACACTGAAAAATACAGTAGTTGGTATACTTATCACTTTATCTTACTATTTATCACACTAGTGAAGAAGCACATATGTAAGTACATCACAAATTGTTTTGAAACTTTTTGTTTTACTAACTACATTTAGATATCATTGGTTTCCTTTTCGATCTTATCTGTTTTATTTTATAAAATAAAAGTTATTCTGAGGCAGTATGGCAGGTACAACAATGGCTACTAAAGAAGTACACACACTAATACTTATGAATTTATTATATAACATGACAAAAGTAACTTTGCAGATGTGTTAAGGTTAAGAACATTGAAGTGGGGACATTATCCCAGATTATTCAGATGGGTCACATCTAATCACATATATCCTTGGAAGTAAAAGAGAAAGGAAGAATATTGCTCAGAGAGCTGAGATATGAGGACTAGAACTATAGTTGTGGTGTCAAAAATGGGTGAAAGTATTCATGAGTCAAAGAATATAGTGAGAAAAGTCCCTCAGCTACAGACAGCAATAAAATGGGGGTTTTAATTCTACAACTGCAAGGAACTAAAATCTACCAATAATCCAGATGAGTAGGAAACAGAATTTCTTCTAGAACCTCCAGAAATGGATGCAGTGTGCTCACATTGTGATTTTAGTCTGATAAGATCCATTCTGATGTAAATAATTATAAAATATACATTCCTTTGTCATTAAATTTGTTATGACTTGTTATAATAGTATTAGGAGACTAATACAGAAGGGATCCCCATGCTTCATTGAAATTCTGTTGGTACCCATGACACAAAAAGACTAAGAACCACTCAGTAGTTTAACTCAATACTATAGTCCCCAAATCTTTGGAAAGATAAAAATCATGGCATGAAATAACTGATGAACATTAAGGCATCCTAAATTTTGACACTGCAAATGATTCCATCTATACTAAGAAAGGTAAAGCAATTGTACTAACCTTCTCCCTTCCAGTCTGGTTCCTTTGTTTTCAAACTACAGGTCCGTGGCTGATTAGGACAATTTAGCTTTTCCCCTGGATATTATGCTCTATATGTAAACTCAGGCACCTATTCTAAGAATAACTTTTAAGGAATTGATTGCCACAAGCAATCAAATTGAATATAAACTTATATCATTGAAGAATGCATATGAGTGGGAAGATTGTGCCAGCAAAATCTAATGAGGAAAATGATGTATTAGAAATACAGAAGAGTAATGGTTTGTTCTGCATATGCTTCTGAGATTGGAATAAATTACATTTTGTTATAATCTCAATATCCCTTGGAAAGAGTAACTGTGAAAATGTATGTTGGTGCTAAAGCAGCTTTACCATGTATTCTTTATGAGAATGCATTTTTTAAAGCAATAATCAGAGGACCATGAAACTCTTTAAACACCCATTAAAATTAGGGAGTGGTAGAGATAGAAATTATAAAGCTGTAAGAATATTACAGTATTCCTACAGATAGCAGAAAGTCCATAGACAGCTATGTGAGGAGATAATTCTAGAAAAACAGATTTTGGAATTTTTCTTTGAATATTTTTTGAATTTTCTTTTTTAATATTTTTGAATTTTCTTTGAATACTTTTTAGCTTCACTTTATTACCTTTCTTTCTTAGATTTTGCCAGATTTTGCCAAAATTTCCTGTATCTTTTATCATAGCTTTACATTCCCAGAATTGTTTCTAAACAAAACAGTATTGCCATTCTAAGCATTTGCTCCCAGAATTGGCAAGATTAGGTAAGAAAAAATGGCTTGCCATTGAAAATGACAGCTTGTTGTCTTTCAATCAGCTCTCATTTCAAGGTAATATTCTACTCATTCTACATGATCTAGGTAAAGACCTATTTCTTTAAGATATTGTATTACTTCGTCTCTCTGTGGTTTGGTTCCTTCTCTAAAAATCTCAAAGTGTGTGGCATCTATAATTGCTAATTTGAGTCTCAATCATTCATTCATACACTCATTCACTCAGCCATCCTTCATTCAGGATGGTTTGAATATCTGCTGTATGCCAGTCTGAGTGCTGGGTTCTGCAGATACAATGTTGAATTGGACTCTGACTGTATCCTCAATCTAACAGGGGAACGTGTGAAAATAGAAAATTATAGTACACTATGAGAGTGTTGTAGTAGAACTTGGAGGAGTCTATTACATATTGACAATTATATAAATTACACAATTGTGTTCTTTCTTTATTATTTAAACCCCTATAGTGCTTGACACTTTGTCTCCCAGTATTTACTGCACTGATGTGCACTTAATGCCTATCCTTAATGAGATCTTCTTCATAAAACCTTTTTTTTCCCCTTTCCTTTTCTCTTCTCTTATTTTTCCCTATTCTTCCAGCTCCTTACTGTGCACAGGAAGAAGGTATTTCTTCCTGTTTGGTTCTGTACTGCTGTTTTGACATAGTAGAGGGTGGTGCTTAATTATACCAGCTCTGGAGTCACATTACTTGCATTTCAATCCTGATCTGGCCACTGGATACCCTTTACGCAGTAGGTAAAACATTCAGTGCCCACATTTTCCTTATCTACAAAGTAGAGATGATAATAGCACTCATCCTTACAAAACAGCATGTGTAAAGTAGCTGGCATACAGTAAGCACCACATGAACCGTGCCGTTACTGTTTGACAACAGAACAGAGGCCAGTCCTTCAGTTGATAATTTAAGGCCAAATAGAAAAGCTATTAATACTAGTTTTATTGATTTAACTTTTCCATTGTACATGCCTGTCAGTTCCTTTGCAGCACAGAGAGAGGGGACCCTTAATAAGGACCAAAATGGAAGGTCATGGAAAGTTTGAGTTTCAGATCATCAACACCTGAGGAGTGGAGTTGTTGCCAGGGAGTCTGGCACTTGCTTATCTCAGGAGAATCCCTAGGCTTTGACTTTACAAGAGAACAGATAATGGTTTTGACTGTCTGGAAAGATCAGTAGATCTTCTAAGTAGTAGAGCTGAGATTTGAACCAATGGCTTTCTGACTTTAAAGCCCATTTTTGTTGTTGTTTTTTCCTTCTATAGCCAGAGTGTTCCAATGGGACCAGGATCCAATGAGCACACAGAAAAGTGACTGGTAAAAGAAATACGATGGTCAAGTGGTCTTAGTAAGAGCTGGGGAGAGAGGAGATGTAAACATGAATGTGGGGTGTCATGTGTTGTCTAGGGCAGCAAGGGTGGAGAATAGGGATTATGTTTCTTAGTGGTATTGCCATGTGCTCAGGCATACCATAAGCATTGTTAGTGTGAGATAGTTTGTAAGATGCTTGACTTTTGGTGGAACTCTGCTTTCTATTTGTGTTTATTTTTTTATTTTTTATTTTTTTAAATGTTTATTTTTGAGAGAGTGAGAGAGACAGAGAGACAGAGAGAGAGAGAGAGAACAGGGGAGGGACAGAGAGAGAGAGAGAGAGAGACAGAATCTGAAGCAGGCTCCAGCCTCTGAGCAGTCAGCACTGAGCCCAATGCGGGCTTGAACTCATGAAGCATGAGATCATGACCTCGCTGAAGTTGGACACATAACCAACTGAGCTACCCAGGAGCCCCAATTTGCCTTTAAATTACACTGTACTGATGCTATTCCACATTTTCCCTGTATGAGTATCATTTAGGTTTGCTTTTTCCTATCAGTGTTATGTTATGGCACCGTATTGTCTTAAATTCAAATATGATATTAGTGTTTTAAAATAGCATACCATTTGTATTCCTACTAATGAAATACTATTGCTAAGAATCACACACATGGATGTCAGGTAAGGCAGAATTCTGCACAATCCACTTCCTACACTGGTCTTGGCCAAAAGGCTTCCACAGGCAGTGAGGCCTTATTACGAGTCTCAACTTCCTGTGTTCTCATGGCCTGGACTTTGAGGGCCTCAGAAGGCTCAGGTTACTGTGTGCACAAATTTAGGGAAAATCAGACAATCAGGGTTTTGAGTGTGAAAAGAATTGTGTGATGGATTGTAAAAACTAGATATGGATGTGGTAAGGATGTGATGGGGCTTTACTTTAACTATGTTAATCCCTTGGAGGGATTTGAATTGAATACTGGTTTGTTATTTTTCCCTATGGTTCTTTGTATGTCTTTTTAACAAGCACAATGGCTTTACAAATCCTTTCTCTAGTGATGTCTATTCTTTTCTATATGGGAAACATTCAAAGTCTCAGAGTGGTACTTGGGGCCTCTCATCACATCTCCCCACCTTAGACCCTTCCCTCCACTCTGACTTAAAATGAAAGAAAAGAGAAAGCACTTATGTGCACCAGAAGCTCTGTCAAGACTCTTTGGTACAATTCTGTGTCTGTAAATGTTACAGGATTGTGTACAAATAGACGCAAGGGGGCATTTGTCAAATCGAGTGAGCACTATTCTGCCGAGACTCTCGTTTCCAGCTCCCTACTGTGGAGTTGCCTTGAGAATAATTATAAGCAAGCACTGTTTGGGTCTGATGGTGATCTGGCCAGGGGAAGAAGATCCTGGGAATAAACAGCAGCCAAGTAGCATAAATCCAGCTATCCATTTAAATAATGCTCTGTAAATGTCTACAGTAGTCTGACTAAATTCTGGGGTTTTATTTTATTCAGGATTGCTACCTACCTTTTTGTAGTGCCAAGCTGTGGAGAAGTCTTTGGGTTTCACTTAAAAAAAAAAAACCTGCTTGTCATCTCTCCCAGACATAACCACTACCATATATATATTTAGAAATTTTGGTTTATTTTAAGTAAAACAATTTTAATGTGTATTTATTTTTGAGAGAGAAAAATAGAGTATGAGCAGGGGAGGGGCAGAGAGCGAGAGAGACACAGAATCTGAAGTAGGCCCCAGGCTTTGAGCTGTCAGCACAGAGACCAACAAGTAGCTTGAATCCATGAACCAAAGATCATGACCTGAGCTGAAGTCAGATGCTCAACTTCCTGAGTCACCCAGGCACCCCAAATTTTTATTATATCTGACTCTTTTAACATCTGTTATATGATTAGTTTTCTTTCATTATTTGCTAGACATAAATGAATCTAGAGTCTTTTATATATTTATATACATTATATAAGTGTAGATAACTACCTTAGGTTTTGTTTTATAGACAAATCTCTTTTTTTTAAAATCCAAATGACTCTAGCTACATGGTTTTTGCAGCACTTTGAATTCAGTCTTAGTTTCCTATTTTTAATTTAAATATTCTCAAAAACAAACAAAAAAAGCAAACAAGAAAAGAGAGATGGGAAACCTCTTTTTTTTTAATTTTTTTTAATGTTTTATTTATTTTTAGGAGAGAGAGAGAGAGACAGCGTGAGCAGGGGAGGGTCAGAGAGAGAGGGAGTCACAGGCAGAAACAGGCTCCAGGCTCTGAGCTGGCAGTCAGCACAGAGCCCGACGCGGGGCTCGAACCCACGAACTGCAAGATCATGACCTAAGTGAAAGTCGGACGCTTAACCGACTAAGCCACCCAGGCGCCCCGGGAAACCTCTTTTTAGGTGATCCCAGGTTGATATCGTACAGTAGGAAAGCACAGGTGTGCACACCCAAATTAGAAGAAAAAAATTGCTATATACTCTTGGTTTTGAATGGAAGTGCAAAATTACTCATTTTAGCTTTGGGAAGAGAAGACTGGAGTGACACATTTTATTTGCAAATAGAAACTCTCCATTATCACCTACTTTCTGGAACACAGTTTGCCAGATTTCAGTGGCACCTGGATGGACCACTGCCTTCACTGTCCATGGTCTTGGAATCTCTGCCCTCTTCCTTGGCTTTGGAGAATTGTGGAGTAGTTTTCCTCCTACTTCTCAGTCCTTTCCCGTTTTCTTGGATGGCTTGTACACTTCTGTTCACTTTCTTATTTTATGCTTTCTTCAGTGTTCACTCTCACGGGCTTCCGTTTCCAATATGCCATAAATTTTGAATGTACCTGTTTTTATGGCTTCAGAGCTCAATTTTATGTCTCCTGCCCTGACATCTCTCTTGAGCTCCAGGTCTATATTTTTACATACCTGATGGAATTTCTACCTCAGACCCAACCTATCTAACACTGTGCTCATGGTTTTCCTGTTCTATCCTTTGATATTTTTGTGCCAAAGTTGTTATTTCATGTACTCAAGCTCTAAAGAGCTTTGTTAAACTTTCTAGAATTTCTTAACTTGTGCTAGGTTTTTAGAAAATGATTGAAATGACAAGAAAACCTTATTTTATTTTTTTCTTTCTGGATAGATTTGAGTGCAAGGATTTCTTTTGTTTTTCAAAATTCATATGTTTAAACATTTTTAATTCCTTTCAACTGTTAAGAAGAACTGCCAATTACTTCAAAATACACACTTTTAAAATGCCGGACAGGATCTTGAACGTCACTTAGTATGATTATTTATTATGTACACTAAGAATCAGATGCAGACAGAAGTGAACTGGGTTTCCAAGCCTTTAGTGAGCCTATTCTTCTACTAAACATAATGAGAAAAGTATGGTTGTTAACTACATATTCACATGTCTCTAGTTTTGTACACATCCATTTCTTTCAAATCTTCAGACCTACAACAGTTATGTTTGGGGATTATGTGCGTTATATTTGTAAAAGTCCATGTTTAAAAGCCTGATCTTAGTTTTATCTGACTTAAGGTTATATTTCATCCACAGGCCTGGAGTGTATCTCTTTAGGCCTCTTCATACTTTGTTTCCTGTGGGTAGAGTCATTGTCTCAAACCTGTCATGTGCCCAGTTTCAAATAATTAGCCAGGTTCAATTTTTGTAATAATCAGCTTAAGAATAATAACATGATATTGGAAATTTAGCAACAACACAAATTATCTTAGATTTAACAAATCACGTTATGGACACATTAAAGAAAGAAATGCTGCTCCACTTTTGGAATGACTTTATTATGTGACAGAAAAGGACCTGAAAAGAATGTGGGCTCTGTACCTTTCTAGAAGTAAGGAAAGTGTACTTAGATATGGGTATAACTTTGGTGAGGTGAAATCTCTGTTAGTAAACTAATAACATTTGATTCATTTCTCTAGATGAACATCTCTAAATAGAGCTATATAGTAATCAGTTCCTGCTGGCTTATATGCCTGTAGTTCCTCATAGTCATCTGAAATGAGCCTGCGGTAATGGTTTTCAGCTAATATAATTATTATTTTTCCACTGCAGGCAAGGCATAGTTCCTTTAGGATTTTTGAAATGCCCTTTCTGAGGTAAAATGATTGCTTTATCAAATCCATGTCCAAAGGAACCGTATTCTTTTATTAGATCAAATAACACTTTCTATGGATCAACTTCTCTCAGTCTTCACTTATCTTAAGAGAAAGGAGTTATAAAGGCTGCAGTAGAGATTTTCCACTTGGTTTGCACATTGTTGGTAAAGAATGAATGTTGAAAGAGAATATAATCATGACTCACACAAATGTAGAATGAATGCTCGTCAGATATTTTGCTTCAGTCATTAACCAATGAAGGAACTGGAAAAGATATTAAAACTAGTAAGTAGAAAAGAGAATCTAAAGAACCACCTAATATATAAACTCATCAGAAAGGCTGATTTAAATTTGTTTAATAGAAGCAAAGCTGACTTCTTCAACAGTGGAGAGGGAAGTTAGTTCAGCCTCTGAACTGGACAGAATTTATTTGCATTCCTGTAACCAAGAATTCTTTGTATTAATAGAAGTTTTCTGCCAGTTAACATGTATATCTACAGAATTATAGAATACCTAAAGACAACAAAAGGTACAAACTCCATAAAATTTAGCCCTAAGTATATTCTAAACAATGAATTATTTTTGTTGAAGACACTCTTTCATCTTTTGGTCCACGTTCTTAGCTTTCACAGTATTTCCCTACAAAATGTTTTATTTTTTTTAAGTTTATTTATTTATTTTTGAAAGAGAGAGGGAGAGAGAATTTCATGCAGGCTCCTCTGAGTGTTGTCAGTGCAGAACCCACCTCAGGGCTAGATCTCAAAATTGTGACATTATGCCCCAAGCTGAAATCAAGAATCAGATGTTTAACAAACTGAAACACCCAGGTGCCCTGAGTGTATTCTTTTTTTGACATTAAACCTTGTAATGGTCTTTGAGGAGGTAATATTCCAATTTGTGTTTCAAAGTGGTTTTTATTCTCTCTGCTTAAGCCCACCATTCCTTTTCTCCATCTTCTTCTTAGGCAAATCAGTCATAAATGTGTACTGGAGAAGACCATATCTTAAAGTTGGAAAATGATCCTAAAAAGCATCTGAAAATGATCACATTTGGCTGATTTGGTGAAGCTTTTGTGTGAATGGAATAAGGGGGAGAGGAGTGGCAGACATTTTAAAATGCATTTTAAGAAAAATGAATTTGAGGTCCTCTTGCTTAGCATGTTTATATATGTTTTTTATAGTAGTTAATATAATTATTGTAAACAATAATAGGTTTATCAATTATATATCATGAGACATAAACAGAATTTGAAGACCTTATGATCCAAACTTCTAAAAAGTTTTATTATTACTTAACTAATGAGTTAATTCTTTTACTCATTAGATCATAAGCTTTGTATGGGTAGTAGTAACTCCATCTGTTTTGTTCACTATTGTCTCCCCAAAACTATGTGCAGTGTCTGACGCATAGTATATATGTAATATATATTTATCCAGTGAAATTTTAAGAATAATTTTTTAACCACCTTCTTTTTGTGTGACATTATTATAGGTGCTAGGAATTAAATATAAGTTACAGTATAATTCATATTTTTGAGAAGTTCATGACTTTTACCCCAGAGGAGTCCCTGATAAGGGAATTTCAGGCACTATGGCTGACTGCAGGAGAATAATTTGAGTTGGTCCCCAGATCACACTATATAGGAAAATGTGGTTAATATCTTTAGTGAGATCTGCTCGTGTCACATGCTTGATGTCACCAAGATAGGGGCATTGGAGGTTGCTGAGCTATATAACATTCATTGGCTTTGGTAGCTGTTCTTCCTCAGGATTTGCTAGCAACACTTTACCACATTCTGAGTCTTATCAGTGGCTCCTCCTTTCTAATAGCAGCCTGAGAGAACCACCAATACTGGAAATTATTATGTGCCAGAATTTAGGCTGTGTAATTTGTAATTATTATCTCATTTAATTCCTATAACCATCCTATGTAGTAGATAATAGGTTAAGGATAGTAACTGCAATAATACAGCTATTGGATGGAAGAGTTAAGACAGGAACTGAGATCTACCTGAATTCAAAGACTGTAACTTTGTCACTAATCTGTGTTGCCTTCATATCAAGGATTGACTTGATGAGAACAGGGCTAGTTGGTAGTGTGTGTGTGTGTGTGTGTGTGTGTGTGTGTGTGTGTGTGTGTGTGTGTGTGTGTGTGTAGCAGGGTGAGGTTTTCCTTGGATCATTGCAAAGTCCATTAAAAATGTGCATTATTCATTTTTGCTAAGCTTTAGACTTCTCACCATCTAGGATTATGTTCAATGAAAAATTGCATAGTGACTCTGACAATTGAATCAATACTTCTATTAACTGTCACATGCAATTTGAAGGTTCAGGAGGTGATTGGATTATGTTTTATGAAATTATTATCCTCCATTGCTGGAATCTATGCTGCCATAGAGGCACCAAGTAGTTTTTAAAATGTGTATTTCCTGCAGAGAGGTTGTTTAGTCTTTGATACAATGGCATTTTGGTCTTTTCACCCAACCCCAGCCCGAAGAGTTCACAAATAAGTGCCATGCGCCCATAATCAATCCTTCAAACCTTTGTATTTGTAGGACAGCTTGGCATTTTTCTTTTCCTCACCTTTAAAAATTTCTAATACCTTTAACATTTGATTTTTTTTCTTAGAATCTTCTTCTAAAATGTCTACATTTCTACTTTCTTTAGTTTTGCTTCCAATTTTGAACTCAGTGTGCTCTTCTGAAGTCATTTCCCTCCTTCTAATTAACCTGATTCTATTAGACACACATTCCCTATTCTTAGCTTCATTGTATCATCTACATAAATTACTAAAGTTATCTCAGACCCCCTTTAACACCTACTCTTCAGAGTTCTTGGTTTCTTGCCATTATCCCTGATTAGTCTCACATCTCTTTTTTCTAGTAATGACCTGGCAAGAAAATATTTTTTTTAATGTTACTTTCATTTAATTTAATTCTTT
The DNA here is from genome assembly GCA_017311185.1 of Proteles cristata cristata. Lineage (NCBI taxonomy): Eukaryota > Metazoa > Chordata > Mammalia > Carnivora > Hyaenidae > Proteles > Proteles cristata. The sequence goes on from JAESUZ010002841.1 coordinate 1,167,635, forward strand.
TCACCAAGGGGCCAATTTGCTCAGATCACAGTGCCACTCTGAATTCTTTTGATTGTCTCTTTCTAATATCCCGCTAATGTGAACTGAAAGTAAAAATAAAAAATCAAATGTGTAGGAAATGAGCATAAATGCTACAAGGTTGTATATATTTATTTAATTACAAATATACTTCATCCAGTTTTGTTGGTCTGAGTTTTAAAAGGTAACTTTTGAGTAAAAAATAATTACACAGAGAGCATATTACAACAAAACAATTATTTTCAAGAGTTTAAGTTTTTATTCGTTCCATGATTACTCTAACACAATATTTTATATATGTTCTTTTTTATTGTAATTTTTCATGGAAACAGTTGCAAGAGTACTATAGTGTCATTAATTCTCATGTAGCCATTATTCAGTTTCAACCATTTTGAACTCATGATCAGTCTTGTTCTGTCTACACTCCCAACCACTTCATTCTTCCCCCTTGGGGGTTTTGAAACAAATTCTGGAAATCATATTATTTTATATGAATATTTTGATACGTATTCCTAAAACTCTCCTTTGAAAAAAAAAAAAAACTGTGTAATACCATAACCAGTTTTGAGCTCTAAAGGAACAGCTCAAAACTGTAGATTCAGCTGTATCCAGCTGTGTTCTTATTTCTATTTCTCATAAGTTCAAAGTAAGTGCTTCTAATTTTCCCCCCTGCAAATCTAAGGCCAGCAATACTACTAAGAATAAGAATCAACAACATAAATTATCCTTGGCTGTGTTAACTAACTAAATATATATATACACACATATATATGTAATATATATAATCCTTATGTGACCTATGTGTTTTTATTAGTACATATGTTATTATTATATTTTTTGCAAATAAGGAAATGAAAGCTATGTTGAGAAAGACTATGTCACTCATTTAGTAAGTGGCAGAGTGGGGAAAGAAACTTAGGCCAACCTTTTCACTATGCTATGTTATTTCATAAGATAAGGAATTGGCCTCTAACACAAAGTTTTGTAAGTAAGTTCCTTTTAACTGTGATCATACAATCACTGCTTATAACTGTTTCCTGGATAGATTTGACTAGTTCTGGATCTGCTATTAACCAGCCCACTTCCTGGGTTCCTTTTTTCCCTGTCAGTCTATCTCTATCCTGACCTGATCCACTGGATCTCCTACTGTTTTCTTGGTCTCTGTACATCTGGCAGGAGCTGACCTGTGGCTTACTCAGCCACCTGGCCCAGTCCCGGAACCTTACCCTTAAATTTCATTTTGTTAACTCTTTTGGCCTGATCTAATCACCCTGGCTGAATGGGTCAAAAGTTTCACAGCAACTTTATCAAGAGGGATAAAAATGAGGAGAGATACTTACATGAGGAAAAAATAATGGTTTCTTAGTGTGGGGATTTTTAGTTGATTTGTTTTATTTGGAAGGTAGGGAATTGGCAGATGGAAGGGGAAAAAATAGGAAACTCAAAGTAGATTTCAGTGGGAAAACAATAGTCTTATCGTTCATTTATCTGTATCTATAGAATTTTATAGCTTTATTTTTTTTGTTTATTTTATGGAGGGCATTAAAGACATTTGCAATAAGAATATAAATAAAATAAATGTTAATGCAGAGATATAAAAGGCAAGTCTAGAGAAAACATAAAATTAGAAAGTCAAGAGAAAAAAGAACATGTATATGCAAGTAAAAAGGATTTATCAAGTTATTATAAATCACATTTAAATTTAGCTCTTAATTTTCTTGAAATAAATTTGGAAAGATAGAGTCAGTGATACAATTTTTGTTATCAGAGAAGAGGGTGCCTGTCATTTGTTTAGGAGAAGTCATTCTTATCCCAGCAATAAGTTAGGAAGTATGTTTTTTCACTTTATTTTTTACATCGCAGTGCTGAGTGATTCCATGAGTAGTGTCCAAAACAATATTTTAATAAAAATAAGATGGATAAAATAAAATAACTGTTTCTTTAATTCTAAGATAAATGTTGGCCTCATGAGATTACAAAGAAACCAAATGAAGATGATTTAGTGAATAGTTACACAGTAAATATGTTGAAAAATATATCATTTGATGTAAGCATAGCAGTTAAGATTACGTGGGGCTCCTGGGTGGCTCAGTCGGCTAAGTGTTTGAATTTAGCTCAGGGCATGATCTCATTGTTCATGAGTTTGAGCCCCATGTCAGGCTCTATGCTGACGACTCATAGCCTGGAGCCTGCTTCAGATTCTGTCTTCCTCATTCGGCCCCTCCCCCGCTCACACTTTGTGTCTCTCCCTCTCAAATATGAATCAATATTAAAATAAATTAAAAAATGAAATTAAGATTGTTCAAAGATGATAAGGTATTTTATCTCCTCCAAATGAATATCACCTTGTTCAACCAAACTTCCAAGGATGTGGGTAAGATTACCATATTGTCTAATGAGGACTTGGAATGCTTGTATTTGAAGTTATTAGTTGAGGGAACATGTACTTACTTTTGAAAGCTGATAAGCAAGTTAGTATTCCTGAGATAAAACTAAAGAGTCTGGCTAGATGTCCAAAATTTTTTTTGTTTGTTTTGTTTTGTTTTTTTTAGGGGTTAAGATGAGGACAATCTGGATATAGACACAGTAAGATGCTAACAATGATTAAAGAGTTGGGAGCAGTTGTCTACTGCATGCATTTTCTACATTGCTGTCTAGATGGTGAGATCTAATTCTTTGTTTTTCTATAGTTAAAAACCAACTAAATGCTAAAATGAATAAATCAGTGAATTATATTCAATTAAATTAGGTTAGATCAAGTAGGGAGGATATTCCAGGCACTTACTTGGATGGAGATGCTTCCCATTGTCAATAGTAGACATGCTACATAATCAACAACCTGAAGGAGAAAAATCAAAACTAGGGCACAACACTTATAAAGCTATTTTACCCTGGAAAAAGTGGCATAAATGTGCACTATAAACAATTATATTTTAAAGGCATTGTCTTTCAAAACGTTCATTTCAGTTTACCACATTGATTGCATGTTTACTAGGCACTGGGGGACACAAGAGAAAATATATTCCATTTTAAGATTTCCTGCAGGGCTTTCATCAATCTTTCAGAGTATGAGAATGGCCTCTGCTCATGCCCTAGAGCATACCACCTACAGGGTTTTCAAGCCCTGAGACCTCAAATAGCTTCCTGGAAGCCTGCAAATCAACTGCCTCACGTCCTAATCTAAGCTGAAGGCATTCCTGTTCCATGATATTGTCTATTACAATTTTCTCCTGCAATTCCCTTTGCTCTACACTTTCCACAGAGCCTCTGGAAACTCTGAATATTGCTTTTTTACCTCTTGCTTTAAGTAAGTTAATTCCTCCTATGATAGGGCTCTCCCTTTTGCCCAATTAATGGCAAGACCAGTCTTACTTTTTTAATCAACTTTTTTAATCAACTTCTTCAAACTCTCATTTATAGGTAATGATTTTTTTTCTTGGAAAAAATATACATTTATAATGGTTCTGGTAATTATTGTTTTTAATAATCTATGAAAATATTTGTGTGCATCACACAATACCCTGGGAGACGTAAGAGCAAGAGCAGCCCTTTAGGCTGAAGGAACTCATCCTCACTGTCACACTCCAGAAAGTGTAGGGTGGGGGAAAGGTCTGAATCTGCTCAGGCAGCTGAAAAGGAAAAAAAAAAAAAAAGAAAGAAAAAAGTAAGTAACAAGCAAATTCCTAATATCAAGGTGACTAATGTGAGAAAATAACAAAAGGGTGCATCACTTCTGAATACACTTAGCTTCAAATCATAGAAAATCCACCTAAAGACCTGCATCAGTAGGTGTTTATTCTTATAACACAAAACATCCAGAGGTGGGATTTTTCTGGCATTGGTTCAGTTGTTCAAGTTATTATCAGAGACCAGGATGCTTTCCCCCCTTCGGCTCTGCCACCTGATCCTGCTCGTCCTTCTTTCTGTACTTGCTGCCCTCTTGACCAGAAGATGGCTGCTTGTATGCCAGGCATTCCGTCCGTCTTGACAGAGCAGCCAATGGCCTCTATCCCCTCTCACCGGGAAAGCAAAAATTTATCAGATTTCTCAAGGAAAAGTTTATCTATGCCTCACTGGCTCCAGCTGCATCCTATGGGCACCTTTAGATGCAATAGAAGCTGGAGATCATGGAGCAGTCGTGGTCTCCCCTGGTCCTCTGCGCATGACCACATAAAGGAGGGATCTAGCAGCAAGGGCCAACAAAGGAGTAGGATGGAGAGCAGAGTTAGGGCTAGGCAACCATGAATGACAGCATAATAACTGAATGGTATCTAGGGTTCTTGGAGTCCCGTAGTGTGTATTCTCATAAATTAGGCTCAGACTAAGGCACAGTATCACCACTGGTTTTTTATGTGTGCCTAAGATTATTTGACAATGACAGTTTTAGAAATGTGGAGAAACCAATTTCTTTGTTCAGATAAACTCTCTTGTGTTGAACTGTGGGGCTCCTTTCCCTAAGAACTGTGGAGAAAGCTGATGTGAGGTGTTAGACAGCTGCTTGTTTTTAGGCTTTTAGCACCACCCAATCCAAATGCCTGTCTCCTCTTGCCATGGGAGTATGGTGGAAAAAGTAACTGACTCTGTGATTTCAATTGTGACTGTAAACTTTGTTTTAGTGCATGTGAGTTAATTTTTTTCTGTTTTTCTCTCAGATTTTAGAGAAAAATCTGTGACCTTGGATTTTTTACCTTAAGCAATCATACATCAAAGAGGTTACCTTAGTTAACAATTGTGTTTATAGAGATCAAGGTTAAAAAGGGTTGTGTGGAAAGGCAAATCCTACACAGATAATTTGAAACTCGTAATAACACGGAGCATCTAAGGTTAAAACATAAAATTCTATTTTAAAGTTTTTTATTGAAAGATGAATGAGTACTAGTCCCAGAATAGAAGAATAAATCTGTGTGAAAGTTTAGAAAGTTGAGGTCTTTATCATTTCTAAGATGTATTCCTTCTAGTGGACAAAAATGCCATTATGAATCTCCATCCTCAGTATCAGAATGTTTTTAAGGAAACCTGCAAGATCAGAGGAAATGCCCTTTTATTTGCTGAGATTTAATGAATGAATTGGGTGTTTTAGAAAGCAGTGAGATACACATTTAAAACTCTAAGACATAGGAATCAGTGAAAAGAGAGATTTGTTTACCATCTAGGTTTTTCATAATTACTTCCATAAGTCGGGGCTCACATGACATTCTCTTTCAAAGTCTACATGATTAACCATGAAGACATCCAACCCTGGCTGTTCTTATTTGGAGCATTGAGGTGTATGGGAGTTTTTATGAAATATTTTAAGCAGTGAGCATACATATTTTTTCTGATATAAAAACGATATAAAAAAAGTTTCAGAGCATTACTTTTTTTTTGTTTTGAGGTTGAATCAATTACATCTCGTGTGTGATGAAACAAGACCTTGCATAGTTCTCTGTGTCAGAAGCACTTTGTCAAGGCCAACAGAGTGCTTCTGTGTTGGGAGGCAGGTTTGCTGATCTTTACTGTGCATTGCTGTGCATACCACTACTCCTCTACCCAAGTGAAAAGCTCCTGCCCTGTGAGGCTCATGCCTCTGGTCGTACTCTGTCATCTCTGCATCACTGTTGTCCATGAACACCCAGATGCCATTTCTGTCTTATTTCTGTCTCTGTTGGGGCTACATTCAGTCTACATGTGCTTTATGTACATCCACAACTGGGCGTGTTGGGCTCCTCTCATTCCAGAGTCACTGCTCCTTGGTACCCGTGGCACCTCCACCTTTTCTCCCTGTCCTCTAAATGGTTCTGACAAGTCTCTTCAATTCTCCATACTTCCCTTGACTTCTGTTCCTGGGGCCATCTTGTTCTACATGCCTTCCTTCCACCCCCTCATGCCTGGCATGGAAACATCTAGATATTCTTGAAGACAAAATTTACAGCTCCAGTTCAGAACTCAGTCTTGAACCCTAGACCTGTATAAAACTTGGTACTGCATCTGTCAGTCTGGAGGTCTGAGAGAGGTCTCAGATTCAACATGTACCCCATGCACTCATTGCCTTCTCTACCACACGTTTCCCTATTGCCCATTCCACTGCTCTGGGGAACCTAGTTTTCTATTTTTCTATCTCAGTATTGTTGTCTACTTGCTCAAGCTATAAACCTGGAAGTTATCTTTATTTTTTACTTTCCTCCTTATCTATCTTATATAAAATCAATCAGCTTCTGTTGATTCTCCCTTCTAAATATGTCCACAATCTCTCTCAAATGTGCTTACTTTCTCCCCCATCCTTCTGTTTCTTAATAAGACTACTGCAGTAGCTCTCACTTCCTTTAGCCTCAATCTCATCTCAGCCTCTCTCCTCCAAAAAGCCATTATAATAAATGATGTCACTCTCTTTGAATAGTGTCTCATTTTTCTTACCCTAAATTCCTGATTGTTTAATTCATCTACATCTACCTTCATACCTTCATGAGCTGGCACTTGCCTGCTGGCCATTTTCCTCCTGTTGCTTTCCTTAGCAGGCTGTAAGACTCAGCCCATGTTAATCTTTCTGTTCGCAGAAGTGTGTGTGTGTGTGTGTGTGTGTGTGTGTGTGTGTGTGTATGTATACATATGTATACAAATATACACATATATCTGTAAAATTATGTATAATATATATAAAATAAATTTATTTTATAAGTTTATAAATATAGTTATATGCATATATATATGTATACACATGTGTATATATATATGTATACAGATATACACACATACCTGTAAAATTACATATATGTAAAATAAGTTATATTATAAATTTATAAATATATAGTTATATAGAAACATATATATATAAGTTATATATGTTTATGTAAGTTTATATATAATATAAATATATTTTATTTAATTTAACATTAAAATAAATATTAAATAATATTTATTTTATTATTTATATGTACTTAATAAGTAATATATAAATATATTTTATATATAAGTTATATTTCTATTTAAAATAAACATATAAATTATATTGCTATGTATTGTATATAGTTATATATATAAATCTATATATAAAGATATACAGAGTTCTATTTGGAAAATTATAAATATCAGAGCTAACAAGAGTAGAGAGGGGATTTACTTGACTCCAGACCTGAGCTGTTGGATTCTCAGCAATGCTGTCTATTAATTTATTCCTTGTGTTCATCCTTTTTAAGTGCTCACCACATTCCAATCACTTTTCTGAATGGTGAGAAAGCAATAGTGAGCAAGGTGAGAAAAGAACACACTGTATAGGCTGCAAAAGGCAATTGAACAAGCAGCTACTGAGAGGTAGCTAGGGGAGTACATGAGAGACAGGTGACCAATTATGGCAGACTGGAGTGGTCAGAGTTCATATCATATATATATGTATATACATATACACACATATTTACATATATATTAACATGTTAAGAAAGTGCTGTAAGGGAAAGAAAATAGAGTACAACTATGTGGGACAAGGGTGCTTTTGTGAGGAGCCAACATTTAAGCTAAGATTTAGACAAAAAAGAAGGAGCCAACTATGGAAGAACTAGGGAGAGAGCATTCCAGGGGGAAGGCACAGTGAATGAGAGTTCCTCAGAACTTTGTGCTTCCCTTCACTCACATGTGAATTCAGACAGTAAAGTAGCTGTCACATAGGAGGGCTTTATAGCTTGAATCAGATCAACCACAGAAAGCATCTCTCCCACCATCTGGTTGGTAGTAAGCACTAAACAAATATTTTTTAGTAATACTATTAAGAATAGAGCAGGACTGGGGCGCCTGGGTGGCTTAGTCGGTTAAGTGTCCGACTTTCGCTTAGGTCATGGTCTCGCAGTTCGTGGGTTCGAGCCCCGCGTCGGGCTCTGTGCTGACTGATAGCTCAGAGCCTGGAGGCTGTTTCAGTCTGTGACTCCCTCTCTCTCTGACCCTCCCCTGTTCACACTGTCTCTATCTCTCTCTCCCCTAGAAATAAATAAAACATTAAAAAAAAAAAAAGAATAGAGCAGGACACATAGTTCTTTTAGGAAGGGAGACTTTAGTTAGGTATTTTACTTTATATACTGATACAAATTTACTTTACTTATACTCTTTCAAATAAATTCAAACAAATGAGTATTAGGCACTGAATATATGTAAGGCAGTGTGCTGGATGCTGTGGACGGCTAAAGAAATATTTAGGAAATAAGATTTTTTTAATATATTCTAAATTTTACCTTTGTTATTTATTACTGCTTTGTCTCACTATCAATTTTAGAAGCTACTTGCCCAAGTATGGGCCTGCACCCACACACCAACACACACAGCATTCATACACACGTATCTCTCTATATTTTCCCTCCATTTGGCTACTTGGAAATTCAGTATACATGGCTTTTCTTGGGTGATGACCTTATAAATCATTTGAATCACAGTTGGTATTTCTGAACATTTGAAATGCTCACGGCAAGAAAGCCTTCACATTTCTGAAAGAAAGGCTGTCACAAATACTGAACTTTATTGGAAAAGGAGCCAGATGCTAATGGAAAATATAAATGTTATCCAAGAAAAGTTTTGCATTTGTATGTTAAGAAAAGTTTTCGTACCTAATAGCTACATGTGGCTACATTTCTTTTCTTCGCGTAGGTGTCCACTTCCAAGGAAATGGTGACTGAAATGTTAGAAATGCAAAATTAATTAACACCTTGTATAGTTCATTTGGCTCCTGCCGATTCAGTAATGGCTTTATTTGTATGTAACTGTGACTGTTGCTTATTTTTGACAAGTTGGGACAAAATATCTGTTCTACACAATTTCTGGGTTTCTGATGCTGCTGAGAATAACTACAAGGGTAACAGGTAGTGTAAGGAGAATGAAAGACTAAAATGTTATTGTGAGGGATTATGCTTTTATTCGCACTGGCTATGTGTCAATCCTGGGTTTTTATCAAAAGTAAGAAGGTATTTAAAGGCTAATGGCCTCTTTTTAAAAAACAGTTAAAGAAAATGTCTTATTTTAATTACAATTTCTCAAAACGTGAAGATCGAACCTTTAGAGATGTTTTTGTAACTTAGTTGCTAAGGACAGTGTCCTTCAATAATGTAACAGTGGTCTAAATACGACATCTGAAAAAAGGGCCATGGAAGCTTACCTTTGCTGCGCTATCTATTATTCAACTGTTCTTTTGTGTTCATTTCACTTACCATTTTCTCTTGAGACAAAACATTACCTAAACTATCCCAAGCATGAGGAATTATTCTTTAAACCTAACTCTTACCTGATAAAAGACCATTTGTTATGTGTACAGAACAAATTAAAGAATATTTCTAGCGTGTAGTTGTAGGGCAGATTGCAAAAAAAAATTTGTCAAGTTTATCGCTTGGTGACTCTACATTAAGACTTATTTCTCTAGTATGAGAATGACCTCTTTTTATATGTGTGTGTATGTGAACGCATACATACAAATGTGTGTGTACACATAAATACAATATACCTGTTAATGTACTATATATGTGTTTAAATCTTGAAAAAGCTTACTGATTTTTTGTAGTATTTCTAAATTATTTTTTAAGCGGCATTACTATCAGATTTTCCAAGTTGTAAGTGGAAAGTATTGGAGAAACTGGTTGGTCCACGAAGTATCAGAATTTACTGCTGTGAAATTTGAGGTGAATTATTGTGGGCAATTGACTTTGGAAAGGTAATGTGTTAAATCTGGTGATAGATCCTGAGAACATTATTAAAACGTAGGAGAACAACTAGTGTCTCTTTATTAAGTCAACATTTATTTAGCACCTATCAAGTGCCAAATACTGTGCTAGGTTCCAGAGTAGTGAGTTGCAGCTTCTCTGGTCTGTCACATAGCCATCCCCCTCTTGCCCTTGATGTCATCTTGATCTCTCTTTGTATTATTCCTCTGTCACCTTTTGGTCCTGATGGGCAATGGTCACGATGGTGATGTCCTCTGAGCTCATAGTGATAGGCGTTTGACCTAGGTTGAGCTAATCATAGTACTTGGGATGATAATAAATTCAGAGATGAGCCTGTGACTCTGGGGGATTAATCTGGGGATGTATGGGAAGAACAGTGTGCTTTCCTTTGGCGTAGCTGACCTGGGATCCATAATCTAGGGTATATTAGGAACAAACTGCAGTTTCCTTCTTACTTTCTCTATTAGGACTATATTTCCATCTCTTGTACTCAAAAGTCCAGATTAATAAAATTATGGATACAGCCATATATAAAGTGTAGTTCCAGCCCTTAAATGATTCCACTTGATTTGATAGACTTATAAAGCAACAGTTTCAAAGTAATACCAAAAGCACTGTATGAGGTATGCACAGAGTGTAATGGAACTCGGCAGGAGAAAGAAACTTGTCTTAAGTGGGTGTGTGAAGATTTCAGAGAGTGATATTTGAGCTGAATGTTAAATTTGTGTGGATAGTCACCAAGGCAGATGAGAGAAGAGAGCTTACTAAAATCAAAGAAGTAGCATATAAAAGCACAGAAATCAGGAAACACATGGTATGTTCAGGGATTATAAGAAGTTCATTAGCTGAAGAGAAGTGGACGAAAGATGAAATTGAGGTCTGGTGGTGGGGTGGGTGGGTTTGGGTAGAATTTGAAAGGTTATGTATCTGTGTAAAAAAGATGTGTACCTGTCAGAATCACAGATATAACACTAATATTGGCAATTAAAAAATCTTGATTTAATAAAGCCTTTAAAAATAGTTAACATTTGAGGTTTAACAATCTCCCAGCATTTCCTTGCCTTCTATATATGTCAGCCAGGTGCAGACCTTTCATACCCACCAGAGTAATGAGTGTATCAGGAAACTAGAAAGGGCAAAAAGGACGAATCATAAATGCTATACATTGGGGGAGTCTTAGTTCATGCTGTTCTAACAAATGATGAGAACAAAGAAGATGAAAATTCGAAGGAAAATCTCCTTATGGTAACATGGGAATGTTTCTTCCCTACTTGCTTATCTAAGCATCTTCTGAAGATAAAGCTTCTTCTGAGCAGAGAATAGACCTAGGCCCATCTAAACAAATTGGAGAAGAAAGAATCAAAATAAGGTGAGGACAAATCCCAGGGGATCAAGCTACTTGAGTTCAAAATGATTTAAATGTGTTCTCTCCAAAAAAGAAAAGTTTAAACTCTTGATATTAGCACATTTTTCCAAAAATGTCATTGTTGTAATGTTGATCATCATTAATGCTTCTCTGAGGTTCAGACTTTATTGGTGGGTTAAGGAGGGTGGGAGAAAGATGATGTTCATTCCTTACAGAATCCAAGGTAAATTTTTCATGCCTGGAAAACCCAACATGTATCATCTGCTTTCCTAAAAATTCCATGATTCTGTAATATTCTTAAATATTTTTTCTATCCACCTTTTTTTTCCTGCATTGCCTTTTACTCCTTAACAACATTGGCCATAGAGAGTGGTCAGAAAGAATGTAATTAATTTAGGCACAGGAATAAATATTGGGCATACTTCTGAAGTCACAGAAGAGCTTCTTTTCTTTCTTTCTCTCTCTCTCTCTCTCTCTCTCTTTTTTTAATTTAAAACATTTTTTTTTTAAATTTTTGGACAGTGTTTCTGATCGGTCTTCTAAGAAACTCAGGTCAAAAAGCTAACATTACCAAATGTCTTTGAGGTAGTTGCTGAGGCATATCTAAGGGTATTTAATAGATACATTTAAAACACAAATATAAAACAACATGCAAACTGTGTGTAACGTGTGGAGATTAAGCTGGATCCAGTATGAAACAAAGAGTAGAAACAGACATCTAGTACTGCATGTAGTACAATCTTATGCTCAAATTAGCATGCAGATATTTTTGGAATGAAATTTTAAAACAACAGCAAAAAAGGGTTCATACTTTCAAGACCATTCTAGTGGTTTTTATACTTAATGGAGAATTGTCTTCTGAATAGCACTGTGCACACACTCAGAATTTTACAGCATGATTTTTAATAAAATAAAAGAACATTTTCTGTACTCCTTAATGATACTAGCAATCGATGCATATTTGCTGTCTTCATGTAAGCACTTTCATAACATCCACTCTGTGCCCAGCTGGAAATGAGTGGCTTTATTTAGGAAAGTTCCTGAAGCAATGCTGGACCTTTATGACCTCTTTGAGAGTGAGGAACAGCAAATCTCCCTGGTATTATTATTGGGGAAGAATACTGGTGAAAAAATGCAACAGAATTTCTACTCGAAGACAAAATAGACTCATAATTGGAAAAATGTTTTGGGTGTTGCTGACCCTACAAAAGATAAAAAAAATTAAGCTCCAAAGCAAAAGTGACCCTGGCAGACAGTACTTTAAAACCTTTTGGCCCTCCCATTTGCAAATAGACATGCCATAGCACTACATATAATTATGTAACATATGACAATAATATAATTTAAATATATAATACAGTCAAGGTAGATATAATAATCACTGTCAATTTTTGAGTGCCAACTGTGTATAGGAAAAAGTATTGGGCTCTTATAGGTGTCATTTTATTTCTTGCCCTGAATAACTGCATAAATTTTATTACCCACATTGAAAAGATGCGGAAGCTGAGACATAGCGAGGTTAAATAATATAGCTACTGCAGTAGAGCTAGTATGCTTATGGGGCTGGAAATTTTAGCCAGATCTGTGATTGCAGTGGCTATACCTTTTAGTTAGTAGCTGCTTATCATCACCGTCATCTTTGGTGAAAAAATAAAGCAAAACATGAAGGCTGTATGCAACATGATGGAAATATTTTTGTTTATCAAGTGAAAAACAAGAGATCACCTCTTTCTAAAAGTAAAAGTGTACTGAATGTGCCAGTATATAAAAAAAACAAAATGAAAAACCCCACAAAGTTACATAAACCTAGTTTTTGACTTTTGGTGCATTACTGGTGACTTTTGTTCAATTAGCAGCAAACCTCCTAACTTTTAAATATCTGAAAACAATGGCTACTAGTACTAAGATTGTAATATTTAATAGCTATTTTCTATTTTTATTCAGTTCTATTATCTTTTGAACCAAAAAAAGAATGCTTTTCCAGAAATATGAGTCTACTTTTATTAATCCATGCTTGTCTTCTAAGTGGGATCAGATATTGTATGCCACCACTGTATTTGAAATTCATGCTGAACTTCACTTCAGGCTGAGTTCTGTTATGCAGAGCGAATTATATATGGTTGGCAAGCTATATACAATACTGTAGAGGGGTATTTTATATAGACTTCCCTCTGTTGGAATATATTTTAAATTCCACAGCAAATAGAAACCATGCCCTGGCAGGAAGGGTACTGATCAGGCATGCACAGGCTACAGTTCATTCATTCATCCATTCATTTATTCACTCATTCATTCATTCTCATGCATTCATTTATGTAATGAATATTTATTCATCATCTACTAGGTACTAGGCACTATCTTAGGTGCTTAGGATACACTAATGAACAGAATAAACTAAATCTCTATTTTGTGAACTGTAACTTCTAATAAGATAGGTCTTAAACATGTCAGATTCCTGTTTAACATAATCCTAGACTGTAGACCAGGTCAGCAAACTTCTTCTGTAAAGAACCAGTGATAAATATTTTAGGCTTTGTGGGTCATGTAGTTTCTCTTGCAACCACTCAGCTGTCATTATAATGTGAAAATAGCCATAGACAGTATGCAAACAAATGTGGCTAAGTTCTGGTAAAGTTTTATTTACAAAAAACAGGCAGTGGACCTAGACTACTGTATATATGATTCTGTCTAGGCCTCTGACTCCGATAACTTGAAAAAAAAAAAGAGCCAGACACCCAAAGCTACATAATGTGAGAAGTTACTTTAGGAGTTTACTGAGTAAACTCCTTCATTTTGTAAATGAAAAAAGGAGGCTCTGAGAATCTGAGTAATTAATTAGCTTAAGGTAACAAAGTAAACTAGAGGCAAGACTCCATCTATAGCTCCTGACTCTTAATGGACTTTCTTTCTGCTTCACTATATTGTCTCTATTGTGCTGTAACAGGACTTATTGTAATGTCAATGTAATATGTGTTAAAGAACATTTATCCTTAGTTTTCTGAGATCTAGATGCTACTAATGTTAAAAGCACACCAACATACTGCCACCTGTATGACCACCATCTCCACCACCATCACCTCTCCACCCCTACCACCACCATCACACCACCACCACCATCACCATCACACCACTATTACTACCATCACCATTATAACCACCTCCACTGCCACCATCACACCACCACTACCGCCATCACCATCACACCATCACCATCACATCACCAATGCTACCATCACAATTACACCATCACCTCCACCACCACCACTGCCGCTACACCATCATTACCATCACATCTCCACCTCCACCACCACTGTCATCACCATTGCATCTCCACCACCACTGCCATCACACCTTAACCTCTACCAACATCACCATCATGCCAGCACTACTACCATCACCATCACACAGCACCTCCACCACCACCATTACCATCATACCACTACTACTCCCATCATACCACCACTACTCTCATCATACCACCACTACCAGCACCACCACCACCACCACCATAACCATCACCATCACATCACTTCCACCAGTATCGTCAAACTATAGCCACCATCACTTTCAGCCCATTACCATCATATCACTACCACCACCATTATCATATACCACCATTACTACCATTACCACCATTACCATCACACCAGTACCATCATACCATCACCACAATCACACCACTATCACCATCACACCATCACTGCCATTACACCACCACTACTACCATCACACCACCACCGCCATCATCATCACACCATTACCACCACCTTTACCATCACACCACCATCACTGCCATCACCATCATACCACCACCTCTACCAACATGGCCAGTATCACTTTTGTCACTGTCATTGCCACTATCATTACAACACCAGAAACATCCAAAGCCCAGTCACACAGCTTGGTTAACTGAGCGTGGTGCAACATAGTGCCTGCGAGTATAGACATGAAAGCACCTCAGTAAGGGAGGGCTGGGAATCACTTCCTGCAGGGCTGGGGTAAATGCTGATGAATCTAAGGATGGATTACACAGCAGAAACTCATTCTGGATTGGATGCTATCAAGAAAAAGGGATAACTGGATGACTGGACTTCTCATTCAATTTTATCTAACAGTGACAGGATGAAAGTAGGTCTATAAGTTGCACTGGTAAAGAAGCAGCAAACACTCAGGTTAGTAGAAGAGGGGCAACTTGTTACTTTGGTAATTGTGAGTGACCTTGTCACTATCTCATTACAAGCATCTGCTTTTCACTGTCTTACTTGAATTTTCTTATGTCAGTAGCAATACAGGTCCATTGGTAAAAATTATAAAATTCATAGAGGAAGAAGAAAATTAAATCCACCATCCAGAGATAACCATAAAGAACAACTTAGTGTGTATCACTCTTTTGTATATCAATACATGTGTGTATATTGGTACAGAAATTGGGATTAAAGTATTATTCCAGTTTGAACTAAAATTTTCGCAAATTAGCAAGTTTCTCTAAAAAATAGCATCATTTTTATGATCTGAAAGATATTTCAATGTGTGATTATGTCAAAATTTACTTTAGCATTTATTTTTTTATTATATATTTAAAAGATTATGTTTAGCTTCTTGCTGTTAGTAAAAGCATATTCAAATACTTACATATTAATTCCTAGAAATAAGAATGCTAAGGGGCACCTGCTGGCTCAGTTGGTTGAGCATGCAACTTGGGGTTGTGAGTTGGAGCCCCGCATTGAGTGTGGAGATTACTCAAAAATGAAATAATCTTTAAAAAAAGGTTAGGTCAAAGCATATGTACATTTTTAAGGCTTTTAAAAAATCTTTTTAAGTTAAAAAAGTCTTGTTAAATTAAAAAAAAAACTCTTATTAAATTGACATCAGGAAATGTGTATAAATTTGTACTCACACATGTAGTGTGTGAGAATATTCCCTTTACCTCCAACCCAATCCTATTTCATTGAAAACTGACTGCAGCACAGTATCCTAAGAGCATAATGTTGCTTAGGTCTTATTATGTAGAATTCATTTATATTCCCAGACAGTTCCGTACACTTTTAATGAGTGTGCAATGTGGGCCAGTTACTATGCTGGGTGCTGAATATACAAAGATGAATCTGTGATTTTCCATAAAGTCAGCATTTTACCACAGTCTAGATACATGGATGGCCATGAACTACTTTTAGAGACAAAGAGAGGAGATAGATAAATCTGGTTAGATGAGCTTGTGTTGGAGGAAAGTTTTATTTTATTTATTTTGTGACACCTGGGGCTCCTGGGTGGCTCAGTCGGTTAAGTGTCTGACTTCAGCTCGGGTCATGATCTCATGGTTTGTGGGTTCGAGCCCCACATCAGGCTTGTGCTGACAGCTTAGAGCCTGGAGCCTGCTTTGGTTTCTCTGTCTCCCTCTCTCATTGCCCTTCCTCTGTTCCTGCTCTGTCTCTCTCTCTCAAAAATAAGTAAACAAAAAAAAACAAACAAAACAAAACATTTTTTAAAAAATTTATTTTGCAGTGCCTACTATAGTCAATCCATTGACAATAATTTATCATCATCTTGGGTGTGTGACACAAAGAATAATATTTTTCCAAATATATAAGGCTTATATTTGAGATGAGTAAATATAACTTTTATCTGATCTGTTCTTACCACAAATATTATTGAGCTTCTAGTAAAATATTAGTAATCACCGTAAAATGCATTATTGGTTCAGGGGCAAAAATTGAACCAATTCTGGACAAAACATGTATTGGGCTTAAGTTCCATAAATTTTCCCTGTATATGTCAAGTTGCTACCAAAACAAATGTAACACAAGTATTAATAAGTGACATTTTATTGTTTATCTTGAAAATAATGCTTCCTGTTGCAAAATGAAATTAAAATTGGAGTAGATAATTGCAAAGTAAGACAATTTAAAAATATTTTCGGCTTTAGTTCTAAGATTGAGGATAGTTCCTATTAATCTGATTCATGCATCCTAGTTAAAAAGCATAAGCTTGGGCAATATACAAGTGATTTGAAATTGAATAAAATGTGTTCACTTTTCATTTCACTATGACACCGTATTTTTACAGTTCAGTGCATGTCGATGAATACTATTAGACTTTTGTACTAACAGCTGTAGCTATTTTTCAAATTGAAATAATTTCAAAAAGTCTATACTTTAAAAGGATAATTTCTTTTGACATTTATCTATATTCAGAAGTGAAATACATCCACTAATATCACACTTACATTGTTTTCTCAATACTTTTGCTTTTTGAATGGTAGTTGATTTCTTCTCATGAAACTTACTTAAGCTGTAATGACCTGTTTTTAAAACAAATCATGATAATTCCTGTAATTTATATCCTTTACAGGTAGTTTACTTTTTAAAGTAGCATTGAATCATTCTAAAAAATTTGGCTTTAAAAATAAAATATGGATTTAAAAATAAAATATGAAAGCAGTCAGCATATTAAATATTATCCATTTGATACACTTTCATTGTGCCCACATTGTTCTCAAGTAATATTCTATATGATATATTCATCAATTATAATAAAGATGAATATTGGTATATCCAATCATAATTATACATAACATGTATAAGTGTTATTTTCCTTTCCACTGTTATGCTTTTCAAATTGCTACTTTGTAACTTTAAATGACAATAAAAATTACCATTGGCCGTCCTGAATTTTACATATACTATTAATTAGTTGAATAGTTTTTTTTTTTTTTTTTTCTTTTATGTTACTTTCCAAGTTTGGTGAGTATGGAGTGGTAAAATTTCAAAGATCTTGATCAGAATCATTACTGAGACAATTTATGAATGGCACTGATTGCGTAATTTTTGTATTTATATTTTGCAAATGAAGTTAGTTTGAGTTAACTTGTTTACTCTGCTGTTTTTCCAGTTTTTCATTTTGACTTAACAAATGTTTATTGGATGACTGCTCTGCACAAGGCACACTGTGTGAAAAAGGCCTGTGTTTTCCAACTTTCATGTAATTTCTATCTGTTGGCAAAATATTTCTCCCCTTTCCCTTTACATGCACACACACACACGCAGAGTTTTTTAACAATTTTTTTCTTTTTAAGAAATGTATCTTTTTTTTCCAAAAAAAGCCTCAATTTCATTGATCTGTTCTACTGTTTTATTTTTGTTTTTGTTTTTTGATTTTATATTGTTTATTTCTGCTCTGATCTTTATTAGGTATCTTCTTCTGGCTTTGGAGTTTCTTTGTTGTTCTCTTTCTTGTTCTTTTAGGTGTCCTGTTACATTTTGTATTTGGAATTTTTCTTGTTTCTTGAGATAGGCCTGGATTGCAATGTATTTTCTTCTTAGGACTGCCTTTGCTGCATACCAAAGGGTTTGGATTGTTGTGTTTTTGTTTTCATTTGTTTCCATATATTTTTAAATTTATTCTTTAATTGCATGGTTGACCCATTCATTCTTTTGTAGGATGTTCTTTAACCTCCATGCATTTGGAGGTTTTCTCAACTATTTCCTGTGGTTGTTTTCAAGTTTCATACCATTGTGATCTGAAAATGTGCATGGTATGATCTTAATTCTTTTATATTTATTGAGGGCTGCTTTATGTCCCAGTGTGTGATCTATCTTGGAGAATGTGCCATGTGCACTTGAGAAGAATGTGTATTCTGCTGCTTGGATGAAAAGTTCTGATTATATCTGTCAAGTCCATCTGGTCCAATGTATCATTCAGGACCATTGTTTGTTTATTGATTTTCTGTCTAGATGATCTGTTCATTGCTGGAAGTGCAGTTATCACATTCTTATCTATAAGAATGCTTATGGTTGTGTTTAATTGTTTTATATATTTGGTGCTTCCAAATTTGGTACATAAATATTTATAATTGTTAGCTCTTGGTGGGTAGATCCCATAATGATGATATAATGCCCTTCTTCATCTCTTGTTACAGCCTATAGTTTAAAATATAGTTTGTCTGTTATAAGTATGGCTACTCCAGCTTTCTTTTGACTTCCAGTAGCATGATAGATGGCTCTCCATCCCCTCACTTTCAGTGTGAAGGTGTATTGAAAACCCCCTAGCCAGACCTCTCAAAAAGAAAAGAGAGAAGACCCAAATAGATACAATCATGAATGAAAATGGAGTTATTACAACCAATCCCTCAGAAATACAAGCAATGATCAGAGAATACTATGAAAAATTATATGCCAACAAACTGGAAAACCTGAAAGAAATGGACAAATTCCTAAACACACATTCTCTACCAAAAATCAAACGGGAAGAGATAGAAAATTTGAACGGACCCATAACTAGTGAAGAAATTGAATCAGTTACCAAAAATCTCCCAACAAATAAGAGTCCTGGGCCAGTCCCCTTCCCAAGGGAATTCGACCTGACCTGTCAAGCAGAATTAATACCTATCCTTCTCAATCTGTTCCACAAAAGTAGAAATGGAAGGAAAACTTCTGGACTCATTCTATGAAGTCAGCATTACTTTGATTCTCAAACCAGACAGAGACCCCACAAAAAAGGAGAATTACGGGCCAATATCTCTGATGAGCATGGATGCAGAAATTCTCAACAAGATACTAGCAAATCAAATTCAACTGCATATAAAAAGAATTATTCACCATGATCCAGTGGTATTCATTCCTGGGCTACAGGGCTGGTTCAGTATTCACAAATCAATCAATGTAATATATCACATTAATAAAAGAAAGGATAAGAACCATATGATCCTGTCAATAGCTGCAGAAAAAATATTTGACAAAATACAGAATCTTTTCTTAATAGAAACCCTTAAGAAATTTGGGATAAAAGGCACATACTTAAACATCATAAAGGCCATATATGAAAAACCCATGGCTAATATCATCTTCAATGGGGAAAAACTGAGAGCTTTCCCCCTGAGATGAAGAACATGACAAGGATGTCACCACTATTGTTTAACATAATGGTGGAAGTCCTAGCATAAGCAATCAGACAACAACATGAAATAAAAGGCATGAAAATTGGCAGAAAAGAAGTTAAACTGTTGCTTTTTAGAGACAACATGATACTCTACCTGGAAAACCTGAAAGACTCCACCAAAATACTGCTAGAACTGACATAGGAATTCAGCAAAGTTGTAGGTTACAAAATCAATGTACAGAAATGGTTGCATTATTGTACACCAATAATGAAGCAACAGAAAGAGAAATCAAGAAATCAGTCCCATTTATAATTGCATCACCAACCATAAAACACCTAGAAATAAACCTAACCAAAGATGTAGAAGATCTGTAGCCTGAAAACTATAGAAAGCTTATGAAGGAAGTTGACACAAATAATGGACACAAAAAAATGGAAAAAAAAACATTCCATGCTCATGGATTGGAAGAATAAATAGTTAAAATGTCAATACTACCCAAAGCAATCTGTACATTCAGTGCAATCCCAACCAAAATTGCACCATTATTCTTCTCAAAGCTAGAACAAACAATCCTAAAATTTGTATGGAACAACAAAAGACCCTGTATAGCCAAAATAATACTGAAGAAGAAAGCCGAAGCAAGAGGCATCACTATCCCAGACTTTAGCCTCTACTACAAAGCTGTAATCATCAAGGCAGTATGGTATTGGCACAAAAACAGACAGATCAATGGAATAGAATAGAGAACCTGAAATTGGACCCACAAATGTATGGCCAACTAATCTTTGACAATGCAGGAAAGAGTATCCAATGGAAAAAAGACAGTTTCTTCAGCAAATGGTGTTGGGAGGATTGGAAAGCAACAAGCAGAAGAATTAAACTGGGCCACTTTCTTACACTATACACAAAAATAAACTCAAAATGGATGAAAGACTTAAATGTGAGACAGGAAACCATCAAAATCCTAGAGGAGAAAGCAGGCAACAACCTCTTTGACCTCAGCTGCAGCAATTTCTTGCTCTATACATTTCAAAAGGCAAGGGAATTAAAAGCAAAAATGAACTATTGGGACCTCATCAAGATAAGAAACCTTCTGCACTGCAAAGGAAACCATCAACAAAACCAAAAGGCAACTTGTGGAATGGGAAAAGATACTTGAAAATGACATATTAGATAAAGGGTTGGTATCCAAAATCTATAAAGAACTTACCAAACTCAATACCCAAAAAGCAAATAATCCAGTGAAGAAATGGGCAGAAGACATGAATAGACACTTTTCCAAAGAAGACATCCAGATGGCCATCAGACATGAAACGAATCTCAACATCACTCTTCATCAGGGAGATACAAATCAAAACCACATTGAGATATCACCTCACACCAGTCAGAGTGGTTAAAATGAACAACTTAGGAAACTACTGATGCTGGCTAGGACGTGAAGAAATGGGACCCCTCCTTGGTGGGATTGTAAACTGGTGTACCCGCTCTGGAAAACAGTGTGGAGGCTCCTCAAAAAATTAAGTGACCCAGCAATAGCATTACTAGGAATTTATCTAAGGTATACAGGAGTGCTGATTCATAGGGGGAAATGTACCCCAATGTTTATAGCAGTGCTTTCAACAATACGTTATGGAAAGAGCCTAAATGCCCATTAACTAATCAATGGATAAAGAAGATGTGGTTTATGTACAATGGAATACTACTTGGCAATGAGAAAGAATGAAATCATGCCATTTGCAGCAATGTGGGTGAAACTGGAAGGTATTATGCTGAGTGAAATAAGTCAGTCAGAGAAGGACAGATATATGTTTTCACTCATGTGGCTATTGAGAAACTTAACAGAAGACTATGGGGGAAGGGAAGGGGAAAAACTAGTTAAAAACAGAGAGGGAGGAAGGCAAACCACAAGAGACTCTTAAATACAGAGAACAAACTAAGGGCGGTTGGGGGTGGGGGAGAGGGGGAAATGGGTGATGGGCATTGAGGAGGGCATTTTTTGGGATGAGCCCTGGGTGTTGTATATAAGTGATGAACTATGGGAATCTACCCCAGAAACCAAGAGCACACTTTACACATTGTATGTTAGCTAATTTGACAATAAGTTATTTTAAAAAACAAATGAAAAATAATAAAAAAGAAATGTATCTAATTTGTAGGAATCTTATTTTTTTGGTGTATAGTGCTGTAAATTTTGCAAATGCATAGAATCATGTGTTTACTACCATAATCAAGATACAGAGTTTCATTATAAAAGAAAAAAAAAAAATGTCCTTGTGCTCACTCTTCATAATCAACCCCAACTTACACTCTAGTCCCTGGCAATTGTTGATCTGTTCTCTGGCTGATGGTCATTACTTTTCCAGAATGTCACAGAAATGAAGTCATCCAGTGTATGGTCTTTGAATCTGGCATCTTTCATTTAGTATAATGCATTTGGAATTCATTGATCCTTTTTATTGCTGACTAGTATTGCATTGAATGTATTTACAACAGTTTTACTAGGAGAAAGATTTTGATTGTTTCCAATTTTTTAGCAATTATGAATAAAATGCTTTTAAACATTAGCTGACAGCTGTTTTTCTGAGCTTAAGTTTTCATTTCTCTTGTATAAATATTGTTGAGTGGGATAGCTGAGTCATGTGGCCAGTGTTTGTTTAACTACATAAGAAACAAACTGTCTTTCAAAAGTGGCTGTGCCAGTTTACATTCTCACCAGTAATGTGTGAGTTCCAGTTGCTCCATATTTTGCCAGACTTGATATTGTCAGTCCTTTTGCTTTTTGCTATTCAAATAAGTATGAATCTCATTGGAACTTACAGTTTTGCCTTCCTAATGACTGATGATGTGGAACTTCTTTCTTTAAAAAAAGTTTTTTAATGTTTATTTATTGAGACAGAGAGAAACAGAGTATGAGTAGGGGAGGGGTGGAGAGAGAGGGAGACACAGAATTTGAAACAGGCTCCAGGCTCCGAGCTGTCAGCACAGAGTCCGACACAGGGCTTGAACGCACAAACTGTGAGATCATGACCTGAGCCGAAGTTGGATGCTTAACTGACTGAGCCACCCAGGCACCCCTGAAACTTCTTTTCTACTTGTAGAACTTTTTTGGTGAGATAAAAATGTCTATAGAAATCTTTTCCCCATTTTTAAATGTTTTTTTTTAAATGTTGAATTTTTGGGAATGCTTTATGTATTATGGACACACAAGTCCTTGTTCAGATATGTGATGTGTAAATACATTCTTCTAATATGGCTTGGCGTTTCATACTATTAACAGTGTCTTTCACAGATTAAAGGTTTTTTAAAACAATTTAACTATTTTTTTATTTTATGGTTTATGCTTTAGGTTTTATAGCTAGGAATATTTTATCTAATCCAGGGTCTCAAAATACTCCCATAATATGTTCTTATAGGTGCGGCTTAGACTTAATGTTCAACTCAGCTTTGTTGCTCTGTTAGATTCTTGAATATCTAGTTTTTGATCTTGATTCCGAGACTATGCCTCCAAGTGAAAGTACTTTGTAAATTCTAGAATGCTATAGGTTCTTCGGCTGTGTGATCTTCCACAGGTCAGCTTATTGACTGGGCTCCAATTCCCTATGTATAAAACTGTGAAAGCACAACATGGTATGCAAATATCTTATGACCACGACATTGTTCCCCATTTCTTAGTTCCCTGTGTGCCTCTGGTCTTTCTAGGATGGTAGAATAAAACATGGTACTCAAGAGTTTTGAAGCCAAGGACGCCTGCCTTGGAATAAATCTGACCATGGCACATACTAACTGAGAGAATTTGGGAAAATTGAGTAATTAAGTTTCCTCACCTGTAAATTGAGGCTAGTACTTCATGAATGACATAATTCTGTTAATGTGTTAAATATGAGGACTGACCCTCTGTAGTCTTTCAGAGAATCTCTATTGGTTGTAGTGGTCGGTAATGGTTAAAACTTGTTTTTGGAACTACAATTTGCTCCTTCCAATTTCCTTCAGTAACTAAAATCACATTGCTACACAACAGGAACTAAGGTTCTCTCCTTACTGCCAGTCTTTCCTCCTATTGACTACTGTCCCAGATACCCATCACTGTGTATACTTGCAGGCACTTAACCCTATCAATGACCTCTCTGATGACAATGATCACCAGTCCTGCCATCAGATACCACGTTAAACACTAAACTCTACCTGCTTGATCTGCTCCTCCCACTACTTGCTTTGCCATGGTCTTCCCTCCAAGTTAGTGCTGACACCAGATACCCAGGTCATAGCTCCTCCCAGGGTTGCCTGACCTCCAGTTCTGAAGCTGTCACCAGTACATCTGTTTTGCCTCTTTATAAAACTTTCAAGTTGTCAATAATTCCTAAATACTTTTTAATTAAAATAAATAAATGAATAAATAAACAGGGGTTCCTGGGTGGTTTAGTCAGTTGAGTATCTGACTCTTGGTATTGAATCAGGTCATGATCTCATGGTTGTGGAATTGAGCCCCGCATCAACCTCCAAGCAGTGCAAGGAGCCTAGTTGAGATTCTGTCTTTCTCTTCCTCTGCTCCTCTCCCCACTCCCTTGCTTGCACTCATGTTCTCTGTCTCTCTCTCTCAAAATAAATAAGTAAATAAATAAATGAATAAATAAACACACACACACACATACACACACAAACATACCTTAAGTGTATCATTGGCTTCTCCTTGCCTAGAATAGAAAGTTTCTCACTTAAATCTAGGAAGTTCTTAATAGATCATATATGTACCCTTTAGTCTCTCTTGATTTACATGGCTGCTATGAAGGAAATTTAAGTTGCTTAACATAGGGTACCTTTACCTTCTATTTTCAATTGAATGGCATCAAGAAAATTATGGTGAAGCAATAATTTGAACACAATAGGTATTGAAAAGTTTCAAGTACCATATTTGTGGGTATGTGACAATAAAGCTTGACTATTTAAGCTATAAAACCAAGGGCTGAACTGTATAGGGGTGTATTGTCTCAGGTCACATAAGATTTCTTTTGTGAAAGATCTTTTATTTGTTTGGGAGTTAGAGGTATTGCTTACATTGCTCTGTAGTGTTTTGAATGCCACCATTTTCTTACTTTGTAAAGATAGGAGTTTTCTGCGTGTTTTGAAGCCTGTTTTCATCTTCTTTTATCTCTTCTCACTCTTAAAACTGAACTAAGGATGTGAAAGATGTACCATTTCCCTTTGCCTCCCCACCTGAGAGCTTTGATTTTTCTGAGGAAGAGATAGAAGTGCCCTTTGATTACTGTGAAGGGGCAATTGTGACATCTTCCTGGAAAGTTAAACACAGGGAGAGATCAAACGCTTTCGTTTGAAGCCCATTGTGTGTTCACAGCACACGTGAGAAAAATGTAAAACCAAAGAAAAACCACCTGTATAGAAGTAAACTAAAACCCAAATGATAATGGAGCAGGAACTAAAATCTATAGAAACTTAAGGAAGAAATTATATCCCCTAAATTGCTGGAAGAGGGATACTAGTCATTATCATTGAGTGTATTGATACATTAAACATCACCAGCTAGAAATCACTTGTTAGGCTCTTGAACTACAATGCAGTTAAGTCCTGCCAGCAGTTTCCTAGAAAGTCTCTTTTGGAACTATCTGCTGCCTTGTAGGTAAAGGCAAAGTCAAAATATGTGCCAATCACCTTGAGTCAATGCTGATGGATGATCAAAGTGTTTGTCAAATTCATTCATTCAATATTCTACCCTGGAGAGAGTTAAAAAATGATTGTTTTAAAAACAAAATCATGCCTAACCCATTCAAGTCTTTGGTTAGCTTGGGGTGGCCTGTGTTGTCTTATTCGTTCTTCTGGATTTTTATCACTCTTTAACACCTTGTCTTCTCTTTCACTTTGGACTGCTTTTGTGATTATGATACCACTTGAGCTGTGATTTTTATGATTCATGTCATTTTGGTGTTTATCAAAGCTGCATGTTAGGGAGATAATACCCCAGTGTCTGGATGAGCAGAGTACCTGACTGTATATTGGGGATTTTCTCGCTGCTAATGGCCCAAGACTCTGTGACACAAGATACCTAGAACTCTCAAGGAGGTAAACTACAGGATGAGACCCACCACACTATTAGAAAAATGTCTTAAAATTGAGGTGAAGGTCACATATGTTAGTTCTTATCTCTCACGATGACACCTCTGCTCTTTAGAATGAATTGTCAGGTTGTGAAGGATGTGAGAAATATTTAACAATATGGATGGTGTGCTTTAGACATTTTTCCCTTTTATTTTCTCCTGAGTCCCGTGCCAAGTACTGCCTAAGTGCTTTATATACATGAACTCATCTAATTAAAAACTCCATGAGGTTAATATCATTCCCATCTTGCAGATAAATGATTTGAAATATTGTAGTATTAGCTCAAAAGAAAAAATAAAAGGTCTTATAATCCCCTAAAGTGCTAGAAGTCACACTGACTCTACTCTCCCTACTTTACACCTCAGCATTCCGGGAGATGGTGTTAATGAGGTGGGTCCCAGGACTTCCTTTGACTGTCCCTTCCCTAAATCTATTAAGTGGCAGAACTCTCAGCTGTGCTGCTTAATAAATATTTGCCCATATGGACAGAATGAGATTGATAGTATCAAAGGGAGGAAGTATTAAAGTAACCTTGTTGTATCCCTGGAGCAAGAATGTCTCATTTGTTCTATCATAATGATTAAAGGAACTGTGTGTTGAAATGCATTAGAACCGTCTATGCCTTATTCCTCTACCTCTTACCCCCACACTTCATTTTTGACTACCATATTTTGTTTCACTCTTAACCTCTCTTTGGCTGTGTGCTAGTTTCTGATCTAGGAATGATTACTGACTCCTCTGGCCCTCAGCTTGGCTTTGACAATTGACTTCAGATTTCTGTCTCAACTAAATAATGGCTTTAGCCCCTTGTTATCTAATTTTCTTAGCCAATCCTGCTGCCTTTCTAGGCAGCTGCCCCTAGAATTCAAGTCAAGCCTGGCATCCAGCTCTGTACTTCTAATACCAGTTTGGAATGGATGGTAATGTTTTATGGTTTTTCTAAAGACCAAACAATTTTTTGCCAAACTTTGTTCATTACTATTTTTTTAACTTTTTAGTGTTTATTTATTGGTGGGGGGGGGGGCAGAGACAGAGGGAGACACAGAATCTGAAGCAGGCTTCAGGCTCTTGAGCTGTCAGCACAGAGCCTGATGTGGGGCTCAAATTTGTGAACCATGAGATCATGACCTGAGCCAAGTTGGACAGTTAACCAGCTGAGCCACTCAGGTGACCCACAGTTTTGTTCATTACTGTTAAACTGGCTTCAATGTTGTAAGCTCTAGAATTGCTATGCCTTCCAATGGAAGAGAAATGATGCCATCAGGATGACAGTGATGGCAAGTAAGATCATACCTACCTGTCTAGTGGGCTCCAGCCATATACCTAAAATACTATCTGAAGTCTTCTACATGGTTTCACGGTATTTCAAAAAGCATCCAGAAATCCATGCCACTTTGGCAATTTATATTCAGTAAAGGAAGGAGGGCAGTATTTCTATCACACAGATCAAGACTGGATTATCTGATTTATTGACTGATTTTAGGACTCTGCCCATTACTAAATGAGTGATCTTGGACAGATTAATTTATCTTTCCTTTAATTTGGAGAAATAAGTAAGGTGTATAAAAAACAACAACTATGTGCAGACCACCTGTTTTTTAAATGTTAGTTTTTATTGAGCCGTGAAGAAAGATAGGAAGCCCTAACAATGACTGGAATTATGGTATAAAGGAAAGATCTCAGGCAGAAAAACAAATGGAGCTGGGTTTGAATACTGGGTCCACTTCTTGATAGCTGTAAAACCTTGTTATTTCATCTAGTCTGAATTTTATTATTTGTAGATTGAGCATAATGCTACCAATGTTGTCACATTTTGATAAAGATTGGAAAGCTGAGATATATGAAGTACTTGGCTTATGGCCTAACTTACAGTACATGTTCAGTAAATATTGGCTATTGTAATTGTTGGTAGTAATAGACTTTCCAAGGGAGTCTGAACTTTATGTTTAAAACATTGGAGGAGCGCCTAGGTGACTCAGTCGATTGAGCATCCATCTTCGGCTCAGGTCGTGAAGTCAGTTTGTGAGTTTGAGCCTTGCTTCGGGCTCTGCGCTGACAGCTCAGAGTCTGGAGCCTGCTTCAGATTCTGTGTCTCCCTGTCTGTCTCTGCCCCTCCCCCACTTGAGCTCTCTCTCTGTCTCTCAAAAATAAATAAATGTAAACCAAAATTAAACATTGGAAAATCACTAAAAGTGTTTGAGAAGGAGCATGACATAATCACATTTGTGATTTTATGATCACTGTGACTATAGCTTGAGAATAAATTAAGGGGTGGGTCCACTTGGACTAGAGGGGAGACTCTCTAGCAATATGAGAAACTTTGGCTAGAAGAGTGGCATGCAGTCCAGGGAAGGCAGACTGATTTGAGAGGTGTTTTGGAGGTAGAATTATAGGATTTTATTTTCCTGATTGGAGAATGTTTAGATATTATTGGGATGAAGGTAGTGTGTCTGGTGGGGGCAGGTTAGAAATTCTAGGGAAAGTATCACAGTGTGTATGCTGGAACTCATAGAGAACAGATCATGAAGTAAGCAGGCACCCTGCCCCCCAACCTTCTGCAGAGTGGTGTCCTCAGCTGGACACTTTGGCCCCACAGTGAGGAAATACCCTTAAGAAAGGGCTCTAACTCCCCTATTCTTACCCTTGGAAGTAACAAAGAAGGGAATGATACACAGTTTGGGCTTGAGACCAACTGCTCCAGATAGTCAAAATCAAGTATCTTGTAGCTGGATATTGACTATCATGGATGTCAAATTACTGGTCTGATAGAAGCTGAACACCTTGGGTGAAGTGGAAAACCATAGAAACCCCTCCCACTGGAGAATGAGGAGCCACAAATCTCAACTAGCTTCTTGCCAGGCAACAAAAGGGGGTCTTAACATGATACAGTGGACATTCCTGCTCATTTCTCCAAAATAATACATAAAAAAGAGCATAATGGAGTGAGAGAACAAATGTAATTTCTGCAATTATTAGAATTCAGTAAATATTTAGAAGCAGGTAAGTTTGGGAGTTTGGTGAAGGAACTTAGGTAATTCCAAACTGAAAATTTTTATTTTCTTTATGAATAGGCCAGAGCATTTGGTGAGAGAAGAGTAAGTAACATCAAGTTCAGAGGTTTAAGGAAGGTGGAGAAATTTAAAAATAGTCACTGTGAAGGAAGAGAGAGACATTCCTAGAGAAGAACTGTAGGATTGTGAGACAGTTAAAGTTTGAGGCCATGAATTTTTAATATTAAACGTAAGTAGTTGTGTGATTTTTCTGTAGGAGTGATGAATTAACAGTCTAGGGATAAACATGGAAAAAGCCAGCTTTGGGATGTAGCAGAGTTGGAATTGGCTTTCTCATATAGGTATGATTGAAGGAAAATAGTAAAGTAATTTTAGCTAGAGAGTGGCTAAATAATGTGTTCTAGAAATGAAGTAGGATAGGATAGTAGTTAGGAGGGGACAAAAAAGTAGGGAGCAAAGTGGGTTGAGATCAAGGACCACGAAGTCCCTGAAAAGTGGAAATGCACGTATGATGAGAGGAACTTAGCAAGCACACTAAAGAGGTAAGACACTGTGGTCAGGGTTGGTTACACTTAATATTATAGGTATAAGACATTTCTAGTGATACAAGTGTTGAGAGTGTGGCCATCAGTCATAGAGTTTGAAATAGAATAGTAATACAAGTAACTGGAAAGGAGACCATGAAAAAGCTGATTTGGAGAAATGTGGCTTTGACACCTAAAGTAAATGAAGATACTAAGGGAACAGTGACAGATTTCTTACTGAGAATGAATCAGTCATGAATTAGGATGTATGAAGTAACTTCATGGCAAGCTAGTCTACTATTTCAGTTATTTTTGTGGCTTTCTCCTTTTACTTGTACCCCCAAAGCCTCTTCTTTCCTATAGTTTGATCTGTGCCAGAACTTGATATAAGTGTGGAGTGATCCACTGAGGAACCAGGATTGCAAACAGTCAATCATTAGGCAAAGTAAATGTGACACAAAAGATTCAGTTTCATAGAGAGGAATGATTTAAAAAGTACCCAGAAGCTGAGGGAAAGGGAGTTGGATTCCCATTGGTGGGACAGAGTGAAATGAAGAAATAAAAAGCTTCAAGAGGCAGATGGCTTCTGGTGAGGCCAGCGTACTTCCATGGTCCTTTGCCTAACACATCTGTGCCTCTGACTGCCCAGGCCTGATTCCCTGAGGATCCATTCATCCTGCATGGACAGTATCCCCCTAAGATTCGAGGGCATGTATGTTACCCTTGCGCATTTCCCCTATCTGTGTCCCCCTTGCACATCTCTCACCCTTGCACGTCTCCCCACCCTGTAATATAGGTGGAGGGCCCAGAAGGGTGATGGTGGAGTGAAAGAAAAGTCTTACTCTAATTAATTAAATTAGCTACTTAGTCTAACAAATTAATTTAAAATTTTCTTCTGAGTTCTGGGAAACAGCAACTCACAAAACCCTTGCAGTCAGGATTATTTTTAAGGGTACTTTTGAGAAAAATAGTTTGGAGCCACACTATAAAAAACATCTTGAATTTCAAGATAAGGAATGTAGACCTTATTCTAAGACCCTAGAATAAGTCTTTCCCTCAGGGACAGAAAGGTAGTGTGTTGGAAGAGTAGCATTTTTGGAAGATTCATCTGGTGTTGATGTGTGGATGGTTTGTATACTTATATCACCTTACATCATTGGCAAATGATCCCGTGTCCTTCATAGCTTCATTATCAACAAATCTTGTAGTTTCTGTTAAAATATGTTTATATATACTTCTGTTTTCTTCTTTTTTCCAGTTTCATATTCAGCTACTGTCACTTACGATTTTCTCTTATGTGCTTTCAGACCACCTTCCCCCCACATCCCCTAGTTACCTTCTATTTGTTATAAAATGCCAGAGTTATTTTTTCTTCTTAGTAACTTCTTTTGATAAAGGTCACCGATTGAACTACTCAAAAGCCTCTCTTGGTGTTCTCATTTCAATTAAATCAAAATCTCCATTTATGCATTCAAGGTTCTCTTGTCGCTCCCCTGCCTAATTTAATTTCTTTAATTTCTTAGGAATGCCTCCTCTACTGTGTGTTTTCCAGTGAGATAAAATTTCTGGTTATCCCTTCATTCATGTTTCTGTTTTCCAAATTCCCAGACAATGAAGGATACTTCTACAGTGACTTCCCCATGGTGAAATCTCGATTGTTCGCTTATGTGCCATGGTCAGTCAAAGAGATGCATACACAGTAGTCTGTGCTAGCAGAGAAAGAACTGTAAATCCCTATGACCAGATAAGTACTCTATCTTGCAGTACATGGTTATAAGTTCACTCCCAAAGGTATGCTAGAATAAATTGAACTGAATCAGGGATCCTACCCATGTCCTTCAATTTTCACATTTTAACTGCTGAGGTCAGGTTTGAATATACATGTCTATTTCTACATTTCAAGTGCTTATCTTGAAGTAAGAAATCTATGAATGGATCTGGGGAATGGATCTATCCAAGTAGAAATCTATGAATGGATCTGTGCAAACCTATGACCACTTTAAAATTGTATATGGACATTTTGTTTATATGTACTATGGAGTGTTTTTTTTTTTTTTCATAAAGAGATAACAATAGATTTCTGTTTTAAAGATATCTTTATTTCTTTATTGTTGTGAACTGACAAACTAATCTGGCTTTATACAGCTTGTAGGTTCTATTGGTTGGGAATAGTAGTGGACAATGAAGTTTGATGTGAAGGTTAGAAGTATCCCAGATCTAACTAGCAGGTTATAATGAAAGGAATTTCAGACCAAATTCCTCCATACATAAATTTATTAAATAATCAAACATAAATAAGCAGGCAGAAAACAACTTACATATTCTTTTCTGTCAGCTTGACAAAGTCCAGTTTTCTATATTTTCAAATTTTTTTACATTTATTTATTTTTGAGAGACAGAGACAGAGCCCAAGTTAAGGAGGTGTAGAGAGACACACACAGAATCTGAAGCAGGCTCCAGGCTCTGAGCTGTCAGCACAGAGCCGGACACGGGACTCGAACTCATAAACCTTGAGATCATGACCTGAGCCAAAGTTGGACAATTAACCGACTTAGCCACCTAGGCACGCCATAGTTTTCTATACTTTTAAAGTTTCAATCTCTATCTATTTTGGATGAAAGGTTCACTTGAGGATGGCATGACAGCTTTTCTGGAAGCATGGTTGTCATAGTCTCCTAGTCACGCTGATTTACAATGGCTGGATATAAGGCTGCTTGTTGATCAGGCTTTGATACCTTCCTAAGAACTCAGTATATGCATGGCTATATTTTTTATGCTTTGTTCATGCAAGGAATTTGAGAGAAGAGGCTTCTTAAAGTATTTTAACCAATATTCATTTCTCAAATACTTTTAATTAATGATTGAGAACCCAGTTCTAACCTTTGCCATACTAATTAACAGGCCAATAACTGCACTAATAAAAATCGTTTTCTGCTATTCTTTATGTTCAGGTAAGGATCAAGATAATGAAAATAGAAGTACCTGTAATGGCCACTTTTGGTTTATGGACTTCTGATAAAAATCTATATTACTTTCAACTATAGTATAGATGCATAATTAGGGCAATTGACTATCCCTAGGGTGGAATCATAAACTTATTTATACATTAATAATGATATACTCTCTGTGCTGAAGTATTTTAAAGTTAATTATAGATATCTTAACATTTATGCATGTACCACACATACATCATTTTATATAAATGGAGAGATGTCATATATATAGTCTATTCTTAGTATAATCTTCTGTTTTTTCTTTTCTTTTAGTTCTTGGTTGTTCTTCCTTTATATTTCCATTGATTATTGTTTTATGTAAAAGGTAAAAATGGTATCATGTTAAGCCTACTCTTCTGCCTCTTCCTTTTATTTTTTAAATAAAATTTTATAGTAGCAAGTAACCACAGGTGACTATTTATAAGTTTTTAAATTTATTGAGATATAATTTATATACCATAAAACTTAGCAAGTTCAAATGCATAGCTCAGTGATTTTTAGTAACTTTATTGAGTTATACAATCATCACATAATCTGTTATAGAACATTTTCATTACCCCAGTGTGGTCTCTCCTGTGACTGGCAGTTGTATCCATTCCTACCCTAAGCCTTAAGTGATCACTAATCTATTTTCTGTCTTTAAACAGCTTTCTATCTTGTGGTTTGTTTTTTTTTTTAATATTGTGCAATGGAAGTTCTTCCAAGTCAAATGAAGAGTCTTGAATTCATTGTTTTCAATCTGTATATATCTTTCTGTGTACATGGAATATAATACATATTGCATACGATATATACAACAATATTCAGTCCTTTTGCTGTTGGGGGTAATCAGTGAACTTGAGCATGTTTCCCATATTTTTAGGCTTTTGATGTCTTTTCTGTGAGTGGTCATTCATATGGTTTGCCATTTTTTTCTGTCAGGATGTTTATTTTTTTGATGTCAGTTTATAAGAGCTCTTTTTGTATTACATATACTAGGTCTTTGTATATTGCCTGAATTATACTTTTTCTAGATTTATTAATTTAAAGATAGATTTAAAAATTGAAAATTAATTTTTAACTTAATATCAAAATTAAATTAAAAATTAATTATGTTGCATTATGCTCAGAGAATGTGACCTGGTTTTTACTTTAAAAGATTTTGTTTATTGTCTTTGTGAATAAGATTACTAATTATTGTAAATATTCTCTGAATATACATTTAGTGAAGTTCTCCTATTTCTTTTGAGGCATGTGTAATTCCGTGTATATATTAATTCACATTAAATGAAACAGTAATATTCAATTTAATTTTTTAAAGTTTATTTTGAGAGAGAAAGAGAGAATACGAGTGGGGGAGGGGAAGTGAACAAGGGAGAGAGCGAGAGAGAATCCCAAGCTGTCAGAGTCCAGCTCCGGCCAGGTCCAGAGGTCCCTGAAGGATGGACTGTGTTGGCGAGGGAGTGAGAGAGCCCCGGGAATCTTTCTGATCACCAGGCAGGCATCTCTGTCCTGTTGGTTTTGGTGTCTTTATTTATAGGTCAAATGTTAACATGACATGAGAAAATGGATTTTTTTTTACAATGGATAGCTCTCTGTGATAAGATGTTTTTGGAAAATGTACAGACACAGGTTTTACAGAAGTATTCTTCCAGAACGGTCCCAATTATAGTGAGGTTGAGTAACTAAGAAAATAACAGGGTGTTCACATTTTAATAACACTAAGATTAAGTCATAGGTTTGTAGATACTCTTATCCATCCTCATCACAGCTGCCAGTGTGAAGGAAGGTGTTTGTGGAATGGAGGCCTTAGGGAAGGGACTGCTATACATCATCAGTTAGCAAAGGTATATGTAGTAACTTATGTTCTGCCCTTATGTGTTCTTTTCTCTAAGTTAGCCTCTTTGTTTCCAGGCAAGACTTGATTTTCCAGTTATATGCTTTATGGCACAGGAGAGCCAACCATACCTTTAAAGAGTTTAGCTCATTTCCAGTACATAGAATAGCCTCAACAAGTGCATTTACCTTTGTGTCTAGTTTATTGTCTATGATTTCTTGAATAGCTAGGGCATG
The DNA here is from genome assembly GCA_017311185.1 of Proteles cristata cristata. Lineage (NCBI taxonomy): Eukaryota > Metazoa > Chordata > Mammalia > Carnivora > Hyaenidae > Proteles > Proteles cristata. The sequence continues at coordinate 1,202,250 of JAESUZ010002841.1, forward strand.
AGAGACATTTCTGGTTAGCTGATTTACATGTTGAGCTGTATGAACCTCTTGGACTAACACAACGGTAGAAATGGAATTGTACATGTAAAGGTCAATCTTTTATGAGTAAGGGTCATTAGCCTGTTCATAGCTCAAGGGAAGTATTGAGGAAAACAGGACCTGTTGGAGACACGATGTCTGCTCCCATAATCCTAAAAGAAGGTTCTCACAATAAGTTCCTTCACAAGGTGCAATCATCATACCAGGGTCAGAATAAGGGGACAAGTCACTCCCGATACCGATCAACAAGATACCTTGGATGTCAGTGCTCAAGCATAAATAATTGATTGGGGGTAGATATCCATCATCATCTGATTGGCAAGTGACCATGCAAACTTGCTTTAATCTCACCGGGAGCTTTCTCGACTAGTGGGCTCAAAATGGCTCCCAACACCAAGCTAGCTCCATGCTGCCAGCACAGAGCTCAACATGGGGCTTGAACTCACAAAAGTGCGAGATCATGACCTGAACTGAAACCAAGAGTCAGGTACTTAACTTCCTTACCACCCAGGTGTACCAGTAATATTCAGTTTTAACATGACCCATGCTTATGTTCACTAGATCTAATTTTAACTGAAACATTGAAGACTCCTAAAATAATTGCACTGTGTTTCCTAAGCTAACCACACTCTTTAAAAAGTTTTGGCTTTGTTTGTAGGTTAGCAGCTGTTTTGGTGGTTACATATGGATTTATATCAACACCGACACATTTTTTTGTCAATATCAAATAACAGCTGACTATATTTGCTGTTTATGTTATGTGCATTTTTATCTTAGTGTATTTAATGTTAAATTCTGCTTTGCCCTCCTCTCCTTTCCCCGCCTACCATTTTCTGTTTTGTTTCTCTTATATGATATTCTTTTGTCTATCCTTTCATTAAACTTTTAAAAAATCATTTCCTTTAAATGTAGCTAGGCTGCATTCCCCCAACCAATGTTAAAATATCTTTATTTCTTAGATTCTGTTTTTATTTTCTTTGTTATTTTTATTGCTTTGATCAAATTTCCATTCAGTCTAATCCCCCTCCCGCTTATTAATTTGGAAGTTCTTTTCCATTCCATTTATTTTACATTTGGATTGATTACCTGATTACTTTGTTTTACATAAGATAGTTTAGGAACAATAATGCTAATAACTATCCTTTGTTGATCTTTTCCTTGATTAAGATATTCTCTCCAGTATTTTCCTCAGATATACGACATAGGTGATATATTCTCTGATGTCCTGTATACCCTAAAATATTTTTCTTTAACCTCTATAAGTAATTGTTATATTGCTTGGGTATAGAATTCTGAAATTATAGTCCTTTTCTTTTAGTAGTCTTGTGGATGCTACTGCACAGGCTACTAGTTATCCAAGATTAAAGATGTTTAGTACCAGTTGGTCTTTGATTTTCACTTTAGGTAAGTTATTCTTTCTGCTACGAACTTTGTAGTACATTAAAATATCTTAAGAGTTCCAGAAGTTTACCCGAGTGTACTTAGTTATGTATCTTTTCTCATTAATCCAGCCCTTGGTGAACCCCTTGAATTGACAGACTCCAGTCTCTCCCTTTCATGGAGAAACTTTCTTCTAATTCTTATCTATTTGCTTTTCCTCTGTCTGTTTCTATTCCTTATATGGAATTTATAATATTTTCAAATTTGTGAAGTTTTCTGAATCTGTCCTTTAATTCTCTCATTTTATTTTCCTTCCATAATTTTTATCTCTGTAGCTTGCCCAGTACTTTAAGATAATTTGAGATTTCTCATACTTGATCTTCCAAGTCACTAATTTGAGTCATAATCGTGCCTTAGTCCCCAAATCACCTATTGCATTTTAAAGTTGGAAAATTGTATCTTTTGGCTCCACAAAGTTCCTATGCTTCACTTGAAAAACTCTAAGACGCATGTATTTTGTTCAGATCATAGTTTATCTCCTCTAGCAGTTCTATGTCACAAGGTATCTACTCTGACTGTTTTGACTGATTGTTAACTGTAGCTTTTTAGCACTCTTAGCTGAGTTGACATTTTGCTTGAATTTTTTGGGCTCCGGTCTGTCACTTAGACTATTTTGAATAGCAGGAATCTTACTAGAGTAGTCGCATTATTCGGGGATAATTGGTAGGTTGTCAGGCCCTGTTGAATTGCTGGTGGAAATTTTTCTGATCTCTGGTCTCTCCAGTCTCTCTGCTCTCTCCTTGTTTCAGGGGTTAGCCTTTTCATCTCCTGCCTTCTGCAGTCAACAAAAGCCAGGACATGTGAGTGAGCATATGTAGATTCTTTTTTTTTTTATTAGAGGTTCATGATTTCTGGGAACCAGTCTTTTCCCAAGACAACAACTTTTCTCCTTGGTTTTGAGCTCTGAAGTTATTTCTCAAATGCTTGTGCAGGCATAGGGAGTAACGTTTCTCAACAATTCTTTCAGCTTGGAACACAATAGAGTCCAGATCTTATTTAAGCAAAACTATCTCTAAATCTCAATAGGACAGAGACCAACTTAAACATGATTTGGAATTTCTGAAAAAAACAATAAATATAATGTTGTTATTTGTGGAACATAAACTAATTTCTCCATATACTGTAAGGCTATAAAATTAAGTCTACTTTATGTCAGGAGCCATTTTCTGAACTCACTAAGTTGAGAAAACTCCTTGTGAGGTTAAGACAAGTTTCAGTCTCTTGCCGTCAGATGACGACTGATTTCCACCCCTACTCAGTTATTTCTGTTTGAGCACCAACTCCTAAGGTACCTTGTTGATTGGTATCAGAAGTAACTTGTCCCCTTATCCTGGCCGTGGTATGATGATTGCACTTTGTGAAGGAACTTATTGTGAGAACCTTCTTTTAGGATTATGGGAGCAGACATCGTGTCTCCAACAGGTCCTGTTTTCCTCAGTGCTTCCCTTGAGCTATGAACAGGCTAATGACCCTTATTCATAAAAGATTGACCTTTACATGTACAATTCCATTTCTACCGTTGTGTTAGTCCAAGAGGTTCATACAGCTCAAATCAACTAACCAAAAATGTTTCTCATGCCCTAATTAGTCAAAAAATCATAGACAAAAAACTAGACAGAAAGGTAAATGCACTTGTTGAGGCTATTCTATGTATTGGAAATGAGCTAAACTCTTTAAAGGTACAGTTGGCTCTCTGGTGCCATAAGGAATATAACTGGACAATTAAGTCTTTCCCAGAGACAAAGAGCCTAACTTAGAGAGAAGGAACAGATAAGGGCAGAACATAAGTTACTACATATACCTTTGCTAACTGATGATGTATAGTAGTCCCTTCCTTAAGGACTACATTCCACACTTTCCCTTACACTGGCAGCTGTGATGAGGATGGATAAGAGTATCTACAACCTAACCTATGACTTAATCTTAGTGTTGTTAAAATGTGTATGTTATCCTGTTTTTCACTAAGAACACTCTGTTATTTTCTTAGTTACTCAACCTCACTATGGTTGGGGCAGTTCTGCAAGAATACTTCTGTAAAACCTGTTTCTGTACACTTTCCAAAGCATCTTATTACAAAGAACTATCCATTGTAAAAATTCCATTTTCTGATGCCATGTTATTGTTTGGCCTATAAATAAAGACACCCAAACCGACAGTGCAGCGATGCCTGCCTGGTGATCAGGAAGATTCTCATGACTCTCTCCCTCCCTCCTTCGCCAACACTGTCCATCCTTCACAGACTCCTGGACCAGCTGGAGCGGGCCTCCAGCAACTCTATCTGATGTAGAGTTGGGAGGGGATGAGAAAGGAGCCATTGTCATGGTGTCCTGTTTTCATAATCCCATGTCCATTGCTTTGTTGGATTTTCAAATGAGTCTGTGATCCATAAAAGAAATGCTTCTCTGTATAATAAAAATTTAATCTACCAGAGCTATGGTTTTTCCATGTCTTTAATGCATTTATATGGGAATGATTTTGTATATGGATGAAGATGTCTATTTGAAATTCATAGGACTGTCATCTGTCCATCAAATCTACCAGACAGGGGGCTGTAGTTTCTACCCATTACAACTGATTTTTTTCCTATAGAGCAAAACATCACAAATCCACCTTATTATATGATCTCTGCCAGGTACTTATCCCTTTTTGGAAGAAGCAAGTCTATCTCTGTAAGCCCTCTGTAAATCTTGTTCTTTAAAATGGCTATATCTTAATGGCTTAGCACTATAAAAAATTGATGAAAGGCTTTTATATCTGCTAACACATCTGATTGTTGGAAAGAGACTGATTTTTTAAAAAAATAAATTCAGAATTCTGCTTGTGTCTTAACACCCTACATCTTAGGATTTGAGGAACTTTACAGATCTTTTAGTCTAATTTTTCAGTAATGTCAAGTGGTTATATGGAATCTGCCTTAATTCCCTAGAGGGGCAACCCAGTACCCTATGAACAGCCAATTTATTTGTTGGAGAAATATGACTGTTAAAAAGGTCTTGCTATATTGAGCTTGGATCTATCTCTTTGCAAAGCAAACTTTGACAGTTGATATCAGCTCTACTTTTGGAAAATCTATTTTGCAGAATAATGTTACCCTTATAAAAACAATATTTCATAGTCTAAAGAAAACATTTATGCTTACACATTTTCTAAGGAGATATCTATTCTTAAATGCTATGTTAAATGGATGATTAAGTGCTGTGTTGACTTTTCATATAATTTTAACTGAATATTTTGAACTATTTGGGCAAAAAGGCATATATTCTGAAGCTAGTCATAGGAAATTCCATTATAATAAGTCTATTCTATTGTAAAATGTAAATGCTAAGAGGAATTTCATACATATACCACCCAGCCTATCACCTTTATTTTATTTAGGAGGATATTGAAGTCCATATAAGTTAAATTTCATTAAAAAGTCAAGACCACTGTGCCCTGAAATTCAAATCTCCTTGTGTGTCATGTAACAGTTGAAGAACACTAATGAATAGCTAGAGATTAAAGGAGTACTCAATAGATGTTAAAAAGTAGAGCACAAGAATGATCTATAAATGTATGAGATCAGTCGACAAAGACATGAGATGCTGAAGAAACAATAAATATACCATCGTTACTTATGGAAGAAATAGGTCTACTCTGAATAAATACTGTTCCTATGAAACTTGCAAATTTTTGAGATAAAACCTAAATAATTACTGAGTATTTGGTTTTATGTAGAACTACCTCAAAATGGAAATGACAGAGAAAATAATCTTTTAAAATTTTCATGACTTGAAAATTAATAATGGTGCTAAAATATGACTGAGCTGCTGAGTCACTAATTTTTTTTTTTACAAGAAAGAAAATCTAATGTTGGAAGTGAAAAGTAACATGAAAAATTTCTGTTAATAAAAATAGGTAAGAGATATTTTAAAATGTAAATGAATTTTAATAAATGACTCCAGATGACATGTACCCATGTCATTATTGGAATTTACCTGTTGAATTATTTATGGGTGAAAAATCAGGAAGAACTAGAAAGGACTCCAAAGGAGACTAAAGGGATAAGAAAAAATACAACTCTTCTCCTTTTGCTTCTGGAGATGTTAAGGGAAGATAGTTCACAGTCTGTTTTCTTTGGTGGAGTTGTTATTCCTTTTAAGATGCCTAAGGGATTGCTTTCCTGCTGGTGGTTGGCACTGCATTCAGTGGGACACTCGGCCCTTTGACAACACTGTCCTTTTTTGATGGGCTGTGAAGTATGTCTAGTCTATCAATCCACCCATGGTGATGTGCAGTAATATAAACTCAAAACTATTAAATAAAAATGCATGGTGGACTTTTACCAAAACACTTCTTTATTTTGATTACTTATGTCATCATTGTAGGATGCAACAACCTATGGATTATAACGCCCTGGAGGCTAGAGTATGTTTTATTTGTCTTTGTGTTCCTACTAAAGTCTCAGGTTGGGGCCACACTGCATTTTCAGTCATCTTCTTTCCCAGAAGCATCTGAAGATGCTCTGGCCAGGCAGTTCAATATTTATTGAACAGAACTAAAAGAAATCAAATGAACAAAATACTTATATATGGTATCACCCACATGGCACATAAACAACCTTCCTCCCATAGTGAGTGTAATATTTCAACTATGGAGAGGTAACCAGTTGCAAGACCATTTCTCAGTTATACCAGTGGGTATAAAAATAGCATGTGATTTCATTTCATCAATGCAGTGAACAAAGAAGAATTATTGTTTCTTTTACTTTGTGACTCTGGTGAGTCCTCAGTAAGTGTAGTTGAAAAATCAATTTTCCAGGCTGAAGTCTTTGCTGGTCACAGTTCAGGGATTAGAGAAATCCAGTTTGAGGAAAATATTGGTCAGCCTGAAGGCACCCTTATAGCTTATCTCTTTGAAGTACTAAGATGGCTTCTCTTCTGGGTGAATATACAAGCTGGGATTTTCATCTGTCAATATAGGACTTCCCCCTTGCTCCTTATATTATGGGGATTTGAACCTATGGATTTTTTCCCTTCATTCGGAACCAAAGGGCATTTGTACTTCACCAGTGGGTTTAAATATGTCCCAGCTGCTATTTAGGTCCTGCTAGGACCTGCCAATATAGGTGCTATTTGGAGAACCTTGGTCTAATGGACATGTTCTTCATTCCCTTGTCTAGGAATACTAATGTCTATCCTTGCAGTGTAATTTAAAATATTGTCTACTTGATCATAAATAAGTCTTGGTAAGAACAAGTTCCATAAGGAGTCATTGGGAAGATTGACATTTGTTTTGATTATTCTGAGAATCAAAATCTTTAGTAGGTAGGGTCCATTTCATAGAGGATTCTGTAGATAACTATGACTAAAGGTAATTGGTTGACCTCAATAGAACCCACACTGAATGCAAATCATATGTACCTTACTCTTCATAAAAGCTATGTTCTCCTTGCTATATAACTAAAAATCGTTCATTTTTCCTCCTGGATAAACAGCTTCTAATTACTGGTAGCATACCTAGGCATGAATCATGACTAAATTGCCAGCACCGAGCACAGTGCCTGGCAAAGGAAGTTACTCAATAAATGAAAGAAGTTGTTGAATAAATAAATAGATCCTAACAATTAACACGTAACAGATGAGTCTTTTTTTGTAAATGTTTATTTATTTATTTTTTGAGAGAGATAGAGAGGGGGAGTGGGGGTGGCTCAAAGAGAGAGGGAGATACAGAATCCGAAGACAGGCTCCAGGCTCTGAGCTAGCTGTCAGTACAGAGTCCAATGTGGGGCTCAAACCCATGAACTGTGAGATCATGACCAGAGCTGAAGTTGGACACTTAACCGACTGAGCCACCCAGGCGGCACAAGAGTCTTTTATATATATTTTTGCATACACTACATCCCTAAGGAGCAACTCATTCACAATCCTATTGGGGATACTTGAGGCTAACACAGGAATATTAGGAACAAATGTTTAAGAAAGACAATGGCATCTTAGCATAGGTTTTTCTCATATGTATGGGTTTGTTGAACTGATCTGATTTGCTGAACTACAGTATTACATTGTAAAGAAGTATGCAATATTGTTCTCTTAATTCAAAGTCCCTACTCCCTCAGGAGAAGGGCCACACATGATCAGGACAGTATTGTAGATCCTTTTATTTTAGTGCATTTTGGATTCTACATTGTCCTATCTTTCCTGACCTGCATTGTAACTATCTTGAAGTCTGGAACACACTAAAAACTTCATAGTTTTACTCACTCTGGGTCAATGGCTGTGATTTCTTTTATTCTTTTTAAATACTTGTTTTATTTTTTTAAGATTTTATTTTATTTTATTTTAATTTTTTTAAATTTATTTTTGAGAGACAGGGAATGAATGGGGGAAGAGTAGAGAGAGAGGGAGACACAGAATCCAAAGCAGGCTCCAGGCCCTCAGCTGTCAGCACAGAGCCTGATGTGGGGCTCAAACCCACGAACCGTGAGATCATGACCTGAGCTGAAGTCAGACACTTAACTGACTGAGCCACCCAGGTGCCCCTTAAGATTTTATTTTTAAGTAATCTCTATAGTCAGCATGGGGTGTGGACTTACAACCCCTAGATCAAGAGACTCATGCTCTGAGCCAGCCAGGTGCCCTGATTTCTGTTTTTCTTATCCTGAAAATGATTTGGTTGGTCCTTAAGCAATATGATGTTTTCATTATGCCATTTACAATTTGAACTCATTTTCCTTTTGATATGGAGGAATTGGGGTGAAGCAGGATTCTGGTGTTGGTGTGTAGCAACATCAATATGGTGCTTCTTGGAGCTGTCCACAGACTCATGGGGAAACATTTCATAGTTGGCCATGACTTTAGAAGATACATGAGTATCTTCTGGTCTGAGTACTCTCTAGGTGGCTTTTCCCCCTTGCTCGAGTGCTGACTGAATCTTTTCCTCAAATGATGCTTCCCTGTCTCTCACCACTGAACCTTTGGAGAAGAAAGGAGAATGTTGTTCTTAGGACTGTGGCTTAAACAGGTATATGGTGACTTCTTTAACTCTTTTCTGTTCACATGTCCAGTTTGCATGTATGTATTCTTGTGTGGTTGTGTATGTAACTGTATGGTTGTGTATGTATAAGCACACTGCTTATAATCTAAAGTAACTGGGAGGGTGGAATCAATAAATGATCATTGTAATTGATCATTTTTTAGGCCAGACATCACACTGTTATCCTCTGTATTTCTGAATTCCATACGAAATATAACTCGAGTAGTAACAGTCTCTAACATATTTGCAGATGGGAACCATCTGAAGCTTTGCCTTCTGTTCTTTGTATCTATACACTGCCTTCATTTCCTTTGGTTATGGGTTTGCTTCTTTGCTCCCGCCTCTGCTGCCCTCTGCTGGAAAAGACTTAAAGCCCAATTCTGATCGGCCCTGGAGTTTTTGTTTAGTTTTCTTCTATTTGCAACATTGCTCACAAAACTGTGAATTACGCTCTTACACTCAGGATCAGGAAATTCTTCTGGATGTTCAGTTGCCCGTTAATACACAGAAGTTGCTTGAGAGCTTTGTAGATCCTCATTCAGTGAGATGCCCATTCTCATTAGTGTTAGAAATTTCTCCTGACCTGGCCCACTTCTTGTTTCTCAAAAATAGGTTGGGGCATTTTTTTCCCCAAGGGAGCGTCTATATTCTTCAGAGTCTGACAAGGCACACCAATTTATTTTCATGGATCACTGGATGTTCATTGACAAATACTGTTATTTGTCAGGTTTCAGGTAAAGCTACATTCATAGGAGCCTATACAGTCTATATGTCTTCACCCTGCTTCCAATTCTCTGGAATAATATTTGTTCCACGTCAGACTACCCAAGGACACACAGCTGCCTATTAGCAGAATAAGGCCTAGAATCCAGCTCTCTGTCAGTCCATGTCTCTCTCCACAGCAAATAAAACCTTGGCTGCTGGCAACACAATTTATTTAACATATAGACATAAATTATACTTTCAGGATATGTGAGTCATAAAACAGGAAAATGACAGAAAGCATCTGGTTTATTATGTTTATTGTTCAGTTTCACTGAGGATTTTTAGTTTTTTGAAAGAGAGAAGTGTTGCAGAGAATCCACAATGAAGAGATAATTTTGTTTTGTGTTTTGATTGAGCCAAAATATTTATCTACCTTGATTTTCAGCTCAAAAGCTCCTAAAGTGATCAGCAGCTGTTCATTCAGGAGTGCACTACCTCTCTGAATACAGAACAAAATATATTTGTCTTTGAAATTTCAAAAAGGAAATAAAAGAAAGGATGGCTTCTTTGTGGTGAAACAAACACGTCTTGGCATGAGAAATCTGATCAGTACAGCTTGCTGAGTTTTCTTAATAATCAATATTCCCCATCTCATAAATGATATGGCTCTGGGAATTCATTTTGTAAATTGTTCTCTCTGACCAATTATACCATAATGCTTTGGAAATACTGATTTTGACCATAAGCTTGCCTTTTAAAAACAGAGAAAAATCTAATATGGCATGTAACAGTATAGTAAAGAACAAATATAGCTGGCTTTTTTTCTTCCCATGTCTAGCTTAGTAAAAAAAAATATAAAAGATAAGATTATTTCTGGGGCATCTGGGTGACTAAATCAGTTAAGCATCCGACTTCGGCTCAGGTCATGATCACAGAGTTCATGAGTTCAAGCCCTGCATTGGTCTCTATGCTGACAGCTCAGAGCCTGGAGCTACTTCAGATTCTTTGTCTCCCTCGCTCTCTACCCCTCCCCAGCTTGTACTCTGTATCTCTCTCAAAAATAAACATTATTTTTTTTTATAAAGATAGGGTTATTTTAGCTTAAATATCTGATGAGAGCAATAAGAATTGTTTAAAACTGTATTATCCTTTTGAAAAATGAGTACAGTCTTCTATACAATCACCAATTTGTCTTTTTATGTGAAAAATAGGGATAAATTTATTCAGTTCAATGCAAATTCATGAGCAAATGTAGATGATATATGTTCCAGGAATGTGTATTTTATCAACATTTACTCCCATACTGGTACTGATTCTAAACAGAACAGTATCCATAGAAGAAACAGACATATTTATAAAGAATTTGTCTCAAAGATGCCTGGCTGGCTCAGTTGGTTGAGCGTCTGACTTCGGCTCAGGTGATGTGCTAACAGCTCAGAGCCTGGACCCTGCTTTGGATTCTGTGTGTCTCTCTCTCTCATTGCTCCTCCCCTGCTCATGCTTTCTCTTTCTCTCTCAAAAATAAATAAATATTTAAAAACAGAATTTGTCTCACATAAAGTTACCATAGTTTCATACATTCCAGAAAAAAATTCTATCAGTAATAAACTAATTGAAAAACTAATGCTACTTAAACTCTTTAAGAGTTAAGGTAGTCATTCTAAATAGTTCTTATTTTATCTTTTAATATTTTAATTCCTGTGTAATTAACATACAATGTTATATTAGTTTCAGGTATACAATATAGTGATTCAACAATTCCATATTGTCTTCATCATGGCAAGTGCACTCCGTAATCCCTATCACCTATTTCCATCCCTCACCCATCTTCCTTCTGGTACCCATCAGTTTGTTTTCTATAGTTAAGAGTCTGTTTCTTGGTCTCTCTCTCTCTCTCTCTCTTTCTCTCTCTCTGTTTCCCCCTTTGTTCACTTATTTTGTTTTCTAAATTCCACATATGATTGAAATCATATGGTATTTGTGACTGACTTATTCCACTTAGCATTATATGCTCTAGTTTTATCCATGTCATTGTGAATGGGAAGATTACAGTCACCAGTTTATAAACCACTGACTAGTGTAGACAGGAATTGCCAGTCTACCTTGAATGGACCAGTCTGGCCCAATGCTTGTTTTTGTAACTAAAATCTTCTTGGAACACAGCCACATTCGTTCACTTATGTATTATCTATGGCTGTTATGCTGTGATGGCAAAGTTGAGTAGTGGCAAACAAACTGTATGGCACACAAAATCGATGTGCTACTGAAGAGAGCACATGTATGGCACACAAAGTCAACATATTTATTATCTCACTCTTTACAGGAAAAGTTTGTTGACTGTATTTATGAAGTATTGCAACTTCATTAATAATATTATTCTACTTGTCATTCTCTTAACATCATTATCTTTTCTGTAAACTGTTAAATTACTCCCCACTAGAAATAACTTCATTACTCACTCCCAGATGTAAGTATTCCTGTTAGCTGCTTTTTGTATTCTTTTGGTCAGAGATGTAGGTCTGCATAGTTATAATAACACACATACTGTGCTTTTCTTTATCAACCAAAGTAAGTATGAATATATTGTTAAGAATTGATTATCCTAGATGGTGGCAAAATCTTGTAACTGATTAAGAAGATCTCTTGTGGAATACTGAACTTTGTGTTTCTTGAGGTTCAGTAAGTTTAGTGATTAGCCTGGTGTCACACAGATGGCAAGACCAGTACAAGTTACACAGTCTTTCTGGTTCATTTATAGGTTGAGTTACCAGACAACTATGATTTCCTTCAGTTTGTTCTCTGCAGAGATAAACATTGCATCTTCTTTATGAGTGTGAGGATGCTGTATGAAATACATCTCAGAAATCTGGACATGCTTATTTAGAATGTTCCTGCAGGGTTTTGGAACAGGCTCAGTGTTCATTCTGCAGCACCCTCTGCTGTGCCAGCAGGATCTTGGCATTGTTGGAACAGTTGTTTACTGAGGATGTTTACTTTAGTGATTGGGTATTTACGGTGCATATTGAATATCTATTCACTTTCTCTTCACCAATAAATTTTGAATGTAACCTGTTTATTGGGTCTGCAGGTATTATATTTCTCACAGAGTATTTAAATATGTATGGAAATAACAGGGCGATGTTGTCCCTACTGTGACTCATATTTGTTAATTAATGGATATAAATCTGTATCAACATTTATTTATTTTTCTAATATTTTTAAGCTTATATATTTATTTTGAGAGAGGCAAACACAGCATGAGCTGAGGAGGGGCACAGACAGAGAAAGAATGAATCCCATCCAGGCTCTGCAGGGGTCAGTGCAGAGCCCAACGTGGGGCTCAAACTCATGAAACCATGAAATCATGACCTGAGACAAAATCGAGTTGGATCTAGCTGACTGAGCTACCCAGGTGCCTCTGTATTAACATTTAAATTCTATGTAATAATTTTCTAAAATTTAAAATTCTATGCAATGATTTTCTATAAACCAGAAATACAGTTTAAATTTTGGAAACAAGTTTATTTATTTATTTATTCCTTAAATAGTTTATTGTCAAGTTGGTTTACATATAACACCCAGTGCTCATCCCGAGTGCCCTCCTCCATGCCCATCACCTCCCTTCCCCTCCCCCTCATCCCCATCAGCCCTCAGTTCTCAGCATTCAAGAATCTCTCATGATTTGCCTCCCTCCCTCTCCCCAGCTAATTTTCCCCTTCTTCTCCCGCTTCACCCTCTGTTAACTTCCTCCTAATCCTCCTATATGTGCAAAGATACGGTATCTTTCCTTCTCTGCCTGACTTACTTCTCTCAGCATAACACCCTCTAGTTCCATCCATGTTGCTACAAATGGTCAGATTTAATTCTTTCTCATTGCCATGTAGTATTCCATTGTATAAATATACCACATCTTCTTGATCCATTCATCAGTTGATGGACACTTAGGTTTTTTTCCATGTTTTAGCTATTGTTGAGAGTGCTGCTGTGAACATTGGGGAACATATACCCCCATGAATCAGCACTTCTGTATCCCTTGGATATTCCTAGCATTGCTACTGCTGGGTCATAGGGGAGTTCTATTGTGAATTTTTTGAGGAACCTCCACACTGTTTTCCAGAGGGGCTGCACCAGCTTATATTCCCACCAACAGTGTAGTAGGGTGCCCATTTCTCCACATCCTCACCAGCATCTACAGTCTTCTGATTTGTTCATTTTAGCCACTCTGACGGACGTGTGGTTTTGATTTGTATTTCCCTGTTGATGAAGGATGCTGAGCATCATTTCATGTGTCTTTTGACCATCTGGATGTCCTCTTTGGAGAAATGTCTTTTCATGTCTTCGGCCCATTTCTTCATTGGATTATTTGTTTTTCGGGTGTGGAGTTTGATGAGTTCCTTATAGATATTAGATACTAGCCCTTTATCTGATATGTCATTTGCAACTATCTTGTCCCATTCCATCTGTTGTCTATTAGTTTTATTGATTGTTTCCTTTGCCATGCAGAAGCTTTTTATCTTGATGAGGTCCCAATAGTTCATTTTTGCTGTTGATTCCTTTGCCTTTGGGGATATGTCAAGTAAGAAATTGCTGCAGTTGAGGTCAAGCATGAGTCCCACAAAGGACACAATGATTCTAAACCCATATATTTCAATAATAATACTGAATGTAAATGGGCTGAATGCTCCAATCAAAAGACTTAGGTAGCAGAATGGATTAAAAAAACAAAATCCATCTATTTGCTCTCTACAAGAAACTCATTTTAGACTGGAGGACACCTTTAAATTGAAAGGAAGGGGATGGAGAAATATATACCATGCTACTGGAAGTCAAAAGAAAGAAGTTTAATTTATAATACCTAACCTCTATTATCTCAGATATTTAATATTTTATTTTGAGATGAAGATTAAATATTTCAACTCCCTAGAAATGTTTCTATGAATATAATATTTACTAAAAACAGCAATACTTTCTTTTAAAAAATATGTATGAGAAATAAGAAAAAAACATGTACTGATTTGGGTATGCTTTTTGAATGCCTAGTACATATCCCTTCAGCATCTAGAACAGCCAAAGATGAAAACAGAATGGGAGAAAGCAGTGTCATAAGCTGAATGCTTGTGTCCCCCAAATTCATTTGTAGAGATATAATCCTCAATGTGATAGTACTAGGAGATGGGCCTTTTGGAAGTGATTAGATGATGAGAGTAAAGCCCCATCAGTTGGATTCATGTCCTTATAAAAGACCTTAGAGAACTTTCCTGCCCATTCTGCCATGTGAGGACACAGCAAAAAGAGCAAGGAAGTGAGCTCTCATGAGACATGATATGTGCCAGACTTGATTTTGGACTTCTCAGCTTCTGGAACTGTCAAACAGAAATTTCCGTTCTTTATAAGCTACCTAGTTTATGGTAATATACTATAGTAGCTTGAGCTGACTAAAACAAACAGTAAAAAATAATGCTTAAGAGGAAAGAACATGAATAAAAGTTGATGACAATATCAACTCCAAGGTTTATTTTCTAAAGTACTAAATCTTCAAATTCTATGTGTAATCTATACTTACAGTGCATCTTCTTCCATTCTAAGTTTTGTCTTTTATTTTTGTTTGTTGTTATTATTATTATTGTTGAATAGAAGTTTACAGTGTAATGAATGTAAATTTATCAGTAGTTTCCTTAATGGGATTGTTTTTACATCTTGTTTACCAAATACATAGGTCCCTGTATTTTATACTAAGAGCTTTAAAGATTTGCTTCTATTATGTTTGTACCTTCAATATTGGATTTGAAATTCATGTACAGTGTGAGATAGGAATCTGGTGTATTATTTTTCAAGGGAAAACCAATTGTTTTTCATGATTTATAGAACATTCCATCCATTCTCCACTAATCTATCATGAGTAAAATTTCCAATGTCTTATTCCAGGTTCTTTATACTCTTCTGAACTCCTTATTTTTTTTCTCTCTCTTACTCTCTCTCTGTTTTTTTTTTTTTTTTTATTTCAAGTTTTTGTTTACATTCCACTTAGTTGACATATATGGTAAAATTGGTTTCAAGTGTAGAATTTAGTGATTCATCACTTACATGTAACACCCAGTGCTCCTCACAAGGGCCTTTCTTATTAATAGCCTTATTTCTTTCTGCTTGTGTCAGTGTTTAGTCACAACTAATAATAGAGTTTGACTATGAGTTCTGAGATCTAGTAGGTCAAATTCTCACCTTGTTTTTTATCAGAGTCCTAGCTAGTGCTGGTTATTAGTTGTCCATGTGCATTGTTTAATCAGTTTATCAAATTCTGTGAAAAACCTTATTAGGATTTTGATGGTAATTATATTGAAATCATTAAAATTCATTTTTTGTAACTTTTATCTTAATGATTTAGTAATATCCATCAATATTTTGTATTTCACTGTTTTAGATAATTGATCAAGTATTTCAGTTAGATTTTTTTTAAAGGGTCTTAGAAATGTTTTATTAGATTTATTCTTAGCTACATACATATTTGGTTATTATCATAAATTTATACATATATGTGTGTGTATACTTCTAAAATTACATTTTCTTTCAATTTTTTTAATGTTTATTTTTGAGAGACAGAGAGACCAAGAGTGCAAGCAAGGAAGAGGCAGAGAGAGAGGGAGACACAGAATCCAAAGCAGACTCCAGGCTCTGAACTGTCAGCACAGAGCCCAACGCTGGGCTCAACTCATGAACCATGAGATCTGACCTGAGCCAAAGTCAGATGTTCAACCAACTAAAGCACCCAGACACCCCTAAAATCACATTTTTTAAATGAGTATAAAGAAATGAAATTCTTTTACTTCCACAACAACATACTTTTCTCAGTAATTGATGAATTAAGTATATACATTATAACATGTGTATATGGGTTTTAACATAAAAAGTTCACCTAAAGAATGTTAAACCTTTATTCTAATAATTGGAGATTATATTCCTCCTGAGAACATATACAATGTTCATAAAAGTGATCTATTTTCTACCTCATCAATCTTTTCTTTTTATTCATGTTAAATATTTTAATGTTTTTTTTTTTTTTTTAATTTCTAGGGGAGAGAGAGAGAGAGAGAGCAGGAGAGAGTCAGAGAGAGAAGGAGTCACAGACTCTGAAACAGGCTCCAGGCTCCGAGCCGGCAGTCAGCACAGAGCCCGACGCGGGGCCGCGAGATCATGACCTAAGCGAAAGTCGGACGCTTAACCGACTAAGCCACCCAGGCGCCCCTCATGTTAAATATTTTAACTCAAAGATCAGATTTTAATTGTATTGATTTTATTTTTCATTATAGAAATCTATTCCTTTTTTCTTTCTTTCTTTTTTTAATGTTTTATTTATTTTTAGGAGAGAGAGAGACAGCGTGAGCAGGGGAGGGTCAGAGAGAGAGGGAGTCACAGGCTGAAACAGGCTCCAGGCTCTGAGCTGTCAGTCAGCACAGAGTCTGACGCGGGGCTCGAACTCACGAACTGCGAGATCATGACCTGAGCGAAAGTCGGACGCTTAACCGACTAAGCCACCCAGGCGTCCCTATTCCTTTTTTCTTTTTAAGATTTCCTGATATGTTTAGATAGTGTGTTCTAGCATTCTTATGTTTCTCATCTCTTTATTTATTACTTTAATTGTTCTTATTTAATATTCAATATCTGAGAATTCTGGTCTTCTACTTATTCTTATTGGGGAATTTTGCCTTAGGTATTTGTATTGTTTTATTTCCATATCATGTTTGTTTGTGAAATACTTTAAGACCTGGTTTGAGGATTCATCCTTGGAGAGGAGCTTTGAATCTGTTCTTACCAGATATCAAGAAGTGTTAACAGCCCAACCCTACTTTAAATTGAATTCTTGATTTGAGGTTCTCAGAACCATTCAGATGGCATAAATCCATATCTTAACCTCACGAGAAACAAGAATTGTGGTTATGCATTTCAGGGGAGACTTTTCCCTATCTAGAAGTCAGGTTCATAAGAGAGAAACTTCACATCATCTTCTTTTGGTGGAAGCTAGTTTATTTTCAAATCAAGAGTATATTTTGTAGAATTATCTGAATTTATGTACTGGTCACACTTCTAACTCCCACCTTATGTAGACCTTGCCCTCTGTGCTTTGCATGGTCATCAAAACCTAAGCATCCTGATTGCTAAGATTGACAAATGTTCCCACAGCAATTATTATTTAGCATCCTGATTGCTAAGATTGACAAATGTTCCCACAGCAATTATTATTTAACATTAGTTTAATACCATGGTTTCCAATTCTCCATTTGCTTTTAGCCTTTGGGAATTTCCCTTATTTTCCTGCAAATCTGTGTATGTGTTTGAAGGATATTTATCATAGTGTACCAGTTTTATCATGCTGTCTGGCTCATAATCCCCCTAATATTAAGTTTCTGAGATCCTCCCACTTTGATTTTCTTTTTCAACGTAACTTTACCTATTTGAGGTTTTTTGGCTCTACGTCTACTACAAAGCTGTAATCATCAAGACAGTATGGTACTGGCACAAGAATAGACACATAGACCGACACATTGAATTGAGAACCCAAAATTGGACCCACAAATGAATGGCCAACTAGTCTGTGACAAAGCAGGAAAGAGTATCCAATGGAAAAAAGACAGTCTGTTCAGCAAATGGTGCTGGAAGAACTGGACAGCAACATGCAGAAGAATGAAACTGCACCACTTTCTTATAATATACACAAAAACAAACTCAAAATGGAGAAAAGACCTAAATGTGAGATGGGAAACCATCAAAACCCTAGAGGAGAAAACAGGCAACAACCTCTTTGAACTCAGCTGCAGCAATTTCTTGCTCAACATGTCTCCAAAGACAAGGGAAATAAAAGCAAAAATGAACTCTTGGGACCTATCAAAATAAAAAGCTTCTGCACTGCGAAGGAAATGATCAACAAAACTAAAAGGCTACTGACAGAATGGGAAAAGATATTTGCAAATGACATCAGATAAAGGGTTAGTATCCAAAATTTATAATTAATTTACCACATCCAACACCTGAAAGACAAATAATCTGTGAAGAAAAAAGACCATGAATAGACACTTTTCCAAAGAAGACATCCAAATGGACAACAGACACATGAAAAGATGCTCAACATCACTCATCATCAGGGAAATGCAAATCAAAACCATTTCACGCTGGTCAGAGTGGCTAAAATTAACAACGCAGGAAACAACAGAGGTTGGCAAGGATGTGAAGAAATGGGAACCCTCTTGCCCTGTTGGTGAGAATGCAATCTGTTGTAGCCACTGTGGAAAACAGTGTGGAGTTTCCTCAAAAAATTAAAAATAGAACTACCCTACAACCCAGCAATAGTGCTACTAGTAATTTATCCAAAAGATACAGGCATGCTGATTCATAGGGGCACATGTACCCATGTTTATTTATGGCAGCACTATCAACAATAGCCAAATCATGGGAAGCACCCAAATGTCCATCAACTGATGAATGGATAAAGAAAATCTGGTTTATATATACAATGGAATATTACTTGGCAATGAAAAAGAATGAAATCCTGCCATTTGCAACAAATGCGGATGGAACTGGAGGGTATTATGCTAAGTGAAATGTCAGAGAAAGAGATATCATATGTTTTCACTCATATGTGGAACTTCAGAAATTTAACAGAGGACTATGGGGGAAGGGAGGGGGAAAACTAGTGACAAACTGAGAGGGAAGCAAACTGTAAGAGACTTTTGAATGCAGAGAACAAACTGAAGGTTGATGGGAGAAAGGTTTGGAGAGAGGAGAAATGGGTGATGAATATTGAGGAGGGCACTTGTTGGGATGAGCACTGGGTGTTGTATGTAAGCGATGAATCACATAAATCTACCCACAAAACCAAAAGCATACTGTGTGCACGGTATGTTAGCTAACTTTAAAATAAATTAACTAATAATAATAATAATAATAATAATAATAATAATAATAATATAAATAAAATAAGTATCTGAAAGTGAATTCTTAAGGAGAGCTTTAGAATCAAACTTCCAGATCAAAGGTTATATAGCTTGGTCATTTTCAAAATTCCTGCCTCCCCCCTGCTTTCAAAATGAGGGGTAAATTTGCAATCCTGTCAGCAATATATAGTGCCTAATATTTTGCACCCTTGATAAATTTTGCTCTGATTAATAAAACAATGCAACCATTCATATTTGTTTTAATATGTGCTTTGTTTATTATTTTTATGACGATCATCTTTTTTATATGGTCAGGAGCCATTGGCTTTTATTTTCTTTAAATTTCCTGTTCTTCTGTTTTTCCAGCTAGGAAAAATGCAATAAATAGGGGAAAGAGGAGAGAGGAGAAGAAAGAATTATTTAAAATTTTAAATCATTTATCTTTTGGAGCTGGTGTTTTGTGTCTAGTGGTTCTTTGGGTTAGTGAGTTTTAGGTATTTATATTTTCCCTTAATCTGTGTGCAAAAATGTGTTTATAGCAATATATATTTTCAGTTGCTCAGTATCTGTGCTTTTCTTTAAGCTCTTGAAATATGATGCAGATAGTTAAGAATCAATATTATATTTGATACAATTTTGTCCTTTTACAAAAAGTTTAGATGTCAATGCATAATTACTCTTTTCTTCTGGAAAGCTTTCTAGAACAGTGGGATCAGAAGAAAAATGAGTATATAGTGAAGAATATAGAATGAACGTTTCATATCCTTTGATGGAGATTTTGGAACTCAAAGGATTTTAGCATCTTAAAAATATCTCTCAAAAATAGTCCAGTTTTTCCTCCTATTTTATGGTTTGAGTTGATAAAACAAAAGCTTTACATAATTAAATGCTGATAGTTGTCTTTATTTATAGACATTTTGAACATTCTTTGTTTATTCTTTACTTATTCTTTATTTATAGATTTTGAACATTCTTTACCTCATAGACATACAAGACACAAGTAGACTAATACACAGAAACAAACTTAAACACACATTTTATTATATTTTTATTGTTTTGTTTTTCTTTGTATCAAATTTTTATTTGCATTCTAGTTAGTTAATGCATAGTGTAATATTAAAGAGTAGAATTTAGTGATTCATCACTTGCATGTAATACCCAGTGCTCATCACCATGCCCTCCTTTTTTTTTTTATATATATATTTTTATTTATTTCTAGGAGAGAGAGAGGGGGGGAGAGAGAGAGAGAGAGAGAGAGAGAGAGGGAGGGAGACAGTGTGAGCAGGGGAGAGTCAGAGAGAGAGGGAGTCACAGACTGAAACAGGCTCCAGGCTCTGAGCTGGCAGTCAGCACAGAGCCCGACGCGGGGCTCGAACCCACGAACCACGAGATCATGACCTAAGTGAAAGTCGGACGACCAACCGACTAAGCCACCCAGGTGCCCCGATCACCATGCCCTCCTTATGCCCATCACTCACTTAGCTCATCCTCTATCCACCTACCTTCCATCAACACTCAGTTTGTTCTCCATAGTTAAGAGTTTCTTATGGTTTGCCTTCCTCCCTCTCTCTTTATTTTTTTCCTTCTTCTATGTTCATCTTTTCCCAGATTTCACCTAGGGGTAAAATCATATGGTATTTGTCTTTCTCCCATTGACTTATTTCACTTGGGATAATACACTAGCTCCACCCACCTTGTTGCCAATAGCAAGATTATATTCTTTTTTTAATGGCTGAGTAATATTCCATTGTGTATATATACCCCATCTTTATCTTTTCATTAGTTGATGGATGTTTGGGCTTTTTCCATAATTTGGCTATTGTTGATAACTCTGCTGTAAGTATCAGGATGCACATGCCCCTTTGGATAGTATGTTTCTATCCTTTGGGTACATACCTAGTAGTGCAATTGCTAGGTTCTAGGGTAGTTCTGTTTTTAACTTTTTGAGGAACCTCCACACTGTTTTCCAGAGTGGCTGCACCAATTTGGATTCCCACCAGCAATGTAAGAGGGTTTCTCTTTCTCTGCATCCTCATCAACATTTTTTGTTTCCTGTGCTGTTAATTTTAGCCATTCTAACAGGTGTGAGGTCTTATCTCATCATAGTTTGATTTGTATTTCCCCAATGATGACTGGTGTTGAGCATCTTTTCATGTGTCTGTGAGCTATCTGTATGCCTTCTTTGGAAAAATGTCTATTCATGTCTTCTGTCCATTTCTTTTTTTTTAATAATACTCAAAATCATTTATTCAAATATTACAAAAAGTAAGGTGAACTTTACAAGGAACTCACAGTCTGCTGGAGAAGATAAATACAAAAGCACACAGACTAGACTGTAGTGGGCAAGTGATAAAACAGAGAAGGACATAGTGTTTTATAGACTTATATGGAATGGCCACTGATCCCATCTGTCCTTAGGCAAGGAAAGGCTTCTGCTAGAGGCTATCCAGGAAGAGGATGTGAAATATTCCTGGTAAAGGAAATTACACATGCAAGAGGGTATAATAAGTTAAGGCACTGGTTCCTGAGTATGACCACATATTAGAGCCACCTGGGGGACTTAAAAACAACATCCAATCAACTTGCACTTCAGACTATGATTGAAACACTTGCATGAGAATATATTTACCCAGAAAGGTAACTGTGACAGCTCTATAAAATAAAATAAGCTGCTAACTCCTTCAAGGCATTGGAGAATAATCAAAGCCACCAGGCTTTGTGGGGCCAGGATCCTAGAAGAAAGTCAGGCTACTTTCTGGTGCTTTTATTATTTTTTTCTTAAATAGTTTATTGTCAAGTTAGTTTCCATATAACACCCAGTGCTCATCCCAACAAGTGCCCTCCTCCATGCCCATCAACCCCCTTCCCCTCTCCCCCACCCCTATCAGCCCTCAGTTTGTTCTCAGCATTGAAGAATCTCTCATGGTTTGCCTCCCCTCTCCCTCTCCAAAAAAAGTCTTCTGTCCATTTCTTAACTGGATTATTTATTTTTTGGCTGTTAAATTTGTTAAGTTCTTTATATATTTTGGATACTGACTCTTTATCAGATATGTCATTTGCAAATATCTTCTTCCATATGGTACGTTGCCTTTTAGTTTTGTTGGTTGTTTCCTTCGGTGTGCAGAAGCTTTTAATCTTGATAAAGTCCCGTTAGTTCATTTTTTTAAACACGCATTTTAAAGACAAAGTTAAATACATAAAGGTTCATAATTTTTTTTTTCCCCACAGGAGAATCTTACACGGACTTTTTCATTGACCTACTTTTTAAGGGATGTGGAAGAGTGGAAACTGGAAGTTGTTGATTGTGCCTTGTGGATGAAATACTGAAAATGTAAGTGAGGAGACAATGCTGTGAAATTCATTTTAATTAAAATAGAAGCAGAAGATCATAAAATATGGGGCATGAGAATTATAACCAATTAGTTTAGCCTTGGATTCTAAAATCTAGTATGTGTTAATAAATATAATGAATAGGTGATGTGCCACAAATTATCAGCAGGCTTATAGGATTCTGAACTCTTCAATGTTATAATAAAATCATTATTACTCTGGGTCCAAAGTGAGGGTCTTCTGCCATTGACTTACTAAATGTAGTCCCTGGCATTAATTTTTCCTCCAGGTAATAATCTTGTTCTTAGATGGTTATCTCTATATTTTATAAGAAATGTGGCCAGTAGAACTTTGATCTTGGTATATTTTTGTGGTGTAACATTTGTTTAAGAAGACAGAATAACTAGCTTATTTGCTATCAAAATTTTAAAATTTAACTACTATACTTTGATAGCAATTTTGGTAGGGGCAGACAGGAAGAATACATTGAATGAGAGTATTGGCTTCATGAAGAGAAGGATCTTTGCATCTTTTATTTAATGATGTATCTCTGTTACTCAGGATAGTGTGAATGAGTCATGGATAGTTGTTATTGTTTTTATCAGAAACCTGAATGGCATTTTTTAACTTGGGTTCACATGTGAGGATTCTAATCATAATAGCAATGATTCAGTATATAGAGTTATAGAATTTCAAGGCTACATAGGGTGTGATGAAAAAAGATCATGTATTGAAATATTTTATTTTGTGTTAACGGAAAATAAAGCCAAGAATAGTTAGTAATGTGGTACCGATAACTTAACTAGTTAGTGACAGAACTAGTACCAAACTCAAGACTACTAACTCCCCATTCATTGCCTGTCCTCCATGTTGTGTTATCCTTTTTCTTTGTTTCCTCAGAACATAGAATTTAATCACAGATTCTGACTTTATTTACTTGTTTGGAAAGACAATCCACATATTTTGCAGTTCACTCTTACAGCATATCACTTAATGATTTTTAGTATATTTGAAATTCTGGGTAACTGTCTTTACTATTAAATTCTATAACATTTTAGTCATTCCAAAATAAAATCCCACATCCATTAGCAATTGTTCTCCATTCCCCACAACTGCCAACCACTGACTACCTTTATTTACTTTCTGTCTCTGTGTATTTTCCTATTCTGAGCATTTCTTACAAGTGGAATCATAAAATGTGTGGCATTTTAGGTCTGACTCCTATCATTTTATCATGTTTTCAAGGTTCATCCATATTGTAGCATGTATCAGCACTTCATTTCTTTTCAGGTCTGGATACTGTTCTAGTGTATAGCTATACCACATTTTGTTTATCTGTTCATTAACTGATGGGCATCTGGTTGTTTCTACTTTTTGACTATTATGAATAATGTTGCTATGAATATTTATGTTCAAGTTTTTGTGTGGTCATATGCTTTTGATTCTTTTTGATATATACATATAGGACTAGAATTTCTCTCTGTCTCTCTGTCTCTCTCTCTTTAAAAGAGAGAGAGAAAGCACACACAAGTGGGGGAGAGGGAGGGACAGAGAGAGAGAGAGAGAAAGAGAGAGAGAGAGAGAGAGAGAATGAATCTCAAGCAGGCTCTATGTTCAGTGCAGAGCCCAACACAGGACTCAATCCCATGGCCAAAATCAAGAGTCAGATGCACAAATGACTGAACCACCCAGGCGCTCCTAGGACTAGAATTTCTGGTCATGTGGTAACTCAATGTTTAGCCTTTTGAGGAATTGCTAGGCTGTTTTCCAAAGTGGCTTTACCAGGACACCTGGTACCTACTGGCTCAGAAGGTTGTCTGACTCTTGGTTTTGGCTCAGGTCATGATATCACAGTTTGGGGATTGAGCCCCACTTAGGGCTCCATGCTCACAGTATGGAGCTTGCTTAGGATTCTCCCTTTCCCCCTCTCTCTGTCTCTCCTCCACTCTCTCTCCCAAAATAAATAAATAAACTTTAAAAAAACCAAAATGGCTATACAATTTTATACTCCCACTAGCAATATATTAAGGTTCCAATTTCGCCACATTCTTGCTGCATTTTTCCCATTCTTTTTCACTTTTTTTTTTTTTGCCTCTTTGTTTTTCACTTGCTGTTTGCTTCAACTGTTTATCAATACCTCGCCAGCTGTGTTATTAAAATATTGTCACTAATTGTTTTCGACAAACATGGCCAGGACAAAGGCTGTTTTCATTGGGTGAGCTTTAAGTTAAAAAAATGAAAACATACTTTGTGAATAGAGTTCTCAGAAACTACCAGACAAGTCAAATAATTACAGTTTTTTGAGATGAGGCTTTGAAAGAGCTCCAGGCCCATTCTCATTCTTCCTGTGGATGCTAGGCTGCTGGTTTACACTGTAATTGTGGGCTGTTGGTGTTTGTGACTATCAGAGAACTAGGGAGAGGGTGACAAGTTGAAATGTCACAAAACTCACTGTTCTTACTAGATATCAGCAGTTTTCTTGAATAAAGCCTTTCCAGGTTATTACAAGGCTTTAGTAATTCCCATAGTTCATAGAAGTTAGTTTTGACAATTTTATTTTTTCTGGATTTAAAAAAGATTTTTTTTTAATGCATAAGCGTCCCTTTAACAAATTTAAGCAGGAAACAAAGTACTGTACATTTTGTGAACATACTTGACCAAATAATCATGTAATTTTCATCCTAAGGAAACTTTTATTAAACTAGATAACACAGTTAAGTGAATACATTTTTATAATACAGCATGGTAGTAGCTATGATCAAGGCATTTACAGAGGTACTAGTTGAATATAGAATAAGGACAGTTAAATGATGTAAGACTGGTGATAGAAGTATAATTATAATAAAGAGTTCAGGTAAGAGATGACTTTGGCATTTTTTTTTTTTTGCTAGTGCTTTAGCTGCTTTTATAAGAGAGCAGATTTTTAGAGGTCCTTACTCCACCAATCTCATTGACATCATCCCCAAACTTGTCCTCTAATATCTAAGAAATTAAGTCCTGCATGTAGAAAGATAGAGAAAAGAAAAAAACAGGGAGAAGGCAAAGGGTTTATCTGGAAAATCTGAAAGAAGAAAAATGTGCGCATAAGTTGTTTACAGAGGAGACTGAGTACACACTCTTTTATGGATGTATGCCTGAAGGAATGCTAAAAAATACAAATGGCGTATTTTATGAATCTTTAGCAGATTCATACTTGCAGTTCAAATCTTCCTTTAACAGCATGTGTCGAGTGTGTAAAAAGTAAAGGAAGTCAAGCCTTTTCTTTCTTTTCCAGTTTTGTTTTTAAGGAAGAACAAACAATCCAAATATAAATATTGACCAAGTATAAGCTATGCTTTATATATTCAAATCTAAGCAAATGAAACAAATTGAATTCAATGCTGTGGCTTCAGAACAATATCTTAGGGGAGGAAAATACCTTAAAAGGCTGGGCTTTGCCAGAATTCATAATTTCCACCTTTTTTCTATATTTGGACTAAGAAGGTCTAGGTCTCCAAATGGTGTCAATTTCCAACTTAAATTACATCTTAGAGCTCAGCTTACCACCACTTTAGAAAGTGATCTACTAAACTAATTCCTACTGGGTTTTTAATTACTGATAATTATTGGATGCAAATCCATTAAAGGCATAACCCTTATGTCAGTATACCCTTCTGTGAATCATTCAGGAAATTAATTTCAAGGAATATTGCCTTTGATGACATATCTACCCTCTCCCCACCTGTCCTCCTGGGACTATTTGAAATATGTGACAAGCACTGTTGATACTTGTTAGCATTTTTATCACAAGGTTATCAGAAGAAAACAATTAACAGGACGTAGAGCAGTGAAGGTAGCAGAGCTAATAGAAAGAGATGATTTTGAATTCACATAATTCAGATCTAACACTCACCAGCTCTACAACTTTTAGGAAATATCCTAACTTCTGTGAAACTATTTCCTTGCCTTTGAATTGGAAATAACACTTAGTTCATATGATTCTAGGGGAAAACTAAATGGTGTATCTTGTACAAAGTGCTAAAGAAAGAGCAATTGTTATGGGAGTAGTAGTGGCTAATATGGTCATAATCAAGGTCATTGTTGCATTCAGGGCCACAAGAAGGCTGTGATTCTGCACAGGTCCAAGGGCATTAGAATGTCTATCACCTCCTTTGCCAAGTTAAGGATCCCATCTTCAGGATCTTCTGTTACTGAGGGCTCAGTTGTATGGATGTGTGCTTGCCCATGCCGTGTTCTCTAGCAGTCACTGAAAATGCAAGAGAGGGAAACTTCCATTCTTTCAGGAGTCTTCAGTTAATCTAGCAAGTCTGGAACATTTTCAGTTGAGTTCTTGGAATACTGAGTCACAGTAAATCCACCATCATTACTCACCTGAGTCCCAATTAACAAGCAGATGAAAGAGGACACACACACACACACACACACACACATACACACTTTTTTCCCCTCTCTGTGCAAGCTACTCTCTTGATGTATTATGCTAAGAGAAGAAGCTGACCTGAAAGAATTAGTTCTAATTCTCTACAGTGTTTCTCTGCCCCGAATGCCATTAGCATGGTAGTTATGAGATCACACTATGTCCTCACAGCGACAGGTTGAGGCCACTTTACCCCACTTTATCAATGCTACAATTTTAGTAAGTTATGATTAGAATTCTGTAATAGAAAGGTATTTATATTTTGCTAAATAAATTCTACTGATATAAATCATTTTATAAAGATTTTTTTCTTCCATGAGGACACTTCATACTCATAATTACCTTTGGTTAGGGAGATTTTCCCCATGTCCTTCTTTCATGTATGTGATATTTGGCTTTGTTTTTTTTTGTTTTTGTTTTTGTTTTTGTTTTTCTTGGCTGGAGAAGGGTTGAGTTTTCAGGAGTTGAGGTCTGAACCAAAGGTGGAGATGTAGAGGAAGGTATGTTTTGAAGAGATAATTATTAGTAGAAAATAGGACAAAAACCTAACGGTGTTAAGAGTGGCATGAGAGACAGGGCAGATTTTAAGTGAGATGCTCACTTGGCTGGATTGGGATACTGGGTGAATCCCTCTATATGCAAGATCGATACCAACTAAAGAGAAGTAGGTATAGAAATATTGAAGAGCGCATATTTTGGACACACCTCTGAAATAGGTAGAACATCTCATTAGGTACTTAGAGATCTACTGTCCTGAGATATAAATGTGTTGGGGCATCAGTGTAAATGAGGTATTTGAAGCCAAGAGAGTGGATAAGATATTAAGGAGACTTTGCATGAGAAGTGGACTTCAGATAGAACCTGGAGAAACATTAACATTGAAGGAGATGCCAGAATAAGAGGACAAGCATGAAAGATAAAGAAGGGCAGATGCAGAGGTAGCAAGATAATTAAGAGGGAGTCATGCCACAAAAGCCAAGAAGGAAGAAAGTTTCAGGAGAGAGAGGTTAATAGTGACCATTGCTATAGCTTCTGAACTGGTCTCTCTGCCTCTAGTCTCTTCCCCCATGCTCCGTAACCTCATTCTGCTCTCCTAATTCTCTTTCCTGGTACACAAATCTTTTCACTTTCTTAGACTTGTAGTTAACAATGTTTATAGCTTTCAGACTTTCATATATGTAAGAGTTACCTAAGCTTAAATCATCATATAAGCCTAACTGGCTTATTGAAAAGCCAGTCCTGGGCCTCATACCCAGACATAGTAATTAGCATGTTTGGATCTGAGAATGTTTTCTTAAAAAGGCCCCCAGATGGTTCAGTTGCAAATGGCCTATTGACAGTTTATGAAACAGTGGCCTACAGGATGAAGTTCAAGTTCTTTAGTAAAAGATCCATGGCCTTTTGCCTCTAGTTTCATTCAGCCTCCATTTCCCTCCTGGCCACTCCCTTCCACCTTCCACCAGCCCATCTCCATTGTAGACTCTCTTTTCTAGACTTTCCAGAATCACATGGATGGGTTGGGGTTGGTGGAGAGAAAAGTCCTTTCTGGAAAAGGGACCAGCTTATGCAAAGGGACCAAGGTGAGGCAACATAGGATGTAAGAAAATAGAGACCAGTACAGTTGGAATATCTGTAGCATGCATACAGTAACAGGTCTGGAAAGACAAAATGGGATCAGACTGTGGGAAGCACCAAGTATCAGACTGAGGTCTTTGTAATTGTTCTACAGTAAATTGGGATGGATGCTTGGCTCTTTCACACTATGTTTTGTTTGTTTTTCATTTTTTATCCTGAATGTATCAGTACCTTCTTATTATTGAATCTGTCTTTACTGTTGATCTTTTTCTAAGTCTGGACTTCATGAAGAAGATTCTAAAAATGAAGACTTGAGCTTTAAGGAAGAAGATTTTAAATTTCTGGAATGACTAGAGAATCTTGAATTATCCAGATTTAAATTTAACCACAGTCATGAGGCAATTAACCGACTTTAAGTTTTCCTAAGCCTGGTTAAGAGGCAGGTAAGCCAGTGTGACTATGCTGTTAACCTTTGTGAAAGAAAAAAAAAAAAAAAAGCAAGACATAGCTCAAGTGGCTTGAGTTCTGACTCTTCACTATAAAACTAAACACCATGTATTTTTTTCCTCCCAGGAAAGATTTCAGCCTAGCTGGGTCCAAGAGAACATACGAGCACCTTATGCTGAACACACACTTAGAGAACTAGATGGGTTTTGCCATCTGCTAAGCCTCACATAGCCTCCAGTTTGAAGTTGCAGCGATGTCAGAAGCTGATTTAAGCAGCTTACATATGTTGCACTGCAGGAAAAACATTGGACATTGGGGACTCTGAAAAACAATGCTAAGCATTTGGGGTCCATAAATGCTTTGTGTTTGTGACAAAATAGGCCCAGTAGCCCTAGGGCAATGCTATTCCCCCCTTAGATGTGAGTGTAGGTTTTTCTCCTTTGCTTGAGTAAAAGTTTGTTCACATTATCTTATGTATTTGCTGAAACCATGATCATCATTCATTGCAGTGGGTCTGGTGATTTTAGTTAATCACAACTGTCTTTTGTTGCTTAAAGTTTGGCAGCAAATATTAGTACTGTGGCCTGGTTTGGAATATTATTCTATGGATTTTCCATTATTGATAATGTTTTTAAAGAATCTAGATGCATAATAAATAAACAAATTTATGGTAACTGACTTTTAAAATTCTTTAAGGGTTCCACATGCACACTGGACATTGTGCAAATCATTCAGCTTGTCTTCCAAGGTTCCATGGTGTGACTGTACTTACCTTCTAGCATTATGTCTCCCTCTTTCTTACACTTTCCTGTCCAGTGAATCTGTACAACTGTAATTCTCCAAACACATTAGATTGTTTAAAATCTCTAACTGCATCTCTTAATGCATTTCTTTATTCTAGATTTCCTTTCCTTCCTTTTCCGCTTCTCCCCATCCTCTCTCCCTGTTGATAACTTACCTGTTAGTAAGGATCAGTCCCAGTTCTCTTTTTCCATGGAATCTTTTATAATAACCTGTTACAATATCTTTATAGTACTTAGCATGATTTGCCTTGCATCATAGTTATAAAAGAAATGCATTCAAGCTTTGCTTTTAATGGGTCATCCTTTTCTCTCTCTTACAGTAAGAGTCCATGTTCTCTTCATGTGCCTTTCAAACCTCCCTTATGTGAGCCTTGGGAAATTATGAAAATTTCTAAGCCATAAGTATCAGTAGTTGCAATAAGGGAGGATACTATTTTTTCCACTGTTTTTCAGCTTTTGAGAAATGAGATTTCCTATTTAAAGTTTGGAATTCCCTTAGCATAGTTGTGGATCTAGACAATTTTATACAGAGGAAAACAACTAGCTAGTGCAGAGTACTGGCCAGACTTTTAGAGACACAAACTCTTCCAGGATCCACTTAACCCTTCATAGTTGATGTTTTTGTCATGGTCCCTCTAGGCATACAGTTGTGATTCGCAGGCTTATACATTTCTCACATTCATTCTTTTTGTTCCTAGACACATTTTACTCCAAATTTCTTTGGATTTCTCTGCTGGTATCCTTTAACCATCTCATAAATGCTACCCCATGTTCCTGAAGGTATTTGTATATTCCTCTTGTCCTCTGTGTGGACATGGATCACTCCTATAATTCCTCAAAAGTACAAATAACATTAGATTGCAGTGTTTTGACAATGCTTTCCTGTAGTATGGAGTAGGAAACTTTAAAAACATATGTCAGACACCATGATTCTTGGAACCTGTTTTCTATGCCCCTTTTAAAAATCAGCATTTTACCTTGTCCTGCCAACAGCTTATCCATCCTGCATTGGGGAACTTTCTGTGTTTTCTTCCTAAATCCCATTGCAAACAAAAGTAGCAAAAAACAGAAACAAAAACAAAACCAACAGACAGCATAATCTCTGTAGAATTGTACACTTCTCCCAGTGAAGTTAGTTTTTACATTATGAAATGAAATGCATTAACATTTCTTCCTCAAGTGAGAGATTGCCCAAGAACAATGGGTTAATACTTGTATTACTAATGAATAAAACTACATTTCGGTGGTAAACAAGGATCTAACACGGCTCTCCAAGGTCAAATTTTAGCTTTTGCCTTTGAAATACAGCAGTTTCTTAGAATAAGTGGCATAAAGGTAGGTTTACCCCAATGGGTGGAAACTGAACATTTTGTCACTGGCATTGTTTAGAATTGCCTGTGCATGGTGATAGTAATAATAATAATAATAAAAAAAAGCTGACTTTCTTTAAATTGATTTTATTACAGTTTTTAAATTCTCTACAGACAATGCGCCCTCTTATTGCCTGCACAGGGAGAATAGTGGGGTAGTGGGGGACGGGTGCTATTCCCCTTACCGTCCCCTCCCTGCCACTGCTCAGAATCTCCTCAAATGGCAACTCCCTTTTATTTAATAGCTTAAAGAACCAGGTTCCATCTACAGAAACACCAGATAAAGTGCTGGCAGCACTTTGGGGGTAAAAGAGAGTGACTAAATATTTGCTTATATACGTTCCTGATTTCTAGGAACATACATTTTGTTCCTTCAAGACAAAAACTATTATTCTACTGAATTTTTTGTGCAGTATTCCATCTAGAAAGCATCTGGCCAGAATGAGGGCTCAAAGAGTGTTTGTGCTCCTGAATTGAGTTCATTATATGTCCTCTTTGTTTAAAATCCTTGCCTTGCCAAGAATCATGGAGTTTCATCTCAAATTTTCTTAGGCAGTCCCCTGTATGTCTATTGTACCTGTTTCTGTTAAAACAAAGTGTGAAGTAGATGCATTTGGAGTAGAGATTGTGAATCAGAACACTGGTTTGGGCTGCCTTTCTTGCCCAGGGCCAAGGAGGGCAAAGGTTTCACACCAAATATAAACACAAAAAGAAAGTTTGGAAATAGACCACCTGGGTTTGACCCTGTCTCTACCACTGTCAGCTATGAAATTGGACAGGTTATTTAGTTCTCCGTGTCCTAATTTTCTCATCCTCAAGTTGGAGAGAAGAACAGTATTTTTTAAATTGGAGTTGTCATGCAGATTAAATGAGGTAAGTCAAGTACAGCATTCTACAAGATGTGGGGACCAGGGAAGCTCATGCACTGTCTGTGGGTGTTTAGTCTGGTGAGGACCAGCACAGGGAGAAAACTGGCAACACTTAACCACATTGAGTATTAAAAGCACACATACGGAGTGCTCGATTTAGCAGCACATACACTAAAATTGGAACATACAGAGAAGATGTGCATGACCCATGCACAAAGAGGACATGAACACACACACACACACACACACACACACACACACACACACACACTTAGTGATTCCACTCCTAGGAATAGGGCCCAGAGAGATGTTTACCCAGCATCATAGGTCAAGTATCTTCAATTAATTAGGAGTAGAAACTAACATTAATGGAATTTCTACCATGTGCCAGACACTCTACATAGGTTGTTTCATTCAGTCCTCAAGGCACCCTTACTACAAAATTATTTTATATGTTTAA